>OY728143.1:850558703-853058703 GCA_963277665.1 Viscum album | reverse complement strand
TAGAATAATGGTTTCATTTTCTTATACCCATTGCCAAACATTTTTTCTCTTTCTATATTTCGAATTTTTTTCAAATGATTCATAACATAAATGATAAGGTATTATTGAGAGTCATGAAAATTTTTCATGAATAGATAAGTGATTTATTTTAAATATTATTTTATAGTGAAAAAATTGATATTAAGTATAACATTAGACATGTAATGTATGGGTTTAATTTTTAATATTTTATTCTAATTCTTTAAAAATATAAACAAAATGAAACCTCGAATGTGAAATCAAGTTCAAAATCACTATAATATGTAAGGATTAAGGAATGGTCATTATATTTGGTATCTATAGAAGATTTAAATAACAATATAGAGTTGGATTTTTATGTTTTTTTATATCATTATGGGTTTATATATTTCTTGTTGATCATAATTCAACTATATTATGAAACCCTTTTAAGGATTTATCTTATGAAATGTTTCAGTGATGAAAAGTAGTTCTAGTTACATTCTTTTTTATGTAATTTTGGGATGTTACATGAGGTGACGAAAAATGAATTGTATTATATAACCTTATATTTCAAAAAATGCTAAGTTTATTATTTAGGATTATGTATTCCTTAGGAGATGATTCTAATGATTTAGCCATTAAAAATTTTCATCATAAATACATATAATTTTCATTAAAATATGTGATTATGGTTGAAATTGATGAATCAATGAAACTCTGCATATCTTGTTTTTATATTTCCTAATATTTATAATAATGGTAGTATTAGAATTACCCTTTAATTAGAAATGAATATTAAGACAAAATAATTGCCTTCTTTATTTTCATAATAAGATATCAATTATCTATTAAATTATTATGAATTATTTAATTTGTTACTTTTCACATTCATAGTATCATGTTCTCTATATCACTCCATTAAAACATGATAGTAAATTTTCTCATCCCATTACTTGTTTATCTACATGGTTCCCATGTACGTATTATCATATGTGACCTTCATACATTCCAACCTCTCTTTTCAAATTAAACTTTTATTGACCCTTATTCAGATGTTGGATTTTTATATAGGTATTTTGAATATTTGAACCCTAATTACAATGCCTATGTTAAAATGATGAATAATAAATTTAGAATTTGAATTTGGAAACACTATGACTGATATGATGTATAATGTGCAACATTATGCATAAATGAACTATTAAATACTATAATTTCAATGTTACCATAATAAATATGGAATTTAAATTATAGATTTTAATAGATGAAATGTAATTATGAAAATATTTTTTAATAAAAATATATTTAATAAATTTTTTACTCACCAATTAATTATAAATGATTGAAACACCTTTTGATAATAGCATGGAACAATTTTCTGCAAATCAATTTAAATGCGCACAAATGTGTTGAATACCATTAAATATAACAAATAAAACATTTTAAAATATATTAATTAAAAATATAAAAAATATAAAATAAGATATTTAAATTCATTATTATGTGTTTTCTAGACATTATAAAAAATAAATCCAATTTATGTATAAGAAGCACTATATTTCAAAATGGATGTTTTGAATCCATTTGACAGAACATTTTTCATAAAAAAATTAACATATTTACAAAATTTACATGAAAAAATTGACATCATTTTTGAAGGAACAAAAGGTAAATTTATTTAGTTAATTTTTATATTTTTCGAATTAGTTTCATTTTTTGATGCATTGGAAAAAAATAATTCATGTTAATCTAACTCAATCATTTCATATGAATATTTTATAATGATTAATTATATATAATGTGGCTTATATTATAAAATAATATAAGTTATACGTATATTAATCTAATTTAGTTCATTGGAATCATTTTTAGATTTATTTTGGATGTAAAAACATTTCAATGTTTTGTACAATTTCATATTAAAAAGATAATTTTTCTTCCAGTGTATGAGATTAATTTTATAATAATATTATCGACAATATGAGTTTTTATTTTTAAAAAATGGAACCTGTATTAGAAATTAGAGTTATATTAATTTTAAATAGATCCCATTTGTTTTGGAAAATGTGAATTGTAATGTTCAAAATTTTATTACTACAATGAATGATAAATAAGGATGTTATGTGTAACAATATTTTTATAAAAATTATAAAGTTAACATAAAAGGTCTAAATTTAATTGGATGATTTATTTTAGACAACAAAATTACATGGGTTTAATTTATAACGACTTTTAGCTAATTTTATTATAAGATTTATTTATAGTATAGTAATTAATGAAATGTTAAACCTATCACACCAACGTTTTTAATAAGTATAACATTTTTTATATGTTGTCATACAAAAGATATCTTCAACCATAATTAATATTCATAAATATAATTTTTTTAATCATGGTAATTTTTTTAATAAATTATTCTAAAAATTAGTTATCTTAATTACTTGAATGATGATGATTCATTAATTATTTTATTATTTGATATATTAAATAAATTGTATTACAAATAATAAACAATTACAATTTACAAAATTAATCTATTAAAATTATTAAATAAATACATTAACATGTCATTTATGTATTATATGATCTCTTATATGGTTATCATATTAAATTGCTAATTTTAAAACTTAATGTAATGAAAAATTGACTTTAATGATAATTCAAAATAGATAATATTTAATAAAATGATATAAAAATTAATACAATTAATACAATATATAAAATAATTAGATAAGTATTAAAATTTATTAAATAATTAATTTATTGTTATATTGGTATTTTATAAGAAATATAACATCCTCTCAATGAGTACAAATATATGTTGTCATAGTAATAGTTACTAAGGTTATATAAGGGTGAATAAAAAATGATAATTATTAAAATATAGGAAAAAACTTAATAATTTTTATTTTCATTATGTATTTAGACCCATGATATAATAATATTATAAATTCATTTATTTCAAACTATTACTAATATGATATTAATTTTTATTAATTAAATATTTTGAGAAATTACGAGGGTGCCCCTTCACTCTATTATAAACGGTTACATATTCATCTCTTTTTATATCAAATTAAAAATGATTTTTTATAAATATACACACACAATCCCTTTTATATTATACCACCCAATATTCTAGTGGTATTATTATATGAATAATACAGCTCCTAATTGGGATTATGGTGTTAATAAAATGGGAATTTCAGATCAAGTGGTATTGTTTTTAATCTAGTATTAAAATTTTTTATTCATCTATATCCCGAAAACCTAATTATAGATATAAAAAATAATAAATAAATTATAATAAGTATAATTAGAGGTTATTATATTTATTTTATCTTCCATATCAATATATATTTCCAAAAACTATGAAAAAAATTATCATCCGTGTGTATTACAGACTACTACATCATAGATTGAGGAAATTTATTTTACATAATCATCTATTAGGGAATGTTATAATGAAGGATTTAAGGATTATATATTATATTAATGAAATATTCATCATTATAAAACGAAAATATATTATTATTATTCTAATATTTATATTCACTGAAAAATCATAATGGTATTCATGTGTATGTTGTAATTATCCCTTCAAAAAATAAATGTGGATCGTTTCTCATCACCATATCAAATGTAAGATATATATATATATTTAAATGATAAAATTTTTACTAATAATATTATAATTATTACATAATTATAAGATTATACTTATAATAAATAAATTATGATCATTATAAAATAAAAAATGTTACTCATCTGTATCAATGGATTACCAATTTCATGACTGTAATATATTTCATTTTTCAAAGTCATATTAAATGGATGAATTTAAAATTAAAAATAATGTAGAAAAATGATAATCATTTAATTAGTAATATAATTTATATAATATATTATTGTTCATTTTTACAATTGACATCATACCAATGTTATTTTGTACTCACATACCAAATATCATCAAAACATCCGACCTGAAATAAAATATTAAAATAATTTTCTGACTTGGTAAGAATTGAAAAAAATGGAATAATAAATTTGGAAAACATTATTAATATTTTTGATAGTTAAACAACTTTTATTATTCAATAATATAATGAAAATAAATGGATATTTTGACATGAGGTAAGAGAATTTGTCGAAATTGTATTTCATTGAAGAATATTTTTAATGTTATACACCTATATTATTTTTGAAGGTATAGATAAATCCCATGTTAAATTTTATATCATTATTTAATATCGTCGAACTTTATTTAGTTTTCTCTTAATTATTAATTTTTCACATGGCATACAATTTGACTGATTACAATGTAGTAGGGGATTTTTATACAAAATTTTCATTTATTAGGTTATACATCTAAATAATTTATTATGTCATTCTATAGTTATATGTGAATATAATTTTCATTTTATTATGTTGTATTTTAATTTCTTATATGTATTTATGTTGTATTAACATTACATATTAACTTGAATTAAATTTTGTTCTATCGAATGATCTTTGTGAGGGAATTTCTTTTGAAATAACCATTTTGAAGTCACTACTGCATCTTTTTTAAAATGTAAAAATGATTTTTAAAAAAATATTTTATTTTAGAAGATTGTATCAAATTCCTATAGCTTTAATGTTTTTATGTATCATATATGTGATTATAATATTATTTTCATCCTAATGGATTTTATTTATGAGTTCTTATATTTCAAAAAAATATATTTATTTCAAAATGAAAAATTTATTTTCATGAATAGTGATTCTTTATTAATGTTTTATGTGTTATTATTATGTTATGGTTCTTGGGAATTATTTATGAAGATGGGTGGTTCTATTATCAAATGAGGCGGTGAGCCTCTTATAACTCAATAATGTGTTGGGTAATTGAACTAAGTAAAAAAAACATTATTTCTCCAAATATATTATTAGAATTAAATTTTGTGGTTAATAAACATGTATTTATTATGGTAACTAAATACATATCTATGAGAGATATAGTCACCGAAAGTGATCAATTATATATATTTATGATATTAAATTGGTTTAAGATTTTACCATTATGATTTATGATTGGTATGGCTTTTAATTATTATCATTGCAAAATATGTATATGTATTTTTCAAGTTGAAAATTATTATTTTAAATTCACAAAGAACATTGAATAAAATGTACACATTATATTAGGTTTCATGTTTTCACTTTTCTAATAACTTTATTTCTATTATAACTGTCGGTTTGGATTCCATGCTCAAAACATGGTTTTAAATTTTTTTAACAAGACTTGTAATAGGAAAAGATGATTAAAGTATAGTGTTTTGAAAATATTTCATAAATGAAATAATTTTTTTAAAGTATAATAATGAAGAAAATGGATACAAATTATATGTTTCCACATGTAATGTATGGGTTTATTTTATAATATTTTGTCCAAATTATCTTAAATTCTAAACTAAAAAGATCATTGAATGTGAATCATATTTCATGAAAATAACAATTTATAATTATAATGGCCAATTTCATACAGTTCAACTCAAAATTATGAAAATGTTACACTATGTGCCATTAATTGAAAAATCCGTTCAAGGGAATAAATGTATGAATACATTGTGCATAAAAAATCATTATTTAAATATTACTACAACAAATTAGAAATATAATCGGTGGGTATTGATATTAATAAATGAATTGTGAAATTTTTATTAAGTAAGCAATCAATAAAAATTGATTTATTCGTTCATAATAAATATATACTCAATTTTTAGTATTGTAATTTTATGGTTCCAAAATATGTTTTCATAAAAAAAATTTATTTGACTTTTAGAGAAAATAATAATTACTATCCCAAACCATTATAAATATTATTTTATAAATAAAAGACTCGTTTTAAAATCAATATATCAAAATTTAGTGTGGTTAAATATTCATATTTTTCAGAAATGATTGAATTTCAATTGAATATTGAAAAATTACTATTTGTTTAATTAAATTTTAATTTTGTTTAATGATTTTTAAAAAACAATTTTTTTTAAAAAACTTAATAAAATGTAAAATTTGTTATCTTTTATTATTAATAATTAAATTAAATTCATTTGACCCAATTTTAGATTGAATTAGGAAAAAAATTCATATTTTACAATTCATTATTCTTGAAAAACGTTTTTATTGGGTCACGTGAACTAGTTATAAATTTATTTATTCCAATTACTGAAATATAATTGGGAATAAGTTATTAAATATTTTAAATCTATATCATCATATTTTTTAAAATTTTACCCATTTATTTATGGTCATTATTAATGTCAAAAATATAAACAAACTATATCCATGATATGGGTAAACAATATAATTAAGGTCGAAAATGATATGATAATAATTAGATAATACTACTATAACATAAAATAATTTCATTTTTTAATATATTTCTTCCACTCTCATCCACTTTTTTTAGTTACGTGCTTTTTACACATGGTTATGATTTTTTCTTTTATATTTATTTATTTCAAAAAATACTCAAAATTTTCATTCACTTTATTTTATTTTTTTTAAAATTTTTTATAAAGGATTAAAAATGTAACATTGAAAACCTATATTTATAATAAACATTCTTATCTAATTTACAACATAATAGTTTGCATTATACAATCCCATATAATCCTAAATCATAGTATATTTCAAAAAATTTGTAAATAGCCTAGAAACATTCAAAAAAATATATTGAAATTATTGAAAAGCATCCATAACATGCACATAAAAATCCTTCAATACTCTAAAATTGTAAGGTATAACCAATGTATATACAAAAAATTGGTAACATTTAAATCCCATGGAAAGATAAAATAAATAAAAATATAATGTAAATAAATACATGTGCTCCAAGATAGATATCATGGGGACATTAGGGGGTATAAATTATAATATTGAAAATTTAGGAATGATATAACATGAAAGAAGAATGGAAACATATGAATGTGTAAAATACATAAAACATGAAATCATAAACATAAAAAAAGAATAAATGGAAATAAAACATGACATAGTGTTATTAGGGTAACATCCCTTAAAACATTCAGGGAATATCTTGAGATAAAAACATTACCCAATGCATTTTATGTATATGAAAATCTGGGACCACATGTCACATTATTATCCTATACATATTGAAGTGTTCCACCCTGATACATAGACATAATAATGTATATATTCTCATTGGAACCCATTATTATGGATGTTTGTTAAAAAAATTAAATTCCCAAAATAATAAGTGATATTTAAAATTTTGGGAACACATCTATGTGGAAATGATAATTTGTATTCACTATAAAATTTTTTAAGAAATAAATCACTTGATGATTTGGGTAATATAATAGTGGTCTGTAATTATTCATGGAAGTGTTCAATTATAGTTAAATCATATTATTATAATGTAGAAAATAGATGTAAATTATGGTTGATTTGTAAAAACAAATACCATCCAGAACAATTTTTTTATAATTCATTAACTAAATATTGTTAATTAATAATGAAAGGATAAAGAGGACCCCATATAATACTAGATTTCTTATAATATAATTGGAGTTAATTTTTATGATGTTGGGTGAACATAGGGAAGTATCCATAGAGGTAACGTAATATTTATTTAATTTTATTTGGGTTTTCAAGGAAGTGTAAAAGTATGATTATGTGGCATTATATTGAAAAGGAGATGACAGTTCATTATTAATTTTATAACAAATGTTCATCAATTTTTCAACCAACTAAATAAAAACAAAAAAAAATCCCTTGGTCCTTACTAATGGTTTCTAATAATGTGGAGTTTTCCATATATTTTTTTCTATGACCAAAAAATTTTATAATAATTCACTTTGTGAATTAGATGTGATTCATATTTATAATGAATCAATTTTACAAACATGAAATAGAATAAAAATTATATAGGATAAATTGAATAATTTTAATATTATTAAAAGATATTATATAATATTTTTTTTAAATTGAAACATCATCTTGACATGGATACTCTTTATAATGTTTAGTATATGACGTTGGGGTTCTTATTATGTAATAATACACAGTATAAAAGAAAACCGTATTAAAATTTTACCTTAAAATTAGAATATATTTGATACTTAAGAAACATTAACCACAATATATTATTAATTTTATGGTTTAAAAAATAATAATTATTTTTTCCAAATGATTACATATGAACTATATTTGATCCTTTTAAACCTAAAATAAACATTTATTAAAATAATTTGTTTTCTGATAATCAATGTTTTTTAATGTTAATAAAATATATTTTTTTCTTATTATAATAAAAATATCATTTATTTATAATAAATATTATTGAATAATATTGTTATCTGTAAATATATTTTTTTTAAAAATTACTTAATTCACCAAAATATATTTCACTGATTAAAGGAATATATTTACCAATAATAGAATATTAGTTTTATCATATCAAAATACAATTCAAACAGATTATCTAAATTAATATTATATTACGATATTTATAATTATTTTTTTAATCATATATATCAATTCATATTTTTATGGTACATATATGCATCCCTGGATTACACCAATAAATTCATAGAAGGTATGGTTCAAGATATTGCGATTTTCATGGGGTGAATCAATGAAATCTGTTTTTCCCTAAATATCAATGAGATAATATTATTTATTAAATTTTATCAATAATTATTTAATTATTGAATAACATATTGTTATTAGAAAAGGGTGAATCATAGTGTCACTATCTTCATTGGAAAATCTGGTAAATAGGGACCAATGTGAAGAACCTTTTTTTCAAGTCTAAATCTTTTTTCAGATATGTTAATTGGAAATTACCAAAACTGTTAACATACTAATAATAAATTTATATATTAAACATATATATTTTCAAAGGCTATAATTCATGACGTTCTTTTAAATTCGACATGATATAACTTACAATGGACCCAAATTACCAAATTAGTTCATCTATTTTCCATATATGAAAATCTTATTAATTAATTTAATAATTTAAAATTGAAACATCATTTATATATTATTGGGTAGCTATATTCTACTCCATAATATTTTTATCCCTAGTAATTTTGAATTTATATAAAAAAATTGTTGAGGTAACTTCAATTTTGATGTGTATTCTCATTCTTGTGTCACTTTCTAAACTCATTTATTATTACATAACATTTGGTCAATGTGTTTTTATTGATTAATATATACTTATCTCAATGATCTTATATATTCACCAACATCTCATTGAAATGATCATTATCCCATGGATCCGCCTTTGGATTTAATACATGTTTGGGGTGTGTTATTTAAATCCCCAAGAGTGAATCATGTTATACCTCATTTATGTGAGATAGTTTAGTTGTTGGTTATTATTGATAATCCACCTCTCCAATGACTTCAAGGATATCAAAAAGGATGATGTATCTAGTAATATGATCTCCCTTCTATCCAAACCACACGATGTCCTTCCAAAATAGTATACATTGGAACACATTATCTCAAACCTCAAACTGAATGTCTTATAGATGAATGACTACATTGATTTTTAATGGAATTTGTATAGATTTCATATGATACAAAATGGTTTTATCATTTTTTCAATTAATATGAATGTTCTAGTTCTACCAGTATCCTCTATAAAAAATCAGTATATCATGTTGTATGTTGACACCTATTCATATATAGAGCATCATTGGGTTTAATATGAACTATATAAGAAAACTATTATTATAGGATAACTCGAAAAGGGGGGTATTTTAATATGGAAAACTATGGTAATATAATGATCATGATTTAAGTATATACTCATGAATTTAAATGTTTCATCCAATCTTGAAATCCATGAGATTGTTATAATAAGATTTATATCGTAGATCCTTATCAAACAGTTGTTGAGGACTTCTCTAAAACCTCAAGGAGTCATTGGATCATGATTAGATACAATTTTGAATTGAACTAAATATAGTATTAAAACATACAATAGGTATTTAGTTTCATTTTTGTTAAAATAGAAATATTCCTTTATAGTAATAAAATGAGCCTACTTGATCTGTTGAACAACTATTACCTAGATGGTGTTATAAATATTTCTAGTCCAAGATACTTCTTTAAATATGTACATGGTTTTGTATTTCAATTTCAATACTATTATAGGATATTCTTCAATCATACCATCAAAAATCATTAATTTATTCCTAACAAGTTTTCACCCCATTGATAATGAGATAAAATCCACAATCTCTAACATTACGTCATCCCATCAGATGTTTGTCATTAAGAATCCACACATGTTACTACATCAATGATGAATATATATATATATATACACATGAGACAAGCACATCATCTAGAGGGTCCCAAGTAATTTTTAGTTTTAATGAGACACATATCTAGGTTCCAAACCTTATAACTATATATCCACCAATATTCATCTCCAAAATAAGCAATTTCATATTATATAGTAAAAAATAATATTTTGTTTATTCCTTGATCATATGAATAATATATGGTTAATTAGTTATTTGAGTAATGTAAAATGAACATCCTATTATTCATCCCATTTCAATCCTTTTCGTGTCAAATAATGTTGGAACTTCTGAAATCCACATTACGTATAAGGTTGGGGAATCATATTAGTAGATTGAAACAGCCAAAGTTTTCACCATCCATGGATGGTAATGGACTAGACAGGAATAATAAATTACCCAAAATAATGACCATTAATTTAGAATATTAATATCTTTTTTTTATTATATACATTAGTATTTTTTTAATTATTATTTATTTCATAATTTTACCATAGTGATAAGGTCAGTAAATCATCAACACAAAGTCCACTACAACAAATTAGATATAATAAAATATATATTAATTATCATGGTTAATTTTTTTGGATGGATTTATATGCTATAAAATTCTCATCATTCAATAATATTCTACTCAATACTTTTTTGGAAACATAATTTTAGAAGAAAAAAATCATTCCTCACTGGTAGATTAAGTTATCACATGTATACAGATTATCCTCTTCATAAAATCATTAAAAATGTATTTAAATTCATCTGTACACAAATATTTACAACATTAAACGTTATCTTGGTAGAGTGATTCCTAATCGTGATAGGTTTCTCAAAGATTGATAATTTTACAAGGAAACATAAAATTTCCAAATATAATATTGGTATTGTATATCCTTAAATTGAATAATTTCTTATAGATATAATGATAAACCTTTTAGGGTGATGACATTAAATAAAAATGTTACATTATCCATCATAAAATTTCAATTTTATAATTTTTTTAAAACATATCCAGTCTCAACATCATTAGTATATAATTTAAATTCTATTAATGATCTAAAAAAATTATGTAGGTGGGAATAATATATATATAGACTACAAAAAATATTCTAGGTTAATCTATGATGACTTTATTTATCAAGTCTATGATTATTTCAAGTGTATTAGTAAATCAAAATTGCAACAATATGTTCTCATAAACATTATACCATGTTGTAAAATTATTCATAGTGATATCCTATATCCTTTGAATTATATGATAATATCCTAAATGAATATCCACCATTGAGAAATATTTTAATCCACATATATGGTCGAACAACAGATCATTCCATGGAAGATGATACTTGGTTGTTATGATGATAATAGGGATCAGATGATAATCAATGCAGAGGATCATTGACCAATCGTTTTTTCATAACACAGATAATCAGAGAACCCCATAGTGAAAAACATTGAAATATAAACCATTTTTTTATTTACTAATTATTTTTCATTAACTCATCATATTCAACGAGGAAAAATAATATATTGATTGATAGAATTTCTAAAACCTTCAGATATGAGATCAACATAAAAATCAACCATGCATCTATGAGTAAGGCCAAAAAAATATTTTGGAGGCACATTATGGAATTATCTTACTATGGTCATCTAATAAAAAACGACATTTTCATTAATATCAATATGTTTATCTTGATACACATTTATATAGGGAAATAATATCCATATTTGTGATTTTGGAACCAAATAAGAATCATTCATCACATCACAATGTCGTCGAGTAAGATAATGATTTGAAATATAGAGGGTGATTTTTTCCTTATAAATTATTTTTGGATCTATAAAAATATAAATCCATGACCAAAATCATAATTATTTAGGAAAATAAAATAATCATATGGTTTGAATGTAATTTCAATAAAAAAAATTCAATGGTTCTGACTAATATGATTTGTATGAAATAAAAAAACATGTTTTTTAACAAATAACTCGACTTCCGTTTATTAATTCAAGGATTGAATAGTTCGACCAATCTAGTTTCAAAAGAAATAATGTTCAGAACCATAAAAAACAATTACATTTTCTATTAATGAATGAATAACAATCATACAAATCAACAACTCATTTTTTTGATTCTCCTCGGATGTCATTATTTGGTAAGCTTGGACAACTTCTTTAGGCCATCCAAGTTATTATATTCACCTGCCATTGAACACCCTAGTATTAGGGAATTGATTCACAGAGTTTTTTTTGACCTCGGTTATTGAAACATCAAATGATTGGTTGTTTTCTAACTAGGGAATAATTGTTCGGTTTCTCCTGTCAATAACTACTAACAAGGTACCCTTCCTTCCATTAATAAATTTTTTTCATACACCCATTATAAAATTTCATGGATTCTTCTTCTTAGACTTTTTCCATGTGGGAGGTTGAAATTTATTTCTATAGATATGTCTCTTCTTCACCTAACCATTATTAAATTCAATTATCAATTTCATATAATGTAACCTGTGATACCCATGTTAGTTTATAATCTCAATATATGTTTTGATGTAATATTAAACAATATCGTTATTTTTTCAATGTCTCAAATGATTAGGATTTTCATGTACTCATATTTAAGCCAAAAATGAATAATTATATAATACATTTATGGTTACTAATATTTGGAGCAGTATCATGATTGTATTTTCAAGATTCCAAAATTTTCCCTGTTGGATTCATTATCTATTTTGATGAGGATAATGTAGACCTCTAATATTTTTATTCATAGAGATTTAAGATAATATTTTATAAAAAAACTTTTTCCAGAATCCCTTTTACTATATAACATCGATCTTGTCCTCAGGATTATTATTGTTGGCCAATTACCACCATTGATCATCTTATACATCCATATAATAAAAAATTATCACAAATTTCCTTTTTGGGAGAATTGATTCCTTGATATGTTCTTTTCAGTAAATTTTACCCATTATTACAAGATTATATTATTGAAATTTCTAATCAACATCAGTGGTAGTGTTCACATAAATGTACCTATTCCAAATTACAATTTTTGTTGGGATTTTGATGTTCCTCCTGATAAATCATTCAATTTAAAAATAATGTTCATTGGGAATGTATTTTATCAATGTGTATGATTATGAAGACAATTTGGATTGGGTATCTCATTTGATCATTCATCATGCATCCCCTCACATTGGTTGTTAACATTGTTCCTCTGATTTACATTTATTGACATTATCATATAGATATTTAGATATGTGTATTTTTATACTAGTAAACACATAAATGGTAAATAATTATTATTAAATGTATATATCAGAAGTGAAATATATTATATAACCAACATTTACTTAGTTTTCAATCTATTTTTTCCATGATCTATTTAATAATATTCAATCTAATAGGGATTTTTAATCCCTGAATAATTTAATAAAAGGGTCTTGTGAATGTAACAATGAATATCAAATCGGTGTGTCCCACTTGGTGTATAGTGAAGATCATTATAATAAACTAGTATATGATATATTCCATCTCAGGTCACCTTTTTTTCATGGTTATTACCCAATGATTCATCTTTTCCTTGGACACCTAATCATTTATAGTATATACATTGCTTTATTTTATTTAAAAAATGATACATTTTATATTAAAATAATTTAGGAATATATTCTTATGAATAGAAATATTTGTAAGGAATTCACAGTATTTTGATAATAATAATCTAAAAATTTGACAAGAATTTTCTCTGTTATAAGCTACAATAACCCATATATTTAATAAAACATATTCCTTTATTTAATGATTCAAATATCACATTATATGATCCCAGTAGATCATGAATCATAGTGTATTTAAGAAATTATTTATGTATAATTACAATATAAAACATATATATAATTACATTACTGAAAACATTTGTAACATTCTACTAAAATTGAATCATTGTTTTATAATTCCATGGGAAAACATGTGTAAGTACATAATAATAGGGGATTACTATATTGAAAAATAATAAAATATAGAGAGAATGAAATATGGTAAATAAATACATGTGAGAAAACTTTTATATCATGATAAGATAATAGTTGTGAGATTCATAATATTTGAATAATGAGGCATGATATGACATGACACCAGATTGGAAACATAGAAATCGAATCTCAGTATAAAACATTAAATCATAATCATATTTTAAGGATGACTTGTATAGACTTGGAACTTTCAGGGAATATTTTTTCATAAATACACGGGAATATTATGATTCTACGAAAATTGACAGCGCATGATTCCAAGGACCAGTGTGCCCCGAATCAATTTCTGAAGTTTTATTGGGGCACGTTCAGTAAACATACGTGTGGGTTTTTATAACCTTTGAACCGCAGCTCAGAATTAAATTATCTGGACATAGTTGAACTCACAACGCCGATTTCCAGTTAAGAAGTCACACTTCGATGGATGTGGGTCGAGAATAAATAATAGTTTTGGGGTATTTAGAGATTGAATTATTTAAAAATAATGTGTGTGGATTTATATTTATTTTATTGTTAAAATATCCACATGGAAGATGGAGGTGGGACAACCATACCTTAACTTCCAATGAGAGGTTATGGTGGTGGGTCCCACCCAAACCTAACCTCGCACGAGAGGTTCTGGCATGGGGGAACACACGGGGCTAAACTCTCCAATTAATGGCGGGAGTGCAAAAACTCTCAACCCCCCTCATTAATGAGGGAGAGTTTCTCCACACCGTCCCTCCTTTATAGTTCCACCTTCCCATTAATTAAATTATGCCAACTCCCCTAATTATCTTGCGCCAATCCTGCACATTAATTAGTTGGAGACAATTAATTTATTTCACCATTTTTAATTCTATGCCAACGAAATAATAGATAAACATAACTATTATTATTTTGTTTGGAATCTTGGTGGAAATTTGAGAGAAGAGGTAACAACTCTCCCAAAGAAGAATGAAGAACGTAGACCTTCTTCGACTTCTTCATCAGAGCTTATATCGACGGGGGAATTCTTCAATTGACCTACCCTCCACATCTTCATCAACGAGTCGATGTAGCTCGGGATTGGAAGTCAGTAGCGAACGCAACAAACGACGATATTCTATGTTTAATTTTTGTGACTCCGTCAACGAATGATGAACGAAGAACGATGAATAATGTTATGGAGATTTTATTTATTGATGCATTACTTGAATCTTCTTCAATGGATGGAAAGGAATTGTTTGAGCTGAGTTTCTTTCATCTTCTTACTTCTTGATGAGCCATTTGATACCACCATAAATGTGGAGGGTGCGGGACAGACTAACATGTCCCAAACCCTACACAATTGTTATTTGTCATGATCTTCAGCATGGTGATGAGGTGATCGATTGACGAAGGTGACAACAAAAAAAGGTTGTGCTACCTGCAAACTCCACAAACCGCACCGCGCCCACGTTCCTCCGGTGCTCCAGGCCGATCCGTTGCCCTTCGGCCGAACCCCCCCCCCCCCACGGTCGCACTACCTCCAGCCCATGCCACCTCTCTCTCGGCCTCCACTGTCCTCCCTTGCGCCCCGACTGAACCACGTAAGCTCGCTCCGGCCCAAACCGTTCCCCGCCGGCTAGCTCGGTTGCCTTCTAGCCAGGCCGCACCCTACCCGACCACCCACTGGCCCACCATCTCGCCTGCCGGGTTGCCCGCTGACTTACCCGGCTGCCTCCCAACTTCCTGTCGGGCTGCCGGGTGGCTCTCCGGCTGAGCCGGTTCTCTAGTCACGCCGGCCTCCTAAGATGGACCATAGCCCCCCTTGCGGTGCCCTGGCCGAACCGGCCCAGCCACGCCCTTCGGGTCGCGCCCTCGTGACACTCTGAGCCGAACCTCCCACGCGACTCATTGGGCTGGGCCCAATAGGTTGGAGCGAACCTGACAGGCTGGCCCTCCCAATGGGATAGGCCAGACCCAACAGTTCTGAACGGGTTGACCAAAACCGGGATGGACTGGACCCGGACCCTCTACCGACCCTTTACATTATTTTCGCCATATCTTTGGCACCAGACATCTATTTGTAAAACTATCAGCGGTGATGGTTTTCCTCGAGTGCGACAAACCGATTGAGTATACCCCACCAGAGTTTAGGTTAATGTTGAGATACGGTCATGTTGGAGCGTGCACTTATCCAACTGGGCCCCCATGACTAAAAAGCTAATAACTCACAGACCGAGCGTCCGATTGATGAATCATCTGTTGCATTAAGACCCCAATGACATGGGAGAACTTTTAGATACTTCTTACTTGGGACATGAAGATATCTGTAGCATAGATGAGTATCTTGTAGAGGGTATCCTCCTAGAGATGAGTGAGTATAGCACAGAGACATAGTAGCTTGTTGAGACCTGACGACTACCGATCGATTCAACTCAGAGTGACTAGAATATCCCAGTGGGGAGCACCTTGGTTTCACAGTAGACCCATAGTGGGAAATTCCGTTGTGTGACACGGAAGACCCATGATACTCGATTGGACTAGTTCCTCAGCATGATACGAGAGAGAGCACCTCTGTGTGATGCGGCAGACCCATGGTGGGGATTGCCTCTATGTGACGCGGAAGGCCGACAGCACTCGAAAGGAGGAGCACCTCCAAAGACTATGGTTAGTGGGAATCCCATCTATGTGACACAACATTCCCACTGTACTCAATAGAGGAGGAGTTCTCTAGCATCTAAGGGGTTAGACATTGTCGATGGAAATAGTACATGATAATAAAACTAGAATAAATCCTAGTTTGAGCTGAGTCAGTAACTTTTGGGTTTACCTCATTATTGAAAAGGAATACTTGATAAGATAGGTATATGTATGGTTATATACCCAAGTGGGTGTATCTGTTGATTTCATACATTGTGGGTTATCCTTGATTGTTTTTTAATAATTTTAAGGTCTCAGGGTTCCTAATGATTATCATTATACTCGCCCATGCACGGCCTATGCCTGAAACTCATTGTGTTGGATGCAGACAACATAAAACGTTGACCGAGGTTGAGTGTACTAGGATTGGACTGTGCCCAGAGGTGGACCATGTGATGGTAGCGTACACGGAGGAGACAAACAGACGTGGAGTGATGTAGAGGCGATCTCTACCTTCCCTTCAGGTAGGAATTCCTGATAGACGATCTAGAAAATGTTTACATTTATTCAATTGTACTTGTTTTTCATTTGTACTTGTTCTCTCCTGTTGGGATTGTATTCTGACCCCTTTACTTTGCAGCACACAATGTATACAGTCTTACATAGTGTTTTGCTTCCATCTCATACTATGTTTTGTGCGTTTACAGGTTATAATGAATATGCCTTCCCAGTTTTAGGTAATTACACCTTTGGTGCTAGTCCCTAGCCACTTTCCTATGGATGGTGGTCTTGGGGTAGTAATGGCACGGGCCCCGAGGGTGGGGTCAAGAAAAATTAGAATCAGAGGAATCATTTCTAGCGCAGAACATAGGACTGTATTCTTTTCTATGAAGCAGTAGTGTTGAGGGTACTAGGTGTGGCTTTTAGTTCAGGGAGTCCAGTGTTGTTGTGGCAGCTGACGTATCAATACACCAGGACCTTGAATACTAATTTCGGACTCGATGCACGAAAAAACTGATTGTGTCATTGTTTTCAAATATTTTCATTATGTCAGCTCAACCTTGTTAGCTCAACAGGTATACTCTATTGAACGTTTGGCATATATTTCATTCAAGATTCCTCCCCGCGGACGACCAGAGAGAGTCTTGGGAGTTGTACGCACAGATAGCACACTGAGAAATGAGGCCTCAATATAGCTCCCTTTACCAATGGAGGCACTAGTGAAACAACTTCTCATTGGGCCACCGATGACACCATCCCCATTAGTAGAAGATGCAGTCCACATGAGGTTGTTTCACGAGTTCTAGCGCTAGATGCCATCAAGGGTCAGGGGGGAGACGAACTCACATGCATCTGAGGATTGGCTGGAGGATGTGGTGAGAGTTTTCTGACTAGTAGGGACACCTGCTGACTTCAGGGTTATTCATGCTTCCATCCTTCTATAGGTAGTATCAGGTAGATGGTAAAGCCTGATGCTCCAGGTCCATGACGAGATGACACTACTCTGGGCAGACTTCGAGAGCCTATTTCTGGTGGAGTTTGTTCCATCCACCCTATATGCAGTGCGGATATATGAGCTACCTAACAAGCTGCATTGAAGAATGATCGTGACATAGTACATAGCGAGGTTCACCGACCTCTCGTGCTACTCCACAGATATGGTGTGAGACCCATTCTTCAGGGCTCGGACCTTCGTGCAGTGGCATTGGCATGAGATCAGGGCTTCGATGATCTCTCTCAGCATCCCTACGCAGGCGGGGGTGTTTGAGAAAGCACTCTTAGTTGAGATTTTCTTTGATGAGAAGTCTCCAGTAACGAGACCCGCAACTAGTCGACATGCAGCGGAGTCTCCGGAAGCTGGCAGTAGACAGATGTCGCAGAGGAACAAAGGGGCCAGACCCATGGTTGGACGACCGCATGACTTAGAATCTGTTGTGCGGGGCTCCCGGGGCAGAGACATACATGCGAGGAGTGGGAAACATTACTCATGCGGTGGCTAGGGTCACATGGCTTCTGACTATCTGACCAACCATTCAGATGACCAGCAAATGGTCGAAAGACCACCCAAGCAGAGATAGAGATTCGATCAAGGCGGTTTGTTGGGAGCATGATGATATGTTAGAGGAGCTGGCTGTGTAGTTGGCGGTGGATGACGTTTTGAGGTGTTACCGCCACTACCTCTAGGAGGTATACCCAAACCATATAGAGCTGGTGGACATTGGATTGATCCTCTCTAGGAAACTGAAAAATATGACCATTTCACTCCAGAGACGATTCAAGGTATGATCTATGTCTACTCGACCTTAGCTGCAGTACATATAGACCCTGGTGTCAGTCACTCTCTCATTTCTACTACCCTCGTTCTGGGCTCAGAGATTTTGATTGAGTCGTTGGCTCGATCCTTACAGCTATAAAATCATACGAGAGTAGACTCATTGATTACGCACTAGTGCCGATAGTGGGAGAATACTCCAGGATGATAGAGCTTCGGCTGGGATCTCCTTGTAGTGGTGTATAGGCCTTACTATGTCAACATGGGTATGGACTGGTTATTTACATTCCATGCTCAGATTGATTGTATTAGGTGCAATGTTCGTTGTTTCCACACGAATGGTACATGGTTTACCCTCACCAGTGATAAGAGAGACTTTTCAGTGCATGAAAATCTTACTCGGAGGAGGGTGCAACAGATTACTCATCATTTGGCATACCTAACCATCAGAGTTGTTGATGTGGAGAGTCTAAACAATCCTGTAGTAGTGGATGTGTACACTGATGGTTTCCCTGATGATGGCCCAGGTCTACCTCTAGACATAGAAGTGGAATTCTATATTGAACTGTACCCTGAGACAACACCAATATCTATAACAGTGTACTGGATGGCTCCCACGGATCATTGCGAGCTGCGGGTACAACTAGCGCACTTAAAGAAGAAGATACTTATCTAGCCCAGTGTTTCTCCCTGGGCAGCCCCGACTCAGTTCGCCAAGAATGTCGATGGGTGATTGAGGCTTTATGTCAAATAAAGTAGCCTAAAACAGATGACTGTGAAGAACAAGTACCCACTCTAGAGGGCTGATGACCTCTCTGATCAGGCGAAGGGATCATAGTGGTTCTCGAAGATAGAACATAGATCTAGCTATCACCAGCTTAGAGTTTGAGATGAGGATGTGAAGAAGGCAACTTTCAAATATCTGTATGGCCACTACGAGATCTTGGTTATGTAATTTGGTGTAACCAACACTCCAGAATTGTTCATGGGAATCATGAACATGATCTTCCTACCATAACATGATCGCTTTGTTGTAGTCTTCATCAACATCATTCTGATCTACTAAACTACTAAAGAAGAGCATGCCTACCATTTGCATGTAGCACTGAATACACTCTGAGAGAACCAGCTTTATGGTAAGCTCTCGAAGTGCCTATTTTGGATCCGAGAGGTTCACTTCATAGGATAGGTCATCTCAGAGGCTGGAGTTGTAGTGGATCCAGCGATGATTGAGGATATACATTATTGGGAGCCACCCTAGAGTGTAATAGAGGTATGGAGTTTCTTGGGTTTTTCTGGATACTACCAGAGCTTCAATACAAAAATCTCCTAAGTTGATGCACCACTATCAGCCTTGACGAAGAAGGGGCATCCCATCATTTGGAGGGAGAGATGCCAGTAGAGATTTCAGGAGATGAGGGAGAGGCTTCTAGAGGAAGTCTTGGGGTATGTATTCTAATGTGACACATCAGGGGCTAGACTCGAGTGTGTCCTGATGCAGGAGTGAGCAGTGATGGCATATGGTTCTCAACAACTGATGCAACATGAGCAGAACTACATTACCCATGACCTAGAGTTAGCAATAGTGGTCTTCTCCTTAATGATGTAGTGACACTATCTGATGGGTGAACATTTTATAGTTTACTCTGGACACAAGTGTCTCAGGTATATGTTCTTTCAGAAAGACCTGATCCTGAGATAGTGATTTTGTCTTGAGTTCCTCTATGACTATGACTTTGAAATAGTCTATACACCTAGAAAGGGGAATGTTGTGGTAGATGAACTCAGGCGAAGATCTTGTTTACAGCTTCTAGGTGAAGCGATTGATATGATGGATGATTGGTAGATATCCTTTGTTGATAGAGAAGGATCATCTTTCCATCAGTCCCATACGATCACTCCCCAAGTTCTTCAACGAGTCAGGAAGACACAACATGGGGATTCTTACAATGAGAGATGACGTGCTCAGATATCCACACGACAAGCACTTGATGGATTTTCTGAATGTGGGAAACATGCCATCGTCTTCAGAGGACGTACTATGGTACCAATTTCAATTTATAATGAAGTGTTGATGGAGTTCCACACATCCCATCTAACGATACATACAAGAGTTGCGAAGATATACCATGACCTTTGACGACAGCACAGATGGCCATGTATGAAGAAGGTAGTAGTAGATTTTGTCTCTTGATACCCCACTTGTCAGCAAGTGAAGGAATAGCACCATGTACCAGCATGATTGTTTCAGCCTTTAGGGGTCCCATATTCGAAGTGGGGTGAGATATCCATGTACTTCGTGACAGGTATTACATGTACATCCTACGGTCACAACTTGATTTGGGTGATCGATGACTGACTCAGAATGTTGTCCCACTTCCTAATGATTAAAGATTAGGGCTCAGTATAGAGATTGTGATGCCTTTATGTGCAGAAGATTGTTCGGCTACATGGAGTACCTTTTTCTTTTATCTCCAATCATGACACACAGTTTATTTCCCATCTATGGATGGAGTTATAGGAGGCTTTTGGGACACAACTTCGTCTGATCACCACCTTCCATCCTTATATGGATGGCCAGAATGAGAGGACCATTCAAACTCTCGAGGACATGCTCCGTGCATGTGTCCTCAAATTTAGTCATAGCTGGGATGATCACTTACCTTTGGTGGAGTTTTCACACAACCACAATGATCACTCCACCATAGGGATGGTAACTTTTTAGGTGTTATATGGGCGACCATTCAAATCACCAATTTTTTTGGACTGGCCCTGGGGAGTCAACTCTAGTGGGACCAGAGATGGTATGAGGTGCCATGAAGAAGACGTACATCATCCACGAGCTTATGAAGACTGCAGAGAGCATACAAAAGTCATATGATGATTGAAGATATTGACCTTTAGAGTTCGAGAATGGAGACCATATATTTATACGGGTCTCACCTCTATGAGGTCTACAGAGATTTGGCCGAGGCAGCAAGTTATATCAGTGATTCATCAGACCTTTTCAGGTCTTCAGCAGAGTTGGTGAGGTGGCTTACCTCTTAGCTCTTCCACCATAGTTGCACTGGGTGCACAACATCTTCCAGGTATCTCAGCAGAAGAGACACGTGCATGACTCTTCTCACATCATCAACCATGATGAGTTGGACGTCGACGATACAACGTCTTTTATGGAGGTTTCAGTGGAGATTGAGGATCGACATGAGTGGTTTCTACGTGGATGGTTGATACCACTAGTGTGCATTCACTAGAAGCACATGATCCTCTAGGAGAGCACATGGTATCGAGAGGCTCAGATGTGTGCTCACTACCCCCACTTGTCCCCTTAGTTCGAGTTGTAGTTTATGGGTACAAAAATCCATAAGGTGGTGAGAGTGAAAAGAATCTGAATTTACATGGAATTGTTTTTCATAAATACGTTGGAATTTCACGAGTCTGTGTAAATTGACGACGCATGATTCTAAGGCCCAGTGTGCTTAGAATCCGTTTCTGATGTTTTCTTCAGTTAAGTTCAATAAACGTATGAGCATGTTTTTATAACTTTTGAACCGATTCTCGAAATTGAAATCAAAGGACACCGTTGAACTTGTAGCACCAGTTTTTAAAAAAGAAGACTATCAAATAGACAGCAGTGGGTCGAGAGTAAAATATAGTTTTTGGGGATTATAGAGATTGAATTAAATAAAAATATAGTGTGTGGATTTATTTTTATTTGATTGTTAATATCTCCTCATACAAGATGGAGGTGGGACCACCATAGCTTAACCTCCCATGAAAGGTTATGGTGGTAGGGCCCACCTAAACCTAACCTCATGTGAGAGGTTATGACGTGGGGACCACACGGGGAAAAACTACACTATTAATGATGGGGGAAGAAAACCTC
Source organism: Viscum album (assembly GCA_963277665.1). Taxonomy (NCBI): domain Eukaryota; kingdom Viridiplantae; phylum Streptophyta; class Magnoliopsida; order Santalales; family Viscaceae; genus Viscum; species Viscum album. The sequence continues at coordinate 853,035,591 of OY728143.1, read as the reverse complement.
TCAACTCCCCTCATCAATGAGGATGAGTTTCTCCACACCATCCCTCATTTATGGTCCCGCCATCCCTTTATTTAAAATTTTCCAAATCCCCTAATTAACTTATGCCAATCATCCACATTAATTAGGTGTAGACAATTAATTTATTTCACCATTTTGAATTTTGTTCCAATGAAATAATAGATAAACCTATCTATTATTATTTTCATTGGCATCATGGTGGAAACAAGTGAGAATAGGGATGAAATCTCCCAATGAGGAACCAAGAACTCCGAGCTTCTTCGACTTCTTCCTCAGATCGTCTAACGACGTTGCACATTATTAATTGACCCACCATAAGCATCATCATCAAGGAGCCGATGTATCTTGGGATCAGAAGCGTGCAACGGCTGCAAAAAACTGCGATATTATATGTCTACTTTTCGCGACTCCGTCAATGAATGACCAATAAAAAAAGGTAGGAATTTTTACTTGTTGATTCATTCCTTGAATTATCTTCAACGGTTGTAATGGAATTGTTTGTAGTGAGTTTATGTTCATCTTTTTACTTCTTGATGAACAAATAGATACCACCCTAAAATTGGATCATGCGGGATAAACCAACACAACCAAACCCCTCCACCATTCTTATTTGTTATGATCCTCGACATGGTGATGATATGACAGAATAATGAAGGAAGAAACGAAAAGGTCACGCTATAGGTGGCCTGCACAAAACGTGCCGCCCCCATGATGCTCCTATGCTTCGAGTCAAACTGCGGCCCACCGAATGAACCACCCTGGCTGCACCGCCACGAGCCTGTGCCGCCCGGCTCCCGGCCGCCACCGGCCTCCCGTGCACCCTGGTCGAACCCCGCCGGGTAGCGCCATCCCGGGATGCACCATACCTGGCGCCCTACCCGGCTGCTTTCCTGCCTTAACGCGCATTTCCAGGCCTCCTGCTGGCCCGCCTGCCATCCTGCCCGGCAGCCTCCCACCCTCCCCGGTCTCCCCCTGACTGAACCAGCACCCTGGCCGTGCCGACCTCCAACGTCGACCTGCGAACCTCCTCATGGAGCCTCGCCCAATCTATCCTGACCATGCCCTTGGGCTGAACCACGTAGGGCCACGCCCTCGCGATGCTCCTAGTCGAACCATCCCCGAGCCGAGGCCGAACCGCACACGCGACCTTCTGGGATGGGCCCAGCGGGCCCTGCCAAATCAAAAATCCTGGCCCCACAATGGGTCGCGCCAAACCCAACTGGTCTGACCTGGTCAACCATGACCGGGTCGGCCTAGACTGGGTTGGGCTAGGTTGGTCCGATCAGGTTGGACCCGACCCAGGCCCTCTACCGACCCTTTACTTTCTTTTGTCCATATCATTGGTACCAGAAGTCTATTTGTCAAACCATCACCAGCGCTGGTTTTCTTCAAGCGTGAATATCTCTTTGAGTATACCCCACTAGAGTTTAGGGTAATGTTGTGATAAGGTGATGTTGGATCGTGCACGAATCCAACCGGGCCCCCGAGACTAAAAGGCTAATAACTCAAAGACCGAGTATCCGATGGACACATCGTCTATTGTGTTGAGACACTTATGACATAGAATACTGTTGGGGTACTTATACATGGGACGTCATGTCATTTGTTGCATAGAACAGTAGCTTGTAGTGAGAATCCTCTTATATACGAGAGAGCATAATGCAGAGACGTAGAAGCTGACTGAGACCAAACAATTGTAGACCGATTCGACTCAGAGTGACTCAAATAGCCCAGTGGGGATTGTAATGGTATCGCAGTAGACCCATCATGGTGGGGGCCTCTTTGTGATGCGGAAGACCCACATTACTCGACAGTAGGAGTACCTCAGTAGGCTACAAGGGGGAGTGCCACTCTGTGACTCGGTAGAACCATGGTGGGGATCACCTCTATGTGACGCGGTAGACCTGCGGTACTTGACAAGAGGAGTACCTCAATAGTCCAAGGATAGTGGGAAGTGCCTATGTGTGACACGACATGCCCACTATACTTGATTGAGGAGGAGTTCTACAGCAGCTGAGGGGTTCGATGTTGTTCATGGAAATGTTATTTGACAATACCACATGAATAAATCCTCATTTGAGATGAGTTAGTAGCTTTTGTGTTTACATCATTATTGAGATGGATTACTTGATAACTTAGGTATATTAATGGGAATATATTTAAGTGGGGTAATCTGTTGATTTCATAGATTGGGTTTTACCCCTGTTGGTTTTGTGAGACATTGTGGTTCTCTAGTTTCTTATTGAGTATCATTAGATTCACCCATGCACGAGTTATGCATGCACCTCATTGTATATGAAGAAGAAGACAGAGAGAATTGACTGAGGGTAAGTGTTCTAGGACTGGACAGTTCCCATAGGTGGACCACACGTCATGACAGTACATGGAGGATACTGATGGATGTGTAATTCTAGGGAGGCTATCAGTACATACCGATCAGGTAGAACTTCCCAGTGGACGATCCAATAGTTGTTTACCTTTCATCAGTTGTACTTGTACTTTCCTGTTGGTCTTGTATTCTAGAACCTTTACTTTTCAATACAACATGTATGCTGTCTTACTTAGTGTTTTTCTTCCATCCCATACTCTGTTGTGTGTGTTTATAGTACATAAAGGCAGTGCCTTCCCAGTTTTAGGGAATTACCCCTTTGGTGTTAGTTTCCAGACCCTGGATTATGGAAGGATGCCTTAGGGTAGTCAAGGAACGGGCCTTGGCGGACGGGTCCTAACCTAACTACAAAGAAAACATAATATTGTGTTCTTAATATGACATCAAAATTCCCATACATGGAGTATCATGAGATAAAAATATTAGCCAATACATTATAGGGATATATAATTATGGCTCCACAAACCACTTTCATATCATGTATATCCATATGTTATCCACACATATAATATATCGTAATTATTTATTTCAACACATATTCCCCAAATTACTGAGTGTTAGTAACATATATCAAATTAACCATTAAATTATGTATTTTTATGAATAATTTAATACCATTGATTGAAAATGAGATATTTATCCACTATTAATATATTTTGTAAGGGAAATCATGGTATTATTTTAGCAGCATGATGGAGGTATATAGAGATTAATAGAAGAGTTAAATGAGAGTGAAAGGTGTCAGTAGCCACATTTATATCTATATAAAAGTAAGATGGTTGCGCGAAAACATGTCCCAACATGAATAATTTAAAAAAAGGATATTTTCTTATGAATTTTCATGAATAATGATAAGAATTAGACGATATCTTATGTTGAGATAACACTTCTAAAATCATTGGAGGGGATTTATGAGATATTGTATGATCAATGGGGACACTGTAGATAATGAAATTTTTATTAATGTATTTACCATGGGGTTTTGAGTAAAGGGTAATGAGTGTTAGGATGTGATTATATATAAACGAAAATAATAATTTCTTTTTAATTTGTAAACATAGGTTTTAAAATCCTCATGATATTGAAAGTTAAACCACAATACTTCACATGGTATTTCTTTTGTTTATAAAAAATAATATTAGATTTCTTATTTGATAAAAATAATCATAAATAATATTAATATAATTTTCATTGTGATATTGAATTGAGTCATAATTATAAATAATATATTTAATACTATTAAAATATATTATAGGTTTTAGTGGATTCATTATTTGTTTAAAAAATAATAAAATATCATAAATGTTTTTAATTAAATGGAAAACATATTTTTTTATATTTTCTTTATTATAGTATTTAATTCACCACATTGGTTCACTTTTTTTGTCTTGATATATACAATACATTTATTCATTTTTTTGTTTGACCAAAAAATTAGTATATCATTTAAAATTATGGAAAAATATACATTGGATAATTTTAATATTATGAAATAAAAAATAATATTTATCTTTTTATAAAATAATTCAATATATATCAAAATATATACTTTTAAAAATACTACTGGAATATTGAAAAATACTTTTTTTACTAAATCATATTTCTGACCCTAATAATTGTTTTTTGGAATTCATAACATTATATTATTATTTATTGGTAATAAATATTTTTTTATAAAAAAATAGTTTATGAAAATAAAATTTAATTATTAAAAATTATTAATTCATTTTAAAAGCATGTCATTATTGAAACTATAATTTTCCCAAAAATATATTCTGTGACTCATATTGTGTAAATTTAATTCCATCTTATTATCTAATGTAATATAAAACAAGGACAAATATAATAATTTAATAAGCAAATAAATATTAAGTTATTAATATCGTTAGGGTTTAGATATATATCCCTTTATTACGCTAGTTAATTATTTATGAGTAATATATATGATGGTGATATTTTTCTTGGGGTTGTTCGATGCACCAATATTATGTCATGATATTGATGACCTTGACCATCCCCTATAAATGGTTTCTATAATGAATTACATTTTGAATGTCAATGTAGTACTAGTCATGGATGATGAAAAGATATTCTATCTCCTAAAGAAATTTTAGGATTTTATAAAGTATTAAGTTTAAATTATCCCTTTTACATGATTAATTTGAAATAAAATTCATTTATTAGTTTCAAATTTAAAATAATGATATTTTGTAATAATGAATTCATTTTTAAATGATTTTAAGTTTATAAAAATAATATATTAATAAAATAATTGAATATGGTTGATAATATCATCCCAGGTTGATTTATGGGTCATATTTCATTTTTTAATTAAATTATTGACCCTTAATATGAAGATAATATTAATATTTCTATAATTGTAAAATGGATTAATTGGTGAATTATACTAAATGATTAGTTTATATATGTTACCAAAACATGTCAAAATATAATTTGATAATAGTATTTTCATGCAGCCTCATATTATACAATAACTTTATCATTTTGGATCTCTTTTATTATGATATTTATTTTATATTAATTTAATACCTTATGAAATTAAAAAATTCCCATTCCCTCACTCATAAAAGAGATCATTCTATATTATTTTATTCAAAAAAAATCCATTTTCGATAATATGAGACCCTAAAAAACCATTTCCTTATATCCCTCCATACATCCTAGAGTCCATGTTTTGATAAGAAAGCTAATTTAGGAATACATTCGGTATAATCGTAATGAGTGTGTTTGTAGAAGATATATTGTTCTTAACCACTAATATTTTTATTTATTCTTTCCCCTCCTACAAAAATTTTACATCCCTTAAAATATAAGATTATCAATATGTAACATATAGTAAGATTTAAGTATGTGACTATCATGAACTGTCAGGACCCGCCCTCGGGGCCCGTGCCGTGACTACCCCAATCCCGCCTTCCATAGGCCAGGGGCTGGCGACTAGCACCAATGCGTAAATCCCGATAAATAGGGAAGGCATTGCCTTTGTAAAGTAATCAAGCACCATAGTGTAAACAAGTGGAAAAGTAAACACTAAGTAAAAACTGTAACAAGCTATGCTGAAAGTAAAAGGGGTCGGAAATACAAGCCCAACTGTAAAGTACAACTGAAGGGAAAAACAGGAACTGAAAAGAAAAGCTGCAGTGTCGAGCCGTCCTCTGGAAGTCCCACATGAAGGGTGAGCACAGATAGCCTCCAGAGCTCCTCGGTCCAGCCGTTCACTCTGAGTACGTCCCGCCCAGTGTTCCACCTCCAGGTACCGTCCTACTCCGCAAGCCTCCACCACGATCAGCGTTGTCCGTCGTCTGCAACCAACACAATGAAGTGCGGGCATAGCCTGTGCAGGGGTGAGTATTAGCTACTCAGTAGGGACCCCGAGACCCCCAAAGGTCTCCCGAAATCAACAAAGGATAAACCACAAAGGAAAGATACAATCACGAAGTAACAACCGACACTGCTTAGGTATATACCCATACATATACCTAAGTCATCAATTCTCGCTCGTCTCCAACATTTGAGCTCAAGTACAACCCAATAAAAATTGGAAAGAAAACGTAAAATCCACACAGGATAGCTCAACACAATCCACAAAGGAATGTAAAATGTAAATCCAAACAGGATAGCACAACAAAATCCACCAAGGAAAGTAAAACAGAGTTTCAGCTCACACAGGTATACTTCTTCGGATGACAATAAAGATGATCACTGATCCATCTAAGTCGTCAGAACCACAATGGATCGATAGGTAACTAACCCCCGCAATGACCCACACAGGATCAGACCCACACAGGATCAATAGGTAACTAACCCCCGCAAAGACCCCCACAGGATCGGGCCCACATAGGACCTGTAGGTGCTGGCTCACACAGAACCGATGAGCGCTGACCCACATAGGATAAGACCCACACAGGATCGGTAGCACAGACCCACAAAGGATCGCTGAGTGCTGTAGTCGTCGCAGTCCACTAAGGATCTCTGCACAGACGTCGTCGTCACAGAAGCAGTCACAACCATCTCTAGGGTTCCCACACACAGCAAGCTCGTTCGGGAGGGTCCGCTCCACGAGCTGAGAGGCTGATACATCAACTGACACATAGTCCAGAGTTGATGTATCCAAAAGTTCCGTATCGTCATCAGGAACTCAACGTCGCAGACGGCGCGTCAATCGGACTCCCGGTCTGAGAGTTATTGGCGTTTTCGTCCTAGGGGCCCGGTTGTTTTTATAGGAAAAACCAACCCGAATGTACTCCACCTGCTTCCAAACCTCAGGTGGAGTATGCCAAAAGATACGTCTCACTTAGAGGAAAACAACAAAGTCGACGGCACATCGATCGGACGTCTGAAGCTTAAGATATGAGTGTTTCCGCTCCGAGGGCCCGGTTGATTTCGTGTACGAACCAACCCGACTGAAACCAAAGTATCCTATAACCTTGAGTTTAATATACCGAAACGAACTTCTCGATCCAAGGATCACGTTGCCGCTGACGGCGCGTCGTTCGGAGGCCCGTAGCTCATGTTACGGGCAGAAGACCAAAAACGGTCCGAAGACGGGGGGTCTGGGCCCGGGCCGACCCGGGCCGACCCGTCTGGACCCGGTCTGGTCCGGCCAGGGCGCGGCCCGGCCCTACCGGCCGGCCCAGCTCGGCTCGGCCGAGCAACGCGGGGGGCACACTACCCCCCGTGTAACAACTCCACGGCCCCCGCGGGGGACCGCCCTGGTCAACGGACGTGGCAAAGCCGCGTCCTGTGTGTGTCGAACCCACGCAACAGCGGGTCCGCTGGCGCCGCCGCCTCCGGCCGCCGGAGTCTCTCCGGTGGTCCGATTCCATTCCCATCTGCGACGCTGCTCCTCCCGGGTCCCGTTCTTCACTGCGGAAACATCAAATCGCCCTTGCGGCACGCTTTGTCGTCGACCGCCAAATCCGCACAACAACGAAGAACTGCGGAGGGTTGTCAGGCCGTGTTTGTTTGGCCCACACCCTCCGCATTAGGCGATAACAATCGGGAAGAATAATCAACACATAGAAAATTTAACAAATAAAAATTTTAATAAATTAAAATTATTCTTATGAAACCGGGTTCTTTATTTTAAAAGAAACAATCACGGGAATATAAATTATTTCACAACAAACCCCTACCTTGTCAAGTCATCGCACGAACGTTCTTTGCGGAATTGATCGTTGTGGAAGGAGGGGACCATGGCGTCGTCGCGGTATCCGACGTTGCGTCGACGAACTCTGACGACCAAGAAAAAACATACTTTAATTATATCGATTAAATATTTTTGTTGTTATAATCCGCAATGAAATTTAAAGAACCGCAATCTCTCACCTCAACGGAAGATCAATGATTTTATTGCGGATGAAGGAACATCACAGAAGAATGTCACGGGAGAGGAAACGTCGGCGTCGCATCACACGACGTCGTGTCGTCGATTTCCGCGGGTTCAGCGTTCTTCGTCGGAGGCCGGCGTTCTTCACGTTCTTCGCGTTCTTCGCGTTCTTCGCAAAGGAGGATGAAGAACTTTGAGGTTTCTATCAAATCCTCTCAACGAACAACACTTAAGGAGAAAAAGGATTGGTCTTATTTTATTATTACGCCAACGGAGGTGGCCAGAGGCGGCGGCGGCAGCGGCGCCAGCGGACCCGCGGCCGCGCGGGTCCGGCACACACAGGACGCGGCTTTGCCGCGTCCGTTGACCAGGGCGGCCCCCGTGGGGGTCGTGGAGTTGTCACGCGGGGGGAGCGTGCCCCCCGCGTTGCGCAACCGCTTGGCCGAGCCAAGCCGGACCAGCCGGCCGGGCCGGGCCGTGCCCTGGCCGGACCGGATCGGGTCCATCCGGTTTGGACCGGGTCGGGTCGACCCGGTGAGGCCGAACCAGGGGGGTCGGGCCGGGTCGGCCCGGGCCCAGACACCCCGTCTTCGGACCGTTTTTGGTCTTCTGCCGGTAAAATGAGCTACGGGCCTCCAAACGACGCGTTGTCAGTGGAAACGTGATCCTTGGATCGAGACGGTTGTTTCGGTATATTACACTCAAGGTTTCGGGATATTTTGGGTTCGGTCGGGTTGGTTCGTACACGAAACCAACCGGGCCCTCGGAGAAAAAACGCTCATATCTTAAGCTTCGGACATCCGATCGACGTGACGTTGACTTTGTTGTTTTTCTCTACGTGAGACGGATCTTTTGAAATACTCCGCCCGAGGTTTGGACACAGTTAGATTACGGTCGGGTAGGTTTTTACTTAAAACCCAACCGGGCCCCTGGGACGAAAAAGCCAATAACTCTCAGACCGGGCGTCCGATTGACGCGCCGTCTGCGACGTTGAGTTCCTGATGACGATACGGAACTTTGGGATACATCAACTTTGGACTATCTGTCAGATGATGTATCAGCCTCTCTGCTCGTGGAGCGGACCCTCCCGAATGAGCTTGTTGTGTGCTGGAACCCTAGAGCTGGCTGCGACTGCTTCTGTGACGATGACGACTGTGCAGAGATCCTCAGTGGACTGCGACGACTACAACACTTAGCGATCCTTTGTGGGTCAGTGCTACCAATCCTGTGTGGGTCCGATCCTGTGCGGGTCAGCGCTCAGCGGTTTTGTGTGAGCCAGCGCCTACAGGTCCCGTGTGGGCCCGATCCGTTGTGGGTCTTTACGGGGGTTAGTTACCTATTGATATTGTGTGGGTCTGATCCTGTGTGGGTCATTGTAATGTTTAGTTACCTATCGATCCTTTGTGGTTCTGATGACTTAGATGGATTAGTGATCATCTTTATCGTCATCCGAAGTAGTATACCTGTGTGAGCTGAAACCTTATTTTACTTTCTTTTGTGGATTGTGTTGTGCTATCCTGTGTGGATTTACGTTTTACATTCCTTTGTGGATTGTGTTGAGCTATCCTGTTTGGATTTAACGTTTGCTTTCCGGTGTGGACTTGTTTGTACTTGAGCTCGGATGTTGGAGCTGAGGGAGAATCAATGACTTAGGTATATGTATGGGCATATACCTAATCACTTTCGGTTGTTACTTCGTGATTGTATCTTTCCTTTGTGGTTTACCCTTTGTGGATTTCGGGAGACCTTCGGGGGTCTCAGGGTCCCTACTAAGTAGCTTATACTAACCCCTGCATGGGCTATGCCTGCACTTCGTTGTGTTGGTTGCAGACGACGAACAACGCTGATCGTGGTGGAGGCTTGCGGAGGAGGACGGTACCTGGAGGTGGACCACTGGGCGGGACGTACTCAGAGCGGACGGCTGGACCGAGGACCTGTGGAGGCTATCTTTGCTCACCCTTCTGGTGGGACTTCCAGAGGACGGCTCGACGATGCGACTTTTCCTTTCAGTTGTTGTTTTTCCCTTCAGTTGTACTTTACAGTTCGGCTTGTATTTCCGGCCCCTTTTACTTTCAACACAGCTTGTTACAGTTTTTACTTAGTGTTTACTTTTCTTCTTGTTTACTCTGTGGTTCTTGTTTACTTTACAAAGGCAATGTCTCCCCTGTTTATCGGGATTGACGCCTTGGTGCTAGTCGGCAGCCCCTGGCCTATGGAAGGCGGGCTTGGGGTAGTCACTGTACGGGCCCCGATGGCGGGTCGTGACAAATTGGTATCAGAGGTGGTCGGTTCTACCGCAGACTCTGATCTTTTTCTATGTGAAGCAATAGTGTTTAGCGTATTGAGTGTGGTTATCAGTCCAGGGAGTCTAGTGTTGGTGCGGCAGCTGACGTATCTGTACACCAGGACCCTGACTTCTGATTTCCGACATAATGCACGAAATCATTGATTGCATGTGTGTTTCAAGTTTTCTTCATGATTACTTTGTATCAGCTCACCAGGTATACTGTTCTGACCGTGGAAAACTTGTTTCTTTTATAGGATGGCCCCATGACGGTAGCCAGCTAGGGTTCCAAGAGTAGAGCGCGACGACAGCCTGCCGAGCGACGAGGCCTCGGTACAGGGCCTTTTAACAGTAGAGGCACCGGCGGTACCTCTACCCGCCGAGCCCCCGATGCTTCCAGCTCCAGCCGCTGACGATGCACGTCGCCTCAGTGCACTGCATGAGTTCTAGTGTTAGAAACCGCCCAGGTTCCGCAGGGAGACGGACCCCCAGGAAGCCGAGGACTGGCTGGAGGCTGTTGTTCGAGTTTTCCGGCTAGTGAGAACACCAGAAGACCTCATGGTGATCCTCGCAGCGAGCCTACTGCACGCAGCAGCAGGACGATGGTAGATCTTGATGCTCCAGGTGCACGATGAGGCCTCTCTCATCTGGACAGACATTGAGGGACTCTTCTGCTCAGAGTTCATCCCGGCCACCCTCCGTGCGGTGCGCATCCAGGAGCTTCTTCAGCTGCGGCAGGGCAGCTTGACGGTCGCCCAGTACTCGGCAAGATTCACCGATCTCTCGCGCTACTCGACTGACATGGTGCGGGACCCGTTATTCCAGCCTCGGACCTTTGACCAGGGATTGAGACACGAGATCACTGCATCACTGATCTCCCTCAGCATCCCGACCCAGGAAGGAGTACTGGAGCGAGCCCTTTTGATCGAGAGCATTCTTGCTGAGGCTTCTCCAGCGGTGAGACCTACCGCGGGGTGGCACGTAGCAGAGTATTCCGTAGTAGCCAGTCGGCGAATGACTGAGGGGTCCAGGTAGACTAGACCCTCTCGCAGATGACCTCAGGACACTGGCTTAGCTGTGCGGGGCACACAGCGCGGAGCCAGTCATTCGAGAGGAAGACATTGCTACACTTGCGGCGGGCAGGGTCACATGGCTCGTGACTGCCCGACCCACCATGGCGATGAGTAGCAAACAGTTGAGGGGCCACCCAGGCAGAGGCAGAGGGTCAACCGTGGCGGTCCTCAAGGAGGACACGGATGAGGCAAAGGAGCTAGACGAGCAGCAGGTGTTGGGCGACACTTTGAGGCTCTACCACCACCACCACCAGGAGGCCCGCCCCGACCACAGGGAGCTGGCGGGCAGAGACAGGCACAGCTCTTGGCAGTGGAGGGCTATGACCACGGCGCACCCAAGATGATTCGAGGTACGATCTGTGTCTATTCCACCCTTTTTTCAATTCTTATAGACACATAAGCGAGTCACCCATTCATAGCCGCAGCCCTTGTACGGAGCTCAGAGATTCCGACAGAGCCATTGGCTCGATCCTTACGGCTAGAGACTCCTACGGGAGCAGACTCGATGATTACACACTGGTGCTGACAGTGTGAGCTTACTATAGGAGGCGAGATCTTCGGCTGGGATCTTCTTGTAGCGGCGTCGAGGCCTTATGACGTCATCTTGAGCATGGATTGGTTATCTACAGTCCATGCACAGATTGACTGTATTACGCACAAGGTGCGATGTGTACGCACCGACGGGAGCAGCTTCACCTTCACCGGCGAGAAGGGAGCCTTCGCAGCACAGGATGGACTTCTGCAGAGGAGAGGACAGCCCATCACTCATCAGTTGTCTATGTAGAGGCCCGAAGCTTGACGTACATTGACATTACATTACATTTGAGGAATACTTAGTACATACACACAAGGATCGTAATAGTTTAGTGTCTTTGAAAACTCGGAACGTAATCTTCGAATCGTGGTGAAAGATCTTCAACATCTCCTATAAAGATCTTCCCTTTTTTTTACCTAAAACTTTTCTTTATATCCTGGGGAAAAGAAAACATAAAAGGGTGAGCTCAAATGCTCAGTAAGGGTAAACAAAAGAAATATCAATCACATCGTATTCATAAGAACATAACATTTTGGAAATCTTAACCTGGAAAAGAGAGCATAATTTCATAACATGGGATAAATCATGGCAGTGAAATGTAATCACAATAATCATAACATAAAACATGAAACATTGTGGCATTCACACATAATCATAGAGAATCATTTCTTGTTAGTCAAGACTCATTGCCAAGACTATCTTAGTGGACAAAGTCCCTTTCTGAATCGAGTAACCCTCGTTTCATTCCTATTTCACTGAACTGGTATAACCTACCGTTCCAGCCCTGTCTATCTCATGAGATATAAAATCTTTACCCAATGCATTGGAGGGAGATATAGGTCCCACCCATCTTATAATGAATCATTTCTTATGTGTGCCACATAATCATAAATCATACATCATCGCATAACCCATGTAATAAAAATGGGATTTCTTAAACAACATGACATCATAAAACAATTCATATAAGATAAAGGAATTCATAAAAATGTTTCCATCACAACATAATCAAATCCATGTAATAATAGGGATAAAAACATAACCCTTTTATTATCTTAGATGGAAAATAATTTTTATAAAATACTTGAACTTCATTCTTGAGGAAAATATCCTTTCTACTTCAAAAACACTTTTCCTTTCTTAACATGTCATAAAATTTTAAACAAAAAGAAGTTGATTAAAAATAAACTTGAATACTTGTAAAGGAAGCTTCTTGGAAATAATTTTTTAGAAATCCATTCATTCCGTATAAGTTAAAAAAACATTTTTCGTACTTTTGTCGGAAAAGTCAAAAAGTACATCGTATGAAAAACGACAAAAGATTCCTTTCATATCTTTTACTAAAAACTCACCGAAGGGTAAAATTGGATTTAAACATTTGTAGGTGGATGGAAATAATATTACATATTGAAGAAACATGGATGTGGATGATAAAATACACCCCATTAAATACCAATGTATAAACAATATCGGATAAAAATGAGATTGTGATATTTCCCTTACCTTAGGTCCGATTTGCTTCGTATGTGTCTGAACCTCCTGTATAATGATTTAAATAATTTCATTGACTTATTACAGAATCATATTCATTGTTATGATATCATATATGGTTCACTTATGACATTATATTACCCGTTCTTTTGTAAATTCCATGTTAAAGAAGCGTTTGGGGTAAAATCGTTTCATTTATCGTAGGTGTTTTGACTTGTTGTTCTTGACATTATTATTACTTATATCATGATTTACTTACTTCCAGAAAATAAAATAAGATTTATATATCATATATATTCAGTATATATATATATATAATAGATAGATAAATGAAATGAAAAACACCGTTCATGGAGACGGTAGTCCGTACGTACGCATGAACGCTGTTTTTCTTTCCTTATTGTCTTGAATGGAAGTAAGTAGATGACATACATATATATATATATATACATAAATCCAGTATCATTATTATGTCATATATTTCATTAGTACTTATTATATATACTTTATAATCATTCATGAATGGTTAATCATTAAGAATGAATCTCATCGCGTCGTGGATACGGTATTCCGTACGTACGCACGAGCGATGATATCATTTCCATAATTATTGAATTGAATTGGAGTGGATTATACAATATATCAGAATCAATATGATGTTGTAATAACTATTTATAGTTATTCTTTACACCATTATACCCATCCATGTAAGGTGGTGGTGGAAAATAGATTACACCACGGCGTGGAGACGGTATTTCGTACGTACGCACGCGCGGTGATTTCTTTTTCCGTAGGATGGATAGTTGGTGAAATAGGGTCTTTTCATACTTATAATAACATATCAGTATATTAGTGATACTGATGTTATTACTTCACAATGAAACAACCTAAGAAGAAGAAGTGGAAGAAGAAATAAAGATGAAAGAATTGGTAATGGTAATTACCTCTTCTTTGAAGTGCCCCTTTGAGACCTCCTCTTAGGGCACTAAAATTGGTCTTTGAGGAAGACCAGAACCTCTAGTATGTTTGTAGGGAAGTGGAGAAGAGATTTTGGCAGGGGTTGGCCGAGCTTGAGGGCTCAAATTGGTGTGAGGAGGAGGGGGAGGAGGTGTCCTTTTATAAGGGAGGAGAGGGGCACCTTAGGAATACCTCAAAATATTATTTTATATTAATGTCAAAATCGGTTTATAATGGTTCCAAAGGGCCTTATTTAGAATCCAAAGTGGGGATGGGTCGAAATCATATCAACCAATAGGATTTAGACAAGTTTAGGGTATTATTTTAACCTTATCAATTAGATTTAACTCTAAGTTAAATAATTTAACTTTTACCGTGTCTTTTTGTTTTCTTTCACTATATGGTTAATACACTTACAATAACAAGCCAAACGAACCCCAAATTGTATATTATTAATACATATATCCTTATCTAAGTCATTTGGCCGAACCTTATATTTTTAGGAATAAAATAACAATTAATAATATAATATTTGATTTAAAAACTATTTTGTGTCAATTTTGACACTATTTGATATATGATTTTTTAGAAAGTCATAACAGGATTATATGTTCGAACCAAATTGATTAAATCAACACTAATATATCATACGAACCTAGAAAATTATTGGAATTCATAAAAAGTCTTAAATTAAATTTATTTTGGTATTTATAATATCAATTATGTCAATATTTCATTAATAAGATAATTACTGCATCATCTTTGTGTCATAAATAAATTAAATTATTTGATGTCTAAAAATTACAAATAAAATACCATCATGTAGGAAATATTTTTCGATTTCTAATGAATATTTACAATCGAATTTATCTTAGGTACAACCCTATATTAAAAATGTTTTAGTAAATATACATTGATTTTAACTCTTTTAACTCTTCTTTGAATTAAATAATAATAAATGTCCTAATCTAATCCAAGTGGGCCTAAATGATAATATTTTACACTTAAGGTTTTATTAGGTCGAGATACACTTGTCCAATAGAATTAGGACATGTGTTAGGATAATATTAATATCATTCTTACCCTTAATTATCCTATTTACTTTTAACCGTGGTAAATAAAAGTAAAAAGTTACTATTCACCAAAAATTATTTTTATCTCATTGAACCACATTTTACTTACTGACATCAACCGTGTCTCTTGGATTTTTGAAATTCCATTCACAGAAGCGGTAAAATTAAGTTTTATGAAAAATTCAGTTTTTTTAACTACCACTTAGTAGTTTCACTATTCATAAAAATTGATGTTTTTCATAACAATGCCAAAATTTCATCCTAAGCTATATTTCATATTCCGAATTCAAAAATGAAGTCTATTTTACCAAATTCGTAACATAGAAGTTGCATTAATTAATTTTATAATTAAATCCCGCTGTTAAAACAAATAGCGTTTTTTTAAGAAACAATATATATCAAAAGATTGACACTTGATTATGTCTGGTTTAAATGTGAAATTACATCCAATTACCAACAT
Organism: Viscum album; assembly: GCA_963277665.1. Taxonomy (NCBI): domain Eukaryota; kingdom Viridiplantae; phylum Streptophyta; class Magnoliopsida; order Santalales; family Viscaceae; genus Viscum; species Viscum album. The sequence goes on along the minus strand of OY728143.1, from coordinate 853,019,961 downwards.
TGTATTAAATTTTAAAAATATATTCTAAATATATTTTAAAACCACTCAAATTAATAATTTATCACTATTAATTATTTTGATTAAAAAAGTTGTTTTTAATTATAATTTAGTAATTTTCACTATTCATCAGAATATGAAAGTTATCCGAAAAGTACCAAAATTTCACCTTAGGCTAAATTCGATACTCCGAATCCAAAAATGAAGTCCATTTTGAGAGCTAAAATTTCTAAAATTTTAAAAGGTGGTTATTACTATTCATAACGGCTAGTTATAATAATATTTTAATAGCATATCGTTGTTTAGTGAAACTCGGTATTGCGTACTACACACGCTATCGAGGAAGGTCGTGATTGCGTGTAATGCAAGGAAAGTCAAGGATGTGTGTTGTGCAAGCTCCTTTTGGTGTAGCGTACAACACAAGTCATTAGTGAAATAAAAAATAATATTTTTCATAAAATCTTGGGTTGTTACATTCTACCCCCCTTAAAATGAATTTCGTCCTCGAAATTCGTCGGGGTTATAAATGGTTTACTATTCGAAAGTTTATTTAATAGAAACCCACATCGTAAAAAGGAATACCAAAACTTGGCTTTAAAAACAAAAGTATGAAATGTAACGATTACCCAAATAAACTAATCACTGGGTTTCCACATAGGTGAAAATATGGATATGGAAGAGAAATCTAACCATCATGTTCTGATGGAGAGTGGTAGAGAACATGGCTATGGAAAATCCAGTAATCACAAATCAATAAATTTGTGACGATCTAAGGTACCATCTGATTCATCAGGTATAAGATCACTAGGACAACATTTTTTTTTCAAGATCATTTCCCTAAATTTGAAAATTTGAATTAGAATAAATACTTTCTTTATTTTGGTACAATCTCACTGTTGTTCATGCCTTGAATAATTTCCACTTCATCTCTTAAATAAATGAAGTTGAATTTTTTATTCGTGAAGTGTTAGCAGATCATGTGATAGAATGACGGGTCATTCCATCTGTCTCAAACAAAAGGTTAGCAAAAATTATATACATAAGTCGATCTATAGTGAGATTAATAACATATGGTTCCTAAAATGAACTTATACTTCACATATCATACTGCTTAATATAATAAAACTAGTTTTCTACTAAACAGGGACTTCCTGTAGGCCAGTGGTAGGCGATAAAGGCCAGTCGCACTTCGGTTGTGGGTTCGATTCCTACAGCCTTGTCCGACGTGATGGGTTGTCGCCCGTCCTGCAGGTTGTCCTTTTTCTATAACTACATTACTATAACATCCCATCAATAATATCGAATAAAAAAAACTTCTATCCTTAAACAATACTCATTTATGTCCAACATAATCCATTTCAATCTTTAGGCTTATCCATAATACTGCAGTCCACTCTCATAATATAGTGAAAACGATTACCAGAGATTTAATACTGTCGTTGATCCCCATATATCATAAGATATGTCTTGTTGGTCACATTCCAAACATTCAAAGGCCTTAATCATGTATTCTCTTGAAGAATTAATACCCATTGAACCATAGTGAAAACTTGAATGCAGTTAAAAGTTAACACTTTTGACATATCAAAATCCTCAAAATTCTATATACTCAAACCATGATATCACTTAGTCCTTATATCAATCATGAGCTCATGAATACTATTAAACATTTCATTTTCTCTTTTCCCTTCATTATGCACATATCATTTTATTTCAAAAAAAAATATCTCAATCTCTTTGAATACCACATCAATAAATATTGCAATACTCAATGATACAACATTATTTTGGAATCCCATTACATAAACACTTAATCATTCCACCACACGTTGTCATATTCAACATTGCCAATAGTGATCGCATGTGACTTCCCTTTGTCCTTTGCCTTCAGTGGTTGCTCATGTTGATCATCACTAACACTTGGATTAGGGCATTTATTAGCATAATGCCCCATTTCCTTGCACTTGAAGCATTGAAGTGTTGGTGGTGCGTTCTCTGCAGTGTTTGCTTTATTCACATCATTAGAAACCCTTTTTCCATTACTTCGACACTCAGCTGCTCGATGACCTTCTTTTCCACACTTAAAACATTTTCTAGTCCTTTTAAGACAATCTCTACTATGCTTCATTACACACTTTGTGCAGAAGGAAACATTCATCTTCTTTTCACCATTATTCTGAGATTTCTCCTTGAACTCCATCTTTCGTTTCTTGTCAAAACCATGAGATGGATATGTAACACCAACTTCCATTTCTACCTTGATAGCACAACACACAATTTCTTCATAGCTACTGAAGTCTCTTATAGCTAATGCCCTTCGAAGACTTGGTTTTAAGCCACTGAAAAATCGATCAACATTACTTTCAGGTTGGATGATAATGCCAGATGCATACCTTGCAAGTCTTGTAAAATTCGCTTTGTATATACCAACAGATTCATCATCCTTTTGCATTAGTTCAAGAAACTCCTTCTCCATCTTTGTTCGAAGAATACGAGGGAAGTACTTATTGAAAAATAAGTTCTTGAACTCGTCCCATTCCATGGACTCAATTTCATCTCTTTGCCTTGTATTCTTGATAATATTCCACCATTGATCAGCTTCACCTTCCAAACGATATACTGCTAAGATGAATTTATCATGTTCAAAAAATTGAAGAACTGAAAATATCTATTCAGTGGTACTGATCCATTGTTCAGCAACAAGTGGATCAGAAGACCCACTGAAAGAAGGTGGACGTTGCCTCATGAAGGACTCAATAGAATATTGTTCCCTTCTCTGCTCATTTGGAAGTCCAGAATGATTCATAGCTTGTGTAAGTATAGCAGTAAGATTTTTCACTCCATCTCCCATAACATTTGTTTGTTCAGGAGGACAATCATTGCATTGTCCATTGCATTGATCAACACGGTTCCTTCAGGTTCCAGCCATCGTCTAAAACCCAAAAAGAATAGTGTGAGAGGAAAAAATCATGCTAGGGAAAACAACATAATAAAGGGGAAGTACCTTCAATATCTAACATCTTAGGTTTAATTCTATGATCGTTAGCGTAGTTCTAGTGCTATAACCTATACGTATACTTAACCTTAGGGACATCCCGAGACATACCTTAGAAATATCTCTAGGGATCTCACAAACGTTTTCGCATCCTAGTTTCCAAAGGTTAACTAAACCTTTCCTCTGATACCAACTGTAGAGGCCCGAAGCTTGACGTACATTGACATTACATTACATTTGCGGAATACTTAGTACATACACACAAGGATCGTAATAGTTTAGTGTCTTTGGAAACTCAGAACGTAATCTTCTAATCGTGGTGAAAGATCTTCAACATCTCCTATAAAGATCTTCCCATTTTTTACCTAAAACCTTTCATTATATCCTGGGGAAAAGAAAACATAAAAGGGTGAGCTCAAATGCTCAGTAAGGGTAAACAAAAGAAATATCAATCACATCGTATTCATAAGAACATAACATTTTGGAAATCATAACCTGCAAAAGAGAGCATAATTTCATAACATGGGATAAATCATGGCAGTGAAATGTAATCACAATAATCATAACATAAAACATGAAACTTTGTGACATTCACACATAATCATAGAGAATCATTTCTTGTTAGTCAAGACTCATTTCCAAGACTATCTTAGTGGACAAAGTCCCATTCTGAATCGAGTAACCCTCGTTTCAGTCCTGTTTCACTGAACTGGTATAACCTACCGTTCCAGCCCTGTCTATCTCATGAGATATAAAATATTTACCCAATGCATTGGAGGGAGATATAGGTCCCACCCATCTTATAATTAATCCTTTCTTATGTGTGCCACATAATCATAAATCATACATCATCGCATAACCCATGTAATAAAAATGGCATTCTTAAACAACATGACATCATAAAACAATTAATATAAGATAAAGGAATTCATAAAAATGTTTCCATCACAACATAATCAAATCCATGTTATAATAGGGATAAAAACAGAACCCTTTTATTATCTTAGATGGAAAATAATTTTTATAAAATACTTGAACTTAATTCTTGAGGAAAATATCCTTTCTACTTAAAAAACACTTTTCCTTTCTTAACATGTCATGCAATTTTAAACTAAAAGAAGTTGATTAAAAATAAACTTGAATACTTGTAAAGGAAGCTTCTTGGAAATAATTTTTTAGAAATCCATTCATGTCGTATAAGTTAAAAAAAAACATTTTTCGAACTTTTGTCAGAAAAGTCAAAAAGTACCTTGTATGAAAAATGACAAAAGATTCCTTTCATATCTTTTACTAAAAACTCACCGAAGGGTAAAATTGGATTTAAACAATTGTAGGTGGATGGAAATAATATTACATATTGAAGAAACATGGATGTGGATGATAAAATACACCCCAGTAAATACCATAGTATAAACAATCTCGGATAAAAATGAGATTGTGATATTTCCCTTACCTTATGTCCGATTTGCTTCGTATGTGTCCGAACCTCCTGTATAATGATTTAAATAATGTCATTGACTTATTAAAGAATCATGTTCATTGTCATGATATCATATATGGTTCACTTATGACATTATATTACCCGTTCTTTTGTAAATTCCATGTTAAAGAAGCGTTTTGGGTAAAATCATTTCATTTATCGTAGGTGTTTTGACTTGTTGTTCTTGACATTATTATTACTTATATCATGATTTACTTACTTCCAGAATATAAAATATGATTTATATATCATATATATTCAGTATATATATATATAATAGATAGATAAATGAAATGAAAAACACCATTCATGGAGACGGTAGTCCGTACGTACGCATGAATGCTATTTTTCTTTCCTTATTGTCTTGAATGGACGTAAGTAGATGACATACATATATATATATATATATATACATAAATCCAGTATCATTATTATGTCATATATTTCATTATTACTTATTATATATACTTTATAATCATTCATGAATGGTTAATCATTAATAATGAATCTCATCGCGTCGTGGAGACGGTATTTCAAACGTACGCACGAGCGATGATATCATTTCCATAATTATTGAATTTAATTGGAGTGGATTATACAATATATAATAATCAATATGATGTTGTAATAACTATGTATAGTTATTCTTTACACCATTATACCCATCCATGTAAGGTGGTGGTGGAAAATAGATTACACCACGGTGTGGAGACGGTATTTCGTTCGTACGCACGCGCGGTGATTTCTTTTTCCGTAGGATGGATAGTTGGTGAAATAGGGTTGTTTCATACTTATAATAACATATCAGTATATGAGTGATACTGATGTTATTACTTCACAATGAAACAACCTAGGAAGAAGAAGTGGAAGAAGAAATAAAGATGAAAGAATTGGTAACGGTAATTACCTCTTCTTTGAAGCGCCTCTTTGAGACCTCCTCATAGGGCACTAAAATTGGTCTTTTAGGAAGACAAGAACCTCTAGTATGTTTCTAGGGAAGTGGAGAAGGGATTTTGGAAGGGGTTGGCCGAGCTTGAGGGATCAAATTGCTGTGAGGAGGAGGGGGAGGAGGTGTCCTTTTATAAGGGAGGAGAGGGGCACCTTAGGAATACCTCAAAATATTATTTTATATTAATGTCAAAATCGGTTTATAATGGTTCCAAAGGGTCTTATTTCGAAGCCAAAGTGGGGATGGGTCGAAATCCTATCAACCAATAGGATTTAGACAAGTTTAGGGTATTATTTTAACCTTATCATTTAGATTTAACTCTAAGTTAAATAATTTAACTTTTACCGTGTCTTTTTGTTTTCTTTCACTATATGGTTAATACACTTACTATAACAAGCCAAAAGAAACCCAAATTGTATATTAGTAATACATATATCCTTATCTAAGTCATTTGGCCGAACCTTAGATTTTTAGGAATAAAATAACAATTAATAATATAATATTTGATTTAAAAACTATTTTGTTTCAATTTTGACACTATTTGATATATGATTTTTTAGAAAGTCATAACAGGATTATATGTTCTAACCAAATTTAGTAAATCAACAATAATATATCATACGAACCTAGAAAATTAGTGTAATTCATAAAAAGTCTTAAATTACATTTATTTTGGTATTTATAAATCAATTATGTCAATATTTCATTAATAAGATAATTACTGCATCATATTTTTGTCATAAATAAATTAAATTATTTGATGTCTAAAAATTACAAATAAAATACCATAATGTAGGAAACCTTTTTACCTTTCTAATGAATATTTACAATCGAATTTATCTTATTTACAACCCTATATTAAAAATGTTTTAGTAAATATACTTTGATTTTAACTCTTTTAACTCTTCTTTAAATTAAATAATAATAAATGTCCTAATCTAATCCAAGTGGGCCTAAATGATAATATTTTACACTTAAGGTTGTTTTAGGTCGAGATACACTTGTCCAATAGAATTAGGACATGTGTTAGGATAATATTAATATCATTCTTACCCTTAATTACCCTATTTACTTTTAACCGTGGAAAATAAAAGAAAAAAGTTACTATTCACCACAAATTATTTTTATCCCATTGAACCACATTTTACTTACTGACATCAACCGTGTCTCTCGGATTTTTGAAATTCCATTCACAGAAGCGGTAAAATTAAGTTTTATGAAAAATTCAGTTTTTTTAACTACAACTTAGTAGTTTCACTATTCATAAAAATTGATGTTTTTCAGAACAATGCCAAAATTTCATCCTAAGCTATATTTCATATTCCGAAATCTAAAATGAAGTCTATTTTACCAAATTCATAACATAGAAGTTGCATTAATTAATTTTATAATTAAATCCCGCTGTTAAAACACATAGCGTGTTTTTAAGAAACAATATCTATCAAAAGATTGACACTTGATTATGTCTGGTTTAAATGTGAAATTACATCCAATGACCAACATTGTATTAAATTGTAAAAATATATTATAAATATATTTTAAAACCACTCAAATTAATAATTTATCACTATTAATTATTTTGATTAAAAAAGTTGTTTTTAATTATAATTTAGTAATTTTCACTATTCATCAGAATATGAAAGTTATCCGAAAAGTACCAAAATTTCACCTTAGGCTACATTCGATACTCCGAATCCAAAAATGAAGTCCATTTTGAGAGCTGAAATTTCTAAAATTTTAAAAGGTGGTTATTACTATTCATAACGGGTAGTTATAATAATATTTTAATAGCATATCGTTGTTTACTGAAACTCGGTATTGCGTACTACACACGCTATCGAGGAAGGTCGTGATTGCGTGTAATGCAAGGAAAGTAAAGGATGCGTGTTGTGCAAGCTCCTTTTGGTGTAGCGTACAACACAAGTCATTAGTGAAGTAAAAAAGAATATTTTTCATAAAATCTTGGGCTGTTACAGTCTAGCCTCATCCTAGGAGCTGTTGACGTGTGGAGTCCTAGATTTCCTGTAGTGGTGGATCTGTACGCAGAGGTCTTTCCCGACGACGTTCTAGGGCAACCTCCTCACAGAGAGGTAGACTTTCATATTGATCTGTACCCCGGGACAGCCCCGATATCCACTCCAGCATATCGAATGGCCCCCGCTGAGCATCGAGAGCTACGTGTACAGTTGGAGGACTTGCAGGGAAAGGGTTTCATCTGACCCAATGTTTCACCCTGGGCTTCGCCGATATTGTTCGCCAAGAAGGTGGACGGGAGATTGCGACTTTGTGTCGATTATCGTCGCCTGAACCAGGTGACGGTGAGGAACAAGTATCCGATACCGAGGATTGAAGACCTCTTCCATCAGCTCAAGGGAGCAAGGTGGTTCTCGAAGATAGACCTCAGGTAAGGCTATCATCAGCTCAGAGTTCGAGATGAGGAAGTGCAGAAGACAACCTTGAGGTGTCGGTATGGCCACTATGAGTTCTTGGTTATGCCATTCAGCGTAACCAATGCTCCGGCGGTGTTCATAGGCCTCATGAACAGAATCTTTCAGCCATACCTCGATCGATTTGTCGTGGTCTTCATCGACGACATTTTGATATACTCGACGACTGAGGAGTAGCACGCCTATCACTTGCGGGTTGTACTAGACACACTCCGAGAGCACCAACATTATGGAAAGCTCTCGAAGTGTCAGTTCTGGATACGTGAGGTCCACTTCTTGGTACACGTCATCTCTGAGGCGGGAGTTGCAGTGGATCCCATGAAGATCGAGGCAGTGCTATCTTGGGAGCCACCCAAGAGCGTGACAGAGGTGCGGAGTTTCTTGGGACTAGCAGGATACTACCGAAGATTTGTTCCAGACTTCTCCAGAGTTGCGGCACCACTCTCAGCATTGACGAAGAAGGGGAAACCCTTCGTGTGGTCAGACAGATGTCAGCAGAGCTTCCAGGAGCTAAGATAGAGATTGACCAGTGCCCCTATCTTGAGGTTCCCTGAGGAGGGAGTAGGGTACGTAGTCTACTGCGATGCATCAGGGACCGGACTCGGATGTGTCCTAATGCAGGAGAGGGCAGTGATCGCCAATGGATCACGTCAGTTGAGGCCGCATGAGCAGAACTACGCTACCCATGACCTGGAGTTAGCAGCAGTGGTCTTCGCTCTGAAGACATGGCGACACTATCTAATGGACAAGCGATTTACAGTCTTTTCTTACCATCAGAGTCTCAGGTACATCTTCTCGTAGAAGGAACTGAACCTGAGACAGCGGCGATGGCTCGAGTTCATCCAGGACTATGACTTTGAGATAGTCTATACTCCTGGAAAGAGGAACGTGGTAGCTGATGCTCTCAGCAGGAGGAAGGGCATTCAGCTACTTGAGGAGGCGACAGATCAGCTAGCCGCTTTGCAGATATCCTTCGTGGATAGAGATGGAGCAGTCTTCTTTCAGTCTCTCACATTCACTCCTCCACTACTGCAATGATTCAGGGAGGCACAGAGTGGGGACGCTGACTATGAGACGCGGCGTGCACAGTTATCCACAGGACATGCACCTGATGGTTTCTCTTTTGGAGCAGAGCATGACATCCTTTTCAGAGGACTTACCTCGGTACCAGTGGCTTTACAAGAGGATGTGTTGAGAGAGTTTCACACTTCTCTTTTGGCGGTACATCCTGGAGTGGAGAAGATGTACCATGACCTCAGACAACAGCACTGGTGGCCAGGCATGAAGAAGGATGTGGCAGAGTTCGTTTCTCGATGCCTCACCTGCCAGCAGGTGAAGGAAGAGCACCAGGTACCAGCAGGCTTGGTACAACCCTTGGAGGTCCCGGAGTGGAAGTGGGATGAGATATCTATGGCACCATGGGGTCCCAAAATTGACCCAATGATGCCCATGGTCGAACATGTATCAACCAATAAGGTTATCACACATTTTAGGGTAATTTTTATTATTATAATAATATTATTTTTTAACCCTTATTTACCGGATTTACCTTTTAACCATGATAAATAAAATATTTACCGAAGTAATTATTCAAAATGTCTAAAAATAAAAGTTACCTATTTACACAATTTGAACATCCTGATTCCAAATATGGAATCCATTTTTGAAAATTCAAAACACAGAAGTGGAAGAAATTAATTTAAAATTAATTCCCGCTGTCAAAACAAAAAGCGTGTTTTTAAGATATAATAACTATCAAAAGATTGATACTTGTTTATGTTCGGTTTAATTGGGAAATTATGTCCAATGACCAACATTGTATTAAATGGTAAAAATATATTCTAAATATTCTTTAAAACCACTCAAATTCATAATTTATCACTATTAATTTTTTTGATTAAAAAAGTTGTTTTTAATTAAAATTTAGTAATTTTCACAATTCATCAAAATATGAAAGTTATCCGAAAAGTACAAAAAATTTCACCTTAGGCTAAATTCAATACTCCGAAGCCAAAAATGAAGTCCATTTTGAGAAATAAAATTTCTAAAATTTTAAAATGTGGTTATTACTATTCATAACGGCTAGTTTTAATAATATTTTAATAGCATATCATTGTTTTGTGAAACTCGGTATTGCGTACTACACACGCTATCGAGGAAGGTTGTGATTGCGTGTAATGCAAGGAAAGTCAAGGATACGTGTTGTGAAAGAACCTTTTGGTGTAGCATACAACACAATACATTAATGAAATTAAAAAGAATATTTTTCATAAAATCTCGGGGTGTTACATTCCAACTCTTCGAATTAGTAGCATACACCATTGAACATTGCAGATTATGTAAATAACACATTGTGAGGCATTAGGATGAAATGAATGGAATGGGAAAAATAATAGAAAATGGAAATGACTGATATACTATTATTTTTACTATACCAAATATGGATGTAGAAATTGTAATGTTAACTCACATGTACACACCATTGATTCCTAAGAGGTACTGCATACATAAAATGAGAGGTCCGGTTTCATGTACTACATAGGGAATTTTTTCACCATATTATGAAAGCATAAGAACAAAATTGTCTTGGAAGGTCCTGTCTATAGTTTTATTATACAAAATGAATTAAATATGTATAAAATGTAATCAAAGCTAAGTTTGTGATTACCAAAACATATAAGGGTTGTGCATTGGATTTTTTAAGAACAAAATTAATGTACAGTTCCCTTAATTTGATTATAATCATCCAACAATTCGGCATGAGAATTCTCCTCACAAACAGAACCAATTTTCATCTATAAAATAATATGGATGAGTTAAATTTACCATTTATCATTTGGCGATCACATAGAGAAATGAGATTTAAAATATGAATTCATCCATATAGAAAAAACGATAACCAATAAATGGATCTAAGAGATTGAAAGTAACCCTAACTAAAATGTTGAAGAAGGGAAGTGAATAGTGGTATGCCTTCAAAATGAGAAAAATAGATCGGAGACATGCCATACACCATCAATGGAAAACTCCACCATGTTGACATTCTCTATTTAATATATTAATGTTGAAGGGAGAAAACATTCATCGATAAAAACAATCAAAATAATAATGAAGAAAATTATATTCAATCAAAAAATACCACAGAAGAAGAAATTGTAGGGTGGCATGAGTAGATGGAAACATCACAGAGTGGAGTGAGTAAATCTATGCAGGATGTGACAAACCCCTATGGAAGAGATGAAAGGTTTATATGAGCTGTTATATATATATTCTTATCTCAATGATTAAAAATATCACGTCTCTATTATTTATATTGTTACAAACACTTTTTTATTTATAATTCAACATAGAACATCACACAAATATATAAGGTGAGACAACTATTCATGGAGTTAGGTTTTGTTAAACAAGACATATATGATAAGCATAATATTATAATCTTGTGTTATAAATGTCAATAAATATAAATAAAGGCACCTGTTGAAATGTAAAACAACTCATGACTATTATTTGTGTGATGTGCTATTTGGGTGTTGTGCTATTTTAAAAACATATTGTTCTATAAAATTATGTAAAATATTACATACTGAATAATTAAAAAAAAATTTAAGAGTGTACTGATCAGTTTTTACAACGTATCACACATTTTGAACATCACATCACAATGTGATGTGATGTTTAACATAAAAATTTAAATGTGTCATGTAAAAAATCACATCTCAAACTGTACACAAACTTACATATCTGGTCAACAATACTCTATGGGAATGTTATATTATTTTTTACAAGTTTTTTAAATGTATTATTGTTCTGAAATTTAACTATTGTTGCACAGTAGAACAATGTAAAACAGGACAACAATACTATATTAAAATGTATCACTGTATTTATTATTTTTTAACATTTTTATATATATGTAAGAGTATTTTTCACAAAAATAATTATATAAAAGTTCTATTTGAATAAAAACAATTGCATTTGAATTTGAAAATAACAATACTCTATAACAATGTGAACATAAATAATCTTACAATTGTTTTTCTAACAGTACAACCATAATTTCATTGAAAAATAGACATCACTTAATATTTTGACAATGGTTATGAGGTGAGAATCATTGATAAAAAAAATAAATTAAAACGTTGTATACTACAAGTTATGAAATGAAAAAGGTAAAAAAATGGATTGTATAAAAAACAATTCCAGGAGGTGGTGGAGTACATGTATATAATTTCCTCATCCCCCTATACTCCTACTTCTTGTCCCCTTCCTGAATCCCCTCACAGTCGATGGATGAATATGATCTATAGATGTCATCAATTAAAGCTAAGGATATGGAAGAAAAGAACAAAAGTTACCCCAAACAATAATAAAGATGACATCACATCGTAAATAAATGATAAAATACATATTCTAATAAGACAATATTAAATTATCCTGTATTAATTTTAGGAAGATAAAAATAATTTCATAAAACATATTCATGGATAACAATATTATAGTATCCATGAAATGTAAATTTTAACAGATGATTTATTATTATATTCCTCATTAGGGGATAGTTTTGGCACTGTCAGGAAGAGTCTAAACACATGAGCTAAACCAATCCACAGAGAAATTGCATCAAATTATGATGAAATCTACAATAGTAATGGTAACTTGTCATGTACATAATCTCTGTAAAGTAAATCTTTGGTCCAAACATCATACAAAGAAAATGTCCTCCAATGATTACATATTGTCCAGTGATGGATGATATAAAAAATGGTTATGGATAATATTGGGAAGAGGATAAAATAAACCATGTGAGGGTAAACCCATTGGGGTTGTAATTTATATAATGAATTATCATACATTGAATCGAGTTATGAAACTTGCATACAAAAGAACACGAGATGATGCATAGCTGATTTGGCCATTTGTCTAGAAAAAACCAAACACAACCCATCCAGCCACTATTTGTATGGAATAAACATTAAAAATACTAGAATATGTTTGAGTTATATGTACAAAAAATAGCCAATGTTGGCATATTTAATTCCAAATAGTTGTATCTTTCTACTAAAATCCAGTGAAACAGACTTCTATTGAACAATTAGTTTACAAAGCTACAAAACGTAATTCAAATTCTGGCGTGATGATGTTTTACCATTTTTAAATATTAACATATACACCCTTCAACTAAACCAACTATTAACATTCTTCAGGAAAACATTGATTCCATTATTAAGAGTGAAACTGTTGGTTTTAAATGTGACATAGAGCTCATAAGTGTGTCATTTTTTTAAATAAAACCTTTAGTTCTCATTGTTGTATTATCCAGCGGTGGCTATGTAGAATACCTTACATAAAATTACATTATTTTCCAACTAAAATATAATACCCTTTGGCCAAACAGCTATATGTAAATAATACAGTAACATTAAAATAGAGACTCCCTTCTGCATAGAAGTCATAAATCATGAGAGAGAGTATGGTATCAAATCCTTTTTATACCCCAAAGCATTCTCAATTGAAATGAATAGAGTGAATATTATCCATTATTGAAAAGAAAAATATAAAAGACACATACATACTGATTTCTATCATATAAGTAAGAATAAAAAACACAATTAACAATGTAAGGTCATTAGGGAAATTTTGGCTCTATGATATGTTTAAAAATAAATTGAAAACATATAATCCTATTAGCATAAACTATATGAAAATTTGGGGTAGGATTTTTTACCTTATACTATACAAAATATCTTTTATACGATATATGTTTATAAACGTGAGAAACACTTCAATCGAAACTAAAATCCCATTAATTGTGGTGAAAGAGAACAAAAACTCATTTGGTCAAAACTGAATTATTCAATCAAACACATTTCTAGATCTTCTTGGTATATTCACATGCACAGAGAAAATCAATAATAAAGTTACAGTTTTAACATTATTGTAGGTCACCATTAACTAAAGATGTAACATCAGATTTTATACATAAAGGGTGACAATATTTCATGCCCTTTTTTCCTGTGAAGTCCTTTTTCAAAGATAAGTATACAATATCCATGCAATGTTCAAATTCTGGGAGAATTTCAGATGATAGGGGATTGAATTTTACAGAATTCTTGAAATTATTGATTTAACTGTACTCAGTTGAGATGAAGTCATGAAACCCCAATTGAAACTGATTCAAGATAGGAACCCTGAATCGAGATGGATTTTGAAATATGAATATAGAAAATTGTATGGATTCCTAAAATGAATGAACATCCATTATGATTTCCATTGTAAAAGATGATAAGATACATACCTATATGAACATATTCAGCTGGTTCAAGGGGGTAAGAATATGGAAAATAAAAAATAATTATTGCATTCAAGAATATGCATTCCTGGAAATTTCACTAAGGTTTCAAAATATTTACTATTTACACTGTCTATACCTTTTTTCACTGTTTATACCTAAATATACAATTTTTCACTGTCAATACGATCCATATATTTTTTCATTGTCTATTATTGTAGTACTTGAAATGTAGATGCAAATATTACGGTAACATAAACTTACATAAAACATAAGGGTATTTATAGTTAAATGTAAGGAGAGTGGAGAATGAACTAGATGTCTTATCTTGTGTCTCAAGATCCTTCCTTATAACACAGGAATAAACCAAACATTGTGATCCAATATCTACAGATCCTATCTAATATTAACTGGGAACTCTCTTCATAACAATAAGATGTTTCCATATTATTTATATATATTATATACACAAAAAACATGACAGCTTCTGAGAACGATGTATTATCATATATTTCAAGTGTTAGGTGAAAGAAATCATCAAGAAATGAATGGTGTAATAGTAGATTTAATATATAAAATGTGAGAAGATTTTATGCCCATGTTTCCTGTGAAGAACTTTTTCAATGATATGTATAAAATATCCTTGACAGGTTCAACTTCAAGGAGCATGTAAGATGAGAGGTGACAAAATTTTACTATATTCATGAAATTATTTATTCAACTGTACTCGCTTGAGATGATGTCAGGAAACCCCTATTGTAACTGATTCATGATAGGAACCCTGAATACAGATGGGTTTTGAAATATGAATGTAGAAAATTGTGCATCATACATGAATACTTGAATCCATATTATGATCCCAACATCCTTTTCATTCATGAAATTTTTACACACCCCTGAACTATGTAAAGCTATAAAACTGCACCACAATTATCCTTGTCAATGAATATATGCTTCTATAAAACCTTTTCATTGAATTAAATTTCAATGATGGAAGATTAAAGATACGAAAGGAAGAATATTAAAGATATGAAATCGGTGTCTTAAGATTAAAATTCCTTGTGGAGTAATCATATGATATAATTAAAGAAACCGGACTATGAATAGTTCAGCAGAATTTAGGGTTATTTTATTTTCCTTTTCCTCCTACAATATTGAGGAATTTAATAGTTCAAATTCATAGAAGAAGTTTAATTCATGGAAATAGTTGGAATACCAAATACATGATATGTCATGACCCCATGATACCATAAGTTTATCAAGCCCGCATCCCTCTGTACATTCCATTCCTTGTGTTTTAGGCAGGATTATAGAAGTCTAGATTCTCCTTAAAATACAACAAATTGGCAACATATTAAAATTTTGATAGGTAAAATAGTTTCTGATTTTATGCAAAACTGATTTTAAATGACCTTGTAAAGCTGAAAAAATGCACCACAATCATCCTTGTCAAAGCATGTGTGCTTGTATAAATCCTTGCCATTGCATTAAGTTTCAATGGAGGAATATTCAAGATACGAATGGAAGAATATTAATGATATGAAATCAGTGTCTCAATATTTAAATTACATGTAGTTAAAACATACGATAGAATGAATAAAACCGAACTATGGATAGTTCAGCAGAAGGCAGGGTTGGATTATCCTTCTTTTTCCACCTGCATGATTGAGGAATTTTATAGTTTAGAGTCAGATAAGAAGTTTAATTGATAGAATGAGTTGGAATAAAAAATAAATTAAAAGTCATGACCCCATGATACCATCACTTTATCAAGCCTACATCCCTCTGTAAATTCCATTCCTTGTATTGTAGGCAAGATTATAGCAGCCTGGATTCTTTTTAAAATACTACAAATTGGAAACATATTAAAATTGGGATAGGTAAAAAAGTTTCTGCTTTTATGTAGAACTTATTTTAAATTAACTTGTGATGAACTATGGATTTAAGGAAAGAACAACCGAGAGGAAATGTGTCACCTGTGATTAAGGAGTTAGATTTTGAATCTAATTAATGAATGTCATATTAACACAGTTTGAATATGAAATCTCTCCTACAACAACCCATTTAGGGAGCTCCCTTAATAGAGGAAGAAGAAGCACCTTCCCTAGATCTGATATCAAGGTTGTATCATCCATTTATAATATAGATGACGAGTTGATAAATATTTTTGTATACCATGGATCAAGACAATATAGTGAAGCTAATCATTATCCAGGAAGTCCTTCCCAAAGGCCTCCGCAGTCTGCAACAGATGCTCGATCTGTGGCTCATCCCAATTTGTATTTCTGTCATATACTGCGTTATTCAGCAACTCATATCACTCCCATATGCTCATCTCCACTATGTCTAATCTCACTTACTCCCGCATCCACTTCACTTACAGTCCCATCAATTAAGGTTTTGTAAAAAAATTAATCCATCAACATAGAAGAATAATGTCCGATGAAATCATAGTTCTGGTGTAATGGCTCGGACCTCTCCGGCCCATTCCGTTGTCAAAAGAAGGTCACGAAGTGTTCTGAAGGGTAAAATGGACCTTTCCCACACTTTTCAGAGTTTTGAAACTACACGCCGTGTAGTGTGAGTACACGCCATGTACCCCCTCTCCGGGTATACCCCGTGTTGGAGCCATGTCCATGCCATGTGAAATAAATGGGTACAAGCCGTGTGTCCAACACTACACGTCGTGTAGTCCCTCCCCATGTATGTGTTACCCTCATGACATGTGTTGACTAGTCAATGGTCGCGTGCCGCGTTAAAGGCTGTTTTGGAAGCCGCGTGGAGACCGTCTGAAATGGCCGAGTACATGCCGTGTACTATAAAGTACGCATCATGTACTTTGGTTTTTCTCACCTATAAAAGGAGGGGTCCCATCCTCCTTTTCAACTCTCCCCTCTCCTCCCCATTTCTTTGAGCAGAGCTCTCGCAAGAGACTCAAAGACTCCTTTTCTTCCATAACATCTTCATCCGAGCTCCGATTTACAATCCGTCAGCGGCCACGGGATCGTAACGACGAGATGGAACTTCTGAGCTTGGATTCGTTGTCATTCCATCGGCCATTAATTTCCAAATTCCACCAAAGGAGGTTTTTCCGGGACTCGACCGAAGTGACGGACATTGACGAACGTCTTCTACAGTTGATCCGGGGGAGCGTTGTGATCAGAACCTATTGAGGTAAGGATCTTACCTTCGTCTCTATCTAAATTATGTATCGTGTGGGGTGGGTATCCTCTTGTTTTCATGAGAAACGGTTGAACCAATAAATGAAGATAATAACTAGTTAAAGAACGGGGATGGGGAATTTGTTATGTTTATCTTTATATCCTGTGATATTATGTTGTGTATTAAATCAGATTATGCCTACTTGTAATTCACGGCCATTGGGGCCTTTGCTTGCACAATTAAATGTTGCCCTGTCTTTCTAGACCGTTTTTGTGGATGGAAACATCGTTGAATGTGAAAATTTGGCTAATGACGTAATGTTGGATGATTAAAATCTAGAACCTTTGTGTGATCACCTCGATTGAACAAAATGTAATAATGAACATGTGGATGTTGGCTTGGATATGTGGAATGTGAAGGGGGTGTTTTGTGTGTTGTTGTGGATCGGGTGAGCAGTGGGTTACGGTTGGATTGGTTGTGGGTTGGTGTTAATGCTATGTTGGTGATGGGCAATGGGGCTGCGATAAATGGTATCAAGGGATGATGATGTATGGTGTGATTGTAGTTATGGTTGTTGGCAGCGGCACTGCAGTGATGGGTTTGAATGTGAATGAACTATGGTTTGTGAGTAATAAATAAAAAGTGGAAGAGTTAATGAATGGTTGTCCATTGTAATGGAACGAGAATGATAATCAATGGGGTTGGTTGGATAATAAGAAGGACTTGGTTGTGTTGCTTGTGTTTTCATAACATGATTTATGGATAGCAGGGATATGTTTTACAAAATATCGATGTGGTTGGTTGTAGTTGGTTCCCTGATAGATAAGGAACTAAATAAACTAATTCTACAGAAACATGAAAACCTAAATGGGGTTGGGGTTGTTTGTTTTATGCATGCTTCGTAGTAGCAGTGTAGAGGAACATGCTCAGTTTCTCTGTTTAGAAGCCATAGGTTGGGCTGTGTGCTTGGTATACATATATATATCTGTATCTTTTGGGTTTTATCGCACCCCACCCATGTTGACCACTTAGTGCCGAACACTCCCATTTCATGGGAGAGGGTGTTTTCCCCTTAGTTAATAACTCCTCCCTACTCCTTCTTCCGTAGGATGTGATGGCTTGAGGCAACCTTACACCTAAGACCCTTCAGGTAGGTTTCGATTGGGGTTTTTTTATCCCAAGAATCTTTAGGCAGGTTTTAATGTTTCTCAAGAATCTTCGGGATGAGGCCCAGGTGTGTGCGGGTGGGATACGTGGTTATGAGGCCCAGGTGTGTGCGGGTAGGATGTGTGGTTCTTGAGGCCGAGGTGTGTGCAGGTGGGAAGAGTGTGGTAGCGTCAGGACGATCGCCGTTAGGAAGAGAAGCTAACTAATGGGAAATGGTACGGTGTACCCAATAATCTTGTTCTTATATACTAATACCTATTGTGATTGTGTTTTTGGTGCGTGTGGATGGTGAGGTTGGGTGGATAGATTTCACTACTAGGTTACTTCTGTTGTTCTCACGGGACATTAGGATGCCTCCCCACCTGTGCACTAGAGATTTAGGTTTCCCTACTGAGTATAAATTAATTTTTACCCTACGTTTAATTTCAGGTTTCCAGGAGGACTACTAGGGCCTTCTGGGACCCTACTAGTCGGACAATTGGAGTTGTTGCAGTTGTTTTACTGTTGTTTTCTTTTGGTATTATACTTTTTAGATTTCTTTTACTTGTACCTTGTTTCATAACTATTAAATCATGCATGTGGGATTCGTTTGAGTTTATTTTTATACACTTGTTCTTTTCTTTTTTGGTGTTTTACATGTCATATTTCCCGATATTAAAATAAAAAAATTTAATGCCTCCGATATTTGTGAAAACTCATACCCTTGGTTCTAGTCGCCACTATGGGGCCTACTGGAGGCGGGACTTGTGGGGTCATTATATCCCTTTCACCATTGCCATCTCAGGAGGGGCATATATGGTGGGAGGGGGTCGTGACAGAATGGTATCAGAGGAAGGTTGAGAGATAGGATGGAATCTGGAGTTAGGCACAGTGAGGATTGCATGGGATGGTAGGGAAATAGTGTTGGGTTGTCTTGGTGCGTGAAATATTCTAGGGAGGACTGGCTAAGACAGTGGATTTTAGGGCCCCCATGATCCGATGCATGGACTCTGAGCCTACCGAAAAACCATGTGAGACTACATTTGTTGCAGGGTAGAGACCCTAGGGAGGTACATGAATCATCGTGATTGTGTTTTACATGATTTTGGTTAATGGTAAAGAAATTGAAATAAAAAAATGATAAAATAAAACCTTTATAAAATTCCTTACTGGGCTTAGGTGATCTTTGTTTTCCGTACAACTATGGCACCTGGATGTCATCCTCGGGTGGCTCAGACGGCCGAGGCCCAGCAGATTCAGGTGGTCAACCAGTTGAGGATTGACCGAGAGGAGGAATACAGCCAGTGGTAGAAGTCTATCCGTTCTTTCTAGCGGAAAACTCTCAAAAATTACGAGGGTAGTACTTCGGATAAGAAGACTGAGATGTGTCTTGAAGAGCTAGGGATCGGTTTTACCTTCATTTGTGCTCTGAGGGAGTACTGGGTTCCCCTAGCAATCAGTCAACTGAAAGGTGCGTTTCGATAATGGTGGATTCTCTACCTCAGAGAGAGGATAGAGGCAGAGGTTTCGTGGGATGAATTTGAGAAGGAATTCCGAGAGGAATTCCTTTCTTCCATGATCAAGGTGGAGAAGCGGCATGAGTTACTCTCCCTTTAGCAAGGGAGTATGTCAGTATGAGATTTGGGAATCTTGTTTAAGGATCTCCTGCGCTTTGATCCAGATCACATTCCGGATGAGGAGTCTCGAGCGAGATGTTTGGAGGAGGCGCTTCGTCCTTCACTCCAGTATGTTGTCACCCCTTCACCCTTCCTACGTACTTAGCAGTACAGAAGAAGGAAGAGGTTATAGAAAGAATACACTCGTAGGGAGGTTCACCACGTGAGGGAATCCACCCAGGTTCGTCGAAGGGGAAGGCAGTCAGCAGCAGGTCTCCTGTGATGGGTCCTTCCAGGTTCAGGCCAGTGGGGACCAGGCCCCAGCAGTTCCATTTCAGATCTTCAGGTCCTGGTCCCTTTTTCATGATGCCATGACCGAAGTGTTTTTCTTGTGGAGGTTTCGGGTACGTTCAGAGTCGGTGCCCGACCCGAGCTCAGTACGGTGGAGGTGGGCAGGTTCAGCGCCCACCTCAGCAGCACCAGTTGTCGGCGAGGCCCTTCTAGTAGCAACAAGACCATGCTCCTCCGAGGGCAGACTTTGAAGGAGGAGGTCGTCCTTAGAGTACTCCTCAGGCACCTCGACCAGGGCATGGTCAGGGAGGTGGACGACATCAAAGAGGCAGAGGAGGTGGGCGTGGACAGTTGCACACATCAGAGTTGACATCTTCGGCAGGACCAGAGGTGGTGCGAGGTACGATTTGTTTGTTCAGCACTCTTGTTTATGCTTTGTTCGATTCGGGAGATTTACACTCCTTTGTTGCACCTGGTCTAGCCCATGCATTGGGACTAGACGTAGAGAGACATTCCGTACCACTGGTGCTGAGTACACCAGTTGGAGGCCAGACCAGCATATCTTGTGTTTTCCGGGGATGTGGGCTGACGTTGGGACCACATCAATATAGTGGGGACCTTCTTTTGCTCTAGATGCAACCATACTATGTCATCTTAAGCATCTACAGGTTGTTTTCTGTTAGTGTCGTTATCGACTACTTCCGAAGAAGGGTCGTGTTCTCTGACGTGGATGGTCATCATGTAGCTTGTGTTGGCGAGAGGAGCTATCAGGTGGGAAGCCGGCATGTGGAGCCTCTCCTTTCCTTGTTAGGCGGGTTACCAGTGGTTCCAGATGATACAGAAATGATGAATGTCCCAGAGTTTGTTGTGGAGTTCCTCAATGTTTTTTCCAATGACATTGTGACTCTACCCCCCCCCCCCCACCCCCCCCCCCCCACCCCCCCCCCCCCCCACCCCCCCGATGTGATGTTGAGTTTGGGATAGACTTACAGACTGGTGCACGTCCGATTTCGATGGCCCTTTATCAGATGGCACCTTCAGAGTTGCAGGAGTTGCAGATTCAGAGTGAAAATCTGATGGAGAAGGGTTTTTTCGACCTAGTGTATCTCCATGGGGTGCTCTAGTTTTGTTCATGAAGAAGGAAGATGGTGGTCTCAGGCAATGGATAGACAACCGAAGGTTGAACTAGGTAACAATCAAGAATTTTTACCCCCTACCAAGGATAGATGATCTATTCGACCAACTGAGGGGAGAAGGTTAGTTTTCTAAGATCAATCTACGATCTGGATATCATCAGCCGAGGGTAAAGGATAGTGACATCTCTAAGATGGATTTCATGTGCATGTATGGGCACTTCGAGTTTGTAGTGATTGCATTTGGAGTTATGAATGCACCGGCTATGTTCATGGGACTTATGAACATTGTCTTCCATGAATTTCTAAACAGTTTTTTCGTTGTTTTTATCGATGACATCCTGATCTACTCAAGATCAGAGGAGGAACACTTTGAGAATCTCAGTGTAGTCTTGGAAGTCCTTCGACACCACCCACTTTATGGGAAATTTTCAATGTGTAAGTTCTTGACACAAGAAGTACACTTCCTTGGGCACGTAGTGTCTCAGCATGGAGTATCAGTGGACCCGTCGAAGGTGGAGGCATTTGTTTCTTGGGAAGCACCCAAGAGCGTGGCAGTTTTTCGTAGTTTCTTGGGGTTAGTAGGTTACTATCGGAGGTTCATTTCAGACTTCTCTCGAGTTGTTGCTCCATTGACAGCTTTGACTAGGAAGAACCATGTCTTCATATTGATCGAGTAGTGAGAAAAAGATTTCGACTACCAGATGAAGAAGTTGTTCAATGCTCCCATACTCAGGTTTCCAGAGGAAGGGTTGTTATATGGGGTGTTTTGTGATGCTTCTGGCCTTGTTCTGGGGTGCGTGCTGATGTAGAAGAAGGGACTGATCTGTTATGGGTCTAGATAGTTGCGCCCTCCTGAGAGCAACTATGCCACCCATGACCTAGAGCTTGCAGCAGTAGTTTTCACACCGAAGTTTTGGTGACATTACCTCTTTATGTAGCGCTTTGTGATCATCTCAGATTGCAAGAGCTTGCATTATATCTTTTTTCAGTGTGACCCGAACTTATGGCAGTAGAGATGGGTCGAGTATCTCCAAGACTATGACATCGAGATATCTTACACTGAAGGTAAGGGAAACGTTTTGGCTGATGCCCTGAGCAGGAAGTTGCATAAAGAAGTGGTTCGGGAATCCACTGATGCTTGGAAATCGATGGGAGATTTGGATGCCTTGCACTTGGATGGCAGGGTAGAAGGTGTTTGAGGCTGTTTGTTTCAAATGACGGTGAATTCCTCCTTGTTGCAGTAGGTGGAAGAGTCTCAGTGGGGGACTCCAAGGCGGAAGTAATGCGGGATCATGACGATCAGGGAAACACACCAGAAGGATGGTGAGAGGACAACCGACATAAAATGGTTTTCCATGGGAGGTTTTTTGTTCCAGAAGCGATGCGTGAGGTAGTTCTCTATGTGTTCCATAGCTCATCCTTGTCGGTACATCCAAGAGTTTCAAAAATGTACTGAGGCCCGAGGGAACAGTTTTGGTGTCCTGGGGTGAAACGGGCAACGTCGGAGTTTGTGGCTAAATTCCAAGTGTGTCAGCATATGTAGGCTGAACACTTTGTTCCTAGTGGTCAGTTGCATCCTTTAGATGTCCCCGAGTGGAAGTGGGATGACATCTCAGTAGACTTCGTCACATGACTACCTAGAGCTCAGGGTGGTTATGATGCTATCTAGGTAGTGGTGGATCAACTGACGAAATCATCTCACTTCTTAGTAATTAAGGAGTCAGGCCCGGTGAGTACCATAGCACAAAGGTACGTAGACGAGGTTGTGAGGTTGTATGGAGTTCTGAAGGCTATCATCTCAGATTGGGATACTCGGTTTACCTCACGAGTCTGAAGGGGGTTACATCATTCTTTTGGCACCCAACTACGCCTTAGCACTGCTTTCCTCCCCCAGACCGATGGACAGAAAAAGCAGACTGTCCAGACGTTGGAGGATATGCTTCAAGCATGTGTTCGGGATTTCCGAGGATCATGGGTACGAAACTTGAATTTAGTAGAGTTTTCCTAGAATAATAGATTACACTCTAGTATTGGAATGACACCATTTGAGGCTTTGTATGGAAGACCATGTCATTCACCCATTTGCTGGGCAGAAGTTCGTGAGACAGGTTCTCTTGGGCCAGAGGTAGTGCAGAGCACCATAGAGAAAGTCCAGCTTGTACATGAGAGGATGAAAGCGGCTCAGGACCAACAGGAGTCTTATGCTGATCTTCTGAGGATCCCCTTGGAGTTTGAGGTGGGAGATCATGTGTTCTTGATGGTTTCCCCTCGACGGGGGTAGCAGAGGTTTGGTAAAGGATGCAAGCTCTCATCTAGGTTCATCAGACCATTTGAGGTGCTGAGGATAGTTGGCGAGGTGGCATATCAGCTAGCCCTACCACCTCAGTTGGAGAAGGTTCATGACGTCTTCCACATCTCCCAGTTATGTCTAAAATTACATGACTACTCTCACATTATCGACTGGGTAGAGTTAGACATGGGACACGACGCGACCATCGAGGAATTACTAGTTAGAATCGAGGATCGTAAAGAGAAGGTGCTCCGTGGACGATCCATCGCCTTGGTTCTTGTGTTATGGAGGCATGGCGGCCTTGAGGAGAGCACCTGGGAGGGGGAGGCCCAGATGCACGCTCTGTACCTGGAGTTGTTTTTATTGTGTTTTCCCTTTTTCTTATGATCTTTGTGTTGATGTTATACTATGTAACTTTCATATATGGAATGATTGGCTTTTCGGTTATGAGGCCTTTTGTTTCCTTGTTCTCTAGAAGTGTGTAGCATGTCCGAATGTGTAGGGAAAGGGAAAAATATGACTCTTAATCGAGAGGAATTAATGAAGATGCAATTGAACTCATGTGGGCGTGTCAGTGACGCCTAATGTGCATAATATCTCGACATAGGAGAAGGAATTTTCCCCAAACCACATGTTCAGGAAGTGTGCTGGTTGTGTGGTGTTTAGGGTAGTGCAAGTTGAAAAATCCTAATATATGGAAGTGGGAAGGCCCAATACTTAATCAAAATGCATTAATGCAGATGCGATTAAACCCGTGCAGGCGAGTCAGTGCCGCCTAAAGCAGATAATATCTCGACATAGGAGAGGGAATTTCCTAACACCTATTATTAGTGTTGTTGGTTGGGTTCCTATTATAACGAGAAATCTAAGAGGTATCTTGTTGGGTTCCTCTGGGTTGGGTTTTGAATTCTTGGGGACAATAATGTTTTAAGAGGTATCTAATGTAATGGCCCAGACCTCTTCGGCCCATTCCTTTGTCAAAAGAAGGTCACGAAGTGTTTTGGAGGATAAAATTGACTTTCTCACACTTTTCAGAATTTTGAAACTACAAGCCATATAGTGTGAGTACATGCCCTGTACCCCCACGCCGGGTATACCCCGTGTTGGAGCAGTTTCCGAGCCATGTGAAATAAATGGGTACAGGTCGTGTGTCTAATACTACACGACGTGTAGTCCCTCCCCACATATTTGTAACCCTCAAGCCGTGTGTTGACCATTAAACGGTTGTGTGCCGCGTTAAATGTCGTGTTGGAAGCCGCGTGGATACCGTGTGAAATGGCCGAGTACATGCCATGTACCATAAAGTACACACAGTGTACTTTTTTTTCTCGCCTATAAAAGGAGGGGTCCCATCCTCCTTTTCAACTCACCCCTCTCCTCCCCATTCCTCTGAGCAGAGCTCTCCCAAGAGACTCAAATGCTTCTTTTCTTCCATAGCTTCTTCGTCCGAGCTCTGATTAAGGATCCATCAATGGCCATGGGATCATAACGACAATGTGGAACTTCTGAGAATGGATTTTTTGTCTTTCCTTCGGCCTTTCCTTTCCAACTTCCACTCGAGGAGGTTTTTCCGGGACTCGACAGAAGTGACGGACGCCGATAGATGACTTCTAAAGTTGATCCGGGGGAGCGTTGTGATCAGAACCTATTGAGGTAGGGATCTTACCTTCGTCTCTCTCTAAATTGTGTATCATGTGGGGTGGGTATCCTCTTGTTTTCATGAGAAGAGGTTGAACAAATAAACAAAGATAATAACTGGATAATGAACGGGGATGGGGAAGTTGTTATGTTTATCTTTAAATCCTAGGATATTAGGTTGTGTATTGAATCAGATTCTGCCTACTAAAAATCACGGTCGTTGGGGGACTTTTCTATGAAATTAATTGTTTCCCTATCTTTCTAGACCATTTTTGTGGATGGAAACTTCGTTGAATGTGGAAATTTGGTTAATCACGTAAAGATGGAAGATTAAAATCGGGAACCTTTGTTTGATCACCCGGTTGAGCAAAAATGGAATAACGAACATGTTGATGTGGCCGTGGATATGTGGCATGTGAAGGGGGGTGTTTTGTGGGTTGTTGTGGATTAGGTGAGAATTGGGCTGCGGTTGGCTTGGTTGTGGGTTGGTGTGAATGCTATGTTGGTGATGGGATGCGGGGCTGCGATAAATGGTATCAAGGGATGATGATGTACGATGTTATTATCGTTATGGTGGTTGGCAATGGGGTTGTAGGGATGTGTTTGAATGTGAACGAACTATGGGTTGTGAATAATAAATAAAAATTGGAAGAGTTAATGAATAGTGGGTCATGGTAATGGAATGAGAATAATAATCAATATGCTTGGTTTTCTAAAATGAAGGACTTGGTTGTGTTGCTTGTGTTTTCCTAACATTATTTGTGGATGGAAGGGATATGTTTTACGAACGATCGATGTGGTGGGTTGTGGTTGGTTACCCAGTAGATAAGGAACTAAATAAACTAATTCTTCTATAACGTGAAAACCTAAATGGGGTTGGGGTTGTTTATTGTATGCATGATTCATAGTAGCAGTGCAGTGGCACATGCTCAGTTTCTCTGTTTAAAAGCCATAGGTTGGGCTATGTGTTTGTAATACATATATAAATCTGTATCTTTTGTGTTTTATCGCACCCCACCCATGTTGAACACTTAGTGTTGAACACTCCCATTTCATGGGAGAGGGTGTATTCCCCTTAGTTACAAGCTTTTTCCCACTCCTTCATCCCTAGGCTGTGATGGCTTGAGGTGACCATACACCTAAGACCCTTCAGGTAGGTTTCTATTGGGGTGGTTTTAGACCAAGACTTTTCGGGAAAGTTTTACTATTTCCTGAGAATCTTCGGGATGAGGCCCCGTTGTGTGCGGGTGGGATGTGTGGTTCTTGAGGCCCAGATGTCTGCGGGAAGGAAGCGTTTGGTAGCGTCAGGTCGTTTAACATTAGGAAGAGCAGCGAACTAATGGAAAATTTAGAAGGGTACCCAATACTTTTGTTCATATATACTACTACATGTTGTGATTGTGTTATTGGTTAGTGTGTCTGGTGAGGTTGGGTGGATGTATTTCCCTGCTAGGTTACTTCTGTGGTACTCACAAGACATTAGGATGTCTCCCCACCTATGCACGAGAGCTTTAGTTTTCCTATTGAGTATACTTGTATGCTCACCCTATGTTTACTTTCAGGTTTCCAGGAGGACTACCAGGGCTATGCGGGACCCTACTAGTCGGACAATTGGAGTTGTTGCACTTGTTGTACTCTTGTTATCGTTTGGTATTGTACTTTTCATCTTTCTTTTACTTGAACCTTGTTTCAGAACTATTTAAACATGCATGTGGGATTGGTTTAGGTTTATTTTTATACACTTGTTCTTTTTTTGGTGGTTGACTTGTCCTATTTCCCTATATTAAAATAAAAAAAAGGGTAATGCCTCCCATATTTGTGAAAACTCATACCCTTGGTGAAAGTCGCCACTCCGGGGCCTACTGGAGGCGGGACTCGGGGGTCATTATCTCCCTTTCACCATGGCCAGCTCAGGAGGGGCATATTTGGTGAGAGTGGGTCATGACATCTGGTTAAAGTGGTTCTCCCGATATACCTTTTCCATGGACTTATTATTTTTATATTCCACATTGAAATACCAGCACCATTGTAACAAAAATATTACTAACCAATAAGATCATTGATAATCCAGGAGGCAATTTGGACACTGTACCAGAATGTGTTGCTGAAAGCATTGATATTCGATGGAAGAAATCCATCGCCAGCGTCCCAACCCTTGGTTTCTTCATTGGATTCATTCCTCTTAGTGCCTGTTCCAAAAATTGAAATCATTGATGAAGGCATAGAATCATTCTCATCAATAGAATAAATAATTACTGAAAATTATACTCACTAAGTATGGGTTGATCTATGAGGGTCATAATGTTCTAAAAATTAATGAAGAGTGAGTCGGAAGGGGAGATGGAGGCGGAGGCAGAGGCGGAAGCGGAGAGCGACTCAGAGGGGGAGTTTCCGGTGCCGAAGATAAACATTGATGATATATATGTATAGTCAAAGGAGGAGGAGGAGTCCACGGTAGAGATGAAGGCAGTGGTGGAGGAGGTCGATGCGAGAGGAGCATCCGAATATGGGATAGTGGCGGGATAGAGGATGAGACAAGAGGAAGGAGGGGAGAACACGAAAGATGGGGAAACTATATAAGGAATTACAAGGGAGATATTGAACATGATGGAGAGGTATGTTGAAACCATGAGAATGTTGAATTCGATCTGTGAGTATGATGAACTACCAAAATTCCGAGAGGAGGAGGATATTATCGTGGGGAGTATTTTGAAACCCTAGGTCTTGAAGAGATTAATACCAACCACGATCGGGTAAAGGTAAAACACAATGATTGTTGTGGGAACCAGGAGAAGAATGAGGTCAGAGACAAATGGCTTCAGACATCTGGTATACCGGGAGAGGGAGGAAGACAGAGGGGCATCCGAAAAAATTTTAGGTCAAGACTCGTGATACTCTTAGCGAGAGTAGGAGAGGGTGGTGGAAAAAAGGAGATCTCGTAGGGTGGAGCGACGAGGAGATATGGAGGAGCGACGCATCTGAATAACATGATATAGAATAATAGGAAATGGACACGTGGATGATAGAAATGCCAGGATTAGTATAGTTAGTAGATTTCATTTTTAATAACTAACATTAATGGATTGTTTTAACATTATTATTGATATATAATAATAATAATCATTTATTCTTTATGAATATATATGATCTGTATTGATTAAATATATTACTATATTTAACATACCGATTAAATTTTGGACATATGAGCTGAATGTCATCATAATATATGGAAAGAATATACATGGTTAATTAACATAATATAACAATGTAATAGTTAAAATAAATAGAAAAAGGAACATAAATAATTTACATAATAATGTAAAAAAATTAACATATGTGTATAAATAAAGTAGAATAATAATGTACATGATGATTTGGACTCATGTCAAGACACACATTACATTGAAAATATCATATTAAATGATTTAGAGATTGATTTTTTGATTCATTTTCATCCATCAAGTTTATCATTAAATTATTTTATTTAGGTCATTATATTGAAATAAATAAATCAAAAATTGATTTTTATTATACATTATTACACAATTTAAATTGATATCAAGAAAAATGTTATTAAAAAATATTTTTTTATTATCTACAAAAACCATAAAGAATTTTATATTTTAAATTATAAACTATAAACAACTTATCTCCCTACATAACACATTATTTTTTATTTTCATTCATTTCCAATGTTTCATGTTATATTTAATGAAAAAAATAACCCATTTTATTTTTATATTAGTCTAGAATATTAATTTTAAATGTGAATGGTTATTTTGGAAACCAAAAATTGTTTTCCATATGGGTTTTAATTTTTTTTCATGTATATTATTATGGAAATGATTATGAAAAAAATCACTTATTCTTGATTTTGTAAATGAAAATTATATATGAATTTTTGTGATCCAAATAAATATTATATAAAGGATGATCAATATATAAATTATATGATGTGTGATCGTTTTACATATAATATGATATGTAGGTCAATTATAACTCCCCAATGTATTGGTTAAGATTTATTATTAGAAACAATTAGAAGGAGTAGGATTACTATGAATTTTTCTTATAAGAATTTAACTGTACAACAATTATTTATAACTTTATTATTCAATAATTATTAACATATTTCATTTGCCTATAACTACGATTTTTAATTTTTTTCTATGTATTAAAGTGTTTTAATTGAAAAAAAAAATGTTGTTGTTTTCATGAAAATGTGGTTAATTTTAAACACCAAATGAATATATTTGTAAATGTAACCACATTATGTGTTTTTTTAATAGACCCAAATATGATATTATTTTTTGTCCCTTACTAGAAATTTTGTGAATATACCATTAATTTAAATACTTTTTAAAGAGTTTAATTTTGATTAGGAAAGAATACTACATAAATGAAATGATTTTTTTATAATTTTTTTTATTTTGAAAAATATATACATTATAATAGTTTCAAATTTGTAATATATATGTTACATAAGGTTTTATATAATCAATCAATAAAAATATAAACCATAATGATTATTTAAATTTATAAATCCAAATCCATTAACTAAATGTAAAGAGTATATAATATATTAAAGCCCGATCCGTACATAAACTATTGAATAAAACAAAAATTCACAATGTGAATTTTTTAAAAAAAAAATAAAAAAACACATAATAATGAAATATCATATTCATTTTTGTCTCAATTAGTAGACTATTTTATAAATAAATTATTCTGTCGATTTTTCCTTATTTACACTTAGAAATCATCAATTAAAATCCATCATAATTTTTCATAATGAAAATTTGAATAAACCCATGAATATATATCAAGATATTCAAATTTGGTAATAATAACGGTACAGACACCACACAGTAATATTATGGAAATGATATACTCAACCAAATCTTTTATGGGTTATTACCCAAATATACATTTGAATAAAAAACATCATATTTTTATATATATACATAGTTGTTTTTTAGGAAAATAACACTTCATACTTTAATATATCATAATAATTTTTCATATAAATAATATTATCCTATGGGTATATACTATGGTTTTTTCATTTTAGTTTCCAATTTTTAACTAATATTTTCCATGATACCAACTATAGATCCCCATACATTCATTCATAATTATTAAATATTATTAAAAATATTCATTAAATATCATTATTATACATGATATAACTGTATAGTAATTCTGACTTTAAAAACTAGAAATTAATATTTCTAATTAGTTAAATATCCTAAAAAATCCAGATAGTAATCTTCATACATAAAACTCATCTTATTCAAGAATTATAAAATTGTTCAGAAATAGGGGAATGAATCATTAGGATGTGTGACCTAGGACACTCAGTTTGTGTAGTAAAATGGTAAATCAATTATCATTGCAACTTAACATAAAAATAAAGGGTATGATTATATTATATTAATATTTTAAAATCGTTCCAGTAATTTCATAGATCATAAACATGATTCATGTTATAATTCATTAAATATTATAAAAAATAAATCATATAGGGATGAAGGAACATGATCTCTTATATCATAAAATTTGAAGAACAAATCCAGTAACAAGTGAGTGGAATACTGTGTTTCATTTTCATAATTATAGAACTATAATGTCAGAATTATGAAAAAAAAATTCTTTCCAATTTTTTCTTGAACTCGCGGATCGTGTACCTTCATAGGTATTCGGATAACCTCTTGTGTTCCCTATTTTTGTATTTGGATAACCTCTTATGTACAATCATTTTTTCGTATAGATAATTAATATTTTAATAAATTTATTTTTTGTAGGGAATAATAAATTTTGACCCTTTGAGTTCTTGTATCATTAGTGATTACCTAACTCAGTTTATTAATATAAAATTTGTAGAACAACCTTCAAATAATAAGAAATATATTAACACGTACTCAATGAGATCATATAAACTTCTTCTATAATGTATCCCAATAAAATATAAAATAAGTTTGTTTAATATTTATGTGACATAACATTAAATAATAATGATAAATAATAATGGTGATATCATTGGGTCATTTCCCTAGTTACAAATAACTGATATAGATGGAGGTTATTATAGAAGACTATTTCATCAGAAGATGTCCTTAAAATATATTTAAGAAAATGATATTTTCATTTTAAAATATATTTATTATAATAAAAAATTCCAAATATTAAAGAATAATATTATTTTAAAATATTTTCTGAAAAATATATAGGTTCTCTAAAATCAATGTGATTTCAGTATGGTATAAAATTTATAACGTGTTAAATAATTTTATAAAAAAATGATTCATTCCATGTGTTTAGTATCAAGTAAAATGAACCTCATATAAAAAATGATTAGAAGAATCATTTTAAATTATTTAATTAATTGATGGGAAAAGTTGAATTAAAACTATTTTATATAATTAACACACTATTGAAATAATATTTAGAATACATGTATGTGTACCAAAATATATTTTTAAATGAAAATGAAAAAAATGTTCGTTTGTCCAAAAATATTATTTTGCAGTCTATTGAATACATAAATAAAATATTAACGAAAAAAATTAATTTCATCAATTAATTTAGTATAATAAAATTCATGAGTTTCACGATAGGTATAACACTATATTTCCTCATCCGAACTTAATAAAAAACAATCTTAATAAATAATTAGATTATAACATTATAAATTTACCCTAGTTTTGAAAATCATTAGAGGCTGTATAACATCCTATATAATTAATATAAGATTACAATAATTTTTAAATGATTAAATTACATACATAAAATAACATATTTTATCCATTAATATTATTTTAACACAATTCTTTTAATAATTTCCTAGAAAAATCATCTTTTTATGGTGTAAACTATTTTTATGAGAAATTTTGTTCAATTTTTCAGGTCCTTGTACATTGGTCATGGTTAAATAATATCTTTAATGGTTAAAATTATATAAGTATAATATATATTCATTATATATATATATATATCCATCAATAAAATGTAGATATTGAAAAATATAGTATGTAATTCATTGAGATAGTTTGTTGTAAGCATGCAGATATCATATTTTCACTTATCAAAACATGCAAGAAAATAAAATGTAAATAAACATTAACCTATATTATTTAATTACTATATCATAAATATCATATTAATAAATTAAATCATTCTATTTTAGAAACTTCTTAATGTGTAATTTAAAAATGAATCACATTGCTTCGTAGAGGTGGTAGTCTACATGAATAGTTTTGCAATGTTATCAATTTCCAACATTTGGGATGGTAAGATGGTAAATTTTATGTTATAATTAAATAATGATACTATTTTAATAAATATAATTTCAAAACATTAGACCCCCAATTATAACAATCCCTGAATTTTTGTGATGAAAAATGTATCACATCACTAGGTGAATGCAAAAGTACACAAGTTTGAATTAGAGATACTTTAACTTCCTAATATACAGAATATATGGTGTATATTGGTAGATTCATAATAATAATAATGACAATTTAAAATATTTAATATAATTAATCTATTATTCAAAACTAATTAGGGAATATTTATGTCTTGTAGATGTACAAATAAATAGAAGTGGGTTTGGAAAGGTGATTACCTCTTTTAGTTGGGCCTCTTTAAGATACCTTCAAAAGGAACATTGGACTGGTATTTTCATAACAAAAGAAAACAAATAATTTGTATGGATTTTTATATGAAAATTGTTTCTTTTTTGGTTGATCAAGATGGAATAATGTTGTGTTAATAAATGAGAGAAGTGTGGACCTTATAAAAGGGAGTGAAATGAAACACATTGAATCACCATAATGATTAAAATATAATGAACTCATAAAAATTAAATATTCTTCTACATAGGTATATATTTTAATGGATAATTGGATATGTTCCATATATCAGCACCCTAATGAATTTAGATAGGTTTTTCTGTCAATCTAATCATTCTTTATTCGATTAATCACACTGTAAAAAGATTTTATCCTTAATCAAGATAAAAAATATTTAAATATGATGGAGTTTTAATTTTAATTATAATAAATAAATTGGTAAAAAAACAGGGATGAAATATTTGATCAATTATTATCCTTATATACATATTTAAATAATATTATGATTTATTAAATAAATATATATATATATTATCTTAAAATAATATTAATATAATGATAAAAAACTATTCCTCTAATTTGACTAAATAAAAACATAACAAATTATTATGAAAAAAACCATAAAAAACAGGTATATTTAAATCATATAAAAATTTTATGAAAAACATTAAATCATCTATTTTACAATACATTTAATATTTTTAGTAACATTTATTTTATTTTTTGTTGAATAATTATTATTTCTGTATTGGGTAAAAATATAACATTATTATTAAAAAATATTAAAGAAAAACTTATTATATGATATGAAAAAAAATATTCTCTTGAATAAAAATTTATGAATGAATTTATCTTGAATTAAATTAAATGAAAATGAAATTAGAGATTTTGATGTTAAGAGGGTGACATTTTGTATTTAATACTCCCTTAATTTAATTAATGTCTGTAATAAAAACATATGAAACCAAGTGGCCATATATTTGAAATATTGATATAAGTATCTGATATCCACTCATAAATAAATAAATAATATTGTCTTATATAATTTATATGGCCTTATCCCAATGATTAATCTTTTTTGTCTCATTTTACACTTACATAGGTTATAATTCTCATTTTAGGTGACTATTCATAATGAAAAAAAGTGACCAATTTAAAAAGTATTATCATCCTAATTGCAATTATTGGATCCATTTTTCATTAATTACTTTCTATATATGGAAAAAATTAAATTGAAAATTAAGCACGAAAAAATGATAATAACTTGTTTTTTGAAAATTAGTATATAAATATTGATATATTCTTTTCCCATTGAATGAAAAATTAATAGATGATTATAAAAAAAATATTATATAAAATATGTATTTTTTATTAAAATAATTCACCAATAATTATATAATAATTAATTAATATAATAATATATTGCACACATCAATTATTTTTAGATAAAAACTATATTACATTAAAAAGATTTTTTTATTTTCAGTTCAAATCATAAAAATAACCAATGAATCCATTGTGTATATGTGTAAATTATATTTCATTAATAATTTAGGTAGTCATATACATAACAACAAATCCATTATCTATGTGATAACAACTACATTAAATAATATTATTTCAATTATACAACACAACTCATTTAACAATGCTGTTGCATGAAATTAATGTTGTCAATGAAATCAATTGAATTATTAAAAAATTACATCATAAAATCATCGTGTTTCATAGAAGTTTTGAAAAAATTTAATTTCTTCATGAAATTAATCTTTTTATGATCAACTATATTGGTGTGTAAGAATGTATTTTTTTCTAATTCATTATTTTTTAGATCGATTTATGTGAATAGTAAAGTTAATAACATATAATCAAAAAATATTTTTGATTATTAGTTATGTAATTTCACTTTTATTTATATAGAAACACTCATGTTACACACACAACAAACATTAATCAATTCCAATGATATTTAATATTTCATTGGGTGTTGTTTATTTGTTAATCATTAAATTTATTAATTGATATTTATTAATTTTTTATTTGATTATAAATAAAATGTCGTTAAAATATATAGATCTATTTCTATTATATTTGTCCCAGTTAACCCACTTCTATATATATGGAACAATAAATCCATTAAAAAGGGATATGAAAAAATATATTATACTCTTTTACACCTAAGCGAATCCTTCCCTTGATATTTATTATGAATAATTAGAAATTATATATAGTTAATCTCAATTTTATCAAACGATTAATTAATATAGAATCTAGTTATGGTATTATACATTATATTATATATATATATATATTTGAAATTAATATCATTTCAATAACTTTAGGATGGTTAATTGAAACATTTTAAATTGTTTTAAAATTTGATAAGGTCTGTGTATTAATATATAATTCATTCGAAAATTATCTTTTAATTAATAATGAAATAATTATTGTAAATTTTGGTGGAAATAGTTGAATATATATATTGAAAAAATGGATTGGTTATTATGTTTTTTTGAACTAATTTTAATGGATTACAATATTTTATTACTTTTTAGGTGTTCTTTTATGTTGTGTTATTTAATAGTTATTTGATGTAAAAAAATTTTATCCTTGATAACTATGGAGTGGTGATGTGATTGAAATAGAGAGTTAATAGATGATGAGTTGGTTGTGGTGAAAATGATGATAGGTTGAAATGGTTAAATTAAATTTTTGATATATTTTTCTAAAGTATTTCATTATTTTTTTATTAATATTGGGGTATGTATTATAAAAATAATTTTTAATTGTGGTTTTTGAGATATGTTACATTGATTGACCCACCAAGACCCCATATGGGTGACCTTTAATTTGAGTGTACTACTACACGCCCAGCCACTAATAACATAAAGGATAATAAATATCCATAAAATGCATAAATAAAAAATTTTAGTCCTTGGAATATATAACCTACTTATAGATATATCCACATTCATCTATAACCATATCATACATGAGTGATATTCATAACAAACATAAATGATACATTAATCAGAACTCAACTACCATTATAGAGGTATATAATATATATTCAACTACAATGTTGCGAAAATACATTTCCTAATGATTTATAATAAATAAAATTCAGAATCATTGAAGGAGTATTAGCTATTCATACCATCACTAACTTGTGCTCATCTAAATACATACATGTCACAGATCCACAGTAATATAAATCCACCCACAATTTATCCACTAAAATACCAAAACCCTCTTTGTTATATACATAGAAGAAATAAAATTTAAACTTTTTTTAACACTTATTATAAAAAAAAATATTATGAGTTCATTTTACCGAATGTGAAGTACACATAAGAGCTACTCCAACTAGAGGTATCACTATATTACCAGCCAACATATGAAATTAAGGACAAACTATATATGAGTAATAGATATAGATTTACATCCAAACATACCCTAATCAAATATTTCATATAATGAATGATATGAAATATTCATTTTGTATAATCAAAAAGACAAACACGAAACCCACAAAATATAAACTTCATTGTAGATACACTACATCTAAATACTCATCTAGGAAAGAGGAGAAAACATTTCATTTAGTCCATATGAGGGGACTTAATCCCAAATCTTCACATAATTACACAACAATCTAAATAATGGGATACCACAACTAGGTGACCATTTAAATTATATCCATAAAACATGAAACCAAATCCTCACTCTAATTACATGTAGTATCATGAACTCGAGTCATTGAGTAATAATTAACTTAAGATGAAAGAAGTAAACAGAGATACCATTTAAACAACCCACATCAAAAATCAAGCACCAATAAAGAGATTTATGCCTGGAAACAACACCTTACATGATTATACCATTACTTATATGGGGAGTTGTACATCCCATAGATGGGAATTCCATAACACATTCAATAGGGGAGTTCATTACCCCATCCTAAAAGTTAAAATAAAATAATCAAGTGTTACAAGGATAAAAAAAGTTCCAATTGACCAATATTAATTAAAGGGGATGATAATCCATAATAGGGAATTCCCCTACCAACATTGATCAATTCTAATATAATGGGATACCAAATGGAATGCATCTAACAATGTGAAATAAATTTCGATATGAATTTAAAAAATCAACATAGATCAATGAAATAACACCAACATTAACATTCCTTAGTACCAATGGTTTACCACCCCCTCATATGGAACATAAAATATCTACCAGATTTATTAACCTCTACGGATGATCATACATCCAATAATATTGAGATATATTGAAGAGAGTATATTATCATTCATCAAAAAGGTTTTTTCACCACTATATGGGGGGATATAAGAATGTATCTATTTCCATGGAGGACCAACATCCCCACACCTCTAGGGGAGAAAAAACATTATCTATATAAAGGATGGACTAACCCGACAGGGAAGTCGATCTTAATGGAGTATGAAGTCCTAAGTCAATTTCAGTCTCATGTAATTATCTTTTAAATTTAAGATCAATTAATAAGACCCATAATAATTCAATGAAATAATCACCCAAACCATATTACAACTCATTAGGCGGTATAAGTGAATTATTTTGACAATTATGAATAAATTAATATAACCAAAAAGAAGAAAATTCAATATAATATTCTAATTTTATACATATTCATTTATCAAAAAACATTAATTGACTCCAAATATTGAATATATGTAAAGAGGTTATATTTTAGGAGTTCTTCATCAATATATAAGTCTGATGGGGCATTCCTGCTTCATTGAGGGTATCGTTATAACAACCTGGATCTTTTTTCTTGGTATGTCTTATTTTTCTTGTTGTTTTTGAGAAAAAGAGGAAATTCTAGAAATTTTTTAAGTACACACCGTGTAGCAGCCATGCACACGACCATGTGGGGGTGAACTGGAGGCCGTATAAAGAGGAGTACGAAGACAGCATGTACACACCATGTACATTAAAATATCATTCCGTGTACATTATATTTTTCATTAAATAGAATGTGGTCACATCTAATAACCATAACACTCTCCTTCTAGGTCTCGTTCGATCGACTGCTCCGTACAACTACAAATCTTCGACAAACCCCTGAGCCTCCATCTGTCCTCCAAATCGAACATTGTTGGTTATGTTGGAATCACATCAGTGAGTTATCTATTCTCATGGAGCCCTATCTTCTGATTTCTATTCTCTTGTGAGATATAGTGGGTTGAACTTTTTATACATTTTTATAGATTTTTGACTTTGTATGGATATTCAAGTCTTGGGGTTCACTTATAGTGATCTAATTACACCACGGTAGGTGGTTTTTTCATTTCTGTTGAATGTCTTTGAGTATTATGTTAAATTTTGACCAATACCCTTTAATGGGGTGTTGCGTGTTTACCATTTTCCCCCCGTTGATTTCCTATTGTGCTTGTATGCTTATGTAGTGTAAAATTGGATATGAATGGGGTTGATTTTTGTGATTTGGATGTGTAACCAAGCATGTTCTGTTTATGACCATTGGCCATCATAGCCTGTTTGGCTGCCTTTCCTTTTTTCCAGGCCTAGTGTTGTAGGGTGGAGTGTTTCTATTCTGAAAAGCTAATTCACTATATACTAGTTAGCCAAGTAGTTCTTTAGGTTTACTTTATCTGTATTTCATTTCTATTATCGTTGAACTACATAGGGCGGTGAAAACCTAGTGTAGTTGAATATAAGGGGAATTGACAGAGTGGGCTTCCTCAGAGATTCATTGAGAACTTTAGGCAATAAGGGGAATTGACCGAGTGATCTTGTTTATAGATCATAGGACCACTTGGGTATATAAGGGGAATCATCTGAGTGAGCTTCCTTAATGAGTCCTTGACCACTTTAGACTATAAATGGATTCGATTGTGTGAGCGTCCTCATTGAGTCTTTGAAATATTTGAATAACCTGGGATATAAGGGGAATTGACTGAGTAACCTTCCTCAAAGAGTCCTTGACATTAGGGATATAAGGTGAATTCACCGTCTAATCTCCCTCAGAAAGTTCCTAACTAACATAGACAATAAGTGGAATTGACTCTGTGTACTTACTCCGAGAGTCTTTATATATAGTTTTGATTGAACCTAAGGGGATATGCCAAGTGTACTACCCATATGGTTTCTTGTAGTTGTTAGGTAGGACCAGAGAGGATGGATGATACTTTTTCCAAGATGGTTACATATTTGTGTTTAGATATTTGATTATCTCCAACATAATGATGAAAATGTAGACTGTTTACTATCGAGTACATTTTTGCTTACTGCTTTTGTACCTACCTACCATATATGAACTGACTATTGAGAACTGATCATTGGGTTGTTGACATTTAATATTTAGTCTCACACCATGTTTGGTCCATGTTTTTTTCCAAATAGTTTATATTTTTTCAGTTATATATAAGGGAAATGACCTTCTACTTCATGTACATGAATTGCTGTGGAGCTGGAGAGCATGGGACCAAGCTTATGATTGTGGTGCTAATGAGCTGTTTATCTATTTCATTGTACATTGGTTTAGTACTTCTTTTATTACATCATTATGGTTTGTTTTTCTACTATACTAGACATATATATCATGTATAATTTATATATATGTGATCCGGTTGTATCTTACTTTCAGTCTTATGTTGTATACTATTGTATGGAATATTACTACTTCCGCTATTGCATGTTGTTTAATTCAGCTGTGTTACTCTTCCAATGAGGGAATTGTTTCTCCACTATCACACCCAATGCCCTTTCTACTTATTGGTAGCCTTTGGCATTTGGGTAAATTTGCATGAGGCTGTGTGACCAACCATGTATGGGATGCCTCTAGGTTACTTCCGGAACCGGGGCATTACAAAGAGGTGTCATATGAATTCTTTTTTCCTGACTTACTATTCGGAGCCATTATCCCTGGATAAAAAGGACTAGGTACTGTGTAATCATCCAAGCCTGGGATTATCGAACTCATGTATAGGGAAACTCCAATATACCTCATTTAATGCAATTTTTATGGTTTTGCAACTTTACGGTTAATTTTATTTTCAATGATGGGTGATTCACATGTCATGTGAAATTACTGTTAATGTTATTGAGGTTTAATTTTTTTCACAACCCAATGAGATGAGGGTTTTCCATATCATGAATCATATAGACACTTTCTATAAATCACATGCCATGCATTCCTTCCTTGCCACCTGTGATGCATTAGAAATTTCATGTTGTTGTGATACATGTTGTGTAAAATATGATTTTTTTTGTGATATATCCCATGATAATAAAAACTGATGTTTTATAGGGTATTGATTGTGTTCAGTTTTGTTTGAATGAATTCCAAACATTATTCATGAGGGGGTATGGGCCCTCATATTCCCGAATTTTGTGGATAATTTTGT
This sequence comes from Viscum album, assembly GCA_963277665.1. Classification (NCBI taxonomy): domain Eukaryota; kingdom Viridiplantae; phylum Streptophyta; class Magnoliopsida; order Santalales; family Viscaceae; genus Viscum; species Viscum album. Next base: position 852,979,482 of record OY728143.1, on the reverse strand, counting down.
TTTTGTTATAACATGTATAAGATGCCATGATTTGATTCATAGGGGGAATGGGCCCTCACAGATCATAATTTTTCACTTTCAATGATGTTTTCAGTGTGTTTCTAGGATCATGAGTAGTTTCTGAGGCTTACTGTTTGGAAAAACCCAGAATACATGCCGTGTAGTTTTGACTACACGCCATGTGTTCTTCTGTTTGGTAAGAAACAATTTTTCTTAATTACATGCCATGTACATTATGTACACTCTGTGTAGTCTCTAATTGTGTCACATGCCATGTGGTCATAAACACGGGATGGGGAAAGACTGGTGGGAACAGGCTGTGTACTAGTTTAAAATTTCGTGTAGTGTTAACCCTATGTCTGGCCGGGTAACTGACAACACATGTCGATTTAATCCTTTAATACAGATAGCGTGTCTACATTGAACATGACATATAGGGTGAGATGTGTGTCATGCTATGTCACTAACAACATGGGACATGTTATTCTTGTCTAGTTAACGTTAGGTATGTCATGAACACACAGTGTTGTCTTGTATTAGTAGAGTTTTGTGGCTTAACAGTGTAGAAGGAATCGGGCAGGGGAAGAGGATTCCAAAACCTGCTGTGTGTTAGGAGAATGCACCATGTGTTTGGGGTGTTACATGACCGATTTTAGCAGGAGTACATGCCCTTCTGAATGGCATAAGGGTACACATCTTGTAGGAATTGTATACATTGTGTAATCATGTTTTGTAAAACATGAATGTTTTCTTTCTCATGTTACCTCCTTACGATTCTAGTTTTCAGTCCTTGAAAATATTGTTTTAAGGTGTGTGCATGACCTTGCATAGTCATGCCACCAATATGTCCTTCGTTTTTACTCCAGTTTCCAAGTGGTGATTTGACACCTGACATGGTTGATCAGGGACTCCCATCATATCCTCTAGTTGTGCCGGCCTTGGCACCAACCATTGTACCTGACAAAGGTTCTGATGCACAATTTATTGAGGGATTTTGGTGGATCATTAAGACCATTCTGGGAGCGCCGCCTCCTACCCCATCGATGGAAGAATTGATGTGGTTCTTTTATTTACAGCATCCTCCCAAATTCTAAAGGGATGGAGGACCACAAGCTGAGGAGTCATCACTAGAAGCCACGTTGATGATTTTAGATAATCGGGAGATACCTCTAGAGATTAGGGTGAAGATCATTACCAACATTCTTTGATTCTACGCAAAAATGTGGTGGGATGTGATCTCACAGACGGGACTCTCGTAGAATATGGAATGGGATGATTTTTGGTGCATCTTCTATGATTTTGTCTATCCGGAGACCTTGAGGGCCGATCGATCCTGAGAGTTCATTAGTGTGGAGTAGGGTAATCTTTCAGTTATGGAGTATTCAATTTTCTTTATAGATCTATAGTGTTTCATGCCTATTCTAGGAGGTGATGAGTTTTTCCATGCAAGGATGTTTTAGGATTGTCTGCGGCCCAACATCTGATCTCTGGTGAACATCTTCAGGATGAATTATATATCCTCTATTGTTAACCAAGAGCTGATCACAGAGTGTAGTATGATGGATTCCAGAGTAGTGAACCAGGGTGGCTCAATATGTAGTGTTAGTATTCCACCCACTGATAGCAGGATGCGCCGCAGGGATCTTTCACGAGGGGATCAGAGTAGGTGGGATGCATCTTCTAGTAGCCAGGTGGTGTGCTATCAGTGCAGAAAGAGTGGACATACAAGGCCACATTTCCTGAGAGACCTATGGGAGTGTCTATCGTGTGGAAGGATGGGTCACCTTCAGTTCATCTGTCAGTTCATCTCACCAGCAGTTGGTAATAGGGGTTCTTATATAACTCCTCGTTCAGGAGTGGAACCACCAATTTTCAACTATTCAAGGAACTGGATTTCATCCTGTTGTTCTGGTCAAGGTGGAGGTTGTGGCTGTGGGGTCCAGTAGCCAGCCATTATGCGGTAGCAGGGTGGATCAGCTCAGAGTGGTCAGGCAGGGTAACAGGGCCGCAACATTGAATAGAATTTTGCAGTGGAGTAGACCTAGCTGGAGATGGATCTCAAAACCTTTACCATTCAAGGTATGATCTTTGTAGTCTCAGTTTTAGCTTCAGATATTTTCGATACAGGGGATTCCCATAGCATTATATATGTTAATGTTGTTGAGATTCTTGGCCTTTGCATCATTTTGTCTGCTGATGTCTTGATGGTAGACACTCCGTTGGGGACAGGAACAACAACTGTATGTCTGTGTAGGGAGTGGCATCTACTGGTTGGTGGGTGTCACTTTTTATTGTATCTATATGTCCTAGAGATGACATGATAAGATTTCATTATCGGAATGGACGGGGAAGTTCCATTATAGGCAGTTTCCGATTGGTATCATTGTAGGGTGAGTTTTGAATAACCAGAGGGTGGATCCATTCTTCATATAGCTGAATTGGATGTCCTAGAGAGCAGAGAGGGAATCGAGCATCGTGTCTTGGGAGGAGTTACAGCCCAGATTTCCAGTCAATATCTAGATGACCAGGGGACATCACAAGTGGACTTTCTTCCAAAGGGGGCTCATTTCAGAGATGTCTTTCCAGAGGACTTTTAAGGTGTTCCTCCGAAGCGTGAGGTAGAATTTTATATCGATCTTGATCCAGGGGAGACACCAGTGTTTTTTCCTCCTTATAGGACATCGACACCAGCATTTCATGAACTCATGAAGTAGTTGGAGGAGTTCCAGGAAAAGGGTTTCATCTGACCCAGTACTTCTACATGCGGTTCTCCTTTCCTTTTTGCGAAGAAGGTGTACACTACCCTCATTATTTGTGTTGATTACTATTACTTTACCCAGTTGATGATCAAGAATAGATATCCCTTCACAAGGATTGATAATCTCTTCGATCAGCTTCGAGGAGCTCGGGTGTTCTCGAAAATTTGATTGAGGTCAGATTACCATCAGATGCACATTAGACCATCTGATATAACAATCATAACCATTCATAGCAGGTATGGCCTATATGAATATATGGTTATGTCATTCGGTCTCTCAAACGCGACTGTAGTTTTCATGGAACTGATGAACTGAGCATTCCATCCATATTTGGATTCCTTTGTGGTGGTTTTCATAGATGATATCTTGTCATACTCTCACCCTCGACACCACTATGGTACCCATCTTGAGATAGTTCTGAGTACACTAAGAGAATCAGTTATATGTTAAGCTCTCAAAATTCCAAATTTGAATGGATCAGATTCACTTCTTGGTTCACGTTCTCTTAGAGACATGAGTATCAGTCGACCAAGGGAAAGTGAGCGTAGTAGATTCCTGGAAGCATCCGAGGAACATCTTTGAGGTACAATGTTTTCTAGGGTTGGCCGGATACTACAGACGATTCATACCAGACTATTCACGCTTAGTCGTACCACTGATAGATCTGACTAAGAAATGTGCAATGTTTTTGTGGTCATATTCTTTTGATTCATCCCTTTAAGAGCTGAAGGGGAGGTTGGAATCAGCACCAACACTAGTGTTTCTATATCCTAGAAATAGATATACTATGTACTGTGATGCAACAGATATCAGGATGGGAGTTGTACTTATGCATGGGGAGGGAGTCGTTGCGTACGGGTCTCAGTTGTTACAACCACATTTGAGGAATTACCCGTCACATGATCTCGAGTTGGCTGATGTTCTCCATGCCTTGCGCTGTTGGATTCATCATCTAATAGGAGAGAATTTTGTGGTTTTCACCGACCACAAGTGTCTCAAACACATCATCGCTCAGCATGATCTGAATTTGAGGTAGTGAAAAATGCAAAAGTACCTATATTCCATCGATTTTGAGCTTCAGTAAATGCCTGAGAATAGAAACGTAGTGGTTGATGCGTTGAGCAGGAGGACCCAGATATAATAAGTTTGGGAGGCCAGTAGTGAGTGGCAGCTTATGGGTGTTTTCTATAAGATGCATTTGGAGGGTCATGACAGGCAGGGGAAGATATTTCTATCTTCTGTAACTGTTACCTGTACTCTTCTTGATCTAGTGCGAATGAGGTAGCTATGATATTCATATGGCCTTGTTCTATGAGAGAGAGGGATAAGATATTACCATGTTTCTAGATGGACTATAGGTGAGGATGAGATATTTCATTTATAGGGGTGCGTATGGGTGCCAGCAGACATTCGTGAGGTGATGATGCAAGACTTTCATTCCTCAGTTTGGGTGTTTCATCCTGGCATCACCGAGATGTATCATGACACACACCATCAGTATTGGTCGCCAGTAAAGAAGAGTGATATTGGTAGTTATTTCATGAGGTGTTCCACCTTTCTGTAGGTGAATACAGAGCATCAATGATCAGCATGGATTTTACAATAGTTACCCATTCCCGAGTTTAAGTGAAATGATGTCGCGATGGACTTCATGACTGGTTTGCCAAGGTCTCCTCGAAGGATTGAAGCAATCTGGGTTGTCATTGATAGACTCATGAAGGATGCTCACTTCTTGCCGATCAAGAATACCTTCAGTGATGATGAGCTGGGATGGATGTACATATAAGAAAATTGTACACCAACATGGAGTTACACATTCTATTATTTCAGATTGGGATTCTTATTTTATTTCTAGGGATTGTGAGGGGCTTCAGAAGTCCTTGTGTACATAGGTACTTTAGATTACAACTTACAATCCCAATACAAATGGTCAGTCCGAGTGTAAGATACAAGTGGTGGAGGACATGCTCTGAGCATGCATTCTGGATTTTGGAGGATCTTGGGAGAATCATATACATCTTGTGGTGTTTGTATACAATAATATATTTAAAGAAACTATTTCACAAAAACCCTATAAGGAATTTTACGACAGGCCATGCCGATCACCCCTACGTTGGCTGGAGGAAGGAGAGGCAACTATGCTGGGACCTCATCCTGTCATGGAGACCACATAGTAGATAAAGTTGATTCAAAAGAGGATGTCTACAACAAATTCTTGAATGAAGTCTTTAACTGGTCAGCAGAGAAGACCTGTGGAGTTCGAGGTCCAGGATCAGGTTTTCCTACGTGTTACACTGAGGTTTGTGAACATGAGGATTAGGAGATATTCTAAGCATTCAATGAGCTACATCAGACCATTTGAGCTTGTTGAGAGAGTTGGGTCGGTTGCCTATTGGTTGTGTTACCCCAAAGGTACTAGCCTATGCATGAAGTTTTTAACATTTCTCATCTTCGATGTTACTTTTCAGACCTGTCTCATGTCTTTCATCCTCAGGAGGTTGAGATCAAAGTGGATGCATCATTCAGGGAGAATCCTATCCTGATTTTTGATCACAATACAAATGTTCTATGTACCCGGTATGTTCATATAGTACGAGTTCAATGGTCATGGGCGGGTACAAGATGAGACATTGGAGAGGGAGGCCGATGTACGAGGCCAGTAGCCGGAGCTGTTTAGAGTTTCTTCTTTTATGTCATGCTAAGGAAATTCTGGGATGAATGTCATTAAGAGGGATGGTTTTAAGAACTCAGATATTCATTCTAGGAATGTTTTCCTTTGGTGTTCGTTTTTGATAAAAGGATTAAATTATGGATATTTTCAAAGTACAATTGTGTACTTTATGAGTACACGACGTGTACTCAGTTACCGTAGGTAGACGTGAAATCTATTACCACAGGTAGACATGTAATGGCCATGTATTGGCCGTGCACATGGCCATGAGCGGGTAACCTAGAGGATACTTAATGAAGAGTACAGATACAATGACTACATGCCATTTACATCAAAAGAATATGTTGTGTACTTTTTTTCTTCCATTAAATGCACCGGGTCACGTCTAATCACCAGAACACACTCATTCTAGGTCTCATTAGACAGAGAGCTCCGTACAACCACTGATCTTTAACGAACCACCAAGCCACCATCGTTTTTCCAAAGGGAACACTGTCAGTTGGGTTGGAATCACATCGGTGTGTTCTATATTCTCCTAGAGCACCGTGTTCTGATTTCTATTCTATCGTGAGATATTTTTGGTTGATAGTTTTATAAATTTTTGTATATATTCAACATTTTAAAGAGATTCAAGCCTCGAGGTTCACTTATTGTGATCTACTAAGACCAAGGTAGATGTTTTGTTCTTTTCCGTTGAATTTCATTGAGAATTATGTGAAATTTATACTAATAACATTGAATGGGGTGTTGCGTGTTTACCATTTTTAAACCTGTTGATTTACCTCCATGATTGCATTCTTGTGTAGAGGATAATTGGATATAAATAGGGTTTCTTGATATGATTTTGATGTTTTACCCAACATTTTCTATTTATGACTATTGGTCTGCTTAGCATGTTTACCCGCTTTGCCTGATTTCCATGCCAAGTGTTGTAGGGTGGATTGTTTGTATGCTGACATGCTAATTTGTTGTAGACTAGTTGGACAAGTGGTTTTTTAGGATTACATTTTCCATATTTCATTGCTATGATTGTGGAACTATAATAGTACGTGAGAACCTGGTTTAGTAGATTATTAGGGTAATTGAATGAGTGATCTTCCTCAGAGAGCCATTGAGTACATTAGGCTATAAGGATAATTGACTGAGTGAGCTTCCTTAGAGAGACTAGGCCAACATGGGGTTTTAAGTGGAATTGACAGAGTGAGCTTCTTCAGAGAGTACTTGAATTCTTTAGACTATTATGGGAATTGACCGTGTGAGATTCCGTACAGATTCTTTGAATTATTTGAATGCCCTGGGCTATATGTGGAATTTACCGAGTGAGCTTCCTTAGAGTGTCCTTGACCATGTGTCTATAAGGGGAATTGATCATGTGGGCTTCTTTAGTGAAATCCGGACTACAATATACTATAATTGGAATTTAATATTTTTTCATCATCAGAGAGAATTTATATATTTTTTTGACTTAACCAGAGGGGTTAGGCTGAGTGTACTACCCAGAGGGTTGCTTGTACTTGTTACGTAGGACAAGAGGAGATGGCTGTGAGTGCTTCCCAGTGGGTTACCAGCTGCTACTTAATGTTGAAACTATGGATTTTTTTACTACTGAGTTCTTTCCATCTTACTGATTCTATACATACCTACCATATATTCACTGACTATTAGGCATAGATCATTGGGAGGTTTCCTACAAGGATTTAGTCTCACACCTTGTTTGGGATATGCTATTGGGCCCAAACCAATTATATTGCTACATGTATAGATAAGGGAAAACAATCATCTACTTCATGTACATGGCTTGATTTGGAGATAGAAGATAATGTGGCCATGTTTAGGCTTCTGATGATGAAGAGCAGTTTTTCTGTATATTTTTTACTTTGGTTTAATAATTATTGTATTCTAGAATTTTGGTTTGTTTGGCTGCTTTCATAGATATATGTATCATGCATCATTTATATATATGTCCTCAGGTTGTTTCTTACATTCATTCTACTACAGTTTACTCTTCCATGGATTATTACTGCTTCTTCTATTGCATGTTGTTTACTACCAATGCGTTACTCTACTAATCATGTAATAGTTTCCACACAATCACACCCAAGGCCCTCGCTGCTAGTCAGTAGCCTCTAGCAATTGGGGTAATGCACTTGAGTCCATGTGACAAACCGGGTATTAGGCGCCTCTAGGTGGCTTCCGGAACCAGGACGTTACAATCATCAAGGACATTATAGTACTCTAGTGCTAGTGAACATTCCATAATTCTATAAGGGATATAAAATGTACAATAATCTCTTCAATAGTAATAAACTATGAATTATATGTGAGGAATTTTTTCTACATAATAAGAAATTATAGGGGTTATCATCCCCATGCATATGTTTGATATTCTTCTAGGTCAACTCATTGTCAACAACGATTTATGATATGATATGAACTAGATAACATATCTCTACTGGCTTAAAATAGTGAATACCTCCCACACTAAAAAGATGATCATGAAAAAAAATGAGACTGATATATTTTGTTCTATAAATATTTTATATATCTATTAAAAACACAAAACAAATACAACATGAAAATGGCATTGCATGTACGCACTATAAATCAAAAATTTAATGTAATACTATTTTATAATAATGTAATAATAATATATGATATGTATCTAATATAATTCATACTGAGAAAAAAATATGAGACCACATAACAAATGGTCAAATACTACATGGCATGTACTCTCAACCACATAATATATTGAACATGAAGGATACCTTATATTATAACATGTATAAAACAATATATTATAGACACATAAAATTTTTATAACAACAAACCATGTATCACAAATGGGAGGCCCTCCATGAACTATGTCATAAATTGGGTCATGTAATATGGTCTATATAGGGAATATCAATGAGAACTACTAGATAATAGGAAGAGTTGACCCCAACCCCAGACACATAAATGTATTACATAACATGTATCTATAATATTGAATTTTTTGTCATCATGAATTCTAGGAGATGAGAAATTATATTCTAGATTAATCAAAATGATTTAGTACTTAGAACCACATTCATATGCTATGACACAGTTATAATTTGAGGAAAATTCCAAAGATATCCTGAATGTGGGTGACTGAAAAAAAACATGACTTACATCAAGGTAAATAAACAAATCATTTAGAATCATAGGCCAATGATTCATGATTGGTTATTATATTATCTGACTCCATATCTAATCATCCTCCTTGGGAAATCATCCAAATATTCTCATTATACTTCTAGCTCCACAACTAAAATGTGTGGATTCCCCTTATCCACATATTATAAATTATTTGAATTTTATAGTGGTGGAATTGAAAATAAAATTATATTTAAATAATGAAAAATTAATGGCCTACCTGAGTACTTAGACACTAGTTAGATTTTACCCATTGGAATGTTAGAGATATTTATTCCAAACATAATCACAATGTAAAAATTTTCAATAGAATAATTTATTAGGGAATGTATATTTTTATTGAATGAAAATTAATATTCATATTTCATATTTATGAGATATTTTACAATAATTAATATGATATGAATATTGGGAACTTCAATCCAAATAATAAAAATCACATCCTAAGAGTAAAAATAAATTAGATAATAGATCTAATTTATTATACAATGTGGAATTAATCTTTTATAGATATTAATGGTCTAGTAATTGGAATCTTACTAAAGTAATATTTGTTTGCATCAGAATGAAATGATCTATACATCCTCATCACCTCTAATAAATTAATATACCAAATGAAAATTTACAGAGTGTCCTATTGATATGGTTGTAATCCATCATCTTATTAAATGATCAAACACTATTTAATTATGTCCTCTAAAAAAATATAGTTAAAATAATCTATAAGTACCCAAAACATAACCCATGTAACAAAAACACCAAACCCGTTCCCATATTTATTATTTTTCACTAGATATTATTAACATTCTATAAAATGAAAACATAATAAAATTTTCCATGGGAATATTCCCAATATGGTAAAAAACCATCATCCATGAAAGCCATCATATATTTACAAACTATTTAATTTATCCTCTAACCAAGGAATTCCCCATAATTCTATCACAAATTAAGAAGTCAATACATTCATATTAATATTATTGAATTTTTAAATTACGGAAATTACAATGAAGGTGTGAAGTTCCACAAATTCAAAAAGGGTGTCCTAAAATAGAGTCTTATGTATGTTTTATAATATTATAAAATTATGTAAATTGGAACCTCAATATTGCAATCCAACCACATCACATGGATCTATTAGAAACTCATCTTTAATAGATATCATGAAAGAACATATACTCAATTAAACCTATCACTGAATTTTGCATCAATCCCTATATCCCATCTATTTTAATATTTAAAATGGAAAGTTCTAATTCACATGAAAATATTTATGATATTCTTTATCATTGATATCATGTACCACCCATTGAGGATCCACACCACTAATTTATATGGTACTATCATCTCATCACTATAAATATGTGAAACATAATATCATAAGTAATAAAAACCTATATAGTTGGATTGATAACATATTACCTAGTTGGGGATTAGCATATCAAATATAAAGTGGTGGTCCAAACCTATTATGGGTCATAGAAGTACCTACATTATGGACAAATGGATTATTCTTATATCTATATATGATATAATGTGACATTGTTTCAATGTTAGAGTACTAAATTCCACACATCCATGTCAGAAACAAAAACCCTAGTATAAAAATATACCCATGGGTTTCAATAGATAATAGATTAGTGTATCCACATCCTATAACATCGAGGAGTACCATTAATCCATGTATATATACATGGGAATACCTATCCTATATATCAAAATCATCTGGTGGTTACTAAATATAATATAAAAAATATATTGAAGGATATTGGGATCTATTTCCAAGTGATATATCTAGTAAAAAATTAACTAGGTATAAAATCACAAGAATATTAGAATACAATATCATAATGTTCTCAAACTACAAAGAGTTCCCATAATTCTCTCATAATCCACAAAATTCATGTTACATAGCACTAGTAAAATATTTATCATGTGATAATTATCTTTTCCTTCAAATGGTGTCATATTTATAAATGGTAGTTTAATTAATAAAATAAACAATTCCAAATATATATATATATTAAAATAAGAAAAAACATAACCATAACGTATACTTAATTCCAATAATAAATATGTTATTTAACTCTTTATTAGTTTATTTTTACTATAATAAGTCGGTTAACAAACCCAATAAGGGATCATTGATCAAAAACCGGGACCAAATCTCTTTAAGACTGTTTATCCTAAATATCACAATTCAAAATATAGGATAACAATATTCAAACTAAATATCTAATAATATCTTATTAAAAAACAATTTTGAGATGACATGGCCCACAATAACCCCATATTGGCAGTGGTATGTTTTGTTTGAAAATATAATCCCTCTTCTGATAATCCAAATCCTTTAGTCACTAAGAACGATAAAAATAATATTTTAGATAATTTTTCCATTAAATATTGTATGTTGTTACATAACTATCCATCCATAATCATTACATTTTCATGGAAATCACATAACTATATAATATGATAAATACATTTAGGAAATATTGTATATCACAAATGCATACAATAAAAAACAATATATTATCAAAATATTACCAACATGAGTGTCTAAAAAGGAATATCACCACATCACACTAGAACCTACCAATTTACTACTAGTTACAGACACAATAAGGCAACCCCATACATAGACTCTACTATATACTCTTCCAAAAAAACTCAACTACTATTTTTTCTATATACAAAGACAAAACACACATTGGAATTAGTAAAGTGGATGATTGAGTATACCATTATCTAGTTGGATTCCATAAAATCATATGTGTAATTGGAATTTATTTTATCTCCAAATTATGTGTTGGATTTTACAACTTCCCTATAATAGTAATGTGAGAACTCCGTTTAGAAAAAAACCGCATCATATTATAATAAACCATCATCCAAAATCATATAATGGAAACATATCAAAATGGTATTATTAATTAATTTAATATATACCATTAAATTATTTTACACTACTTTTGGAAGACTCTACCTCCCCACTCATCAAAGAAAATAATGATTAAATTACATTCCGTTGAAATTAAGGGACCCTTAGTAAAAACAATAAATCATACCCAACAGACATAACCAAAATGATCTAATTATATACATTTCATAAAACCATGTTATAGAATTCTTGAATCAATATAAGTATTCTCAAAATAAATTAAATAATATATCAAACTATGAACTAGAATTTTTTTAGGAAATAACAAGGTTATCATTGAGATCATCTAAAAATATCATTCTATGAATTACAATTACCATGTTCTAGTTTAGCTATGGAATGAATACCTATCTATAATTTATGTGTACCATTAAATAGAAGTAATGAACCAGTATATGGTTGAAATATAACACATTTAGTGAGGGAATACCCTACCTCCTTTTTAAAAAGAAAAAACACATCATCTCAATAGTAAAAGAGAAAAATGGGTTCCCATGAAAATTATATGTACTAAATGGGATTTCAACAAAGAGTAGGTTACACAACTACATATTTAATTCAACTCCTCATTTGCAGTATGTGAAATTGGGAATCTGATCAAAATATACACTATAAATAATATGTATTGAAACTATTCACCATGATTAGTGTCATTACCAACACATCCCTATAACAAAATCATAATTGGAGACATTATCCATCAATATATCCATGACCATTCTATAAAAGATACTAAAATAAATAGATAACTATAACTGTAGATATAGTTAAAAGTAATAAATTACAATAACTTATTATTCCACATAAAAGCTTATCCTACACCGTGATGGGGGCCATAAGAAACTGACTATTGACATAATGAACCCACAACACACACAATTATGGGATAAATAACTCCAAAACATTAACGGATAAACACTAAAATGATATTTATGTAAATCTGACAATGTTTGAAATCATTATTCTATACTACAATAATTGCATGAACTACATGGGCATGGCTCTAGTCGATGTAACATAGGAAATGCCTTGAAATCATCACCAATTGCATTATGTACGATCATGGGGATATTCATGGGAGAGATAATATCAACTATATATGATGAAATATGACTATAATGACACAATTAATAATTGAGTAAACAATTACCACTTCATTCTCTTACCTAATCAAATGAATAGAATCTTATTGTGGGTGTGAAGAGAAATATGAAAACTCTTGGTGATTCATCTTAATCAATAACCTCTATTAGATTTCCAAAAATGTAATTAGGGAACTAAAAATGTCATTAAAAAATCTAATTACATCCCCTTATATCATTAACCGATGTATCACCAACAATTATTGAACTCTATGAGAGTACCGAACACCAAAATACACATTTGGCTCTCCTTACTCGATATATGAGTACTTACAGTCTTTTACAAACATCACACGTACATTTGATTGTCTCCTGGATCCATTCATCATCACTACATAGATATGATTCATTAAAATCTTTATAACAACCTTCTATTGGGTAGTTATAGCATAGCAGACATCAAAAATGTGATATTTGTTGAAAATTTTTTGAATGGGGCGCTTTCTTAACCCAATCTAACTCGTTAGAAAGAAATGAAAACATTTTATTTAGGTAAATTTAATGTATATGAACTAAGATATAAAAATGGTTCACACCAATGATACAAAACAATGTAGTTTAAGGCACCATATCATAATATTATCTGGATACATATAGTGTGTTTGTATGTTAATATGTAATTTATGACCTAAGATTCCTTCAGTCAAAAGGTTCAACAAAAAACTGACATTTTAAAATTGTTTTAATCATTTCCACTCCATCGGGCATGCACTAACATCCCCCCACAGATTGTTTACAATATTTATAAACTATGTGAAATGTTATTCTCTGTCTTTGATGCCCTGATGAACTAAATGAAAATTTATAAAAAACCAGATGTGGTGCGAACACTAATTTATTTGTTATAAGATTTATGAACTAATTCCATATACTCCTTCCATATAAAATTTCCATTAAAATGACCTGAATTTAGCAGGAAGAAGTGATAATACTAAATTCAAAATTTACATTTTCCAATAAACAATGATGTGCTGAAAATCATATTAATTGGACATAACAAATAGGGAATCTAAAAAATATCCAAATTTGGAAGCTAACAATCAATGTCACACTATAGCATCAACTTGATCTAGATGTTATCTGCCTCATAATTTCTAGGGCTTCTCTCTCCACCATCTCCATCAATGTCTACAAAATCTATAATTGAGTGTCCCCTCCTTGAAAAATATATGGCAATTTCACGAATGGATAAATAATATAAATAATAAATTCATTATTAATGATCTATTTGTGTCAATGAATAGGCCCTTAGACCCATATCTACTTTAGATAAACTATATTTTTAAAACTCATTCATGAATTCATAATTTCCATCAAAAATGGTATTTAGTATATTTCAATGTTCCCATCCACGAGAATAAATATTTTCTATTCAATAAATAACAATATCCTAATTAATTCAACCATTGTTCAATACCTCCAAATATCTAGCCTTGTGTAATGATAACATGCATATAACAATATAACCATTAGATTTTATTTTTGAGATCGTTTATATAGAAAATTATCATTTAACCATATTAAGGACTTGGGGATCCAAATATCTATTAATATTTAAATTTTTAAATAACGGAAAAACAATATCAGAATAATGTAATTGGAATTGTTCAATGAAACATGGTTATATATAATATTTTTCTAATATAATTTTTTATTTACATGTCAATGATTTTTGTGGATGGGTTTCTCCAAAATTAATTGACGTTATGATATTCTGGATGGTAAAAGGTTATTGATATTGTTTGATGATGAAATCCTGAGATGTATCATGTATTCCATTATGATAGGTGGATATTTGAAATAATATTATATTCTAAAAAATTTAAATTCATAAAGTAATTATATATTTTGTTATTTTTAGTGTAGCACTATAAATTTTTGTATCGACTATTTTCAGGACAATGAGTATTTTGTTCTATTTATACATTATATGGAGGAAAATATTAGTAAATAATTGTATAGTTTTTAGATAGATATGATGCTAATGGTATTTTGATAGAATTAATTTTGTAGCTGACATGTAATAGGTTATTTCATATTCCAATGTTTCTCTTATTGTTTTTCGTGAATAATTTTATTAACTACAACCAAGAAATTAAATGAATTTTTTTTATAAAAATTAACCTGATACCTAACAATAATGAATGAATAAAAGATTTATATGTAATTCAAAAAACTTACTGGATCATGTTGATGGTGGTGTCTAGAAATGTTTGCTTGTAAAGATGTTACCCCACTATAGTTAAATAATTTTTTTAATTGTGTTCCCCAATGTCCTACTGAAAATGTTTCTAGTTTCTATTTTAATTTTTGAAAATCATGCATATATCATTAAATGGATGTTTAGATTTGTTTTTTTATAATCCTTTTAATTATTTAGAAATATATTAGTAATTCCTCCCAAATTTGGAAAAAATATCTAAGGTGTTAGTTTAAACTAAATAGTTTGTTAGAGGTAGGATTCATGGATAACTATTGATCATATTAATGATTTAGTTGATTTAATTATGTTCAAGAAATGGCACACTATCCATATATAAATACATAGGTGGGATCATGATTATAATAATATATTAAACCAATAATATTCAAAAACTATTTTTTATATTTAAACATATATTATTAAAAAGTCAATATTTTTTTTCAAACTAAATTAAATTACATAATAATCATATAATGAAACCATATTAATGAATGAAATATTTTTTATTAAAAAAATTAATCCTATAAAACTAAATAAATAAAAAATTAAAATTATAATACATTGAAAGGAATATTAATTTATTAATTAATAAAAAGAATTAAAAAATTAACTTCATTTAATATTAGGGATAAAAATTAGGAAAATTTTACATTTTAAAAATATAATAAATTTTATTCCTTATCATTATTGTCTATAACGACAATATAAATAAACAAATAAATATTCAAAAAAATATGTTTATTTAAAATTGAATTTTTGAAAAAATCATTAAATCTAGATTTCTCTCAATGATATAGGACTTTTCTATAAAATTACAAGTACATATATCATATATCTTTCATGATGATATATGCAATAACCCGTATTGATAATATAACATGGTCTTTATCTTAGACATATTATAAATATTGAATAATGATATCCAGATTTATTTTCTTCAGTATTATAAATAGAATTTTACTGGACTATATCACATGAAAATATATCTCTACATTTTAGACACATGAAATTAATAAATTTTAAATAAAATAACCAAGTCTATTACCATTATATAATATAGTATATATCAATTAGTGATATCCCAATGAATGATAGATATTATGTTATTTCATATAGGAAATATTGATAATAAATTAATATTCCCTTTTGTAATATTGTGAACAATGATATCACCATATCATTGCTAATGATATAAGGACCCACCCTTAAATCATTACATAATCTTAAATTAAATGGATAATTCATATTTATGTTCATTTTAGGTGTAGAGTAATAGATAATTTGGCCATAAATACTACATTACATCTCGAAAATTATAAATAAGGAAATTATATTAAATTTCCATTTTTTCATAAAATAAACACCATTGTAAAACGAATCACACCTTGTTATGTGTTTTAGACAGCATGACTTTCATTGATCCCATCCTTGAACCTATTGTTCTTTATGTCATGTGAAAAAACATTTCAAAAACTAGGGATGAGCATAAAAATCACAGTAAGGGTTATAGAATAATAATGAAAATATTACTTCATAAAGACATACATAACATAATCTATTTAACATAACTCATTAAATAATATGATTTATGAAATTCACATAGAAATCATAAATCATAAATGAATCTTGTGGCATAAATAACATACATATGTTTTAGCTTTCACAACCATGCAGGGAGTTACATTTGGAATATCCATCAAGGTATATTCCCTAAATTTCTTAGGATAAGTATAAATGTTTACATATGTCACATTACACAATGATTCAAAGAGTTATATCACGGTCGAATTCCCTATTTTTATCACGGAACCACCTATATATGTAAACAATTCTAATGAACCATATCATATTCATAACACATAAAACAAATATAATGGAAAGATATAATTTCAATATTTCGATCATTATATATAATTTTAATATATTGACAAAAAAATACATTATTAAAACCTTTTTAAATACCAAAATACATAAAAGAGTACTTGATAATTATTTTCCTTTTAAAAACATTACCTATTGTACAAGAAGCAATGGATCAAACAATACTCAGGGCGAAGGAAAAACTAATTGTCACTACCTATATAAAAAAGAAACATTATTTTTTTAATATTTAGTAAAATGCTTCATAGAAAAATATTCCATTAGAATGAAATGAAAATTAAAAGGTTTTTATACATTCCATAAAAGACAGTCATGTATAAAACAATATAAGCCTAAATGAAAGGAGATTGAGACGAAGTCCCACACCTCATGTCTGACTTGAGTCAATAATTATTTAATCTCATGAATAATAAACTAAAGCTACTTTATACATATTTTTGACCACTGAAAACGCGTCCGAAATTTTCCAAACGTCCCCATAGATGATCCCGGAGCGTAGCTCGTTCCGCAGGCTTCGATTTGACTGGTCGTGGAGCCCAAACGGAGTTACAGATTAGAAGTTATGGCTGATTGAAGTTGGACTGCTTGGGATGGCCATCCAGGACGGTTTCAGGGAGAAGTATGGATTTGCGCGTAAAAAATGAGTTTCGCGTGGAAAAGCATGTGCGCGCGTGGAATATTACGCGCCCATATTTGCGCGCGCGAAATCTTAGGCGCAGCGTTTGCCCGCGCGCAATTTCGCGCGCATCGCCTTTGCCCGCGCGGAATTCACGACACTGCGCCTGGCGCGCAAAAAACACGTTGTGTGCGCGGATTTCTCCACGCACCAGCGTTCGGGTTCCGCCTATAAATACTAGGGCACTACCCTTTGGAGAGGAGGATCCCCAGAGGTCGGTCGCCGCTCTGATGCGCGTAAGCCGCAGTTTCTGTGCCCGCGCGGAAAACTCCCCTCCAGCGCGCAAAACATTAGTTTTGCGCGGAAAAGGGCCAACCTGCCCAGTTTTCCGCGCAACTCATAATAGTTGCGTGCAATAGTGCCTCTGAGCTCGATTTTTCGCGTGCCAGTGCAACACTGATCCTATTGCGCGTGACGCCGCATATTGCGTGCCCGCCGCATATTGCGCGCCCGCCGCATATTGCACTCCCGCCTCATATTGCGCGCCCGCCGCTATTGCGCGCCCGCATTTGGTATTTCACGCCAGCCGCACCTATTGCGCGCCCGCCGCACCTATTTAGCGTCGACCCGGTGTTTCTCGCGGAGAAGCCTCAATTGCGCGCATGCCTGCCCTGCGCAACATTGTTCAGGCCTGCACCCGCTGGTCCATACCACTGGGGTTGCGCCCTCGCACCCCCGCTTGGGGTCACTGCCAGGCTACGGTCCCGGCCCTCCGGGCCGGTCCCTTCGCTACCTTCACAGACCATCATGAAAAATGGAGAGTCGCACCACGTACTTCTCAGGCCGGGACGTCGAGGTTTTCCATTGCACCCTTATGCGTAGCCACCTTCCCCCTAGGGAATACCATGATTTGAGATACTCCTTCGCATGCTGCGAAACCCCTTGAGTTGACATATTCCTCTTGGTTCGTTTCCTATGTCGTGAGTTCAGATTCTCATCATCAATTCTCCCGAGTACCTTGAGTCCAATCATTCCTCAGGCAGCTCCGTCAAACCCTATACCCTGGCTCTCATGTCATGATGAACCAGCAAGGGCCGCCCTTGCGTAAGACCCAACACCAGCCATTCTAGGCTCCTGATGCTAGTAGTTCTATCTACATGACTATAAACTATAGTACTCCCTATCTAACAAATGATAGGATGCCTCTCGCATCTAACGAGAGATTCCTTATGCACCTAGCATGAGATGCCAGTAGTCCTATATACATGACTATAAACTGTAGTGATCTCTATGTTCCAAACTTAGGATGCCTCTTGCCCTATACGAGAGATGCATTATTCACCAAGCATGAGATGCCAGTAGTCCTATCTACATGACTATAAACTGTAGTAATCCCAATGTTCCAAACGTAGGATGCCTCTTGCCCTATACGATAGATGCCTTATGCTCCTAGTATGAGATGCAAGTAGTCCTATCTACATGACTATAAACTGTAGTAATCCTTATTTTCCAAACATAGGATGCCTCTCGCTTCTATCGAGAGATTCCATATGCTCCAAGCATCAGACGCCAGTAGTCCTATCTACATGACTATAAACTGTAGTAATCCCTATGTTCCATGAATAGGATGCCTCTTGCCCTATACGAGAGATGCATCATGCACCTAGCATGAGATGCCAATAGTCCTATCTACATGATTATATACTGTAGTAATCCCCATGTTCCCAACATAGGATGCCTCTTGCCCTATACGAGAGATGCCTTTTTCTCCTAGCATGAGATGCCAGTAGTCATATCTACATGACTATAAACTGTAATAATACCTATGTGCCAAACATAGGATGCCTCTCACTTCTAACGAGATATTCCTTATGCTCCAAGCATGAGACGCTATTAGTCCTATCTATATGACTATAAACTGTAGTACTCTCTATCTAACAAATGATAGGATGCCTCTCGCTTCTAACGAGTGATGCCTTATGCTCCAAGCATGAGACGCCAGTAGTCCTATCTACATGACTATAAACTGTAGTAAACCCTGTGCTCCAAACATAGGATGCATCTTGTTCCAAATAAAAGATGCCTTGTGCGCCAATTATAATATGCCTAATGCCATGATTACAGTGGCATAATATCAAGAGCGTTGGAATCCATTCAAACACTCCATCACTCCACCTCACGCTTTGCGTGTCCTTCGTTCGGATCGTCACTCACTTCCAAGTCTGGAGGGACCCCCTAACAGTATGGATGCTCGACCTTTGGTCCGCCTGCTGTCATGGGCCAACGCCCCGGAAGACTGATCACGTCTGGAGGGACCCCCTAATAGTATGGATTCTCGACCTATGGTCCACCTTCTGTCCTAGGCCAACGTTCCGGAAGACTGATCGACGATATTTGAGTTAGGCCCCGTGTTGCGAACATGGTCAGCGGTCAGCCCTCATTTGTTGTCCTCATTCCTGGCTAACATGATATGGATGCTACGTTTCCGCCACGGTCAATAGTTATCCTCCATCACCACGCCTATCTCACAACGTTCTGAATATTGGGCATGTGATTCACACTTTTCATCTCCCTTTGTTGGGATAGATTCCAATGCCCTTGGCATTATCCCTCTTGTGCACTAGTTCATAGGTGATTAGCTCAACCCTCTAGTGAGTTGGGATGCCCTCATGGCCAGACATGAAGAAGACACCATGGGCCGCTCAACACGTAAGCCCCATTCTGCTTCTCATGGACGCACCCTTCGCGACGTGATCGTCTGGCCCCTACTGCCACTTGTTTCCCACATCGATCATGAATCACGTGGGCTTAGAGCATTCATCAACCATGACATCCTCCATGGGCCGCCTCAGAGCGTAAGCCCTATACAACATGGGCCGCCTCAGATTTTAAGCCCCGTGCCACCTTGGGCCACCTTAGAGCTTAAGCCCCATCCCACCATGGGCTGCCTCAGAGTGTAATCCCCATATCCACTTTGGGCCGCCTCAGAGCGTAATCCCCATGACACAATGGGCCGCCTCAGAGCGTAAGCCCCATACTGCCATTGTGGGCCGCCTCCGAGCGTAAGCCCCATACACTGTGGGCCGCCTCAGAGCGTTAGCCCCATCCACCTTTGCCACTCCCTAGCGGCACCCGGGCAGCACCCCTGCGTAAGCCCCATACACTGTGGGCCGCCTCAGAGCATAAGCCCCACCCACCTTTGTCGCTCCCTAACGGCACCCGGGAAGCACCCTTTCTTAAGACCCTATCCTTCCCGAACTACGTGGACTTTGATTTTTCTGCCACAGGGATACGTAGGAATCCTCCACGAGGTTCAATTCCACCACCCGGTTGTTCCGACATCTCCACATCGATTCACCATCCACCATGGGCCACCTGATAGTGTAATCCCCATATCCACTTTGGGCCGCCTCAGAGCGTAAGCCCCATACATTGTGGGCCGCCTCAGAGCGTAAGCCCCATCCACCTTTGCCACTCCCTAGTGGCACCCGGGCAGCACCCCTGTGTAAGCCCCAATACTTCCCGAACTACGTGGACTTTGATTCCCTGCCACATGGATACGTGGGAAGCCTCAACGAGGATCAAGCCCACCACCCAGTTGTTATGACCTCTCCACATCGGTTCACCATCCACCATGGGCTGTCTCAGAGTGTAAGCCCCATATACACTTTGGCCCGCTTCAGAGCGTAAGCCCCATACACTGTGGGCCGCCTCAGAGCATAAGCCCCATCCACCTTTGTCGCTCCTTAGTGGCACCCGGGCAGTACCCTTGCGTAATCCCCAATCCTTCCCGAACTACGTGTACATTGATTACCTGCCCCAGGGATATGTACGAAGCCTCCATGAGGTTCAAGCCCACCACCCAGTTGTTCCTACCTCTCCACGTCGTTTCACCATCCACCATGGGCCGCCTAAGAGCGTAAGCCCCATACATTGTGTCCCACCTCAGAGCGTAAGCCCCATACACTATGGGCCGCCTCAGAGCGTAAGCACCATACACCTTTGCCGCTCCCTAACGACACCCGGGAAGCACGCATGCGTAATCCCCAATCCTTCTCGAACTACGCGGATTTGATTCCCTGCCACGGGTGTAACGCCCCGACCCTAGTTACCTAGAGTCGGTGCATTATTAAATAACAATGGCATGATCACAAGAAAGATAAATTCTCGAAAGACCGATTGGTTTAATAGCCTTGGAAACACTAGATATATTCATAAAGTTTTAAATTACATCATAAAGTGAAAAACTACTACAAGAACATATTTTCTCCATATCCCAGACTATTAACCCCTCATAATATCCCTGGAGGTCATTCATAATTTACTTCTTCACATACTGGGAAAATAAAACATAGAAAAGGGGTGAGCTCAAATGCCCAGTAAGGATAAAAAAATAGCAAAAACTTTCATAAATTAGAATAAACATTTAAGGCAGTGTATAACTAAAACAAAAGCCTTTTAAACTTGAACTTCAACATAGTATGACAAAAATAAAATAAAATAATTCCATTTACTTATTCACATGGATATTCTACTAATCGAATAATCACATGCAATATCAATAACCACTTCCAAAATGATGGAATGCATAATTCTAGACTATAATAACCACATAGCCAAGGCCTCGTGCCAAGACTACAAATAAGATTTTGTCAAGGCCTTATGCCAAGACACTAGTTTGTCTAATTAGACCTACCGATGCATCGAGGAGCTATAACGAGCTCCACCCGTCACATATTAAGTCAAATGCATTCCCATATGAAAAGGATTAAATATAACATAAACATTTATATTAAAACTAGCATACGAAATGTCAATACTTTCACCATAAACTTTGAATGGTATAAAAATAGCACATCCACAGTCAAACATATCACAAAACTTTCTATACAATATATAAGTTTTGTATCACAATAAATCAACTTCATATAGTCATAAAATCCAACAATGGATGTTGACATAGATGAAATCAAAACTATTTGAGAGAAATATATCCTTTTTTTAAAATCATTTTAAAGTCACACATTTATAAAGGAAGTAATTAAAAGAGATTTTTGAATCAAAGTGTCCCATACCACTTTGAAACTTTTTAAAGGAATTAACATTTTAAAAACATTCATGCCCATATAAATAAATCCTTAAAAACCATTTTGAAGAAATGGACATTTATTAAATATATTTAGAATGATAAATCTTTAAAACATTTAAAATTCTGATTTTGATAAAGAGTACCTTTCTGAAATTCTAAAAATATTCATTTTGAAATCATTTAAAAGTCAAATAATTATAAAATAAAGCATTTTCTTTGAAAATATTCTTATATGATTGTAAGGGAAGCTTTGTCGATTTTATAACGGCGGTAAATAGATACACCCACCGTATAAGTTAAAAAAACATTCTTACCTTAATTCTGTCGAAAAGGTTAAAAAGCACATTGTTTGGAAAACGATGGAAAGATTCCTTTATAAACCCATAAGGGTATAAATTACATTATCTCATATTCTTTTTAAATAGTAAAAATGTTTTGAAATACATTTCTAAGAAACATGGATGTGGATGATAAAGAAATCCCAGTAGATAATTACGTATAACCAACCTCGGATAATGAAGAGATTGCGAAATAACCCTTACCTTGTACTTTTCCTTGGTTGGGGTAGGTTAAACTCCTGTATAATGGTGAAATAATTGTTATTAAATTATACAAGAATCATATATATTAATATGATATCATATATGATCTTTTAACATTGATTTGTTAATAATATCTTAGAATTATCGTCGTTTCGGGTGTTAACTTACTCGTTTTCTTTTATATGATTTGTTACATAAGCCATTTTTGTTATGGATTGGTTGTATCTTATTCATATCCAGAATGACATCAAGTCCTTAAACATTATTTTTAATTCATCAAATGATAATTATACTTCAATGGATACGATGTAGAATGATTCTTATCGAGTTCGTGGAGACGGTAGTCCGTACGTACGCACGAGCGACAATATCATTATTTTGATATTAAAATAAAATATAAATGGATCATATATCATATATAAAGAATCATTAACATGTTATATTTATTATTTACATGAGTTACACATAATTATTATACCCATCCAAATAATAATATATTGAATAACAATTACACCACGACGTGGAGACGGTAAGCCGTACATATGCACGTATGGTGACATGTTATTCAAATGGGGGATAGAATACTGAATATGGTTGCACCATATTTATAATAACATCACAGAATATATAAGATACTGGAGTAATTATTTTATAATGGTAAAAACAAAGAAAGAAGAAGTGGAAGAAGAAAGGAACTTGAAAAGGGGTGGTGAAAACATTACCTCTTCTTCGGGTTCTTCCTTTTGATTTGATCAAAAGGGATCATTAGGTTTTCTTTATGATCAAACTAAGTCCTCTAGGTTGTATTGAGGGAAGTTGGGATAGTATTTGGGTAGAGTTTTGCCGAACCCAAAGGCTTTTATGGTGTGAAGAAATGAGAAGGAGGAGTGCCTTTTTATAAGAGGGGTGAGGGGCACCTTTGGAAAAGCTAGAAATATTAGTTTATAATAAATTCATATTCGGTTTCTAATGGCTCCAAAGTTGATTATTTCAATTTTAAGGTTGGGAGGGGTCGAGAAAAACTCAACCAATAGAATTTAGACTGGTTTGGGTACATATATTAACCTTATCTTTATGTATTAACTCTAAGTTAATTAGTCTCACTTTTACAATGTCTCTTTATATTTTTATATAATATGGTTAATTAACTTAATATATACATCAAAGAGACCCCCAAGTGGTCTATTAATGAGACACCTAACATGATATAAGTCTCTTTGCCGAGCCTTAGATTTTTAGGAATTTAATACCAATTAATAATATAATATTTGTTTTAAAAACTCTTATATGTCAATTTTGACACTATTCAATAGTTGTTTTTTGTGAAACTCATAACAGATTGATTACTTCGATCAAAGTCAATTGAATCAATCCTAATATATCATAGTATCCTAGAATATTATTTTAATTCATTAAAAGTTTTATATTATATTTATTTGGGTATTTATAATATTAATTCTTTTGATTTTTCAATATTATTGTAATTACTGCATCATCATTGTGTCATAAATAAATTAAATTATATAATGTCTAAAAATTATAAATAAAATTTCATTATGTAGGAAATCGTTTTATCTTTCTAATGAATATTTATAATCTAAAATCCAACATATATAACCCTATGTAAAAATTGTTTTTCTAAAATATATATACTTATGTCATTTTTGTACTTATTTTAACTTAATTAAAATAAAGTGTCCCTATCACCTACAAGTGGCTCCATGGAGTCCCAAAATCGACCCAAAGATGCCTATGGCCGAACATTTAACAACCAATAAGGCTAGGACACGTTTTATGGTAATTTATTACTATTATAATATTATTTTTTAATCCTTATTTACCGGATTTACCCTTAACCATGGTAAATAAAATATTTACCGCAGTAATTATTCAAAATATCGAAAAATAAAAGTTACCTATTTACACAATTTGAACATCCTGATTCCAAATATGGAATCCATTTTTTGAAATTCAAAACACAGAAGTGGCAGAAATTAATTTAAAATTAATTCATGTTGTTGAAACAAAAAGCGTGTTTTTAAGAGATAATACCTATCAAAAGATTGACACTTGTTTATGTCCGGTTTAATTGTAAGATTATATCCAATGACCAAAATTATATTAAATAGTAAAAATATATTCTAAGTATACTTTAAAACCACTCAAATTAATAATTTATCACTATTAATTATTTTGATTAAAAAAGTTGTTTTTAATTAAAATTTAGTAATTTTCACTATTCATCAAAATATTAAAGTTATCTGAAAAGTAACAAAATTTCACCTTAGGCTAAATTCAATACTCCGAATCCAAAAATGAAGTCCATTTTGAAATATAAAATATATATAATTTCAAAAATTAGGTATTACTATTCATAACAGCTAGTTTGATTGGTTATGGTGTGTGTTAGAACTCGAAGTTGTGTACAACACACGCTACTGTATTATTAAAAGGAAAGTGTACCGTGGAAGCTTGGGATGTTTCATTTTAAATTATTTTGATGTCCCCATTTAGTCAAAAAGTTTAAAATATTTTATTCAAAAAGGGTTTACTATTAAAAGTTGGTAAAAGTGCAATACTGAAAATGAATTTGTTCTTACATTATGTCTAAGAAACTCATAATATGGATTCTAAAATTATAAGGATTATATAAAGATTAAAATTTAGTTAATACTATTCATAACCTCTTTTGAACGTCTTGTTTGGTAAGTCATGGTGTGCTTGAACTCAAAGTTGTGTTTAGTGCAAGTTATTGTACTATTTTGAAGAAATAACACACTATGAAATCTTGGGGTGTTACATTCTCCCCTCCTTTAATATATTGTTTCCTCGCAATTTGAAATTGTTCTTCAAAAATAAAAGGTTGAAAATAAAAAATATCTTTGTGGGAAAGCCCACATCGGAAATTGGGTTACTAAAATTTAGTCTTAATATTAGGAAAAGAGAAATGAAAGGGTCACCGCCAAATTATGATCTCGATTAGGAGAACATTGGTGGCAATTAGAGACATATAATTGGAGGAAAAATGTAAATATTTATAGGTAGTGATTGAGGTCATCAATCACAAACAAGTTTAAAATTGAGGTCCTTAAATTCATCAATCTACGATAATTTAAAATACCATCGATTCAACAAAACATAAGGTATTAGGATAACACATTTTTGACGTTTCAATATATCTTAGTTGAAATCCCACATCAAAAAATGAATTAATGAGGCGTCTATTTAAAATAAATAGTGGAAAGTATGAAGATTACCGAAAATAACACATACTAGGGTTCCATGTAGGAAAATATGGATATGGAAGAGAAATATAACCATCAATTATCTGATGGAGAGTGGTAGAGAACATGGCTATGAAAACACCAACAATCCCAAAGCCATAAATTAGTGATTATTTAAGGTACCATCTAGGACAACATTTTTGTTCTAAGTTCCTTTTCTTAATGTTGAGGAATTTATTTATGAGATTGGCTAAGATCATAAAGAGATATACTTACTTTATAATTAGAGTTTTATCCATTAATAAATTTCTACAACAAACTCATCTTTCACTCGTAAAAAAAATTCTATTTATACTATTCATACAGGGTTCCAAAATAAATGAATATATAATTCATCAACTAGATCTTTTTAAAAAAACTACATTATTTAATCCAGGACATCTTGTGGGCTAGTGGTAGGTGATACACCCTTGTCACCCTTCGGTTGTGGGTTCAAGTCTCGCGGCCTTGTCGGTCGCGACGGGTTGCCGCCCGACCTCTGGGTTGTCCTTTTATGGCAATCAAAAATTAATCTCAAACTAGAATTTTTCCAAAATACTTCTATCCAAACTCACAGTCCAATATTTATAAGGGAGGTAAACTTAATATAGATCCTTTTCACCCCGTAATAGCATTTGAATACCTTCATCATGTATTCTTTTAAAACACTGAAACATCCTGAATTACCATAATACTTATTTATTACATTCATGCTCCCTTATTCCATATAGAATGATGGATATACTTCATCAATCCAAAATTGTTTTAAACCCCAATAATGATGGAATATACAAATCATTAATCAGCTTCAAGGTAGTCAAGAATATCCAGTATAATTTATTCAAATCAATCATGTATTATTCTAAAATCACTACCTCTGTATCAGAATCATATTATGGTTTATCTTTCTCTCAACCATATATTTTCTACAAATTTAACCTGCTATTGAGTCACTTTTCTTTGTTCCACACAATCTCATGTCCTTAATGAAATAGTACTGCAGTACAATCCTTATATACTACATAATTATTATAACATGTACATTGTTGATACAACACTCAAATGAAATAAACAACATAAGAACTCTAATCATTCCTCTTCATCTGTGGTAGTATCATAACCTGATTATTATCCAATAGCATCATTTGTGGCATAGTCTGATGACTGGGACATAGGGTTGTGTAGTGTCCAAACTCTTTATAAATGAAGCATTATGAATTTGAAACCATTTTCTTACCCATGCAGTCACATACTTTGTGCCCTTTTCCTCCACACTTATAACAAACTCTCATTCCTTTCAGACAAGTTCCATGGTGTTTCTTCCCACAGTTATCACTTACGGGAAAATTCTTATTTTCCCTCTTCCCTTTATCCATTGTTCTCTCTTCCATCCTTTTCTTCTCTTGCTTCCCTTCAAAGCCATAGGACTCAGTAAAATCTTTACTTATCATATCAACACTTGATATTATTTCTTCATATGACGATAATACATGGGAGACTATTTCTCTTATAAAATATGGCTTAAGACCATGAAAGAAATGATCCTTCTTTCTCTTTGGATCATGTGCATTGCTGGAGTTCTCATTCCTTCTACTAGGCGCCATTTCTAAACAATGGCATACACTAGATTAGTTTATGAATAAAAATACCTAATCCCAAACTTGTAATACACATAACATAAATTAAATAGTTTTTGGATATAATCCATAATCATAAAAATTTCTCCTTTGTGGAAGTAAATCCACATAAACCCTTCATAATGGTTTGTAAAGAAAATTAGAATTATCCTAAGCATATCCCCCGGGAGTGTCGTAACCAAGAGTGCAGCAAGGCCCATTGTCGTGCACCAGTTCCCATTCGAGTCTAGCTCAAAGCGGTGTTTTCGGGTTTTACCCCTAAGTACATCTGTTCCAGAGCTGCCTCTACCTGATCGTATCCAGACATGGATGTATTGCTCAAAAAACTCACAAAATCTCTACAATACCAAAATTCTAGGAAGTTATTCTATACTAATCCTCAAAGTCCATCTCTAATCTATGAGCTCTAATCATAGTTTATCTAAATCTACCGTCCAAGGTATGTACTAATCTTTCTCTGATACCAACTGTAATGCCCCGACCCTAGTTACCTAGAGTCGGTGCATTATTACCTAACATTGGCATGATCACAAGAAAGATCAATTCTCTAAAGACTGATTGGTTTAGTATCTTTGGAAACACTAGATATATTCATAAAGTTTTACATTACATCATAATGTGAAAAAATACTACAAGAACATATTGTCTCCATATCCCACACTATTAACCCCTCATAATATTCCTACAGATCATTCATAATTTACTTCTTCACATCATGGGAAAATAAAACATAGAAAAGGGGTGAGCTCAAATGCCCAGTAAGGATCACAAAATAGCGGAAACTTTCATAAATTAGAATAAACATTTAAGGCAGTGTATAACTAAAACAAAAGCCTTTTAAACATGAACTTCAACATAGTATGGAAAAAATAAAATGAAATAATTCCATTTACTTATTCACATGGATATTCTACTAATCGAATAATAACATGAAATATCAATAACCACTTTTATAATGATGGAATGCATAATGCCAGACTATCATAACCACATATCCAAAGCCTCGTTCCAAGACTACAAATAAGATTTTGTCAAGGCCTTGTGCCAAGACACAAGTTTTTCTCATGAGACCTACCGATGCATAGAGGAGCTATAGCGGGCTCCACCCGTCAAATATTAAGTCCAATGCATTCCCATATGAAAAGGTTTAAACATAACATAAACATTCGTATTAAAACTAGCATATGAAATGTCAATACTTTCACCATAAACTATGAATGGTATAAAAATAGCACATCCACAGTCAAACATATCACAAAACCTTCAATAAAATATAGAAGTTTTGTATCACAATAAATCAACATCATATAACCATAAAATCCATCAAAGGATGTTGACATAGATGAAATCAAAACTATTTGAGAGAAATATCTCCTTTTTTTTAAATCAGTTAAAAATCACACATTTATAAAGGAAGTAATTAAAAGAGATTTTTTAATCAAAGTGTCCCATACCACTTTGAAACTTTTTAAAGGAATTAACATTTTAAAAACATTCATACCCATATAAATAAATCCTTAAAAACCATTTTGAAGACATGGACATTTATTAAAAATATTTAGAAAGATAAATCCTTCAAACATTTAAAATTCTGATTTTGATAAAGAGTACCTTTCCGAAATTCTTAAAATATTCATTTTGAAATCATTTAAAAGTCACATAATTATAAAATAAAACATTTTCTTTGAAAATATTCTTTTAAGCTTGTAAGGGAAGCTTTGACGATTTTATAATGGCGGTAAATAGCCGAATCCACCGTATAAGTTAAAAAAACATTCTTACCTTAATTCTGTCGAAAAGGTTAAAAAGCACCTTGTTTGGAAAATGACTGAAAGATTCCTTTATAGACCCATAAGCGTATAAATGACTTTAACTCATATTCTTTGTAAATAGTAAAAATGTTTTGAAATACATTTCGAAGAACATGGATGTGGATGATAAAGAAATCCCAGTAGATAATTACGTATAAACAACCTCGGATAATGAAGAGATTGCGAAATAACCCTTACCTTGTACTTTACCTTGGTTGGGGTAGGTTAACCTCCTGTATAATGGTGAAATAATTTTTATTAAATTATACAAGAATCATATATATTAATATGATATCATATATGATCTTTTAACATTGATTTGTTAATAATATCTTAGAATTATCGTCGTTTCGGGTGTTAACTTAGTCGTTTTATTTTATATGATTTGTTACATAAGCCATGTTTGTTATGAATAGGTTGTATCTTATTCATATACATAATGATATCAAGTCCTTAAAGATCATTTTTAAATCATCAAATGATAATTATACTTTAATGGATATGATGGAGAATGAATCTTATCGAGTTCGTGGAGACGGTAGTCTGTACGTACGCACGAGCGACAATATCATTCTTTTGATATTAAAATAATATATAAATGGATGGTAGATCATATATAAAGAATCATTAACATGTTATATTTATTATTTACATGAGTTACACATAATTATTATACCCATCCAAATAATAATATATTGAATAACAATTACACCACGACGTGGAGACGGTAATCCGTACGTACGCACGTATGGTGACATGTTATTCAAAGGGTGGATAGAATACTGAATATGGTTGTACAATATTTATAATAACATCACAGTATATATAATATACTGGAGTTATTATTTTAGAATGGTAAAAACAAAGAAAGAAGAAGTGGAAGAAGAAAGGAGCTTGAAATGGGGTTGTGAAAACATTACCTCTTCTTCGGGTTCTTCCTTTTGATTTGATGAAAAGGGCACCGTAGGTTGGCTTTCTGATCGAACTAAGGCCTCTAGGTTGTAGTGAGGAAAGTTGGGAGTGTATTTGGGTAGAGTTTGTCCGAACAAAAAGGCTTTTAAGGTGTGAAGAAATGAGAAGGAGGAGTTCCCTTTTATAAGAGGGGTGAGGGGAACCTTTGGAAAAGCTAGAAATATTAGTTTATAATAAAGTCATATCCGGTTTCTAATGGCTCCAATGTTGATTATTTAAATGTTAAGGTTGGTAGGGGTCGAAAAAAACTCAACCAATAGAATTTAGACTAGTTTGGGTACTTATATTAACCTTATCTTTATGTATTAACTCTAAGTTAATTAGTTTCACTTTTACAATGTCTCTTTGTATTTTTATATAATATGATTAATAAACATACTATATAAATCCAAGCGACCCCCAAGTGGTCCATTAATGGGACACCTAACATGATATAAGTCTCTTGGACGAGCCTTAGATTTTTAGGAATTTAATACCAATTAATAATATAATATTTGTTTTAAAAACTCTTTTATGTCAATTTTGACACTATTCAATAGTTGAGTTTTGTGAAACTCATAACAGATTGATTACTTAGATAAAAGTCAATTGAATCAATACTAATATATAATATTATCCTAGAAAATTAGTTTAATTCATTAGAAGTTTCATATTATATTTATTCGGGTATTTATAATATCAATTATTTTTATTTTTCACTATTATAGTAATTACTTCATCATCATTGTGTCATAAATAAATTATATTATTTAATGTATAAAAATTATAAATAAAATATCACTATGTAGGAAATCGTTTTATCTTTCTAATGAATATTTATAATCTAAAATCCTACATATATAACCCTATGTAAAAATTGTTTTTCTAAAAGATATATACTTATGTCATTTTTGTACTTATTTTAACTTAATTAAAATAAAGTGTCCCTATCACCTACAAGTGGCTCCATGGGGTCCCAAAATCGACCCAAAGATGCCTATGGCCGAACATGTATCAACCAATAAGGCTAGGACATGTTTTATGGTAATTTATAATTATTATAATATAATATTATAACCATTATTTACCGGATTTACCCTTAACCATGGTAAATAAAATATTTACCGCAGTAATTATTCAAAATATATAAAAATAAAAGTTACCTATTTACACAATTTGAACATCCTGATTCCATATATGGAATCTATTTTTCCAAATTCAAAACACAGAAGTGGCAGAAATTAATTTAAAATTAATTCTCGTTGTTAAAACAAAAACCGTGTTTTTAAGAGATAATAACTATCAAAAGATTGACACTTGTTTATATCCGGTTTAATTGTAAAATTATGTCCAATGACGAACATTATATTAAATGGTAAAAATATATTCTAAGTATACTTTAAAACCACTCAAACTCTTAATTTATCACTATTAATTATTT
This sequence comes from Viscum album, assembly GCA_963277665.1. NCBI lineage: Eukaryota > Viridiplantae > Streptophyta > Magnoliopsida > Santalales > Viscaceae > Viscum > Viscum album. Next base: position 852,947,355 of record OY728143.1, on the reverse strand, counting down.
TGATTAAAAAAGTTGTTTTTAATTAAAATTTAGTAATTTTCACTATTCATCAAAATATTAAAGTTATCTAAAAAAGTACCAAAATTTCACCTTAGGCTAAATTCAATACTCTGAATCCAAAAATGAAGTCCATTTTGAAATATAAAATATATATAATTTCAAAAAGTAGGTATTACTATTCATAACGGCTAGTTTGATTGGTTGTGGTGTGTGTTAGAACTCGAAGTTGCGTACAACACACGCTACTGTATTATTCAAAGGAAAGTGTACTGTGGAAGATTGGGATGTTTCATTTTAAATTTTTTTGATGTCCCCATTTAGTCAAAAAGTTTAAAATATTGAATTTAAAAAGGGTTCACTATTAAAAGTTGGTAAAAGTGCAATACTGAAAATGAATTTGTTCTTACATTATGTCTAAGAAACTCATAATATGGATTCTAAAATTATAAGGATTATATAAAGTTTAAAATTTAGTTAATACTATTCATAACCTCTTTTGAACAGCTTGTTTGGTAAGTCCTGGTGTGCTTGAACTCGAAGTTATGTGTAGTGCAAGTTATTGTATTATTTTGAAAAAATAACACACTATGAAATCTTGGGGTGTTACAACGGGGATACGTAGGAAGCCTCTTAAAGGCTCAAACCCAACTTCATTGTCGCCCCTGCGATGGTCCCATTTCATTCCCCCTCCACTTCATTCATCCATCCACCACCCATCCTCATTCTTACCCGGGCCGCCACATCCCAGTGAGATCATGCCATTCATCCACCAGCGCCACTCCCTATGGAAACCGTGCAGCTATCCACGCGTAATCCCCAGCATATCTCCAGGTCGTTGTCCTTTGTGTACACGCCGGACCATCCCCCCTTCGAACTACGTGGGTTTTGATCCCTTTCCTCTACACAGGGTACGTAGGAAAACTCCAAGAGGATCAATCCCAACCAATGGTAATCCATGGTGTTCCCCATCCTGGGGCGCACTTCCCCTGATCCACCCTCAGTGGTGTTCAGATCAGCCATGGTGTGACTTCTCCCCTACATGGGGTGCACCACCATGGATCCGTCCTCATTGGGCGTTCTGATCCATTCATCTTCCAGGTGTTCTCCCTTTGGGATATACCAATCTGATTCGTCTCTATGGGACATTCTGATCACCCTCAAACCGTCTCTGAAAGACGTTAAACTCGTGACCTACCTCGTGATAAACATGAGATGCCCGATGAAAACCTCGGATGACACACCTTTGACGTAACCGTCTCTACAAGACGTTAAACTCGAGGCCTACCTCGTGATAAACATGAGATGCCTGAGGAAAACCTCAGATGACACGACTTTGGCATAACCGTCTCCACAAGATGTTAAACTCGCGGCCTACCTCATGATAAACATGATATGCCTTAGGTAAACCTCGGAAGACGCGCCTTTGGTGTAACCATCTCTGCTAGACGTTAATCTTTCAACATACCCTGTGTTAAACACGGGAAGATGAGGAAAGCCTCAGAGACATTCCTCGGGTTCTGCACCCTTGAGATGCCCTCTTATGAGGATGAATACAGGTTCCCCTATTTCCACGCACCCAAAGATGCCCAGACATGCCTGATGCTGCCGTCTACTCCGACTGATGGTCGCTACCATGTCAAGACCCCATGGAATGTCTCGACAGAAGTATTGTAATCAATCGACGTCCATGAAGACATGGCACCGGGAACGAGATTCACGAGCACATCTTAAATATATGAGGGAGACCCAAACTAGGTAATGAGATCCGAGGAGGAATCCACGGAGGGAAGAACCGACATCCCACATCCCATTTCGATCAAGGAGAAGACGTCCCTGAACAAGGAACGGATGCCGCCCGCCTTTGGAATGTGGGAATGCAGGGCCACAAGCAGTGCGTCCTCCCCCACAGACGGATGCACGCGCCCTTCCGAAAGCATCGGAAACACTTATGTACGAACCTTTTTCATTTATATTTTCCCTTTTATATCAATTATTACATATCTATTACAATTATTTAATTATTTGAGTTCATATCATACTTTTGGTTAATGTTCAATACATGAGTTACAAATGAGATTTTTAAAAATCTAAATTATCCTAGTGGCCCAAATTCATTTATCTCTATAATTATATTATTGAATACATATCATACATTTCATATATATATATATATGTGTGTGTTTTTATTGTAGTAAATAACATTTGGATATATGAAATGAAATGCACCGTTCATGGAAACGGTAAGCCGCATGTATGCATGAACATTGATTTCATTTCTATTTCATATTTAGTTGAATAAAAACATAATTATAGATGAGTATATTATAATTCAAGTTTAATATTATATATAATCTCATTAACTCCACCCCTTATATGTTCCACGTATGGCATGAACGTGTCATATCACTTTGATGGGGCAATAGTCCAGAGTTCTACAAATTAAATTTTCGTATTTACACTCTATGGAAACCTAAAATAATTACATAAATGAAAAATAAATAATCATATAAACAATATAAATAAAATATATATCACACACACACACACAGATATATATATATATAGTTCCTTCATAATGGCCACAATAAGAGGTGATAGGAGAAGATTGAATAATCATCGTTCCGTGAGTTAGTTGTTCAATGTCCACAGAAACAGTATGTTATCTACCCTTTAGATGGAGGTGTGTGTAAGTGTAGTTTGAATCTTTATCAAAACAAAAACATATTATATTTTTGATTCTTATTTTTTTATAAAATAATGTAATAAAAAGATTTTTTGCTGTTGGAGATGAAAAATAAAACCAAAAAAAGAACAGAAGACGTTACCTATAAATAGGGTATCCCACGTTGGATTGAACCCAAAGGTTTAATTGAATTGCCTTAATCATAGGGGAAGGATTATAGAAGAAAGATATTGATGTAGGGATCTTAATCATGTAGAGTTTGGACAAGCCATGTGGCATGAAAAGTCTGTGCAATGGGATAGAAATGGGGAATTTTTATAAGGTAGAGAAGGGGATCTTTAGGAATTTTCGAAAATATTATTTTATTGTATAATGATTTTTTGTTTCTAAAGGTTATAAACTTATTAAAGTAAAAGATAATATGACTCATGATCAAAATAAAATCATCCAAAATGAATTGGACTGGTTTTGGAAATTGTATTATTCTTTATAATCTTATTTATTTAAGTCATTCATTAATGTGGTAAACACTACATCATTGTTCTGTCATATATAATTTTATTTATATAATGTGAAATAATTATGAAAAACATATATTGATTTATTAAGTCATTTTATTTTTCAAATGAATATTTATAGTTGAAGTGATAACATGTATAACCCCATGTAATAATTGATTTTATAAAAGAAATATATTTATGTTACTTCTTCCATTACTTTAATTTAATTAATATAATGTGTCATTATCAATATCTTGTGGCTTCATGGGATCCCAAAATCGACCCAAAGATGCCCATGGGGTAATATTTTATTACCCTTATTTACGATGTTTACCTTTTAAAAATGGTAGGTAAAATTTTTACTGAATTAATATTCATAATGTATAAATATAAAAGGTATTTATTTCAAAATTTGGACCTCTAGATGTAAAATATGGAATCAATATTTTTAAATTCGAAACACGTAATTGGTAGAAAATATTTTAATATTAATTCCCACTATCATAACACAAAAGCGTATTTTTAAGAAATAATAACTATCCAAAGATTGACAATTATTTATATCCAATTTAAAAGTGATATTAAGTCTAATGAAAAGAATTGGTTTAAATAGTGAAAAAATAAAACAATTAATATTTAAAACCATTTAAAATGATAGTCGAATTATATATAATTGAGATTAAAATGTAATTTTGAATTAAAATATAGTATTTTTCACTATTCATAAAAATGAACATTATCAGAAAAATACCAATTTTTTTACCATATTAAAATTTTATGTTCTGATTCTAAAGAAGAATTTTATTTTTTCAAATATTATATATAAAAGTGGAAAAACCTATATTCGAAGAGGGTTTTCCATCAAAATGGGGTAAATCAACATTTTATTGAATATTAGAGTATTTATGCATAAAATCAAATTCATTCTTAGTTTAAGCCACTAAAAATTATTGAATAATTGAAAACATAAACTTAAAAACCATTTATATTAATATTATAGTTAGTTTTGTTGATTCCCATCAATAAAATGGCCCGACGTTAACTACCATTTAAAATAATATTATATTATTATATTTCAGTATGCACCAAAATTGTGGGTAACATATGATTTAATAGAAACCCATTGTTGGTTATTAGGTACGCCATCAAACATAGAATACCCATTAAATTAAAATAAATAATTACTTCACAAATATTAATAAATATTAAAATATTATATTATTTATTTACCTGGGATGTTACATCCTTCCCCCCTTTTTAGAATTTTGTCCCCTCAATTCAATTCACTTATATAATAAGTAGGGGCATTTATACCTCATAGAATTTTTATATTACCACATTACCTCTTCATCCATATAGTTTTTCGACAAAACAATTACATAATAAATTACCTTCTTATGCAACACTTGCTATATTCAATCAGGAATCTGGACAGGTTGTTCTTTATAATAGAGATTCACTTCCAACTGAACTACCTTTGGCCTCAAAATAGGAGATGGATCTTGTATATACATTCTCAACATTGGAACATGAAAAACACTCTGTAACTGGGATAAACATGGAGTTAAATCCACTCTATATTCACCTGATATAACTTTCTCCAGGATTTCAAAAGGTTCAATGAACTTTAGACACACCTTTCAATTCTTACCAAAACCTAGCACACTTTTCAATGGAAAAACATTGAGAAAGAAATGATCACCTTCCTCAAAAGAAAGATCCTTCCTCGATTATCTACATAAATCTTATACCTACTATGAGATGTTCTCTTGTTATTTTGAATCAACTAAACTTTTTCTGCCATCTCATCTAGCAATTCTGGTCTAATCAGCGTCCTTTAACCTACTTCAACCCAAAAATATAGTATTTGACACAACTTCCAATATAATTCCTCATAGAGAGCCGTATAAATACTGTAATGAAAAATATTATTATATAAAAATACAACCATAGAATAATTTTGGTCCCAACTTCTGAGGTTATCTATAGAGCGAGCACAAAACGTATCCTCCAAGGTATGAGCTATTTTTTGTAACTGCCCATCTGATTGAGGATGAAAAGCTGTACTAAAATTTAACATAGTATTTAATGAAATCATAAGGCCTTTTCGAAAGTTATATGTAAATCTATGATCATGATCAAATAAAATGGATAGGGGAACACTTATAAACCTGACTATCTCCCTAACATATAATCAAGAAAGTTTATCTACAGAAAATGTATCTTGAATAGGATGGAAATGAGAAGCATTAGCCAAATGATCAATAGTAAACTAGATTTCATTATTATCTTGAGATGTCTTTGGTTATACTAAAACTATGTACATTGATATAATTTCTTATTTCCACTCTGGAATCAATAATGACTGAAGCATCCATTTCGGTAAATATCACACTTCTTTAACATGTGTAAAGGTAAAACACATTATAGTAAAATTGGAAATTTTTCTTTTCATTCCATCCAACCAGTAATAATCCCACTGATCTCTATATATCATAGTACAACTAGGATGAATAGAAAATAGGGAACTATGAACTTCACATAACAACTCATTCTTCAACAATGAATCAAAAGGCACACATAATCTCTTCTCAATCCTAAAAACACAATCATTATCAAAGTCAAAATCATGAAACATAACCTTATTAACTCACTCTAACTTTCTCTACAACACACGGTCTTCCTTATGTAAATTCATAGTCTTGTATGATTGAGATTATTTCATTAAAAATTGAAAAAAAACATAGGAATTTCCTACGCCAATAACATCTATGAAAAATTTCATCAAATGAAAAAATATAAGGATCTCGTTCCAAACCTAACATGGATTATAAAGAATTACTTTTACGACTCAAATCATCCTCTACTTTATTTTATTTTCCTAGATGGTAATAAATTTTTTAATCATAATACGTGATTGAATCCATCCATATTATTTGTATAATTTTCAATTCCTTCTTAGTGAATATATACTTCAAACGTTTGTGATCAGTATATATTTCACTCATTACTCCATACAAATGATGCCACCAAATTTTAAATTCATAAACAACAACAGCTAATTCCAAATCAAGTGTCGGGTAATTTACCTCATGAGGTTTTAACTGACTTGATTAATAATCAACTACCTGACCATTCTACAAAATGACACAACATAGTCCTTTCAACATGAAAAACTATAGATAACAAACTCACCATTTTCGGAAGGCAGTGACAAAACTGGAGCATTCACCTATTTTTTTCAATTCCTAAAAACAATCATCACATTCTCTTGTCCTGATGATCTTAACAAATTTTCGAGTAAACATAGTCAATTGGAAAGATAACCATGAAAATGTTTCTACAATATTCCATTAATAACCTTCCTAAACAAGAAAACTATGATTCTCAGTTTTATTTTTGGGTATTTTCCATTCTTTATCAACAATTGTTTTAGCAGTATGAACAGTAATGTGATATTTTTTAAATAATTGGACCATGGAAAGAATTTTTTTGTTTCTAAAACTCACACATTCTTAATTTCCAATACAAGTTATTTTCCATTATTGTTTGCAAGATAACCCTTAAATGACATTCATGCTCTTCTTTACCTTTGCAATAAACCAAAATATTTTTAATGAACACAACCACAATCATATCGGAAAACTCATGGAAAATTCTATTCCAAAGCTCTATTAACACATAAGGATCATTGGTTGAACAAATAGTCTTAACTAAAAATTCATTATGGCCATATATTTTACAAAACATAGTCTTAAAATTCATTCTTCCTTTACATTCTGGTATCCCAACTTCAAATCAGTCTTCGAAAACTATTGTGATGCCTTGAGCTGATCAAATAAATAATAGATATGACGAAAAGGATAATTGTTATTAACAATGATGTTATTAAAGTCTTAATAATCAATACAATGTATCATTGAACCATATTTATTTTTTTAACAAACTATATAGGAGCACCACATGGTGATGTTCTAGGTCGAATGAAACCATTATCAAATAACTCCTATAATTGCTTCTTTATCTCAAAAAGTTCAATTTGAGCCATTCGATAAGGTGGTTTTAAAATTGTATTAGAATTAGAAACTATATAAATAGTAAATTAGAATTTCTGGTTAGGTATTATACCAGGAAACTCATACAAAAAACATTAAGATACTCATTTACAACTAGAACATCATTAATCTGAACTGTTCCATTGTTTTCAACCATATGTTCAATGTAACATTCATTTCCATATTGTACAAGTTTCACTGCTTCTTAATATGTTATCAATAGTATTGGGACATTACTTTACACAAACTAAACATATTTTTTAAAAGAAAACAATTTTTCTCTACAATCAATCATATCATGATAAACTGAATGCCTATTAATACCCAAAATACCAGAAATCTCTACTAGTGGAAAACAAGTAGTTTTTATGAAGATTCTTACCGCACATAAGATCATGAATATTTTTTCAATTTCTTTTTGTCTCAAAATTTCCTCCATGTGTTTTTACCATAAGTTTATGATTAATAAAATGATATGGAATTACCAATTTACTAGAAGTTATCATTGAAAATAATGAATTAGTAGACCCCGAATAAAACAACACATTGGAATAATCTGACCAACAAAATTAATACCTGACACTACTTCATTTTATAGCCAAACATCTACTGACATAATTGCAATGGATTTCACCCCCACTTTTTCTTGTTGTCTGGCTATTGTCCCTCAATTAAGATCTCCCTTGGACACTCATTTTCATAATGACCCATTTCATTGCATGTATAACATTTCACTGTGTATAATTCATATTTTGTCTTGCCATTACCCTGATATTTTTCATTGTAATGATGATATTTATGTCCCATTTTACCTCCTTTGTTGAAAATTAAGAATTTAAAATAAATTCCACAGCATGATTTTTACCACAATTTTCACAAACTGTAAAATAAAGTATCATACCATCAGACTTTTTTGATGTGTTCTTCCCTTTAGACTACCACCTCATACTATTATTCGTTAGTTTTTAAAATAACTCTGTGTTATCTGCAAGCTCTATTCCCATCTTCTCTATACATCAAACTAGTTTTTAATGACTTTTAAACTCATGAGAATCTATAACCATTGATACATTTTCATAATCCGGAGTTAAAATTGTTGATTTTACTATCATGATCTCTTATGAGGTTTGGAGCATACCTTGGAAATTGAGTGGACTTTGATTCATATGATCCACTAAGTTATTCTCATACCATAACTCTCGGAATTGTTTTCCAAACTAAGATGAAACACATTAAAAAATATCAAGAAAAATACCTTTGAATTCTCCCAATAAAAAGAATTAATCTCCCCATTATCCCATATATTTTTTACCATTGACCACCAGTGATTTTCTTCAACTTCATAAAAGAAAGCAATTAGACTAACAGTTTTATGTTACGAACACCCGAAGACCTAAAAAATAATCTCCAAATATGTAATGCACCCTTACGCTATAATAGTGTCATATGATACTTTGAATGATGGGGGATGTTGCCTTGTGAAATGCCTCACTACTTACATGGTCCTCTGTGGTTGGTATGGATGATCTCGTGAATGGATACGATCACTATTTATAGTCATAGTGAATGGTTCCATCACAACAACAAAATGTTCAGTTCCAATTTTCACCTTCTCAGGTTACTGATTTGGAATTATGTCTTCCTCATGATGTCATCCAACCATATCTACCTTGTTTCCTCTACGGAAAACCATTCTGAACAAAAAAAATATCTTAGGCTATGAAAAGTTGTAATTTATAAATTCTATATCATTTTTATGACAACATAAATTAAAAAATATATATGGATATAAATTTAACAATACCCAAACTCCTAAATTTGTCTAAACTGGCCTCCAATAAAAACTATAAGGACCATTCCTTAAAATATTACAAAATATAAAATTAAATGGAAAATTATCATTGAGGACTTTTTTAGGTTTATAAATTGTGAGAATTTTTCCTTAACCATTACATTACATCTCAAAAATTACAATGTTGAAAATTCCACTTAATTTCAATTTTTTATGAAAATAAAATATCATGATAAAATGAATCATGTCTAGTTTCATGTTTTAGACATCATGACTTTCCCATGATCCTATCCTTGAATCTATTCATCTTTATGTCCTAGAAAAAACATTTCTAAAAAATTGGGATGAGCATAAAAAGCTCAATAAGGGTTATAAAATAAAGAAAGAAAACATTTGATCATCTATACGTAAATAACATAACATCTTTAACATACCTCATGAAATACTAAGATTTAGGAAATACACATTGAAATCATAAATCATAAAGGTATATTATGGCATAGAAACCATACATTCATTGTAGCTATCACAACCACATATGGAGTTACATTTGGAATACACAAAAGAGTATATTCCCAAAATCTCTTAGTAGAAGCATTCATGTTTACCTTCGACATATAACCCAATGCATTGGGGAGATATCATGGGCTCACCCACCCAATGACAATCATGGAACCTCACATATACAAAAAAATGCCTAATAACCATAACATATAACACATATAACAATCATAATGGAAAGATAGCATTTCTACATTTCAATCACAATATATCATTTAAATATAATAACATAAAAATCCATTATAAAAACCATTTTAAATACCAAAATATATAAAATAATATATGATATTTATTTTCATTTTAAAAACATTAATACTTGTTATGAAATCCAAAGATCAAATAATACTCAGCGTGACAGAAAAGGGCATTGTTATAGACAAAATTAAAAAAGAATCATTTTTTTGTCGTTTAAAAAAACTAATCATAGAAAAAGATTCCATTTGAAATAAATGAAAGGTAAAAGCGTTTATACACCATATTAAATCATTTTATATATAAAATAAAATATTCCTTAGTTAAAGGAGATTGAGGAGATGTCCCTTACCTCTTATTCGACATGATTTAATCGTTCTTTAATCACCTAAATAATAAACTAAAGTTAATTTATACTTGATTCAGATCATTTTTATGTTTATTATTCCTTTTGTATCAATGTTTTCCTTTCTAAAACAATTAGTAAATAATTAGAGTTCATATCAGACATTTTGTTGATGCTCGGAAAATGAGTTAAAAATGAACATGTTATAAATATAAATTGTCAACGTGGTTGAATTTCAATTATATAAATAATTATATTTTTGATTTATATATCAAATGTTTATATATTATATATCTTGTATATTTATGTATTTATAGTAGTACATAACATTTGAATATAATAAATGAAATGCACCGTTCATGGAGTAGGTAATCAGTATGTACGCATAAACGTTACGTTCCATTCTATTTCATATTTTATCGAATAAAAACATAATGATACATATGTATATAATAGTTCCAGTATAATATCTTATATAAGATCATTAAATCTATCATTTATATGTTCCACTTATGGAATGAACGAGTCATATCACTTTGAGGGGGTGGTAGTCTGCACTTCCTCAAATGAAATTATTGTATTTAACCACTATGGAAACAATAAAGTTATTCTATATAAAATACAGATGAATAGAAATAATATAAATATAATATATATCACATATAAATATTTTTCCTTCTTGATGGCCACCATAAGAGGTGGTAGAAGAAGATTGACCAATCATCGTTTTGTGAGGTAGCATTTCATTGTCCACGGAAACATTATGTTCTTCTCCAATTATATTGATGTGTGTATATGCGTAGTTTAAATAATATTCATAAAAACAACATAGAATATTTAGGAAACTATTTTAATTATAAAATAATAGAATAAATTATGTTTAGGTGGTGGGAGAAGTAAAATAAAATAAATGAAATTAAGAGAAGTAATTACCTTTAAATCAAGTATCTTCGTTTGGTTTGAACCAAAAATTTTATCTACATTTCTTCTTCCTTAGGGAAGGGACTTAAGAGGATAATATGGATATTGGGAGCTTAATTGTTTAGAGTTCGGATGATCTAAGGTTCTTAAGAGGTGTGTGCAATGGTTAGAAGTGATGGATTTTTATAAGGTGGTGGAGGGGATCATTAAGAATGTCTAAAAATAATATTTTATTATTTAATTACATCCGGTTTCTAAAAGATCAAAATCATTATAGTAGATGAAAAGATGACTCATATTCAAAATAAAATTTTCCAATAAGACATTGATAGGTTTTAGATTCGATTTTATTCTTAATAATCATATTTATCTAAATCATTCATTAATGAGGTAAACATTACATAATAATAGTGTCATAAATATTTTTTTTAAATTTCTAGAAAAAATATATCATGATGTAGGAAATCATTATATCATTAAAATAATTATTTATATTTGGAGATTTATGTTATATAAATTCATGTAAAAATTGATTTATTAAAATATTTATGTTTATGTCATTGTGGTCTTTATTTTAAATTAATTAATATGAAGTGTCATTATCACTCTCATGTGGCTCCATGGGGTCCCAAAATCGTCACAAGTATTCCCATTGTCTGAACTGTATCATCCAATAGTATTTGGACACATGTTAGGGTAAAATAATATTATAATAATATTAATTTGTAATCCTTATTTACCATATTTACCCTTTAAGCATGGTAAATAAAATTTCTACAGAAGTATATATTCATAATTTTTAAAAACAAAAGTTAACTATATACACAATCTGAACCTCCTATTTCCAAATATGGAGTCCATTTTTTAAAATTCAAAACATTAAGTGGAATGAAATTAATTTGAAATTAATTCCCGCTATAAATAAATCAATTTTTTTAGAAAATAATGGTAATCAAAATATTGACAAATATTTTTGTCAAATTTCAATGTTAAATTACTTCCAATAACGATCATTGGATTAAATAGTAATAACATAATATAATTACAATTTAAATCCAATTAAAATGATAATCTAACATTATAAATAAATTAGATTAAAAGGCAGTTTTGAATTAAAATACAATATTTTTCACTATTTATTAAAATAATGATCATTATCAAAAAAATTCCAATATTTCATCAAATGTATATTTTGAAGTCTCGATTCCAAAAAAGAATTTTATTTTGTCAAATATAACATATAAAAAAGAAAAAAACGGAATTTAATGAGGGTACATTATCAAAATGTCTCAAATCAACCTTTTAATTAATCTTAGAGTATTTATGCTTAAAATAAGATTCATTCCTATTTTAAACCTCTAAATTTTATTTGATAAATTTAAAAATATTTAGAATACATGTATATTCATGTTGTAGTTAGTTTTTTCCATTCATACCAACAAAACGACTTTGTGTTAACTACCATTTAAAAAAATATTATATTATTAATTTCCAGTACTACCGAATGTTGTGTGAAACATTGTCACGACCCGTCCTCAGGGCCCATTCCGTGACTACCCCAAGCCCGCCATCCATAGGCCAGGGGCTGGAGACTAGCAACAAATACGTAAATCATTATTAAAAGGGAAGTCATTACCTTTATGAAACGTAAACACACACAACCAGAATACAAGAGGAAGCAAACACTATGTAAAGAAGTATAAAAAGTGTGCTGAATGTAAAATTGGGCTGGAAATACAAGCCCAATAGAAAAGTATGGCTACAACTAAAAGAAAGTACAACTGAAAAGACAAACAACTGGAAGATGGAAGAAGCTCCTGGATGGTCCTTCGGGTTCCTACATGAAGGGTAGGTACAGATTTCCTACTCAGCACTCTGCATCTATCGGTCTGCTCCATGTGTCGTCACGTCGAGTTTCCACCTCCGGGTACCATGCAGTCCTCGTATAGTCTACCTCGGTCAGCGCTGTCTATCGTCTGCATCCAATACAATGAGGTGCGGGCAGAGCCCGTGCAGGGGTGAGTATAACAATACACAGTAGGGACCCCGAGACACTCAATGTCTCACTAAATCCGACAAGGATAACCCACAATGAAATATCTCAACAGATAACTGTTACCTAGGTATATGCCCATATATATACCTAAGTTATCATATAACCCATCTCAATCATAAGGAAAAGACAAAGGTCAATGACTCAGCTGATACCAAGATTTTATTCATGATGTCAAAACCACTGCTGCTACAGAAATCCTCCTTCATCGAGTACAGTGGTACTTCTTCTACAACCAAGCACTTCCCACTAACCTTGGACTGCTGAAGTACTCCTCAAGTCGTGTACTGTGGGCCTGCTGCTGCAACCATGCACTTTCCACCATGAGTCTGCTGCTACTACCAAGCGCACCCCCTCGTATCCTACAGTGGTACTCCTCCTATCTTGTATCATGGTTCTGCCGCTGCAACCAAGTGACCCATCACTGTGGGTCTGCCGCTACAACCATGTGCACCCCACTAGTCCATCCGAATCACTCAGAGTCAATCGATCAAGAGTCGTTAACTCTCAGCCAGCTACTAGGTCTCTGCACTCCGTATGCTCATCACCAGGAGGGTCTGATCCACAAGCTACTAGTCAATACTTCCATGTGTCACGTAACCTCACGTGGAAGTATCTTAAGGGAACGCCTCATCATAAGGGTCTCAATGCAATAGACGGCGCATCAATCGGATGCCCGGTCTGTGAGTTATTAACATTTCCATTCCAGGGGCCCGGTTGGATTTCAGATACAATCCAACCATTCCATGCTCAAACCACATCTGAATTCTGTGAAGAGTATTCCAAAAGAAACATATCATCAAAAAGAATCCAACATAGTTGATGACACGTCAATCGGATGTCCGGTCGTTAAGTTATAAGTGTTTCCGCTTCGAGGGTCTCGTTTCTTTCAGGTTCGAACCAACCCGGCCATACCCAATCTTCGTCGAAACCTTGAGTTTAATATATAAAAATTAACCATCTTGATCCAGGGAATCCTAAACAATTAACGGTGCGTCGATTGGTGGTTCATAGCTCGTGTTATGGCTGTTTAACCGAAAACGGTCCGAAAAAGGGGGGTCTAGGCCCGGTCCAACCCGGCCCACACCACCCTGGGTCGACCTGACCCGGGTCCAAGTTCGGCCCTACAGTACGCAGCCCGACTCGGCTGGCGCGGCCCGGCCCGGCCGGTGCGGCGACCCGGTCCGCGTGACACGGTGGCCTAGCCGCATGGCTGGGGCAGTGAAGCCCACCTGGTCATGCCGACCAGGCGGCGGCGGTGCCCTGCAGGGACCACCATAATCAATCAAGGGGGTGGGTTTCACACCCCTTGTCTCCTGTAACAAACCTGGCTAGCACTGATTCCTTCTCCACAGAACCCATCAGGTTCTGCCTAGCGCCCCCTCGCCGGCGGCCGGCTCAACCGGCCGCCCTGCTCCCTAATAGCCGCATCACAGACGCGACTTCCCTTCTGGCTTGACGAGACAGCGTCGCCGCATCTCCGATCACCGCGACTCGCATGGCCACGACCCTTTTACCATGCGACATGACGACGCCAAAAATTTCCTCCAACAGCGGCGGCCAGCATGGCTGCGACCATCCTCCTCCTCTGGCGTTCTGCGACGACACCATGCCCCTTCGGCATTGATGTGGCCCATGGTTGCCGCAACACCGTTCTTCACACAACTCTGGAGACCCGGTGAAAAATGCGTTTCTGGATTCTTCTGCGGTACTCTCTAATGGTGGCCCCATTGCACCACCGTCCTCATCAATCATTCAACAAGCATTGGTGGACGTCAGGCTATGTTTGATCGGCCCACACCCTCAACGTTAGATCAGAACATTTGGTAAACCATGTAACACAATTAAAACATTTGGTACGGGGATTTAAAATTAGTCAAGAATGGGGTACAATTTTTATTCAAACAAAAATTATTCTTCACCCCTACCTTGAATATGGTTCGCGGTTGACATGCATCGTGGATGACGGTTTCATTTCCGTCATCGTAGGAGTGGTCTCGAAGCGGAATTAGTGTCTTCTCTCTTATCGTGGAGAAGAGAAAAGAAGGCATGCCATTGTTCTTTGCAGAAGAGAGTGTCATTCTTCATTGGAAGAGGGTGTCATTATTCGTCAGATGGTTGATGTTATTCAACCAATGAGAAACTCTCTTCTTATTTCACAAGAGATCTCTCTCAAATATTTCCCCCAACACTACATGTACCAACCAAATTAAAATAAGGCTACACCTTATTTTAATTATTCTTTCCAAGCATTCAAAATTCAAATCCCTTAATTAAATAATTGAAGAGTATGATTGCATTAATTAACATGTGTTTGAAAATAATAAAGTGGGATAGAGGGAGAGGAATGAGTTTACACAATTTAATGAAGGGGGTTTAAGAATTTTAGGGGAAGGTGAATGGTTGGGTATCATGTGAGCCCCACTTTTCAAGTATCCACACATGGGATGTTGGATGGTTTTGGGCCCCACCAACAACATCCCATGGGACGGATTAACTTTCAAAGTTACAAAATAAAATTGTTCTAACAATTTTATTTATTTTAAACTAATTCCCCAATTATTAATTCTCAACCTGCTTAAAACACAACTTCGGTAAAGGTCCCCTTAAGAAATTATCAGCGCTGCAAGTTCATCGGTGCCCTCATATTTCAATTCTGAGCACAGGTTCAAAAGATAAAAAACCCACTCGTTCGGTTACTGAATGTACCCCGACTAAACTTCCGAAATTTATTCTGAGCACACCGGTCCTCAGAATCAAGTGCCGTCAGAATCCATAGTCTCATAAAATTACAAGGTATTTAAGAAAATAATTTCCTAGAAATTTTTGGGATGATACAGTTCTCCCACTTTAGGGAATTACGTCCCCGTAATGCTTCAACACACACTACGGAAAACAAAAGTGGTAAAGAGAACGCAACTGAGCCTCCCGCTTCCAAGTGCTCTTCTGGAGGTTCTCGTGCTGCCATCAAAAGTGCACAAGAGGAATCGACCATCTCTGTAGGACCCACCCCTGTTGATCCTCATCCTCTGCTGGAACCTCGTGAATGTCACCCCATCATCGATGTCGAGCTTCCTATGGTTGATGATGTGTGAAGGGTCATGCACGTATCTCTTCAACTGAGATACGTGGATGACATCGTGCACCCGATGTAATTGTGGTGGAAGGTCCAGACGATAATCCACCTTGCCTACTCTTCTGAGGACATGGAAAGGTCCGAAGAATCGCGGAGATAACTTGCCACCCATTCCAAAACTCCGTAGACCTCTTCTAGGTGAGACTTGTAGGAAAACGTGGTCGCCAACCTTGAAATCCAGTGATCTTCATCTCCTATCATCATAGGACTTTTGTTTGCTCTGTGCTATCTTCATCCGCTCCTGGTTAATCTGCACCTTCTCCGTCATAACCTGAACCATCTCTGGTTCTACATGTCCTAACTCCATTACTATCCACAAAGGATATCTGAAACTTGGCCAGCTATTGTCTCGCCTCTCCCAACAGATGAATGCCTGATCTCCTACTAAGAGAATATTCTACAAAGTTCCCTTTCCCAGGATTATGGACTATCTCGAAGTCATAGTCCTAGAGGAACTCAATCCACTTCTGATATCTCAGGTTCAGGTCCTTCTGAGAGAAGATACACCTAAGACTATTGATTTGGAGTGAATCGTAAGTTGTTCGCTCAACAAACAATAGGGGAGACTAGCCAATTGAAAGAACTCATCTCCACCATTTTTCATCTACGTTCTACAAGAGCTTCTAAGATTTCTCCTCGGTCGAAAAGATAAATATGGTCTCATCCCTTGGATGAACCACGTTCTTCACCAAATATAGTCAATCCTAACATGAACGGTATAATTCATGTCTTTAATGAAGTTGTAAGGATTCAACACTACAACTATGAGATCCAATAATTACTCCCACCTCCAAGGGTTGAGTCACACTGTCATCATCATAGCGTGGTTACTGGTTCTCCTCTTATATGAATCTCACAAGTGAGGTTCAAGTCAACAGTTTTGACCAGAAAACTATTAGTATCAACAATAAAAAGGACATGAAATTTAACTTCACAATGATAAGTGTCTTTTATTACTACAGCTCGAAGTACAAAGACATAAATAAAACACAACAACAACAAAAAAGAAACTAGACGATCCAAGAACAATGGCCTCCATGCCTGGAACTAGTCTCACTCCAGTCCACCTGCTTCTAGAGCTCCATAGTTGTTTGCTTCAGGTGCCTGAAGTTGTGCTCTCCCATATCCACTTGTTCCCTGCGCTCGGGGTGGACGTCCTGTAGTAGTGGTGGAAACACCTCAAACAGTCGTACAGCACCGGCTGTATGGATAGCTCCTCTTCCCTGGTCTGGTAGGTTCCTCCACATCCTGTTGCCCAACTGCTGGACAGGTCGGGCAGTCTCGAGCCAGGTGACCCTGCTTGTCCCATGCATAGCACTTCCTGATCCTTATACCGCTGGCTGTGTTTCATGTGCCTCCCACAACTGAAACTGTATCCCAAGGTCGCCCACCTGTTGGCCAAGTCCGCTTGGACTTCTGTGTCATCTGCCTGCTATCAGTTGCTGAAGACTCCACTACGGTTGGAAAACCCTATGGCAAGGGCAGCAACTCTAGAGCACACTCAGAGTGTAGAGTCGCTGGTATAAACTCAACCCTGAAAAAATTCTCAACGTTTCCCGAGGTGAAGGTCGTCTCGTCGCAAAACTGAAACATCTGGCTCCACCACCTCTCAGATGCTCCCTGAAAGAGTCTAACTGATAGGTACACCATGAAGTCAGTGAGTTTCCCAGCTCTGTGGGATGCTCGTGCTACAAACTCCAGCCAGTGCCCAGCCATATGAAAATCAGACTCGCCTCGAAACCTTAGAGGCCTATATCAATGGAACTCGTGCAACGCGCTAAAGTGGTGTGCACTCTATGATGGTCTTTAAACTGGAAGAGGGCCCTATACTAAGGCCTCTCGTCTGGGTGGGCTATCATCGCACTCTCCACTTGGTACCCACACTGACTAACTGGGTGAAGACATCCGAAAAGAAACAGATGTGACACAGTCAAAAGACTATACCTTGTGAGCTTCCTAGATTGAGCATACTTAAGAGAAACTTTTGAAAACACACACGCAATCAGTGTTTTGTGCACTGAGTCGGAAATCAGAAGTCAGGGTCCTGGTGTATGGATATTTCAGCCTCCCACACCAACACTGGACTCGCTGAACTGAAAATCACACATTGTACCTTTAACACTATTGCTTCACACAAAGAAAACACCAGCGTCCTATGTTCTTCTATAGAACCAACTCCTTTGATACAAATTTTCATGACCCATCCTCGGGGCCCATGAAGTGACTACCCCAAGCCCACCTTCCATAGGTCAGGGGCTAGTGACTATCACCAAAGGCATAAATCCTGATAAAAAGGAGAGGAATTTTCATTATTGAAACATAAAAACACACAACCAGAGTACAAGTGGAAGAAAACACAATGTAAAGTAGTATAACAATTGTGATGGAAGTACAAAGGAGGCATAAATACAATCCCGAAAGGAAAGTATAGCTACAAGAGAAAGAAAGTGCAACTGAAAAGACAAACAGTTGGAAGATGGAAGAAGCTCCTGGATCATCCTCTAGGTTCCTACCTGATGGGTAGGTACAAATGTCCTCCTCATCACTCTGTGTCTATCGGTCTGATCCATGTGCCGTCAGGCTGAGATTCCACCTTCGGGTACCGTCCAGTCCTCGTACACTCTGCCTCAGTCAGGGATCTCATTCATCTACATCCAACACAACGAGGTGCGGGCATAGCCTGTGCATGGTTGAGTATAATGATACTCAGTAGGGAACCCAGGACCCTAAATGTCTCAATAAATATGACAAGGATAAACCAAAAAAAAATTATATCAACAGATAAACTTTACATAGGTATATGACCATACATATACCTATGTTATAATGTAACCCATCTCAATAATGAGGAAAACATAAATTTCAATGAATCAGCTCAATCCAGGATTTTATTATTGATGTCGTAACCACAGCTGCTGGAGAACTCTTCCTCTGTCGAGTACAGTGGACCTGCTGCTACAACCAAACGCTTCCCACAAACCATGGAATGCTGAAGTACTTCACCTATCAAGTACTGTGGCCCTGCTACAATAACCATCTCTTCCTACCAGGGGTCTGCCGCTACAACTACACACACCCCCTCAAAGCCTATAGAGATAGTCCTTCTGTCTATTACCGCGGGACTTCCAATACAAAAAATCGCTCCTCGGCCGTGGGTCTTCCACTACAACCAAGCTCACCCCACTGGGCCATCTAAATCACTATGAGTCGATCGACCAGCAGTCGTCAAGTCTCTGCCAACTCCTACGTCTCGACACTCCATACGCTCATCACCAGGAGGGTCTGCTCCACAAGCTACTGGTTGATAATTCCAAGTTCCACGTAACCTCATGTGGAAGTATCTCAAGGGACCACCTAGTCATTTGGGTCTCAACGCAAAATATAGCACATCAATCGGATGCCCAGTCTATTAGTTATTTGTATTTCAGTTCCAGGGGCCCGATTGGATTTTGGGTACAATCAAAACCATCCATGCTCAAACCACATATGAATCCTATGTAGAGTATGCCAAAAGAACCATGTCAACAAGAGGAATTGAACCTAGTCAATGACATGTCAATTAGACATCTGGTCCTTACATTAGAAGTGTTTCCTCTCCGAGGGCCCGGTCCGTTTCTGGTTCGAACCATCCCGGCCATACCCAAACTTCGCTGAAAACATGAGTTTAATATACCTGAACGTCCGTCTCGATCTAAGGAATCCTACGCAAAATGGCAGTGCGTCGATCGGAGGTTCATAGATCTTGTTGTGGCCATTTAAAAGAAAACTCTCCTAAATATGGGGGGTGTGGGCACGGTCCAACCCGGCCCAACCCACCCTGGGTTGGCCCAAACCGGGTCGACCTAACCCTAGTCTGGGTCTGTCTCGGGAGGGCGCGGCCTAGCCCGGCATGGCCCGGCCCGGCCTGGCTGGCGTGGGCCGACCGACGCAGTGACCCGTTCTACGTGACGTAGTGGCCCAGCCGCGTGGCTTGGGCGGTGATTCCCACCGGGTCATGCTGACCAGGAGGTGGTGGAGCCCTACTGGGCCTGCTATAATCATTCAAGGTGGCAGTTTTCTCCCCCCTTATCTCCTGTAACGGAACTGGCAGGCATCAGTTCCTTCCCCACAGAACCCGCTGGGTTCCGTCCTGGCACCCCATCGTCGGTGGCCGGCTCAGCCATCCACCCGCTGCCTAACCGCCGTGGCACTGTCGTGGCTTCCCTTCTGGCACGGCACGACGGTGCCACACCATCTCCAACCGCAACGACCCGCATGGTTTTGGCCCTTTTACCGTGTGGCATGACGGCACCGCGCTTTCCTCCGATAGACACGGACTGCATCGTTGCAACCATACTCTTCCTCTAGCATGGTGTGACGACCCCACACCCCTTTGGCATTTCTGCGGCCCATGGTGGTCGCGGCCCCGTTCTTTGCACATCTCCGGTGACCTGGTGACAAATGCGCTGCCAGTTTCTTCTACGGTACTCTCTACTGGTGGTGTCGTTGCACCACCCCCATCGTCAATAATTCAAGAACCATTTGAAGGACATCGATCCATGTTTGTTCAGACCGCTCCCTCCATGTTAGATGATATCATTCGGAAAACCATGTACAATAATTAAAAGATGATGTACGGGGATTTAAAATTATTGAAGAATAAGTCACAATTTTTATTCAAACAAATATTGTTCTTAACCCCCTACCTCGAATACGGTTCACAGTTGACAAGCGTCGTGGATGACGGGGTTTTTTCCATCATCGTAGGAGTGATCTCGAAGAAAAATTTATGTCTCCTCTATTTTCATGGAGAAGAGGAAAGAAGGTGCGTCGTCGTTCTTTGTGGAAGATAGTTCTGTTATACGTCGAAAGAGAGTGGCGTTCTTCGTCGGAAGGATGATGTTCTTTAATAATGCAGAAACTCTCTTCTTATTTCACAAGAGTTCTCTCTCAAATAATTCCCCCAACACAACATGTTCCTACCAAATTAAAATAAGGATACCCCTTATTTTAAGTAAACCTTCCAAGCATTCAAAATTCAAACTCCTAAATTAAATAAATGAAGAGTTTGATTGCATTGATTAACATGTGATGGAAAATATTAAAGAGGGAGAGAGGAGAGAAAGTGTTTACACAATTTAAAGATGGTTAGTTTAATAAGTTTATGGGAAGGTAAAAGGTTGGGGCTCCTGTGGGCCCCACCATTCAAATATCCACTCATCGGCAGTTGGATGGTTTTGGGCCCCACCAACGACTTCCCATGGGAGGGATTAACTTCTGATGTTATAAATTATTGTTGTTATAACTATTTTATTTATTTTAAACTAATTCCACAATTATTAATTATCAACCCGCTTAAAACGCAACTGTTTTAAAGGTCCACTTAAGCAATTACTGGCGCTGCATGTTTATCAGTGCCCTCATATTTCAATTCCAAACACTAGTTTAGAAGATTGAAAAACCTGCTCGTTTATTTACTGAACGTACCTATACTAAACATCGGAAAGTGACTCTGGAAACATCGGGCCTCAGAATCAAGTGCCATCATAAGCCAAAGTCTCTTAAAATTTCAAGTTATTTAAGAAAAACAAGTTCATGAAATTTCCAGGTCTTTACAAACGTAATATTTCAAAAAATAATAATGTTTCTTATCTAGTATGCCATCGAACATAGATTAATATTTTATAATGTAGATAAATCATCAAAAAAATCATGGACCATATAATAGATAGGAATGAGTGATTAAATTAAGAGTAATTTGTTAAACATACCTCCATATTAACTATGAAAATACAATAAAATTTGGAGTTTTTGAATTTCATTATGATTGTATTTATGTCCAGAATAATAGTAAAACAAAACAATTTTTTAAGAAAAAATATATATTGTATATCGTAAGACACATAATTTATTTAATGTTGGAAAAAATTTATACAACTTTCTTGGATTTAACTAGGTCTTTTTTTTATATAACCATATATTTCACATATATAATAATTTTTGAAACAATGTCCATTAAAGATTATAGAGTACTTGGTTGGAGGAAATGATGATCTCTATAGGGTATGAATTATTGAAATCATATAGAAACACATATGATGTCATTTAATCATTGTTTTTTATTAAAACAATAGTTGGTTTAAAATCTATAAACAATTATAAGTGTAGATAAATGAATATGACTCATAAAAATATATAATTTAAATTATAAATTTATAAAAAAACATAATTAAAATATAATTAATTTCAATATTAATATTAATTTTTTAAATAATCAAGATATTTAATTATAGTGGCTAAATTTTCTAGTGACTTCCCCTGATCACTTCTATAATTTGAATTTTTAAATTCCACCGTGAACAATTCCAAATTTTAGTGTACCTACTCTCTCTCTAGTATATTTAAAGCAATATGCATGTGTTGGTTTGGGGAACAATAATATCGTGACAATGGATTTTATGTAATTTAAAATACTTATAATTTAAAAAACCTTTTCGACACATAATGACTATAAAATCATATGAATTTTTCATCTGTTAGGGAAAACTATCAAAGGGAAAACCAAAATCATATCTACTGTATGATTTAGAGGAATTTTAATAAAGTTCATAAACATTTTTATTTTAAAAAATTAGGGATCTTTGTAATTTCTAATATATGATTTTGGAAAATAAATACGTCGATATTTG
Source organism: Viscum album (assembly GCA_963277665.1). Lineage (NCBI taxonomy): Eukaryota > Viridiplantae > Streptophyta > Magnoliopsida > Santalales > Viscaceae > Viscum > Viscum album. Next base: position 852,924,448 of record OY728143.1, on the reverse strand, counting down.
TGTTATTCATCAATTAATGGAAAATATAACTTTATTCAATATGTGTAATATATTGTTTATTTGAAAATTTAGAAATTCCCTCTACAAAGTTTTCACTAACAATGAAAATTGTTCATTATTTTTTTCTCATGAAAACATGGATGCAAAATTGATGTTATTAATTTAAAATTTTATATTCAATAATTTCAAATATATTTAACAGAGATTGTTTGAAATAATGTATGGATAATCAAGGATAATAAATGATTTATCATAGTTAGGTTCTGGTGTAAATAAATTAAAAATCTATACATATTATTTTTTCATATATTAAATATCTAAAATGTTAGTGAGATAAAATTAGGAATATAAGAATAAAACAAAGAAGGTAATTTTGGAATGAAATATTTTTTATAAATTAATGAGGATGTTGATCAAATTTCATGTAGTTATTTTTATTTGGTTCCATTAATCAATGCAAAAGAAGTTGAAGATAATGATATCAAAATATATTATTGTGAAATATTTTTGTCAATTAAAGAATCTCATTCAATGTGTTTATGGATTATTTTTATCTACATGTGTGATCTGTTGTATAATATATTGGGATAAAAAATTTTGTGAGACAGTATTGAATTCTAAATGATACCATACCAATTTTAATTGTAATAAAATCACATTTATAGGAAAATATATGCATCATACATGACATGATCAATATAAGGATGTAAACACCCACCATGGTGTGATCCCTGGAAAACACATGTCTTTCATGTGTTTCTTTTATTTTTTCTTATTTATCAAAAAATAAAATAATTCAATAAATCAAAATGTAATAAAACCTTAATTTTATATTAAATGAAACGTAAATCAATTTCACTAATCCAACCATTTATTTCAATAAAATAACTCTTATTATATATTTTTAAAAATGAATATGGAACATTAAAAGTATTTAAAAAATGTGAGATTAATATAAATAATGAACATATTGGGATGTTTTAGTTATAATAGTAAGAAATTATGGGTTCAATTTTGGACAATTTAAACACAAACAATATGAAGCCTTTTGATTTTGAATTCAAATTATGAAATACAATATCAAATAAATATGATTCTGTCAAAACTATAGAGAAGTTATGTTTTAATATGAATATATTCATATGATACATGTATGCAAGGAAAACATATTAATATTTGGAAGGGGATAAGATAATTTAATGATTCAACAATTATATGATATTTTAAAAAGGTAACCCATGGCCAATAATTTTTTTCATTAATGTTATTCCATCATGTAGAAAATTATACATATTCAATTAATGTTAAATGTAGGTTCAAAATGTTTTTAATTATCCATTAGAGCCTTTGGAATATTTTAATATATTGAGAGTTTAGATTGTCAAATGGTGAAAATATATGTTTTTTTACCCACAAAATGGCTCACAATATGTATAAATTTTAACAGGAATTGCGACTCTCTAGATCATTTCCCAATTTTTATACCATTAGATGTATGGAATCATGCCTATTTATTTATGAAAAAGTATTTTAATCATTAAAATTGTAAGAGGAATTCATTATAAGTTTGAAAATAAAAATATAATAAATTTAAAAGCCTAGGTATAATCTTTAAATCAATAATATATCATGATTCGTTCAATCATTTAATAGAAATTACGACGAATGAGGTGATTTTCAAGATTATGATGAGAATAATACTAAAAAATTATATTAATATAAAAATATGAAGATAAAGAGACTATAACTAAAGATTAAAGGGAAATATATATTAACCTACATTGATGTGTAAATATGTTAATAAATTTGGTCAATAAAATACACCCAATATGATATATGGGAAGAATCCTACAAAAAAAGTATTATCCAATTATGGGAGAGACGTATCTATCATAGAAAATTAAAAATATGACATTAAAATCATATATGATGGTAAAAAAAATTACATCATATATTTTGAAAAAAAAAATAAAAAATGAGAGTTGGATTAGTGAAAGCATCCAAGATGAAGAAAATATGATGTTACCAAAAAGGGGTAGCATAATAATTTTTAAGAATAATTGAATAAAATAAGAAAACTCAAATAGTGACTCAAATATATATGTTAAACTCAGTCATGCATAATTATACACTAATAAAATGTTAATGAAAATATATTGGAATAATAGTGATAATGGGGATTATTAAAATCAGTGACAAGATGAACATATACTTCATGTGATGTTTTTATAATTTGATAACTGAAGTAATAATGAGATGCTTTGTGAAAGGTGATATTACAATAGTCACCCCAAAATAATGATTTACATTTTTTCCAAAAAAAGTATTTTTTAGAATTAATTATGGATCTCCATTCATGATTGTAGGAATGAATGAACATCAAGAATCTTATTCATGTGATTTTATAATGACTATAAAAAATTATGTTCCATAAAAATTGAAAAAATAATGTAACCAAAATCCCATGAAACATATTTTTTTTATCAAATTTATATAAATAGTGTATGTGTATGAATCAAGGGTTTCCTTAATTATAAAATTAAATAGGTAATACCATTATTGTTAAAAACAATTCCAAACTTATTTTCTCTCAATTAATAATTTTGGAGACCCACCAAATCCCAATATTATTTGATTGTGTTCATATGTGACAATTATTGAATGGAAAATATAACAGTATAGAAATAATAGACTGTTTTCATAAATATAAACAAGATTTATATATCTTGTGTGATTTCATTTATGTTATGATACATCATTTCACATTCTTATGTGATATTATAATGATATTATTTGACAAAAATAGTAACTATAAATGGTAAATACATATTATAGTGTATACCATTAGTGGGATCCAAAATGGTGATACTGTATTCATTTTTTTAATGTGGTGATATGGAGTTTCTAGAAAATGATAGAATTTAGGATTAAAGGCAGTCATTTTTCAACTTGAATAATTATAATTTTATTAGAGAAGATAAGTGTAGGTGTTAGATTCAAATATATTTAAAACCCTTGTGAATTGAGAAAACTATGTTGGTAACACATTTTTTTAGATTTTTGGATTAAATTGATATTTTTTAAAATTTCATAAACTATTTTTCTCAGTCACTACTCACATATATGAAGATTATTTTATTTTATGGTTCTTTTTTAAATGAAAAATGATTCCACCATTCTATCTATTACATCAGGGTATAATAATCAATAATATAAAATGTATACATTAATTATTAATTTAATAATTATATCAAATGATATTCCCATATATTATCATTATATTTATTTAATATGGGGTGTTATAAAGGCTAATTGACATCACATATGTTTTAATAGATATATTGTACAGTATTAATAAATAATATACAAGGGTTATTAATGATTATGTATGAGTAGTGTGAATGTAAATAATTTTAATATATAAGGTAATCATTATGAAGTGAAGTAGACAGTATGTGTCAGGTGAATAAGGAATAACCTAATGAACAAGGAAATGAGATATTAAATGTAAGATGATATATAAAATTTGAAATGGTATGGATTCCATTAATATATTATTAATGATGATAAAAAAGAAGGATTCATTTTGTAATGGGAAATTAACAATGAATCTATTATTCAAGAAAAATTGAAATCTGATGATTTAAAATGAAGAAATTATATAAATTAATGAAATTTGTTTCAGTTGTTGAGTTCATGATAATCATCATTTTATAGAAACAATATGAGATTGCATCCATGTTTTTAGGAATCGTGAAAACCAATATATAATTATGAGATACAAATTTATTAGGTTAAAATAATTATGTTGAAGGTTCATAAATATGAAGGATACTCTCTATGAATGTTTACCTAACTATAGTTGGGATATGTGAATATGAAATCTTAAGGAATTATTTTAACTCACAAATATTTTGAAAGAATTAAATTTTATTCGATATAATAAATGAATTGAAATAATAATCTTAAATGAGATTGTAACACCTGGAATCCTTACGATGTAATTATTTTTAAATAAATTTAATCTTTTTTATTTATTTTGGTACACAATACCCTGATATTTTTATGCTTGATAACATATTCAACTTACACCATGAGGCTTAAACAAAACACGACATATGTATCCATTATAACATAGTCATTATATTTGAATGTATTAATTGAAATAACTACATTTTGAAATATATATATATATATATATTTTATTATAATTTATTGATAATGTTTTAGTCAATAATCAATAAATTTTTTATAAATAATTTTTACACTTAAAAAAATTATTATCATCAAAAATTATTTTTAATTATTTTCTTCAAAAATATTTATAAATAAATTTCAAAACATTTTTAATATTTTTCAAATTGAAATTCATTTTTTTAATCAAATTTGGAAAATTTAGTTCGGGTTAAATTTTTTGACCCTTCATAATATATTGACTTCTAAGAAAATAGTGAAAAAATAACAATTTTTTTTAAAACTATAATTTATTTTAATAAATTTAATTTAATATAAATCCCCATTTTTGATTTAAATTAATATAAATATTAATTAGTAGTAATTTAACCTAGTAATATATTTTCAATCATAGTTATTTTATATTTTAGTATATTATTACTATTGGGTTCTAAATTGGTTTATTATCGAAAACTGTATTAATATGAGTAATGTTTCTTTATATTGATTAATTAAGGCAATCCTTAAAGTAAAAAATTTAGAATGAAGTTAACCATTAAATATATAGATTTTTAATTTTATTCATTCATTGATTATATTTAGAAATTTAGTTAATATAAGACTTTATTGTAATTAAAAAACATACTTCTAGAAAAAATGGATTTTTTCATATTTTATGAGATTTTGATTTAATATAATTTTTTATATTTTTTGAAAATATATTGATAAAATTAAAATAAAATTTTAAATAACAATTTCAAAATTATATTTTCATGAATTTGTTTTTTACTTTTTGAAAATATTATTTTAGAAGTGAATATTGAAAAATAATAAATTTTAATTGGAATGTTTTTTTACATGAATTTAAAAATATAAAATATATTTTAAATTTATATAAATGTAAAATATTTAAATTTTAATATGAATTAATATATTATTGATATTTGTAATAATTTTTATATTGAATTTCGTTATAAAAAAATTAAGAACATATGTACATTTTCTCATTGAAAACATTTCTTTTTGCCATTAATGGGGGAATAATTTTAAATTAGAATTTTCAATATCAGGGAATTTAATTGGTAAAATATATTAAATATTTTTATCATAACAAATTATAATGTATAATAATATTAACTTATTTTTTCATCAATTTTAATAGTATAAATAATAAATAATTATTATTGTGGTAAATGTAAAAATAGGTTTACCTAGGGCCAAACTAAAACAATAAGTGTAAAAAATGATTAAAAATATGTCCAAATCCAAATTTATTGATGTATTTCAACATCAAAAAAAGTTATTGAATTTTATATTATTGGAGACACATGACATAATAAATGAATGTGGAATTGTTTTATTAAAAAAAGTTCTATTTTTTCATGAAAATAACTTAAAAAATTCCACTATCTCCTCTCTATTTAAAAATGTCTACAAACATTGGATCAGAATCTAAATACTCCAAAAAATTCACAATTTCCCTCGAATAATTATAAAAACATAAATTTTGCTATAAATAAAAAATAGAATTTATTTTTTTTGATATTATTGATGGTACCTTAAGAAGATGTGATATTATTCGATGAATAATTTTATATTATTTATTTTTCTGACTCCTTAATTTCTTAGTATTCCCAGTTGATATAAAAAAATTATTATTTCATATATAATAGTATTTCATGAAATGAATTTAATGACCTAAAATCATGTTGATATCCTACAAATGGGTTATGAAATCATATATTATGTTTATGGAGGACTATCATTTCACAAACTGATGTCATTTGTTTCTTCCAACACCACCACTCACGTTGGTTATTATTATTGATATATATTATATAAATTTTATTTAAGAAAAAAATTTACCAATATATTCATTATATAATATATATATTTTTATAGTCTATTCTATATGAGATATGACAACTTCGATCGTGTGTACGAAAAACTATTTCTGTGCCAAGCAATGTGATTTATTATTCACTAACACATGACATGAAAGGTATTAATAGTTAATAAAATGAATATATTTAATATATATATATATATATATGAAATTATGATTATATTAATGACATATATATATATCAATATTTAAATATAATACACAATTTTAATTCTTACCTTCTTCACTCATTGAAAAATTGATAATGCCATTAATGTATGTGTGGGAAACCACCTTTAAGAAGTGATGTGACTCTTTTTTCTTCACCAATAAAAGTGATTGATATATATAAACTAATATTTAATTAAATATTATGGAATTTTGGATAGAAATATGATTTTTTAATGATAATATATTACTTTTCCTCTTTCCACTATTATCACAAAAAATGGAAACATTAATCATCCATATGTATGGTGTACCATCTATATGGCCATAACGCAAGTTCATTTTTCATAACCATCATTACTGACTGATTTTTAATATATAATTGATTTATGGATATTATAATTACTCCATTATAATTTTTTAATCATGATAGATCTATATAATATGTAAATGAACTAGAAATTTCATGATAATCGATGAATGAGAAAACAAGGCAATTAACACCTGATACAATAAAAATAATGATTTGTTGTTAATAAATGGCTAACAAGATGCTTTAAAAGGATCATATAATTTATTATAAAAATTAATATGGTTATATATTATGTTAATAACAGATTTGAAACCACTATTAATGAATAATAATGAAGATCAACCAATGGGAAGCCTGATATAGAGTTTCCTCACCTAGATTTTAGTTATATGACAAGTATTCCATATTCGAAACATATTACTAATGTGTTATATATATATTGTTTAGGAATTTATTTTTATTCATATAATAAAATATAAGGGGTTTTACATATATGTTTTAGAATCTTCCTATTACAGGGTGTATATTTTCAATGATACCAAAGTAGTATAGACTTTTTGTCTCAAATTTATGTCATTGAGATGTATTTTTTGTTATACTCTAATGAACATTAATTAGGCATATAAAATTCCACATTTACATGAAATAAAATGTATAACCTTTTATTCTTGATATTATATGTTAAATTTAATTTTATTCTGTATTGGGAATAAGGATTAAATGTATAAAATGATGTAAGAATTTTTTTTACAAACTCATATTTTATTGGGATTATTTTTGAAATTTAATCCAATCATGACATCATATGATCTAAATATAAATAATATCATGAAATTAATTAGTCTATAGTTATTCATGATATTTACCGAAAATATTTCCATTTCACAACATTTTGGTACATAAAAATATTGATAAAATGTAGTTAAGAAAATATGAATTTATTTCTCTCTTTGGTCAGAAATATATTTTCTTCCAAAAAATGCTTGTTATAGAATTTTTTAAAAAAAATTTATACATATTAAAATTTTGTGAATTATTATATTTTTACACAGATTTTAATTTTTAGCACATTTTTAATGGAAAATTCTTCTCAATTTATAGGAATGGAACCATTCTATTCACTTCAAAATTTAAAAGATTTTTTTATGTTTTATAACATGTAGGTAATGTCCCTTTATTGTGTCCATAATTTAATTAATTCATAATTTGAATATGAAAATCATATTTTTAACTAATTGTTTCCACAATATTCTGATAATTCTATTTTTTTAAATGAAATTTTCAAATAAGAGGATATTCAAAATAATACGTTATAAATTTTTTTTTAATAAATGTGTAATTTTAATGAAAATGTAATTAATGATAATATAATTGTAATTTTAATCAAAAAATTCACCAATTTTGTACATAATCATAATATAATAGGTGTATATTATAATGAAACCGTTGTTATTATTTATCTATAAAGATACCTGTTGATTCAAAGATATTATTTCAAAACCAGCTACATTTCAACATGTTAATAATATTTCAACGGGTTTGACATGAAACTTATATCAATTCCATTGGTTAATTATTTAATATAAGAAAAATATTTTTTTATGATTATTATAATGAAATATAAATGTACATTATTCATATAGTGGTTTAAGGAAAATTAATATTTTTAGTGCATCGAGAAACTATCATCTGAGACCATTTTTTGTTATACAAAGGGTGATACTAGATACTGATACACTGACATAGTCAATGATTATGTCATATGATTAATTTTATAGGAGTCATACATGTGGTAACTATAATTAAAATATTTATAAGCGGGAATTGAATTTTTTCTATGATAATGATGTCACAATATAAGAACACTTTTTATCTATTATTTTTATGTGTCTATAATATATCTTTTGATCAAGATTGATATCACATGGGTCAGGAGTATTGATTTCAATTATTAATTCTATTGTTAAATACTTTTCCATGCTTCAGGAATAGTAATTCGTGAATTTATTGGTCTGTTATATTTTATGATTCACCCATAAACACATATTATATTATCATGCCCTTATACACTCTTTATACTCATTCATGAAATTAAATTTTTAATGAATAAGTTTACCCTTAATGAACATTTGAGCTATCCCTTATAATTTTTACTTCTCTAGTGGTTATAATTAATTATAAAAAACAAATATATATATAAAGGATATCATATGGATGATGTTGATGATATAATTTGTATCAAAAATATTTGTATCAAATACAGAAATGTAATGTTTATGATTTTAACACTGAATTAAACTGAGGGGTTTTTTGGTTTCTATACTTGGTATCAATAGTTGGTTTAGATAACATTAGAGATTCTATGGTTTTATGCTATTATTATCATACACATGACCCTCTGCAGGGTTAGTGATGACTCCCTAAGTGCATCCATGAACCCCAGGTTTGATTCTGTTAAGAGGAATACTTATTGTGGGTTTTAGTTGTAATTTTTCAGGAATTTTAGTTGGCATTATATGGTACTGTAGTGGCAAGATCTATTCACCTCCAGGCCATTGGTTTGGTCCTAGATAACTTTAGGCCTTCATGACACCCAGAACGTCAGGTTAATAAGGCTTTTAGGTCACATTAAGGCCTTTAAGAGACCTCAAATCCATCGAGCCAGCACATATCTTTCATGCCAGATGATGTCAATGTTTTACCGGACATATTGTAAAAAATATTATCCATAGTTGAGGACTAATGTAATGTGCATTTAATAGATAATTGATTAATAAAATTTAAGAATGGGAGGGTATAAAATTTTCCATCACTATTATGCCTATGAACTTATCTACTGGATTGAAAGACGTACAACCATGAAATTTTGGAGTGTTGATGATGATTCATATACTGTGGTGGGGCATTATCAAGTAGTTATATTCTGTAATGAATTATTTCTTTTAAGACCTTCAGGTCTTGTAACATCATTGGTTCCCCATAATCCCATAGAAAGGGAATGTTAACAAATAAATAAATCATAAAGGCCTTTGGTCCATTCATGAATGATGAGGAATTCTTAATAGGAATTAATTCCTTAGTAGGAATATAATATAAAGTATTATCATATCTTCAAAATCATAAATACTCCTTTTATATTTTAATAGATGGAATCAAAAGTAGAGTAATGAAATATTAGTAGATTTTTTATTAGTTTTAACTATTATTAAATCATTATTTCATCATGTTGTATGAATTAATTTTTAATATAAAAATAATTTATATATTGATAAAGTTTTGGGTTAATAAGTTCCAAAAAAAGGAGGAAATTATTGGAAAATAAGGGTTAGTTTATAGATAACCGCATGATTAGTGAGTGATTTTGTGACTAAGTGATTATTGTTATTTCAAAATGATATCACCATTTTGTGGATTATTTTATCTGAAAATTATGACATAGACCATGAAATTAAAAACCCAATAATTTCTATTTTTGTTGTTATATATAATATATTATTATTCATTCATTGAATGATTTAATTTACAAATGTTTTATTACAATAAATTTTGAATATTGATATAACATGTGAGGGTTTAAATATTTCAAGAATTATATTACCATGTGCTAACATTTTGGCTTTGGTCATTGTTTAATGGCATAAGGAATAACTTGTTATCCATTTATGGTTATATGTTATTTTAAACATGATTTTATTGCTTCATTCCAGAATATCTAACCATTAATACTCATTGTATTGTAAAAATGAATTATTGTGGTGGAAAATGAATAATGGATGATATTATAACAATAAAGATTTAATATTTACATATTATATTTGTCAATGTTGAAAATAATTCATCAATATAATGAAATATATAATTAATCAAAAAAATTATCCAATTAAATTCATATCTAATTAATCAAATGTTATTTTATATCACCTTAAATTTATAGTTTTTAGTCCCTAATATTACAGTGATGATTCATTGTATTTTGATCAATGACCTCAATCACTCTTTATAATTATTTGATCATTTCATCCATGTCCAAATAAGGGATTTTTAGCTATGTTATCATATTTGAAAACATAGTTTTTTGTAATTATCTATCACAATTATACATCCATTTATATATTATCACGAAGAATTGTTATTAAAAAAATTTATGTTGACTTTTTTTAACATTTTTTTCAACTATCCATCCATTGGTTTCCATGATAATGCTCTAATTGCGAGGATTGAATTTATTTATAGGGGAAGGATGTAACACCGAGAAATTTTAAAATATGAAAATTATATTTGATAGGATAAATTAAATATAACAATAGTAATATATGATAATGTAAATACATAATACATTATTGTATATTTATTTTAAAAAAAATTAATATCTTTGATAGCTCAAGGTTTATACAAAATCGGGTTATTTATGATAGATAGTGTATTTAACATGTAACACTGGTCCTAAATTATCCATAATTTATATAATCATTATATCCTAGATGTTAAATTGGTGGGTATGGGTATCCTTAAAAATTTATAACATATATATATAATCTAATTAATATAATCTATTTATATATTTTCAGTAAACAATTAATAAATTTTTATTAAATTATTTTTAGTCATCATATAATTATATTATTAAAAGTTATTTTTATTTATTTTAATTAAATAATATTATAATTAAAATTTTGAAATTTACCAAATCAATTTAATAAAATTAACATCAACTTGGGAAATGGATTATCACAATTTTCTTGGTGGATAATTATGTTACATTTCCGAATATTTTTATATTTCAAGGATTAGGGAAAAAATAATGGTTTATTGAAAATATAATTTATTTTCAATTAATTATTTATTCAATATCCCCATTATGATTTCAATTTAATTAATTATTAATTATTTCAATTTATTCTACCTAATTTATTTTTTAATCACCATTGTTCATGATTGTTGTATATATAAATTATTATGTTTTATTACTTATTTCATTATTAACACATTTTTACAGTCCATAATGATTCTCTGTTTTAATTCATTATCATTATCCAGAATGGGGAGTTTTTTCATGTCATTTAAAAACTATATATAATATATTTTAATTCATATTTATACAATGATTATTTTTAGACATAGATTTTATTTAATATTTAATTATACTAAAAAAATAAACTTCTCGAATAGATGTTTTCTTATCACTTTTATAGATATTCTTTTAAATTTATGTTTTCTATTTTTTTAAATTTATTTGGAAAAAATGAATTCATTTTCAAAAATATCATATAAAAATATATTATGGTTAAATTTTTATAATTGTATAACAATGAATTTTTTTGATGAATAGTGAAATATGAGTTATAATTTATAACTGCAATTATTAAATTTATTAATAACGAAAAATTAAAGTTTAAATCAGTTTTAATGTAATATTAGTTATATTTTATATCAATTAAGACAATTTAGTTAATTTGAATAATTTTAATATTGAATTTTGATATAAATGTTTTTTGAACATTTGAATATTTTCTCATTGAAATGACTATTTCTTTTAATGATTATGGAATAAAAATAAATTTAAATTTTTTCCTATTTTTTTAATTAAATAAGATAAAAAGTATTTCATATTCTGATGTATAAAAAAATTAAATTTGAATCGATTCATATTAAATTTTGGCTAGATTGAATATTTGAAACGGTAAAATATTATTACAACACGTAAGATAAAAATGGGTTTATCTGGTGTTAAACTTATACAATAAGGATAAAAATGGCCAAAATCTCTTCGAAAACCAAATTTCAAAACATATTTAGACACCATTCATTATATTCGTTATAATGTTATGTTATTGGATCCTTGGGATACATAAAAAACATGGTTCCGATTATGTCATTCATAAGAATTACTAGTATACTAACTACATTACTTTAATAAGGACACCCATATGCTCCATTCTCTACACATTATATTTTATTTATATTATCCAAGACATTACTAATTATTTTCCTTTATTCCATACCACCTTCTTAGAAGCCTTATTTTGGGATGAAAGTCGACACAATTTTTCATTTTGGGGAAATGTAATTATGATATCCAAATTAGTGATAATATTCTCCACAAGTTTTTTATTATATTTTAGTACCTTATAATCCTAAATAAATTATTATTAAATCGTATTTATACAATAAACTCTGTATATTCTATATTATTTGATGATTTTATTTTATGAGAATGACATAGAACTATGTCCCCATCCATGAAATTTGTTATGAAATCATCGTTCAAGAGTTCGAGAGACTACAACCTGTTGAAACATTCTCATTCACTTTTCTATCAAATCCTTTCACAATTGGGAAATGATGAATCAATATAACATAAACATGTTTTATAAGGTCTCTCATGTGTAATAAATTCAGCAACATTGAAAAATATTCTATTCATTCTTTGCTAACATGTTATAATGAAGATATTTTTTATAAAAATTATTAATATATGTGATATACATGTCATATTTATAATATTCATGAAATATTTATCATTATAAAAAAATTATATATCATGATATATTTTACCAATTCACTCAATAAAATAATGAACACTAATGTACACGTGGATTAATTCCTTCACGAAATAATGTTCCACACATTTCTTAATCACACCACAAGAATGATATATATAAGTTTATATAATTGAATAATATTTTATTTAATAAATATATATAATCATGTATTGTTAAATTATTAATTAAATTATTTCTATAATGATCACAGAAAAATGAAATCATTACTCATGTATATAGGTAGTCTGTCGTCTCCATGTTTGTAACAGTATTACATTTATCATAAACATCATTCATTATATGTTTTAAAAGTATAATTTATGTATTCATATATATTATAATTATATAATAATTACTATTATCCTATAAGTGATGAAACTATATAATATAATCAAGAACAATAAATTTCATCACAAAGCAATAATGAGAAAACAAGACAACTAACACCTAAATAATAAAAATAATGTATTATTTTATGATAATTTGGAATAATGTGATTTTAATGGATAATATATGATAATATAAATATAAATATACACCATCAATATGTTCTATCATATTTGGACAAACTATACCATTGGTTATATTATGATAAACCCAAAAGAAGAATGATATAAGGGTATTCTCACCTCATTGTAATTTTTGTGTGATGTAGTCCATATTCAACAGTTCTTTTTGTTGTGTGGTGTATATACTACACATGAATTTATTATATTATTATTATCCTTGAATTATTGGGGATATAAATATTCATTTTCTTATCTGTATATATTTAGGTTTACAGTTTTAATGTCACCAAGGGGTTATGGCATTTTTGTATCAATTTTCTTTTTTTTTGGTGTATGGAATGTTTTACAACAACATTAATTTTTTAGTTGTATATAATTACAAATTTAAATGTGTTATTAGGAATATTATTGTTTTAATTATATTATATATTTCATTTATTATTATTCTTTCCTTGGTTTTATGATACAATGTTACAATAGTGATAAAAATCATTTGAATGAATATCATCATAAATCATGGTAGTATATGATTATGCTTCAAATGATGAGATAATATGATCCATATGAAAATTATTTTGTTAATTTAATTATATTTGGTAATTTATTATATTAATAGTTAATATTACCATTTTCTAATCATTGGTACTTAAAATGTCTAATACAAAATTTCTATGAATGTCTATCATTATTTCCCTCTTATGTTGGAAATATGTTTTCATCTAAAACATGTTTTCTTAAATAAATTCCATTTTTTCATCATTTATATTATTTAATAAAAATATATTACTGAATTTTTGTCATTTTTTTCAAGGAATGTTAAATTAATTTTTTGAATTGGGAACTTTTATATACATTTTATTAAGAAAAATGTATGTCATTTAACTTAAATTACTTGTACATAATTATCAACCATTACGAAAATAAATTATTTGAATCATTATTTATAGGATTACAAAAATGTTTAGAATTTAATTTTTCCTATTATTATGAAAATTACTTGCTTCGAAAATATATTTTCTATATAGAGTATTTTCAATTTTTTTTGTTTTTAAAGGATATTTTCATAATAAAAACAAAATTTTCCAAAAAATTTATTTAATGATATTTTGATTTTATTTCTATTAATAAACATAAACAAACATTATTTTTACTTATTTTCAAATAAGTATATTATGTAATAATATCATCCTTATTTATTCACTATATGGATTATTATTGTTTCAAATATATTTTTAAAGCAACCATTTAATTTCTATTTATTAATTAATTATATTATTTAAATGGTTTAAATATGACATATTTGAATAATGACTATTTTTAGGTGTTTCATAATGAATCATACAAGACCCTTTTCATATCCTTATTTTTGGGCATTATATAAGATTGGTGCGCACAGAAAATATTAGGTGAGACTGCTATAGAATATATCATGGGTAGACCTAGATAGCGATCTAATGCTTTTCATAGTTATATCTTTCTAAAAATAAATGTATTTGAATTATAACATATTTATAATCCAATTGTACATATTATATATTGTTTTTATGTGTTTTATTATAATGATGTCTCAAGATACAAAAACATTGTATCAATGTCTATAATAAGTTTATAATGATTCCTCTGATCATGATTGATTTTCAAATTCTCTTTAGTTTTGATTTTGTTGAAAAATATTTTTTGGAAAAACCTAATTAAATTATTAGTTATTAATGATTAATAAATATTTGGGATTTAATTCTATTATGATCAACTCATTCCCACTAATTATTTCATCATACCCCAATTTAATCCATTTGATCGTTGATTAATTTGAATTGTTATGTATTTTTTATACCCTTACTGAGAATTTCGTATAATAGTTGTTATGTTTCATTTTCCACAGGTTATGAGGAATTTTCTTAAATGAATTAACAATATTAAGGATTATATATGGATGATGATGAAGACCTAACATGAAATATGGAATGATGAGTTAAGTGGGAGAAATTATAATTTAATGACAAGGGTATTGTTTATGTCGGAAATTGTCTTAATTATCATAATATTAAATCAATTAGGTTACATAGTAATTTATGAGAATATGTTTTTCCATTTTATGATTAATTTTTTGGAAGGAAAAAATTGGGTCACAGTTATCAGCAACAATGAGGAAAATGTAATTTTAGGATTTCAAATTTGAAATCAGGTGTAAAACTATTGGGATTTAATAATAATTTTATGAATATGCGAATAGTGAAGGTGAACCAACATTGTTTTTAAATGTTATATTTTCATAATATTTCATTATTTTACATTAACTGATTTGGACAAAACTATATTGTATTATAGAAGATAATGACTTAGGATAATTTTTAAAATGTCTAGTTAATGTAATATATAATTCTATGAATAATAAAAGATCAATTTTTAAAAGGAACTGAATTAATATAATTATGATTTTGATGAAATAAATAGATTCTATTAATCAACTAAAAAACATATAATGTTTTGTATACAATATAGAACATGAAGGTTAATTACCATATTAGAATTATTCACTTCCAGATACAATGTTGCTGAATTGCAAAATGTATTGAAATCCTATGGTAGATAAAAAATGTATTTCCTAAATAAAACAAAAAAGTAATTATGTTGGTTGAATAATGTTAATATTATGAAAATTAACCAATATCATTGGAACACATTATTAACTAATGGTTTCCAATATATGAAATAAAGGATACATATTAAATTGAAAATCATCAATGGAATAGACTTATAGTGAATAAAAAAAATTATAAATTCTTTCATAAAGGATGATAAATTCAATTTTAAAAATTATCATATCAAATTATATGTGTATTTTTATATGTTTTATACCTAAAATTCTATCATTTAGATGTATTTTATATTTTGAACATGTTTAGGAAGATACATTTGAATAACAGTCAAGAAATTGTTATTGTTTTTATTCAACTAATTTAAGTTGAAAATAATTTAGTGAAGCTGATTTTTTAGCACGAGTGATAAAAATATTATCATTAGTTCATTGATATATAGAACATATTATAGACCAGTCCATGGAAGAATATGCAACTGCCGTTATGCATTCTAGAATATGTAACAATGGAAATTAAATTTATAACATTCATTTTTATAGGTTATTTTATTTAATATATTTCATTATTAAGATTACTGTCACTCATTATATCCATTTAAAATTTTCTTGTTGGGAAAAGATGATATTTTTAATTATTATTCTTTTGAAATAAATATTAAATATAAATTTAATATCTTGACTTGAAAAATTGAGCTTCCAAAAAATTGAGATAAATTATTACCTAGAGGCTAGATTAATGAGAATGAATGCAACAAAAAATTGAATTAAATTTATATAGGAATTTTTTAATTAATTTAGATGCTTTTAAAAATGAATAAATAATAATTACCCAGTTTAATTGAAACATAATTTTCTTATATAAAATATATTTTTAATAAAATTAATTTTATTAAATTTTTTGCACATACATTATAAGTAATTTCTTAAATACATAGAAATTTTATTTAGGGAAATTAATTTCATTTTTCAAATCAATATATTGTTATTAAAGGGTGATTTTTTCCATATTGTTTGAAAATATTTATTTTCTTGTGAATAGTAATTAAAACTGATTTTTATACTATTATAAATTCGATTAATTAGATAATTAAATTGAAGATTCCATTGTGTTTTTTTGATTAATATTAATGCATCATATTCCATATATAATAATAATTAATAAAAATAATTATATATAAATAATTATTATTTATGATTTTGTTATAAGATCATTTGTAAGATTAAAAACAAAATTTTTCTAAAAATTATTTTTGTTCTGTGTCATGAATTTATAATAATTATGATTGATATAACTAAAAGAAATTGAATCTTGGTAATAGATTGAATGTTTGGAATAAGGTTATTCAAATATTGTAAACAATTCGTTTTATTTTTTTACATTAAAAATGGTTACTATTGTAAATATTGGTTACTTTATTATGGGTAAACACTTTAAAAACAATGGGATATTTTTAATAAATATCCAAACCAATTACATTTATTTCATTTTATTTGATAATATAGAGATTAATCATATAATCTATTATTTAATTTCAATATTTGGCCAAATTAATTTTATGATTTCATTCATAGTATTTAAAAAGAAGAATAAAAAAATATGTCACCCTCTTTGTTTTAATATATCTATTATTTCATCATTAGAACAAAAGGATGTTGTTTTAAATTTTAAATCCATATTTGAAATATGATTAAATTTCTAAGAAGTTATTTTATTTATTTTTTAGTAAATGAGTTTTTACATTTAATTCATAATTGATGATGATACAATGTTTCTTAATGTAATAAAATAATAATATAAATGATATTAAAAATATTAAAATTTATAAATGTTGGATATTTTTTTTTGTTTTATAAATTTATGTGATAAATATAACTTATTTTTGATGTTTTAAAATTTTTTATTTCAATTTTACTTATATATTTATCTATATTAGTTCAATCATTTTAAAATGTCTCGAAAATGAAATTAATGTTCTCTTATGTTAAAATATATGTTATTGTAAGATATGAAAAATAATAAATGTAATTTATTTGGGCTAGTGAAGTAGATGATGTTTTTAAATTCAACCTTTTAAAAAATATGGATCCCCAGTCCTTTTATTTTACAATTCTCTACCATTGATAATTATGAAACATTTATTAGATAGTAGTCCTCAAATAGATAAACATTGAAATAAAATATGAGAGCTTAGGGTTAAAACATCAGGAAATATTTTTGATAATTTTTTATAATTTTATTTAGACACATAATCATTGAATAAATTAAATATATTATTTTTGATATATATTTATGTGATAAATAATTTATTATATTTAAATATTTTATTTAATTATATATGTTTATTTCAATTCTCTGTATATGGAAGCTACCCACTGTCTATTACTCACACAAGCATGAGCCACCATTTTATATTAAAACCTCCAAACAAATTTCATGAAATTAATGCCTTTTTTTATAGGTTATTTTTAATTAAAAATACTATCACTATCTTTTTAGGTTGAAAGCTAAGTGAGGAGTGTGAAAGAGGGGGTAATCATTTTAATTGATCACTTTTATTTTACTTATTTTATTAACTCAATCTATTATGTGAAAAACCTTCAAATATAATAACATATGTGTATAAAAATAATAATATTTTCATATATTAATGGAAAAACCATTACCATAGAATTTTCTACAATATGGTTAAAAATCCAATATTTAGGCATATTAGTTGACTACATCCTCTAAATAGATACATGATTAATTTTTATTATGTATATTTTAATGATTGTGGTTATGTTAAAATTAATGATTATATATGTTATTTGTGACAATATTATGAATATATAAGTATAATAGATTTATCCGAACTATATATTAACATTAAATTTGAAAAATATATTATTTCTCCACTATTTGTCTCAATGACCACCTCCAACAAGGATTCTGTTTCAGTTTTCAATTCAACTTTTCATATATGATAATAAATATAGGGATATTGACTGTAAATAAAATCTATAATATAATTATAATTTTCTAAATATTAATAATTATAATCATTTGTTTCATTCAATATATCCAAAACTGAATACATCATTCATATATAAGAATATATTATTTTCTCTATTAAAAGAGGAAATTAATTTTCAATCACAACAATATATGAATAGTAATAATTTTTTAATTTTTTTTAAAAATGAATCATATTTAATAATTAATATTTTTTAAATGATGAAACAATGACTAAGGTGAATGGACAAGAACCGTCAACAAGAATCATTCAGGGAATGATAACCAGTTTTCACAAGAATGTTCATTTAAATGAAGATGTGTTAATAAAAAGAAGATTTCAAATTATACCGGAATAGTTCGATTTTTTTAAATATATGCTACATTCAAAATAAAGTAGTTTAATATATTAATTTGTAAAATTTTATAGAGGTATATTCATTAAAAAATATTTTACAACTCTCCTGTCAATTGAGATGAAAGCATAATTTTGAACAGATTGGTTTTTTATGTATTATACAATTTTTATTTAACATAATAATCTCAAAATTATATAATTTATTTTTGAATTAAATTTGTTTCTTTTATTAAATCGATAATTAATAAATATAATAAATATTTTTATATTTATAAAAAATATTTGATTTTCATTTCTTATTTAAAATTACATTATTTTATTTAAAGGCATATTTTTGTTTAATATATATTTAAATTAAAATTATATTTTACAGAAGAATTAAAATGTAATTATATAATAGTAATTTAAAATAGTATTATCATGTGTTTAACAGTGTTTTATACTTGAATTTATTATAAAATATTTCATAATTAAAATTATATTTTTTCATAAATGCTGTTTTTTGTTTTGTGTGTTGAGATTAATTTGAAATTATATTATTCAACATAGGTGTTTTTAGTTTTGAATAATGGATTCCATATTTTGAAATATTTGATACATATTTGGTATATAATTCCATTTTACTTATGGTTTACATTAATAATAACCATAATAATTTTCCTAACCATAATAGATATTAAAGATGATAAGTAATGTTAACAATAAAATGATAATGACTAGAAAATGACCCTAACATATGGCTCCATTTTTTCTGGTGAGATAATTTAAATATATAAAAAATTATGTCAGTATTATCCACATAGAGACATTTTAATATACCCATCACTTTATATAAATGTAATACATTAAGAAAATTTAAAAATGCTTATCCCCTCACTTATAAATCTTCACCTCTTCTTATAATAACAATACAGTTAAAAATCCAGTTTGAATAATATATCTACTACCCAATACCACATTAAAATACATATTCATATTATATTTGTATTTTTTATTTATAAATAAGCATTATAGGGATTACTGTGTTAAGGGAATGATATTCTCTAAAGAACATGTATAGTTTTTACCACATGTTTTTTATAATTTATTCATAAATATAATTTTAATATTATTAGAAAATGCTAATATTATTATATAGGTGTTGAAAATTTAAAAAAGATGTCGTTATATTATTTAATTCATCGATTTACATCTCCAATATCTATTAAAATATAATTAAATTCATCATTTGTGTGTGTTATAGACTACTACCTCACGAAATGATAAAATTCATTTTCCATTGCCATCTCTCTTAAGTGTTTATAATGATGGATTAATTTTATAAATAAATATATTTATATATATTATATTAAAGAATTAATTATCATTATAAAAATATAATATAAGACATATTTTCAAACCATTCCATACACTTGAAAATGATATCGTGATTCATGTGTACATGTAGACTACCACATCCATGGAGAGGTATGATCTGTTTTTCAAAACCAATTCATATAGATCTTATATATAAATTAAAAAATTTATTATATTATATATGTGACATACCAGGAAAGTGTAGCCAGAGGGGAAACCCCTGGCCATTTATTAAAAAATAAAAAAGACAGTAAACACACATAGCAACCCATCAAAGTCACAAAAAGTCCTCAAAATCATACCCCTGAGCATCACCATGAAACACAGACTCATCTTCCGTTGCCGTTTCCCACACCGAACTCTCGTGTTGCTTCAGTACTTTGGCATATTTCCTCCTCAGATTCAACTTCTCCAGCTCAAGAAACTCGTTCGGAGACTGCATGCTCCTGACAGCAGATCTGGTCATCATCGGTTTTTCCAGATGAGAGTAATCCTTTTTCATCCTTCCTCGTGAAGAGGCAGTCCCCTTGACCGGGACCTTCGGCATCCACTTATTACCAACTTGAGCAATCTCACTGTATGAAGGTCGCAGCATATCCCCACGATTCTCTTTGTCGCTGTCAGAGAGATCCCCCCATTTCCCATGGTATTCTTGGATTTGCTTAAACTGATTGTTCGGATCAACTATTGCCAAGCATTGAGGCTGCTCAACCATTGTGTTCTCCACCTCCTCCCTTACCACAAACTCCATACTGCCACTGCCACTGCCACCTTCCTGCATACCCTGTCCCACAATAACTGGTTCATCAGAACCGAAAACAACCAACTCAGCCTTATTCTGTAAAACAGGCCCCGGGACATCATTCCCCTTGCACTGCAGCTTGCTCATCACTTGTGGAAGCACCACCACGTTCTGCACAACACCTCCCTCCTGCTCACCTACTACAAATTCCTCCTGTACCCCATCCAAATCCACACTTCCTAAAACAGCAAACTGATTACCAGTTGAGACAGGTACCAGAACCCCAGCTCCAGCCTTACCCTGACCACTGCCCCGATAATCAATGGCCTTCGGTTCTCCCACAGCAGCAGAACCAGCCCCTTTCCCTACCAAAGAACCCCTATGCACCTTGCCAGTATCCCCCACATCACCCATCCCTCCTGCACCCATTCGGCCACTACCATTATCTTTGTTCTGACCTGTAATTCCATCACCATCCCGAAAGCCTCCACCAGAGGAAGAGCCGGCCTGCACCTGCACAGCAGAGACCTCCGGCTCCAGCAGGGGATCCGAAACAATCATCCCCACAGGGGGACATGCCACACCACCGCCAGCAACACCCTCGGAGGAACTCCCTTTTGATAAGCCCCCAAAATTCAGATCCTTCCTCAGCCTGTCAAACACTCCAGACACCAAAGGGTTAGAAACAGAACTCACAGCATGCAAAATCTCCCGCTGCCCCACACTGTTACTATTGTTTGTGACATCCACGGCATGCCTCTCCTGCACAATTCCATCAGCCGAACCTGAAGACTTCCCGTGCCTGGTTCCACTGTGACAGCCCGAAGAAGAATGTCCCAAACGCTTGCAAGTGGAGCAATAGCCCAGCCATGATTCATAAACGACTTCTTGCTTCCATCTGAACTCTTCTCCAACAGAGATCCAAACCCAATCAACCGGAGGCCGAGAGACATCCACCTCAATACAGCATCGTGGGTTGATTGGGTGACAGAGCGCGGACGTGCGCACATCAGGACACAAAAAACGGCCGACCAAATTACCAATCATCTTAAGAATCGACGGATTCTGAAAGGGAAGGGGAAGACGAGGGAAACTTACCCATACAGGAAGAGAAGAGGGATCACGATTCATACACAAATCAATCGTCCATCGAAACAGGAAGAAGCTACACCCATTGTAGCGCCGGGGAGCACTGGACCAAGCGCAAATGAGATCTTCTTCAGAGGCAAACCGGATCATGAACTGTCGATTATCAAGGAGTCCTACCACTGCGCGATCTCTCAAATCCCATTTAGCAAAGACGAAACGATCAAACTCGTCCACAGACGGCCTTCGGGAGTTGAATCGAGCCACCAAGGTCAGACCCAGATGCCTCGAAGCTTCAGAGAACTCCGATACTGAGATTGGAAGCTGCGGATTTCCAAGGTGAAGATTAGGTACCTTCGGGGTGAGCGCAATCGCCGGGAACTCCGGTAGAAAGTTAGGGTTCGTGAAGGGAGAGAACACTGCCCGTGGCTTCAAAGGTAGGCGATCTATATCATTGTCATATTGTTAATTTTTTATAACCTTATTTTATTATTGGATTTAAAAGAATAATTTATGAATTAAAATTATATTTTTATTATCTTTATTTTTCTATATATAATTTAATATGTCACTCTCTAACAATACATGACTTATAAGGGCCATTTTGGGCTTATGAAGCAAATATCGACAAAACAGTCAACATTAAATAAATAAATCAATCAATTAAATATATCAATTTAATTGTAAAATAATATTAATAATAACTATGAATTTTTTTAAGAATGTAAATATGTATTCAATTTTTATTTTTTAGGATGATAATGAAAAAATATTATTATTTGGGATCATGTTATGGGTATTTCTTTAAAAATATTCATTACAATATTTAAATAAACAATAGTTTCATCCTTGTCCATATTTTATTAAACGATGAGTAATTATTTAATATATATATTATTTATTAATGAATTATATTATATGTTTCTTAGTGACTTTCTTCTAATGGTATTGAGGATGAATATTTTTACATAATATATTTTATTTTATTACAACTTAAAAAATGAATGTTTTATCTTATCATATATAATGGATATGACTTATAATAATTCCATAACAATTAATTGAGTTATGGATTACATTATATTCACCCATGTTTTTTATAAGGACACACTATACATTAAATTTTTCTAGGGTTAATATTTAAAAAAATGTTTTTAATGTAACCGTATATATAAATATCTAAAAAAAATTAATATGGGTGGAATGAATTTTTTTTATAAAGAAAGATTTAATATAATTTTTATGGATAATAGGAAATCTTTTTTATGAATGGTGATTTTATTTTAAACAAACGGGGGGTTATACTGTTATAACACATTAATTCATTGGGAAATTTGATGTAGTTAAATTTCTATGATTCACCTTTGTGAATATAGGTTTATGATACTATGGTCATTAAATGTATAAAAGTAATGGTTATTTAATGTGTAACTATTTTGGTAACTATAGGTATAATCATAACTTTTATTCCCTGAGTAACCCCTTGGGTTAATAAATATGTAATATTAAATTGAAAAATATTCATCAAGTTACCTAAATGATTTATATATGATTTAATTATGTTTTTATTGAACTATTAAAATTTCATAATATAATGTAATTTAAAAGATACCTTGTACGGATCAAATGTATTAGGTTTTCATAAAAAAATTATGAGTTATTCATTATTTCAAAAAAATATTTTAGGGTATTTTTTTCTGTAAGAAAACGGATGGGTTATATCCTTAAAAAATATATTTTATCCTATGGGGTGTTTGGATATTCTCAAGGAAAGAATTTTTATTTGTTATTTTAATGGTGGTTTCAACCACTCGTTCCCAATGTTAAATAATATTTCATTTTGATAAGGAATTTATCCCATCGAATTTGATGAATTTAAGAACATTTTCATTCATAATGTTCATCCTTATGATGTTAGACATAGAATTGATACGAAATTATTGGAATTAAGCCAATAGGGGGATGTTTTAGTTGTAATATTTGACAAATATCTATACCTATTGGAAATGAAGACACCATAATTTATATGAGATCATCCGAAGAAAAATTAATGGGTTTCACTCTAAATTGAATCCATATTATATAATAGAATTTGAATCCCAAAAATTAGAAAGTCTCAAGAACATTGTCTGATGTGTTGATAATGTTTAAATAATGGCCAATAATGAACATGAGTACAATGAAAAATTATATGAAAAGTGATTGTGTTGTAGAAAAATCGATGAATGGATTAATGAAATCTCATTATAAGATAATTAGGGTTTCAACTTGCGAAATTTGATATAACAAAGACATTGGGTAATTATTTACAAGATCTGTTAAGTGATTCTGATAAGGAAATTTGTTTTCATACATCTTGTCAATTAGATAATATAGATCTTGTTATTGGTATTACTATTTCATTAAAATGGTGGGTAAATTGTTTGAAATATTTTGAGATGTGTTATTATGCAAATGCATGTCTAAATAAGAAAATGGTGGGAAACCACCAGATGCTAAATATAATGGTGTGTTGAAATCATGTAAAATAACATTAATATATTATGAGACGCGAATCATGTGTTATTCGTTTCATTTCAAGCTTATTCATAATATATTAATTTCATAATTTTTTTGGGGTATATTGATTCTTTTGTTTCTAGGAAATTTAATATAAAATTAGAAATCCCCCCTAAAGAAAGAAATTATCAACTTTTAAGAAAAATCATAGTTGATGTATTATAGAAACACAATACTATAAAAAAACTTTATATAATTTTATATGGAATGTCTTTACAAATAAAAATTACATCCATTCCCTATGTATAAGTTTAGGATATTATTTATATAGATTTTCTCCACTTCTACCTTATTGATAATTGAAGAGTTACATAAGATTTTTCTACTATGAATTTCATTTTTTATTAATAAATAAATATATACCTGTGATAATAAATTCATGAGGATAATAAACAATTAAATTGTTAAATTGAGAGATATAATGTACATATATTTTCAAATAAGATAATTATTCAGATTAATGATGTTTATATATTTAAATAAAACTGGTTGTATTTTTAAAACATTGTGACAATTTTTTACCAGATTAAGAATTATAATTTAATATTTGCATTTTTTGTGATCCAAATCAAATTTTAAAAAATCCTTATCGAAAGGATAAATTATAAGGTATATAATTGAAAATGAAATATAAGAGTTTCATGATGATGGATTCATTCATCCTACGACATCACTTTGGGGTTGTCCTAGTTTGTTTTATAAAAATAAAAAAATATATCTAGTAGTCTATGAATTTATTATATTTATTTTAATAACGATAATATTAATAATAAGTGTTTTTTGAATCATATTAATTATCTTTTAACTCTAAAACAGTGAATAATGTTTTTTATTCATAACCTGTATTCCAAGTTCAATCAGTGGAAGATGAAGGTGGATAAGATTCAAAAAATATATTTATTACTAAATAAGAGAATAATGAGTTTTTATTTATTCACATTGTGTACGAATTTCCCCCACCTATAATTATTGATCTTATGAATATTGTCCTAGAATAAAATTTTGATAAGTTTCTGGTTATTTTTTTGATTAAAATGTAATTTATTCAAAATGATACGAGGTTTATGAAAAACATCTATGGATTGTTCTATATACCATGAATGACAATAATATATATAGAAAATTTAGAAAATAAAATTTCTATATACATTAGATTTCAATCCATAGACACACTATAAATAAATAAGGAATACATATTGATACTATAAAAAGTATATTTTTGAATGGACAAAAAAATAAATGTTTGCAATATTATTAGTTTTATTTAGTTTGTAAGTTTGTAGATGCCGAAAAATGTCCGTAACTCCTAGAGGATGTTTCAAAATGGCAATGTGATGTTATATTCGGAATCATAGGCCCGGTCTGGAGGCCCGGGAAGTGGTGGGAAAAATAAAGGAGGGTTCGCGCGAAATAAAGATGTGTACGCAATGTATTCCCGGGATTCGCGTAATCGAGCTGATGGTGAACTCAATTTTGTGCACCCCGGTTCCACGCGGTGAAGCTTCACACGCCAATGGTTCCCCTCGTGGAAACATTCACGCGCCGCCTTGATTCCATGTCGGCTGTTGCCTATAAATAGAAGGCGACCCTAGACGTTTTGGGGGATGAGGAATTCGGATCGGCTCCCGAGCACGCAATTCGACTCCCCCCGTGCATAATATGACTTCCAGGTAATCCCCCTTTTCGCGCACCCTTTCCCCGGGGTTCGCCTTTGAGCGCAAATATACTAGCTTTAGTGAATTTTCCTCATCCTCTGGGTACTTCCATTGCAGGTGCTCGTTGCACATTGCACGCAATCCACTTCTATGCGCGCAATACTTTTCATGAAATCACCTATTCGTGCAATTCTTCTGGACCTATTGCGTGCCATCCCTATGTTTTGCATGCAAAACTTCCTTTTGCGCGCAACACCCAGGACCCCTTTACCTTGACTCCCCTTGGCTTCATTTCTGCGTCGGGACCTGATGTCTCCCCGGCCGAGCATGTGTGTCATGCATTGTTTTCACGTACGGCATTCCAGGCTCATACGAAGTAACCTCAATGTCCCTTGGGCGATGTTTCCTGTTGAATTATGTTTCCTTATTCTTCTCCGCATAGGCAGGCTAATGGCTATTGCTTCTTTGCATATCCACTCAAACGTGGAACCCTCAATGGTTTGCCCTGCAGCCCCCCTTCACTACGGCCTTGCCAATGCCTTCCCTCCCATAAGGGGTAGAGGGCATTGGGCATGTAAGACCAAGGGGTGTGGAGCGAACCCACCTCGTCCATGCTGCAGGATGTTAAACTACTAAACACCTCATCCTTAACACATGACGTTAAACTATGGTCCGACCCCATAACTAGCATTCATGGTCCCCCCAGCTCGGACATTATATACGCCTATCGTCTCTACAGGAATGGAATCTTCCTCGCATTGAATAAGATCCTCCATGTCGGAGTGGCATTTGTCCACGGGGGAAGGGCTGCCTCAGAGAGTAAGCCCCTAGCCTCTCTTACGGAAGGTTTCACCCATGAACCTCCGTACTTCCCCCTACCAAGGCCAGTGGAGTCCCTTTCCCACTATGCTTTGTCACACCATGGGCCTCCACCCTAGAGTAAGCCCCGACACTCTGGGCTTCTAACCATGCAGAAGCCCCTATTTCCTAATTGGGCCATTAACCACGCATAAGCCCCTATTTCCTCTTTGGGCCACTCAACGCGTAAGCCCCTTTCCGCTTCTCACAGATGCACCCTTTGCGACGTGATCCTCTGGTCCCTACTGCCTCTTGTTTCTCACACCGAGAATGAATCACGTCGACTTAGAGCACGCATCGACCATGACATCTTCCTATGGACCGCCTCAGAGCGTAATCCCCATATCCACCATTGGGGGCCTCAGAGCGTAAGCCCCATACCGATGAACTACTTGGACATTGATCCTGCTAAACCATGGTATGTAGGAAGGCTCCACGAGGTTCAAACCCACCACCCGGTTGTTCCGACCTCTCTACGTCAGTTCCCTGACCACCATGGGCCTCCAAAGAGCGCAATCCCCATATCCACCATTGGCCGCCTCAGAGCGTAAGCCCCAGATTCCTCGTCCCGCATGACATTCAACTGTATTCCCTCATCCCGCATGACGCTAAACTGTATCTTGCCCCGCATAACATTAAACTTTATTCACCCTCTTTGGCCGTCTCAGAGAATAAGCTCCATGCTTCACACCCACATCTCATCCTAACTTCCCCCTCAAGCCCACGTGCCTTGGGAATCTCATGACCTAGCCTGGTGATCTTACATACTTCAGGATCTAATCCATGCATCCATTCTCACAGGTCGCCTCTTGAGGTGTCCCGCTGTATCACCGAACCATGCGGACATTGATTCCCTACTATGGGGATATGTAGGAACCCTCCATGAGGTTCAAGCCCGTAAGTCCATCATCCATCCTGATCATTACCTGGGCCACCACATCCCGGTGAGATCATGCCACCCCATCCAAATCCATGGTATCCGGGAAGCCACCCACGTGCTGGCCCCAACATCTGTCTTCCCCCTAGGGGGTCCTTCAATCTGATCCACACTCAGTGTTTTGATCAGTCCGATCCATGTCTGCAAGACTTTAAACTTGCGGCATACCCCGTGTTAAACATGGGAAGCTAAGGAAAACCTCAGAGGGAACATAATTCCGCGCGTTCGATGTGGGATGCCTCGGGATTCCGCGCCCTCGAGAAGCCCTGTGATAAAGGACAGAAGGCATACATTCCAATCCCCATCATCAAGACATGCCAACGATACCCCAATGTGACCATTCTCTTCACTGAAGGTTGCTGCCCCGACAAGACCCCTTGGAGAATCTCGACAGAAGCAGCGTAATTAACTGGCATCCATGCAGATATGGCATCGGTAACGAGCTTCACAAACCCATCTTAAATCTATGAGGGAGACCCGAACTAGGTGACAAGCTCGAAGGAGGAATCCACAGAAGTAAGAACTAAAATCCCATCATCCTGGTTTCGATCAAGGAGTAGACGTCCTTGAATAAATAATGGATACCACCCGCCATTGGAAAGCGGGAATGCGGGGCAACAAGCTGCACGTCCTCCCATGCATACTGGAGACACGCGTGCGCCCCGACGTAAAAGCAGCGGAAACAGAAAACGGTGAACCCTACTTGAAGCTCTTCTCCTCAATACGGAGATGGGAAGCATTCTGGGAGTCAGAAGATTAGCATGTCACCAGGTCCGGGTACCTATCACCAGGATGTGAAACCTGCCAGGGGTTGAGGCAGTCATGATGTTGTGAACTCCATTCTGCGACGTCGTCATCATGGATCCCTCTCACCGACCACGGAAGACGGAACGCTATTGGGTTACTGGTTGTTGATTTCTTTTCCTTTTAGTACTAATGGGTTCATCTCCCTGCTTCCAGGAATCAGATCACTACATCCGGACCTCGATCTCCACCAGCCCACCAGCGCAGGGGTAGGGGATGTACCGACGCGGCTACCCTGCATGGTCCCGCCTTATCCAAAGTCACCCCGTCTCTGATTTCCACGACTTCCGGGTGCTCTCGCCCCCTCTCCCTGTTAGAAATAATCCAGCGAAGGGTGATCAATGACCTGTTTCATAGGTACGACGAGGAAAGGATCATCCCCACCAGGGGCACGACTCATTTGGATCTAGAGGCGATTGCACCTCACTATCGTCACCGCCCTCAAGGGCCGCTCAGGGAGCCGCCTCTCCCCACTCCGATGTTCAACCGCTTTGGGAGCCTATCCCCGAAGGGCCCTGACCCATCTGTTCCCTACGCCAATGAGGTGGGGGATGTCCGGGTCCGCCCGATCGGAGACCCATCCCATGGGTTAACGACAAGAACCCCCTCCAGGCTGCGTCGATGTCATCTACTGGCTCCCCGGGCTGAGGACCAGGCAATATTTGAACCCACACCACCGGTTCCAACCCATCTGACCTGATGCCAGCGTCGGGCGCGTGTGGAAGAGAATGCCCATTCTGAGGCACCAACGTCAGTAACCACTGTGGCCCAAGCCACTGTTGTCTCCTGCTACCAGACCCCTGCACTCATTGAGCGGGATAAGTCACATGCCCGACTGGGATCGAGGTCCCGACCGCCCTACATGTAGGTTGGGTCGACTCTCCCGGTCGCAGGCACAGGCATTGGACACCATTGAACAATCTGTGGTAGTGCCACCCATCATGAAGGCTCATTCCATTACACTGATTTGGAATCCCGAAGGCTTCTTCGCGACAACCACGCTTCGGGTAGGCCTCCATCCAGCGCCCACTGCACTTGGTATGAGGTCACTCCCCCTACCGCTGGCTGTGAGTATGGAGTCGTTGTGTATCCAGTAGCTCACTCACATGGAGGTCCTCCCCATGTCCATGTCAACATTTCTCAAAGTGCCTCCCACACCCCGGAATTCACTCCCATCTGCCCCAGCACTATTATGGCCAGGGGACTCCTTGACGGAAATCATCCTTACCCTAAGGAGCCACCCAGGTGCAGGAAGGCGGGGAATCGTCGCCGTAGGAGGAATGTCAGGGGAGTCCAGATGGAAATTAGACCAGTCTGCTTCTCGGACTCTGAGGTGGAGTATGAATCAACAGTGGGACCTCCCCCCCCCCCCAACCCTGTGTGTCGAGGGTAGGGATGGGGACGCGGAGCGTCAGTCTCGTACTCCCCGAATGCGAGATCCGTATGATTCCCTCCTCCCTCCGAAGGTATATCCAAGAGGACGGGGACTTGGCGTACCCCCATGGGACAAACCCGCAGTTATCACTGGCCTCCCTAGAAGTGCCATCTACCTTAGTCAGGGAGGGTGGGGAACATTTCTGGGGACTGACGGAAGAGTCTCAAGGCGACACACCCTCGGCGAGCACCGATGTTGTGACATGAGGCCCATTCGCTGGCCCATCCTATCGCGACGTGGCAGCCTGGGCACTGAAACCCTTAGAGGATGACTAAGGGGTTGAAGACCAATCAGCATGTTCTCTGTATTCCCCACCAGCTAGCCCACCGTCCTGGCGACCTGCCTCGGTGCCATTGCTAGCTCCCCGACCATTCTTGGTTGATGAGTCGGGGCAGCAAGGTCCTGACCCCGAACCGGAGGCATGGAGCTTCTGGACCATCCTCGCACCAGGACACTTCCCCGAGAAGTTTTGGCCGGTCTCAGATTTAATTTTGATATCCCAGAATCGCTCCCCCCGGGAGAGTTTGAATGTTTCCGCCAGACACTTTAGGTGACTCACTCCAGTCTTCGCCATCAGCTAGCACCTTATCCGGAGATTCAAGCACATCTCGAGGATATCAGTGAGTTGTGCCATCATGTCGACTTGCCAGCGCTCCCTGCGGTTCGACACCCCGAGTCTCTTGGCCACCACAGGGCCCTCCAGCCACAATGCATTCAGAGTTTTCAAGTACTCCTCCAGGATATCGAGGAAGCCACCACCCACACGCACGTCTGTGGATGGGGGTAGTACGCTGCCCTTCTTTTCTATGTGATCCGCCGATAGCCTGATTCACCAGGCAGCCCTGAGGGAATGTCGCCAAAGGCTGTGGCAGTCAACATGTCTAACCTTTCAGAGGAGGGAAATAGTGTGGTTCTTTTCGATGGGGACTCACCCCCTACTAAAAAGCCGCCACTGGACCCGTCTGAGAGGATTACTCACCACCAAAGAAGCCTCCTAGGTCTCCCCACACCCACTGAGGTACTGACACTGATCCGAAACATCGGAAATGGTAAAGATCATGTCGGGGCTGTCAAGCTCGCCGACCCAGATACCCTTGTGCAGAAGGCAGAGGAAGACTCTGAGAAGGCCATGCTACGCCAACAACTTGCTGAGAAAAAGAGGCTGGTTGATGAGCTCTTGGCCGAACGCATTGCAGAGCGGCAGCCTGACTACGGTAATCCTAGTCCAGGACAGAAGGGTAAGAAGCACCCACCCCTTTCTGAGATTTCCCCGAGAAACCACGAACATGTCGCGTTCACCGACAGGGTAGAGGCTGGGGCCCATGGAAAGAGGGCGCGATATATCTCATCGATCCCTCCTAAGCGGCGGGATCACCTGGGGCACCATGCTCGGTTCCCTCCCACTTCCTCAAGAGTCGCTCCGCTAGCCGCCCCACGAGCTGCTGAGCTTGAATACCAGATTGGATATCCTGACAATGCACTTGTGGTTAGAGATCCCCGTCAGGACATGAATCCGTGTCTGGACAATCTGATGGAATTACACATCACCCGCCTAGAGGCCCTGGAAACTTGGCAGGTGGCAATCCCACCGGACGGCAAGCCATACCAAGTTTGGGTGGATGATATGCCGGCCCCCCAGGATTTGGTAACCCCACTTTAGCCCCCTTTAATGGAACCGGAGACCCGCCACAACAGCGGGCCCACTTCAACTCGAGGTGCGGGCCTATGTTAGGGATTCTGTGCAGCAGGGGGCTGCCAAGCTCTATTTCTTCATTCAGACACCAGAAGGACCAGCCTTTTAATGGTACATCCAGCTCCCTGTTGGATCTGTGACTAGCTGGGAGGGCCTTCGCTGTCAATTCCTCTACCATTTTAGTTTCACAACCCGGAAGACGAACATTGCAGACATCTTCAGGGCCCGATGAGTGGGTCGCGGACTTCGTCGCCTAGTGTAAGGGGTCACGTACTCCCTTAAGATTCCACTAACTCAGGAGAGATTAATGAAAATGTGTGTAGAGAACATTAAGGCAGATCTGGTTCCTTCTTTGATCACTCATAATTACCCTGGAGGGTTCTGGGATTTCTCAGATAAGGCTCAACGCCTCGAAGAAGCCCTGCAACAGACTAGTCGGGCATGCCCGCTGCCTCCTGTAATCCTTGCAAGGAGAGCCTCCAGAGCCGAGCCCTCTATTATGGCCCTGATAGAGGCCCCCAGATAGTTATAGTTTCTACCAGTAAGGCCATCTCAACTGCACCGTAGGGCTCCAACCCCACGGGCATAGCCTCCGGCCCAGTAGTGACCGCCTCAAAATCGGCAGGCACCTCCGCGTAATGCATTTCCACCACCCAGGTGAGATAATCAGGCTCCGCCTCCTCGGCATGATCCTCCAACCCCTGGTCATGGTCAGCCTCCAAGAGCCCCCTTTCCATATAGAAGTAATCAGACTTACTCGTTTGATGAGGCCCAGGTCCCCGGTTATTTCTGTAGCGCCTTGGAGCAGAGGATCGTGTGGCTGCCCGAGTGCCGGAAGCCAGAAGTGGCGCGTCTCACAGATCACCCTAACTAAAACCCATATCATCGGATCCTGGGGCACACCATACAGTGATGCTTTGTGTTCAACGACTGGCTCTAGGACCAGATTGACAACAACTTAGTCAGGTTGGGCCCAACCCCGGCGCATGTGGTAGGTGTCTTCGTGAGATCAGATGGCGGCAACGACAATGAGGATGAGTGGCAGCAAGTTTCTGACCATGGTTTCTAGAATTATAACAACTGGATGGCCCATAGGACGGTTTCCCATGCCCATGGCATCATCCGTGCCCGCCTGAGTCAGCAAGAGCCCTCAGAATCTACGAGCGCCGCTTTGGCATCGTCGTCCCAACCTACGTCTTCCCAGAAGAGCAAGCGGTGGTGCAAGAAGAAAGAACGCGCCCTGCCAGTGCCGTCATCTTCCCACACGCTTGGAGATTTTATGCCACCAGAGATGGCGATCCCTTCGAGACTTTGTCCGGTGGTGGATGAATCCTCGAGTGAAAGATTGGGGTACTCTTCGGTCAACACCGTAGAGTTGGTAAATCCCTTTTTCACTCCTGATGATGAGGAACTCTAGGTGGACCATCCCAATTTCCCCAGCCGTCGCCAATGTTGGTGGAGTCGTGGCTACGTGAATCACCGGGGCGTGGTAGTCGTCACCTCCAGTCTGGCCGTGCATGCTACTGAGACCTGGAAGTAGGCCCGATATAGAGCTCAGCACATGTGGCCCCCTCACCTGGTGTCGACAGGTTCGACTCCACAACCGTTTGTGTTCCTGGATTAGGAAGGACCACCTTGTCTGTGTCACGACCAGCCCTGCCCTGCCACCGGCCGACTACAGCCTTCCGGTCCTAATGCGGTAGCCACCTCCCGGGCTTCGACTAGTGAACAGCGAGACGTGCCAAGTACCAGTCAGTCACCGGTCCCACTAGAAGGGCCCGTAATGCCTCCAATCGCAGAGCGGCCTCCTATAAGTAGAAGCTCGCGATTATCCTGAAAGTATGATGTTCTGAAGCACTTGGTCGGCATTTTGGCAAGCATTTTTATCCTTGAGGCCCTTCTCTTGTCGTCTAAAATGCGTGAGGCACTCGTCGAGGCTCTAAT
The DNA here is from genome assembly GCA_963277665.1 of Viscum album. Taxonomy (NCBI): domain Eukaryota; kingdom Viridiplantae; phylum Streptophyta; class Magnoliopsida; order Santalales; family Viscaceae; genus Viscum; species Viscum album. Next base: position 852,889,840 of record OY728143.1, on the reverse strand, counting down.
GAGCCCCCTCCAGTTAGAGACGGAGGTTGCGGCCGCAGAAGCCTTCCACACCAAGGTGATTGAGGACGCCGAATGTCAGGTGATTATCTCATTTTCCGGTGAAGATGAAGACCTTCCCATACAGGGGCACATTCTCCCACTGTACATCACAGGCTAGGTCAACGGCATGGATGTTCTCAACAGTCTTGTTGACACGGGTTCTGGGATTAACCTAATCCCAACTCGGACGCTGTGGAAGCTGGGGTTGTCTGAGGATGATTTAACTCCCTCCGACCTCAGGATCCAGGGGTATGACAGAACCGAGCAAACTCCACTCGTCAAGATTCGTCTGAAGACCCAGTTCGGCGGCCTAATTTCCAATACCTAAACCATGGTTGTCTCTCATGACACCGCCTACAACATGTTGAAGGGCAGGACAAGGCTCCACCTTCATGCAGTGGTCCCTTCAACGTATCACCAGTGCCTCGAATAAACCCTTAAGGGTCGAGTGGGCGTGCTCCAAGGAGATGCATCTCTTTTTGCCTCTTGTGAAGCCCATTATCTAGATGGTGACTATTACAAGAGCAAGGACAATGAGATCCTGGCAGGTGAGGTCGAGCCCACCACTTTCACGAGTGTTCCCTGGGCAGGTTTGGACGACGCATATGTCTTCTCAATCCATAGGTTGGTGGCCACGACCCCCGACATGGGGCAGTGCTTTGTTGTTTCGAGTACCATAGGAACGCATATTTCTGGATCCAAACGACGGAACGAAATCACCTCATACTCTTACACCAGCTAGGCTTAGGTGATCCCCGAGCCTCCTACCCCTGTATGATATTGGGATGTTGGGCTCATGGTAACGACAATACGTCATACATGTCTGTTTCGCCGGGCTGGAATCGATCGGCTCAGACCAACACGCCACTACTACTTTGATGCCATAAAGCGTGGCCCCTTGGGCCAAAGGCCAAATGGGATTGGATCAACCACCTTTTTCGCCATGGTCTCTGCAGTGCATGGTTCCCCTGACGTGACGACCTATGTCGCCCAAGCTGGAACCTGTTTCCCATCAGGGTCTGGTAGCTTCGAAACAGCTCCCCCCATGGATGATCCTTCCACAAGTGTAGAGGAGGACATGGAAGATGCTTCTCCTGCCTTTGAGGAGGGCGTCCCCACCACGGTCAACGAGTTAGTGTAGGTGAACCTCGGTAGCGAGGTGGACCACAGACCCACATTACTCAGCGCCGCTATGCCCACTGGGGAACGCCAATGGTACATAGACTTTCTTAGACAGCACCGTGATGTGTTCGCCTAGAGTTATGAGTAGACGCTAGGAGTAGATCCCCAAGTATCCATCCACCACCTTGGCCTTCCAGAAAACCATCGCGGGTTCAAGAAGCCTCCCAGAAAGATGCACCCCTCTCACGGTGCCATGGTTGAGGCCGAAGTTTATAATCTCATCAAGGACAAATTCTTCAATGAAGTCCAGCATGCCAGGTTGCTATCCATCATTGTGCCATTCAAGAAGAAGAATGGGCATATCAGGGTCTGTATCGACTTCCGCGATCTCAATCGCCACTGTCCGAAAGATGATTTTCCACATCCCGTAACAGAGTTGTTGATCGAATCCACGACTGGGTTCCAAGCCCTCTCCTTCATGGATGGGTACTCTGGGTACAACCAGATCCGGATGGACCCTGAGGATGAATATTTCACTGCCTTCAGGGCCCCCTAGGGTACTTTCTTCTACCGGGTAATACACATCAACCTAAAGAATGCAGGTGCCACCTATCAATGGGCCATGGAATGTATATTCAAGCCGATTCTCGAGACTCTGGTGGAGTGCTATGTGGACGACCTGGTGGTTAATTCTTTTCAGTGCCATGACCATCTCAAAGACCTTGAGACAGTGTTCGGCTTCTTCTGTTCTCGCCCCTAGAAGATGAACCCGTTGAAGTGTGCCTTCGGGGTCACCTCCGGAAAGTTTCTTGGATTCATTGTTAGGTATCGAGTCATCAAGATCGACCTAGAGAAGATCCAGCCCATCAGTCAAATGCCTCCCCCGAGTAATATTCGAGAGCTGAGAGGCCTTCAAGGCCACTTAGCCTATATACGCCGATTCATCATGAATCTGGTCGGCAAATGTAAGCCCTTTTCCTGGATCATGAAGAAGGGTGCCGCCTACGAATGGGAAGAAGAGTGTCAGATCGCTTTTGAGGAAATCATGCAGTTTCTACTTCAACCTCCGGTCTTGATGCCACCTGTTTCCGGAAAGCCACTGGTCCTTTATGTGAAATCTTCTTGGCGCTCGTATTTTCCATGGAGAAATTATGGCACTACTAGCAGCACCACGGGGTATAGCTGGTCTCTCGGGTAGACCCGTTAAAATACATCATAAACCGACCTATGTTGACCGGCCGATTGGCACGCTGGGCGGTGATCCTCCAGTAGTTAGACATATGGTTCGTACCTCAGAAGGCTGTCAAAGGATAGGTGTTGGAAACTTATTAGCTGCCCACCCAACCTCTGCGGACCAGCCACTAGATCTAGGTTTTCCCGATGAGGCAATCCTCTCAGCCGATCACGCCATCCCATGCTGGAAGATGCACTTTGATGGCGCCTCCCAGAGCCCCACCGGTAGAAGGCTCAATGATCCTAGGCTTAACAGAGTGGGCCTGGGTATCGTCTTCATCACCCCGGAGTAAGCCGTTCTATCGTATTCATTCCTGATTTTAGTACGCTGCACCAACAATGAGGCATAGTATCATGCCCTCATTAATGGCCGTGAGTTGTCTCTCGAGATTGATGTACCCCATCTGTATGTAAAGGGGGACTCCGAGCTAGTCATCAAGCAGGTCAATGGTGACTATACTGCCAGAAAGTGGGAACTTGTGCCATTGCTAGAGTGAACCCTCCGTCTAATGGCTAAGTTCCCCTCCCGTCCAGAGGTCGTTCACATTCCCCGGTCGTAGAACAGTCGAGAAGATGCTTTGGCCAGCCTAGCTACATAACTTGCGGAGCCCAAATTGGATGACCTAATCATCCACATGGGACACCAGAGAGTCATTGCTCCTGTTATTCTGGAGGGCGATCATGGCCCGCGAGTGAACCATCTCACCGCTGGTGCCCCTATGTCAGGATCCCTGGGGGATTTAGGCGTGGTAATCGAGACAGTTCCTGACTGGAGGACGCCCTTGGTTGAATATCTCCAGCATGACAATGTTCCACCAGACTGAGTCGAGTGGGAACGAATCTGATGCGATACACTGCAGTTCACCATTCAAAGCGGTCCCATCCTTGAGCAGCTCCTTTACAGGCATGGATTTGATGGATTTATCCTCCATTGTATTCAAGGAGTCGAGATCCCACAGGTCATGCAGGAAGTGCACGCTGGTTCCGGTGGCACCCACCCGGATCGGTCGAAGTTGTCCCACCAGATTCGGAGGCTGGGATACTTCTGGCCCTCCATGATCCACGACTGTATTGAGTATGCCAAGAGGTTTCATGCGTTCCATGTTCATGCTAACTTTGTGCATCGACCACCGGAGCCTCTCCATACTACCAAGTAATCATGGCCCTTTGCAGTGTGGGGGTTGGATGTCGTAGGATCTTACCCGCCGACGACGGCCCGCCAGTTATGGTTCATCTTAACCGCTACGGATTTCTTCTCGAAGTGGGAAGAGGCAATCCCGATTAGGGAAGTCAAGGCATGTTTTATCACTGACTTCGTGAGCTCCAATATCATCTATCAGTTTGAAGTAACTCAGGCTATCCTCACGGATAACGGAACCATATTCCGATCATCCGAGCTGAAGAAATTTTTTTCTAAGTACAACATTCGCATTAACCACACCTCCCACTACCATGCGCATGCGAATGGACAGATTGAGGCATTTAACAAAACCCTCTCTAACATTATGCAAAAGATGGTTGTTCAGAACATGAAAAGTTGGCCGGAAAAGCTCCGCAACGCCCTCTGGGATTATAGGACGACGACTCGTAACTCCAACCAGGTGACTCCATATTCCCTGCTATATGGAGCTTAGGCCGTCCTGCCCATTGGGATTCAGGTACCCTTGTTACGCACGGCGGTCTACAACCAGAAAGCGTCAGATAGAGTTTCTGAAATCCATCTAGTCGAATTGGAAGCGTTGGACAAAAGTAGACTTTGTGCTTTACATAACTTGGAATGGAATCAGAGTAGGATGGCTCGAGATTTCAATAAGAAGGTTCGCCTCTGATCCTTCCTGCAAGGTGACCTGGTGCTGGCTCTTAGAGCGCCAATGATTCCCTGCAGGAAACCACCCATGTTGGAGCCTAAATGGGAGGGTCCTTTATTGTCCATAAGGTCTATCCCAATGGTGCATATTCCCTAGTGACTATTGATAGTGAGCGCATAACTTCTCCCACCAACACCAAGTTCCTCCAGAAGTACTTTGCCTAAGCATGCTCGTGGTCCTGCATGACATTAAACTATGTGGTCCCGCATAACCTTAAACTGCACATAGTCCTTCATGACCTTAAACAATGTGGTCCTACATGACCTTAAACTGCACCTGGTCCTCCATGACCTTAAACTGTATGGTACCGCATGACCTTAACATGCACTAGGGTCCGACCTCTAAGACCTAAAACTAAGATCCTCCTATGGTCCCGCATGACCTTAAACTGCACACAATCCAGCATGACCATAAACACCACATTTCCGTACATCGGGGCTCCTTGGTCCGAGTTCAAAGACCTAAAACTAAGATCTATATTTCGTCCAACATGACGTTAAACTTCCTCTCAAAAACTATGTGTGGCTTGATTCAGATTTTTATGGGATACATAGGACCACATGAGCACTTAGATTTCAGGTCTAGCCCCATCTCTTATGAGATCCCACGATTTCCCGGTTGCCTCGTCCTTTTGGCCTACCCTTCCCTTGGGAATCCGCCATCTTTTGGCCGCTCTCAAACTGAGCCCTTTGACCCTTTCTAGTGGTCTTCTAATGTGTTCAGAGTACTCTGGTCTAGGACTTGGAGTTTCATATTCGACTTAGACAAGTTTTCGTCAACTTTTCAAGCTTTGTTTTCCCCTTCATTCAGGCCCCACCATCATTCACACCCCGAGGGACCCCCTAGAACGGCCTGGATACAACACCTAAGGGCTCTCCTACCATTACGAGCCAACACCCCTGAGGGTTTTGGGCGAAAAATTGATACAAATCTTGTGTTGCAAATGTGGTAAGCGGTTGATACTCATTTTTTGCCTCTACTTCTAGGATAACGCGATAGGATATTGTTTTGCGAACATGGTCAACAGTAATCCTTAGTCGTCGCGCCGGCTTCCTCGGGCCTTGAATGTTGGTTGCATGATTCACATTGTGTTCTGCACCCACCTTGTCAAGGTGGAATCTCAACAATCCTTGTACTAACCCGCAGTACACCCCCACACATCAGACAGACCGAGCTGTGTAACAGTGTCTCTCGGGCCTCCCACGATCTAATCACTAGAGTATGTTCTTGGGTTTCTTCTCTATAGGTTTCATGCAGCTGGACCCTCATCCCCATGGGGAATGAGGAGTCGCACAGACATTGCGTTTCAGGCCTAGTGTAGCTGGGAGCTAGCATCTCCTACCCCCTAATTGTTGAACCCTCGTAGACCCCTTTGGCACGAGGCTCCTCTCTTGGAACCGCATGCGTTGATGGTATGGGATTACTCCCTCACCCGCATCAGGTATGCTTTATCACATCATGCATGGTGTTGTTGGTCCAATCCATACGACCTTAAACTTTGATGTTGGTCCAAACCAAACGGCCTTAAAATGTGGTGTTGGTCCAAACCTTACGACCTTAAACTGTGCTATTGTTCCAAGCCTTACGACCTTAAACTATGTTTTTCCAAACCATACGACCTTAAACTATGGTGTTGGTCCAAACCAAACGACCTCAAACTGTGCTGTTGGTCGAAACCATACAACCTTAAACTGTGATGTCGGTCCAAACCATACAACCTTAAACTGTGTTGTTGGTCAAAACCATACGACCTTAAACTATACTGTTGGTCCAAACCATATGACCTTAAACTGTGTTGTTGGAACAAACCATACGACCTTAAACTGTTTTGTTGGTCCAACCCATACGACCTTAAAATGTGTTCTTGGTCCAAACCATACAACCGTAAACTGTGCTATTGGTCCAAGCCTTACGACCTTAAACTATGTTGTTTGTCCAAACAATACGACCTTAAACTGTGGTGTTGGTCCAAACCATATGACCTTAAACTGTGCTGTTGGTCCAAGCCTTACAAACATACACAGTGATGTTGGTCCAAACCTTACGACCTTAAACACTGTTGTTGGTCCAAACCATATGACCATAAACTGTGATGATATCGTCCTGGCTGCACGATGAAAAATGGCACCACATTGTGATGACCTCCCCATGGGGGACATCACGCCGGGTATTGGTCGATTACCATGCCGCTTTTCAATGCCTGTTATGGATTGATTATTGTGGAGACACTAGTAATTTCTACCCTAGGACAGTCACCGCACAATAGAAAAACCATCTGCCTTCAAGAACAATCAAGATATATCAAATGATGCTTCTTTTGGTGCGAGGGCTAGACCCGCACGACTCCTTCATCCTTTGTGAAGGCTCCATATCGCGCCATGCTACCTCTCAAGAACTATGTATGGCTTGATTCTCATCCTTATTAGATACATAGGAGCGCCTGGGAACTTCCCTGCATGCCCAACCAAACTTTTCTTTTTCGGTATCTCGACCTAAACGCGTCCCCAGGAGCACATGGTAAGAAGGGATTTTCCCCACACTAACATTGTGTTTTGCAGCCGCTTTACCATGTGCCTCACATTCCCCTTATCCTTTGGTCTGAGTTCTAAGACCTAAAACTAAGATCCTTTGCTTGGCTTTCCACGACTCGGTCTCTCTTGTGGGATTGTACGGTGTGGGGCGGGATTATGTCCTCATCCGCGTCGGGTTACTCGTCGTGCCGTGCCTATCCCCAGATGAGATGTGTCCCCCATCCCACATGACGTTATACTGTATTTCATCCAACATGACGTTAAACTGTGCTTCTAGAACTACGTGTGGCTTGATTCTCATCCTAATGAGATACGTAGGAACACCCGGACATTTCGTCTTGGGTCCAGCCCTAGGGATTACCAAACCCTGTCCCTCCTTATTGTCGTCCCCTTGGCCTGACTTCATGCGAAGTGGTGTAATTGTGACATCCACCCTGAATAAGTTCGGAATGACCCATAGTAGTAATGGGAAGCGCCAGTTCTCTCGCCAGAGAGGTCCTTCCTGAAAATTGGGACGACCCGTGACCAGGTTGGTAAGTCTGCCTGATGCGCCTCCACCATGGTGGAACAATTTTGGGAGTGTTGGACTCTGTTCGAACAAACCACCACTCCACCTTCCGCGCTTTGTGTGCCCCTTTATTCGGATCCTTGTTCTCTTTCATGTCTGACGGGACTCCCTAACAGTATGGATGATGGACCTACAGTCCGCCTACTGTCCTGGGCCAACGTTCCGGAGGACTGGTCATGTTTCACGGGACCCCCTAATAGTATGGATGATAGAATTTGGTCCACCTGCTAGCACAATATTGAGGATAGACCTTTGGTCCTCCTATTGTAACAATATGGATGATAGAACTATAGTCCACCTGCTGTCTTGGGCCAACATTCCGGGAAACTGACCGGCGATATTTGAGTTAGGCCCCGTGTTGCGAACTTGGTCAGCGGGCATCCCTCATTTATTGCCCCCCACTCTAGGACAACATGATATGGATGCTGTGTTTCCGTCACGATTAAAAGTTTTCCTCCATCATCATTCCCCACATTGTTCCGAATTCGGGTAGCGTGAGTCACCTTTCCTTTCCATCTCCCTATGTTCGGATGGATTTTAATTCCCCCATCATTGCCCCGCTCGTGTGTCAGAGCACATTGAGAAGGTGATATATCAATTGGTCTGAGGTATTCTCCATATAAATCCAGGCCCAATTTCGGATGCATGAGGCTTGGTCAATGCCCCAAAGTTGGACGAGATGATAACACGAGTATCCTTTGCTTCTCGCATTGGGTACAACCCACAAGAGCATATTGATGAGTTGTTAGTAAATCCAGAATTATGGTTGAGCACATTAAACAAAGGGTAAAGATGAATGGATTTGGCCATGTATTGTATTGAGATGATGAGCAGTACAAGAAAGAGGTTCATGAGATTGCCAAAACAAAGCCCTTACAGATCAGTGTGCTGAATCGGCCTTTCCAGCGCTGCTACCCTTTAGCTGGTAGCCTCAAGGACCACTTCTTGCTCCTTGAAGACTCTCTCCTCATCAACCGCTGCAGAGCACAGCTCACCAATCCTAGCTTGTTCCTGCGCCCGCTTGGTTCGAAGTACGGTCATCTGGTGACTCGCCTCCATCAGTTGATCCTGCGCGTCAACCAGCAGGGCCGTCAGTTTCTCGACAAGCTCAGAGCATGTTGCAATAACAACCTCTTTATCTGCGGCATGCCCTTCGAAGTGCCGGACCTCCTTCTCCGCCCTCAGTAACACTCAGATGATCACTAATCTTTCCTGACACGGGGAAACGTTGGTACGCCACCTACTCTCGCATATCTTCTCGGCCATGTAATCTCGAACCTTCAGATAAAGGCGCTGAGTGTCAGCCTCTACGACGCACAGGAAGCATATCCAGGTCTCGAGTGATCCCATCTGCCTCATCCAATCCGACTGGGGCTGTCTAAGAAAGCACTAGATACACATCCACCCTTTGCACCATGTCATCCGACTCTCCTGGGATGCCTTTGAGTTTGAGTCATCTACCTCCTCAGGATCAGCGGGTCGGTACGTAGGGAAGGCAGCCAGCAGATCGACAGCAGGATCTGCCTCAGGGATGTCTTTGTGAGGAATAGGATCCTCGACGTCCGGGTGACCTTCCTCTCTCTCCCTAGCATCGATGATGCCTCCGTCAGCCTCTGAACTCACCTCAAGAATAGTGCCACTGATGCCTGCTTCCCCCTGCTCACCAATTTCCAGGGTTGAATCAGTGTAGGGAGCATGTTCTGAAGGAGGTGGTATGTTCGCCATTGGTCCGCTCACGGACGGACTGGGCTCCACAGCCTGACGAGCCTCCAATGATGAGATCACTATGCAAGGAACACACTGATTATTTGGGATCTTTTGATAACAGGCACCAGTAGTGATGCATGAGACTTACAGGATTCCAGAGCATCGGTCTCCAGTGTTCCGGCCGCTGTAGGATCTGCCATGATGGGAGACCCCTCTGCTCTAGTTAATTCAATGATGGGTGTCGGATCCCCATCTTGTCCCACCGGTTCCTCTCCTCCCTCATCTAGTGGGGATGCCCATACAACACTCAGCTGCTCCTGAGTGAGGCAGAGAGACGGTTTGGAAATTGGAAAGGAGAATGGATGAATATGGAAAATGAATGAAGATAGAGACAAACCTCGAGTATCTCGGTTATGTCGAGATTAGAACCGACAATCTCCCTTCTCTCTCAGAGACTCCCATTGTAGGTATCCCCTTGTGACCCCTCATCTTCTGGTCCTCCTTCTTCTTCCTCTTCTCCTTCACATTCGCCTTCTCTGGTCTCCTCCTCCCCCTCCGACTCCTCGTCGTTGTCACCTTCTCCCAGCGGCATCACTTCTAGATCATGCTCCTGGTCGAGCATCACACTAACTAGGAAAGGTGGCTCCGCACGCCGACCCCTTTGGCGCGCGTATGTGTGCATGGTTGTCAGGTAACCATACCGCTGAGGGAAATTTACCCGGTCGGTAACTCGAACGAGCCCGACCTCTGGCAGCTGGATCCCATTTTTCATGATCTTCTGCTAGACGACTTCAACGCTCAGCGATTGCCATAGGGTCATCCAAGACGACCACAGTGCCGGGAAAATTGCTTCTTGGGAAGGTTCGAGCAGGTATCTTATCTGCTTCCCAGGATGTTCCCTAGCCGCCTCATGTGACCCCCCCCCCCCCCCCACAGGAAACAAGGTCACGGCGGTGCTGCGTGATGTTCCCGCTGCTGAAGTCCCAGCCTGCACAGGCCTCGCTGCCTGACGGACCCCTGGTTCCCCTCTTCCAGCAGCCCCATGCCTTCTCCCCCGTCGCTCGGTTTCAGTGCGAGTAACCTCGAGTTGCCGGACTCGCTTGCTTAAAATCCCCTCAGGGTACGCGATGGTCGAGTGTTCGTCATACCCATTTTCTAGGCCAGCATCAACCGTGTTGGGAAGAAGAGTAATGACGTCACATGAGCTGAAAGTGGTAAACATCAACCACATCTAGCGTAGAACGCATGGATTCTTCTCCTGCTAGACAGTCGTGAATACCTTCTTCGTCATTAGTTGGAGGAACCCAAACTACCTGAAGAATCAAGATGGCACGTAAGGCTCGCAGATCACCGTCCTGTCGATCCGAGCCATGAGCACCCCGCCTCGAATGCTATGAAAATATCCCTGCTGTTCTAGAGAGCCTCGCCCATTGTCCACCATCTGGCCGACCGGGGTGGGGAACGAGCTGAAGTGTAATTTGTTGTGGTTGCTGATGCAGATTCTCATGCCCTCCTCATTGAGCATCATCGGTGGCACACCTGCGATGTTCAGCAAGGTCGGTGGTCGGCCATTTCCCGTAGGATGGATGGAATTTGGGAAAGTGTACCCACCGAGGTGAGGCGCCACCCATCTGTGGAAGATATGGAAGTGCCACATACTCTCTGAGGTGACCCCCCTCGTGAGATGCGTCCCAAAATGGCATACAGATTGGCTAGTACTGGGAAGCCCAAGTTGAACCATTTTTTGGCGGCCATGGTACCTTCCATCACCAGTGTTGTTGGATGGACGCTCATCCTCACATCCCACACCGACATGAGCCACTCGCTCAGGAAGGCGGCAAGGAACCCGACATACTGGACGTTTGGGTACTGGGCCTCGGTGACGTGATAGCCCCATGATTGGTATTTCCCCACCTCCAGGTTCCTCCAGTATGACCCATCCCTGCTCCTCTGAGCCACGGTTGGGAACCGTTTACCCCGTCCCAACATCTTGACGACTGGATCCTTCTCAAGGAACAGGTTGAACCAACCCTTGTAGACAATGTACTTCAAGATGTTCTTGACCCCCAGCCTCTCTTTGGCCAGCTCCAGCAGGTGCCACGTCAGCATGGGCGTCCGTGACCTATCTTCCCAGGTGTTCTTTGAAGGAACAAGCTCGTTGTATTGGTATCCCTCTAGTGGGATACCTCCGATGCAGTGAACGTCCCAGATACTGATTCCAACTTCCCCATGATGAAGTTGGAATGTATTGGTATCAGGAGACCACATGGTGAATAGCTCCTGCCCAAGCTCAGGTTGACGGTGGAAGTGGAACTGTGATGTCCATACCGCCTCGAATAGGCCAATATACCGCAGTTCATCCCCAAATTGGTTGCAGGTACGGCGGACCCACAACGCCCCGGACCACTCGCTGTTGATGTTACCCCTAGTCTGTAGGTACCAATCCTTCATCCATCCCTTCGTGTCATCCGTGACGCTCTGACGGAATGTGCTCATGTAGATGGCTGGAGAATTCTCTATGACAGGATCTTCCCCGGTAATAGTCCTGGTCCTCGGGTTCAAGACATATGCGTCCATGTGTCTGGTTTCCCTGGCAAGACGGCTGTTGTTGATAATGTTGTAGCAAGGAAGATCGTCCTCCCAGATCACCCATGACCGTGGTGTGTCCACCTCGAAACCCGACAGGGGCACCTCCTTCAGAATGTAAAAATTCCATAGCGAGAGGTTGTGAGACAGGGGATACATCTTCTGGGCTTCAGTCAGTAGATTGAACAAGGAAATGTTATTAGAAACGATCACCTTTGCGCCATAAACCTCCTCATTCGCCGCTATTTTGGTCCAACGAGCAGTGTCTTCCCCCTCATCAACTAGGTTTGTGTCCAGCTCGAATATTTCGGGAGTTTTACGAAACCGGGACGCAGTGCGCAGAATCGGAGAGTGCTGCGCAAAATATGAAGTGGAAGCGCGAAATCTAGGAGATGGGCGCGCAATCGGCGTGCTAAGCATGGAATATCCCAAGTAGGCATGCAAGGATGGCCGAAATTCGGAAGGAATTCCGCGCTGCCAGAGCATTTTTACGCGCAGCTGCTGGAGAAATTTCACGCACGAGAGCTATAAAGCCTATCGCGTAGAAATGCGGTGGTACGGGTTTGGGACCCAACACACCTTTTTATAGGCGAGGCCAGCATTCCATGCCACGTGGAAAGAAAATTCCGCGGCAATCCGTCCTTTTGCACGTTGTGTGGGTTGTTTGCGCGCTAAACACCTGGGACTGGCCCTGCTCTGGCGTTTCAGTGTTTCCCTCGGAATCTGACCGTTGTGACCTCTCGCTAATCCAATTCTGTGGGGGGGAATTTGTAGACGTTGAAAAAAGTCGGTAACACCTAGATGAAGTTTCAAAATGGAAATGTGAAGTCATATTTGGAATCAGAGGCCCGGTCCGGAGGCCCGGGAAGTGGTGCATGAAATAAAGGAATGCTTGCGCGAAATAAAGATATGCGGGCGAAGAATTCCCAGGATTCGCGTAATTGAGCCGATGGTGCGTGCAATTTTGTGTGCCCCAGTTCCGCACGGTGAAGCTTTGCGCGCCGACAGTTCCCGTAGCGGAAACTTTCGCACGCCGCCTGGATTCCGCGCCGGCTGATGCCTATAAATAGACGGTGCCCCAAGACGGTTTGGGGGTTGAGGAATTTGGATCGGCTCCCGTGCATGCAATTCAACTCCCCCCGGGTGAAATATGTCTTCCAGGTAATCCCCTTTTTCACACAAACTTGCCCCGGGGTTCGCCTTCGCGCGCAACTCCACTATATTAAGTGAATTTTCCTCCTCCTTTGGGTACTTCCAATGCGTGCACTCGTTACCCCTTGCGTGAAATCCCATTCTACACGCACAATCACCTATCCGCGCAATCCTCTGGCCCTATAGCACGTCATCCCGGTGTTTTGCGCACAAACCTTCCTTTTGCGCGCAACACCCAAGACCCCTTTACCTTGACGACCCATTGGCTGCCTTTCTACGCAGGCACCTGATGTCTCCCATGCCGGGCATGTGCGACATGCATTGTTTTCCCGTACAGCCTTCCAGGATCGTATGAAGTAACCTCAAGGTCCCTTGGGCGGTGTTTCCCATTGCATTTCTTTTCATTATGCTTATCCGCATATGCATCCTAACGGCTATTTCTTCTTCGCATAGCCACATTAATGTGGAGCACACAATGGTTCACCCTGCGGCCCCCCTTCACTACGGCCTTGCCGTTGCCTTCCATCCGACAAGGGGTAAAGGGAATTGGGCATGTAAGTGCTAGGGGTGTGGAGCAAACCCAACTCGTCCAAGCTGCAGGACGTTAATCTATGGTCCGACCCCGTGAATCGCACGCAGGGTCCCCCCAGCTCGGTCATTTTTTAAGCCTCTCGTCTCCACATGAATAGAATATTCCTCGCATGGAATGAGATCCTCTTTTTCGGAGTGGCGTTTGTCCATGGGGGAAGGGCTTACTTTGAGCGTTAGCCCCTAGCCTCTCTTATGGAAGTTTTCACCCATGAACCTCTGTACATCACCCTGCCAAGGCCAGAGGAGTCCCTTTCCCACTATGCTTTGTCGCACCATGGGCCTCCACCCCGGAGTAAGCCCCAGCACCCAGGGTCGCTAACCATGCGTAAGACCCTATTTCCTCTTTGGGCCGCTAACCACGTGTAAGCCCCTGTTTCCTCTTCAGGCCACTCAACACGTAAGCCCCTTTCCGCTTCTCACGGACGCACCCTTCACGAAGTGATCGTCTGATACCTACTGCATCTCGTTTCTCACACCAAGAAAGACTCACGTGGGCATAGAGCACGCATCGACCATGACATCCTACTATGGGCCGCCTCAGAGCGTAAGCCCCATATCCACCATGGGTCACCTCAGAGCATATGCCCCATACCAGTGAACTACGTGGACTTTGGTCCGTTCTAAAGCATGGTACGTAGGAATCCTCCATGAGGTTCAAGCTCACCACCCGGTCATTACAACCTCTCCACATTGGTTCCTCGACCACCATGGTCCTCCTCAGAGCGTAAGCCCCATATCCACCATGGGTCGCCTCAGAGCGTAAGCCCCAGATTCCTCGTCCCGCATGACGATAAACAGTATGCCCTCGTCCCTCATGATGCTAAACTGTATCTTGTCTCTCAAAACGTTAAATTGTATTCCCCCACTTGGGCTGTCTCAGAGCAGAAGCCCCATTCTTCACACCCACGTCTCATCCTGACTTCCCCCCTCAATCCCACGTCCCTTTGGAAGCTCATTCCCTAGCCCGAAGATCTTACTTCCTCCAGGCTCCAATCCATGCGTCCATTCTCACAGGTCGCCTCTTCAGGTGTCCCACCGTATCACTGAACTATGCAGACATTGATTCCCTGCCATGGGGATACGTTGGAAGCCTCCACGAAGTTCAATCCCATCACTCCATCATCCATCCTGATCCGTACCCGGGCCACCACATCCCGGTCAGATCATGCCACCCCATACCACTATATGGTATCTAGGAAGCTGCCCACGTGCTGACCCCAATATCGGTGTTCCCCCTAGGGGGTCCTTCAATCTGATCCACTCTCAGTGTTTCAATCTGTCTGATCTGTCTCCGCATGACGTTAAACTCACGGTATACCCCGTGTAAAACATGGGAAGCTAAGGAGAACCTCAGAGGGTACACAATTCCCCGCATTCAATGTGGGATGCCTCGGGCTTTGGCGCCCTCGAGAAGCCCTGTCATAAGGGACAGAAGACAGACATGCCAATCCCCAGCGTCAAGACATCCCAACGATACCCCAACGTGACCAATCTCCTCACCGAAGGTTGCTGCCCCGACAAGACCCCTTGGAGCGTCTCGACGGAAGCAACATAATTAACTGTCGTCCATGTAGATATGGCGTCAGGAATGAGCTTCACGAACCCGTCTTAAATCTATGAGGGAGACCCGGACTAGGTAACAAGCTCTTAGGCGGAATCCACAGAAGGAAGAACCAACATTCCATCATCCCGGTTTCGATCAAGGAGCAGATGTTCATGAATAAGGAACAGATGTCGCCCGCGTTTGGAAAGCGGGAATGCGGGGCAACAAGTCGCACATCCTCCCATGTGTGGTGGACACACACACACGCCCCGAGGTAAAAGCATCAAAAACATGGTTTAATTAGTTTTTTTAAATAATTTCATACTTATCTATCCCACAAACAGTTAAATGATGTAGGCCTTATGTTCATCTAGACAAGAGAATCTTATTACACTTTTCATGAAAAAATTATTAATAGTGAACACTTAGGATGGGCCCTTCCATTTTTAAATATTGAAATGAAATATAAAATGATAATTCATTGAAGATTATTGGTTTTCTCATTGTGATGAATGATTAGGTAATTGATTATTCTCAATTGAATATGAAAAATCATGTGTGAATTTTTTTTCGTGATTGGGAATGTAAAGACCCGGTTTTCTATTGTAAATTTTATTTTAAATACCTTGAAATTTTACGAATTTGCAGTTTCCGGTGGCGCTTGATTCTGAGGCCCTGTGTACTCAGAAACAATTTGGATGTTTTTTTCGGGTATGTTATGTACATGTATGTATGTGATTTTATAACTTTTCAATCGTTTCTCAGAACCGATATCTGAGGGAATCGTTGAATTCGTAGCGTCAGTAATTTCTTAGTGAGACCTTCACCATAGTTGAGTTTTATTGAGAGTAGATGATATTTTTTGGGGGTTTTAATTAAACTGAATAAAGTTAATGTTTTAGAAATATTTTATTTTGGTGGTTAAAACCTCCAAGTCGAGGTTGGAGGTGGGGGCCAGCACACCCAAACCTCCCATGGGAGGTTATATTGGTGGGGCCCACCTGAGCATAGCATTCCTTGGGAGGATATAATTAAGTTGGTACCCACACTGGCTATAACTCCCTTTTAACCCTCTAAACCCCCCATTTATGTCGGATGACAACTCTCCACCTTCCCCTCATTAATGTGCCAATTCTCTTAATGAATTAATTGATTTCTTCACCTTCATCCCCTAAATTAATTAAGACAACATCATCCATTAAATATGTGAATTAACTTAGTTTAATTTGAATCATTTCAAATTCTATCCAACAACAAAATAATAGGCAAACCTATTATTTTCTTTTGGTTGGAATTTAATTTGTGTGGAACCATGAGAGAGAATTTCATCCTCTCAATGAAGAACGTGAAGAACACCCCTTCCCCTAAAGATTGACGAGCACCATCTTCTCCCTCTTAAACCAGGGCAAGGAAGTGGATGCACCACCGCCCACGAAGAACGCCGATGCCATCCTCGGATTCTTCGTTCCCAACGTCAACAAAACTACACCCCCTTTTCCCACGACGTCGTCAATGAACAATCGTCATGAAATTTAGGGGGTGTGAATATTTTTGTACTAATTCTTCGTCGTAACAATTTATGGTATAAGAACCAAATGATATCACCCAGATGAAGAGTGCTTGGAATGAACGCAAATGGCCCCACCCTCCCCTTTTTCTTTGTTCTTCATCGTAGACGACAGAGGCGGTACATGCGGCGACCGACAACCAACCGGCTGAGAAGAAGCCGACATCACAGGGACGCTGAGTCTCCATATGGGAGTGGCACTGCGGTGTCGCCCAAAGAGCTAAGCTGCGGCTAGGAGATTCACAACAGTGCCAGAGGGGCGTGGTGTCGTCGCACCGTTCCAGAAAGAAGGGTCACGACCAGGTGGGCCGCGGTGGTCGGACGAGGAGCGCGGTGCCGTCACGCCATGAAGATACCAGCAGAAGGCCGCAGCTAGGCCGGGCTATGGAGGAGGGGGCACATCGCCATCGCGTCGTGCCGTTTTGTGGAGCGTCTGGGCACTTGGGCCATCCAGGAGGTGCAAGACCCCTTCTGGTCCCATGTTAGTGGGACTGGCGCCACCCAATGCTTGTTCAGTTCTACCGGAATTGCCAAGACGTTCGAATCCCAGTGGCGTGCGGTTCCCCTACTAGCTGTGGCTATGGCGGACCCCCTTTGGGCCTCTGGGTCGCCACACCGACCAGGCCACCAGTCCAACCGGGCCGCCTTGGGCTGGGCTGCCCTCGGGCCGGGCCACCCTCGGGTCGGGTCCTGCCTTCGGGTAGGGTCACCCCTTCAGTTCAGCCGCCCCCTCGAATCGGGCTGCACCCTTGGAATGGGTATGACCCGCAAACCAGGTCGGGTCGGGCTGGTCCGATTAGGTCGGAGCGGACCTAGACCCACTATGGCCCGATCACACCTTTGGCCCGTATCATGGACTATGGGTGTCCTACCGATAAACCGTCTATGGTGACGTAAATCTTAGAGCGATAATGTTACAATGGAATACCCCACTTGAGTTTTGGACATAGTTGGAGTATTTTTGGGTTGAATTGAACCTAAAAATCAATTGTGCCCCTTGGACAGAAATGCCAATAACTCACAGACCAGGCGTCCGATTGATGCGCTGACTGTTGTGTTGATACCCCTATGATTTTGCATTCCATTGAGATACATCCACATGAGATATATTAACACTTGGAGTATCGACCAGTATCTCATGTAACGGATCCTCCCAGAAATGAGTGTACAGAGTGTGGAGTCCTAGTAGCTGACAGACCTAACGCTTGCTTGACCGATTCGACTCAGAATGATTCATCTAACCCAATGGAGAGCTCCTAGTGGTTGGAGGCAAACCCATGGTGGACGAAGCTCCTTGTATCTGGAATCATACCAACAATATTCAAAAGGAGGAGTACATCTATAGGCTATTATGGGGAGAACCTAGTATTTGGTGGCAGACCCATACCGGACGGAGTGACTGGTAGTTGGCAGTAGACCCGCGGTACTCGACATGAGAGGTACCTCAACAATCTATTGTTAGTGAGTATCACCTTGGTGTCGTGACATGCCCAATGTTCTTGAGAGAGGATGTGTTCTCCAGTATTCGTGGTTTCGATAATGAGAAATTATCGTTTTAGTTGGGTCAATGACCTTTTTTTCCTCATGATTGAGATGGGTTATGAGATAACTTAGGTATATGTATGGGGATATACCTAAGTAGTGGTTATCTGTTGATCCTTACATTTGGTTTATCCTTGTTGGATATTGTGAGATCATGACGGTTATGGGGTCGCTACCGAGTATTGTTATACTCACCCCTGTATGGACTATGCCTGCACCTCGTTGTGTTGGATGAAAATGACGGATATCACTGACTGAGGCAGAGTATAGAAGGACTGTATGGTACCCGGAGGTGGACCTCATGACGAGTTGGTACCTGGTGGAGACAGATGGACGTGGAGAACTGAGGAGGCTATATGTACCTACCCTTGAGGTAGGATCTGTGGTGGACAATCCAGGAGCTTCTAGACACCTTCCAACTATTTTTATTTTTAGTTTTACAGGTTTTTTCTTTCCTTGTACTTTACTGTTTGGCTTGTATTTCTAGCCCATTTACTTTCATCATACTTGTCATACAGTTTTTACTAAGTTTTTTCTTCTGATTGTAATTTGGTTTTCATTGTTTACAGTTATAAAGGAAATGCCTTCCCATTTTTTGGGATTTATGCCTTTGCTACTAGTATCCAGCCCCTGGCCTATGGAAGGCGGGCTTGGGGTTGTCACGATATGAGCCCCGACGGAAGGGTCCTGACAAATTGGTGTCAAAGGAGTCAATACTACTATAGAACATTGGACACTGATATTTCTTTTCTATGAAGCAATAGTGTTAAGGGTACCGAGTGTGGTTTTAGGTATATGGAGTCCAGTGTTAGTGCGGCGGTTGACTTATCCATACACAACGACCCTGACTACTGATTTCTTAGATAGTTCATGAAAACACTGATTTTGTGTGTGTTTTATAATATTTTCATTAAGTCTGATCAAACCTGGTCAGTGCACCAGGTATAGTATTTTGAATTTATTGCATCTGTTTCATTCAGGGTGCCTACTCGCAGACAACCAGTTGTAGCCCTAAGAGTTGTACATACTGATAGCCCACCGATCTGCGAGGCCTCAGTAGAGGTCCTCTTATCAGTGGAGGCACCTGCGGTACCACCACCTGTTGGGCCACTGATGCCACCAGCCCCAGCAGCTGACGATGCATGGCAGATGAGTGCACTGCACAAGTTTCTGCACTAGAGGCCACCCAGGATACGGGGATAAAAAGACCAACAGGTGGCTGAGGATTGGCTAGAGGATATGGTGAGAGTCACCAGGCTAGGAGTGAACCCCACCGACTTCTTAGAGATCCTTGTTTCTGTCCTCCTTCAGGTAGCAGCAATTATATATTGGAGCCTGATGCTCTAGGTACATGATGAGGTGACACTTCTATGGACAAAATTTGAGGGCCTGTTCCGGGTAGAGTTTGTATTAGCCACCCTTCATGAGGTGCGGATAGAAGAGCTACTTCATCTGTAGAAGGGCAGCATGAGTGTAGCTCAGTACTCAGCGAGGTTCACTGACCACTCAGGCCACTCCACTGATTTGGTACGAGACCTTATATTCAGGGCCTGGACCATTGATAAGGGACTCAAGAGAGTGATCAGAGCTTCAATTATCTCCCACAACATCCCGACGCATATGTGGCTGTTGGAGCGAGCCCTCCTAGTGGAGAGTTTCCTTGCTGAGCAGTCACCAGCAACAAGACCCACCTTTAGTCAACTTCCAGCAGAGTCTTCTGCAACTGGCAGTATTCAGATTAAATAGAGTTCCAAAAGGACCATACCTACAAGTGGTCAACCACACGACTCAGTATTGGTTGTGCGGGGAAACCACAGTGGAGACAGATCTAGACATGATAGGAGAGGACAGTGTGACTCCTGCTACGGGCATGCTCACATGGCTCGTGACTGTCCGACCTGCTACTCTGATGATCAGAAAACAGTTGATGGACCTCCCATGTAGAGGCATAGTTTCAATTTAGGTGGTCTACTTGGCAGAGTCGGACGTGGCAGTGGAGCTGGTCGAGCTGTTGGCAATGGACGACAATACGAGGTGCTACCGCCACCAGCATGAGGAGGTCCACCCTGACCACAGGGAGCAAGTGGATCGGGTAGATCAAAGCATCAGGAAACTAAGACATACGATCACGGTGCTACAGAGATGATCCAAGGTATGATCTGTGTATACTCTACAATAGTTGTAGATCTTATTAACACAGGTTCCTGTCACTCATTCATTTCCACTGCCCTCATTCGGAGCTCGGAGATTCAGAAAGATCTGTTGGCATGATTCTTACGGCTAGATACTCCTACAGGAGTAGAATGGACGATTACGCACTAGTGCCGATAGTGTTAGATTACTTTAGGATCCAAGATCTTCCGTTGGGATCTCCTAGTAATGGCGTCAAGGCCTTACGATGTCATCTTGGGTATGGACTGGTTATCTTCAGTACATGCTCAGATCGACTTTATTAGGCGGAAAGTGCGGTGTGTCCTCATGGATGGGACCAGGTTCAACATCACCGGCAAGAAGGGGACCTTGGCAGTACAGGACTAATTTACTCGGAGGAGGGTGTATCTGATCACTCACCAGTTTTCTTACCTTACCCTGGGGGATGTATATGTAGAGTGTTAGAATTATCCTGTAGTGGTGGTCCAGATTCCATATTTTTTCACTGATGATGTCCCAGGAATAACTCGTCATAGAGAGGTGGACTTATACATTGAC
The DNA here is from genome assembly GCA_963277665.1 of Viscum album. Classification (NCBI taxonomy): domain Eukaryota; kingdom Viridiplantae; phylum Streptophyta; class Magnoliopsida; order Santalales; family Viscaceae; genus Viscum; species Viscum album. Next base: position 852,869,082 of record OY728143.1, on the reverse strand, counting down.
CTATACCATGAGACAACACTGATATCTACTCTAGCGTATCAAATGGATCCCACAGAGTTTTGTGAGCTTCGGGTACATCTAGAGGACTTACATGGAATGAGATTCATCGGGCCCAGTGTTTCTCCCAGGGAAGCCCTGATTCAATTCTCTAAGAAGGAATATGGGAGCTTGAGGCACTGTATCGACTACAATCGCCTGAACTAGGTGACTATGAAGAACAATTAACCACAATCGAGGATTTACGACCTCTTTGATCATCTCAAGGGAGCATGATGGTTCTCGATGATAGAACTCAGATAATGTTATCACCTATATAGAGTTCGAGATTTGGATTTGCAGAAGACGACCTTCAAGTGTGGTATAAAAACTATGAGTATTTGGTTATTCCCTTCGGCATAACCAATGATCCAATAGTGTTAATGAATCTCATGAATAGGATCTTTCATTCATACCTCGATCACTTTGTCATAGTCTTCATTTAAAACAATCTGATCTACTTGACTACTGAAGAAGAGCATTCCTACAATTTGAAGGTAGTACTAAAAACACTCTGAGAACACCAACTTTATTGTAATCTCTCTAAGTGCTAGTTTTGGATTCGAGAGGTTCACTTCTTGGGACACGTCATTATAAGGGATGGAGTTGCAATGGAATCAGAAAATATTGAGGCAGCTCTTTCATGGGATCCACCTAGGGGTGTGAGAGAGGTACGAAGTTTACTATGCTTGTCTGCATACTATCAGAGATTCGTTCCAGACATCTCCAGAGTTGCAGCACCATTATTATCCATGACAAATAAGTGAAAACCCTTCTTATGGATGGAGGGATGCCATAATTTCTTCCGGATGCTAAGTTAGAGGCTGACTAGTTCCCACATCTTTCGGATTCTTTAGGAATGCATAGGATACATAGTCTACTACGAAAAATCGGGGATCGAACTCGGGTGTGTCCTGATGTAGGAGTGAGCAGTGATCGTATATGGTTCTTGGTAGCTGAGAAATCAAAAACATAACTATGCTAACCATGACTTGGAGTTATCAGTAGTGGTCTTCACCTTAAATATGTGGTGGAACTATCTGATTGGTGAACGTTTTACCATGTAATCTGATCACAAGAGTCTCATGTATATCTTCTTTAAGAAGGAACTGAACCTGAGATAGCAATTATGGCTTGAGTTCTTTTAGGACTATGACATCGAGATAGTCTATATTCCTAGGAAGGGGAACATTGTTGCGGATGTGCTCCACCGGAGGACTAGAATTCAACTGTTAGGAGAGTTGATAGAGCAGCTGGCTGACTTACAACTATCCTTCGTGGATATGGATGGAGCAGACTATATGTAGTCTCTTACAGTCACTTCTCCACTTCATTAGGGAGTCAGGGAGGCACTGCATGGGGATGTTGAATGCGAGACACGATGTGCTCAGATATCCATAGGGTAGGCACATGATGGATTTTATAAAGGTGGGGAGCACGTCATCTTATTTAGAGGACGTATCATGGTACCCGTTGACCATCATGAGTAAGTGTTTAGGGATTATCACACATTCCCCCTAGGGTACACCTATGAGTGGAGAATATGTACTAGGACCTTAAAATATGGCACTGGTGTCCAGGTATGAAGAACGGTGTATGAGAGTTTGTGTCACGATGGATCACTATTCAAAATGTTAAGGCGGAGCACCAGGTACCAGTGGTCTTGGTTCATCCCTTAGAAGTTCTGAAGTGGAAGTGCGATGAGATATCCATGGACTTCGTCACAGGTCTTCCACAGACATCCAGAGGTCACAAAATCAATTTTGGTGATTATCGATGGACTCAACTCGTTGGACCACTTTTTACTGATCAGAGAGTAGGGCTCAGTAGAGAGCTTGGGATGCCTCTATGTGCAAGAGATTGTGCATTTGCATGGAGTACCTAATTCTATTGTCTCCGACTGTTATGGACGATTTACTTACAGAATATGAAAGGGGTTGCAAGACGATTTCAAGGAAAAACTTTTCTTGGGAACCACCTTCCATCTTTAGACTAATGGTCAGACCGAGAGAACCATCTAGACTGTGGAGGACATGCTTTGTGCTTGTGTCCTCTACTTAGGACACAGCTGGGAGGACCACATGCCTTTGATGGAGTTTCCCAACAACAACATCTATCCCTCCACCATCAAAATGGATCCTTTTTAAGACTTTTACGGAAGACCTTGTAGATCTCCATTATGCTAGATAGACCTAGGGGAGTCAGCACTAGTGGGACCAGAGATGGTACGGGCTACCATCGAGAAGTTTAAGATCATCTAATAGTGGATGAAGACTACACAGAGTAGAAAAAAGTCATATGGTGATAGGAGACGGAGACCACTAGAGTTCAAGGATGACGATCACGTCTTCATATGGGTCTCATCTAAATGAAGTCTATGTAGATTTGGCTGATGCGGGAAGCTGTCTCTGAGATTCATCAGACCTTTTCAGTTCCTCGGTAGAGTAGTCGAGGTGGCATATAGCATGGCTCTTCCACCTTAGTTTCATTGGGTGCATGTCATCTTCCAAGTATCTCATCAGAGGAGATGCATGTACGACCCATCCCACGCCATCGACTACATGGAGCTGGAAATCGATGATGGTGCGACTCTTACAGAGGTCCCAATGGTGTTCGTGGATTGAGAAGGGCGGGTATTATGTGGACGGTCGATAACTATGGCGTGCGTTCGTTGGCAGCAAGGAAAAATCCAGGAGAGCACATGGGAGCAGGAGGCTCAGATACGTGATCAGTACCCCCATTTGTTCCCTTAGATAGAGTTTTAGATTACAGGGACGTAAATCCATGAGATGGTGAGAATGTAAAGACTTGGTTTTCCAGTGGAATTTTTTTTTATATACATGAGAATTTTATGTGTCCGTATTTTATAATGGTGCTTGACTCTAAGGCCTTGTCTACCCAAAAAAAATTCTGACATTTTGTTCATGTACGTTAAATAAGAGTACGTACATGATTTTATAAATTTTGAACTAGTGCTCGGAACTAAAATCTGAGGGCTCCATGGAATTCACAGCGTCAGTAATTTATTAGTGAGACATTCACCGCATATGCATTTTATCGAGAGTGGAGGATAAATTTTAGGGGTTTAAAATTAAATTTAAAACCTTAACGTTTTAACTTAATTTTATTTTTGTGGTAAAAACCTCCAAGGGGAGGTTGGAGGTGGGGGCCACCACACCAAAAACCACCCATGGGAGGTTATGGTGGTGGGAACCACCCGAGCATAACCTCCCATGAGACGATATAATTATGGTGGGACCTACATGGGTTCTAACTCTTATTTAACCCCTCAAAACACCTCATTTACATGGGATGTCAACTCTCCACCTTTCCATCATTAATGTGCCAATTCACTTAATTAATTAATTGATTTCATCACATTACTCCACCAAATTAATTATAACAACTTCACCCATTAATTATGTGATGTAACTTAATTTAATTTGAATATTTTCAAATTATTTCCAATAATAAAATAATTGGGGAACCTATTATTTTATTTTGGTGGGAAATTTATTTGGGTGGAACCTTGAGAGAGAATTTCATCCAATCAATGAAGAACGTGAAGAATGCACCTTTTAATAAAGAACGACAAGCATCGTCTTCACCCACTTCAACCGGGGAATGGAAGTGGAAGCAACACCGCCCCTGAAGAACACGGACACCATCCTTGACTTCATCATTCCGGACGTCAAAAAAATGATGCCCCTTTTCCCGCGACATTGTCAACAAACAATTGTCAAGAAAAGTAGGGGGTTTGAATTGTTATGTTCCCGTTCTTCGTCGTATGAATATATTGTGTGAGAGCCGCATTTTATCACCATGACAAGGAGGTTTTGGACCACACAAAAATATTCTAACCCTCCCCTTTTTGTTTGTTATTATTCATTGATGACAAAGGTGGTACACGCGGTGACCATCAATGAGCTGACCATAACGATGACGGTGGCGCAAGGCCACTAGGTCGCCACATGGGCACGACACCACCGTGCCGAGCAAAGAGCCGAGTCACGACTAGACTAGCCACGGTGGTGTCAGAGGGGCGTGGTGCCATCACACAGTGCTGGAACGAAGGTCTGCAACCAGGAGGGCCGTGGTGGTCTGATGAAGAGAATGGCGCCATTACGCCACGTGGATATTATTAGGAGGGCACATCTAGGTCAGGCCATGACAGAGGGGGTGCGAAACCATCGCACAATGACATGGTGGGGAGCAGCTGCCCGTTTGGGCGAGCTGGGAGGTGCGGGACCGGCGCCACCCGGCGTTGGTTCGGTTCCACCCGAATGACTGAGCAATTCAGGTGTTAGGGGGAATGTGTTTCCCCTCTGGCCATGGCTAAGGTGGGATCTCGACGTGCTGCTGAGTCTCCAGGCTGACTGGGCTGCCGGGTCAACCAGGCCACCGGGCCACCATCAGCTCGGGCCGCCTCAAGATGGGGCCGCCCTCGGGCTGGGTTGCGCCATCGGGTCGTGCCACCCCTTTAGTTATAGCCACCCCCTTGGAACAGGTCAGACCCAATGACCGGGTTAGACTTCGGTTCGAACTGGGTCGGCCCGGGTCGGTCCGACAGGGTCAGACCGGACTCGGACCGGCTATGGCCCGATCACACCTTTTCGCTCGTATCTTGGGCTACGAGTGTCCTACCGACAAAACTTATGCGGTGACAGAAATATTAGAGCGAGATAGTAATTTTGTATTACCCCACATTAATTTTGAACAATGTTGGGGTACGGTCGGGTTGGTTTGATCCTAAAAACCAACAGGGCCCCTGGGGCGGAAATACCAAGAACTCATAGACTGGGTGTCTGATTGACGCGTCGTCTGTTGCGTTGAGACCCCAATGAAATAGAAGTACATTGAGATACTTTCACATGAGAGTTTGGGAAACATTGAGTATCGACCAGTAGCTCGTGGAGCGGATCCTTCCGGAGACGATCATATGGTGTACAAAGACCTAGAAGCTGACAGACCAGACAACTAATTGAAGAATTCGACTCGGAGTGATTAGACTAGGCCAATAGGGAGCTCCTGGTAGTTGGTAGAAGACCCCTGGTGTATGGAGCGCATTGTAGTTTTCAGCAGACCAATGGTACACGACAGGAGGAGTACCTCTTCCGGCTATTAGGGGGAGCACCTGGTATTTGGTAGCAGAGTCATAATGTACGGAATTCCTAGTAGTGGGTAGCAGACCCGCGATACTCGAAACAAGGTGTACCTCATCATTATAAGGTTAGTGAGAAGCACCTTGGTGTCATGACAGGCTAACTGTTCTCGATAGAGGATCAATTCACTAGCAGTCGTGGTATCGATAAGGAAAAATCTTAGTTTGAGCTAAGTCAATGACCTTTCTGTTTTACTCATGATTGAGATGGGTTACTAGATAACATTGTTATATGTATGGTAATATACCTAAGTAATGGTTATCCTTTGATTCATACTTTTTGGTTTATCTTTGTTGGATTTTTCAAGACCTTGAGTGTCTCGGGGTCCCTACTGTGTATCGTTATACTCACATATCTAGGAGCTATGCCCGCACCTCATTGTGTTGGATGCAGACGATAGACAACACTGACCGAGGCGGAGTGTACAATCACTGGACGATACCTGGATGTGGAGCTCACGATGAGTCGGTACCCGTAAAAGATAGAGGGACATGGAGCACTGACGAGGAAAACTGTACCTACCCATTAGGTAGTATCAATTGTGGAAAATCCAAGAGCTTCTAGACACCTTCCACATGTTTGTCTATTTAGTTGTACACATTTGTCCTTTCCTTGTAGTTTTCTGTTGGGCTTGTATTTTTGGACCAATACATTCAGCAAATATGTCATAAAGTATTTTCATAGTGTTTGATTCTTCTTTTACTCTGGTTGTGTTTTTTTACAGTTATAAAGGAAATGCCTTCCCAGTTTTAGGGATTTTTGCCTTTGGTGCTATTTGCCAGCCCCTGGCCTATGGAAGGTGGTCTTTGGGTAGTCACGATACGAGCCCCTGAGGATAGGTCATGACATGGAATTAACATCTATGGTTTTTTATAAACAAAATTGTAGACATAATTTATATGGATCCATGTTTGAAATAAATACTAATTATAATATATATATATATATTCAATAACAATTAGTTGAGAATGAGATGTAGGATATTTGTAGAATTTATAATGGGCTATAAAATAATATTTGTAACCATCATAAAAAATAAAACAAAGTTTTTTTTTCATTGAGTAATAAAAATAATTCATCATTAACCATGTTATCATTAGAATAAAGTTATTGGGTAAATGATTTGATAAAAAATTTCATCGAATTTATTGATTTAGTAACATTCTTGGGTTTATTTCATGTTTTGGTTTATTCCTATATATTATAACAAATTAATAAATCTTATATGAAAGGGACTGAAATGTATTAAAATTTATTATTTTTTAATAAGTGTGTGTTTCATGAATTTAACATTGATAGAGAAATTGTATTTAAAATTGGAAAGTGATTATGCGTGCCTTGGGTTTCAAAGATAAAGAGAGAATTATTGACTGAAGATCATTGTTCAGCAATTTCTATTTATCCTGAAAAAAATATGATTTTCAAATTCTATTTAGATTATCAATAGTTGTATGATATAAAAATTTATATTTATAAATTTAAAATTGAATTTAATATATTTTAAATCTTAATATAATAATTATAAATTTAGATGAGAATGCATTATTCAATTCATTATTCTTAATGGAAATGAGAAAATGTATCCATGGTTTTCATTGTGGTATTTAAAAAATTAATATCGTGGTAACAATAAAATATGGGTTATTATTGAACCACTATCTAAATATACCCATTTACTTCCCATTCAAGATACTATTTATTTATATCAACTTTCTAAACAATATAATAATATGGTAGTAAGGCCACATATAGATCCTCTCTATGTATTATATGACAATGATAAAAACTTTTTTAAAACTTTTTGGAAGGATATCATGAGTAATTAGGGTACATAACAAAATTATCTATTTATATTTTCATCATTAATATGATGGATGGTATAAATGAAAGTTTTAAACCATGTAACACATCCTTAATTATTTTTAAATTGATTATGTGTAATTTTTTGATCAAAATAATTTTTTAGTTTAATTTTTTTAATAAAATATTTCATTTCAGTTTATAGATGGAACCATTTGGGGCATTAGATGAAAACTGTTGTTAGTATATTGGTTTTTTGGTTGATTTAGGTGAAATGATATAGATAAGACAATAATTGATTTATAAAATGGTTTTGAGTCTTATTGAAATTAAATAACCAATGAGGAAACCACATAAAATATTGAAGTGTTAAATAGATATTTAGGGATAAGTTATTTCTTCTAATGTTGGGGATCATGATTGTATTATATTACGTCAATGGAAATGTGTTATTTTTTTTTTCAAAAAGATGATATTATGTAATTATTTCATTGAATAATCAGATATATTTGGGATATTTTTGTTAGTTTGTTATAGATTATACATCACATTGAGTCTGTTTGATGTACATAATTTGTTTGACATATTGATGTAAAAAACAATGTTTCAAATTCATCTCATGTTTTTTGTATAATTAAAGATCAATTTGAAGGTAAAATTTAATTTGATGAATAACCAAATAAAATTCTATAACAATGTAATATTTTATTATTGAACAAGTTCATTCGACAAGATATATTTTTTTAAATACACTCAGGATTAATGAGGAAACATGTGAAAATGTAAATTCTATAATGGAAAAATTATACAAAGAATTTTATTTTTTGAATTAAATTAGAAGGAAAAAATTTACAAATATGGGAGAAATTTAACATCCTAGTTAATATTCTAATATTATAATTAATATAATTAATATTAATATTTTATTGATATATATTTATTATAATTACTTAATAATTTTTTTTGTAAAATGGAATATGCATTATTTATAATTAACATTGAATTTTAGTTGTTATATACGTTTATTTACTTTACATATTTTCTAATTATATAATTCCAATTTGGAAAATTTAACTTCAATTTTGAATTCATAATTACTAAATTATCATATGGTTAATTTATCAAAAAAAATTTAAATGTTTTATTTTTCACTGACTTTTTAAAAATACAAATTTTTATAGAAAAATATACATTCATTTAAATAATATTTAAAGTAAAATAATATAATGGATTGAATTTAAAAAAATATTCATTTATTATTTTAAATAATCAAAATATTTTTTAAATTATATTTTAAATTAATGAGGTAAATAAATATACAAAAAAGGGAATTATTTTGGAAAAACGAAATGTTCATTAAATATATCTGATATAAATTTTATTAAATTCAACCACTTATATTTATTTAATTTTATGAAATTCATTACATATTTATAATTATTTATTATATATGTTGTTAATATTATCCTTTTACTTTTTTTGAACATAAATAGTAACCATAATAATTATTGTGACCATGGAAATAGGTATACCATAAAAATAAAGTTAAAAATAAAAATTTGAGGACTATAAAGGGACACCAAACATCAACATATTTTTTTGGTTGAGAATAAAATACTCTTCCTCTTATAAGATTCTAATATTATTAGTTGTGATCAGGTTTGGATATCCCAATTAATTTGTATTAATTAAATATTATACAACTTTCCAAAAATCATTGATCCACTCTCTTATAGATGGTAAACTATTCTTCTCGTTACTTCTCACAATGAAAGCCTATTGTTTTTATAAATAACTACTAAAATATATTCATTAATTTTCTCCACAAATCTAAATGAACATTTTTCAAATGAATACCATCAATATAAGGATTACAGTGTTAGGGAAATGGAAGTTCCTAAATAAGATATATTAGTTTTCCATCACTAAAATTCATTAATGGTTGTAATTAAGTTTTTAATTTGAAAATGTTATATTAATAACAAATTTATTAGTATTGAAATATAATATAACACATTTTTTATTACATTACCATACACTGGAAAGTTATACTAGCATTCATCTCTATGTGTGGACTACAACCACTATAAAGCGATGAGATTAATATTTCATCCCCATATCACATGAATGATAAATATAAGTATAATTAAATAAATAATATCACATTTGTGATGTTATGATAAAGCATTAATGGTAAATTTATACTTAACTTCATTCCAAAATGATCATATAAAAATGGAAATGTTACGCATCTGTATGTACAACCTACCATCTCCACCATTATAATGTCATTAGTTTTTCATAAGAATCATTTATAATTGTTTAAAAAGTATAATTAATGTTTAAAAATGAAAATTATTTCAAGATTATAATTCATTATTTTATTTAATATGGTGCCCTTTGAAAATTGACAGCTTACTAAATCTATTCTAGAATTTTTAAATGAACTTCTTCAAAAGGGTGGGTATTACGTGGACGGTCGATAACTTTGGCGTGCGTTCGTTGGCAGCGTGGAAAAATCCAGGAGAGCACATTGAAGAGGGATGCTCAGATACGTGCTCAATACCCCCATTTGTTCCCTTAGTTATAGTTTTAGCTTACAGGGATGTAAAGCCCTGAGGTGGGGAGAATGTAAAGACCTGGTTTTCCATTGGAATTTTTTTTAAATACATGAGAATTATATGAGTCTGTATTTTTTAATGGTGCTTGATTCTGAGGCCTTGTCTACCCAGAAATAGTTATGACGTTTTGTTCAGGTACATTCAATAAACGTGCGTACATGATTTTATAATTTTTGAACTACTTCTTGGAACTAAAATCTGAGGGCTCTTTGGAATTCGCAGCGTCTGTAATTGATTAGTGAGACCATCACCACATATGCGTTTTATCGAGAGTGGAGGATAGTTTTTAGGGGTTTAAAATTAAATTGAATAATGTTAATGTTTTAACTAAATTTTATTTTTCTGGTAAAAACCTCTAAGCGGAGGTTGGAGGTGGGGGCCACCACACCCAAACATCCCAAGGGAGGTTATGGTGGTGGGGCTGTAGAGACCCGAAGCCGGAATTACATGGACATTACATTACATTTGTGGAATACTTAGTACATAACAAAAACACACACACAAGGATCGTAATAGTTTAGTGTCTTTGGAAACTCGGAACGCAATCTTCTAATCGTGGTGAAAGATCTTCAACATCTCCTATTACGATCATCCCTTTTTTTACCTAAAAACATTCTTTCTATCCTGGGTAAAAGAAAACATAAAAGGGTGAGCTCAAATGCTAAGTAAGGGTAAACAAAAGAAATATCAATCACATCATATAAATAAGGACATAAATTTTGGAAATCTTAACCTGCAAAAGAGATCATAATTTCATAACATGGGATAAATCATGGCAGTGAAATGTAATCACAATAATCATATCATAAAACATGTAACTTTGTGGCATACACACATAATCATAAAGAATAATTTCTTGTTAGTCAAGACTCATTTCCAAGACTATCTTAGTGGACAAAGTCCCTTTCTGAACCAAGTCACCCTCGTTCCAGTCCTGTTTCACTGAGCCGGTATAACCTACCATTCCAACCATATCTATCTCATGAGATATAAAATCATTACCCAATGCATTGGAAGGAGATATAGGTCCCACCCATCTCATAATGATACCATTATTATGTGTGCCACAAAATCATAAATCATACATCATTTCATAAGGCATGTAATAAAAATGGGAATCTCAAACATCATGACATCATAAAACAATTCATATAGGACAAAGGAATTCATAAAAATAATTCCATCACAACATTATCAAATCAATGTAATAATAGGGATAAAAACAGAACCCATTATTATCTTAGATGGAAAATAATTTTTATAAAACACTTGGACTCCATTCTTGAGGAAAATATCCTTTCTTCTTCAAAATCATTTTTCCTTCCTTAACATTTCATACAACTTTAAACTAAAAGAATTTGATTAAAAATAAACTTGAAAACTTGTAAAGTAAGCTTCTTGGAAATAATTTTTTAAAAATCCATTCATGTCGTATAAGTTAATAAAAACATTCTTTGTAATTTTTTCGGAAAAGTAAAAAAGTACCTCGTACGAAAAACGACAAAGGATTCCTTTCATATCTTTTACTAAAAACTCACCGAAAGGTAAAATTGGGTTTCAAAAATTTTAGATGGATGGAAATAACATTACATATTGAAGAAACATGGATGTGGATGATAAAATACACCCCAGTAAATACCAATGTATAAACAATATCAGATAAAAATGAGATTGTTATATTTTCCTTACCTTAGGTCCGACCTGCTTTGTAAGTGTCCGAACCTCCTCTTCTTTGAAGTGCTTCTTTGAGACCTCCTTTTAGGGAACTAAAATTGGACTTGTAAGAAGACCAGGACCTCTAGGATGATACTAGGGAAGTGGAGAAGAGATTTTGGTAGGGGTTGGCGGAGCTTGAATGCTCAAATTCGTGTGAGGAGGAGAGGGAGGAGGTGCCCTTTTATAAGGAAGGAGAGGGGCATCTTAGGAAAATCCCAAAATATTATTTTATATTATAGGAAAATTCGGTTTATAATGGTTCCAAATGGTCTTATTTCGAAGATAAAGTGGGTATGGGTCGAAATCCTCTCATAAAATAGGATTTAGACAAGTTTAGGTTATTATTTTAACCATATCAATTAGATTTAACTCTAAGTTAAATAATTTAACTTTTACCGTGTCTTTTTGTTTTCTTACACTATATGGTTAATAAACATACTATATGAATACAAAAGAACCCCAAGTTGTTTATTATTAATATATCTATCTTTATCTAAGTCATTTGGCCGAACCTTAGTTTTTTAGGAATTAAATAACAATTAATAATATAATATTTGTTTTAAAAACTAATTTATGTCAATTTTGACACTATTTGGTACATGATTTTTATGAAATTCCTAACAGAATTATAAGTTAGAACCAAGTAACTTAAATCAATACTAACATGTCATATTAACCTATAAAATTAGTGGGATTCATAAAAAGTCTCAAATTACATTTATTTTGGTGGTTATAACATCAATTATGTCAATATTTTCTTAAAAAGGTAATTACTGTATCATCGTTGTGTCCTAAATAAATTATATTATTTAAAGTATAAAAATTACAAATAAAATACCATTATATAGGAAATATTTTTATCTTTCTAATTAATATTTATAGTCTAAATTATATTATGTATAACCCTATATTAAAAATGTTTTAGTAAATAAACATTGCTTTTAACTCTTTTAACTCTTCTTTTAATTAAATAATAATAAATGTCCTAATCTAATCCAAGTGGGCCTAAATGATAATATTTTACACTTAAGGTTGTTTTTGGTCGAGATACACTTGTCCAATAGGATTAGGACATGTGTTAGGGTAATATTAATATCATTTTTACCCTTAATTACCCTATTTACTTTTAACTGTGGTAAATAAAAGTAAAAAGTTAATATTCACCAAAAATTATTTTCATCTCATTGAACCACATTTTACTTACTGACATCAACCGTGTCTCTCGTATTTTTGAAATTCCATTCACAGAAGTGGTAAAATTTAGAATTATGAAAAAAAATTAATTTTTTTTAACTACCACTTAGTAGTTTCACTATTCATCAAAAATTGATGTTTTTCAGAAAAATGCCAAAATTTCACCCTAAGCTATAATTGATATTCCGAATTCAAAAATTATTTCTATTTTACAAAATTCCCAACATATATGTTTCATTAATTAATTTTATAATTAATTTCCGCTGTCACAATAAATAGCGTGTTTTTAAGAGATAATAACTATCAAGAGATTAACACTTGTTTATGTCTGGTGTAAATGTGAAATTACATCCAATGACCAACATTGTATTGAATTGTAAAAATATATTCTAAATATACTTTAAACCCACTTAAATTAATAATTTATCACTATTAATTATTTCGATTAAAAAAGTTGTTTTTAACTAAAATTTAGTAATTTTCACTATTCATCAGAAAATAAAAGTTATCCGAAATGTACCAAAATTTCACTCTAAGCTAATTTAGATATTAATAATATAAAGATAAAGTCCATTTTGAAAAATAAAATTTAAAAAATTTCAAAAAGTGGTTATTACTATTCATAACGGCTAGTTTTAATAATATTTTTATAGCATATCGTTGTTTAGTAAAACTCGGTATTGCGTACTACCCACGCTATCGAGGAAGGTCACGATTGCTTATAATACAAGGAAAGTCAAGGATGCATGTTTTGCAAGCTCCTTTTGGTGTAGCGTACAACACAAGACATTAGTGAAATTAAACAGAATATTTTTCATAAAATCTTGGGCTGTTACATTCTACCCCCCTTAAAATGAATTTCACCCTCGAAATTCATCGGGGTTATAAATGGTTTACTATTTGAAAGTTTCTTTAATAGAAACCCACATCGTAAAAAGGAATACCAAAACCAATCTTTAAAAACGAAAGTATGAAACGTAACGGTTACCCAAATAAACTAATAACTAGGTTTCCACATATGTGAAAATATGGATATGGATGAAAAATATAACCATCATGTTCAGATTGAGAGTGGTAGAGAACATGGCTATGGAAAAGCTATAAATCAAAAAGACATAAATTTGTGACGATCTAAGGTACCATATGATTAATCAGATATAAGATCACTAGGACAACATTTTTGGATTTCAAGATCGTTTCCCTAAAGTTAAAGAATTTGAATTAGAAAAAATAATTACTTAATTTTGGTACAATCTCACTGTTGTTCGTGCCTTGAACAATTTTCACTTCATCTCTTAAACAAATGAAGTTGAATTTTTTATTCGTGAAGTGTTAGCAGATCATGTTATAGAATGACGGGTCATTCCATCTGTCTCAAACAAAAGGTTAGAAAAAGTTATTAAATATACATAAGTCATTCTATAGTGAGATTAATCATATATGGTTCCTAAAATGGACTTATACATCATATATCATACTGCTTAATATAATAAAACTAGTTTCTACTAAACAGGGACTTCCTGTAGGCCAGTGGTAGGCGATAAAGGCTAGTCGCACTTCGGTTGTGGGTTCGATTTCCACAGCCTTGTCCGACGCGATGGGCTGTCGCCCGTCCTGCAGGTTGTCCTTTTTCTAAAACTATATTACTATAACATCACATCAATAATATCGAAAAAAACTTCTATCCTTAATCAATACTAACATATGTCCAACATAATCCATTCCAATCTTTAGGCTTATCCATAATACTGTAGTCCACTCTCATAACATAGTGAAAACCCTTACCAGAGATTTAATACCATTATTGATCCCCATATATCATAAGATATGTTTTGTTGGTCACATTAAAAACATTCAAATTCCTTAATCTTGTATTATCTTGAATACCTTAGTGAAAACATGAATGCAGTTAAAAGTTATCACCTTCCACATACCAAAATCCTCAAAATTCTATATACTCAAACCATGATATCACTTAGTCCTTATATCAATCATGAGCTCATGAATACTGTTAAACATTTCATTTTCTCTTTTTCCCTTATTTATGCTTATATCATCTTATTTCGAAAAAAATATCTCCATCACTTTGAATACCACATTAGACCAACACATAAATATTCCAATACTTTATGATACCACATTATTTTGGAATCCCATTACATAAACACTTAATTATTCCACCACATCGTTGTCATATTCAACATCACCAATAGTGATCGCATGTGACTTCCCTTTGTCCTTTTCCTTCAGTGGTTGCTCATGTTGATCATCACTAACCCTTGTATTAGGGCATTTATTATCATAATGCCCCATTTCCTTGCACTTGAAGCATTGAAGTGTTGGTGGTGCGTTTTCTGCATTCTTTGCTTTATTCACATAATTAGAATCCCTTTTTCCATTACTTCGACACTCAGCTGCTCGATGACCTTCTTTTCCACACTTAAAATGTTTTCTAGTCCCTTTAATAAAATCTCCACCATGCTTCTTTCCACACTTTGTGCATAAGGAAACATTCATCTTCTTTTCACCATTATTCTGAGATTTCTCCTTGAACTCCATCTTTCGTTTCTTGTCAAAACCATGAGATGGATATGTAACACCAACTTTCATTTCTACCTTGATAGCACAACGCACAATTTCTTCATAGCTACTGAAGTCTCTTATAGCTAATACCCTTCGAAGACTTGGTTTTAAGCCACTGAAAAATCGATCAACTTTACTTTCAGGTTGGATGATAATGCCAGATGCATACCTTGCAAGTCTTGTAAAATTCGCTTCGTATATACCAACAGATTCATCATCCTTTTGCTTTAGTTTAAGAAACTCCTTCTCCATCATTGTTGGAAGAATACGAGGGAAGTACTTATTGAAAAATAAGTTCTTTAACTAGTCCCATTCCATGGACTCAATTTCATCTCTTTGCCTTGTATTCTTGATAATATTCCACCATTGATCAGCTTCACCTTCCAAACAATATACAGCTAAGATAACTTTATCATGTTCAGAACATTGAAGAACTGAAAATTTCTTTTTAGTGGTACTGATCCATTGTTCAGCAACAAGTGGATCAGAAGACCCACTGAAAGAAGGTGGACGTTGCCTCATGAAGGACTCAATAGAATATTGTTCCCTTCTCTGCTCATTTGGAAGTCCAGAATGATTCATAGCTTGTGAAAGTATAGAAATACGATTTTGCACTCCATCTCCCATAACATTTGTTTGCTCAGGAGGACAATCATTGCATCGTCCATTGCATTGATCAACTTGGTTCCTTCGGGTTCCAGCCATCATCTAAAACCCAAAAAGAATAGTGTGAGAGGAAAAAATCATGCTAGGGAAAGAAACATAATAAACAGGGAGTACCTTCAACATCTAACATCTTAGGTTTAATTCTATGATCGTTAGTGTAATTCTAGTACTATAACCTATACTTATACTTAACCTTAGGGACATCCCTAGACATACCTTAGAAATATCACTAGGGATCTCACTAACGTTTTCGCATCCTAGTTTCCAAAGGTTGACTAAACCTTTCCTCTGATACCAACTGTAGAGACCCGAAGCCTGACTTACATGGACATTACATTACATTTTCGGAATACTTAGTACATAACAAAAACACACACACAAGGATCGTAATAGTTTAGTGTCTTTGGAAACTCGGAACATAATCTTCTAATCGTGGTGAAAGATATTCAACATCTCCTATTAAGATCTTCTCTTTTTTTTACCTAATAACTTTCTTTATATCCTGGGGAAAAGAAAACATAAAAGGGTGAGATCAAATGCTCAGTAAGGGTAAACAAAAGAAATATCAATCACATCATATACATAAGCACATAAATTTTGGAAATCTTAACCTACAAAAGAGAACATAATTTCATAACATGGGATAAATCATGGCAGTGAAATGTAATCACAATAATCATAACATAAAACATGAAACTTTGTTGCATACACACATAATCATAGAAAATCATTTCTTGTTAGTCAAGACTCATTGCCAAGACTATCTTAGTGGACAAAGTCCCTTTCTGAACGGAGTCACCCTCGTTCCAGTCCTGTTTCACTGAACCGGTATAACCTACCGTTCTAGCCATGTCTATCTCATGAGATATAAAATCATTACCCAATGCATTGGTGGTAGATATAGGTACCACCCATCTCAAAATGATACCATTATTATGTGTGCCACAAAATCATAAATCACACATCATTTCATAAGCCATGTAATAAAAATGGGAATCTCAAACATCATGACATCATAAAACAATTCATATAGGACAAAGAAATTCATAAAAATAATTCCATCAAAACATTATCAAATCAATGTAATAATAGGGACAAAAATAGAACCCTTTATTATCATAGATGGAAAATAATTTTGATAAAACACTTGAACTCCATTCTTGAGGAAAATATCATTTCTTCTTCAAAAACATTTTTCCTTTCTTAACATGTCATACAAATTTAAACTAAAAGAAGTTGATTAAAAAGAAACTTGAAAACTTGTAAAGGAAGCTTCTTGGAAATAATGTTTTAAAAATCCATTCATGCCGTATAAGTAAAAAAAACAATCTTCGTACTTTTGTTGGAAAAGTCAAAAAGTACCTCGTACGAAAAACGACAAAAGATTCCTTTCATATCTTTTACTAAAAACTCACCGAAAGGTAAAATTGGGTTTAAACAATTTTAGATGGATGGAAATAACATTACATATTGAGGAAACATGGATATGGATGATAAAATACACCCCAGTAAATACCAAAGTATAAACAATATCGGATAAAAATGAGATTGTGATATTTCCCTTACCTTAGGTCCGACTTGCTTTGTAAGTGTCCGAACCTCCTCTTCTTTGAAGTGCTTCTTTGAGACCTCCTTTTAGGGCACTAAAATTGGACTTGTAATAAGACCAGGACCTCTAGGATGATACTAGGGAAGTGGAGAAGAGATTTTGGTAGGGGTTGTCCGAGCTTGAATGCTCAAATTCGTGTGAGGAGGAGAGGGAGGAGGTGCCCTTTTATAAGGGAGGAGAGGGGCATCTTAGGAAAATCTCAAAATATTATTTTATATTAAGGTCAAATTCGGTTTATAATGGTTCCAAATGGTCTTATTTCGAAGATAAAGTTGGGATGGGTCGAAATCCTCTCATCCAATAGGATTTAGATAAGTTTAGGTTATTATTTTAACCTTATCAATTAGATTTAACTCTAAGTTAAATAATTTTACTTTTACAGTTTCTTTTTGTTTTATTACACTATATGGTTAATATACATACTATATGAAGCCAAACGAAAACCAAAGTTGTTTATTATTATTATATCTATCCTTATCTAAGTCATTTAGCTGAACCATAGATTTTTAGGAATTAAATAACAATTAATAATATAATATTTGTTTTAAAAACTAATTTATGTCAATAATGACACTATTTGGTAGATGATTTTTATGAAATTTCTAACAGAATGATAAGTTCGAACCATGTTACTTAAATCAATACTAACATGTCATATTAACCTAGAAAATTAGTGGGATTCATAAAAAGTCTCAAATTACATTTATTTTGGTGTTTATAACATCAATTATGTCAATATTTTCTTAAAAAGGTAATTACTGCATCATTGTTTTTTCATAAATAATTAAATTATATAAAGTATAAAATTACAAATAAAATACCATTATGTAGTAAATCGTTTTAGCTTTCTATTTCATATTTATAGTCGAAATTATATTATGTATAACCCTATATTAAAAATGTTTTAGTAAATAAACTTTTCTTTTAACTCTGTTAACTCTTCTTTGAATTAAATAATAATAAATGACCTAATCTAATCCAAGTGGGCCTAAATGATAATATTTTACACTTAAGGTTGTTTTTGGTCGAGATACACTTTTCCAATAGGATTAGGACATGTGTTTGGGTAATATTAATATCAATTTTACCCTTAATTACCCTATTTACTTTTAACCGTGGTAAATAAAAGTAAAAAGATACTATTCACCAAAAATTATTTTCATCTCATTGAACCACATTTTACTTACTGACATCAACCGTGTCTCTCGGATTTTTGAAATTCCATTCACAGAAGCATTAAAATTAAGATTTATGAAAAAAAAATTAATTTTTTTAACTACCACTTAGTAGTTTCACTATTCTTCAAAAATTGATGTTTTTCAGAAAAATGCCAAAATTTCACCCTAAACTATAATTGATATTCCAAATTCAAAAATGATTTCTATTTTACAAAATTCCCAACATATAAGTTGCATTAATTAATTTTATAATTAATTTCTGCTGTCACAACAAATAGCTTGTTTTTAATAGATAATAACTATCAAGAGATTAACACTTGTTTATGTCTGGTGTAAATGTGAAATTACATCCAATGACCAAAATTGTATTGAATTGTAAAAATATATTCTAAATATACTTTAAAACCACTTAAATTAATAATTTATCACTATTAATTATTTCTATTAAAAAATTTGTTTTTAATTAAAATTTAGTAATTTTCACTATTCATAAGAAAATGAAAGTTATCCAAAAAGTACCAAAATTTCACCCTAAGCTAATTTCGATATTACGAATCCAAAGATAAAGTCCATTTTGAAAAATAAAAATTACAAAATTTCAGAAAGTGCTTATTACTATTCATAATGGCTAGTTTTAATAATATTTTAATATCATATCGTTGTTTAGTGAAACTCGGTATTGCGTACTACACACGCTATCGAGGAAGGTCGTGATTGCGTGTAATACAAGGCAAGTCAAGGATGCGTGTTGTGCAAGCTCATTTTGGTGTAGCGTACTACAGAAGACATTAGTGAAATTAAAAAGAATATTTTTCATAAAATCTTGGGAAGTTACAGGGGCCCACCTGAGCATAACCTCCATTGGGAGGATATAATTATGTTGGGACCTACACGAGTTCTAACTCCTCTTTAACCCCACTAAACACCCCATTTACATGGGATGTCAACTCTCCACCTTTCAATCATTAATGTGCCAATTTACTTAATGAATTAATGTATTTCATCACATTCCTACCCCAAATTAATTATAACAGCTTCACCCATTAATTAAGTGATGTAACTTAATTTAATTTGAATCTTTTTCAAATTCTTTCCAATAATAAAATTATTGGAGAACCTGTTATTTTATTTTGGTGGGAAATTCATTTGGGTGGATCCTTGAGAGAGAATTTCATCCTTTCAATGAAGAACATGAAGAATGCTCCTTTCACTGATGAATGATGAGCACCGTATTCTCCCTCTTCAACCGGGGAATGGAAGTGGAAGCAACACCACCCCTGAAGAACGCTGACGACATCCTTGACCTCTTCTTTCCTAACGTCATCAAAACGATGCCCCCTTTTCCCGCAACACTGTCAATAAAAAATCCTCAAGAAAAGTAGGGGTTAGAATTGTTTTGTTCTTTTTCTTCGTCATATGAATTTATTGTATGAGAGCCGAATGATATCACCATGATGAGGAGGTTTTGGACCACAAAAAAAGCATAGCTCTACGCTTATTGTTTGTTCATCTTCATTGATGACGACGGTGGTAAACGCGGTGACCGTCAACGAGCCGACCATGAAGATGCCGGTGGCGCAAGGCCGCTGGGTTTCCATAATGGCGCGACACCACTGTGATGAGCAATGAGACAAGTCACAGACGGAATAGCCGCGGTGGTGTCAGAGGGGCGTGGTACCATCACACCATGCTGGAAAGAAGGTCTGCGGTCAGGAGGCCCATGGTGGTCGGATGAGGATCATGGTGCCATTTCACCATGTGGATATTAGTAGGAGGCCATGGCCAGGACATGCCATGGTAGAGGGGGTGCGGCGTCATCACGCAATGCCATGGTGTGGAGCGGCTGGCCGTTTGGGCTACCTGATATGTGTGGGACCAGCGCCACCTGGAGTTGGTTCAGTTCTACCCGAACGACTGTGCTATTCAAGTGCCAGGGGGCATGCGGTTCCCCTCTTGCTGTGGCTAAGGTGGGTTCCTGACATGCTGCCGAGTCGCCAGGCTGACCGTGCTGCCGGGACAACCAGGCCACCGGGCCACCATCAGGTTGGGCCGCCTCAAGCTAGGGCCACCCTCGGGTTGGGTTACGCCTTCAGGGCATTCCACCCCTTTAGTTCTAGCCACACCCTAGGACCAGGTCTGACCCACGGACTAGGTTAGACCCCGGTTTGAACTGGGTCGGGCCGGGTCGGTCTGATGGGGTCAGACCGGACCTGAACCCGCTATGGCCTTATCACTCCTTTTCACTCATATCTTGGGCTACGAGTGTCCTACCGACAAACCCTCTATGGTATCAGAAAGCATAGAGTGAGACAATTATTTTGGATCACCCCACATGATGTTTTAACACAGTTGGAGTACGGTCGCATTGATTTGAACCTAAAAACCAACAGGGCCCCTGGGATGGAAATTCCAATAACTCACAGACCAGGCATCTGATTGACATGTCGTCTATTCCGTTGAGACCCCAATGAAATGGAGGTCCTTTGAGATACTTACAAATGAAACATAGTGACAAATTGAGTATCAAAAAATAGCTCGTGGAGGAGATCCTTCCATAGACGAGGGTATGGTGTGTAGAGACCTAGAAGCTGACAGACCAGACAAGTGCTTGAACAATTCGACTCGGAGTGATTATACTAGCCCAGTAGGGAGCGCCTGGTAGTTGGTAGCAGACCCATGGTGGCTGGAGTGCCTTGTAGTTGCTAGAAGACCAACGATACATGATAGGAGGAGTACCTTTGCCGTCTATTAGGGTGAGAACCCGATATTTGGCAGTATAGCCATAGTGGATGGAACGCCTGGTATTGGGTAGCAGGCCCGCGATACTCGAAAGGAGGAGTACCTCAGCAGTCTATGGTTAGTGAGAAGCGCCTTGGTGTCTCGACATGAAAACTATTCTCAATATAAGAGCAGTTCACTAGCAGTGGTGGTATCAATAATGAAAAATCTTGGTTTGAGCTAATTCAATGACCTTTCTATTTTACTCATGAATGAGATGGCTTACTAGATAACATTGCTATATGTATGGGAATATACCTAAGTAATGGTTATAAATTGATTCATACTTTGTTGATTATCTTTGTTGGATTTTGTGATACCTTGAGGGTCTTGGGGTCACTACTGAGTATCGTTATACTCACCTCTCAATGAGTTATCCATGCACCTCATTGTGTTGGATGCAGACGACAGACAACGCTGACCGAGGCGGATTGTATGAGGAATGGACGATAACCGAATGTGGACCTCACGTTGAGTCAGTGCCCGTAGGAGACAGAGGGACATGGATCACTGAGAAGGCTATATGTACCTACCCATGAGGTAGGATCCATGGTGGACGATCTAGGAGCTTCTAGACACCTTCCACATGTTTTCCTATTTAGTTGTACACATTTTTCCATTCCTTGTAGTTTCTGTTGGGCTTGAATTTTTGGCCCCACTACTTTCAAAAAATTTGTCATACAATATTTACATAGTGTTTGATAGTTCTTTTACTCTTGTTGTGTTTGTTTACAGTTATAAAGGAAATTCCTCCCTAGTTTTTGGGATTTATGCCGTTGGTGCAAGTCGCCAGCCCCTGGCCTATGGAAGGCAGGCTTGGGGTTGTCATGATACGAGCCCCTAAGGATGGGTCATGACATGGAATTTATATCTATGGTTTTTTTATAAACAAATGTAAAGACATAATTTATACGGATCCATGTTTGAAATAAATACTGATTATAATATATATATATATATATTCAATAAGAATTAGTTGACAATGAGATGTATGATATTTGTAGAATTTATAATGGGCTATAAAATAATATTTGTAACCATCTTAAAAAATAAAACAATGTTTTTTTCATTGAGTAAAAAAAATAATTCATCATTAACCATGTTATCATTTGAATAACGTTATTTGGTAAATGATTTGACAAAAATTTTCATAGAATTTATTGATGTAGTAACATTCTTGGGTTTATTTCATGTTTTGGTTCATTCCTATATTTTATAACAAATTAAGAAATCTTATATGGAAGGGAATGAAATGTTTTAAAATGTATTATTTTTTAATAAGTGTGTGTTTCATTAATTTAACATTGATAGAGAATTTGTATTTATAATTGGAAAGAGATTATGCGTGCCTTGGGTTTCAAAGACAAAGAGAGAATTATTGAGTGAAGATCATTGTTCCCCAATTTCTATTTATCCTGAAAAAATATGATTTTCAATTTCCATTTGGATTATTAATATTTGTATGATATAAAAATTGATATTTTTAAATTTTAAATTGAATTTTTTATAATTTAAATGTTAAAATAATAATTATAATTTTAGATGATAATTATTTAGTCATTTCAAGATTCTTAATGGTAATGAGAAAATGTATCCACGGTTTTCATTGTGGTATTTAAAAAATTAATATCGTGGTAACAATGAAATTTTGGTTATTATTGAACCACTAACTAAATATACCCATTTACTTCCCATTCAAGAAACTATTTATCTATATCAACTTTTTAAACAATATAATAATATGGTAGTAAGGTCACATGTAGATCTTCTCTATGTAATATATGACAATGATAAAAACTTTTTTAAAATTTATTGGAAGGATATCATGAGTAATTAGTGTACATTATAAAATATCTATTTATATTTTCATCATTAGTTTGAGGGATGGTATGAATGATAATTTTAAACCATGTAACACATCCCAAATTAATTTTAAATTGATAATGAGTTTTTTTTTTGGATCAAAATAATTTTTTT
This sequence comes from Viscum album, assembly GCA_963277665.1. Classification (NCBI taxonomy): domain Eukaryota; kingdom Viridiplantae; phylum Streptophyta; class Magnoliopsida; order Santalales; family Viscaceae; genus Viscum; species Viscum album. Next base: position 852,845,762 of record OY728143.1, on the reverse strand, counting down.
GTTTATTTTTTTTATAATAAAAGATTTCATTTCAGTTTATAGATGGAACCATTTGTGGCATTAGATGAAAACCGTTGTTAGTCTATTGGTTTTTTGGTTGATGTAGGTGAAATGATATAGTTAAGATAATAATTGATTTATAAAATGGTTTTGAGTCTTATAGAAATTAAATAACCAATGAGGAAAACACATAAAATATTGAAGTGTTAAATAGATATTTTGGGATAAGTTATTTCTTCTGATGTTGGGGATCATGTTTCTTTTATAGTATATCAATGGAAATGTGTTATATAGTTTTTTTTGAAATGGAGGATATTATGTAATTATTTCATTGAATATTTTGATATGTTGGGGATATTTGTGTTAGTTTGTTATAGATTATACATCACATTGAGAATGTTTGATGTATATAATGTTTTTGACATATTGATGTAAACAACTATGTTTCAAATTCATCTCATGTTTTGTGTATAATTGAAGATCAATTTGAAGATAAAATTTAATTTGAGGAATAACCAAATCAAAATCTATAACAAAGTAATATTTTATTATATAACAAGTTAATTCAACAAGATATTGTTTTGTTAAATACACTCATGATTAATGAATAAACATGTGAAAATGTAAATTCTATAATGGAAAAATTATATAATGATTTTTAATTTTTGAATTAAATTCGAAGGAAAAAATTTACAAATATGGGAAAAATGTAACAGCCTTGTTAATATTCTAATATTATAATTAATATAATTATATTTAATAATTTATTGATATATATTTAGTTTAATTACTAAATAATTATTTTTTGTAAAATGGAAGAAGAATTATTTATATTTGACATTGATTTTTAGTTATTATATACATTTATTTACTTTAGATATTTTCTAATTATATAATTCCAATTTGAAAATTTTAACATCAATTTTGAATTCATAATTACTAAATTATCATATGTTTAATTTATCATAAATTTTTAAAATGTTTTATTTTTCACTGACTTTTGAAAAATACAATTTTTTATAGAAAAATATACATTCATTTATGTAACGCCCGGACCCCAGTTACCCAGAGTCGGTGCATTATTACATAACATTGGCATGATCACAAGAAATATCAAATCTCGAAAGACAGATTGGTTTGGTAGCCTTGGAAACAATAGATATATTCATAAAGTTTTACAATACCTCATGAAGTGAAAAACTACTAAAACAAAATATTGTCTCCATAATACACACTATTATCCCATCATAATATCCCTACAGGTCATTCATAATTTACATCTTCACATCCTGGGAAAAATAATACATAGAGAAGGGGTGAGCTCAAATGCCCAGTAAGGATAACAATATAGCCGAAACATTCATAAATAAGAATAAACATTTAAGGCAATGTATAACTAAAAAAAGCCTTTTAAACTTGAAATTCAATATAGTATGGCAAAAATAAAATGAAATAAGGTCATTTACTTATTCACATGGATATTCTAATAATCGAATAATCACATGCAATATCAATAACAACATTCATAATGATGGAATGAATAATGCCAGAATTTCATAACCACATATCCAAGGCCTCATGCCAAGACTACAAATAAGATTTTTTGAAGGCCTTGTGCCAAGACACTAATTTGTCTCATGAGACCTACTGATGCATCGAGGAGCTATAGCGGGCTCCACCTGTCACATATTATGTCCAATGCATTCCCATGTGAAAAGGTTTAAACATAACATAAACATCCGTATTAAAACTAGAATATGAAATGTCAATACTTCAACCATAAACAATGAATGGTATAAAAATAGCACATCCACAGTCAAAAATATCACAAAACCTTCAATACAATATAGAAGTTTTGTATCATAATAAATCAACTTCAAATAAGCGTAAAATCCATCAAAGGATGTTGACATAGATGAAATCAAAACTCTTTTTAGAGAAATATCACTTTTGATTTTGAAATCATTTAAGAGTCATATATTTATAAAATAAAACATTTTCTTTGAAAATATTCTTATAAGCTTATAATGGAAGTTTCGACAATTTTATAATGGTGGAAAAGAACCGCACCCACCGTATAAGCTAAAAAAACATTCTTACCTTAATTCTGTCAAAAATGATAAAAAGCACCTTGTTTGGAAAACGACGGAAAGATTTATTTATAAAAATCTTATAAAAAGTCAAAAAAGGGTATAAATTACTTTAACCCATATTCTTTTAAACAGTAAAAATGTTTTGAAATACATTTTTAAGAATCATATATGTGGATGATAAAGAGATCCCAGTATATTATTAAGTATCGACAACCTCGGATATTGAAGAGATTGTGAAATAACCCTTACCAATTTGGTAACATATGAAACCTACCACCCTTGTAAGAGGTATCATACAATGAATATGTAAATACACAAAAATTAAAGTGTATTACACAAAGAATACAATTATGGGCAGTACATACACCACACAAAATGTAATAGTGGTAATATGGCATGAATCTCACGGGAATATGGAGTGAGATGAAAACCACTTACCTTGTACTATTCCTTGGATGAGGTAGGTTATCCTACATTATAATGGTGAAATAATTGTTATTAAATTATTGAAGAATCATATACATTAATATAATATCATATATGATCTTTTAACATTTATTTGTTAATAATATCTTAGTATTATCGTTGTTTTGGGTGTTAACTTACTTGATTTATTTTATATGTTTTGTTATGTAAGCAATGTTTGTAATGGATAGGTTGTATCTTAATAATATCCAAAATGATATCAAGTCCTTATATACTATTATTAATCATCATATGAGAATTATACTTGAATGGATACGATGGAGAATGAATTTCATCGCGTTCGTGGAGACGGTAGTCCGTTTGTACGCACGAGCGACGATATCATTCTTTTGATATTAAAATAATATATTATTGGATGTTATATCATATATACAGAATCATTATCATGTTACATTTATTATTTACATGAATTAAACATCATTATTATACCCATCCAAAAAATAATTTATTGAATAACAATTACACCACGACATGGAGACGGTAAGCTGTACGTACGCACGTATGGTGACATGTTATTCAAAGGATGGATAGAATAATGAATATGGTTTTACCATGTTTATAATAAAATCACAGTATATATATGATACTGGAGTTATTATTTTATAATGATGACAACAAAGGAAGAGGAAGTGGAAGAAAAAAGGAACTTGAAAAAGGGTGGTGAAATCATTACCTCTTCTTTGGGTTCTTCCTTTTGATATGATCAAAAGGGATCCTTAAGTTGGCTTTTTGACTAATGGAAGACCTCCAGGAAGAAGTGAGGGAAGTTTAGAGTGTATTTGGGTAGAGTTTGGCCGAACCAAAAGGCTTTGAATGTGTGAAGTAATGAGAAGGGGGAGTGCCCTTTTATAAGAGGGGTGAGTGGGCACCTTTGGAAAAGCTAGAAATATTAATTTATAATAAATTCATATTCGGTTTCTAATAGCTCCAAAGTTTATTATTTAAATGCTAAGGAGGGAATGGGTCGAAAAACATTCAACCAATAGAATTTAGACAGGTTTTGGTTACTATATTAACCTTATCATTAAGTATTAACTCTAAGTTAATTAGTTTCACTTTTACAATGTCTCTTATTATTTTTATATTATATGGTCAATAAACATACTATAAACATACAAGAGACCCCCCCAAGTGGTCCATTAATGATACACCTATCATTATATAAGTCTCTTGGTCAAAAATTTTATTTTTAGGAATTTAAGATCAATTAATAATATAATAATTTTTTAAAACTCTTTTATGTCAATTTTGACACTATTCAAAAATTGATTTTTGTGAAACTCATAACAGAATGATTACATCGACAAAAGTCAATTAAATAAATTCTAATATGTCATATTAACCTATAAAATTAGTTTAATTCAATAAAAGTCTCATATTATATTTATTTGGGTATTTATAATATCAATTATTTTAATTGTTCACTATTATGGTAATTACTGCATCATCATTTTGTCATAATTAAATTAAATTATTTAATGTATAAAAATTATAAATAAACTATAATTATGTATTGAATCTTTGTATCTTTCTAATGAATATTTATAGTTGAAAATACAACATATATAACACTATGTAAAAAATGTTTTTCTAAAAGATATATGCTTATGCCAATTTTGTACTTATTTTAAGTTAATTAAAATAAAGTGTCCCTATCACCTACAAGTGGCTCCATGGGGTCCCAAAAACGACCCAAAGATGCCCATGGTCGGACATGTATCCACCAATAAGTTTAGGACAAGTTTTCAGGTAATTTAGTATTATTATAATATTATTTTTTAACCCTTATTTACCGGATTTACCCTTAACCATGGTAAATAAAATATTTACCGCAGTAATTATTCAAAATGTCTAAAAAAATGTTACCTATTTACAAAATATGAACATAATTATTCCAAATATGGAATCCATTTTTCAAAATTCAAAACACAGAAGTGGCAGAAATTAATTTAAAATTAATTCCCGTTGTTAAAACAAAAAGAGTGTTTTTAAGAGATAATAACTATCAATAGATTGACATTTGTTTATATCCGGTTTTATTGTAAAATTATGTAAAATGACCGACATTATATTAACTGGTAAAAATATATTCTAAATATACTTTAAAACAACTCAAAATAATAATTTCTCAATATAAATTATTTCGATTAAAAAAGTTGTTTTTAATTAAAATTTAGTAATTTTCACTATTCATCAAAATATAAGTGTTATCCGAAAAGTTCCAAAATTTCACCGTAGGCTAAATTCAATTTTCTGAATACAAAAATGAAGACCAATTTTAAACATAAAATATATATAATTTCAAAATTTAGGTATTACAATTCATAACGGCTAGTTTGATTGGTTGTGATGTGTGTTAGAACTCGAAGTTGCATACAACACACGCTACTTTATTATTCAAAGATAAGTGTACCGTGGAAGCTTGGGGTGTTACATTGTAAATTTTTTTTCCCAATTCTAAAGAATATATTTATTTAGTCAAATTGAATATATAAAAGTTTAAAATATTGGATTTCAAAAGGGTTCACTATTAAAGTTGGTAAAAGTTCATTTTTGAAGAATACTTATTTTATCTAAAAAAATGAATTTGTTCCTAAATTATGTCTAATAAACTAATAATATGGATTCCAAAATTATAATAATTATATAAGGTTCAAAATTTAGTTAATACTATTCATAAACTCTTTTGAACGGCTTGTTCGGTAAGTCATAGTGCGCTTGAACTCAGTGTTGCGTATAGTGCAAGTTAATGAATTATTTTGAAGAAATAACACACTATGCGATATTGGGGTGTTACATTCTCCCTTCCTTCAATAAATTGAGTTCTCGCAATTTGAAACTCTTCTTCGAAAATAATATGTTGAAAATAGAATCTATCTTTGTGGGAAAACCCACATCGGAAATTGGGTCACTAAAATTTAGTCTTAATATGAGGAAAAGAGAAATGAAAGGGTCACCACCAAATTATGATCTCGATTAGGAGAACATTGGTTGAAATTAGAGACATATAATTGGAGGAAAAACGTAAATATTTATACGTATTGATTGAAGTCATCAATCAAAAACAAGTGTAAAATTGAGGGCCTTAAATTCATCAATCTATGATGATTTGAAATACCATCAGTTCAGCAAAACATATGGTATTAGAATATCATATTTTTTGTTTTAATATCCCTTCACTATAGTATAAGAATTAATTTCTTCATTGAATGAGAGAAGAAGAAAAATATATATACTTCACAACTGGAGCCTCATCCTTTAACTAAGTTCTACCACAAACACATCTTTCACTCTAAAAGATAATAGAACTTAAAAATAATATTCTATTTATCCTATTAGTATAGGGCTAATAAATGAATTTATAATTCATCTAATAGAACCATTAAAAAATGACATTATTCAATCCAGGACATCACGTGGGTCAGTGGTAGGTGATACACCCTTGTCGCCCTTCGGTTGTGGGTTCAAGTTTCGCGGCCTTGTCGGATGTGACGGGTTGCCGCCCGACCTCTGGTTTGTCCTTTTATGGAAATCCAAAATAATCCAAACTAAAACTATCCAAAATACTTCAGTCCAAAATTCATAAGGAAGGTAAACACAATGAAGATCCTTTTTGCCACATAATAACATGTGAACACCTTCATCATGTATTTTTTAAACACTGCAACATCCTGAATTACCATAAAACCATATTGATTACATTCATGATCCATTATTCCTTAAAGAATAATAGATATACTCATTCAATCCAAAAATGTTTTAATCCCAAACAATGATATAATATACAAATCATTAATTAGTTTAAAGGTAGTAATGAATTTCCAATATAATTTATCCAAATCAATCATATATTATTCTAAAATCACTACCTCGGTATCAGAACCATATTATTGTTTATCTTTCTCTCAACCATATATTTTCAAATGATTTAACCTGATATTGAGTCACTTTTCTTTATTCCACACAATCTCAAGTCCTTAATGAAATAGTACTGTAGTACAATCCTTATATACTCCATAATTATTATAACAAGTATATTGTTGATACAACACTAAAATGACATAATCAATATAAGAAGTCTAATCATTCCTCTTCATCTGTGGTAGTATCATAACTTGATTATTATCCAATAGCTTCATTTGCGGCATAGTCTGATGACTATGACATAGGTTTGCGTAGTGTCCAAACTCCTTGCAAATGAAGCAATGATCATTTGAAACCATTTTATTACCCTTGCAGTCACGTACTTTATGCCCCTTTCCTCCACACTTATAACAAACTCCCATTCCTTTCAGGAAAGTTACAGGGAGTTTCTTTCCACAGTTATCACATATGGGAAAATTCTTCTTTTCCCTATTCCCTTTTTTCCATCTTTCTCTCTTCCATCCTTTTCTTCTCTTGCTTCCCTTCAAAGCCATAGGACTCAGTAAACTCTTTACTTATCTTATCAACACATGATATTATTTCTTCATATGATGATAATACATGGGAGACTATTTCTCTTATAAATTCTGGCTTAAGAACATGATAGATATGATCCTTCTTTCAATTTAGATCATGTGCATTGTTGGAGTTCTCATTCCTTCTACTGGGCGCCATTTCTAAACAATGGAATACACTATATTAGTTTATGAATAACAATACCTAATCCAAAACTTATAAAACACATAACATAAATTAAATACATTATGGATATAATCCATAATCATAAAAATGTCTCCTTTGAGGAAGTATATACTCATAAACCCATCATAATGGTTTGTAAAGAAAATGAAAATTATCCTAAGCATATCCCCAGGGAGTGTCGTAACCTCGAGTGCAGCAAGGCCCGTTGTCGTGCACCAGTTCCTGTTCGAGTCTAGCTCAAAGTGGTGTTTTTGAGTTTTACCCCTAGGTACATATGTGCCAGATCCGCCTCTACCTGCTCGTATCCAGACAGGGATGTATTGCTCGGAAAACTCAAAAAATCTCAACAATACCAAAATTCTAGAATGTTCTTCTATAGTAATCCTCAAAGTTCATCTTAGGTCTACGTGCTCTAATCAGATTTTATCTAAATCTAGCTCCCAAGGTTTGTACTAAACTTTCTCTGATACCAACTGTAATTCCCCGACCCCAGTTACCCAAAGTTGGTGCATTATTAAATAACATTGGCATGATCACAAGAATGATTAAATCTCGAAAGACCGATTGGTTTATTAGCCTTGGAAACACTAGATATATTCATAAAGTTTTACATTACATCATGAAGTGAAAAACTACTAAAAAAACATATTGTCTCCATAATCCACACTATTATCCCCTAATAATATCCTTGCAGGTCATTCATAATTTACTTCTTCACATCCTGGGAAAAATAAAACATAGAAAAGGGGTGAGCTCAAATGCCCAGAAAGGATAACAATATAGCGGAAACTTTCATAAATAAGAATAAACATTTAAGGAAATGTATAACTAAAACAAAAGCCTTTTAAACTTGAACTTCAATATAGTATGGCAAAAATAAAATGAAATAATTCCATTTAATTATTCACATGGATATTCTACTAATAGAATAATCACATGTAATATCAATAAACACTTTCATAATGATGGAATGCATAATGAGAGACTATCATAACCACATAGCCAAGGCCTCGTGCCAAGACTACAAAGAATATTTTTGCAAGGACTTGTGCCATGACACTAATTTGTCTCATGAGACCTATCGATGCATCGAGGAGCTATAGCGGGCTCCACCCATCACATATTATGTCCAATGCATTCCCATATGAAAAGGTTTAAACATAACATAAACATCCATATTAAAACTAGAATATGAAATGTCAATACTTTAAACATAAACTATGAATGGTATAAAAATATCACATCCACAGTCAAACATATCACAAAATCTTCAATACAATATATAAGGATTCTATCATAATAAATCAACTTCAAGTAAGCGTAAAATCCATCAAAAAATGTTGACATAGATGAAATCAAAACTCTTTATAGATAAATATCTCTTTCTATTTTGAAATCATTTAAGAGTCATATATTAATAAAACAAAACATTTTCATTGAAAATATAACCATAATCTTGTAAGGGAAGCTTCAACGATTTTATAACGGCCGAAAATAACGGCACCCGCCGTATAAGTTAAAAAAACATTCTTACCTTAATTCTGTCGAAAAGGTTAAAAAGCACCTTGTTTGGAAAATGACGGAAAGATTCCTTTATAAAACACTTATAAAAAGTCAAAAAGGGTATAAATGACTTTAACTCATATTATTATAAATATTAAAAAAAATTTGAAATACATTTTTATGAATCATGGATGTGGATGATAAAGAGATCCCAGTAGATTGTTACTTATAAACAAACTTGGATAATGAAGAGATTGTGAAATAACCCTTACCAATTTGGTAACTTATGAAACCTACAACACATGAAAGAGGTATCATACAATGAATATGTAAATACCAAAAATTAAAGTGTATTACACAAAGAATACAATTATGGTCAGTACATACACCACACAAAATGTAAATGTGGCAATATGGCATGAATCTCACGGGAATAAGGAGTGGGATGAAAACCCCTTACGTTGTACTTTTCCTTGGATGAGGTAGGATAACCTCCTGTATAATGGTGAAATAATTGTTATTAAAATATACAAGAATCATATACATGAATATGATATCATATATGATCTTTTAACATTTATTTGTTAATAATATCTTAGTATTATCATTGTTTCGGGTGTTTACTTAGTCGTTTTATTTTATATGTTTTGTTATGTAAGCCATGTTTGTAATGTATAGGTTGTATCTTAATCATATCCAGAATGATATCTAGTCCTTTTATACTATTATTAATCATCAAATGAGAATTATACTTGAATGGATACGATGGAGAATGAATCTCATCGCGTTCGTGGAGACGGTAATCCATACGTACGCACGAGCGACAGTGTCATTCTTTTGATATTAAAATAATATACAATTGGATGGTGTATCATATATACAGAATAATTATCCTGTTAAATTTATTATTTACATGAATTAAACATCATTATTATACCCCTCCAAATAATAATTTATTGAATAACAATTACACCACGACGTGGAGACGGTAAGCCGTACGCACGAACGTATGGTGACATGTTATTTAAAGGATGGATAGAATAATGAATATAGTTTTTCCATATTTATAATAACATCACAGTATATATATATGACACCAGAGTTATTATTTTAGAATGGTAACAACAAATGAAGAGGAAGTGGAAGAAGAAAGGAACTTGAAAAAGGGTGGTGAAATCATTACCTCTTTTTTGGGTTCTTCCTTTTGATTTGATCAAAAGGGCTCCTTAAGTTGGATTTCTGACTAACGGAAGGAATCTAGGACGATGTTAGAGATGTTGAGAGAGTATTTGGTAAGAGGTTTTCGGAACCAAAAGGCTTTGAAGGTGTGATGTAATGAGAAGGGGGAGTGCCCTTTTATAAGAGGGGTGAGGGGCACCTTTAGAAAAGCTAGAAATATTAATTTATAATAAATTCATATTCCGTTTATAATGGATCCAATGTTTTTTATTTAAATTTTAAGGTGGTGATGGGTCGAAAACCATTCAACCAATATAATTTAGACAGGTTTGGGTTACTATATTAACCATATCATTATGTATTAACTCTTCGTTAATTAGTTTCACCTTTACAATGTCTCGTTGTATTTTTATATTATATGGTTAATAAAATTACTATATACATCAAAGAGACACCCAAGTGGTCCATTAATGATACAAATATCATTATATTAGTCTCTTGGGAGAACCTTACATTTTTATGAATTTAATATCAATTAATAATATAATATTTGTTTTCAAAACTCCTTTATGTCAATTTTGACACTATTCAAAAATTGATTTTTTTGAAACTCATAACAAAATGATTAATTCAAAAAAAGTCATGTAAATAAATACTAATATGTCATATTAACCTATAAAATTAGTTTAATTCAATAAAAGTATCAAATTATATTTATTTGGGTATTTATAATATCAATTATTTTAATTTTTCACTATTATGGTAATTACTGCATCATCATTGTGTCATTAATAAATTGACTTCTTTAATGTCTAAAAATTATAAATAAAAATTATTTATTTATGAAATAATTTTAGATTTATAATTAATATTTATAGTCGAAAATCGAACATATATATTCATATGTAAAAATTGGTTTTCTAAAAGATATATGCTTATGTCATTTTTGTACTTATTTTAACTTAATTAAAATAAAGTGTCCCTATCACCTACAAGTGGCTCCATGGGGTCCCAAAAATGACCCAAAGATTTCCATGGTTTGTAATTTTTCCAAAAATAAGTTTAGTACACGTTTTAGGGTAATTTAGATTTATTATAATATTATTTTTTAATCCTTATTTACCAGATTTACCCTTAACCATGGTAAATAAAATATTTACTGCAGTAATTATTCAAAATGTCTAAATATAAAAGTTACCAATTTACACAATATGAACATCATGATTCCAAATATGGAATCTATTTTTCCAAATTCAAAACACATAAGTGGCAGAAATTAATTTAAAATTAATTCTCGTTGTTAAAACAAAAAATGTTTTTAAGAGATAATAACTATCAAAAGATTGCCACTTGTTTATGTCCGGTTTAATTGTAAAATTATGTACAATGACCGAAATTATATTAATCGGTAAAAATATTTTCTAAATATACTTTAAACCCACTCAAATTCATAATTTATCAATATATATTATTTCTGTTAAAAAATGTTTTTTTTAATTAAAATTTAGTAATTTTCACTATTCATCAAAATATAAGTGTTATCCGAAAAGTTCCAAAATTTCACCCTAGGATAAATTCGATATTATGAATCCCAAAATGAAGTCCATTTTGAAATATAAAATATATATAATTTCAAAAAGTAGGTATTACTATTCATAACGGCTAGTTTGATTGGTTGTGGTGTGTGTTAGAACTCGAAGTTGCGTATAACACACGCTACTATATTATTCAAAGAGAAGCATACTGTTGAAGCTTGGGGTGTTACACTGTAAATTTTTTTTCCCCATTCAAAATAATAAATTTATTTGGTTAAATTGAATATATAAATGTTTAAAATATTGGATTTCAAAAAGGTTCACTATTAATGTTGGTAAAAGTGCATTTTTGAAAAATACTTCTTTTATCTGAAAAAAGGAATTTGTTCTTACATTATCTCTAAGAAACTAATAATATTTACTCTAATATTATAAGTATTATATAAGGTTCAAAATTTAGTTAATACTATTCATAACCTCTTTTGAACGGCATGTTCGGTAAGTCGTTGTGCGCTTGAACTCAGTTTTGCGTGTAGTGCAAGTTATTGAATTATTTTGAAGAAATAACACACTATGAAATTTTGGGTTGTTAAAATTTAAATTATTTTTAAAGTAAAATATTATAATGGATTTAATTTAAAAAAAATATTCATTTATTATTTTTAATAATCGAAATACTTTTTAAATTAGATTTTTAACTAATGTGGTAAAAAAATATACCTAAAAGGTATTTTTTTGGAAAAAAGAAATGTTCATTACATTTTTCTGATATAAATTTTTATTAAATTCAATCACTTATATTTATTTAATTTTATGAAATTCATTACATATTTATAATTATTTTCCCTATATGTCGTTAATATTATCCTTTTACTTTTTTTAACATAAATTGTAACCATAATAATTATTGTGACCATAGAAATAGGTATACCAGGAAAATAAAGTTAAAAATAAAAATTTGAGGACTATAAACAGAAACTAAACATCAACATATTTTTTGGTTCAGAATTAAATACTCTTCCTCTTTTAAGAATCTAATATTATTAGTTGTGATCACGTTTGGATATCCCAATTAATTCGTATTAATTAAATATTATACAAATTTCCAAAAATCATTGATCCCCTATCTTATAGATGGTAAACTATTATTCTCATTGCATATCACAATGAAAGCCTATTGTTTTTATAAATAACTACTCAAATATATTCATTAATTTTCTCCATAAATCTTAATGAAAATGTTTTCTAATGAATACCATCAATAGTGGTATTACAATATTAGGGAAACGTAAGTTCCTAAATAAGATATATTAGTTTTCAATCACAATAATTCAATGATAGTTGTAATTATGGATTTAATTTGAATCTGTTATATTAATAAAAAATTAATTTGTATTGAAATATAATATAACACATTTTGTATTACATTAACATACACTGAAAAGTTATACTAGCATTCATCTGTATGTGTGGACTACAACCACTATAAAGCGATGAGATTCATTTTTCATCCCCAAATCACATGAATGATATATATAAGTATAATTAAATAAATAATATTACATTAATGATGTTATGATAAAACATTAATGGTAAATTGATACTTAACTTTATTCCAAAATGATCATGTAAAAAAGGAAATGTTAAGCATCTCTATGTAAAACCTACCATCACCACCATTGTAATGTAATTAATTTTTCATAAGAATAATTTATAATTTTTTAAATATTATAATTAATGTTTAAAAATGAAAATTATTTCAAGATTACAATTCATAATTTTATTTAATATGGTGTTCTTTGAAAATTGACAGCTTACTAATTATATTCTGGAATTTTTAAATGAACTTATTCAAAATATTATTCAGGAATATAATTAGATGAATAATCTTATAAATAATTATATGTTCTAAAATAAAAAAGAATAATAAAATAGAAAAAGGATGTTATGTTTGAAACTAATTGTTATATTTTTAATATTTAATATGATAAATAATTCCTGTGATGTTTTGATCTCAAGGGTAGCAACTTTAATTAAAAAATAATATATTAATGTTTCTTGTAAAACACTATTTCTTAAATGTATTTATTTTTTAAAATGTAATTTTGAAAGATTTATATATAAATTTGTGATTTATAATGGATATTGTATTGTTTTTTTTAATTTCTCAATGAATGATTCAAAAGGAATATGATTTGGGGATATTTTGACACTAATTTAAAAAAATCATGTTCTTTTCTAATGTATATGGAGAAAATGAATTTCCCTGCCACTATGACTATTTTATTGTAGATTATTGGAATTATTTTTTAGGACGGGTTTTAATTATATACCATGGTTGGGTGACTCTATTATAGCTATCCAATGCATTTGGTAGACTGATTGGGTTTACTAATTAGGGTTTTACCAAAATATTATAGTAATATGGTTTCATTGTTCATCCATGTATAATGGTAATTTTTATATAATCTGTAAGCATGAAGGTTAGTCTTTGTATAATGGTGATAAAAATTTCTTGTGTAACAGTGACAGTTACTCTATAAATAGTATTTATATGGAAATGTAGGCTGCATTACATACCTTATTTATTTGTGTTTTCTATGGGATTTTATAGAAATATCATGGTTTCAAAAGGCAACCAAAAGTATATGATTATTTGTAAGATATGAATTTATAATGATGGGGGAAAGTTAATATGAATATTTCATGACTTCAAAGAAAAAAATTAGAATTAATTTTCCATTAATATTTATTATTAATATTTTAATTAAGATCACCTAGAAGATATGTTTACTTCTAGGGTATTAAAATTTTTAATTTGAATGAAACATTCTTTTTGATAAAGGATATTTTTATATGTATTCATGGACTAATGATTTTTTCATTCCTTTTATCTCCCTTATATAAATAATTTTTTTACTATCCCACATTATAAATTGTTATTCACAGTATTGAAGGATTTATGGGGACAAAGAGGATGTTGAGACCAGATTTGTGATGATGTGTCATGAAAATAAAAAAAAAGGTATAAATTAAATTTTTTATGTGAAAAATTTATTAAAATTTTATCATGTTTATTATTTATATGTGTAGTATTTATGGATGTTTTAATGACATATGAATCTAAAACTATAATTATAAAAGAACATTACGAATGTAAGAAAATTATTCCTATATTAAATTCACTATAATATGAAATGTATATGGTATTTTACATATAAATTATCTTTTAATATGTTTATTTAATAAATGTATAATAAAGTCCAAATTTATTATTTTGGGGGATTGATGGTGTATGATGTAATAGAATACATGACGTAAGGGTTTATCTGTCACGAACCAGGTCGTTCTGTCATCCGACCTAGTCTGCGACATGGCCTGAAGTGTTTTCCCGATCCCCACGGGCTGGCAACTAGTGCCGGGGATCAAAACAAACTAGTTGGGAATGGTTTGGCCCATGAAAAAGATAAATAAACACAAACTGAACAAGTAGATAAATAAAGGAAAATAAACTGAACAATGTGGTAGTGGAAAAAGGAACAAACAATGAAACATGACATACCTCAGGTGACCCCGTGGATCATAATGGTACGACAACCACACTCGCTCCCAAAAGCCATCCAAGACTGAAACCTGAAAACTGAAAAGTAAAGTAGGCGTGAGCACTGAGATGCACAGTAGGAAAGCCAAAAATATAACCACGTCCTATGCCTCCTCCTTTATTAAGAAATCCTATTATGCCAGTTTGAAAATAAGATATAATAAAATAATGTTTTTCCTTATTTTAAAATTCAAGTAATGAGTTTTCATTTTCAAATAAAGCATTTCACTCTTACTACATTTTCAAAATAGGATCCAAGCATGCATTAACATTTTAAAATGAAAAGAAACTGGTTTGGAATAAAATTTGATTTTTACAAACAAGACACCAGGTATGAAACAACTTAAAAGAAAGTTACATCACAAGCAGCATGTAACAAATGAGCACTATGGGTAAAACCTATAGGTATCTAGAACAAGTGGGAACCTGGAGACCTCGTACCTCGGTGAAATGTGGCATAGAAGACCACGGACCTCAGAAAACGTGGCTTAGAAGGCCACGACCCTCAAAAAACGTGGCTTAGAAGACCACGACCCTCAGAAATTCATATGTTTAGTTAGTGTTATTGCGTCAATCCTACTAGTCAAACCACGATGAACCCCTTGTGTTTCATCTAGCGTAGTAGTCCTGGTCACCAACCTAGATACCCGAGTTTCCCATTGTTCTCTATTTCAAGTGGTGGTGAGTTTTTCTTTATCATGAAAACATATATGAACATAAAAGTTTCGTTATCAAAAGCTCATTCAACCTCTCACCGATGTTCTTCCTCCATAAGTGAATTCCCCCTCTTTCACGTCACACAATTCATAAACTTCAACGTTAGGAACATCATAAACACTTTCAACATACAAATAATTTTCTAAAACCAAGGGGGCATGCCTCTAGAGTGGTTTTTCTTTTCCATAAAACACTCTTAAGGTTCCAAATGGGCTTTATTACATAAAGGGAATAATTTTTACAATTAACAGGCAAAAGACCAAACACCTTTGGAAACACACATTACCAATTCAAAACCACTTTAGGAAATATTTTTTTTAAGAAAGGTCACTTATGACCGATATCATTAAAAATGCATTTCAGTTTCCAAGCAAAGGCATAATCATTTCTAGAAACCGTAGACCTGATTTCAAAGAAAGTGTATATAGCATAAATGTAAAAAATATTTTTAAAACAAGCTAGGAATTATGAATCTCAAATTAAAGGCATAGGCATAGATGACCTACCTCAAACTTGTTGCTATCTTTCAAGGGCCACTCGAATTGACACTTGGCGCACACACACCCATGCATTTATACATATACATATACACACCCCTTGCTGCATTGCACATATTCCCAATGCCATGAAGGAATATGTACAATGAGGGGATATATATATATGTCTTACCCTATGCATGTACATGTAGGATGCCTCGACACGCGCGACCCAAATCCAACGAACCAAGGCCCAATGCACTACACATATAATTTAATAAAACAACTTAAACACTTGAATGATCTACAAATCATTTCAAAATAACACATCAAGGGTTCTGACCAAAAGAAAAACATTAAAAACGTCATTTTTAAAACCAAACGTGCCAAGATGCAACACCGAAACACTAACTGGAGCCTACACACATTTTAATAATCAAACTGCATAGTTTAAAAAACATTGATAAACAATTCAACATGGGTTTTCCACAGAAATGTTTCATGCGCAACGCCTAAAAACACTACTATAAAATGCAAACACACCCAACCCTCAAGAAGAATTAGATTTTCTTCTTTAATGTCCTTAAATAAATCAATTCCAGAATTTATAAAACAACCATGAATGATGCAATAAAGGACATACTACAAAACACACAAATCCCTCTTATTTAAAAAAACAAAAGCACACTAAAACATTTCGAAACTTCATTCACATCACATACACAAATCTAAATAACCAACTTCATGCTTTATAAATTAACATCATATAACACAACATGGGTTTTCCTCAAAAGCACACCCCATTAGCTACAAACATTCTATATAAAAACCATGGCATACTGAACTTCTTCAATATTAGTTTCGCTCCAAACGGATCAATCACATATCCAAAAATTTATTTAAGAAAGTAAAATAATTCCCCAAATAAACAAAATTTGCACTTAGAAAATTAATCAAAGAACATCATAAGTTAATTAAACAAGAAAATTAATTCATCAAACAAAACTTATATGCGGAAACACTTACCATCGGTGTCAAAAATTTGAATTCTGACGCAAAACATTGATCGCACGCCAAACACACCACAAGCAACCACAATTTGACCCTAATTCAAGCATTGGAACAAAAAAACACAATCAAACCCGAATAGCGACCCTAAAAACACAAAACCCCAAAATTAAGATTAATTCACTAAGAAGAAATTGAAGAATCCTCACACGAGGACCATGGCGAACCCGCTTCTCTTGACAGCGGTGGCTAAAACCGACCTCGACGGAGCCCGGAGGAACATAAACAACAAAAATCAATTAAAAAGGGAACCCAAAAACATGTTAGGGTTCGGCCAAGAAAAATGTACCCCATAAAATCAAATAAAAAATCAAAATATGGGAAGTGGGAGGGAGAAGAGGCTCACCGAAGGGATTCGCTCGCCAAAGGGCGAAGAGATTTGATTGCAGGAGTAGAAGAGCGGTGTGCCGGAGCTCCCAATCGGCCAGGACATGCGAACAGGATAGTGGGGAGGCCGGGTTGCGTGAGCAGGGGAGGGGGAAGCTCCCATAGGAGAGACGTCACCGGAGGTAGAGGGAGGCGCACCAGGGGCTTCGGCTGGAGGGGGGAGAAGAAGAGCGGGATTAGGGTAAGGGGGGTAGTGTGAGCGGGAGAAGAAGGTGGGGGGGCATTGTGCGCAACACACAGGGAGGAAGAACAATAAGGAAAAAAACAAGAAAAGAAGGGAAAAGAAAATATAATAAAGAAATAAGATAAAAAAATAAAATAAATGAAAAAACAATAAATCAAATAAAACATTAATAAATAATAATAATAATAAACTAAATAAGGTTTTTAATAAATTCCAATAATAATAATAATAATAAAATAATAATAATTATTATAAACTAAACAATAATATAATTATTATTTTTAATCATAATAAAAATTATAATAAATTTAATATGATATTAATAAACTTAATATACTTAACAAAATTAATGGCAAGTTAATAATAATAACATAATTATAATTACGCTATATTAATAAACATGGTGAGCATAATAATAATAAAAATAAAAATAATTACCATAATTATAATTATTAAAATACATCATTAAGCTAATTTTATTTATCTATCTTGAACATGATGCAGGCCGCACGGTGATAAGGGAAAAGCCGCACAACTTTGAAAACGCCCTGCCCATGCACTGAATGTTGTCAAGGGAAAAGCATTCATTCGTCAACAAAATGAAAAAAATTTAAAATAGGCTTGATCTACAGCTCGATAGAAACTTTCAAAGTCTGATAAAATAATAAAATAATATTAATTTAAATGTTCAGGTGTATCAATTCTCCCCACCACAAATACATTATGCCCCTAAAAAGTCGCCCAGTTGAACGAGGAATATAACTCGAGTTAAAAACGGGATTGGACCCAAAAAAACATGAACTCAGTGTGACATTTCACTCGACGAGTCACACCCGAGCAACTCTGGGGGAATCTGAAAAGAGAAGAACCATCAGGAAACGAGGAGGGTTCTCCCCACCGCAAGAACCCGACTAGAACAACCAACATTGAGACTCTCAGCATGAGTTAACTATGGAACTACTAACTTGATCCCAGAGGAAACCACCACACATACCAAACCTCGAAGAAGGCATGACATGATTCATGGTGGGTCTCCCCACCATTTAAGAACCGCCCGGCTTAAACCAACCAGTATAAACCGACACGAGAACTTCCAACCCAAACCAGAAACCACTAACACATGAGAAAACCCACGGAAGAATTCTACCAAATGACGGACTTAACCATGACTCATAATTTCCACAAGAGATAAGAATCTCCAAAACGAGCATGTACTAAAACAAAATAGGTCACATTTGAGGAGGGGCAACTACCAGAATTACAAAAAGAAGATATCACCAAGCCTTCATACAACCATAGAGGGGTGATCAAAGAACAAAGACTACAAATAGGAAAAGAGACCTTTACGCCTCTTACTGAAAACAGAACCTTCAATGATGGGAGAGCTACAACAGGGAAATCCAGACCGTCCCCATTTCAGCATTGGAGAAAAAAATTAGAACATGGTTCCCCACAACTAACGATTCCTGACTGCATGAAAAGCTTCACTCTGAGACCTGTGGCTGGAGCTCTGATGTCTTGAGGCATCTACTGCCCCACAGTTAGGAGCTAACATCTATCAGTCGAGACTCTTTCGGATGTTGCTGCTAGAAGAACCTCTCTATGTTCCCCAAACAGCCACACCGATAGCAAGTCTTCAGTGGATGATGATGAGGCAACTTAAAGTCCCCAAACAGGCCACAAAAGAAGCGAACATGAGAGTGACCCGACTAATAGAAGATGGAATTGACGAGAAAACATGTGTGAGATGGGTTCCTCGGGTTTTCTCTCACAGAATGGGGAGCCATCCCAATCACCAAAGGGAACCGGTCCTTGAACAATAGGCGAAGACCCCACGCAAGAGAAACTTTAATTGATTCTGCGACGTTATCTTTGGAGAATAGGAAACCAACATCTTGAGATGACCAACGTAGGCATTCACTATTCATTGGCCTTGCTGGACACTCACGAGCCTTGTCGATTTCCTTACCTGCACTTCCACAAATATAAACCATCAGACGAGAGTGGTCATAAACACCTTCCAAGACATTCCATCATGCAATAACGCTAGGATTATATCCTCCATAAATCCCATGTTTCACCTTCAAATAGAATTGAACCAACACGAACTCTCTTAGCTTTAGGAGTTTTCAATATCCTCAAAACACCAACTATTTCATCAAGCGAGTCCGCTACCTTTGATAGATCATGATCACTACGAAATAAGAACAACACCCGAAAAGAATTCAATTCCACCACCCTGCTAAGCGTCTGGTTAGAACCAACAACTAGAAGAGGCTCACTAGAATCGTCTAGGACATTTCTGGGAAGCATAATCAAAAACAAGAGGCACATATCCGAATCAAAACTCATCATAAATCAAAATTCTACACCTCAATCACAAATGAAAGCTCAAATTTAAATCACTATTCCAACCACAATTCAGTACGTCAAAACAAAGAACTCACGAAAAAGGATACCCAACACAAAAAGATAACGCTAAAAAATTTATCACTCACTTTTATAAACATTTGAGAAACCCTTTTTGAAAACCATTTTTCAGCAAACAAAACAACTTAAATATCCACCATTGGTATCCCATGAAGTCTCACACATACATATCCATGTGCTAGCTCAAGAACCCATCCACTCACATCAACAATTTCCCCACATCCCACATGTGCACCTCAATATATGTGATCACTCATAGGAATACCAAGGGTCAATTCAAGACACTTCTAATTTCCAAAACATATTATTAAGCACAAACACAAATTCCTAACCAATTGAGAAATTCACTTATCATTGAAGAAAAACATTTCAAAATTCCAAAACGTCTTCCATTTCAAAAACCATTTTCCACTACAACAACCATATTCCCTTTTGAAAACACCTTCACCAAAAATACATTTTCATTTTTGAGATCAACTCACAGCATCAAAAATGAAGGTCATACATAACTCACATCAAAATTTCCAAAAATAAAACACTAGTGGATATGCTAAACTGGTAACATGGATTAGTAGACCATTCTCCGAGCGGGCATCCACCACAGGATGTATCTTGAACCCTACACTCGGGTTGTACATGGGTCGCTACTCCATGCAGGTATGTCGTGTAACACTGGATAACTTCCCATGTCATCCCTCATCCACAAAGTCCAAGCAGAAGAAAAACACAAATCCCATTCTACCTCTGGAAACTCGAGTCTTGGTACGGGAAAGGGTTCATGAAGTCTTTACAGCACCTTGCTCTTGAGTCTTGACACACCTAATCACCAAGCTACTTGACACCCCAAATAACAAGGGCACCTCTGATACCATTTTGTCACGAACCAGGCCGGGATGTTATCCGACCCGGTCCGTGACATGGCCCGAAGGGCGTTCCCGATCCCCACTTGCTGGAATCTAGTCCCGGGAATCAAAACAAACCTGTTGGGAATGGTTTGGCCCATAACAAAGATAAATAAACTTAAACTGAACAAGCAGATAAATGAAGGAAAATAAACTGAACAACTTGGTAGTGGAAAAAGGAATAAACAATGAAATGTGACATACCTCTGGTGACCTTGTGGATAACCAAGGTACGACAACCACACTCACTCCCAAAAGCGATCCAAGACTGAAACCTGCAACTGAAAAGTAAAGTAGGCATGAGCAATGAGATTCTCAGTAGGACAACCAAAATATAACCACGTCTTATGCATCTGCCTTTATTAAGAAATCCAACTATGCCAGTTTGAAAATAAGATATACTAAAATAATGTTTTCCCTTATTTTCAAATTCATGTAATGAGTTTGCATTTTCAAATAATTCATTTCACTCTTACTACATTTTCAAATTAGGTTCCATGCATGCATTAAAATTTCAAAATGAGAAGAAACCGGTTTGGAATAAAATGTGATTTTTACAAACAAGACACCAGGTATGAATCAACTGAAAAGAAAGTTACATCACAAGCAGCATGTCACAAATGAGCACTATGGGTAATCCCTATAGGTAGCTAGAACAAGTGGGAACCTAGAGACCTCTTACCTCATTGAAACGTGGATTAAAAGACCACGACCCTTAGAAAACATGGCTTAGAAGGCCACAAACCTCAGAAAACGTGGGTTAGAAGACCACGACCCTCAGAAATTCATATGTTTAGTTAGTGTTGTTGTGTCCATCCTGCTAGAGAAACCGGGATGAACACCTATCATGTCATCTAGCGTACTAGTCCTGGTCACCCACCTAGATACCCGGGTTTCCCATTGTGCTCTATTTCAAGTGGTGGTGAGTTTTTCTTTATCATGCAAACATATATGAAGATGAAATTTTCTTTATTAAAATCTCATTCAACCTCTCAAAATTATTCTTCCCCCTTAACCGTATTCCCCCTCTTTCACATCACACAATGCATAAAATTCAATGTCAGACACATCATAACACATTCAATATACAAATAATTTTCTAAAACCAAGGGATCGTGCCTTAAGATAGGTTTTTCTTTTCCATAAAACACTCTTAAGGTTCCAAACGAGATTTATTACATAAATGCAATACTTTTTACAATTAACTGGCCAAAAGTGAAAACACCTTTGGAAACACACATTACCAATTCAAAACCACTTTAAGAAATAATTTTTTTACGAAAGGTCACTTAAGATCGTTATCATTAAAAATGCATTTCAGTTTCCAATGAAAAGGCATAATCATTTCTATCAACCGTAACCTGATTTCATATAAAGTGTATATAGCGTAAATGTAAAACGTATTTTTAAAAAAAGCAGGAAATTATTAAACTCAAATTAATGGCACATGCATAAAGGACCTACCTCAAAATTGTCGTTATCTTTTAATGGACACTCAAACCGATACTTGGCGCACACACGCCCATGCATTTATATATATACATATACACACACCTAGTTTCATTGCACATATTCGCCGCGCCATGAGGGAATATGTACAAAGAGGGTATATATATATATGTCTTACCCTATGCATGTACATGTAGGATTCCTCGACACACACCGCCCAAATCTAACGGAGCAAGGCCCAACACAGTACACATATAAATTAATAAAACAACTTAAAAAATTGAACGATCTAAAAAACATTTCAAAATAACACATCAAGGGTTCGAACCAAAATAAAAACATTCAAAACATCATTTTTAAAACCAAACGTGCCAAGTTGCAACACCAAAACACCAACTACAGCCTACACACTATTTAATAGGCGAACTTCATAGTTAAAAAAAGTGATGAACAATTCAGCATGGGTTTTCCACAGAAAAGTTTCATGCGCAACGCCTAAAAATAGTACCAGAAAAAGCAAACGCACCCAACCCTCAAGAAGAAATAGATTCGCAGCTTTAATGTCCATAAATAAATCAATTCTAGAAGTCATAAAATAACCATGAATGATGAAATAACAGACATAACTCAAAAACACCCAAATCCCTTTTCTTTTAAAAAACCACACTTAAACCTTTCGAAACATCATTCACATCACATACACAAATCTAAATATCCATCTTCATGATTTATAAATTAACATCATATAACACAACATGGGTTTTCCTCAAAAACACACCCCATTATCTAAAAACATGCTATAAAATACCATGACATACTGAACTTCTTCAATACTAGTTTCGCTCCAAATGGATCAATCACATAACATCAAATTTATTTAAGAAAGTAAAATAATTCACAAAATAAACAAAATTCTCACTCAGAAAATTAATTAAGGAACATCCTAAATTAATTAATCAAACAAATTAATTCATCAAACAAAAAATATATTCGGAAACACTTACCATCGGTGTCGAAAGATCGAATTCTGATGCAAAACATTGATCGCATGCCAAACACACCACAAGAAACCTCAATTTGACCCTAATTCAAGCATTGGAACCAAAAACAACAAAATAAAACCCAAATAGCAACCCTGAAAACACAAAAATACAAAATTAAGATTAATCCACAAAGAAGAAATTGAAGAATCCTCACCCGAATACCATGGGGAACCCAATTCTCTAGACAACGGTGGCTAAAACTGGCGTCGACGGATCCTAGAGGAACCGAAACAACAAAAATCAATCAAAAAGGGAAAACCAAAACATGTTATTGTTCGGCCAAGAGAAGTGTACCCCATAAAATCAAATAAAAATCAAAATAGGGGATGTGGGGGGGAGAAGAGGCACACCGAAGGGATTTGCATACCAAAGCGGGAAGAGATTTGATTGCCGGTGTAGAGGAGAAGTGTTCTGGAGCACCCAATCAGTTAGGGCATGCGAACATGCGAGTGGGGAGTCCGGGTTGCTTGAGTAGGGGAGGGGAAGCCACCACCGAAGATCCGTCACCAGAGGTAGAGGGAGGCACGCCGGCGGCTTTGGTTGGAGGGGGAGAAGAGGAGCGGGAGGAGGGTAAGGGGGGGTAGCGCGAGCAGGATAAGAAGGAGGGGGGGTGTTGTACACGACGCACAGGGAGGAAGAACAACAAGAAAAATAAAAGAAAAGAATAGAAAAAAAATAAAAGAAATAAATAGGATAGAAAATAAAATAAAAGAAAAAACAATAAAACAAATAAAACATAAATAAATAATAATAATAATAAACTTACTATGGATTTTAATAAATTCCAATAATAATAATAACAATAACTTAATAATAATTCTTATAAATTAAACAATAATATTATTATTATTTTTAATCATAATAAAAATAATAATAAATTTAATGTGATATTAATAAACGGAATATACTTAACAAAATTAATTTAGAGTTAATAATAATAACTTAATTATAATTACGCTATATTAATAAACGTGGTGAGCATAATAATAATAAAAATAAAAGTAATTACCATAATTATAATTATTAAAATACATCATTAAACTCATTTTATTTATATATATTGAACATGAGGCAGGCTGCACGGTTACCAGGGCAAAGCCACACAGCTTTGAAAATGCCCTGCCTATACACTGGATGTTGTCAAGGGAAAAGCATTCATTCGTCAACAAAATGAAAAAAATGAAAAACATGCTTGATCCGCATCTCGATAGAAATTTTCAAAGTCTGATAAAATAATAAAATAATATTAATTTAAATGTTCGGGTGTGACATTATCATAAAACAATTTTTAAAGAATCATATTCCCAAATCACCAATTATATCAATTATTTGGTTTAAGTGCATACCATTAATGAATTGTTTGATGACTCTAATGGAAATAATGTAGTATACAAATCATTCTATTTTTATGATTTTCATATTATTTATATGAAATGATATCCAAATAGATTAGGGAACTTGTAACAATTTCACTTATTTTTTGGATATTATTTGATACAATTATAATGAATTAAACCATTAATAATAGAACCAATAAACCTCCTAAATTTTATATCAACAATCTATTCATCTAATTTTCATATATTAGTTATATTTTTCCCTTTTAAATTAAAACTGATGTGAAAATGTTTTTAAAGAGTATCTAACCTTATTTCTACAATATTAAACAAACATTTTCATCTTTATCCCCAATATAAAATATTATTTTATATATAATATCACTTATAGTCTATTTATTAATGGTAAATATTCAATAACTTTTAATATATTTATAATAATGTAAAAGGAATCATTATAATATTTTACCAAAAAATTATTTTTTGAATTTTAATAAAACAATAAAAGTAATGATATATTTCAACATATTTTACATGAAATTATTTTCCCACTTTCATAAATATTAACTATTTATTCTTCTATTAAATATTTTTATAATTATATACAATGAAAATAATTTTCTCAAAAATATTAATATTGTAAATTGAAATTTGATTAATGAGATTTTTTTTCATGTCTCATTGAAATATTTGATTTATATTTTAACATAATATTTCACATAGGTCATAATTTATTAACAATTCAGACCTTTTTATAGGGATATGATAACATTTTTTCAGCTATATTAATAATATATATTTTATACTATTAGTATTATAAGATGTTTATGATGCTAATTCAATCATTTATTATCTTATGATGATATGATGAAATTTTATGGTCATGTAGCACACAAATATATGTTATTAATTATGTGAAGGGTGGGATCGTATTTATATTTCACACCCATTAATTATTATATAATTTATATCTTATAATATAATTAAAGGAAACTGTTGGATGTTCTCAACCACTATATGAAATATATAGATATTTTTAATCTATGTTGATATGGAAAATAGGTGGGATATATAATACACTCTCGCTTTATGAGATCAACAACTAAACATGATATATAATTTTCATTAAACATCCATGATGGTTTCAAACACATATATCATGATGATATTATTATGATTTAAACTCATTGTTCATGATTAATTTTTTAATGATTATCCAAACATGTGATTTAATAATGTTTTATCCAATGTAAAATAATTAAGATATACTAATTTAATGGAATTTGTTTTAATTAAATTATCATAGTTTGCGATAAAATTTTATTCATGATATATATGCCTATCATAAATGATTCATATATATCATTTTTCCATAATGATCATCAAGTCTCACCACATTTTATGTTTTATTTTTTTCCAAGATTATAAAAAAGCTTAATAAATTGGATAAATTTATAATTAATAATTTTTAAATAAATACACCATATATGATTATTATTGTATTTTGATAATATTTTTAGGAATGTGAAATCAAATAACTGAAAACAATTATGGTTTTTTAAATTTTTATTAATGAGATATATGGAATATTTATTGAAAGAACATATTATTAAATTTTTATTCTATAATTTATATAGAACTATATCATGGATGATTTATTTTATGAAAATAATATCATATTTTGAGACTCAATACCATGATGATATTATTTTATGTGGAAGTGGTGATTAAAATTCTATTTCATTTCATGAGATATTGGATATTTAATATTCTAGAGCATTCTAAAAGAATAAATAAATAGTTACCTAAATGTAAATATATGAGAATAATGAATAGAAGTTTTCCTTGGAGATTAATAAAAAGAATAAATCTATATATAATTATAACTAAATTTTTTTTACTGTTTTTATAATAAAATTATTTTATTATATTCAAATTATATCATTAATAAAAAATTAAGAATTAATAAAGGTCTAGTGGTGATGGTACAACCAATGGTATGTCAAGCCTTCAGGTTGTGGAGTTATTTTCTAGTCCCATATCAGATTTTTAAGTGTTGATGTCATCATTATATCATAAAATGATTTTCATATTAATATATGTTATAGTTGATGATGTATTCTATAAAACATATATTCCAACATAAGTGGATTTCCTTTTGAATATAATTTAATTCTTAAACTGCTTTTAAGGCAATAAAAGATATAAATAGGAAAACTGAAATTGAAGCTTTTAGCTCATTAGATTCATTTTTTAATCATTATAATATACTAAATATGATTTTTCTACATGCATATAGGGAATATATTAAGGTGAAAAATTCTTTGTCAAATATGTTGGTCACTGAAATGAGCATGACGTGGTCTTTTATAGATCACATGTTTTTTCATTATTAGTGTATGATAATATGTGACTGTTGGTTCACTCTCAACATTTTATTCTCTATTATAATGCCTAATACTATCTTTAATTATTTTATTATTCAATTCTATGATGGTATTTAACCTGATCCTATATCATAGTGGAAAAATTAATAAACTATAAAAATAATATAATCTACTTATTCTTTTGATCCTTATATTTTTTACTAAATAATATCACTTGTATTGAATACAAAAAATATGGTAAAAATATTTATAAAAATAAATTTTCATTTTGTAGACAACGAAGTAGAAAAAATGTTTATGTGAGTGTGGAGGAGGACAATTGTAACAAAATTTATGCCCGATGATATCCCAATACCATGTACATTGATGGAGAATAAACCATATAATATACATATTTCATTAATTTATTTTTAGATGGCCTTAGATGACTAGGTTTATATAGTATAACAATAATTAATCATCTCAAGAGAGTGAAGGGAATATTGGATAATTACACAAAAATAAATGTTTATTTGGATATTTTGATACCAACCCATTAGTGGAGGATGATGCTTTCCATCCAATGTTAGAACTGTTATTAGGTTAATAAATGGCCCTGTTATTGAAATTACTATATTTTAGATATAGTAATAATAGTCTCAGACTCAACCAGAAGTTATCTTGGATTATATTACCATATTTAGGTTAGAACATGTAAAAATATTATGTTTATATATATATAATATCTATAACAATTTATGTGGGTTTGGGTTTTTAGATCAAATAAATAGATCCACAATGATAAATACATAGTGGGTTTTTAATAATGAAATGGGAAATTAAAAATAAATATGAAGTTGATAAAAGAATCAAATTTATTACCACCCATCCCCATATTAGTTGAATCCATTATCCTTTATGATTGTAATATTGTGTTAGAGATAGTCAAGTTATTCTATTATTGAATAATTTTTTTTCATGGGTAGATTTTTTTCAAACTGATATTATTTATATATTAGAAGATGATTTAAAACTACCTCATATGATAGATAATATATATATATTTATCAAAATAAATTTGTTGTTTTATCACAAAAAAATTAAGAATGAATTTATGATATAGGTAATGAAAATATACATTAACTCAAATAACACATAGGGTACACTAGTAATTAAGGGTAGTAAATATATATGTTCTCATATTTTTTTAATGATTCCTATGATGAATCATGTAAAATATGTGATTATTGTGTGTTTATTAAATCATTTTATTTTTTATTGTAAATCAATGGATTAATTTTAATTCCATGATGATATTATTAAAGATATATCAGATTTCATCAAGGATATATAGGATAATAAGTTATAGAGAATGTTATAGGATGTAATTGCAGATACATAAACAGTTTGGATTTTTATGGTTCGAAATAATCACATTAATGATTTGGAAACAAAGTAACATTGATCATTTAAATACAATATAAAATTATCCATTGCTAAAAAATAATGTTAAAAAATTAATCCAATGTATGAATTTATAAAAATCTATTAAAAGATTCCTTGGATCTGGAAGAACCCCTCAAAGCTATTATTTCATTCAGTAATTCTCAATTAGATATCAAATCCAAAACTAAAGAACCTAATGAAATTATTAAATATTTTTATTTTTTAACACTCTTGATTGTGAATAATTTGATTTTATTGATGATCTAATTGAGGTCATAATATCAACAAAATCTAGTTTGAACAATTTATGGTACATTATCACATGTGAGAGTATTTTAGAAGAAAATATCCTTGAATATGATGAAAATTAATATTGTACGGAAGGATTGCTTTCTGAAATTATTTGAAATGTATATTACATGGTATTTTTATAAAATGATTTTTTGAATATAATTAACTAAAGAAACCTTGAATTATTTAAATGTAAAATTATTTTCAGTGAAATAATTATAGTTCAATATTTATAAGAAGTAATAATATGAAATGAAATTTGATATCGTTTGGAATTATTAATAGTTATATCAATTTTACTTAATTATAAGATATTTGATTTTATGTCTCTGAGAAAATTATAAGAACAATTTATAAGGGTGTATGATAATTTGGTGAATTTTAGATACCTTGATTTGAAGGTAAATATAGATAAGAAAATACATTATTTGGTTTTGTAAAATCTTCTCCATATAATGTTTATGAAATTTCACTGATCAATATTTTTAAATTTTCAAATGAATTATTTTAAATGATAGATTAGTTCTATGTAATATATTTGTTAGAGTAATGTTAGAATGTTAAAAAGTGTAAAATAAATAAATAAGTGAGTACTAATTTCATAATAATACATAGTAAACCATAAAGATGATTTCCCAAAGATTTTATAAAATTCCTAAGATTTCAAAACATTTAGTTTATATTGCATTATGATAGATATTTGAATGTTTTCTTGTGAATAATTAGTATTATAAAACATTGTGTAAAACTCTTCCACATTTGACACTGAACATATAAATAAATATAAAGATTATTCATTGAAAACTTATTATATAATCCTACTAAATAGATATCTAAATAAGGAAATATTTAAATTAAAACAACATATGAATGACTAAAATAAGATATAACCAGAAATAAAATTTAATTATAGTTATTTTTTTTATTAATGTATAAATTGGTGAACAATTAAATTTAAAATGTATCTATAATTATTCAACTAATTAGTCATCTCAATTTAAGTGTGATTTTGATTTTTCGAAATTATTTTACAATATTATCATATCAATGAAGAATAAGTGAATATGAGAAACAAAAATTTGAGGCATTAATTCATGTCGCATCATGTTCATTGAATTTTTATCATTCATACATGGACTCGAAGGTGTGAGATTTTATTTAGGGTGGTTTGAGGAAATTGGTCATGATAACTAATTGAGACCACATGAATTTAAATGATGAAAATTAAGGATGTTCATTAATTGATACATTGTTATAGTTATCCATATCAAAAAAAATATTTCCATAGTGTCATCTATTTGATATCATGTATATTAAGGACTGGTAGACGAAATTAATCTTATGAGACGAAAACATATTATATATGTCAGAATTGTAAAGAAATTATGTTATACAAGGAGTTTGATGATTTGATTGTATTGATTAGGATAATATTTAATTATCTGATGTCCATATAATTGAAAAATAAAATATTATGTTGTGATTTTAGGATATAAGGATGTCAATATAAACACATTATTCACTATCGTAGAGGTTTCTTTTATCGATGGGTGTGAACCAATGTAAATTATACAAAAGAATAATTTATTGAACTATATTTATATTAGATAGTATTTTGAAAAATTTATTTATAATCAGATCAAATTATGGTGGAAACATAGACTTTCAATCATGACCTTATCAAATGAAAATTCCATTACTCAACTTGTGGAAAACTATGTAATATTAATTATTATCATAAATTTTTCCACGTATATGTAATTTAGATATATAGGAAAAATATTATTAATTTGGATTGAACACTAAAAATCATGAATGATTATTTCTAATATGGAAATTTCAAAAGATGATCGAAATATTAAATCCATATTCTGCACTATATTATTAATTAACAGAGACATAAAAAATTATTAATGATATTTTGGATAGTTTGAAAAAATTTGGAATATTAATGAATAATATTTTAAAATATTATGTCATTTTGAAAATAAATTTTGATGTATATTTTGATTGCTAAAAATTATCAAAAAGTGTTTAATTATAATTGATAGTGAAACTTTAAAATCTAGCAACGACATGGGATCAATCATCTAAAATCACATATAATAGATTTTATAAAATTTAGGTCAATGAAAATATTAATTCACAAAAAAATAATATTATTGGTATAAAGGATGATAAATACATCAATGATCTATCCAGTACAACTTATTGGGAAAGATAACACATTTTAGGAAGCATTTTGTAGTTTAAAGATTTTTATATCTACTCGTGTTGGACATTGTAAAAAATATGAAATATCAAGGAATAATATATTTCTAATTAATCATAAATCAATATATTATTGAATATAATCATATGTTAGACAAAACATATCCCCATGTTTTTATCAGAAAATGATGATTAGACAATGATATCAATGATAACATGTTATCTTAGTGGAATGCAATGGAGAAAAATAAGTTAATTTTCTAATTTAGTTGTTATTATTAAATGTTTAGATACAATTCCATTGAATTTTAGAATAATGTTTCAATACATGAATATTATATAAGTCTAACAATAATAGGGTGAATTTGAATTAATCAAAAATACATTGAAGAGATTGACTCTCAATATAAAAAATTTGGGATTCTTAGAATATTTCGTTGTAAATTTTGATATAAATGGTCATTATGATGATGTATTATTTTCTATAGATACCATGAAAAATTTATAAAAAATGTGTGGAGAATTCTACCGTAGATTAAGAATCCTAAAAGAGATAAGAATTACTGTAACATAGAGTGTAATCAAATAAATTTAAAAAATAACTATTATAACTCCCAAAATATAACCATAATATACTACAATAAATAGGGTATGGTTCAATTTTAGGATAAAAACAAATATATATGATCATTATAAATGTAAAATAAATGTATGAGTTTCTGGAATAATGCAATAATCAATGAGATAATCATTCTAACAATTAATTAATTGTATTTTTGGAAATGTTTTGGGTTCAATAATCCATAATTAATTATAAATCAGAATACCTAATTTGAATAGGGAGATTAGGAATCCAAATACATGTAGGGGGAATTTTTTAATGATACCTCACATGAGGGTCTTAATGGACTATAGTGTTGACTGGAGTGTAAAACCCAATTTATGAATAACCAAAAATATCAATCACCCAACTAACAGATACAAAAATATTGACATAAATTTTGGGTGATGTGTTTCACCGTACCAAGATGTCATTCTATGATAGAGTAGAATAATTTAGTAGGGAACTCCCATCAACCACAGTGACATGTGTACTAAGATATGAATGATGTGTTCAATCACACTAATATATCTTTTGATCCACCAATATGATAATGAATATATGGAACTCATCGTACTATCAACATGATTCCATGAAAAAAAAATTATATAAATAACTATTTAAAATCCAAATATGGGGACCTTATATCAAATAGAAAATGGATGTAGGGATGAATGATGGGTATCAGCAAAAACATCCCTCATTTCAGGTCTCCTACCCAACAGTACCAATAATAAGCTTCATCTCCATCTATCATTAGTGGTGGAAATACAATTCCCATAATGATATTTACTACTCAAACAAACACAAAATCCCAAAAATATGTACGTAAAATAAACAGAAAAATAAATTAGGATATTGTTATTCAACACCACCATTGAACCAAGTCATCTAAACTACCTCCAAGCATTAAACCATATACAACATTCCTTGAGCGACCACCATATAACCATGTAATTAAACCACCATATGATAATTCAAAGGCCTTTATATTATTTTCCTAGGGGGCCATCACATAATATATAGGGAAGGATGTCCCACTATTATTACACATTTAACTCCCCATTGAAGCAAAAAATGGGATGGGTTTTAAGATTTCAAGAGATTAATAGTCATAAATTTCCAACCATCACATAAACCACCTTTGACTAAAAGAATGAAATTCATTACTCTTGATTATTTATTGAAAACACAAATCCATGTACTAATATCAATGATTATATGATCCTGAAATAACAAATCATCCCCATAACGATTTAGCTACATGAAATGAATCCTCCAATGCAAGTGGTGACAATGATCATCGTAAAAATGAACCAGGTCAGTGTGAGTATGGTTTGTAAAAATTATAATATAAGAACCCATCCTTAAAACATTATTTAATCATGGAATTTATTAATGAATACACATTATTACACATTGATGATTTTTTAGTTTAGTTTTTTAGAGAATTATGATACTTTACATACATTACAAAACACATTCATACGAAGAGTATTCAATTAAAATCTATTTCCATTTTTTTCAAAAAAATACTAAACCCTAAAACAAGATTTCTTTGAAAACCCTATACATTATTCACCCTAATACCCTTCTTTCTATTACCCATATTTGTATCCTATGAAAAAAAATTCAAAACATTGTATGTGTATAAAAACCAGTTTATGATATAATGAAAGGAAGCGTTATTCATGTGATATCATAAAAACCAATAAAACCCATATTCATAAAATCATAAATTCATAATAACATAATGTAGTTTAATAGAAAAATAATTACCATATAACTCTTAAATTCATCATTAAACATGGAATAACTCTTTTGTAATCTTCCACATCTAGGGTACCCAAAGCAATAGTGTACTATAATGGGGCTCACATATAATATCTTAATCTATAATGTGCTCGACCTAACATATAATGAGCTATAATGGGATCAACCTAACATATCATGAGAAACAATGGGATCAAAATAACATATATAATATCCATGGAACAAATCATTGTAATATGGTATCATCAAATCCAGATAAACCACTCATTCCCTACTCATAAAAAACAATTTTTTTTAGATTTATTAATGAGTGCTTTGAAAAGATTTTTAAGAGAATGTTCCTTAAAATATAAATGGATTGGGAATTAATATAATATAATTTATATCTGTATATATAGTAAATATAAATAATTCAATATAATATTAACAAAAAGTAATCACACAAATAATCGTAGTACTATATAATTAATAAAGAATATCGTTAACCCTATGAATGGAAATTGGGTTAGGAATTCCCATCTCACATATTTTTTATCACTTAAAAAATTTTAAAACAAAATTTTAATAGTTAATAGAGTGTTATTAATATCATAAATAAACATATCCATCATTATAATATCATATATGATCATTTCACTACATCATTTCACCCATTAATGGTTAGTATTATTTTCCTTGCTTTGTTTTGAGTGTGTTTCTTTACATGATTTCCATGATTAGTCTATGATGGATATTAGTATCGATTGGTAGTGAATCTATAGAATTGGAATAGAAAAGTTTATAAATATTTCTTATACCATAAATTATACCATTTATCATTTTGAAATTTGATATGATGATGATTCATAAGTTAAATCATTAATGATGTTCTTTTAGATATACTTAGTGGTTCATTGATAATAACAACATCATTTTTTTATAACCTAAATTTTTTTGTAAAAAATAAATAAAAAACAATGAATGAGACAAAATACATATATTATATCATGTTCAAACCATAAAAAACGTTACATTACTTGATTTGATTTAATTAATGGAAATTAAAATCACATCATCCACAATGTCAGTAATTCGACACATTAGAGACAATGTATTTTTTCCTTGAATAATTGAGATAAGAGAAGAATAATGATGATAATTTCTTCATTAACATGAAAAAATTTAGAATATACATTATTTTTGGAGATTTGATGCATCCTAGGTAAGAAGACATGAGGAATGAATAATTAAATATTGTAACATAATATAAATTAATCGTTGATAAATCCTTTAAATAATTGGCAGCCAAACCACAATGCAACATGTTTTTAGAAAACATTATGAAGGGAGAGGATAGTGGTAACCCAACCAAAAACGATTCGTAATAAAAAAAATTAGAAATAATATGATGAAATGATGAACATGGTATGGATTCTTGAATTCTATACCACATAAAAGAGAACATGAATAGAAATTGAAATAAGTTGAGAATTTTATTACATTGTAGTGTAACTTCAAGAACATGATGTTTAGGACCTGGGGGATTGAAGAAACCTTATGAGGACTACCAGGGTTGTAATGTGTCCAGGTCATCATTTATGAAGAATTTGGAATGAAATTAATGAAGGATTGGGTTTGGATTTATAAAAAATGTCTGGGAATATTTTAATAATTATCAAGGGAAAATTCATTAGTGGTATTGTCAAAAGCATGGGTTTCCCCACGGTATTTCCACCGTGAATTAGCTAAATGGGATACCAAATATCTCATATTACTGTACACAAGTCTACATGAAATATTACGTCATTATTATATCATTAATGTTGTAATTAAAAAAACTGAAACTCAAAATTGTATTTTTACTATTCCCTGAAAAAACAATTGTTTGAGAAAAATTCCAAAACTTCACCATATCAATTTTTCAACATATGGAATTTAAAAATGAACTCCATTTTTTTGAAAAAAATATCTAAAATATTATTTATTAATTCTTTAAATAAAATCATAATTAATTTGAATTTTAACTATTTTATAACTATAATTTCTTTTATATCACATTGAAAAATTAACCATGAAGTTATTTTCTTAAATTCTTAAGAAAATGAAATAATAATAAAATGTATTGTTCATTAGGTTCATAGTACTATTCATATTAAGATTCATAAGGGTATGTTACAATTTACCAAAAAAACATGTTGGTTCTTTCAGAAAAAATAACATATTGATCACTATTATACATGACTATTTTTTCAAAATTCCAATCAATGAGGTGAAAAATATGTGTTTAATAGATAGATAAAAATATCTACTTAAAACAAATATTCATTAATTTCATTAAATATTTGTAAATCCATGCGGTGTAACATTTCCACACCTTCTAGAAATTTTTTTTGCTATTTTATTAACTCGTTAAAAAACAACGGGTAAATTTCCACCATCACATTTTCAGATTCCCATGTTTTTTCGTCAACCATGTGGTTTCTCGAAAAAAACCATTCCCACACGGATTACATAATTCTTCAATACATTATCCCTTTGATAAAAATATTAAATTGATTTCTATTTATAAGAAACATTCTTTTGAAGCTGAACTTCTTCGGGACTCATGATATGTGATGAATCTGGCACATACATTCTCAACATAAAAATATGAAAAACATTATGCATGTTAGATAGACTAGAAGGAAAATCTACATGTTATCCCAATGTTTCAACATTCTCTAGGATTTCATAAGGACCAACAAATCAGGGGCATAGATTTCATTTCTTACCAAAACTCATCACTCTTTTCCAAGGAATTATTTTAATGAAAAAATGGTCACCAACCTTGAAATAGAAGTATTTCCTTATATTATCTACGTAACTATTCTACCTTCTCTGACCTTTCTTAATGTGATGCTGAATCATCATCACTTTCTCAACCACTTCCTCTATTAATTATGATCCCATCAATATCCTTTCCCTCACATCATACCAAAAAGCTGGAGTTCGACATTGCTTCCCATAAAATTACTCATAAATTGAAATCAATATATTTGATTTAAAAAAGTTATTATAAGAAAAATAATTTAAATATGGATAATGATCTAAAATTCCTTTGTAATCTATTGAACTAGTTCGATGAATATCTTCCAATTTCTGAATCGTTCATTCTGACAGCCTATCTGATTTGGGATGAAAAGATGTATTGAAATTTAATTACATTCAAAACAATATATAAAACCTCTTTCAAAAGATAGAAGTGAACTTGGGATCATGATCAAATATAATGGAATGAAGAACTCTATGTAACATGAAATTATCATTGAGGTATAGTTGAGAAAACTGATCCAAGGACATTACAGTTTGTATAGAATGGAAATGTGCATATTTTGTCAGCTCATCATCAATACCCAAAATCGAATTATTACCTCATGAATTCATATGCAGTCTCAACATGATTTCCATGGATATATTATTCTATTTCCACTCTCTCAGAACAAATAGCAGATAAACCCCCTTCTGTTACTACCACTATACATTATCATGTTGACATATCAATCAGTTAACATTAAATTCTACAATATCCCTTTTTATTCAATCCCACTAGTAATACTATAGAAGGACTCTGTACATCATATTACTTCTAGGATGAACTGAAAATAGAAAACAATGATATTCACATATAAAATATTTTGTTAAAAATGAATCACAATCCTCACAAAACCCTTGTCAAAATCTGAATACACAATCTTTATCGAGGTCATATAATAGAACATACCCATTTTTACCAATTATAGCTTTTTTTGGTCATAGACTTCCTTCTACACTTGCTAAATCCTATTTGATAACGATGACTACACTGAGACCAGAAACATCATAGATGTATTTCCTGCAAAAAAACATCTAAAACAAAAAATTTCATATCATTAATCTACTGATCACGTTCCAAATGTAACATGAGTATTGATGCATGAAATTTTAAAATCGTGGAATCCACCAATTTGTAAGCTTTTCCTGGATGATAATTGATCATGGAATAATAATCGTTAATCTATTCAATCTATCTTCTCGGCCTTAGGTTGAATTTCATCTGTGTGAATATATACATTGAACTTTTATGGTCAGTACATATTTGACATTTGGCCATGTATAAATGGTACCACCAAATCATCAAAGAAAAAACCACAGCATCCAATTCCATGTAATATTTTTAATAATTTTACACCTAAGGATTTATTTTCCATGATGAATATTCAATTACTTGACCATTTTTCATTAGAACACATACTTTTCCTCTTAATGAAGCATCACTATAGTTGAAGAACTCACCATTTTGAGATGAAAATCCTAAAATCGAAGCATTCACTAATCTCATTTTTAGTTCTGGAACACAAAACATCACATTATTCTGTCCATATAAATTTAGCACCTTTTGTGTCAACATAGTTAGCAGGCTAGATAAATATGTTATATTTTTTACAAAATGTCGGTAATAACACACTAATCCATGAAAACTATGAATCTATATAACATTTTTAGGTCTTGTCCATCCATCAACTAGTTTTTGGCATGATAAACTGTTATTCAATCCTTATTTACAATGTTCCCATGAAAAGAAATATGTTGCAACAAAAAGTAACACTTTTTGAATTTTCCATACAGTTTCATTTCTATTAAAGTTTTAAAAACAACCCATTTATGATTTTCATGATCCTTTTTACATATATAATAAACCATAATTTCATCAATAAATACAATAAAAAAATTATCTAGGAACTTATAAAATATTATATTCATAATACCCATGAACACATCAGTTGAATTAGTTATCCAAAAATTCTTAACAACAAATTCATAATGCCTATATCTAGTATAGAACACATTTTTTGGGATGTCTTCATATTTTACATTAATATGATGGTACCTTGACCACATGTTAACCATCGAATAATGCTGGACTACCTAGGGAAGGTCAAAAAAGTCATCGTTATGAGGCATATGATACTTGTTTGTAACAGTAAAGTTATACAAGGCACTAAAATTGATGAAAAGTCTTATTGAACCTTCTTTTTTCTTCACAAAGATGATAGGATACCCCCATTGTGAAGTGCTGGGTCGAATGAAGCCTTTATCTAATAATTCCTTCAGTTTCTTTTTTAATTATAGAAGTTCTATTTCGACCATTCAATATATAAGTTTATAAATTGGCTTAGCCTCAGGAACATATCCAATAGTAAAATCAACCACATGATTGGGAATAACACCAATAAAAACATTTGGAAAAAATCAAAGTATTTGTTTACCACTGGTACATCATTAATCTAGATAGTTCCCATATCATGAAAAATATAGGCAAGATAACTTTAATTTCCATCTTATTCAGTTCTAGACCTTCCAGAAATGTTTTTATTAGTATGGTTTCAATATTTTACAAAAACCAAATTTATTTATAAAAATAAACTTCTTTTTCTCTGCATTCAAACTTAGCATGAAAAAGAGAAAGCCAATACATACCATGAAAAATATCAAACTCTACTTGAGAAAAAACATATAGGTTTTCAGGTAAACTTTATCCACATAAAAGGATATACAGATTCAAAGAATTTCATTTTTCCAAATTATTTCATCTTGGGGTTTTTACCATGAGATCTGGGTTCGTTTCATGATGTTAAATTCCAAATTTTACTAAAAAATTATCAGAAATTATGGAATTTGTAGACCCTAAATACGAAATCACATTTTCAAAATAAGAATAAATAAATAAATGTACCTGATACCACCTCATTTGATATCTCAACATCTGTTAACATGGTTGAAAATTCCAAACAATTCAATTTCCTATCATGCTGATTCCATGCTTGAGTAACCAGCTTTAAATTAAAATTTGAAAAAGGACCCAATTTCATATTGTTAAATCATCTCACAACCATTTGATCATTAATTTTCGTATCATTTTCCATTCACTCATGAGACTTGTGTACAAATATTCCACATTGGTATCATTTCCTAGAATATAAAATGCATTCACCAGAATTCCTTTTACCACATTTTTTACAATATCGAAAACTCATTTTCATACTCCAGACATCAATAACGAGTTCTTCCCCGTTGCTTTCTAATATGATCGATTCATATTAATGTCATCATAAGGCATATAGGTGTCATAAAAATCAATCACAACTTTTTTAGCACAAGGGACAAGCTTCCCATATCATTTAAACTCTCATGATACCAAATATCTTTGAATAAACCATTTCAACCCAGAGTAAAAAAATATCAATTTTACTTTCAAAATTCAATGTAAATTCCAGCACATACATATTAAATCATATAAAATTTTATTCAGATGCTTCCATAGAATCATCAACTATGTTCTTTAGTTCCATTAATTGGTTCTCCATACTGAATCGAATAGTTTTGGTAAAATATTTTTCTAGAAAAATAACACTTAATATCAAACCATTCAAAACTGTCTATATCATATCTTCCTCTATGATTCTTAACCGGAGAACACCTTTGATCCACTTCACCTTCCAGATAATAAATGGATAGAATTAACTTTTACTTTTTAGAACATCGATGGACATCAAATATCTTTTCTAGATCATTGATCATTTCGTCGCTTATAATTAGATCTACGGTTAAACTGAATGTTGGAGGATGTTGCCTCATTAAATTCTATACAAAATTCATGATACATCCTGTTAGACCAAGATCATATTAATAATGAATTCAATGAAGATTTATTCCCTGGGTAAAATTATTTATTATGGTCCCGAACATCTAATTTTGGATTCATACCTTCTCGAGCTTCAAATTAAGACACACATCGGCCTCTAAATGCCTTTCTAATTCAGGTTCCCTATTTATTTTTTGGAAACCCATTCTGTACAACCATAACATAGATGACGAAACATGGTAACCCTTAAATTATAATACTTTTTAATTGTTTTTATCATTAAAAAATTAGTTATGTTATACATTAAATATCATCCAACCCATAAAGTAATCAAAACCATCCTATGATACCAACAATAATGACCCTGCCTTAAAACATAATATAATCATGAATTTTAGACCAAAATATATATCATTACACATTAAAGATATTTTTGAGTTTAGTGTTTTATATAATTATTATACCAAACAAGCATAACATAACACATTCATACAAGAGGATTCCACTAAAAACAGTTTTCATTTTTTTGGTAAATATAAGATATTAAAGCTAAAAACACGATTTTTTTAACAACCCTACACATTATGACTCGTGAATCCCATAATTATATTACCCAACCATATATCTCATGAAAAACATTTTAATTACGTGGGATGTGTATAAATATTAGAATGGGATATAAAGAATTTTTGTGTTAGTCAAGTGGTAACATAAAATCTAATAAAACCCATAATCATTAAAACTCATATGCATAAAAACATCATGTAGTTTTTTTGAGACATATTTTACATATCACTCTTACATTCACCATTACCCATGGAATAATCCTTTGGTCAAATTCATTCTCTAGAGTACCCAATTCATTGGAGAGATATAATGGGCCTCACCCATTTTATCTTGAGCTATAATGGGCTACACCCAACATCTCGTGATTTATAATGGGATCAACCCTACATAATATAATATATATTGGTCTTAACCTAATATAAAAAATTAACAGGGAACATATCTTGGTAATAAATTATCATGAAATCAGGATAAACCACTAATGCCATACACATAATAAATTCCTTTTGAGATTTATTAAATAGAGTTTTTAATGGTTTTTTAAAATAAATTACATTAAAATATAAATGGAGTGAGTATTAATATAACATAATTGATTTGTGTATTAAATTTAAATAAAAATTTTAAATCATAATGTAATTTTTTATTCATAACACATATAATCTTATTAACACCTAATTAATACAGTATAAGTTTAAACTTAGGAATGAAAATTGGCTTATGAATTATCATACCCCGGTTTTGTATTACATAAATAATTTTTCAACCTATTATACAATAGTTAAAAGAGTGTTATTAATATCATAGAGAAACATATACATCTTTTTAATATCATATATGAAAATTTAAATACATCATTTCACCCTTTAATTGTAAGTATTTTGTTCCTTGAATTGTTTTGGGTGCGTTTATTTACTTGATTTCCATGATTGGTTCATGAGGGATATTTGTGTCAACTAGACGGGAATCACCAAAATTACAATGGAAAATAAATTACATATTTACTGAACCATAAATTATAACAGTTTTCATTATTATTATTGATATGAAGACAATTTATAATTTAAATTGATAATGAAGTTCGTTTAATTCATGTTAGTGGTTCTTTGATAATAACGACCTCATTTTTTATTATAAATTAAAACCATGTGTAAAAAATAATTTTAGAACCATGGATGATATATAATACATATATTATAACCCAATTCATCCATATAAATTGTTTTATGACTATACTTGAATGAAATAATGTAAATTTAAATCACATCATCCACTATGTCTCTAATTCAACACATCAAGGATAATGTTATTATTATATGAATAAGTGGTAGGGGAGAAGAAGGATTTTGAGGAATATTCATTGAACATGAGAACATCCTAAATATAATTTATTTCTGTAAAATTCATGCCTCATGGGTATGAGTATATGAGGAAAGTATAAGAACAAAAAAGGATCTCAATATAAATTAATAGTTGTGAAATGCCTTACAAAAATTAGCCAGCCTAATGACTATGCAACATTGTTTATGAAAAAATTAAAAAGAGTGGGGAAAAGGGCCACCCAAAAAAATGAATCAAAATATTGAATAAAGAAATATTAAGACTAAATGAATAACAAGGTATCTAATCTTGATTTCTACAACACATAAAAGTTAACTTTATTGGAAAAATGAATAAATTTGTGAATTTTCTTACCATATATAGTAACTCCATGAACATGATGATTGGATCTTTTGGGGATTAAGGAAACATTGTGATGACTACTAGAGAGGTAATAAGGATATATCATCATTGATGTGGAATTATGAACGAATTTAATGAAATAATGGGTTGGTATTCATAGAAACATTTATGGAATATTTTAATAATTTTTTTGGTACACCTCATTAGTGGTATTTCTAAAACTGTGGGCTTGACCATAGAGTTTTCCCATAGTATTAGCCACTTGGGAAACCTAATATCATATTTTACCGTACACATGTTGACCAGAAATATTAAATCATTATTACATCATTAATTATGTCATTAATCACAATGAAACTCAAAACATTATTTTTAATATTCACAAACAAAACAATATTTTCAGAAAAATCCCCAAAAATTACCCTGACCATTTTTCAATGTATAGATTTCAAAAATTAACACATTTTTTAGAAAATAAAATTATAAATATTTTTAATTTAATTTTCATGTAAAATTAAATATAATTCAAAAACTATCAATTATAAAACTATAACCGATTTTATATCAAATTGAAAAATTAAAAAATATGATATTATCCAAAAGACTATAAAAATAAAATAATAATACAATTTATAATTAATTAGAGTGATTTTAATATTAATATTACAATTAATAAGTGTATGTTACTATTCACCTAAAAACATGTTGGTTCTATCATACTCAAAATAACTTACTGAACACAATTGTAGATTATTGTTATTCGAAATTCAAAAAATAGAATCCGAAAAATTATTTTTAAAGTATAGTTGTATATATATACATAAAAAATAGTTCATGCATTTCATTTATTTTATCAAACCATCTGGTGTTACATTGATGACCAATATATTAAAATTTAAAAATATAGTGTAATAGAATATATTTAACAATAAGAAAGGTATTTATGACCCGTCCTAAGACTGGTCTATG
This sequence comes from Viscum album, assembly GCA_963277665.1. Lineage (NCBI taxonomy): Eukaryota > Viridiplantae > Streptophyta > Magnoliopsida > Santalales > Viscaceae > Viscum > Viscum album. Next base: position 852,802,199 of record OY728143.1, on the reverse strand, counting down.
TATCTGTTTATGTATTGTAGAAATGGTTATTGTGTGAATTTTAATGCACTATTGGGGGAAGGCCAACTATGTAGCTGATGCACTCTCTCGAGATAGAAGGCATGAGGATGTTTTTGTTGTTTATTATAGATTATGCTTCCTTCTATTGGAATGTATATCTTATTTTCATAGGTATGCGCTTTGTTAACACTATTTTTCCCTACATGAACTCTTGGATAGGTGGAAAATAGTGTCCACCGTGCGATTTTACAATAAAAAGAATTTTTAGTCATTCAAAAACATAGGGAAACCGCTACATTAAATCCCGATTGAGAGGACTGAATCAATTTGGAATGAATAAAAACATAGATAACCTATAAAAGAATGCATGTTCTAATGGGATTATAATAATTATTTAAAAATAAGAACTCCAATTTAGAGAGAGGATATCAAATCATAATAACCTAAGAAACTATGGATGTTATTTTCAAGGGAAAATCATGTGTTCGTGCCCCTATGAAAATCAAGGTAGTTCGATTTGATTAATTTCATATGTTAAATGAAGTCTAAATAATTATTTGGAATATAGAAAATTATGTACATATAACAATGGATTGATGTGATTTTATTTCCACCATGAAAATAGAATTTCAACACAAGGTGAAATATTAAGGAAGTAAAAATAATATGTTATATCTAAATTCTTAAATTTATAAGAACAAAAATTATTAATGAATGAATAGTTTTGATAATTGTTGAATTAAAAAGTTTTGTTTTTATTTGTTGAGAAGAAACTATGAGCATTTTTTCTCATTAAATTTTATTAGAGATCATAATTTGATTTCATGATTATATGCATGGAATTGAATGTAATGGTTATAGAGGTTGTGTAGAAGAAATTAGGATGAATAAAAATTATAAATAAATATAAATCATTAAATAATATTTTCACTGGATGATGGATCATTAAAATATTTTAAGTTATATCATAATAAAATTCAATTACATAAAATAAATTCATCTATAATATAGATTAATTATATGGAACCCATTGAAGGGTAGATAAAAAGAATAAAGGAACATAGAAATTTATTATTACCTTTGAAAATAAAATATTTTATGATAGATATAGACATTCATACTAATGGGGGAAAATATTCCTGAACATGCATTATTTTAATATATATATATTGAATATTAGTAAATTTGATTATCAAAAAACTATTTGAAAATCCCACAAAAGAGGAAAATATGATTTTATCACATTATAGATATATTTATAGAAAAAATTATATTATTGGTTAATCAATCTTTTTTTATAGCCATATCAATTCCCCTATTGATTATGAATTCGATAATAAATGGAATATTACTATGATAGATGTGACAAAGCCCTTATCTCATTTATATTAAGATATAAATATTATTTTAGAAGTTGATATTTTATGTGATATGTAATGAATATGATGAATTTTTTAATAATGAAACCATTTATTTTAAAATAAATAATGGGTATAATATAAAATAATATTCATACACATATTGACATTGAGGTATTTAATTGAATTGGTGTATCATTAGAGGTATATTAAGAATCAAAATGGATTATGATAACTATATTTGGTGTAAATAGGTAATATTTTTATTATTAATTGAATCATTCAATATGTGTTAGATGGTAGAGGATGATCCAAATAAATAAAAATATGAGTTCTAAATCTGAATAAGTTTCATACGATTGGATATTCATTGGATTTCCATCATATTTTGGAAATGATTATGTAGTGGTTTATTTAATATATAATTATAATATACTGATTCTTCCTATATGGAAGTAGCAATATTTCATATAATTATTGAGTGGACATGGTATGATTAAAAGATTTGTATTATGGTAGTTTATTGAAATAACCAAAACATGATATTTCTGATGTTTTAGAATCCATTGTTTTATTTACAAAGAATAATAAATGATTTTGAATGTTTTTATATATCATGTGATTGATACGTTTTTGATTGATGACATTATACATAAAATTTATACATATGAATGTTATAACTACTAATGTTAAGACTCATGTAGATGAATTAGAAAATTAATACTTCTTAAATCGTTACACAATAATGGTTATACATTAGTATGTTTGAAATATATAAGATATTAATAAGCCCTGAGGGTTCATAAATAGATTATAATTCATTTTGATAAAGTTAAATATATTGTAGTTCTTTTTCCAGTATAGAATATATGAAATACTCCAAAGCAGTGAATGCATAAAATAAAACATTTTAAAATGTATATTGTTTAATTTAAATCAACTTTAATTCTAGATATCTATTAGAGATACAAAAAAACATTTATTCAAATAATATAATTGGAAATATTATACTCTTTACTCAGTGAAGTGGAGGTCATGGAATCCTAAAAAGTGACTATGATGCATATAAGTAGTTTGTAAAAATATTGGATTCACCATAGATAAACATAAAATTTATGAAATATGAAATTATGTTTTGTATCATGATTTATTTGAATATATATGAATCTTTAAGTCAATAAATCAGAGATAATAGTAGGTGTGATAAATCGTTGATAATATATAAATATATAGAAATAGAAGTGTCATTTAACTTATCTTATGGATTATTATCTTAAAATTAATTATGTTATAGATCACTCTGACATATAAAAGTAATATTATTGTTAAAAATAATACTATTTGTAAAAAAAATTATAAATTTGATTTTATTCTAGATGATACGTACGATGTTTATGTTAGATTATTCCTTATAAGTTATAAAACAAATTGTCACGAACTGAATCGGGTCACCATCGAAATCAACACCAAACTCATAAATTGGAAAGACCTAATGAAAATTCTCAATCACAATGGTCAGAAACAAGTGCTAGGGTTCCATTAAATGAAATTTGGTAATGATTTACTAGATTTTATAAACATAAAAAAATCCAATATAACAAATCTGATATTTTTTCAAAACAGCCCATCTCTTAAAAAACAAATAATTGAATTAAATATTTTAAGGAAATTATACACAACTATAAAAAATGAAGAAATGAAAAATTTATAGCACAAAAACCTCTTCATGGAAAGACAAACTCCCCTCATGCTACCTCCAAAACACTTCATCACGAAGGACGACAAGAAACCCAAACTATTGGAACTAAAAGCTCTTTTGTATCTTAGGAAAAAATAACCATGTATACTTACATCAAACGGTGTTTATAGGATTTGAGACAAATCCTAGTGGAATACCACCCCTAAAAGATTGCATGAGATAAAAATTCAATGAAAAATTGCTTGCACGTTCTCTTAAAAATGTAATAATATTAATTATTTTAATGAGATGCACCATTAAATAAAAAATGTTTTCAATTAGGTTACTTTAAAGAATAAAAAACTTTAAATAGAATTCTAATATACTAATGTTCCAACCAAACAAAAAGTATTACAATGTTAAGAATAATTCATTTAATGACCTGAATCAATGTCAAATAATACCTAAGATATAGATAGTTCTGGGTCCCATGTACCTTATATCTCGGTGAATGTAACCACAAAATATATTTTCCCATGCACATGACCCACTTTAAGGGTTTATAACTATAACTTCACATGTAATTAAAGAATTATGGAATTTCATTTCTATGTCTATATATGAATTAGATTGTTTTTTAGAGGCTTAAAATTTGAATAACTCTAATCTTAAGCATTGAATTCTCTAATATTTTTGAAATATTTTTTTAACGCCTTTTGATGGTGAACCATTTTTAAATAAATATATTGACACTTTTATAAGCTCTATTTGTCAATATAAACTTATTATTTAGAATCAGGTCATTGAAATTTACTTTGGATAAATTTTTTCTATTATTTGGACAATGATCATTATTTTACGAATAGAAAAAAATACTGCATTTTACTTCAAACTATTTTTTCATCTAATTTAATTATATAGATAGATTGTCCTTTTAATTTTTTTTAATGTTTAATTAAAATATATTTTTACCATTTAATACAATTATTGTCATTTTCATTAAATTCACTTTGGAATTGGGCATAAACAAGTGTCAAACATTTGATATATATTGTTTCTAAAAAACCTGCTATTTGTTTTGACAACGGGAATTATTTTGAAAGTTATTACAGCATTTTATGTGTTTGGAATTTGGTAATATGGATTCCATATTTGGAATCATAAGTTCCAAATTATGTAAGTAATACTCTTTTGTTTTTGGACATTATGAATAGTAACAATGGTAATTATCTTTAATTATCGTGATTAATTAGTAATCTGGTAGTTAAAGGTAATAAAATAATATCATAATAATATAATATGACACCAACATATGTCTTAATCCTTTTTATGATTCATCTTCGACCATGGGATTCCTTATGCCAAACATTGTGACCCCATGGAATCACTTTAGTGTGATAGTGACCTTTTAGTATATTATTTTTTAAGGAAAGTATAACCAATTTATGTATCACCTATGTAAAAAAAATTTAGTTTTGTTTATATAAATTATCTCTTAGACTATAAATATTCATTGGGAAGATAAAAGGATTTATTACAGCATGGTATTGTTTTTATAACATTTATACATTAACTATATCAATTTATTTATGACACCATGATGATGTAGTGATTAGCTCATTAATGAACGATTTAAATAAAATGAATATATAAAGTAAGATCTAACACATAAATTTGTTAAAAACCTAGTGGATGTGTGTTTTTAGAAAACTTATCACCTTATCATCAAAATATATCATTTTGGGACCTTTAAAATCCGAAAAAAATTTCAAAATAATGTATCATTTCAATACATTCCAAGAGTGCCCCTCCACCCTCATATAAAACACCCCCACCTCTACCCCCTTACCCACACCTCTCAAGATATTGGCTCGACCAAACTCTGATCATTTTATCTCTAAACATCCCTATCATCATCATAGAAGGGTAACCTTATGCATAATGATCTTCAAGAATCCTTTTTGGTTCAAACCAAGTGGAGTTACCCGATTTAATAGTAATATCTTCTCTTGTGTTCTTTTGTTTTATATTGCTTCCAAAACCCCCTAAACTATTTTTAATCACTTTTTTCATTACAAGACCAGTATATTCAATATTCAAGTATGTTTTTATGATAAGGATTTGATTTAAACTTACACACACCTCTGTCTAATGGTTAAATAACATACTGTTTCTGTGAGTAGTGAATTACTGTCACCAAAAACGATGATTGATCAATCGTCTTTTGACACCTTTCATGGTGGCCATTAAGATGGCACACTATTTATATATGATATATATTATTTTTATGTTTTCTTTATGCTTATTTATTTTTCATTTATGGTATAACATTATGGTTTCAATTCTGGGTAAAGGCGATATCTTCATTTTAGGAAGTGCAGACTACGGACCCCTCAACGTTATTTGAATTGTTAATGCCATATGTGGGAAATATAAAGGATGTAGTTAATGATATTATATATGATATTATACTGGAATTATAATATACCTTCATATCATTATGATTTCATTCCATTAAATACAATATACAAATGAATGTAGTGTTCATCCATACGTATTGCTTACCGTCTCCATGAATGGTGCATTTCATTTCTTACCTCTAAATGTTATGTAATATTATAAATGAATATATATAATGGAAATATATGATATATATGATATCTACATCATGAATATATTTTTGGATATAATGGATATTTTACCACATGAATAACTTGTAATTATAAGAAGTTTATTTTTGACTCAAATACCAAAGATCGACAAAAAGTCCGTTATTAACATAAATAATTACATAATGTTAATAACATGAAAATAAGTTATATAAAAGGAATAATGAACTTTCAAAAGGTTTGTATGAAAGTATAAATTAACTCTATTTAATTATTCCGGAGATTGAAGAATGATCGAGTCAAGTCGGACATGAGGTAAGGGACTACGTCTCAATATCCTTTAATTGAAGAATATTTTGTTTTATACACAAATATCTTTTATACGGTGTTTAAAACCCTTTGACTTTTACTTTTATTCAAAAGGGAACTTTTTATACAAAGTGTTTTAAAAAATGAAAAATGGGAATGTTTTTGTCTTACGTATGCGGTGACAACGACTTCTCCGCCGCCGTGACCATTATTTGAGTTTCAGCTTCCTCTACAAACCACAATTATTTTAAATGAAAAATAAATAACATGTATTAATTTTATTTTATTTTGGTATTAAAAATGGTTTTGATAATTTTTTAATTATAAAAATGTTTTTTTGATATCTTGTGATTGAAATGTGGACATTTTATGTTTCCTTTATGCATGTTATATGTGATACGATTATATTGTGGTTCTTGGTCATTGTTTACGAAGACGGTTGGTTCTGTGATAAACTAAGGGCAGGTGAGCACGTGATATCTCTCCAATGCAATGGGTAACGTGAAGGAGTTAAATCCTAAGGTTTCTCCAAATAGATTTAGGGAATATACTGTGATGGGTATTCCAATCGTAACTATTAGGGTTACTCCCTAGGCAAGAATGTTATGAATGCCTCAAGTTACCTTTATGTCTTATGTTTTCTATTAGATATTCATAAATATTATGATTTCATGAGGTATGATAAATATCTTATATTCTATTAGTATAGTATGATTTCAATGAATCTTATGTATACATGAGCTAAGGTTTTCTTTCTGTATTTTTATATCCATTACTGAGCTTTTTATGCTCATCCCAAGTTTTTGAAATGTTTTTCAAAGGTCAAGGGAAAGGTACCTAATGTGATGATAATGTCGAGGAAGTTTCAAGAAGGAATCCATGTGTTTTTTAAATATGTATCCTTCGATGAAAAAATATTTTCTTTGATGTAGCCACCTTCTTTAAATGTGGAATGTAATGTGTGATTTATGATCTAATTCTCCAAAACACTAATCCTGAAAAGATCCTGAATGTGTATTCATGAAATAACTCAATATTAAGTAGTGTATAAGGCATGGGCCTTATAGTTGGTATCAGAGTTCCGTTTAGATAGCTTTAGGAGAAATAATTTTATTAAATGATTATCCAAACAAAATTATGTTCAAATTGAAATGATATATCATTTGAAGATTACCATGTTTCTTCATCTAAGACATGTTTGTTCAGAATGGCTTTCCACAGAGGAAACAAGGAAGCAACGCTATGAAGGCATAAAGAAGGAAATGACCTTCCAAATCAGCATCTTGAGATGGTCCAAATTGGAAGTGAATAGTTTGTTGTAGTAATGGAATAGTTGACTCAAGAAATAAATGGTGGTGGTATCCATGCATGAGATTAGCCGGATAAACCGCCGAGGAACATGTAAGTTGTGGAACATTTCATGAGGAAGAATCACCTTTAATTCAGAGGATCATCAAACCATGCGCTAGCTGAAGGGTGGATTAAAGAACTAGAGAATATTTTCGATGTCATGGGGTGTTCATCCAATCAAAATGTTAGTCTTGCTGTTTACCGTTTGAAGGGTGAAGTAGATCAGTGGTGGTCGATGGTTAAAAATATTAGGGATGCTGCTGAGAATGATGCACTTGACTGTGATGAATTCAATGTTGTGTTTCTTGAGAAATTTTTTCCTATCGATGATAGACTTATGATGGAAAATCAATTATTGGAATTGAGGAAAGAGGATGACTTAGTGGCTTCTTATGAAGAAAAGTTTACTCGATTGGCAAGGTATGCTCCAAATTTTATCTTAGACCTTTATAGTAAAATCATTCATTTTTACTCAGGATTAAAGCCAAATTATCGAATGGTATTAGCATCTCATGAGTAAAAATGTTATGAAAAGCTTGTTTGGTGTGCTGAGAAGGTGTAAATGGTGTTTGCCGATGATCAAGTGTTCTATAACAACCAACAGAAGAAGAGACCGAGTTTGCAGGAGAAAGGGAAGAATCCTTCAAAATGTCTGATGGTATGAAAACTAAGTTTTCAATTTGTCATAAATGTTGTAAAAAGCATGTTGGGGAATGTATTTTGAATTCTGGAAAGTGCTACCGATGTGGTAAGATTGGAAATAAGGCTCTTTATTGCACGAAAAAAGATCGTGGTGATGGTAAGAAAAAATTTGATTTACAGTTTGTGAAATGTTTCAAGTACAATAAGATGGGTAAATATGGAAACGAGTTTTCTAAAAAGATCTCAAATGATGGGAAGCATTCGGACTACAAGCAGAAAGGTGTGGTGAAATCCTTGGAATCTACTTCAGAGGATGATGGGCCATCAAATGAAGTGGTATCAGGTACTTTGTTTGTTTTTTCAGATTATGCCAATGTGTTTTTTGATTCAGTGTCTACACATTCTTCCATCTCTGAAACATTTTTTAGTAAATTGTGATTCCATCTCAAGAAATACCTCCTGAACATGTGGTTAAAAATCATGGGGGAAATTTTGAGGAAAAACAAATTTATAAGAATATTACTATCCTAAATCGTGGAAAGAACCTACTTGAAAACCTTAATGTTTTACCTCTAGTAGAGTTAGATGTTATCCTGGGTAAGGATTGGCTCTCTGTTTACCATGCTAAGATTGATTGTAGAGTTAATGAAGTTTCTTTTTAGAATGACTTTCAGTTTGTTTACAAGAATGAACCCTTACTGTTGATAACATATCTGGAGACTGAGAAACATGTAAAAGATGGAAATGAATTTTACCTTACACATATTGTTGAAAAAAAGGAACTATTCAGAATAATGATGTGATAGTGGTAAATGTGTATCTTGATATTTTTCTTGATGAGTTTCCAAGAATAATACAAGATCGTGAAGTTTAATTTAATGTTGACAAAGTTCCTAATGATAAACCAATTTCAAAACCCCCTTATCGAATGGCTCAAATTGAACATTTAGAGTTGAAGGAGAAATTTCAAGATTTATTATAGAATGGTTTCATTCGACCTAGAACATCACCATGGGGTGATCTTGTCTTATTTGTTAAAAAGAAATATTTTTCGATGAGACTTTGAATTTATTATAGATCCTTGAATAAAATCATTGTTCAGAACAAATATCCTTTGCCTCATATCTATGATTTTTTTAATCAGCTCCTAAGAGATCAGTATTTTTCATAGATTGACATGAGATCAGGGTACCATCAGTTGATGTTAAAGGAAGCAGATGTTCCAAAGACCGCATTTCGTACAATATATGGAAATTATGAATTTGTAGTAATTCCTTTTGGGTTAACTAATGCATATTTTGTATTCATGGACCTTATGAATATAATTTTCCATGAGTTCTTGGATAAGTTTTTGGTTGTTTTCATTGAGGATATTTTGGTGTTTTATAAAATTAAAGGGTACAATGAATGTCATTTAAGGTATATTTTTCTAACCACAAAAAAAAATTGTATGGGAAATTCAGCAAGTGTGAGTTTTGGTTGCACCAAATTTCTTTCCATGGTCACATTGTTTCTAAATATGGAAAAATTGTTGATCCTGCAAAAACAAAGGTTGTTGAAGAAAGGCCATGTCCCATAAATGTAACCGAGATTCATAGTGTTCTTGGTTTGTCATGCTATTTCCGAAGGTTTGTTAAAAAAATTTCATGGTCATCTAGTACATTGACTAAGCTAACATAGAAGGTTGTTAAGTTTATCTGGACAAAAGAATGTGATGATTGTTTTTAGTAATTTAAATGAAGATTAGTGAATCCTCCCGTTTTGGCACTACCTACCAAGAATGGTGAGTTTGTTATCTACAACGATGCTTTATTGAACGGACATGGTTGCATCCTAATTCAAAATTATATGGTAATTGCTAATGCTTCATGTCAGTTAAAAACTGATAAGGTAAATAACCCTACACATGATTTGGAATTAGCTGATGTGGGTTTCAATTTAAAAAATTGGAGGGATCATTTGTATCCTGTAATGTGTGAAAAATATAATTATTGCAAAATAATAAAGTATATATTCACTCCAAAATAATTTAACATGAGACTGAGGAGAAGGAAATAATTAATCAAGGATTATAATTTTACAATTCATTACCATCCGGGAAAAAAAATAAAGTGGCTGATGCTTTGAGTCGAAAAATTAATGCTTCATTAATCATGTTACATTTGGAACGTGATCCTTTGGTTATGGATTTGATGAAGATTGGTATATATTTTGTTGGTTCATGAAGTTCTTCTACTTTGTTTTAGTTTTCAGTGATATCATCTCTGTCAGAGAGAATTATGAAAGCACGGAAGCAAGAAACTAGGTTGTAGAAAAAGGTAAAGCTGGTTCAGATGGGTATGTTACCTAAATTCAACATTTATAATGATTGTGTTTTGAGATTTGGCAAGAGATTGGGTGTGCCTTGTGATTCACATTTCAAGAGATGTTTTTATGTGAAACTCATAGTTATCCGTTTTCAGTTCATCTTGGAAGTACAAAGATATATAGAGATCTTCAGGAGTATTACTTGTGGGATGGAATAAAAAGAGATATTGATGAGTTTACTATGAAGTGTTTGAATTGTCAACAGGTTATAGCAAAGTGGAAGTTACCAAAATGGATGCTTTAGCCTTTACCAGTGCCAAACTGCAAATAGGAGAATATATCCATGGAATTCATTGTATGATTTCTGAGGACACCTCGAGGTAATAATTCAATATAGGTTATTATTGATCGCTTGACTAAATTTGCTCTTTTCCTTTCTATACGAGATACTCTTTCCCTAGATCAACTTTCTAATTTTTATATTAAATATATACTCAGGTTATATGGATTTCCCCTCTCCATTGAATCATATCATGATCCTAGGTTTACTTCTATCTTTTGGAAATGCCTTCAGAAGTCATTGTGTACTAAATTAAATTTTAGTACAACTTTTTATCCTGAATCAGATGTGAAATCAGAATGAACAATTCAGATATTTGAGGATATGATATGTGCTTGCCCGATGGATAATTAGGGAAGTTGGGACCTACATCTTTCATTGGTTGAGTTTTCTTATATTATCAGCTTTCATTCCAGTATACTGATGGAACCATTTGAGGAATTATATGGGTAGCAGTGCAGAACTCTAGATTATTGGGATGAAGTGGGTGAAAGGAAGTTGATGGGACCATAACTGGAAGAAGAGTTGGTAGAAAAAGTTCAGCTGATACATAAACACATGAGAATAGCTCAGAGTAGGCAGAAAATTTATGCAGACAATAAGAGGAAGGATCTCTCTTTTAAGGTAGGTGATCATGTCTTCCTCAATGTTTCAACATGGAAAAGTGTGTTGTGATTTGGTAAGAGAAGAAAGATGAGTCCAAGGTTCATTGGAAGATATGAAATTCTGGATAGTGTTGGATCTCTTGCATACCAAGTAGCTTTACCTCCATGTTTATCTCAGGTAGATAATGTTTTTCAGGTTTAAATGTTAAGGATGATCAGGCTAGATCAATATCATGTTTTGAGTCTAGTGGTAGTTCAGTTGGAAGAGAATCTATCTTATGAGGAACAACCAGTCTAGATTCTTTACCACATGGAGAAATTATTTCGGAATAATTTGATTCATCTAGTAATGTTTTTTTGGTAAAACCAGAGGATCAAAGAGGCAACATGGGAATATGAAAATGAAATAAGGGATAAATACCCCCACTTATTCGATATGTAAATAAATTGAGGGGATGAAATTTCCAAAAGTTGGTAAGGATGTAACATCCCATGTAAGTAAAGAATTATGTATTTTCATATCTATGTATATTTATGAATTATATAGTGTTTTAGAGGCTTAAAATTAGAAAAATTCCAATCTTATGCATAGAATTATCAAATATTTTTAAAAGATTGTTTTATAGCCTTTTGATGGAAATTGTTTTTTAAATATATCGTTTGACAACACTATAAGATATATTTTTCAAAATAAACTTATTCTTTAGAATAGGGACATTGAAATTTACTTTGGGAATTTTTTTGGTATTATTCTGACAGTGTTCAATTTTTTTATGAATAGAGAAAAATATTGCATTGTACTTCAAACAACTTATTCATTTAATTTTATTATATGGATTTATTGTCCTTTTAATTGGTTTTAATGTTTAATTTGAAGATATTTTTACCATTTAATATAATTTTGGTAATTGTAATCAATTTCACTTTGGAATTGGGCATAAACAATTCTCAAACTTTTGATAGATATTGTTTCCAAAAAACCTACTATTTCTTTTGACAACGAGAATTATTTTAAAATTAATTAATGCAATTTCTGTGTTTGGAATTTGGTAAAATGGATTCCATATTTGAAATCATAAGTTCCAAATTATTTAATTAATACTATATTGTTTATGGACATTATGAATATTAACGATGGTAATTATCTTTAATTATCATGATTAATTTGTAATCAGGTAGTTAAGGGTAATAAAATAAAATAATAATAAAATAAAATGACCCCAACTTGTGTCCAAATCCTTTATTTGAGTCATGGCCGAAAATTGGATGCCTTGGGCCATACATTGGGACCCCATGGAATCTATTTTGTGAGATAGTGACCTTTTATTATATTTTGTTTTAAGGAAAGTATAACCAGAGTATGTATCACCTAAGTAAAACAATTTTAGTTATTTTTATATAAATGATCTCATGGACTATAACTAGTGATTAGATATATAATACGATTTCCTACATCATGGTATTTTTTATAATTTTTAGACTTAAAATAATTAAATTTATTTATGACACTATGATGATGTAGTCGTTAACTCATTAATGAACAATTTAAATAAAATGAAAAGGTAATGTAAAATATAAGACTTACAACTGTCAAAAACCTATTGTATGGGTGGATTTCGAACCCCCATCAACTTATCATTGAATTATATTATTTTGGGACCTTTAAAATCTGAAAATATTTTCATGATAAAGTAACATTTCAAGACATTCCAATAGTGCCCATCCTCCCTCTTATAAAAGGTCCCCACCTCTACCCCCTTACCCACAACTCTCAAGCCATTTTATCGAACAAACTATGCTCATTTTATCTCTACACGTCCATCTATTCATCATAGAAGCCATAAAATAGGCAGAAATCTCTTCAAGAATCCCTTTTGGTTCAATCCAAGAGAATTTACTCAATTTAATGGTAATGTCTTCGCTTATTTTATTTTGTTTTATTTTTCTTCCCTAACCCCATAAACTATTTTTATTCCATTAATTTGTTACATAAACTATATCTTAAATATAATAGGATTTTGTTATGAAAAATATTTTAATTACACTTAAACACACCTCGGTCTGATGGTTAAAGAACAATCATCATTTTGTGAGTGGTGAATTACCGCCTCACAAAACGATGATTTTTCAATCTTATTTTAACACCTTTAATGGTTTCCATTAATATGTAACTATATTTATATATGATATATATTATGTTCATGTTTTCATTATTCTTCTGTATATTTCATTTATCTCTTACCTTAATGGTTTCTATTATGGGTAAACGCGATATCATCATTTTAGGAAGTGCAGACTACCGCCCCCTAAAAGTGATTTGAACCGTTAATGCCATATTGGGGACATATAAAGGATAAAGTTAATGATATTATATATGATATTATACTTGAATTATAATATACCTTTATATCATTATTATTTTATTCCATTAAATATGAAATAGAAATGAAAGTAGTGTTCTTGCGTACGTACGACATACCGTCTCCATGAACGATGCATTTCATTTCTAACCTCTAAATGTTATGTAATATTAAAAATGAATATATATATTTGATATATATTATATATATGATATCTACATCATGAATATAATTCTGGATATAATGGATATTTTACCATATGAAAAACTGGTAATTATAAGAAGTTTATTTTTGACTCAAGTACAAAAGATCAACAAAACGACCGTTATTAACTTAAATAATTACATAATGTTCATAACATAGTAATAAGTGATATAAATTGAATAATTAACTTAAAAAATGTTCTTAATAAAGAATAAATCTACTCTAGTTTATTATTCGGTAGATTAATGAACGATCAAGTCATGTCGGAAACGAGGTAAGGGGCTTCGTCTCAATCTCTTTTAATTGAGGCATATTTTTTTTTATCAACTACTTTCTTTTATACGGTGTATAAACCCCTTTAAAATTTACTTTTATTCAAATGGAATATTTTTGTACTAAGTGTTTTACTAAAAAATAAAAGGGAATGTTTTTGTCTTACATATGCGGTGACAATTACTTCTCTGTCGTCGTGACCATTATTTGAGTTTCGTCTTCGTTAACAAGCCATAAATTTTTTAAAGGAAAAATAAATACCATGTTTTAATTTTCCATTATTTTGGTATTGAAAATAGTTTTAATAATTTATTGATTATATCAATGTAAATTTTATATCTTGTGATTGAAATGTGGAAATGTTATACATCCTTTATGCATGTTTTATGTGATACGATTATGTTATGGTTCATGGTAATTGTTTATGATGACTGATGGATCTGTGATAATCTAAGGGCGGGTGAACCTATGATAGCTCTTCAATGCATTGGTTAACATGAAGGAGTTAAACTCTATGGTTTCTACAAAGAGATTTAGGTAATATACTATGATGGGTATTCCAAATGTAACCATGAGGGTTACTACCTATATAAGAATGTTATGAATGTCTCAAGTTACCTTTATGTATTATGTTTTCTATGAGTTATTCATAAATAAAATGATTTTATGAGGCATGTTAAAGTTCTTATAGTCTATGAGTAATGTTTGATTTCAATTATTCTTATGTTTACATGGGCTATGGTTTTCATTCCGTATTTTTATATCTCTTAATGAGATTTTTATGCTCATCCAATGTTTTGAAATATTTTTCGCAGGTCAAGGGAAAGGTACATGATGTGATGATAGTGTCAAGGAAGTTTCAAGAATGAATCCATTTTTTTTATAAATATGTTTCCTTTGATAATAAATTATTTTGTTTGATGAAACCAGCTTGTTTAAATTAGGAATGTAATGTATGATTGATGATCTAATTATCTAAAAATCTAAACCTGAAATGATCCTCAATGTGTATTCATGAAATAACTCAATATAAAGTAATGATTAACGATGGGGCCTTATAATACCCATTACATAGTGGTCCAATAAAATAATCATAATCATCATAATTGTTTATATAGTGTTGTCATCTTCAAACATGCAATGTGAAACTAGGGAAAACCCCACTGGATCACCAGCAGAATTGTACACATCCACCATCCTTTATACCTAGGATTCCCTCCTGTGCTAATATATGATCCAAAATCCATGAAATACCATCTTCACATAAAAAAATTTCAACATATGAAAAACATCAAACATTCCACAAACATGTCAGATAATTTCATTCCTCATTCAAATTCATTTTGAAATCATACTCACACCATATCAACCCGCAACATATTTCATATATCTATCACAATTAAAAAATATACATTAAAAAAATTTATAAAATCATTCCATGATGGTAAAAATCACATAAAAGAAGTTTTATAAAAAATGGACCATTATAAAAACATACACACTCCCAAATATTACATAAATATCCTTTTCACAATTTGTGTAACTCAACAACCCTTTTACAACTTTCAAAAAACACTTTAACAAAAAATAACAATGTCATCCACATATAACCCAATCAAAACACCTATTTTATACCCAAAGGGAACCAAGACCCTACCAAAGCAGAATTGGAAGCCCAAAAAAAATTTATAAACAACTTTAATATTTTATAACATAATCCACAATATTACCACAATAGTGAAACATAAAAAACAACGAATTTAAAGAGAAAATAAAACTATAAAATAAAAATCATAACCAAATCCATCAAAAACTTTTTGTAATCATTCCCATCATATTAGGGACATGAAAATAAGTAAATCAACAATGATATTGATCAGTAATTACTTACACATGTTATCACCTACCTTTTGTGTCAAAAATCCAATTCAATGATCAAAACCTCTACCGCATCACTACCGCACCACAAGGGAGTGAAATCGATCCCTAGACCAAAACATTTTACTAAAAAGACAGAAAATAAAACCATAGTTACTGACCCTATAATCTGGATATTTTATAACAATATTAATGGTGGAGGAATCCCCAATTATATGTAATGAAACAGAGGATGAATAACTTACCTAGATGAATCATGAAGATTATACACAAAAAACCCCATCCAAGATGGCTTCCATGATATATTGAGGAATCGTAGAGGCCTCCCATGGATTCAATGGTAGAATAGTGGAATAATGGGGTGGATTAAGTTTATTTATGGGACGGAAATTTGGAATTTCAAAATAATTCTTAATGGAAGGACACATTTCACGGGTTGGATGCATTGTTTTCTAAATAGTGTGGCCAAACCATGTGTCCTAGTGTATCCATAAAAAACCATTCCATTTTCCACAAATTTCATGGGGATCAAATGGGGAATCATAGGGGGATATATAGGCCAAGGATATGGGATTTACAATCCAACAAAAAGGAATCTTGTCACACCAAATCTCATCCAACTCATGGGTACATACCACCTCAACAACATACCCCAAAACTGGTGAAACTAGGAGTGACACTAATCCAAACATAAAACACCTTAACCACACACTATCCATTTTAAAAAAGGAAGATTTTACATACCATCCACAACCACACGACCATGTTCATAGATCAAGAACATAGGATACACCATAATGGAATTCATAGAACACCAAAAACTAAGAGAAAGCTAAGAACCAAAAGAGGATTTGAAACAATGCATGGAATTGAATATCCAGCAGGGAAAATTATCCCAACGATTAATCATTACGCCCTTAAAATCCACTCTATGTCCAAAATCAAAACCAAACCCAACCCATAAACCAACATGTACACCTTTTTCAAGCTTCCCCACAACGTCCAAAACACTACCTGTGATCAATTAAAGAATGCATACTCATAGAAAACAAATCATACACCACATTTCTAAAACAATCAATATCATTTTGAAGTTATCCAAAAAGAAAACTCTTTAAACACTATCCGAACGAGACTCTTGAAATTTACCAAAATGAACTACACCATCAAACAAGGTTACAATTACCTTACTTTAAAAAAACTGTTGGGCACTCTCCATTCCCCGCATTTACCAAAGGAAGATGTTTATAGTTAGATAGCTCCGAATGAGTCTACCTACTGCCAATAAAAAACTATGAAATAATCTAAGTAACTCATATTGGGAGACATAATTGGGCTCTACACCATAAGACAAAACATAAATATTCCCTAGACAGAATTAGGACACTAATAGGGGGATTCCTGAATGTACTCCCCGACATAGGGGGTAGAATTTACATTAGAAATTTCAAAAAGAATATAAAAGTTAGTAATAGTGGGTATTCCCCATAATAAGAACCATCCATCTTTACCAACATGCACTGGCCTCCAAAAAAAGATCCCAAAATTTAAATAATTGTGATGGCCTTGCAGTTATTCTAAATTGGTTGGGAAATAGAGCATTAATCATGGGGATCCTTCTATCTTTCTAGGTTTTGGGGTAATGTTTCCTACTAACCATGCACAAACCATGGGATTAATATCTCTAGAAAATTTTCAATCCTTTATACAAAAACTCAATGGAAACCATAGGGGGAAGTAATGACATTAGATGATAACATGGACACAAGGTCTCCCACCACATCCCTTCAAACATTAATAACAATAGCAACATGATGACACCAGATGGTTAATATATTACCATCATTCTTTTTGAGGGTAGGTCTTTGTAAAAGGGATTGGATGCACCTCAGATTTCACCTAACATCACGCCAGCTTCACTGTATGACATATGGATAGAGCTCAAATTATTGATGCATCTTCGTCCGAGCTATTAGGATTTGGAATCCCCTAGGATTGAACATTTCATCTTTTTCCATAAATAACATACCTTGATCCTAGAGGGCTTCACCAAGAGATAAAATATTAGAAACTCACATTACACTAACCTGACATTTCACTAAAACATGTTCTCATAATATTTACACACATCACCCCTTGTTTCTTTATATATGAAATATAAATATGAAATTATATATTGAATAACTTTCTTATAAAAAAGGATTTTTAGATTTTCAAAAAAGCCAAGCCCTTCTAAAAAAACAAATAGTTATAGAAAATTATATAACAACACATTTACAGTGAAACAAGCACATGACATCACAAGGCGTCATCGAACATGACCATTGCAATTGATAGAATCCTTACATGGATAGAGACCTTATGAAATGTTCCCAAACAAAAAATAAATAAAAAAGTTGACCTAACTACCTCTCAGGTCCAAATTCCTATGATGGGGGTTTAACAGGAATCCATGCTTTGACATGATTGTGAAGGACCTAGAGGCCCTCATAGACACCATCCACAGTAACAACCCAATACTACATTATCCATTTATGAATCTTGTAACTTAAGAAACTAAGGTATTTTTAAACCATCCACTAGAACTCTTCTAAAATCAGATGATCTAAAAAATGCATTTAAAGGGTGTCGAAACAATCCACAATTAATTAGAAAAATATTCCTTATATTGATCATCTGGAGGATCCTCCAACGATGAATCAATCTGATTTTCACATCAAGTGTGTATTTACTCTTAGTGGGGGCGTAACATAACTAACGAGAGAACCCAATGACCCAATAAAGCTTTTACGTTGGTAAAAACAATCCACAAACCATAACATAACAGATCATGGGATCCACTATAAAGGCTCCCCAAACTTTCCTCTTAATTGAACACTAACCACCCCACTGTCCCAACTGACAAGAAAAATACAAACCCAAAACATTGTTCAAACAAGAAGGGTTTTTGGACTCAAAACATTGAAAAAAATAAACATTTATAGAAAAAAATAATACACACCATCCCAAAATTGTCATGAAGACATCAATATTTATTTTTAAAATCATATTTTTTTAAAATAAATTGTTCGGTGGTCAGTGTATCCAAGAATGGTACCCTATGGGCCTCATAGAAGCATGTTTATGTGACACTCTAGAAACCCTCTTCATATTCATCCCAAATCACTTCCATTCAATCCATTAACCATACATAATTCTGTATAACCATATACATGGGGTCTTTAAAAAAATAACAATGTTTAATACTATAATTTTTTCCCTTTTCAAAACCAAAAGAGTCAACAATTACTTAATTTTTTTCTTGACCACTAACCACAAAAACAAACCAAATTTAGATCATAGAAATAATTTTATAATGGCAGAATCATTCAAATAATAATATGCTCTAAATCATACACATTAATATAAAAACATTTCATCCCATTTCAATAAAGTCAGAGTTTTATGAAAGCTCTATTTCATCAACCCCCATTCATTTGAGAAATAATCTCATTTTATTAAAACCAAGGATCAAAATATTAGTAAATTATTTTAAATATCACAAAAAATTTACTAAAAACTAACATAGAATTCATGTACATTAATTTTGAATTTTTTTTCAAGTTTCAGAACTCATATAATTTATTGAAAACCTACATTTCATAAATCTTTATTAAATAGGGAACTCAACTCATATCAATTTAAAAAATGTTTTAAAAATCTGATAAAACATTTTAGATGATATATTGTTACCAAATCCAGTAGAAATACATTTCAAAACTCAACACATGACCTCAAAAACAATCCCTTCCATTAAAACACCGTTCAATTCATTATATAACACTATTGGAAATACTTTTCCAAAACCAACATTAACATAGATGATGATTTTAAATGATGTGTAAACTCAACAAATTACCATTTCAAAAAAATTGATAATTTAGTTCATCAATTTTAGAAATCAACGAACTTATTAATTATTTAAAATTCATTTCATAACAGTTCACATTTCTTAAATGATGTCATTTTTTAATAAAAACCATGTTCCATGATTCCATCACAATGAGACATGAGGAAATGAGATAAGAAACTAGTATCAGTTTGTGATATATACATTTGGTATGTTTCCATTTTCCAATAACATCACCATCACAATGAGTGTTCATGGGATATATTTTTGGAAACACATGACTTTCTAGGACCTATAAGCCCACTAAGGCTGTTATCACAACTCTCTTTTCATTTCACTTAAGTGTCATGAAGCCAAGAAAACCCAAGGAATAATATAGAACTAGACTTCCCCTGGTGACTTTAATCATATCTCAAGGTGTGCTGGCCAGGAACACTACTTGTAATCAGAATTTAAATCCCTAAAAATCCAACATATAGATAATCCCCACTCTTCCCCAAATAAGATGACCCAAATACTAAAACTAACCTATTTTGATACCATTTTTCCACAAAATGAATATGGTCTCCATCAAAAGTGGCACCAAACCCGCACCGTGAAAAGACCCGAATGGCATTCCAATTCCCCACGGTTTGAACATGTTCCCAAGTATCATAAAATGGATCTGGGAAATTATTTGCCTAATTTTATAAACTTAAAACATCCAACAAATACAATATAACTAATCGGGATTTTTTCTAAACAAACCATCTCTTAAAAAATTGAGAATTTTATTACATAATTGGAAACATTTTTTGGAGACAATATAGTATTATGAAACCCAAAATGGAGAGCCCCTAAACATTCTCATGGAAAGAAGCATCACCATCATGTTATATTGACAACACTTCCTCAAGAAGATCTACTATAAACACAATCTATTGGCACTGATAGCTCTACCCAAACCTACTATAAAATAACCAAGTCAACTAGCACCCAATTTTGTATGTAGGGAGTGATCCAAATCTTATTAGGTAGATAGTAATTAATTATTCTAGATGATAAACATTCACATATGAAAATAATTCATGTTCTCCAAAACATGAAATGCTAATATGAATTTTTTTAGACATGCAACATTAAATAAAATTAGTTTTCAAGTGGGGTACATTAATGGGAAAAAACTTTTAAATAAAATTATAAAGCAAATAAATATTCCAGAAAAATATAAAAAATGCCGACGGTAATCAAATAGTATCTAATGAGCATAAGCAATGGGAAATACCCCCAAGGAACTAGCTCACTATGGGTCCTAGTTACCTCATATCTCAGTGAAAGTAACCTTTAAAATATATTTTCTTATGCACATTATCCACTAGTGTGGATCATACCCATATCATAATGTTCTCCCATCATAATTATTTTTATCATAATAGTATTGTTAGTATTGTCATCATCAAACATGCTATGTGAAACTGGGGCCAAAGCCTAGGAGATCTCTAGCATACTAGTACATGCCTACCCACCTAGATACATTGCTTTTCCCTATTGTGTTCAAGAAATATCCAAATTCCATGAAATACCATTTTAACAAAAAAAATACAATTTCCACATACCACGCACATCAAAAATCTCTCACACATGTCACATAATCTCGTTTTAAATTCATATTCATTTTGAAATCATACTCACAACAATTTATCCTGCAAAATCTTTCATATCTCTATAACAATCCGGTATATAATTTATATATATTATAAAACGTTTAATTGATGGTAAATATTAAATAAAATCTATTTTGAATCAAAGTTGAGCATTTAAAAAAAATTAACCCACCTAAAAAGAACATAAACATCCATTGGAAACTTTGTGTTACTCAATAACCCATGTACAATTTTTTAAAATCAAAATCATGAAATATAAAAAGGGGTTTTCACATAAAACCCCTTAAAAACCGACTTTCAAAACCAAAATCAAACTAATTCCCCACCAATGTAGAATTGGGATCCCAAAAAACGTTTAATAATTCACATTCAAATGTGTTAAAATAATCGAAAGCAATACTATAAGAGTTACACAAAGAGAACACCCAATTTAATGAGAAAATGAAACTATAAAATAAAACACCTAAATAAATCCATCAAAATCAATTTTCAAACCACACACAACATATGAAGAACAAAAAAAATAAGTAAATACATCATGATAACTCATCATGAAATTATAATAGATGGAGTCACCTAACTCTGGACCCAAAACACCAATTCATTGTGAAAAACCTCGACCACACCAATAATGCACAAAAGAGAATGATATTAAGGACTAGACGACAAGATTTGACCAAAAAGACACCAAATAGAACCCTATGTAAGAACCATACCTTTTTGAAATTTTAGAACATAATTAATGATGGAAGGAACCCCCAAAAAAGGAAGGAAACAATAGATGAATCAATTACCTTAAAGAATTATGATTTTTCCCAACGAAAACCCAATCAAATAGTGGATCCATGAGTTCCTGAAAAATGTCAGAGGCCTCCCATGGATACTAGTGAAGAATGGGGGAATAATGGGGCATATTTGATTTATTTCCATGAGGTAAACATGGAATTTAAAAAAAATAATGAGATATACATATTTCATGGTTTGGCTATACGGTTTAGTAAATGTTGTGATCAAAAAAATGCAACTAGTTCTGGAAACCAAAACCCATGTCATTGACCTCCAAATTAAATGTTCTCCAAGAGGGAAAACCTAGGGGGAAATACATGATATTGATAGGAGATAAAACATTCCCAAACAAAAAAAATCTCTTCACCCCAAAACTCAAAGAACTCATGGGTACAAACCACCTCAACAACATACCCCACTAGTGGTTCCACTAGCAGTGCCATACTTCTAACTGTAAACGAACTCAAACTCATACCATACATTTTAAAAAATAGGATACCTGGTACCATAAAATACCCCCATGACCAAGGACATGGATCAAGAATATATGAGACAAAAAAATTTCAATACTAGAACTCTCGAAAACTCTGAAAAATCTAAGAGTAGAAAGAGGGTTTAAATCAAATACTGGAATTAGAATTCTTTATGTGACATAAATTTAACAAACTTTTAGTTTAAAATACACTATTATTCAATTTTAGCCCAAAAATGTAATATTTACACTATAAATATAAAACATCCTCATTTAGTAATATGAGGAATAAGTGTTCACCACGTCATGGTGCTAGTAAGAACACAACATCATTTGGAAATGGGTAAATATTTTTTAAAGTAATTTTTTTGAGTTTATTTAAGTTTGGATTTAAATTTTTTCATAAATGGAGTGACTAACTAATACCCTATATAATAAAACATGACCCTGACATGATTTATCTAATGATGGTCATATTTTGGTTTTATATTCCATGATGTTGTGTTATATTTTTTATAATTATGGAAATTAAGAAGTCTTTTTATTTTATAGTAAATTTAATGAAGGTTATAAATAATATAATAGAATACAATTTGAAGATATATTCAAATGGTATGAAATGATAATGCTGAGTTGTGAGAGTTATAATGTATTATTATATAGCCAAAATGAGTTTTTCACACAACCAAGATAATGGTACTTATTTATTAAATGTTTTTATAATATCATAATATGATTCAATAATAAAAATATAATATAGATAAAACATGAAGTGAAATATATAGTAATATATTGAGAGAATGATATTATATTTCTATAAAACAACCACTGTATAAGTAATAGATAATTTGATAATAACATTAATTATAGATCATAAGAATAATGGAAAAAAATGGGAAATTGAATATGAAGAACATAAAATGAGTAACGGGAAGAGAAAAGTATTTCTCTATAAAATCCTTATATTATAGTAGCTGAAGAAGATGAAATCTTGTGTTATCTCAATATATAAAATATTCAGTAGAAACAAATTGTTGAAAAACAATATGGTTTTCTTTTTTTTAATTATATTAAATGTTCATTAAATATTTAATTGATATAATTATGATGATTCCATTATTTAAGAGGATTTTATATTTTTATTTAAATGATATGTTGATTCATCAATGAATTTTATTATTAATCATCTATGAATTATATTTAACCCAATAATTATAAAGACTATATCCACATATTGCATTTTAAAAATGCAATTATACTATTTGTGTGATCTCTTATCTATTTACAACATTACATGTGTTTTTTAGGGTGATGGATCATATTATGATCCATTCATTTTAACATCGATTGTGTTTTGAATAACATTAATTGGTAACACAAAGTTGATACTAATTTCGAAGAATATTCAGGCTAATTATCAACCCTCGTGTGATGATATAATAAACTAGGCTATATAATAGGAGAAACAATTGTCACATCACCTAATTAATAGAGTTATAGGTCATTCTATGTGTGGTATCCCTAGTCAGATATGTAATAATATTTAAATAAATAGTATATCCTCAAAAAAATTAAATTAATCATCAGTAAATCATCTATAATTTTTGGGATCAATGTTATACTTATATATCTCCTCATTATCAAACCTATGTCTTCCAAATTATATTTTCAACCAGTCATATGATTGGATTCCAATATACCCAACCCATCCATTAGAATGCCCATTACCCTAGTATACTAATGTGGTCTTGGTTATTGCTAGATTCCCTACTACTAGTTTCACCAATATTCCAATATTATTAAATAATAATTTATGTGTTTTACTCTAGAATTAATGTACATCCATATAATAGGATGAATCAATAGGTTCCCTATTCATCTAGGTATTCAAAATGAATAAAATGAATTCCTAAAAGGTACATTAATAAAATTTTTTTCTAACTAAAATATATCATACATTCTTACTGACATGGGCCTCCTCCATGGTCTCATAAATTATATTATGGAGTAATGAACAGAAGTGGGAAACCATAAAATAATTAATTATATTGATAATTTTATTTTAAAAATCTACAAGAAATCTATTTTAAGGACCAAAGATTACCAAATTACTCATCTTTATGTTATGTAAATTATTTTTACTTTCCTTTACATTGATGATAATTTCAGGTTTATAGTTTTAATGTATTATGATTTAACTCTTACATACTACTATTCCTGACATTTAACATTACTTCTACAAATTCTTACCCATCTTTAAGTACTATTAAAAACATTAAAAACATGTTATGATGTTTAAAACAGTAGTAAGGTATATAAAATTAATGAAACCATCAGTCTATTGATAATAATTAAAACACGTGAAAACATTATCATATAGTATAACTTTTTACTATTAATATATAGTAAATTCCTTTCTCTGGAACTTTTCCCATTTAATAAATTTTTTTAAAACATATGATTACCAGAAATCCAATATAAATCACAGAAACTACATCATGGTACTGTGGGACATTATTATACTTTTCTTTCTTATAAATGTAATAACAATGTGGTTGACTTCCATACATGTCACTCTTTTAAATTCAATATCCATATGATTGACTTTTAAATTAATTGATTTGATGATTATAACATATACAAACACCTTTAGTTTATCACATAACCACACTTAAATGGGTTGTCACATATCCATCCATAAAATGTATATGTAGCATTATATAATAATAACAAATAGAGTATTTCAATTTTCATCTTCTCACTAATAAATTTTAATTTTTAATACCAAGAAATTACATCAAGATATTGAAATAATAAACACATTTTAAAAACCATATTAAATATATATATAAAAAGAAAAGGTAGTATAAGGGTTTATTTTCCTTTTTAAAACCCTTCATACTTATATAGGATGCCACATATCATATAGTGTTCCTGGTGGTAGAGAATTTTTTTGTTGATGTATATGTTAAAAATTACATTCATTTTTACATATTGACAAACATTTTGTTTGAAATCATTAAAAATAATCATTTTGAAAACTATATAATTAAAAAAATCAATTAAAATGAACTTTATAATAATTTTATATCGATATAAATAAATATATAAAATAACAAAAATAATATTGGCATGGAGAATAATATGAGATAAATCAATATTTTATCAATCAAGTAATCCCGTATAACTTTTCGAATTTGAATAATAATTCCCAAAAAAATATATAATTCATTAAAAATATTAAATAATATGATAAAAAAAATTAAATATAAGTCAATTAGGATGTATATTCACATAATTAATGATGTTGGGTTCATAACATCAAACTATGCCTCAATTAACGAATATATTGATGGTGTTATTTTCCTTGACTTAGATTCTTCATTTATGTTCATTATATTCCTATATAACAAACGAATATTAATTAAATACATTTAAATAACCTTTTTAATGTTTTTTATTTCTATTATAACACTAAATATCATGTTTTAACAATTAATTAATAATTAACGTTCATGTGAGACGTTTTAACGATATACAATATTTGATTCCAAAATGAAATTTGTATGATAAATATGGTTAAAGAGTTACTTAGTCCATCATACCTAAAACAATATTCATAAGATAAAAATAACTATCATAAATAAATATAAATTATAAATATTTTAATTAAATATGGTTCTGAAAAATGAACAGTGTTATAATAATGAAAATGGTTAGTTTTACAAACGCATCAGTAACATTTTCATTTTTCAATGGTAATTATAGAAATAAGGAATGTATTATATTATATTACGTTAATTTTGGTATTAAAATTAATATCATATTAGTCACATAAATATACTTAAATATATCATCTGTGTGATTTGGTGATGAAAATTGAATCACGTCTCTTATTGGAGGTGATTGTTCACACGTACTCGCGATTGAAATTATAACTATTATGTCCATTAAAATTGTGAACATAAATGATATATTATTATATTATAATTATATAAGTATCTTTAATATCAATTATAAACATTAATTCCAAAATAATATGAAAACATGGGAGAGTGTTATGTAAAAAAATTATATTAGTTCATGGAGGTAATAGTTCACACATATGCACAAATGATTAATTATTTTCCAAGTTCATAGATATAATGAACTATTTTTTTGATGATTTTTTCATAATAAAATATTATTATATTTAGGATACCAAAAGTAATATTTCACCATGATTGAATCAATCATAATGTAATTGGATGAAGATGTAAAATAGGAACAAAAAATTAAAGACGATACATTATCCTAGGTCGACCACTTTTGAGAAACCACTTAATGCCTCTTTAGAGTTTTTTATTCCTCAAATAATGCCTCTAGATTATTGGGAGAGATAATAAATGTAACATCCATGTTAAATGAAGTATAAGATATATTCAAATTTAATATTTTTTTTAATTAAATAATAATTTCACTTTAAAAATTTTGCTATGAGCGATAGTGTACCCGATACGGAACAATATGTCTCATTGAAATATTATGTTTCACAGTAATAATATAATATTATTATTTTAAATAGAAGTTATATCCTAGAAATTTCATTGGCGAGAATGAAAAAAACTAAATATAATATGATTATACATGTTTTTTATTGTATTTACTCTTATATAATAAATGTTAGAGGCTTAATATTTGAATGAATCTAATTTTACGCATAATTTACAATCAAAGGGTAATTTACCACCTTCTAATGGTGAACCCTCTTCAAATCCAAATTTGGTCACATTAATAAATTCTATTCTACCAAATAAATTCCTTCCTTATAATAGGGACATTATAATTTACTTTGTGTAAATTTTTGTAATTTTTTCAATAAAGTTAATTTTTTTAAGAATAGTGAAAAATATTCTATTTTAATTCAAAACAAAATTTTAATATAATTTATTAATGTGGTCAGATTATCTGTTTAATTTTTTATTAAGTTTATTTATAATATATTTTTACAATTTAATCAAATTTTGGTCATTGGAATTAATTTCACTTTGAATTTGGACATAAACAAGTGTCAATATTTTGATGGTTATTATTTCTTAAAAACATGATATTTGTTTTAACAATGGAAATTAATTATAAATTAATTTACTGAACTTATTTTTTTATAATTAGGTAAACTATGACACAATTATTTAACTCAGAATATCAGACAAAGATTAGGCTGATGTTTTGGAATTTTTCTGTATAACATCAATTTTTTATAAATAGTGAAACCACTTAGTAGTAGTTAAAAAATTGAATTATTCATTTAAATGAAATTCTTCCACTTCTGTGAATTAAATTTTGAATATCTAACATACATGTTTGTTATTATTATGTAAAATGTGGGTCAATAAGATGAAAATAATTTTTATTTAATAGTAACTTTTGACTTTTATTTACCATGGTAAAATGTAAATAAGGTAATTAAATGTAAAAATAATATTATAATAAATCAAAATTCCCTTAACAGTTTTCTTGACCTTATTTAATGAGTAATATCCTACCATGGTGATCCTTGGGTCGAATTTGGAACCCCATGGATCCACTTATGAATGATAATGACACTTTAGATTAATTAATTTAACGTAAAGGCAAAAATGACATAAAAACTATTTTTAAGTAAATTAATTTTTATATGAGGTTATGTAAGTAATATTTTTGACTATAAATATTCATTGAAAAGATAAAAATATATCCTACATCATGGTATTTTTTTTTTAATTTTTATAAATATAATAAAGAAAATTATTTATGACACAATAATTATACAGTGTTTACCTTATTAATAATTCATTTCAATAAATAAGTTTATAATTATTAATATATTATTCACAACCTGTCCATTTCAATTAGATGATATTATCTCGACTATTATTCAACTTATATTCAAGTTTAATGATTTTTTTTGGACCTTTAGAAACCTATTGTCTTTATATAATAAAATAACACTTTTCACACCATCCAAAAGTGTCTTATCTCTTATAATAGGAGACCATTTCTAACTAATAACTAACAACTCTCAAGACGTTTGGCTCTTCCAAACTATTCCCAATTAATCTCTCTAAATCCCACTCTTCCTATAAGAATTCTTACATCAGGCAGAAGGAACTTCAAGAAACCCTTTTGGTTCTTACCAATGAAAGTTACCCAAATTAAAGGTAACGGTTTCACCCAAATTCATTTGTTTTATTTTACTTCTCCAAATTCCTAATATCTTTTTATTAATTTATTTTATTACAAAACCAGTATATTTAATATACTATGATGTTTTAATGACATGTATTCGAATTACACTTACAAAAACCTCTATTTAATGGGTGAAGCAGATAATATTTCTGTGGATGGAAAAATAATGCCTCACGAAATGATGATTATTCAATTATCTCTTACCACCTCTCATGATGGAAATTAATATGGCACTGTATTCATATATTATATATAGTATGTTTTTTTCTATTTATTCTTATATATTTTCCATTTATTTCATACATTTATTGTTTCTATAATGGGTAAATGCGATAATTTCATTTGAGGAAGTGCGGACTACCACCCCCTCAAAGTGATATGACTCTTTATTTCCATATGGGGGATGTATAAAGGATGAAGTTAATTATATTATATGATATTATACTGTAATTATAATATAACTATGTATCAATATGTTTTAATTCCATTTAAATAAGAAATAGAAATGGAAGTAGTGTTCATGTGTACGCACGACTTACCTTCTCCAAGAATGGTGTATTTCATTTCGTACAACCAAATTGTTTGTACCATTATAAATACATGTATATATTAGATAAATATGATAAATATGATATCTAAATCAATAATATCATTCTGGATATAATTACCTTTTGACCATGTGAACAACTTAAAACTATATGGTGTTCATTTTTGTCTCAAGAACCAAATATCAACAAAACAAACATTATTAACTTGAATGATTACATAATGATTATAAAATGATAACTAGTGATATAAAAATATTAATAAACTTTAAAATTGATCTTAAGTGATTAGAAATTATCGTTATCTTATTATTTAAGATATTAAAGAATGAATGGGTCAGGTTGGACACTAGGTTATGGATTTTGTATCAATCTCCATTCATTGAGGTGTATTTTGTTTTAATACACAACTTTATTTTATGCCCTATATAAAAACCCTTTATATTTCAAAGAGAATAATTTTCTACGAAGAGTTTTACTAAATGACAAAATGGAATGTTTATTTTAACATTTGTGGTTACAACAAACTTTCTGCTGCTGTGAGTATTATTTATTCTTTGGATTACTTAACAAGCCATAATGATCTTTATTTCAAGGAAAATAAATAACATATAATCTTTTATGTATTTTGTTATTGAAAATTGTATTGATTATGGATTTCTTATGTCAATATATTTATGTGATATATTATGATGGAAATGTGGAAATGTTTTCATTCCTTTTTATTTGTTTTATGTGTATTAATTTTATAATTTACTTGGACATTTGATGGGTGGTTACCTTATAACCTATAATAAAATGGGTATGGAAGTTCGCTGTATGGCTATTCCATTTAGTGATATGTGTTGATGTTGACCGTATTGTTATTCAATTTAAGTATGTTTTGTGTCCCAAGTTACCTTTATATGTTATGTGTTCTTTCTATGAGTTTATGGTAATATGTTGGTTACAAAACGGTAAATAGTGATCTTTTATTAAGTGAAGAGTACTTAATACTTCATATAGGTGAAAAGTATTACTAATGTTAATGTATACATTTTTTACAGGTTGATTTTAAATTCCAACTGTTTTTCTTCTTTGTGTATCCATTACTGTGATTTTTATTCTCATCCATAGTTTTTGAAATGTTTTTCTGTGAACATATTGTGGTATAGGAACAAGGATGGGAACAAGGAAAAGTAATTATTTCTTAAACATGGATGTAGACATGAATCTTTTTTATGGAGTTCTTATTTTATGAAGAAATGAAAATTTATTAGAAGTGTGTTCTTTGTATTATTTTTTGAAATAAAATATAATAGTTATGGCCTAACTCTCTAAAACTCTAATCCTGAGAAGTTCTTTAATGTGAATTATTAACTTAATTCATGATTATAAAATGTTTTAAGGATGAGTCCTTATAGTGGGTATAAGAGGTTTGTTTAGATAACATTAGGATTTATTGTATTGTTAAATTAAAATATATAAATAAATTTATTGTAATATTTAAAGGATATTGCATTTACAGATTACCTTGTTGATTCACCTAAGAGATTTATATTTTTAGAATGGGTTTTCATAGAGAAAATGGGGTAGTTGTGATGGGAAGGCATATAGAGGTAAATGACATTAGAAATCAGTATACTACGATGGTCAGAATCATAATTGAACAATTTACTAAAGTGATGGATAAGTTGACTCAAGTTATAAATGGTGGTTGTGTTTATTGATGATATTTTGGTTTATTATAAACATAAATAGAATTATTTAAGTCATTTAAGGGTTGTCTTACAATGATTAAAATAAGATAATCTATTTCGGAAATTTAGTAAGTGTGAGTTTTGGTAACACAAAATTTCTTTCATTGGTTACATTGTTTCTAATGATGGCAGAACTGTTGATCATATGAATGAAAAGTTGTTGAAGAATGTCAAAGACCCACACATATAACTCATATCCATAGTTTTAATGGTTTGGAAGGTTATTACTGAAGGTTTGTTGAATATTTTCTAGGGTTATCTAGTTTAATGACTAAGTTCGCTCGAAAAGGTGTTAAGTTCATTTTGACAAAAAATATGATGATTGTTTTCTGGAATTGAAAGGAAGAATAGTGAATGCTTCATTTTTGGAATAGTCTTCCAGAAATGGTGAGTTTGTTATTCATTATGATGCTTCATTGGAAGGACTTTTATGTGTCATTATGCAGAATGATCAGCTACCTGCTTATGGATTACGTCAGTTGAAACCACATGTTTTAAATTTCCCTATACATGATTTGGAATTATTTGTTGTTGTTTGTGATTTAAAAAATTAGGATTAATCATTTGAATGGATTAAAATATGAAATATGTACATAGAAAAAAAAGATTAATGTATATATTCACTGAAAAATATTTGAACATGAGACAGTGGAGATGGCTAGAATTAATCATGGAATATGATTACATGATCCATTACCATCATAGAAAAGAAAATAATGTGGCCGATGCTTTGAGTCGAAAATGTAATGTCTAATTAACCATGATATGTTCGGAATGAGATCCTTTGGTTTTTTATTTGATTAACATTGTCATAGATGTTTTTGGTGTAGGGAAATTATTCTTTTTTGGTTTAGGTGTTAGTAAAATCATCTCTATTAGGCAGTATAAATCCTGCGCCAAAAGAAGACAGTGAGTTGCAGAGAAACCTAGATTTGGTTTAGAAGGGTATGTTTCTTGATATTAACATTTATAATTATGCTGTTTTGAAGCCTGGGAATAGGTTATGTGTTCCTTGTTATTCACAGTTGAAGAATGAGTTGTTATGTGAATCTCATAGATCTCTGTTATCAGTTAATCCTGGTAGTACTATGATGTAAAGAGATCATCAAAAGTATTACTGGTGGGATGGAATGAATAGATATATTTCTATTTTTATTGTTAAGTGTTGGAATAGTAATCAGATTAAAGCAGAGTGGCAGTTACCGAAAGGGATACTTCGGCCATTACCGGTCCATAGTGGAAATTGGAAAATATATCCATGGCCTTTGTTGTGGGATTACCGAAGACATCTCAAGGTTGTAATGAAATCTAGGTTATAGTTGATCGATTGAATAAATCTGATCATTGCCTTCTTAATCAAGATACTTTGTCTCTAAATAAACATTCCTGGTTGTATGTTAATGAGATAGTCAGGTTTCATGGAGTTCGCCTCTCCATTGTACATGATCGTGATCCCATGATTAATTCTAACTTTTAGAAAGTCCTTTAAAAGTTATTTGGTAATGAATTAAATTTTAGTACAACTTTTCATCCTCAATTAGATGAGAATTCAGAACGAACTATTCAGACCATAGAGGATATGCTACATGCTTGTTCACTGGATTATCAAGGATGTTGGGACCAATATAATTCTCTGGTTGAATTTTTTTATGATAAGTGTTTCATTAAAGTATACAGATGGCTCCATTTGAGGAATTATAAGGAAATCATTGCTGAAAACCATATTTTTTTTGGATGAAGTAGGTGAATGGAAGAATATGGGATCAGAATTGGTAGAAGAGATGGTAGAGAATGTTTTGTTGATTCAGAATCACATGAGAACAGCGCAGAGCAGACAGAAAAGAATTTCGGATAACTGGAGGAAGGTTATTTCTTTTGAGGTAGGTGATCATATCTTTCTCAATGATTTTCCATGTAAAAGTGTGATGTGTTTCGGTAAGTAGGGAAAGCTGATTATGTGGTTCATTTGACCTTATGAAATCATTTAGAATGATGGATCAGTTGCATACATAGTGGCTTTACCTCCATGTTTATCCCACGTACATAATGTTTTCATGTTTTGATGATGAGAAAGTATATACCATATCCATACCCAGTTTTGAGCAAAGAGGTAGTTCAGTTTGAGGAGAATCTCTCTTATGAAAAACAACCAGTCCATATTCTTTTCTGTAGAGATCATGCTTTGCGGAATAAGGTGATTCAAAAGTTAAAGGTTTTTTGGAAGACCATATGATTGAAGAGGCAACATCAGAATCAAAAAAATGGTATGAGGACTAATTCCCCCCATATTTTGATAAGTCAGTAAAAATTACGAGGTTGAAATTTCCAAATAGGGGGAAGGATTTAACATCCAATGAAAATAAAAAATCATTGATTTTATTTATTATTAATATTTTTTAATTAAATATTAATTTTACTTTAAAAGGGTAGCTATGTTCGATAGCGTACCCGATACGCAACAATTGGTTTCATTGAAATCTTACATTGCATACTAATAATAAAATATTATTATCTGAAATGGATGTTATCTCAGAGTAGTTGTAATAGTGGGAATGAACATAACTTACTAGAATAGTATTATACATTTTTGTTAAATTTATTTACATTTATCCTATAAAAATTAGAGGCTTGAAATGTGATTGAATCTAATTGTAAGCATAATTTACATTAAAAGGACAATTTACCACCTTTTAATGGAGAATCATATTGATATCTAGTTTTGGACACATTAATACATTATATTTGACTAAATAAAATCATTCTTTAGAATGGGGACATCAAAATTTACTTTGTGTAAATTTTTGGAATTTTTCAGATAAAGTTCATTTTTTAAAGAATAGTTAATATTATTGTATTTTAACTCAAAATTGTGTTTTAATCTAGTTTATTTATGTGGATATATTATAGTTTTAATTGGTTTTAAATTGTAATTAGAATATATTTTTAACATTATCCAAATATTTGTCATTAGAATTAATTTCACTTGGAATTTAGACATAAACAATTGACAATCTTTTGATAGTTATTCATTCATAAAAACACACTCTTTGTTTTAACAATAAGAATTTATTTTAAATTAATTAATGAATCATATATGTTTATAATTTGGTAAAATAGTCATCATTTTTTAATTTAGAATTTCATATATATATTAGGATGAATTTTTGTTATTTTTCTGAAAAACTTCAAATTTTGATGAATAGTGAAACCACATAGTAGTACATAAAAAAACTGACATTTTCAATTAAATGAAATTTTACCAAATATGTGAATTGATTTTTGAAAATGTGACATACAAGGTTTTTTAGTAAGTAATATGTGGTTCAATCATATTAAAATAATTTATTGTGAATAGTAACTTTTGAATTATTTTTCATGGTTAAAGATAAATAGGGTAATTATGGGTAAAAAATATTATAATAATTAAAAGTTACATTAACATGTGTCCTAATTTTTTTGGATGAGTAATTGCCCACCATGGCCATCCTTGTGTCCATTTTGGGACCCCATAGAGCCAATTATGAATGATAATGACACTATAGATTAATTAAATTGAAATAAATGCAAAAATGACATAAACTATTATATTTTAGTAAATTAATATTTATATGATGTTATATAAGTAACCGGTTTGACTATAAATTTTCTCACATTCTTAAAGAGACCTTATTCCCACATATAGTTTCACACCATTTCTATCATATTCCTTAAAACTCTCAAGCCTTTTGGCTCATCCAAACTCTTCCAAATTAATCTCACTACATCCACCTATTCTCCTAGAAGCCTTACCTTAGGCATACAACACTTCAAGAAACAATTTTGGTTCATACCAATGGGAGTTTCCCCAATTAAAGGTAAAAATTTCTCCAAAATTCATTTATTTTATTTTTCTTCTTCAACCCATAAACTCTTTTAATTAATTTCTTTTATAACATCAACAGTATCATAAATATACTAATATATTGTTAGGACGTGTATTCGAACTACACATACACACACCACCATCTAATCGGTGAAGAATATACTGTATTTGTGGAAGAAAAACAAACGCCTCACGAAACAATGATTTTTTTGATTATCTCCTACTTCCTCAAATAGTGGCCATTTAGATGGGAATGTATTTCTATATGTTATATGTTATGTTTATTATTTCTTTATGATTTTTTTTCAATTTATAGAATACCTTTATGGTTTCCATAATGGGAAAACATGATAATTTCATTTAAGGAAGTGCAGACTACTTCCCACTCATAGTGATATGACTCTTAATTCCATATGTGCGATGTAAAAAGATGGATTTAATTATATTATATGAAATAATACTGTAATCTTAATATTACTATGTATAAGTATTTTTTAATTCCATTAAAATAAGAAATAGAAATGGAAGTAGCAGTCATGCGTACGTACAGATTACCATCTCTATGAATGGTGAATTTCATTTTTTACCTGCAAATGTTATATACTGTTATAAATACATGTGTATAGTGGATATATATGATATATATGATACCTAAATCATGAATATAATTCTGGATATAATGAAATTTTGACCATGCGAACAACTTGTAACTATTTGGTGTTCATTTGTGACTCAAGTACCAAATATCAACAAAATGAAAATTATTAACTTGAATAATTACAAAATGTTCATAACATGGTATTAGGTTATATAAAAGGATTAATAAACATAAAAAAGGTTCTTAAACAAGTAAAAAATTATCTTTATTTTTTTATACATGATATTAAAGAATGAAGGGGTCAAGTCAGACGCGAGGTAAGGGACTTCATCTCAATCTCCTTTCAATGACGCATATTTTTTTTATACCTGAATTTCTTTCATACATTTTATAAACACCATTGACATTAAAAATAAAATCTTTTTCTATGAAGTGTTTATCTAAATGTCAAAAAGGAATGTTTCTTTTAATGTATGTGGTGACAATGACCTTTCCGCCACCGTGAGTATTATTTGTTCATTAGCTTCCTTAACAAGATGAAATGTTTTTTTCTATAGAAAAAATATACCATATAATCTTTTTTGTATTTTATTATTGAAAATGGTTTTGATAATGGATTTTTTATGTCAATATATTGTGATTGAAATTTGTAAATGTTTTCTTTCCTTTATATTTTTTTATATGTTATGATTTCATAATGGAACTTGGATATTTGGCGGGTGGTTACATGATAAACCAAATGACAGGTGCTACCGTGATAAACTCAGATGGGTGGTTAAGTTACAACCTCCAATTCATTGTGTATGTATGTCGGTTTTAAGGATATTCAGTTTAGTGATATGTGTGAAAGTTGACTGTATGTTTATTCCATTTAATTATGTTTATGTTCCATGTTATCATAATATGTTATGTGTTCTTAATATGGGTTTTATAGTAATATATAGGTTACAAATGGGAACGTAGTGATATTTTATTCCGTGAATAATATTTACTAATTCAAAAATGTGAAAAGTATTACTTATGTTAAAATACACATGGTTTACTTGTTGTTTAGACAAACTAACAGTTTTCTTTTTTTTGGTTATCCCTTACTATGATTTTTATGACGATCCCATGTTTTTGAAATGTTTTTCATATGATATAATTTTGAATAGGGTCAAAGCTTGGTCCTTATAGTTGGTATTATAGGTTGGTTTAGATAACATTAGCAGTTATGGTATAGTTTAATTAATATTCATAAATTAATTTATATTAATATTGAAATGATATAGCATTTATATATTACCTTGTTGCTTCCCCTAAGATATTTCTATCTTCATAATGGTTTTTCATAGAGGAAATGTAGAAGTTTTGATGGGAAGGCATACAGAGGTATACTTCCTTCAAAATCAGTATACTTAGATGGTCAGAATTAGAATTAAACAATTTACTATAGTGATGGATAATTATACTTAGGTGATAAATGGTGGTTGTGATTATTGATGATATTATGCTTTATTCTAAATGTATAGAGAATTATTAAAGTCATTTTATGGTTGTCTTACTATCCATAAATGAAAAGAAAATATTTGGGAAATTTAGTAAGTGTGAGTTTTGGGTACAGAAAAATTATTTTCTTTGGTCACATTGTTTATATGGGTGGAATAACTATTGATCATGTGAATAAAATGTTCTTGAAGAATGGCCAACACCCACAAATACAACTCATATCCGTAGTTTTCTTGGTTTGGATTTTTATTACCAAATGTTTGTTGAATATTTTTCATGGTTATCTAGTCCGATGACTCAGTTAACTCAAAAATGTGTAATGTTTATTTGGAAATAATAATGTGATGATTGTTTTCTGGAATTGAAAATAAGATTGGTGAATGCTCCATTTTGGGAACTATCTTCCAAAAATGGTGAGTTTTTTATTTATAGTGATGATTTATTGGAAGGAATTGGATGTGTCCTTTAGAAAAATGATCAGGTAATTACTTATGCTTCACGTCAGTTGAAACCTCATGAGTTAAATTACCGTACACATGATACAAAATTATTTGGTGTTGTTTTTGATTTAAATTTTTTTTTGAGAGATCATTTGTATGGATTAAAATGTGAAATATATACTTATCAAAAAAGAATAAAGTATATATTCACTCAGAAATAATTGAACATGTGATAGAGGAGATGGATAGAATTAATCAAGAAATATGATTACATGATCCATTACCATCATGAAAAAACAAATAAATTGGATGATGCTTTGAGTTGGAAAAGTATTGTCTCATAAACCATGCTACATTTTGATCGAGATCCTTTGGTTTTTGATTTGAAGAACATTTTCATATTGTTTTTGGTGTAGGGAAATTCTTCTATTTTTTTAGGTGTTAGTAAAATCTTCACTATCAGGAAGAATTATAAATGAACAGAAAGAAGACAATGAGTTTCAGAAAATGTTTGTGTTGGTTGAGAAGTGTATATTGCCTGATTTTAACATTGTTAATTATTGTATTTTGTGGCTTGAGAATAGGTTATGTGTGCCTTGTGATTCACCGTTGAAGAATGTGTTATTATGTAAATCCCATAGTTCTTTGTTTTTAGTTAATCCTGGTAGTACAAAGATGTACATTGATCTTCGGGAGTATTACTGGTGGGATGGAATGAAAAGTGATATTGCTAATTTTATTGTGATGTGTTTGAATTCATAGAATGTTAATGCAGAGTAGCAGTTTCCTAAAGGGATGCTTCATACTTTATCGGTGCCAGAGTGGAAATAAGAAAATATATCCATGGAATTTTTTGTGGGATTAACGAAGAAATCTCGAGGTAAGAATGAATTTTGTGTTATAGTTGATCGATTGACTAAAACTGCTCATTTACATCCTATTCAATATAATTTGTCTCTAAATAAACTTTATTGGTTAAATGATAATGATATAGTCCAGTATCATGGAGTTACCATCTCCATTGTATATGATTTGGATCACATGTTTACTTCTAACTTTTAGAAAGGCCTTCATAAGTCATTGTGTACTGAATTAAATTTTAGTACAGTTTTTCATCCTCATTCAGATGGGAAGTCAGAACGAACTATTCCGTACTTAGAGGATTTTCTACATGCTTGTTAACTATATTAATAGTGAATTTGGGACAAACATCATTATATGGTTTAATATTCATACGATAAGAGTTCTAATTCCAGTATATAGATGGCTCCATTTGAGTCATTATATGGAATGCATTGTCGAACACCATCTTTTTTGGATGAAGTTG
This sequence comes from Viscum album, assembly GCA_963277665.1. NCBI lineage: Eukaryota > Viridiplantae > Streptophyta > Magnoliopsida > Santalales > Viscaceae > Viscum > Viscum album. The sequence continues at coordinate 852,763,290 of OY728143.1, read as the reverse complement.
GTGAAAGGAAGATGATGGGACCAGAATTGGTAGACGATATGGTAGAAAAAATTCTTATTGATTCAAAATTACATGAGAACAGCGCATAGAAGACATAAATGTTATGCGGATAACCGAATGAAGGATATTTCTTTTGAGGTAGGTGATCAAGTCTTTCTCAATGATTCTCAATGGAAAAGTGTGATGTGTTTTGGTAAAAAGGGAATGTTGAGTCTCTGGTTCATTTGACATTATGAAATCCGGGAGAAAGAAGGATTAGATGTGTACATAGTGGCTTTACCTCCATGTTTATCCAATGTACACAATGTTTTTCATGTTTCGATGATGAGAATGTATATACCATATCCATCCCATGTTTTGAGGCCAGAGGTACTTCGGTTGGAAGAGAATAAACCTTATTAAAAACAACCAATACATATTCTTGTCTATAGAGATCATGATTTGCGGAATAAGTTAATTCACCGGGTAAAGGGTTTGTGGAAAAAATATAAGATTGAAGTGGAAATTTTGGAATCGGAAAGTGCTATTAGTGATAAATACCCCCAATTATTTTGATAACTTAGTAAAAATTACAAGGATGCAATTTCCAAATGGGGGGAAGGATGTAAATCCCAAGAAAATGAAGAATAATAGATTTTATTTTTTATTAATATTTTTTAATTAAATATTAATTTTAATTTAAAAGGGTATCTATGTTTGATAGTGTACCTGATACGTAACAATGGGTTTCATTGGCATCTTACGTTTCACACTAATAATAACATATTATTATTTTAAAACAAAGTTAACTCCTAGATGTTGAATTGGTGGGAATGATCTGAACTAACTTAAATATGATTATACATGTTTGTTAAATGTATTTTCTTTTATCAAATAAAAATTAAGGGCCTAAAGTGTGAATGAATCTAATTACAAGCTTAATTTACATTAAAAGGTCAATTTACCACGTTTTAATGGAAATAAATCTTGAAATCCAGTTTTGGACACTTAAATAAATTCTATTTGACGAAATAAAATCCTTCTTTACAATGAGGACATCAAAATTTTCATTGTGTAAATTTTTCGAATGTTTCTGATAATGTTCATTTTTAATGAATAGTAAAATATATTGTATTTTAATTCAAAAATTTGTTTTAATATAGTTTATTTATGTTGTTATATTTTCATTTTAATTGGATTTAAATTGTAATTAGTATATATTTTTACAATTTAACCCAATGTTTGTCATTTTAATTAATATCACATTGAATTTGGTCATAAACAATTGTCAATCGTTTGATATTTATTATTTCCTAAAAATCCTCTCTTTATTTTAACAACGGGAATTAATATTAAAATAATTAATGAAACATATATGTTTAAAATTTGGTAACATAGATATCATTTTTGAATTTAGAAGATCAAATATAGCTTAGGCTGAATTTTTGGTATTTTTCTGAAAAACATCAAATATTGATGAATAGTGAAACCACTTAGTAGTAGTAAAAAACTAACATTTTCAATTAAATAAAATTTTACCACATATGTGAATTGATTCTTGAAAATCCGACATACGTGGTTTTTATTAGTAAGTAAAATGCGGTTCAATCATATGAAAATAATTAATTATGAATAGTATATTTTGAATTTTTGTGTGGTTAAAGGTAAATTTGGTAATTCAAGGTAAAAAGTAAATTATAATAATTAAAAATTACATTAACACTTGTCCTAACCTTATTGTATGAGTAATGGCCGACCATGGGCATCCTTGTATCGATTTTGGGACCCCATGGAGCCAATTATGAAGGGTAATGACACTTTAGATTAATCAATTTAATGTAAATTCCAAAATTAAATAAACTAAAATAATTTAGTAAATTTTTTTTATGATGTTATATAAGTATTCATTTTGACTATAAATTTTCACATATTTTTAAAGATCCCCTCCACCCCATATAAATGGAGACCATTTCTATCCTATTACTCACACCTCTCAAGCCCTTTGGCTTATCCAACTCTTCCAAATTATGCTTCCTACATCCCCCTCTTTCTCCTATAATCCTTACCTAATCATAATGAACTTCAAGATACCATTTTGGTTCATACCAATTGGAGTTACCCAAATTAATGGTAAAGGTTTCTCCAAAATACATTTCTTTTATTTTACTTCTCCAACCCCCTAATCTATTTTTATTTATTTCTTTTATAAAAACAACAGTATCCTCAATATACTAGGATGTTGTAATGTCATGTATTCAAATTAAACTTACACACACTGCCATCTAATAGGCGAAGAATGTACTGTATCTGTGCATGGAAAACTGATGCCTCGCGAAACAATGATTGTTCGATTATCTCCTACCACCTCTCATGGTGGCCATTTAGATGGAAATGTATTTATATATGTTATATATTATGTTTATTATTTCGTTATGCTTTTTTATTTTCCATTTATAGAATACCATTATGGTTTCCATAATGGGTAAATGTAAAGACCCATAAATTTGAAGGAAATTTTTTTCTTAATTTTCTTCGGAATTTTGCAAGAGCACAGTTTCTGATGGCACCTGATTCCGAGGCCCGGTGCGCCCGCAATCATTTTCCGAAGTTTGGCACGGGTACGTTTAGTGAACGGACGAGCGGGTTTTTCTAACTTTTGAACCGGTGCCCAGAATTGAATTCTGAGGGCACCGATGAAATCGCAGCGCCAGTATTCGCTTAGAAACGCGTCTTCCGGAGTTGCGTTTGCTCGGGTGTGGTTTTTAATTTTCGGGCTTAAAGTTAAGAAATAAAATAATTTTTCATCAACATTATTTTTTTTCACTTAAGCCGCATGGAAGCCACTTGAAGCCACTCAAAGGCGGCTTGAACTGAGTTGAACCAGATAGGATGCTATCCAGGAATATCCTACCCCCTTGGTAGGATATTTGTGAGGTGGGGCCCGCACGAGCCCCGCTGTTTCTTTCTGCTAAGTAACGCACCCGCACCCCCTATTAAAATAAGTCAACCGTGCATTTTCTGGTTAAGAAACGCCCCATTTAATTGGGCTATTAATTTGTTACAATTAATTCATTGAGATTAATTGATCGTTTCTTTTCTTTTGAAATTCAATTTCTTATCTTGTGTTAATAAAATAAGACTTGGGCTTATTTTATTTTTTTTGAGTCTTGTCACGTTGGGAGGATTTGGGAGGCTTGAAGAACATATTCTTCAACGACGAAGAACGTGAAGAACGAATCGGTCTCCGACGAAGAACGTCGTCACGTCCTTCTTCCGAAGAACGACGACGCGCCATCCCTCGTTCTTCTTTCCACATCAAAGGAAGGGAGACGCCGTTCCACCTCGGACAACCTCCTTCTTCATCTACGAATCCCCTTCCTGCGGTGATTTTTTCCGCGACGAGAAAATCTGCGACGAACCCTCGCTCGATGACGCTTGAGGTAGGGATTTTATAATTTTGGGAATACCCCTCTTTATATTCCCGTGAACGTTCTTTAAAAATTAAAGATCCGGTTTCAAATACACAATTTTTTTTATTATTTATTTAAAATTTTCGGTTCATGTGTTGAACAATTTTTCTCCCATTGTTTTTATCTAACGCGGAGGGTGCGGGTCAAACGAACACGGCCCGCCGACCCTCCGTCGTTCTTCGAGTTTTGCGGATTTGGTGGGCGACGACGGAACGTGCCGCAACGGGTGTTTGATGATCCCGCAGTAAAGAACGGAACCCGGGAGGAACAACGGCGCATACGGGAAGGAAAACGGGCCACCGGAGGGACTCCGGTGGCCCGCGGAAGCCGGTGGTGGCGCGGGTCGCCGGCGCAGCGGCGCCGGCGGCCGGAGGCGGCGGCACCCCGCGGGTGTCCAGCGCGACACCCCGCGGGTGCCGCGGCTGTCCAGCGCGACACCCCACGGGTGCCGCGGCTGTCCAGCGCGACACCCCGCGGGTGCCGCGGGGTTGTCACGCGGCACCCCGCGGGTGTCCAGGGCGACACCCCGCGGGTGCCGCGGGGTTGTCACGCGGCACCCCACGGGTGTCCAGGGCGACACCCCGCGGGTGCCGCGGGGTTGTCAGGCGGCACCACGCGGGTGTCTGGCCAACACCCCGCGGGTGCCGCGGGGGGTGTCACGCGGGGCGGCGGCTTTCCCCGCGTCGGCCGCTCGGCCGCTCGGCCGAGCCGAGCCAGACCGGCCCTATCCGGGCCGGTCCGGGCCAACCGGGTCGGACCCCACCCGGTTCGGGCCAACCAGGGGGGGTCGGCCCAGGTCGGCCCGGGCCCGGACCCCCCGTCTTCATACGGACTTCATTCAAATGGACGTATCTTGAGCTACGGGCCTCCAAACGACCTTCCGTCAGGGGAAACACGATCCTTGGATCGAGACGGTCATTTCTGTATATTGCACTCAAGGTTTCGGAATACTTTGAGTTCGGCCGGGTTGGTTCGTACACGAAACCAACCGGGCCCTTGGAGCGGAAACACTCATATCTTGAGCTACGGACGTCCGATTGACGCGCCGTCTGTTGCTTTGAGTTCCTGTTGACGATACAGAACTTTTGGCTTCCTCCGCCCGATATTTTGATGCAGATGGATAGTGGCCGGGTTGGATCGCACCGAAATCCAACCGGGCCCCTGGAATGTAAAAGCTGATATCTTTTAGACAGGACGGCCGTTTGACGAACCGTCAACGGCGTTGTCGATCACGTTGAGAAACGGTCCCTATGAGTATACCCTATGAGAGCTCGGGGTACAGTTGAGATATGGCCGGGTTGGTTCTCTCACGAAACCAACCGGGCCCCTGGGACGGAAAGGCTAACAACTCACAGACCGGGCGTCCGATTGACGCGCCGCTTGTTGCGTTTCGACCCCTATGACGAGGTGGTCTTTTGAGATACTTCTTCGTGGGAACTTGAGATACTTGGAGTATCGACTTGTAGCTCGTGGAGCGGACCCTCCCGGAGACAAGCGGGCGGAGTACGTACACCGTGTAGCTGACTGAGACCCGACGACTGCTGATCGAATGACTCGGTATGTTACGGATAGCCCAGTGGGGAGCGCTTGGTTGTAGCAGCAGACCCACGACAGAGGTGCGCTTGGTTGTAGCGGCACATGGGAGCGCTTGGTTGTACCGGCAGACCCACGATAGAGGTGGGCTTGGTTGTAGCGGCACATGGGAGCGCTTGGTTGTAGCGGCAGACCCACGACAGAGGTGCGTTTGGTTGTAGCGGCACATGGGAGCGCTTGGTTGTAGCGGCAGACCCAAGATAGTGGTGCGCTTGGTTATAGCGGCACATGGAAGTGCTTGGTTGTAGCAGCTGGCCCGCGGTACTCGACAGGAGAAGCACCTCAGTAGTCTTAGGATAGTGAGCAGTACCTCGGAGTCGTGACCGGACCACTGTACACTCCAGAGACGGAGCTCTTCATCAGTTACGATTTTGATAATGAAAATCATGGTTTGAGCGGAGACTTTTGACCCATGTGTTACCTCATGATTGAGATGGGTCACTTGATAACTTAGGTATATGTATGGGCATACACCTGGGTAGTGGTCATCCGTTGATTTCATGATCCTTGTGTTTCCTCATGATTGAGATGGGTTACTTGATAACTTAGTTATATGTATGGGCATATACCTAAGTAGAGGTTATCTGTTGAGATCTTCATTGTGGTTATCCTTGTTTGTTTTAGAGAGACCTTGAGGGTCTCGGGGTCCCTACTGAATATCGTTATACTCACCCCTGCACGGGCTATGCCCACACCTCGTTGTGTTGGTTGCAGACGACAGGCAGTGCTGATGGAGGCCGAGTCTTCGAGGACTGGACGGTACCTAGAGGTGGACTACACGACGAGTCAGTACCTGGAGGTGGAACACTAGGCGAGACGTGCTCGGAGTGGACGACGGGACCCGAGGAGCAGTGGAGTTATCTGTACCCACCCTTCAGGTGGGACATCCAGAGGACGGCTCGACGCTGCAGTTTTCCCTTTCTGTTGCTGTTTTTCCTTTCAGTTGTACTTTACAGTTGGGCTTGTATTTCTGGCCACCCTTTTAATTCCAGCACAGCTTGTACAGTTTTTACTTAGTGTTTACTTTTCCGCTTGCTTACTCTGTGGTGTTTGTTTACATTTCAAAGGCAATGCCTTCCCTTTTTATTGAGATTTACGCCTTGGTGCTAGTCGCCAGCCCCTGGCCTATGGAAGGCGGGCTTGGGGTAGTCACGGCACGGGCCCCGAGGACGGGTCGTGAAAATTGGTATCAGAGGGGTCAGTTCTACTGTAGACTCTGATCTTTCTCCTATGTGAAGCAATAGTGTTTTGCGTATTGGGTGTGGTTATCAGTCTAGGGAGTCCAGTGTTGGTGCGGCGGCCGACGTATCCGTACACCAGGACCCTGACTTCTGATTTCCGACTTAATTCATGAAAACATTGATTGCATGTGTGTTTCATGTTTTCTTTGTGATTACTTATGTCAGCTCACCAAGTATACTGTCCTGACCGTGGCACACTTGTTTCCCTTTCAGGATGACCCCACGACGACAGCCAGCTAGGATTCCGAGCGATGTGCATGGCGAGAGCCCACCGAGCGTCGAGGACTCGTTACATGGTCCTTTGACAGTTGAGGCACCGTCGGTACCTATACCCGCCGAGGCACCGATGCTACCAGCCCCAGCCGCTGACAATGCACGTCGCCTTAGTGCACTGCATGAGTTCCAGCGCCAGCGACCACCCAGGTTCCGCGGGAAGACGGACCCTCAGGCCACCAAGGACTGGCTGGAGGCAGTTGTTCGGGTTTTCAGATTAGTGAGGACACCAGCAGACCTCATGGTGATCCTCGCAGCGAGCCTCCTGCACGCGGCAGCAGGCAGATGGTGGAGCTTGATACTCCAAGTGCACGACGAAGCATCTCTCCTCTGGACGGACTTTGAGAGCATCTTCCACTCCGAGTTCGTCCCAGCCACCCTCCGAGCGGTGCGCATCCAGGAGCTACTATAGCTGCGGCAGGGCAGCATGTCAGTGGCCCAGTACTCAGCGAGATTTACTGATCTCTAGCGCTACTCCACAGATATGGTACGGGACCCGTTCTTCCGGGCCCGGACCTTCGAGCAGGGACTGAGGCACGAGATCAGGGCTTCGATGATCTCCCTCAACATTCCGACTCAGGCGGGGGTGTTGGAGCGAGCCCTCTTAGTGGAGAGTTTCCTTGCTGAGCAGTCTCCAGCAGCAAGACCCACCACTTACCTGCATGCGGCAGAGTCTTCTGCAGCGAGCAGTAGACGGATGACGCAGGGGTCCAAGAGGACTGGACCTACAGGTGGTCGACAGCATGACTCTGGATCGTTTTCGAGAGGCACTCGGGGTGGGCAACGAATTTCCATGAGAGGGCAGTGCTACTCCTGCGGCGGGGTTGGTCACATGGCTCGTGACTGTCCGACCCTCCATACGGATGACCAGAAGACAAACGAAGGACCCCCCAGGCAGAGGCAGAGGTTCGATCAGGGCGGGCCGCAAGAAGCAGGTGGCCATGACAGGGGAGTTGGCCGTGCAGCTGGAGGTGGACGGCGCTTCGGGGTGTTGCCACCACCACCACCAGGCGGTCCACCCCGACCGCAGGGGACAGGAGGACATGGGAGAGCTCATCTTCAGGTAGCTGAGGCCTACGATCATGGAACTCCGAGAGCAGATGGACAGGAGCAGGACTAGCTCCAGGCCTGGAGACTTTTGTTCACGTTGCTTCTAGTTTTGTTGATGTGTGTTTATATATGCCTTGTGTCTTTGTACTTGAGCTGCAGTAGTAAAAGACACCTTTTCTTGTGACATTTACTTTCCTGTCCTCTCTTGTGTTGTTACTAAGAGGTTCCGGTTTAGACTGTTGACTTGACCCTCACCCGTGAGACATCTACTGGAGGAGACCTAGTTATCACACACTGAAGCCGACAGTGTGACTCAACCCTTGGAGGCGAGAGTAACGGTTGGATCTCTTGGTAGTAGCGTCGAGGCCTTACGACGTCATCCTTGGTATGGGTTAGTACCATACATATCGGGATTGACTGTTTTAGGCGAAGAACGTGGTTCATCCGGGGGATGAGACCAGATTTCTCATATCGGCAAGGAAGAAATCATGGCAGCTCTAGTGGGACCAGAGGTGGTCTGGGACATGACAGAGAAGGTCCTGGTGAGAACATGGGAGCGGAAGGCTCAGATGCGTGCTGAGTACCGCTTTTGTATCCCTAGTTTGTGTTGAAGCTTTACGGGGACGTAAATCCCTGTGGTGGGAGTAATGTATAGACCCGTAAATTTCAAGAATTTTTTTTCTTAATTTTCTTTGGAATTTTACAAGAGCGCAGTTTCTGACGGCACCTGATTCTGAGGCCCGGTGCGCCCGGAATCATTTCTCGAAGTTTGGCTCGGGTACGTTTAGTGAACAGACGAGCGGGTTTTTCTAACTTTTGAACCGGGGCTCGGAATTGAATTCTGAGGGCACCGATGAAATCGCAGCGCCAGTATTCGCTTAGAAATGCCTCTTCCAGAGTTGCGTTTGCTTGGGTGTGGTTTTTAATTTTTGGGCATAAAGTTAAGAAATAAAATAATTTTGCGACAACTTTATTTTATTTCCCTTAAGCCGCTTGGAAGCCACTTGAAGCCACTAATTGGCGGCTTGAACTGAGTTGAACCGGATAGGATGCTATCCAAGAATATCCTACCCCCTTGGTAGGATATTTGTGAGGTGGGGCCCGCACGAGCCCTGCCGTTTCTTTCCGCTAAGTAACGCACCCGCACCCCCCTATTAAAAGAAGTCAACCGTGCATTTTCTGGTTAAGAAACGCCCCATTTAATTGGGCTGTTAATTTGTTACAATTAATTCATTGAGATTCATTGATCGTTTCTTTTCTTTTGAAATTCAATTTCTTATCTTGTGTTAATAAAATAAGACTTGGGCTTATTTTATTTTTTTTGAGTCTTGTCACGTTGGGAGGATTTGGGAGGCTTGAAGAACATCTTCTTCAACGACGAAGAACATGAAGAACGAATCGGTCTCCGATGAAGAACGTCGTCACGTCCTTCTTCCGAAGAACGAAGACGCCCCATCACTCGTTCTTCTTTCCACATCAAAGGAAGGGAGACACTATTCCACCTCGGACAACCTCCTTCTTCGTCTACGAATCCCCTTCCCGCGACGCTTTCTTCCGCGACGAGAAAATCCGCGACGAACCCTCGCTCGACGACGCTTGAGGTAGGGATTTTATAATTTTGGAAATACCCCTCTTTATATTCTCGTGAACATTCTTTAAAAATTAAAGAGCCGGTTTCAAATAAACAATTTTTTTTATTATTTATTTAAAATTGTTGGTTCATGTGTTGAACAATTTTTCTCCCGTTGTTTTTATCTAATGCGGAGGGTGCGGGTCAAACGAACACGGCCCGACAACCCTCCGTCGTTCATCGTGTTTTGCGGATGTGGCGGGCGACGACGGAATGTGCCGCAATGGGTGTTTGATGATCCCGCAGTAAAGAACGGAACCCGGGAGGAACAACGTCTCAGACGGGAAGGAAAACGGGCCACCGGAGTGACTCCGGCGGCCGGAGGCGGCGGCACCCCGCGGGTGTCCAGCGCGAAACCCCGCGGGTGCCACGGGTGTCCAGCGCGGCACCCCGCGGGTGTCCAGTGCGACACCCCGCGGGTGCCGCGGGGTTGTCACGCGGCACCCCGCGGGTGTCTGGCCGACACCCCGCGGGTGCCGCGGGGGGTGTCACGCGGGGCGGCGGCTTTCCCCGCGTCGGCCGCTCGGCCGAGCCGAGCCGGACCGGCCCTGTCAGGGCTGGGCCGGGCCAACCGGGTCGGACCCGACCCGGTTCGGGCCAACCAGGGGGGTCGGGCCGGGTCGGCCCGGGCCCGGACCCCCCGTCTTCGGACGGACTTCGTTCAAATGGCTGTATCTTGAGCTACGGGCCTCCAAACGACCTGCCGTCAGCGGCAACACGATCCTTGGATCGAGACGGTCATTTCATTATATTGCACTCAAGGTTTCGGAATACTTTGAGTTCGGCCGGGTTGGTTCGTACACGAAACCAACCGGGCCCTTGGAGCGGAAACGCTCATATCTTGAGCTACGGATGTCCGATTGACGCGTCGTCTGTTGCGTTGAGTTCCTGTTGACGATACAGAACTTTTGGAATCCTCCTCCCAATATTTGGATGCAGATGGATAGTGACCGGGTTGGATTGCACCGAAATCCAACCGGGCCCCTGGAACGGAAAAGCTGATATCTTTCAGACAGGACGCTCGTTTGACGAACCGTCAGCGGCGTTGACGATCACGTTGGGAAACGGTCCCTATGAGTATACCCTATGAGAGCTCGGGGTACAGTTGAGATACGGCCGGGTTGGTTCGCTCACGAAACCAACCGGGCCCCTGGGACGGAAAGGCTAACAACTCACAGACCGGGCGTCCGATTGACGCGCCGCTTGTTGCATTGCGACCCCTATGATGAGGCGGTCTTTTGAGATACTTCTTCGTGGGACCTTAAGATACTTGGAGTATCGACTTGTAGCTCGTGGAGCGGACCCTCCCGGAGACGAGCGGGCGGAGTACGGACATCGTGTAGCTGACTGAGACCCGACGACTGATGATCGAACGACTCGGTGTGTTACGGATAGCCCAGTGGGGAGCGCTTGGTTGTAGCAGCAGACCCACGACAGAGGTGCGCTTGGTTGTAGCGTAACATGGGAGCGCTTGGTTGTAGCGACAGACCCACGACAGAGGTGCGCTTGGTTGTAGCGGCACATGGGAGCGCTTGGTTGTAGCGGCAGACCCACGACAGAGGTGCGCTTGGTTGTAGCGGCACATGGGAGCGCTTGGTTGTAGCGGCAGACCCACAATAGAGGTGCGCATGGTTGTAGCGGCACATGGGAGCACTTGGTTGTAGAAGCTCGCCTGCGGTACTCGACAGGAGGAGCACCTCAGTATTCTTAGGTTAGTGAGCAGTACCTCGGAGTCGTGACAGGACCACTGTACACTCCAGAGACGGAGCTCTTCAGCAGTTACGATTTTGATAATGAAAATCCTGGTTTGAGCTGAGACTTTTGACCCTTGTGTTACCTCATGATTGAGATGGGTCACTTGATAACTTATGTATATGTATGGGCATATACCTGGGTAGTGGTCATCCGTTGATTTCATGATCCTTGTGTTTCCTCATGATTGAGATGGGTTACTTGATAACTTAGGTATATGTATGGGAATATACCTAAGTAGAGGTTATCTGTTGAGATCTTCTTTGTGGTTATCCTTGTTGGTTTTAGAGAGACCTTGAGGATCTCGGGGTCCCTACTGAGTATCGTTATACTCACCCCTGCACGGGCTATGCCCGCACCTCATTGTGTTGGTTGTAGACGACAGGCAGTGCTGATGGAGGCCGAGTGTTCGAGGACTGGACGGTACCCGGAGGTGGACTACACGACGAGTCAGTACCTAGAGGTGGGCCACTGGGCGAGACGTGCTCGGAGCGGAGGGCGAGACTCGAGGAGTAGTGGAGCTATTTGTACCCACCCTTCAGGTGGGACTTCCAGAGGACGGCTCGACGCTGCAGTTTTCCCTTTCAGTTGATGTTTTTCCTTTCAGTTGTACTTTACAGTTGGGCTTGTATTTCGGGCCCCCCTTTTACTTCCAGCACAGCTTGTACAGTTTTTACTTAGTGTTTACTTTTCCGCTTGCTTACTCTGTGGTGTTTGTTTACTTTTCAAAGGCAATGCCTTCCCTTTTTGTTGGGATTTACGCCTTGGTGCTAGTCGCCAGCCCTTGGCCTATGGAAGGCGGGCTTGGGGTAGTCAGGGCACGGGCCACGAGGACGGGTCGTGACAGTAAACGTGATAATTTCATTTGAGGAAGTGCGGACTACCTCCCACTCAAAGTTATATGACTCATTAATGCCCTATGTGGGATGTAAATGGATGGATTTAATTATATTATATGATATAATACTGAAATTATAATATAACTTTGTATCATTATGTTTTAATTCACTTAAAATAATTAATATAAATGGAAGTAGCATTCATGTGTTTGTACGGCTTACCGTGTCTATGAACGGTGAATTTCATTTCTTACATTCAAATTTTATATAATGTTATAAATACACGTATATACTAGATATATATGTTATATATGATATCTAAATCATTAATATAATTCTGGATATAATGATCTTTTGACCATGTGAACAACTTTTAACTATATGGTGTTCATTTGTGACTGAAGTGCCAAATATCGATAAAAATGATAATTATTAACTTGAATGATTATATAATGTTTATAACATGGTATTGTGTGATATAAAAGGATTAATAAACTTAAAAAAGGTTCTTAAGAAAGTAAAAATCATATTTAGTTTATTATTCACATTATTAAATAAAGAACGGGTCAAGTCGGACATGAGGTAAGGGACTTCAACTCGATCTCTTTTCATTGAGGTATATTTTGTTTTAATATGAAACATTCTTTCATACACTGTATAAACACCATTGAAATTCCAAATGTAATCTTTTTCTATGTAGTTTATTTTATAAATGACAAAAATTAATGTTTCTTTTAATGTAAGTGGTGACAATGACCTTTTCTTCGTAGTGAGTATTATTTTTTTTGATACCTTAACATGTTGTAATGTTTTTTTGAGGAAAATATAGACCATATACTCTTTTATGTATTTTGTTTTTGAAAACGGTTTTGATAATGGATTTTTCATGTCAATATATTTAATTGATATGTTGTGATTGAAATGTGGAATTTTTTACTTTCTTTATATATTTTTATATGTTATGATTTCATAATGGTATTTGGACATTTGATGGGTGGTTACGTAATAAACCAAATGACGGGTGTTGTCGTGATAAACCAGGATGGGTGGTTACGTTATAACCTCCAATTCATTGTGTATATATTTTGGTTGTATGACTATTAAATTTAGTTATATGTGTGGAAGTAGACCGTATAGTTATTCCATTTAATTATGTTTATGATCAAAGTTATCTTTATATGTTATATGTTCTTAATATGGGTTTTATGGTAATATTTAGGTTACAAAAGGGTAAGTAGTGATATTTTATTCACTGAATAAAATTTACTTCTACATAAATGTGAAAAGTATTAATTATGTTAATGTATACACGGTTTACTTGTTATTTTGAAAAACTAACAGTTTTCCTTCATTTTTTATCCCTTACTCATCCTTTTATGCATATCCTCTATTTTTGAAATTGTTTTCATATGACATAATGTTGAATAGGGTCAAGGATGGGATCATGGAAAATTCATGATATCTTATACATGGAACTAGACAGGACTCTATTTTTCAAGATTTATTGTTTTTTGAAAAAATGGAAACTGAGTTGAAGTGTCTACTTTGTTTTTTTAAATGAAATGTAATAGTTATGGCCTAATTCATGAAAACACTAAACCTAAATAGATCCTCAATGTGAATAATTCATTTAATTCATGATTATGTAATGTTTTAAGGCCTATTTATTATAATAAGAAAGGATTTGGTGTTATCTTGGTTGAACCATTTTGGATTTTAAGTGTGAGTAAATGATAAGAATTACTTCCTTTTATTAAAATAGAAGAGAATAAATCATTGTATTATTAAATGTATTAAATGAATATAAATTAGTTTTACAATAAAAATGGATCCATACATATTAAATTGATATATAGGATTTGTAATGTTTAATTATTGTTCATCTAGTTAAATTGATATATTTTTTGAAATTTTATTAATCCTCATCTTTTTTACCTGTTATTTTAACTTTTAAACTCTAAATATGTTGTGAAGTATTTTATATTTTTTGGGTTAGAATAATTACTATATCATTAAAAAACCATTAAATGTGTTTTTTATGAATTTTTAGGACATATCCCAAATATTTTATAGAATTTTGTATTTTTTAAATTATATATTATATAAAAATAAATTATTTATTTAATAAAAACAATAATTTAAACATTGAAGCTTTTCAATATTTCACATATTAATAATATAATAATATCATTATTTACCCAAAATAATTTCATTAGCATATCCATCGCATGATAATTTAATACATTAAATATTTGGATGATAGAAATTATATATATTATATATTTTTTAATATTTTTAATATCATTTATTTGATTCATTCATTAATGAAAAATTACTATATCATTATTGTGCACCAATTAATTAAATTATTAATTTCATATAAATTAAAAATGAGTTAGCATGATGTATATAAAATATTTTCTCTTTCTAAATTCAGTTTATAGTTCAACATTTCTCTCATATATCCTCATATTAAAAATATTTATCTTTTTAAAACTAAGAGTGTGAAAAATTTCTTTTCTATGAATAAATTAATATATATTTATTTATGTCATTCAAGTGGATTAGAGTTTTTATATTTTGGCCCAAGTATCTGTTTGGATAATAAATCACAAAAAATAAAATTATGAAAACTATCCAGGTAATTTATAATAATATTTTATCCATAAATACATTATTTAACCTTAATAAATGTAATAATAATTAATAATGTTACTATTTAAATTTTTCAGTAATTTTGTCGACCCTATTATATAGAAATATAATAATTATTATGAAATTTTTTTTCCATTTTTAATAATTATAAATAGGAATGTTGGTAAAATTATTTTAAAATTAATCTCATTGACGAAAAGAGAAAAAAATTTGCTACTTAAAAACAATCAAATGATGATAATGTTTTTATATCCAATTTTTATCAAAAATTATTCAAATGAGATAAATTTAATTAAATGATATAAATTGTTTTATTTATAATATAAATCCATTAAATTGGAGAATTTTATATGATAAATAAAAACACTAAAAAAATATTTTTCAATAAATATCCAATATATTATCAATTTTAGTCAAAACATGAAACTTATCAAAAAATACTAAAAATTCGTTCAATGTAAATTTTTATATATCAATACAAAGCTAAAAATATTTTTTTCTCAATGAAAGTGGATTAATGTTTCAACAATTAGAGGTAAAGTGGACACAAATTTAAAAATCATCCTAAATCTTATTTAGAATAATAACTATTATACCTATATAATTTTATTTGTTCATGTATCATCTATAGAAAAACAATTAAGATTGTTTAAAACTCAAATAAATAAATTTTATTTATACTGATTTTTGTGTTTAATAGTATAAAACACATTATTCACATTTAAATAGTCATTCTGAAAAAAAAAATTATTTTAAAATGTTTTCACATTTATAGACAATTAATTGGATAGAAACATATACATACATGTGTAAAAAATAATTTCATAATTCATTTTATACTGTTTATTCTTCAAATTATAATTTATAAATTAATGATTACATTTAGATAATATGATTAATTGATTCTTTAAGATAGTCATGGTGTATTATATAGAATATCAGACATATTTATTACTTTTAAAAACATGGAATGTTACATTATCCCTGCCTTGAATTATTTTTTCTGTCTAATTTGAAATCTCAGAAAAAATGGTTTCTTTAATTTCAAATTACATTAAATGAAATCCCTTGTCGAAATAACCATTAATAAAACAACAACATTAAAATAATAGAAGTAATGTATAAAGGTCACATGATATAACACATACTAGGGTCCACAATTGAATAAATTGATACCGAAGGGAAAATTAACCATCATGTTCTATTATATGGTGGTAGAAAACATGTTTATCCGAAAGTTAAAAAATAAAAGGTAGTATGTCTATGATGCATCAAAAGGTAATTAATCCCTTAGTAAGAAGTTTTAAGAGAGAATGTTTTCTGTTTTAAGATCACATTCATATAGTTGAGGAATTTCATTACTGACTTTGAATATAAAGAAATATACTTAATTTATATATTTCCATATCAGAATAACAAATTCATAATCACATGAGGAACAACCCTTAAAATAAAATTAATAATCAAATATTATTCAAACCATAGTGTTTATTAAAATATTAGAACTCATTATCATAAGTAATGGAATAAATCTCAATAAAATAATGACATACAAAACATAAAACCCCCTAAAATTATCCCATACTGTTCCATATCACTTATCAACAAATCTATCAAAACCACAGAAGGTGTATATAAATCCTCGAACATAAGGGTATCACTCATAAAATGTTATGCTCCTCGGAGCTTCAATTACATCACCATATTTCTCAAAATAAGCTATTGTTGTAGAAAAAGATTTATGAAGAGATTTTATTTTGTATCATTATGTGATTTACCATGAATAACAAATTTCAAACACATATAAGAATAATTTACTATCTCATTACAACTAAACCATATTATTCTTCACATCTCTTTTCCTTTCCTATTAATATCTCATACATTCATGAGACATATAACCAAACACACCACATTAGAATTTTTTTTCTGGTATTTATAATAAATTTTCTAGGATTCATTTTACCATACTTCTTGAAAACGGAAATTAGGTTTTCTAACCATCAATATAATTTGATGAATTCATTCTAAATTCATTCAAATCAGACCTCCTACTTTTCTTATATTGTTGGGACATGTGTTCATCAACAATGTTTATTTCTACCTAGTCATCATAGAAAACAAATTTCTCCTCATTTTTTAACACACATGATCATAATTATTTTTCAATAATATTTAATTAATTTTGTGTTAAAATATTTATCATATTGTCAAGATCATGGATAAAATATTTGACGTACCATTATCTATGGGTGTTGTTTTCTTCTTATAAAACCATGAAATCATCCTCCTATTTCTATATTCTATGCATTGATTTTTTATAACATTTCTAAATAAATTAGAAAATGATCCTCAAGGAATATATTTTTTAATTCATCCCATTAAATGGTATGAATATTATTAAATACTTTGATATTTTTATTATTTAACCATCATTGATCAGACTCAACGTCCAAATGTTAAATTTCAAGAGTTAACATTTGGTGTTCTAGACAACCCTTTATATCTAATTTTTTTATGGGGCCTTCACCCATCCTTCCATTTTGATAGGGTCAGATGATCTTATGAATGATGTGGGATGCTAACTAAAAAATGAATCACCACTCATATGTTCTTTCATGATACATCAGATCCTTCATGGTACATTTGGATCCAAGCAAACATGGATAACACAACCATTTAAAGCATATGTGAATTGATCCATCAATACAAAAAACTATTCTCTTCTGATACCAACAATTACTAGATGTTTATTTTGAATTATTTTTCCTCATGATTCCTTTCCCCCCCTATTTTTTATATTTTCACTATAGGAAAGAATTTAGAACAAAATTATCGTAGATTGAGAAACAAGGGAAATAATAAAATTGTATATAATTTAATCATAAGATTAATAATAATTATTCTAATATATATCTATCAACACTATAACAACCTCTAAAATTATCTAATAAATTATAATGATAACAACTATAAGGTCCCAAAATTAAATCATTATCTAATATTGAATTAGGTAATGAATTGTACATTTGTTAACATTGAATGTATTTTCAGGTTTACATGTTTTTTGATTTATGCCTAAAATTATAGATAATTATATTAACAATAAAAATTTTACCATTTGAAATTTATTATATTATCCCCATTATTTAAAAATTTTAAAATAATGCATGATCATATTTATGAAAACCCTTCATGAAAATCATCATGAAATCACGATATCCTTACTAATAGTTATGTTCTCTGAACAACCTTAAATTTTATTGATGACCATAAAAAAGAACGATATTCAATATAAAAATATGGAAAACATTATCCCATTTATAAAGAGTAAAAACCATAAATACATTATCATAATGGAATAATTTTCAACTTTAATAAGTAGTATATTATTTTTTTGATATTATAATATCATTTAATAACTTTTTTTAATTATAACAGTACAATAAACCCATTTTATGAATGAAAAATACTAAATAAATCATTGTAAATAATTATACATTTCACTCTTATAAATGTAATAAATATGTGGTCGACCTCTATAGATGTCACTCATACAAATAGAATAGTCATATGTCTGACTTCCATACCCAATGCACTAGAGGTTATAATTTAACCAACTATCCTTATATTATCATGTAACCACACATACATGTTTTATCATAGAAAAAGTCATCAAATTTCCATGTACCATTATATAATCATAACACATAAACCATTGTAATTTTATTACATCACTAATAAAGTTTAATTTTCCATTACAATAAATCATTTCAATATATTTAAATAAAGTATCTATTTAAAAAACAATTTTATATATGAAAAATAATATAATTTAATATGTGGGTTAGTTTTATAAAAACCTTTATACCCTCATTGGTAGACAAATATGATATAGTGTTAATGGTGGTGGGGATGTTTGTGTCATTGTATATGAAAAAGAAATTATTTTTTCAATTTTTAGAAACAGTCATTATAAAAAATATTGAAAAAATTACATTTTAAATTTGTTCAATGAAATTAAAATTTGGAAACTATTCGTTTCATAATATATTTATATACATTAAAATAAATATATAAAATAGTATTAAGAATATTGAATTAGATAAAATAATATGTCAATTAAATAGTTAAACATTCAATATGTCCCATACCCCAATAATCATTTATATCCTAATACTCATATAATAACATTATTTAAAAAAGATTCAATAATATGACAATTAATAAATGAATGATAAATAAAATTGATTTATATAAACGTAATAAAATCGGGTGGGTGTATAATATCATATTATGCCTCAATAAAAGGAGATTAAGATAAATTACTTTAAATGGATTTTGATTCTTCTTGTATAGTTAATAACATAAAATAAAAAAATTTGTTCATTATATAAACTCATTATATAATTTGTCATGATTATTATTCCTTTTATATCTATTAATATATAGATATAAAAATAACTTAATTATTATAGTTCATGTACTATGTTTAGACAATATTTGATATTTGTGTCAAAAATAAAATTTGTAAATAAACTTTGGTAATACAAATCAATTTTAGAATAAATCTAGAAGAATAATAAAGGTATAATAATAATTATTATAAATAAAATCATACATTATAACTCAATCATTAAATATGATTTATAAAAATTAACTATGTTACAATCTTGGATATGATATGTTGTTCATGTGCATGACTAACATTTTAAATTTTCAATGATCATTATAGAATAAAGGTAAGTATTAATTTATCATTCAATAGTTACCATAATACCATTAATTTAATTTTAATCATCTAAATATACTTATATATATCTTTTATGTGATGTTGGGATAAAAAATGGATCACATCACATCATGAAGAATATAGTTTACAAACACACATGAACGACATTACCATTTTTATGTGCATGGAATTTAAGAACACAATTGATAAATAATTCTATTAATGTGACAAATATGTCATTAATATCATATATAATATTTTATTCTATGATTATAAACAATATTGATATATCTTAATGTGAAATGAACTATATAAGTTTGTGGAGGTGAAAGTTCACATGTATGCATGAAAAATTAATTCCATTCCCCTTTGAAGGAATTGAAAATTTATTTAGGTTATAATATTAACGTAATAATTTATGTGTATAATTAAGATACTTTATTTATAGTTCACCTATTTTAAATAATACATGGATTAATTTCATGACGAAATAAAATAAAAACCCTTAATTATAAATAACACATCTTCCATAGATGATCTCATTTGATTAATATGTTATAACAAACAAGTATGGTGTTATGCTTAAAATAAAGGCTCTAATATGTTGTAAATTATTCATGGAACGAATTTTGTTATATTTAGTCTATTTTTTTTGTTTTTATGTATTAATAATAGATAACAAGTAGTTCCATTTTATAAGAGATTAGAGAGGAAGTCTTTGAAATTATCAATGTATTATATTAATATAAGTTACTTATATAATCCAAATGGATCCAATCCTATTAATATTAAATATAATATGAGTATGTGTATAATAATATTAATCGAAATAAAATTATATAATTAGTAAATATTTATTTAATATTTATCTTTTTTGTTTTAACCCTAATTTTATCATTTTATCTCATATCATTTCATCATGTAATTTATACATTAAAGGTTAATATAAGTACAATAAAATGAAAAAAATAAAATAAATGAGAAATTTATGAAATTTTAGGAATCATACAATTTAATATGATTAATATCATTGTTTGTAAAATTTTATAACATTTAATATAATATTATTTATTTTAAATTATCATTAATGATAATTTTGAATCTATTCAACATTTATCTTTGTAAAAATATCATGGAATCCTGATATCTTGAAAAAAAACATATCTATAACCACTCAGGTCAATTTTATAAAAAAAGTGGTGTATGATATAAATTATATCATATTATATTGATTTTATTATATTTAATATCCAATATTTTATTCATCTATTAATTAGCAATTAAGACAGCATCATCATGTTGAAATTTAAATTAATTATTTTCTACCAAAACATACAAATAAATTAAAATAATTTAGTTATAAATTTTATATTTCTAAATAATACTTGTAGGAAAACATATCCCTTATTCAACACCATAATAAAAATATTTATCTTTATCAAAAAAAAGTGTGATAGAAAATTTATTTTTTTGGAATAAAATAATATAAATATCTTAAAGTCATCACAGGTGACTCAAATTTTATATTTCCTCCCAATTATTATTTTTTGTCTATTCATATTCTTTCAATAAAAATATGACATGATTTTGGGAAATGAATAATATATATGATACCCTTAATTACACGATTTAACATTAATCATGGTATCAAAAATATTATTAATTATATAATTCGTATTTATTACGTATTATGTATATCCTAGTAGATATTAAATAAAATAAAAACTAAATATTATTATTTCAATTTTTAAAAAATTCAAAATACATAATTGGATAACATTAAATTAAAATTATTCTTGTTCACGGATAAGGAATGTTGGGTTTCAAAGAAAAAACATTTAAAATTTCACTATGTTTTTATATCCAATTTCATTGTAAAATTGATTAAAATTTCCTAAATTGTCCAAATTAATAATAAAATAATTTTATTAAAAATTATAATAATAAATATATATAATTTAACACTATTACATTTTATATTAAAATGTAGTTTCCTATTAAAATGAGTTATTTTATCACTATAGATTGACATATGAAACTTATTAGAAAAATTTAAAAAAATTAAACGACTATAAATTTTGATAATAGTATCTTATAAAGTTAGTTTAAATTTCAAATATAATTTATAAAATTAAGAAAACATGATTAAAAATAGGTCTACCATATAAAATATGCCAAACATCTTAATAATTAAAATATTTTTTGTTGTCCATAAAATTAGATTACATCTTATATTATATCTAAAAAACAAATAATATATATTTTATACATTAAAAAATGAATATTAAAATATATATCTTTAATGTAACAGAAAAATATTGATTTATTATTTTATTTGTATAAAACATATTTGTTCACATTGAATTTTTTTTCATAAAAAAATATTTTATCACATTAAAAGGGTTTTATTTTTACTTATAAATAATTAATCAAAAAAATTTTATATACATCTTTAAAACATATTTTAATAATTCGTTTATTATTTTTTACTACCGCTATTCAGAAATTTAGTATAATGATATCATTTAAATAATAATATTTAGTAGTTTGTTGAATCTCGATGTGGAATATTATTTACACTATTGAACACAATGTTTCCTATTAAAAAATCGGAAGTTACTTATATATATTGTTGTTATCCCTATCAGGTAGGATCATTGGGTTATATAAAATCATTATTCCATTAATAATGGGGACCCTGTCTTTATGAACATAGCAAAATACTTTTAATCCCATGATGATTGTTATGTATTATCTACACCATTTCTCAGAGTCTGGAAACATACTGTAAGCCTTATTTTATTTAATAATTGTGTATCCATAAATTTCATTTTAGACTATCCCTTTTATATCCATTAAGAAGATATTTCTAATCGCATACCACATCCACCAATGATCCAACTAATCTATTGAGGACCCTCCATTAGGATTATAAAATTTTAAATGATATAAATGGGCCCAAATCTAGTGTATTTCACACTCTATCTTCAAATGTGTCATTTCAAAGATTTAAAAAAAATCTATATACATGAATAAGTTTCATGAAAAATAGTTAGGTATCCTCTTTACCTATTAGTTCATTCTGTATGATTTTAAACAACAAAAAAAATTCTATATTCATATATAGTTAATCAAAATGAAAATGGTGTCTTCAATGTGTGACCATAAAAGAATGTAATTATTTCTCTATTCACAACCTTCAATGTTATAAATTTTAACTCACATTCCTGAAAAAAAAAAGGTAACATCATTTTTTGTTTATACATGAGATTAAAATGAATAATGATGGTCCTTTTCACATGAATATAAATGGTTTAAAATCCTAATATCTAGTAACATAGGTTCAATACTTATATAATTTAATTGGATGAAAATAAAACCAATATAATCCTAAAAGACCAATAGGTTTAATCTTCTTGATGAAAAAGATAAAACCATTCTTCCAATGATACATTAGATATAAAATAATGTAACAATGTTCAGGTAATATACTATGTACTTTAACTAATTCTCTAATATTTTATCAATAGCAATGAGAATACAATAAGAAAAGGGTGTGATCAAATTATCAAATGGATTATATACTTTTCAATATATCACTATCAAAATTAGGAATATTGATTATTTAAATCTATAAAAATTAAAACACATTACCATTGATCAATTTATTGAGGATGAAATGCATCAATTTAAAAAATTTATATAATAATATCATGGATGATAAAAAATAAATTCATAACGAAGTAAATATATATTATTAGATTCTATTATATCACACATGATGATATCATTATGGATGAGAATATACACCAAGAAATTTTGAACTGTGGTTTGGTATATAACCAAATCCATTATTAATAATGTTGGTTGATTGTTTTTATCATGAAACATTCCATACATTGAGGGGATATGTTTTTTAAGGACCCATCATTGCATGTCCAATTTATATATCATATAATAAAAAATCAATTAAAATCTTAAATATTATTCAATATCAATAAATGAACATAATGAGATAATCATATGGTAAATCAATATTTAGTCATTCAATAAAAAAACATTCATATAAAAATACCATATATAGAAATAGTATATGATTCGGGGAATAATAATATCATGTTACAAAGAATATAGAAATATAAGGTAAATTTATCATCTAATAAAAATTTATCACATGAAATTGAATGTTTTATTAAATAGCTAATGAAAAAAATATATAGAATTTAGCCATCAATTTAGAAAAAACATAATATTTCATGTAGATAAATTACTTTTTGAGAGTAAAATAAAATTCAACTAGATCATTAAAATATGTTTTTAGTAAATAATGTTTTTTCTTAATCCCATTTAAAACATATAGATGAATATAATATCATAATACACTTATGAAAGAATTGACTTCCATTAACTATGTATTCGTTAAAAGGATACATTCCTTTTGTCTTTTTATAAAAAATTTCTTCAAATAACCATCATATATTTATTAAAAATAATCCTTCTAGACCTTATAAAAATTAAAGGATGTAAAAAAATTTACATATTATATCATTTGAGTAAATAGAAATTATTTTTATTAAATTATGGAAATAAATTTTGATGTGGCAGAAATATATTTCCAATCAAAAGATGAATAAGATTTATTTTTCTAGTAAACATTACATTTATTTATTTAATAGAAAAAGATATGAGATATATTGATTAAAAAAAACTCCTTAAAGAAATTTAATATTATAAAATATATTATGTTAATGATGAATATATTTTAATATTATTTCTCATCAAAATATATTAAATCTTAGAAAAAAAGGTATTGTAAACTATATTTTCAACTCTTTGGTAAACTTTTAATTACTAACCCTAAAAAGGGAAAATATCAACAAAATGATAAATAATCATGAATATATATATAATCCTGATAAAAAAATAATTGTATAAAGTCCCAATGTTTCCATAAAAAGATATTTTGTCTATGTATATGAATATTTTTTCACACCATAACAATCCACACATGAATCGTATAGGTCAATTATAATAAGAAAAATTGGAACATAAAAACTAGTTCATAATAGTTATACATAATATTCTATATATATGTTCATTACCCTTACCCTTGTTAGACATATCATTAATAAAACCATTCTTCATAACCATGGAAAAGAAACATAATTGTGACATATGATAATCCCTTAGTGTAAACATGGGAAATAATATTGATCATATCAAACTAAGATGGGAAACTGAGTATGAAAATAATTTCTTAATATTTTAAAATCATACACATCATTTAATAAATCATAATATTAAGTCATGGAATAAATAAATAAATTATTGGAGAAAATTGATAATGTAAAAAAATTAAATGATCCATGAAATCATAATATAGTAATGAGACATAGAATTACATCACACACATGTGTATAAAAAATCATTTCCCTATTATTAATGGAACATTATAAAGACTATCAAATTTTAATGGGTTCACTCCCCAAAAATCATTATATTACAGTTTACTCACAAGACTATCATATTGGTCTATATCCCTTACTAACCTAAGATCACTCCACATTATTGTATTTCTTATCTCATGATATACCTATCTCTATGTAATATATTTGAGGATAATATATTTTATTCCAATCACATAATAAAAATCAAACGAATTTTGTTCGAATGATCATTAACTATTCATCATCCAAGAACACAAGATAAAGTGTTTCATAAAAATTTCAACACATTATATCCAGTGGATAAGAAACACAATTGAAAATTATTATAACATCATAATAATTAACCGCCTTTATAATGAAATAACATGGTATTCATTGATTATATTACCATTAAAACAAATGAATCATAAATATTTTTGGATGATAATTGATCAAAATATAATTAATATATTATCCAAGAAGATAACCATTACAATTTAAAATAATATTTCAATATAAAAAATCACAAAAATATTAGGGAATAATTTTAATTGGAAATAACTATGGGAAATTTACGAGTATGAATAGAAAAATTGGGGTCATGATGGTATAAAATTAAATTAATGATGTATAATTTAATAAACATTCCATCCATCTTATTACGAAAACAGTCAAACATTGCATTATTTGTAAAATAAAAATATTATTGCATTCTAAAAAATCTAGAAAATAAAACATGGATAGAAAAAGATATAAAATAATAGGAGAATATTAAAAAAATCTATATATTTATTCAAAACCATTGATTTGGAAGAAAAATGTTCTTCAATTAAGGATAATAATGATGTTGATTAAACTAAAAAAAATATATTTGATCTATTAAGTACATGAGATAATGAAAAATAAATTATTTTAAGGAAATAATCAATGCTTTGAAATTAATTATTATTTCTAGATGTTCATAAAAATATTCCATCATTATAAATGCAATATAATGAATCCTGATAATCAATTATATTCTAAAATGAAACCATTTTACTCATTGTTTGAGTTCCTTTATAAATTTTAAAACCCCTAAATAATAAAAATATGATTAAAATAAATATTATTCAGGAAAAATAATCATATATTTGAAACCATATTTTTTTAATTTAATTTTTTATTCTGTAATTAATTAATAATTCATTATTATAATCACTAGTCTGGATGATAATTGACTAATTCTTCATTTAATTGTTTCTTTGATAGTTTTATTGGGTAAACATAGAACATAATTATATCATATCTATATTTTTAATCATGGTATAAATATCATATATATTAATAATATATAAAAATTTATATTCTTCTATAATATTTTATGACATATAAATGATTTTCAATATTAATGGAGTCGGTATATCATACATATGGCTGAAGACTATTTTAATTATTCAACAGATGGAATTAAATATCAATGAAAACAATTAACATTATTGATTTCATTATTACATCCTATATATGATATATATTCCAAAAATTACTCTTTATTAATATCCAAATATAATATAATGTAAAAAAATCAATTAGCATCATGGAGGTGGTATTCCAAATATTCAAAAGAGTGGTGTATTTGTTTCTCAAATAATTGGATGGTGATATATATAGACATTATATTATCATTATAGAAATATAATTGTTTAATAAATATAATTCATAAATACAAAACCCATCATAATACCCACAAATAATACACGGTGATGAAAAATGAATTGTATCACAATGTGGTGATTCTAAGATGCATGAACACACTAATAATACATTCACATCACATTTAATTAGAAATAAAATATAAAATGGAATTTTATTAATCATATTAACATTATTGTATATAGAGGACACATAAGTTATTATTATAAAACAAATATAATATAATTAGAAGTTGTAAATATTAATATAAATTGATGAAATTTTCAGACTAACTCCTCTAGGAAATGACATCTCTTGATCTCATCTAAAGGAATCAATTGGTAAAACATTGTCATGAAAATAAAGACAAGAATTATTATAAGGAAGTAAATAATAGAAAATAGTATATATTTTTTCATATAAATTTCTCATTATTGTGAAAAAAATAATGTATAGTTCCCATTCATAATTTCTGGGAGGGGTAGTCATGGAATTTCATTATATATAAAACTAATAACAATTAATTTTTAGTTTAAAATGAAACCCAATTGATAATATTATAAATAAATATTAGTATCAATAAAAATTAACTCATCCTTTAAAATGATTACATAGTTATATTACAATTATACCATAATTATTTAGTTAGCACCACTATTTACCATTTATAAATTTTCTACAAAATTAAAATATTCTATCCTTTATGTGTGAATAATTTTACTAAAAAGTGACTATAAAATAAAAAAATGGGTAAATTATATTGTTTAAATCTATCAAAAACTCATTTTTTAAGTTTGTTAATTTTAATATTTCATTAAAATTTAATAAAATAGATCTTCATAAAGAATATCATTAATTTCATATTTAACACTATTCATTAAATTTAACATTAAATAAATTGCAGAAAATTGATGTAATACCCTACTACCTTAAAACCACACTTTTATGTCTTAGTTTTCTGTATAACTGGTGCTACACATTAACAGGTTCATATTATATCAAATTTCATTTTTCAAAAATCATTAATTATATTTTTTTCTTAAATAGATAAAAAATATCATAAGATGTTCCTAATCAATTTAGGTCCATATAGAATATTAAAAAAAATTAAAAATATTATATCATCATGAAAATAATTTTATTACATTCAAATATGAAACATAGAATGAATAATAAATAACCTTTTTATAATATTGTCAAAAATCTATTTGAAAAAAAAGTGTGATATTTCATAACCTTATAGGATTATATAAAACATTGGACATTTTCATGGAAAAGTGTTAATTAAACTAATCAACATAAATACAATATTTTTGAAGGTCAATTTAGATTCAGATAATAAGAATTATTAATATAAATAATGACCATATAACTTATTTATATCCTCGATTAACCTAATTTAGCTTTTACTAATGCGATAAATTTTACCAAGGTTACTGTTCATATTTTTAATATATTAAAATGTCTTATTATAAAATAAAATTGAAAATTTTATAGAAAATATAATTTTTTTATTTCATTGAAAAAATTTAATTTTAGGAAATTGTTTTTAAATCTTGTGTGAAAATGTTAACCAATAGAGATTTTCTGAGAAAACATATAAATAATTAAACTATATTTATTATTATTGAATTAAACATAAAAAATATATTACATAAATGTCAAAAATATTATATAACATATTTATATAAATATAATCATTCAACAATAATGATCAATTTAATATATTAGGATATAACACATTATGCATGCAGAAATCACTTTTCATTAAATAAATTATGTAATTTTCAAATATTTTTTATATTAAATTCAAATTAATTGATAGAAAAGATATTCATTTTATAAAATTATTAACCAAAAAATTTCAAAATATATTTAGTGTTATCGAAAACCTCTAATCCCATGTGTATGTCATAAAAATATTTTAATCCTATATAGTGGTCCAATGAAACTCACTATTGTGTGTAACGTAATCTATAAAATAATTTAAATTTATTTGGAAAAAATTACATAAAATAATATGGTTTATCAAATGGTAATTATATATAGAACATTATTGTATATAGGTTTATAATCCTAAATATATTTTACGTAATTTAATATTGAGGTTAAATCCCTTAACCCTCACTTCCCCTTAGTTGAGTATGCATTATCATCATCTATATTTTTTAAAATAGTTTTTTAATTTATAAAATTACCATATTCATATTTATGATATCATATGTGTTTATATTAAGGGCTCTAAATAATATTTCATAAAAAAATCATTAATTTTTTTTTGTTTCGATTGTTAAATTATATGTATTCTCATTGATATATCATCATGGATATTTGAATTGTTCATTATATGATATATTTTAATAATCTAAAAATGAATTTAATTTCATATATATATTATTTTTTTTATCATATATATTCTCAGAATATTTTTTAATGTTAATCATAAGAATTCAGGCTCATCATTCTGTAGTGTTTTTTAAAAGAACACATACACAACTAGTAGTATCATTTTCAAATGGGAGAAAGGGGAAGGATGTATATGATATATTAAATTTTCGAAATAAATATTGTTCAATATTTAAAATATATATTACTTTGTTATTTCAATTTTACTATCAATTTGAGGTGGTCAAAGAAATAACATACATAAATTTGTGAGTAAGTAGTCCTTCTTAATCATGGTTGATGGTTTGGCGTTCCATTTGATAAAAAATGATATGGATTAATTTATTTACACAAAAATAATAAAAAATTGTAATATAGGAAATAGTATTGTTACTAAAATTTAATTTTTATGAAATAATTTAGTTTCGTAAAAGAACAAGTAAAAAATAATTTTAATTGTAATGACGATTACATTAACTTATCGAAGCTTCCTTTGGCTTTCATCTTAAGGACCAAAGGGATACAATTTATGGATGACCAGAACCAATATAAAGTGTATGTGGATTTTGGGGAAATATTTTAGAAATGTATTTTCAATCTACATGGCTCAAGAAGTGTGGATATGTTAGAGGAGGAGGTTCCAATTTTTAATAGAGGTGAGGGAAAGCCATGTAAATTCAAAATATTTTAAAATGATATCATATCCCATAAATGAAAAAATACTTCCAAAATTACAGATATTACATGCTGATAAATAAATTTCTAATTGTTTCTAAATGTAATTATAAATTCATCTCATAATATGAAATGAAATTGTTTTAGAAGAAAGTGAACTGTTGAAAAATCAAATGAATTCAATTGAAATTTATATTAACAATTATGCACATATATCAATGTCATGTTACTTAGACTATTACTTAGGAAATAAAAGTGTATGTTAAAATATCCCACAAATATAAAAATATTTTGATAATATATCACGTTCTATGTAAATATTAGTGTTTCATTCTTGGAATATTATCGAGCTTATTATTCATTCAAAAAATAGTATCTTCATCGAAATAAGTATGAAATAACATTTAAAAGCAATAATATATGTATATATATTTATTATCATCCTAATATTATAAATGAATCCCTTTTTTGGTGGAAAATAAAAAAATTCCCACACCAATCATATCTTTAAATGCTGATAAATTCCAATGATCCCCGATATATAGTTATAAAATATAATGTAATAAATAAATAAGGGAAAAATTGATGTCATTATATATAGGAATATATATATAATATTATACATATATATCTCATAATGAATGTATATTTCCTTCATAAAAAAGATTAATATTATTATTACTTTGATTTATTTCATGGTTATGTCTCGAATATATGAGAGATAAATTGATCATAATATAAAACAAAATATTTGATAATATAACCTCCAATCCAATTCACCTAGATTCAAAAATCAAATAGTTATCGACAAACCCTAATCACCACAAACATTTTTTATATAGATATGTATCTAAACTATAATTTGGCTCTGAGATTGTGCGAGATGAATGGATCATATGACCACATAAATCCCTGTATGATTTATCTCATAGGAGAACATAAAAATATTTATTTTTTATATTTTGAATGTGGAGGAGTAATTTTATGATATCATAATTGATAGGATTGAGTTTTGAATGATGTGTATCATTATCCCAGACCATCATGATAGTTGATCTACTCTAATTCCATCAGATTTTATAATGGTTGATATAACCACATTTATATTAAACTAAATCATGATTGGGAAAATAGAGGAGGACCAAACAATGTTCACTCACTATCAACACATAAAATAAATATAAATTTCAAAAAGCACTAATGATCATAAATCCCATCAACATATCCCAATTAATACTCATGGTTGATTCTGTTTGAAAGTATTAGAAAAACATATTGTGTCATATACCAATACTAAAAATATAACCCCACTCCCCAAGGAGGGAATCAAAAATATTTTATATTACTTTCTAATGGTTTTTTGTCAAAAAAATATCATCAGGATTCCTCCATAGAGAACCGATCATAAAGGTCCTCATAATGAGAATTGAGATACCAAAATAATAGGTTATCCCTATCGACTTCCAGAATTAGAATCCCACTATATAGCAGTCCTCCGAATGATATTAAATAATAATAAATCAATACATTTGATAACTAGGTTACTCATTATAATAATATTACTCAAAGAAATATCAATATTTTACATGGATGTACTACCAATGGTGATATACCTACCAACAGGTACTAATAACATCTTTATGATTTTAGCTATTGTGGTCCTATTGAAGTTTCAAATATAAATAAGAATTACGGTTACCCCCTCATAAGAAAAATTCAATAAACAATGAGGCCTTATATGCATTGTTTAATTGAAAACTATCATAATAGTGTTCATCTATATATCATTAATAGAATATACATCATCCATATATGCCATCCACATATCTTTATTTTGTATATAAACTACATATAATAAAATATATAATAAAGTAATAGTTTATTCCCATAATTTAATACATGATATACATAACTTTATAGGAACTCATTGTCGTTATCAACTAAAAATCATAAATAGATGTCATCATTAAAGTAGTCAATTTGAAATTAATAACCCATAAGGTCCTACTTTAAATGAAATGGGTCCTAAAAATAATGTTCCTACAAATGTTTCAATAGTTCGACAGATTCAGTCATATCAATATTTACTGAAATCCATATAATCATGTTCAAAATAATTTCCTCCATTAACGAACTATGTCTTGACTCAAATTTAATGGTGAACTGAGCCAAATATCACTAACTGTTCATCCACTGGAACATAGATCCATGCATGTTATGATGGATATTCCATAAAACCCCTATTTTCATCATGAAAATACATTATAATGTCTTTAATTATTACTAATATAGAATAAAAAATATAAAATAAAATGAAAATTCCAACATAATGTGAATGGAGTTAGCCTATGATAAGATACACATCATGCTTTTTATTCATTTCCCCTTATTGATATAGAACTACTAAAAACATGAAAAACAATATTATCATTCTCATCCAATTCGAAACTCTCCAATTCCATGGTTTTCTGAATTTGATTTATAGTGGATATAAATATCACTTTAACATCTTCTGTTAACAATTTAACAATTTAATTTGTCTACCCATTCATTGGATCTAAATTTAAAATTATTAAAATAATGTGTGTTACTTAATAAATATAACATATTTGAACATTCACAAAATGATGAATGGTGATGCTTCATATAACATATTCATTATTTTATTTGGTGAACACTATGATATATATTATACACCACTTTCTAGTTAGAAATGATTGATAAAAATGGAAGACTAAAAATTCATTGCATTGTTCTGTGTCTTAGGTACTAGGAAAATATGTAATTGTTATTAATCCCAATAAAATATCAATGCCCCTAAAGCTCAAATGGTAAAAATTGATGGTTTATGTGTATTGTTTGATTCATGTTGTAACTTTTGAGAAATGTGAGATATATATCTAATTTTTTTTAATTTAGATTATATGAAAATTGATCAACTATAAATAGTTCATACATATCATCCTAAAAAGTCATAAAATAAAATGTAATTATATAATTTCCAAAAAATAAAAATAGTTTGATGGTAAATGTTTCACAAATAAAGTGGTTGCACATGATAACCACTATAACATTGTTACATTAGAATTTTTACTCCCACAATCATCCATAAAAAAATCAAATATATAATAAGGAAGAAAATATAATATGGTTGAAAAGGGTCTACATAATCCCATATAGCTAGGAGAAGTTTTACTCTCTTAATAAATGGATTGTAATATATTCCAAAAATGGAAAATCTTTATAATAAGTTCTTATACGGATTCCCACATTGATAAAATAGTTTTCATCCATCCACTATGATAACAATAAATTATTAATATTATATATTTACATAGAATCTCTAAAATAAAATATTTATTTCTCCCAATTATTATGATGATTATGTATGTTAATTGATTATTTGATGGGGTCTCAAGCCCACAAAATATTCCATCATGATAATATTTAGGCAAGTCATTGAACTATACCATAATGGATAATTAGACATTGATAACTCTCCTTAATACATTACTAATGTTGTGGTTTATATTTTTTCTACACATTTCTTGGTAAGAACGTTTTTCAATGTAAACCCCACATATAACATA
The DNA here is from genome assembly GCA_963277665.1 of Viscum album. Lineage (NCBI taxonomy): Eukaryota > Viridiplantae > Streptophyta > Magnoliopsida > Santalales > Viscaceae > Viscum > Viscum album. The sequence goes on along the minus strand of OY728143.1, from coordinate 852,730,332 downwards.
TAATAAGATAGTATTTCTAAATAAAATTATGGCGATGATTATTTTTTATATATATTTTACAATGTGGTGTAATAATAAAGAATTTGGACTCTATTAGTAATCCAATATTGTGATTTAGGAGCAATATCATACCCCTTATTAATTCTACTTAATGGGATTATATGAAGGAATATATATATATATATTTCATGTATTTATAACCCATTTTTATCTAATAGTTTAATCACTATCTTCTTCTTAAATAATCATCTAATATGATTTTTACCAATAAAATTTGGCATGACATATTTTTTAATTACATTGTTGAAACATACACATTGATTGAAACACATACTATATAGTCAACATGAAACCCATAGATAATCAATATTAGCATTCATAAATTTAAAAAAACTAAATGGAATATATGATCCATAAATATAAAATATTTTTTTAGGAAAATTGTTTACCCATGGGCAACACAATGAAATTTTTCATTGTTTGATCTATTTTATAAATAAACACCACCAGTTTTGTTGAGTTTTCCCAAGTCGACTTAGGTGATTTATTTTCCAAGGTTACAGAAAAAGAACACATTTCTTTTATAAAAAACATTACTACTCAAATGGTGAAACTATAAGAAAGACTAATAGAGCCTCATATATATATATGAGAAATATTATTATTCTAATAGAAACCACAATGGATTATAATAACCGATTTATTGAAATTGGAATTCATACAAATAATAAATGAATTTGAATCATTCTCTAATAAAAATTGGGAATTTTAACTTCCCAATATTTAATGGAACATTGGTTCCATTACAGTATCATAAAAACTTAATATCTAAATGTAGTCCCATGATGGGAAAATATAATTAGAATAATAGTTAAATATTATATATTTTATTCATAACATGGAATGACTTGTGATTGTATTGTATAATAATTGGATGTTATATCCATTATCAGTTTTGATAATCTTGGGTAATAGTTCCTATTTCTATTTTGTTCAAAACTAAAGAGGATGGTGATCAATCACAGCTCAAATTTTGTGATGATTGGTAATTAGATATTTTTTTCATAATCACATGGTAGAAGAGATTAACTAATTATATATAATTGAAATTATCACAATATATTATGTTAGTGGCCTACTAAGATAATATTTGAGGTGAATTGAATATTCTTACCACTGAATAGTGTAAAAGATTTAAAAAAATTATTTTACAAAAAAATAGTTAACAAATTTCATCCAAATCACAAAAAAAATAATTTAATCACATAAAATCACTAAATGAAATATGATAAAGAATAAATAGTGACAATCACCATTAAATACTTACTAATGTCGGCATGGATCACAATCATGTATTCTATCATTCAATAAATCCTCAATGTAAATATTACTAAAATTTTACATTCATGATAGGTAGAAAGAATATGTTTGTTTAATTATATGGAATTAGATATTGAATTAAATTAATTCAAAAAAGAACTTGTTCGTGGGTATTTTTTTAGACAATTAAAACTACATTTTTGCGTTATTATAAATTAATATGATGAATGATATTTAGTTTGGTAATTAAGAAACTACAAACCAGATAATTTAATTCCATGGAACAATATAAAAGATTAAATATTCATTTTTTATTTTAACTAAATTTTGTTAAATGCTTGGATTGTAATTTTTTTTCAACACCCATATTTAGTGACACATGTATCTAATAGCATAATATAAGTAGTATATATATTTCATTTACCATTAAAAACAATAGAATGTAATAAAATATATAATAATAAATTTATTTATCTATAAATACACCATCTCAAATGAATAAATCTACCATTCACAAACTATATATTCGTATATAATAATTAAAAAAGTGTATTTAACAAAAAAATCTTTTGAAATTTGACACAACTAATATAAATAGAAGAAATACTAGTATAGTATTAGTAAAACAAGTACCAAATCAAGTAAATAACAAAATTATCCTCAATCACCTATCATTTAGGGGATGGAGCCCAAACCTAAAATAACTAATGAGGATCCATAAAGTTTTTATGTCATATTAACTCAATAGAATAATTATTTAATTAATGAAGAGGAATATTATGATTAATAATTACAAACCATTAATAATTAATGGTGATGTATATTCCCAAAAAAATAGATGATATGTTGGAAATTGTTGTTTTGGTGTCATTACCCTTGAAATCAATCATTTAATTCAAGAAAATTTATATTATTAATAGGATATTCATTTAATAGTGAGACTTCGTGAATATTTTCTTATCTAATAATATTATTGGATTGAGTATATAGAAGAAAAATTATTTAGTTAACCATTTTTACATTGATCAGCTAACACAATTTGACAGTCAATGTTCAAATCATACACCAAATTATATCAAGGGAACATTTCATTAAGGTATTTGACATGATATCCTTAAGCGATGTATACTATTAGTCACGTGATTGGATATGATTTAAATTATCTAAGAATTAATATATTTTTTTAAACCACCTAGGAATATTCCCTTGAATAAATTCAATCGAATATTCCATTCATCATTAAAAAGAAACTAATAAATGATCTTATTGGTTCACCCTAAATCCCAAAGGAGTTTTTTAGGAGATTGGATAGAAATAGGGAATATCATTTGAAAATGGGTTGATTTGAGCCTCATACAATCATTTAATCCCTTAAAATGACCAATAATGAAACATAGAATGCCACATCATCCCTTTAAGTATAACAATAATGATCGATGATGCTAATATTTTTTATCCTTACCTGATAAATGTTTTTGAGTAAACCACATCCTATTTTAAAACATCATTATTTGGGATATATATCATTACATTTTTGATTATACAAATTGAAAATTTTGATATATGATAATATATAATATATGTTTCTCTAGATGATCATTATTTCATTCCAATATGAAGATATAGTTTTTGAATAAATATTCTTGGGGGTTTAATAATACAAACAATTTATTGCATTTATATGATTTTTTCAATTATATTTAAAGAATTATTTTCTATATAAAATCATTAATTCTCAATAAAATTTATTAAATGTTGTTTATCACGCTCTATGGTGAGATCTCCCCTTACAAATCATATTAATATCAATAGATTTATGTAGTATAATATAAATTCGATGGGAACTAATAATTAGCAAATGAATCCTCCCAAATGGTTACCTCAAACATCCTACAATCATTTATCCCTAATAAAGTGAGGGAAATATATAATGATTAGTTGTTTACCATGAATTATATGATGAAATAAATCATGTTTTATTAATTAATTATATTTAATTACCCAATAAAATTGAAATACCAATAATCTTAAATTCCTAAAATATATTAGTATGTACATGTATCACTAAATAACTATTAAATAGAAAAAATTCTTCAATAAAATCAATGTTAATCATTAATACCGCAAAATGTATTTATTCATTTTTTGGTTTTTCTAATATCTATCAAAAACAAACAGGAATATTCTTCTAGATTGAAATATAAAATCAAATTAGAATATTCAAATAAATTCTATTATACTCCCTATATTTGGGATCATATATGCCCAGTATTTTCTTAGACTCCTCATATAGGTGTTAAGATGGTAGAAATTATGAATCCATTGTATATTCTCAAAAATAATTTGATATGACTCCACATTCCATCCTTCAATTTAATAACTGTAAATATATTTAAAATTCAAAATTTTATTTTGAGTGATCCTCAACATTTTTTGATGAAGATAGATATGTGGATTTTGGTATTTAAAACACACATGAAAAACATTAAATTAATCATTTTTCCTCCAAATAATAAAATTACAAAATATATTCCAATTGAAATAATCTATATTTTTTAATATATATAAAAACATACCCAAGTTAAAACCGAAAATTGTGTACTCATCATTTGGGTTTATTAATAATATCAATTGTTGAAAATTAAAGGAATGAATAATGATATTTTTCTACGTCAAAACATGAAAGATAATATAAATAATATTATAAGATATTTTGATTTGAAATGATTATTATCAAAAATTTATTGACTACATTATCCATAACTAAACATTGGATCAGAAAATTTGATCATTTACTAGGTTCATTTTAATTGATCTACCAATATATAATGGTGGATTTATCAACCCAATCCAAAAATTTATAATTTATATGGAAAATATTTTTTGATCAATTTCATTCATGTATGAGTATTCATGTTAAAATTAAATCAAAACAGCCATTTTGGATTTTGATCAAATTTTATTTAGAGATCCCCAAGTGGTATAGTGTTATGAATAAAGTATATTATGTTAATGAAAATTATAAATTAAAATGTTTTTCGAAAAATAATTTTAAACTCATTCATGGGATGAGAGTGAAACATTATAAGGATGATATAGTCATAAAATAAAATATAATTCAAGATCACCGTTCTCACATTAAGAAACTAATAACCATGTTTTGTACTTATAACCTGACAAAAAATTCAATAATGTGGTCATCCAATTAGAAATCATTGATATTAATTAGTTTCATTTTACTATATTCTGACATTAATTTCAAAACAATCGAAACATAGTAAATACTTTATATATGTCATCATAGAAAAACTTTTATAGATATATACATCATATATTTATCTTATTTTTTATAAACATACTTTAAATGATCATAGGGAAATGTGTACCATTCAAAATGTAATTAGAAATATGATGGCCTACCTTGGAGATTGTAACAACCCAAATTTTTGTTAATTAAAATACCGATGGATCTAATTAAATGTATTAATATGGGAAAAGGATATACAAAATAATCACTTATTTTGTTTTATAGTTTTGGATTTTTAAATAACATTACGAATTATGACCATTTCTAATATAGTCGTTGAATAGTGATCACATGATTAGTTTAAATATAGGGAATTAAAAAAATTCTTTTTTCTCAGACAAAGAAATGATGGCCACATCTAGTAGACTTGCCCCATATGAATCCCATTTATCAGAGCGTGGAATGGAGGATGTGTCTTTGGGCTTTTCTCTGGTCCAAGCCTATGTTGAGCTTAAATATGTTGAGCTCAAGCGGAACTGCCTATGGGAGAAGTGGAAGTTGATAGAGATTACCACTCGAGCGATGTTAGCCGATCCACCCCAAGAATCTATCACCATCGCGCACCTTACTCTACGATCTTATGTGGGTGTTTTAAAGGGATATGTAACAAGACCCTAGTTCTATGATTATGTACATTATTTTTGTATATAATAATAAATGTACATTCATTATATTATTGTTACTTTGTAAATAGTTTTTAAAAGTACAAATAGTATTTTTAGTTAATTATTCAAATAAGAAATCTATTTTGATAAATTTATGGAATTTTTAATTATATAATATGACAAAAAAATATAATTTTTATCATTATTAAATAAATTTTTATTTACAATAAATTATTGTTTAATTTTAGGAATGCTATTGTAATTTTTAAAGGTTTGAAATCATTTTTTGGTCAAAAACCCATGAATTTTCGATAAATGTCTATTTTTATTTTAAAAGTAAAAATTAAAATATTAAGAATATTATTTAGATTATATGAATATTATTTTGATAATTGGGATGTCGAATCTATCCAACACTAAATTTTTCATATTTTTCTGAGATAGTAAAATTTTTAGGTTAAAATTAAATACCATATAAATATATAATCTGTTTTATGTCATCATAATGACCCAATAGTGATGTAATAAAATAAATTAACTATAGGATCAATCAATATATGTATAAAAATTAATTTATTGTTATTTTGGAATTGTTTTTTTATTTTACAAAGCATTAGTGGACCCTCTAATACTTATATAATATTTTAACTTTATAACATGTTTTCCTTGATAGTGTGACTCACCTCCACATAAGAAAGCCTATTATTTTAATAAGTTCCTCCATTGACCTTATAAAATAATGTTTTACACTCCCCTTTTTTAGAAACCATGTGCAAAAACTGTGGTCTCATTTGTGGTTTTTTTGGTTAAAATGAGGAGTCCCACGCCTAAATAATAAACAATTCCCCCTAATTTTCAATATAAACCCCCCAAATACCCCACATAATATTCAATACAAGCTTTTTATGGTCGTCCAAACTCTTCCCTCCTCTATATATAATCCTCAAATGGTTCCCTCAAGACTCCCTAGATAATGACCATCAAGTATTCAATGTTACTTAGTTAGGTAAGCGATCCTTTCACCCTCCTCTTTTAAGTCACAACTTCCATTATGTTATGCCTTATAGTTCCATTTAATTATGTGGGGATTTTTATTTTATATCTTTACTACATTCGGTTTCATTTACAAATGATTAGATACCATTTATTCTCTCATCAATTGTTTTTCAGAAATTTTTAATGATGATGTTAGGCTGCTGAATATTTGTAATATAAATCTCATTTTTTTCCATTCAAGTTTCCTTTTCTTTAGTATTTCATCCAAATTTACCCCCCATGATCATATTTGTATTTATTCATGCCCCAATAATGTAAAATTATTCATTTATGGATGTGATATCCTTGTCCCCTTTCTTTTTTTATTTTATATAACCATGTTATATAGCTGTTATGCTGTAGAAATTGCATCACCAAATTCCTCTCTCTATCTGTCATGAAATTATATTGTTTTATTTATATTATTAACTAGAACTATTTCATTTATATGTGTGTTCATAAATACACCAAAAAAGATATATTATATTTTTTAATTAACATGTATATATAACCCTCACTCCCATTTCATGTGTAATAAATGAGATAATGATCTTATTTTTATGTACATTTTAAAACGTCGTGATTTGGAAATTAATCCCACTTATTTTATTATCTATGGGTTATTTATGAAATGTTTTATTATGATCTATATGTATCATATTATAGTAAATAAATATTAAGGGTGCTCGCTGATACTTCTCTAATGCATTGGGAAAATAATTTATCTATAGAGATGACATATTTCACGATACAATAGTGAATAACATTGGTAATTTTTTTGGCACCTCAGGGTTGTACCTAGGTGATATGGTGATGAATGTTTAAATGAAATTCTATATCCACATATTCTTTTTATATTTCATGTTATTTTCATTATTATATGCCTATACTTCCATTTCTCATGTCGTTATGTTTTTATCAAGTTCTTATTGATATCAGAAGTAAATTGATTCCCATACATTCCTTACTGGGACTTCTACTCACCTTTTTCTTTGATGTATGTCTTTGGGTTATAAGAAGTAGTAATTTTACTTATGATAAACCTATAATGAAGCGTTAAATGTTCATTAGAAGAGATTTTTATGTTATATTCACGTTTTATGGTCTTGATTTCCAAAAAACTAGACTTTAAATATCCTCTTTTTGTAAAATGTAATGGAATGTTATGTAATAAAAAGGCGGGAAACAATAGTTGGTATCAAAAGATTATTTAGTTGTTAATGGAAAGTAGTCTATGAAAACAATTTAAATAACATAATTTGACATTTAAAATATATGAAAACATCCTGGTATATTGGTGAGTAATGAGTAAGTGGTTTATCCAACAAATACATCCATATCTTGATACGATCTTGTAGAGGTGGCTCAGGCACAGATGTACATAGGGATAAAACCCAAAAACACCGCTTTGAGCTAGACTCAAATGGGAAATGGTGCACGACAATGGGCCTTGTCACACTATTGGTTACGATACTCCTAGGTGATATGTTTTGTTAATCACAATCTTTTTATGAATCATTATGAAAGAATTATATAGAAATGTAATTTTATAATCATGATGTTTTAAGAAATAAAATCCTCTAAATATAAAAGATTTTTAAATAAAATCAAATTCTCACTAAGGTTTTATTATTTTAAAAAATTTAGGGCAATAGGAGGAACTGTGTAAATGGTTACCACAGTGGACCATGAGCTGAGAGCCCTCTAATGGAAGCCGGAATTGAAACATTCCTGAGAATGACGAACCAGCTAACTCACATTATGAGGAATAACATGAATCATGTTGAGAGAAAATTCTCACCATGAAGGGAACAACGTTATTTAAAATCCTTTATGTGTTAACGACCACCAACCATTACTGGATCAACCAAACCATTGATTGTGGAATAGTGGATCAGCTCTATCGAGAAGATCATTTTTGTGCTCCGCTATTCTGAACAAGAGAAGGTTACCCTGGATATATATTGCTAAGAAGGTGTAGCTGATCCATGGTGAGAACTAATGAAAAACACAAGGTGAAGAGTGGATGTTGAAGCTATGGAATGGGAAGAGTTCATAAGGACATTCTTCAACAAGTATTCCCCACAATTAATGAGAACAATAACGGAGAAGGAGTTTATCGAGATGAAGTAGAAGATGAAAGAATATGTGGGATACTACGAGATTAAATTTACAATGATTTCCCGTGACACCTCTAGCTTTGTAATGGATACAAATGTAATGGTTGATAGATTTTTCGGTGGACTGAGACCTCATCTATGGAAGAATATAGCCATCTGAGACAATGATTTATATGAGGAGATCGTGAAAAGTGTGATGAAAGTAGAGATAGAGTTTGGTGAGATAGAGTGTTCTCATAAAAAAATGAAAAGAAGAGATTGTTGGAGGCCAGCTTAGGTAGGGCCTTATAACTAGTAAGACGAGGAAAGCAAGTGCATCATCACATGTGTAATATATCTGGGAAGAATCATTCAAGGAACTGCATTCTTGAAAGAGTGAAATGTTATAACTATGGAAGAGATTTCCATATATTATCGAATTGTTGTAGCGAGGTTAAACCTCACCTTCTAAACACTAATAACATTAGGAAGATAGTACATGCCTAACCAGATGTCCAGTCCCCTAAGTGTGGACCACTTGGGAACTTTTCCAGTCACTGTCCAAATCTGAGGGCAGTATAGGGGACACACCATTAGCCTTAGTAAAGACCAAGGGACACAGGTCATGATTTCTCTATCATGACTGATGATGTTGAATCTTCGAATGATGTAGTACAAGTACACTTGTTTTTATATCTAATCATGAACGAACATTGATTTATTTTTTATCAACAGATTCATTTAATTCATCCATTTTTTCAATGAATTTAGAATCACCCGCCAATTTTCTAAAATTAGAGTTATCAGTCAAGACTCATGGTTAGATTATCCAAGCATCGTCGGTGTATAGAAACTCCAGTATTTAATTTGGTGAGCACAATATTATATAAAATATAGTAGTCATTCCCATGATGGGCTTTGACAATATACTATGGATGGACTGGATCACATATTATAAATCTAATATCAAATGTAGAAGTATGTAAATTTATGTAGTCTCGAATGGAAAACATGATGTTATCTTACATGGAGAGATATCTCAACCATATACTTGTCTAGAAGAAACCCTTATATCCTTATTTATGGAGATTATTGGTGATGAAGAAGAAGGATATGAGGGTTCAAGGATTGAAAATATCCCCATCACCCAAAAATATGTTGATGTATTTCGTGTAGAGATACTCGGACCTCCCCCATAAAGTGAACGATAGTTATCCATTAATCTTGTATGTGGATCTCATATGATATCAAAGACCCCACATAGGATGGAAAATGTGGAGATGGAGGAATTAATGATACAAATACAAGATCTTTTGGAGAAGGGGTTTATCCGACCGAGTGTGTCTCCATGGGGATAACTAGTTCTCTTTGTGATGAAGAAGGATAGATCGATGCGGCTATGCATTGATTATAGAGAACATAATAGGATTACATTAAAAAACAAATACCCTCTTCCAATAAATGATGAATTATTGTACCAACATAGATGGGATCAATTATTCTCTAAGTTTGATCTCATTCTAGTTATCATCAATTGTGGGTGAAGAAAGAAGATATTCCATAAACTGCCTTACGATCATGATATGGGAATTATGAGTTTGTTTTTATTCTCTTCAGACAGACTGATGTAACTGAAATTTTTATGGTTTTGATGAATATATAATGTAAATACTACCTTTAGAAAATTGTGGTGGTCTGTATTGATTATATGCTATTATATTCCAAAGGTCATGAGGACCGTGAAGATCATCTAACTGTTATTCTGCCAACTCTACCGAAGCACATGCTTTTGGAAAGTTCAGAAAATGAGATTTATGGAAACAACTAGCTGTTTTCTTAGGTCACATTGTTACAAATGAAGGAATCACAATTCACCTTGTAAATACTATATTTATAGACGAGTGGGATAAGCCTACAACAATAACCCAGATTTTTTGTTTCCTTAGATTAGGAGGATATAATAGGAGGATAATGAATTTTTTTACAACTTTCTAATCCATTAACCTTGTTAACAAGAAAAGGGGTCACATTCAACTGGACAATGTAATTTGATAAATGTTTCCATGAGCTGAAGAAGAGATTTGATACAACACCATTGTTAACTCTTCCCTTAGGTGAATAAGGAATCATTATTTTTAGCGATGCATCTCTGAAAGGGCTTGTGTTTTTCCTCATAGAAATGATAAATCTCTTTACTTATGAATCTCTATAGTTGAAAACTCATGCGCAGAACAATCCTATGCATGATCTAGAGATAGCTGGAGTCGTTTTTTCTCTGATGATATAGGGATACAATATTTATGGAATGAAATGTGATATATACATAGATCATCAATGTTTGATGTATATTTTCATAGAAAATTAATTGAACCTGAGACAAAGGATGTGGTTGGAACTTCTTAAAGGCTGTGATTTTTCAATTCATCATCATCCCTAGAGAGAAAACAACGTTGCTGATGCATTTAGCATGAAAGACCCAACTGTTCATTCCATGATGAGAATTCAAAAATATCCATTTATCAATGACCTAATAATGTTGGACATGGGAATTATAAGGAATGGGACATCATCAACCATAACCCAAATTATTTCTCAACCGTCATTCCTAGAGATGATCAAGATATATCAGAATGAAGATCATTTGTTACAGAAGACATTTGAGGATATGAAGTATGGTAAGGTTCCTAAGTTCAATATTGATCAAGAAGGTGTACTGAAATTGCATACAAGCCTATGTGTTCCAACTACTATGGAAATAATGAACGAGCTGATGGATGAATATCATAGCTCTACATTCTCTATACATCCTAGAATCACAAAAATGTATAGAGACCATCATGATCGGTATTGGTGGGATAATATGAAAAGGGAGATTGCTTACTACACTTCAAGATGACTTGTATGTTCGCATGTGATGGCAGATCGACAAATTATTAAAGGGGTATTGCAACCACTACCCATGCAAGCATGGATGTGGGACACTATCACTATGGACTTCGTCACTGGTCTCCCAAGAACTTCTAAAGGAAACAATGCGATATGGGTTATTGTGGACCATCTCAACAAGAATACACATTTTATCTTAATTGGGTAATATTTCTCTCTAAATCAAAATTACATATTTACATGAAGGATGGTATAAAATTGCATGGAGTTCCACATTCTATCTTATCTGATTGTGATCCAAGGATCACATCAAAATTATGGAAAAGTCTTCAACAAGTTCTAAGCACTGAATTGAATTTAAGTAAGAACTATCACCCCCAAACTGATGGACAACATGAAAGGACTATTCAAACACTCGAGGACATGCTTAGAACATGATCAATGGAATTTAAAGGTGGATGGGATAAACATCTCCCTTTAGTTAAGTTCTCTTACAACAACAGCTTTCACTCGAGCATTCAAATGGAACCCAATGAAGATCTATATGCGAAGCAATTTAGAACTCATACTTGTTGGTATGAAGCTGGTGATAGAAATCTTATTGGGCCTGACCTTGTAAAATAAATGACAGAAAGAGTTCACGCCATCCAACAATGCATTAAGGTAGCTCAGAGTTGGGAAAAGAGATATGCTGACAACCATAGAAGGGACATGGAGTTTGAGGATGGTGACAATGTCATTCATTGGATTTCACCATTGAGGAGAGTCATGAGGTTTGGGAAGAATGGAAAGCTCAACCATTGGTACATTGGCCCCTATGAAATCCATGATTGTATGAGATCAGTGGCCTATCAGCTTCCACTTCCTCCAAATCATTCACCAGTTCGTGATGTTTTCCATGTATCCCTCTTGAGGATGTACATACATGACCATTCACATGTACTAAAAAGGAAGTGGTAATACTAAAACATGACCTCTCTTATAATGAGCTGATGGTAGAGACCTTGGATCGTAGAGACAAGGTTCTACACAACAAGACAACCAACTTTGTTAAGGTGTTGTGGAGGAACCACAAATGCAAAGAAGCCACATGGGAATCATAAGAGTCCATAAGGCATAATTACCCAACTATTTTGAGGTTATGATTTAATATTTCGGGAATAAAATTTGTCAAGGTGGTAAGATTATAACGACCAAAACATTTTTTTAATGAAAATCCCTACTGATCTAATTAAATGTATTAATATGTGAAATGGGTATACAACATATGCATTTATTTTGTTTTATGTTTTTTGATTTTAAAATAAATTTATGAATTATGGTCGTTTCTAATATAGCCATTGAACAATGATCGCATTAATAGTTTAAATACAGGTCTTTAAAAAATTATTTTTACTTAGACCAAGGAGAAAATGGCCTCATACCGTAGACTTTCCCCATATGAATCCCATTTATCAGAGCTCGGAAAGGAGGTTGAGTCATTGGGATTTTCTCTTGACCAAGAGAAAGCTGATCTTGAATACCATTAGCTCGAGTGGAACAACCTATGGGAGAAGTCTAAGTTGATAGTGATTACCACTCAAGCGATGTTATCATAGACACCCCAAGAATATGTCACCATAATGCGTCATACCCTAAGATCTTATGCGGGTTTTTTAAAGAGAATTGTAACAAGACCATAGTACTATTTTTATGTACATTATTTTTGAATATAATAATGAATTTACTTTCATTTTATTATTTGATAGTTGGTAAATAGTTTTTAAAAGCAAAAATAGTATCGTTAGCTTACTAATCAACGAAAAAATCTATCTTGAAAAATTAATGGATTTTTGAATTTAATAAATTTTTAATAAAATATTATTATTAATATTAATTTATTTTTTTATTATAAATAAATTATCGTATAATTCTTTGAATTCAATTATAATTATATTTTGAAAGCCATTTCTTGTCAAAACCCATGAATTGTCGACAAATATCAGTTTTATTTTAAAATTAAAAATTAACATATAAAGAAATTTTTTTAGAAAAAATGAATATTATTTCGGGAATTGGGATGTTGAAGTTATCCAATGGTGAATTTTTCATAATTTTCTGAGACAATCAATTTTCTAGGTAAAAATTAAATATCGTATAAATATATAATATGTCTTATGAAAAAATAATGACCCAAGAGTAATTTAATAAAATACTATAAATTGAGGTTTTTTCCAATATATATTTTAACATTAAATTAATGTGATTTTCAGTTTGGTTCATTTATTTTACAATGCTATAGTGGACCCCCGAAGACTTATATAACATTTTGACTTTTTAAATTGTATTCCTTGAGAGTGTGACTCACCTACACATAATAAACCCTATTATTTTAAGAACTGTCCCAATTGAACATATAAATTTTTTTATTACACTACCCTTTGGTAGATAACATGGGAAAAACCCTGGGATGGTTTGTGGTTTTCTTTAGTTTAATGTGAGGTGTCACAAATGTAGACGAAAAATAATTCCCTATACTTTCCTATATAATCCCACCCAATATCCCACATAATCTTCTCTCAAATCCTATGATGTTCATCCAAAATCTTCCCCCATTTTTCTAGAATCCTCCCAAGGTTCCCTCAATCCTCCCACGGTCTTGAACTTCATGATTTCAATGTTACTCTTTAAGGTATGGAATCCTTTCACCCACCTCTTTTAAGTCATGACATCCATTATGTTATGTTTTATAGTTCTATTTTATTATTTGAGGAATTGATCTTATATATCTTTACTTATATTAGTTTCATGTCCAAATTATTAGTGACAATTTATTCTCTCATCAATTTTTTTCCTTTAATTTTATGGTATACCGTTAGGCTGGAGAATTTTCGTCAAAGAAATCACATTTTCTCTTTCCTTTTAAGTTTCTTTTTCATGTGGTGTGTCATCCAAATTTCCACACCATGATCTTATTTATATTTTATAATGCACCTATACTATAAAATGATTCATTTATGGATGGATGATATTTGTCCCCACACTTTTAATTTTTTCCAAAAAACCATGTTAAATAGCCGTTATGCTGTAGAAATTTCATCACAAAATTTCACTCTTTCTCTCAATAAATTATCCTATTTTATTTTTATGAATACCGATACCTATTTCATTTATATGGGAGTTTATAAATACAACAAAATATATATATTTTATTCTGGTATTGACATACATATAACCCTCACTCCTTTCCCATGGGTTATAAATGAAAAAATGATCTTATTTTTATGTAATTTTTAAAATGTATTGATTTTGAAACGAAACCAATTACTTTTATGATATATGGGTTATTTTTGAAGTTTTTTGTTATGATCTATTATATAAAATGAATGTATATACATATTAAGGGTGTCCTCTTATTTCACTCCAATGCATTTTGTAAGTAATTTATCTATAAAATTGACATGTTTCACTATACCTTGGTCAATAACCTTACTAATTTTTATGACACCTCGGGGCTGTACCTAGGTGATATATTAATGATTGACTAAATGAAATGTTGTAGCCACATATGCATGTTATTTTTCTTGTTCTTTTTGTAATGTAATTCTTATACTTCCATTGTTCAGGTCTTTATGTTTTTGTTATGTTTTTATTGACATCACAACTAAATCGATTCCTTTGCTTTCCTTACTGGGCCTTATGCTCACCCTTTCCTATGATGTATAGCTCCAGGTTATAAGATGTAGAAATTGAACTTAGTATTAACCTATTATGAATCGTTACAAGTGGATTAGAACTATTTGTTGTTATTTTCATTTATTATGTTCATTATTTCCAAGACACTTGACTTTAATGATCATCTGTTAGTAAAATGTAATAAAAAGTTATGTAATAAAAAGGTGGGATGCTATAAGGATGATGACTTCATGAAGGCCTTTTATGACGTCCTTTAATGTCATTTATAGCCATCATAGTTTACTCTAATTGTATAATTAAATGTTTTTATTCCTTATATTGAACAAATAGATAGTTTATTAGGTTCTTTTATTACTCTATAGAAATATGTATCCTAGGATCATAAATTTAATTTAACCAAGGGAAAAACATTTATACAAAGACACGATATATTAGAATATATAATAATTATATCATGGTAATATTAATGTTTTATAATAGTTATCATTAATTAATAATCCATGAATTCTATCATGACAACTATATTGATCCAATAAAATATAATTTTTCTCATCGAATGTCTATGTGATGGTTGAAAACATGAATTGTTATCATATAATACATTTAAATCCGATTTTTATCATATATACTTGACAAATAATATGTTGTTTTTTTCATCTTGTTGTATAACCTACCCAGGAAAAGAAAAAATTAGGCATGGATCTATTAAATAATAATTTTATCCATGTACATTAAACATCCCAAATATGGGATATTTACTATAATAGTGATTCCGTGCATTAGTTGAAGAATAATCATGTTATCCGAGAGATTTTGTATGATTACCCAAAAAGGATATTAATTATTTTCTATCCTTTTATAATCATGGTGTAACAATAATTAAAAAATTGTAATTACCATATTTTAGTTTAAAAAAAATCACTTTAATTATCCTTTTGTTAATTTAATGTTAAGGAAAATTTAGAGTTAGAGGTCCAAAAATGTAATGGTGACTATTCTACCATGAAAAAAGATCATAGCACTACTCATTTATATATGTGTGTGATGATTATTTAAGAATAAATTTACTCTAATATTCAATGATCTCAAAATTGTCGTGTCAATTCATTGGAATATACATCAATTGTCCTGGAAAATCCAAATCTATATCAGGTGTTGATTCATTTTCACCCAATGAGTTAGTCATATAGTTTATAAATAATGATATTTCAAAGATTAATTGGTTTACTGAATCCTAAAACCAAATTTAAACTCACCAATATTGATAAACCACATATATGATTCATTTTATCACAATGTGTAGTGTAATTAGAATGGGGATGTCCTATTAGATAGAACTTCAATAAAATATATCAGGAAATGAGATGACATTTATTCCTCTTATCCTAGATGGAATTTCCAAAAAATTGTTTGAAAATTTATATTTTATGGGGTCCATATATTTTACAAAAAAAATTACTTGAGCCCCTTAATAATATGACAGATGTCCAAACTGATGCTTTTAGCTCTCATTAGTAAATGGAAAATATCATTCAATATATTAGGATAATAGGATATTTCTATCCCACAATGAGGAATAATATAATGTAGAAAACAATTATGTTCAATGAATAATATGTTTGGGGGATATTTAATCATCACCCCCTGTGATATTTCATAATGATAGTTTCCCTATGAAATATTTAACATTGTATGGAGTTGTAATTGTCACATACCATCCAATAAAAGTTAGTGAGTTTAAGATAAACATCATATGTAATAAATTTTTATCAATGTGGGTAGAGGAAATTTCACCTAATGAAAATTGAGAAAAATATATTTATTAAATTGATAATTATAAGAATATTTACCAAATTTTAAATCCCACTAAAAAGTAATCAATATAATCACTACTAGAAAAACAGGTATTTGCGACGGGCTATTTGCGACGGGATCCCGTCGCAAATAGCCCGTTGCTGAAAACGCCGTCGCAACTACACTTATTTGCAACGGGCCCATCGCTAAAGCCTTTTTTTGCGACGGACATTCTCCCCGTCGCAAATAGTATTCCGTATTTTTGTAAAAAACTTTTAAAATAGTTTTTGCGACGGGACCCGTCGCAAATACCTTTTGCGACGGGACCCGTCGCAATCGCTTTTGCGACGGTTCCGTCGCAAAAACTATTTTTTAAAAAAATTAAAAAAAATTAATAATACTAGTATTTGCGACGGGAGTAGTATCCCGTCGCAAATAATATTTTTTTAAAAATATAAAAAACTATTAATAATACTAGTATTTGCGACGGGCCTATTATCCCGTCGCAAATACTAAAAAAAAATAAAAAAAAAATTATTAATAAATTATTTTAATTAATATAATAATATAATTATAATTTAGAAATGAAAATAATAAATTATTTTAATTACTATAATAATAGTAGAATTATAATTCAAAAATAAAAAATAATAGAATATTAATAAATGATTTAATTAATATAATAATATTACAATTATAATTTATAAATAAAAAAAATATTAATAAGTTATTTTAATTAATATAAAAATAATAGAATTATTTTACATTCAAATATTAAAATAATTCAAGTATTACAAAAAAAATAATTAAATTTTAATATTATAAAATTTTAATATATATTTAAAATTTTAATATATATATAATATTTAATATTATAAAATATAAATAATATTATTATTCATATTAATATTGTTATTTAAAAATATAATATTATTAATATTTTATAATGAGACAGAAACTACGAATAGAAAAAAAAATATTTTGATTTCACAAATTTCATAACAGAAATACACACTCTAATCTGAAGGAGGGGGGGGGAGGGGGGAGGTGGGGGATCTGCAGATGGTGGTGGAGGAAACTCCATCCCTAAAGCATGTGTGAGTCGGCGCATGTACTCCATCTGCTCCTGATGCTGCTGCTGCCACCGACTCGCCTGCTCCTCGTACAGCTGCTGCTGGCGTCGACGCTCCTCCTCATGCTGCTGATGCATCTACTCCTGCTCCTGTCGGAGACTCTCTATCTGTGCAGTCTGAGATCGCAACTGATCCTCATACTGTGTATAAGAAGATGCACGAGCTCCTCTCGAGATGGACGCCGACATCGCAGCACTGCCATAATAATCTCCGGGAGTCAGTCGAGAGCCGATACCAACTACCTGGCCCTTCTCGAAGGCATACTGGGTGGCATGCATCCATGCCGCCTCATCAAACTGACGGGCAGTGGTCTGATCTGATGACTCGGCCTGACTCTCAGGTCGGGCATGTGCCGCTGCGGCCTCATATGACTCCTATAGTTTCAATTTAAAATTAAAATTGTGAATATATTATATGCAGTTAATTTTTAAACTTGAAAACAAATAATACTGACCACGATGTGATGCTGACCATCACCTCTGAGCTCCCCAGTAGCAGGATCACTATACATCCTCTGATATACGTCGTACTCTGTAATATCGGGGTGCTCGACAGCCTATAAGAATAAAAAATAAACTGTTAATATTTACAGTTATATAAAATATTTATAAATAATGTACGTACCAGATACTGTCTATGAGTACTGAAAGAACGACTCCCAGCTCGATGAGTCACCTCCTGTCTCCCCCGATTCTGCCTCCCCACAGATGATCTCCTTTGAAAGGCACCACTCAACCAGTGCGCACATAATCCATCCCATACATGGGATGAAATATCTTCTGGTCGGTGTGCTCTACATGACTCCTCAAAATCTGACACTCCTGCTTTCTTCATCGCAGCTTTTCTTAAATTGTGAAAAAACTGACGAAGGTGATCACGTATGGCCACCTCCCATGCCTCGTGGATGGCGTCACGCATGGTATCCTCGATCGGATACCATAAACCCTACAAATAAATCAAAATATCAAGTTAAAAATGAAATAATTTTCAGAATAAAAATTATTTATTTACGTACGTACCAACCAATGGCCGAACATGGCCTGCTGCAATCAATGGGAATCTGCTCCCATGTGGTCCACGGCTGAGAGAAATAGTTGCGCAAAATAGCGCTGCCCTGTTTGACTGCTATATGCGGAAAACGGAAAAAATAATAAACATTTATTATGTGAATAGATTAATGAAATCTTAGTCAAATCCACAGGTTATCACACCTCCGCGTGCGTGGATCAAACCCAAGACATGGACGTCGCTCGGGGACGGGGTCAGGAATCATCAATCGTGCAAGACCGCGCCCCCTCCGCGTACTCCCTGGAGCGCCTGCAGGCTGAGGGTCATCTGTCAGCAACTCATCCGCATCAAAAGTCAGGTCAGCATCCGCCAACGCACTAAATGTGGCGTCGTCCATCTGAAACAGAAAATGTTAATGTTAGCAAATAATTGATAATTACTATTATATATACATATATACATATTATGATTGTATATAAATACCATGGAATGCTATCAGTGTTCATCTTCATCATCATCTTCATATATGTCAATGTCATCTTCATATTCCTCCTCAACATCATCGATATCCATTCAAGTTACAGTTGCTTCATCTCTTACCGTTTCAAATTCATATGTGACATCATTAACATCATCATCATCACCAACTCTTAAATGTGGGGTTTCGTCATCGATACTCATGTCTCTTTGTAAAAAAGATTGATTTTGAGTACTCTCTTGAAAAACTTCAATTCTTTGCACATCAGTGAAAGCACATTCACTTTGACTAAACTGATTGTCTCGAATTTTGATTTTTATTACACTCCACCAATCAGTCAGGTCTCTTGATGTTGCACAGTACTTTGCATAATAAACTTGATATGCCTGTTGAGCCAATAAGAATGGTTCATTTACTACGAGAACACTTTTACATTTAATATCGATGATTCCATGAGTCGGATGAACACGCACGCCTCTCTCTGTATCCAACCACCGACATTTGAACATGGTTATGTAATGTTGTCCAAGATAATAGAGTTCAATGATTTCATCAAGTATTCCATAAAAGTCAACTTCATTTTCTCGATGATGAGATCCTCTCAAGCTAACTCCACTGTTCATTGTTTTTTTCGATTCCCCATATACATGTGTGTGGAATCGAAATCCATTCACCACATATGCATTATAAGTTTTAACAAGTTTGGAAGGTGGGTTACTCAATACACACAGCTGTTTGTCAATTTTATCAGCATGTCGAGACACCTGAAAATTTGTGAAATAATTATCAATATAGTAAACTATACATTGAATGAGTTGCTAGAAGATAAAGAATTTATGTTACCAGTTTTTGAAACCACTGAGAGAAATTTTTCAGTCGACGTTCTTCGAGAGCAGCTACTGTAATTTGTGGAATTTGTTTCTTGATATGATTATCATACAACCTATAAAAACCATAGTTATTTACTGTAACATAAATGTGAGAATAAGTGATATAAACACTTACAGTACAACTGCTGTCATCTCTTCACAGTTGAGCAGATCATACGTATGAGCTCTATGATGTTCATCATCTGAAAGCCAGCGTTCAGAAACTCCACCAAAACTAAGCTCTGACTGGTTGAAAACAGATAATTGATTGTCGATTTCATCAATATTCCTCTCATTCCGTCCCATTCGGTTGTGTTTTGAAGGATACTCAGATTCAAAATAATGGGAGCAGAAAAAAGATATTTCCTCTTGCAAATAAGCTTCTGCAATAGATCCTTCAACAGATGCTTTGTTGCGTACTATTCTTTTCAATTTTTGCATGCATCTTTCAAATGGGTACATCCATCGAAACTGTACCGGACCTCCACATTTGGCTTCATATGGCAAATGTAACATCAAATGTTCCATTGAGTCGAATAAAGACGGCGGAAATATTTTTTCCAGTTTACATATAATTACAACAACATCTTTTTCAAGTTTTCCTAGAGCATCATAATCTGCCGTAGCCGCACAAATTTCCCGAAAAAAATGAGACATGTCTATTATGGAATCCCAAATCACAGAATTCAAGAGACCTCTTAATCCAATGGGTATAAGTCTCTCCATTATAACATGACAATCATGACTTTTTAATCCAGTAATATGACCATTATTTACACATCTACCCAAATTGGAAGCACAGCCATCTGGAATTCTCAAATCTGCAATCCACTGACAAAATAATAAACGGTTTTCTTTAGACAGTGTATAAGCTGCTTTTAGTTTCAGTAACCTTTCTGTTCTGACATTCTCAAATAGTTCCAATTCTGGACGCCTGCAAATTTGGGCAAGATCTAAACGTGCATTTACATTGTCTTTGCTCTTTCCTGGCATATCCAAAACTGTATGAAACAAATTATCAAAACAGTTCTTCTCAATATTCATGACATCTAACATGTGTCGGACCAACAAATCAGACCAATATGAAAAATCCCAAAATATGCTACGTTTAATCCAATTGTGTTCTTTCCCAAAACCAGAAATTTTCTGTTGATTTATTGTGGGACCAAAAGTGATGGGAGGTAATGAACATACAACTGATTTTAACTCCGAACCTGATAGCATTTTTGGAGGTTCATCCCTTTCAACTGTTCCTTTTCTGAAATGAGATCTGTTTCTGCGAAAAGGATGATCAGCTGGAAGAAATCTGCGATGACAGTCAAAATAACAAGGTTTCTTTCCATGAATGAGCATAAATGCTTTGTTCTCTCCCATACAGTAAGGACATGATTTCTGACCATGTGTACTCCAGCCAGATAACATCCCATAAGCCGGGAAGTCACTTATTGTCTACATCAATGCTGCTCTCAGTATGAAATTCTGTTTCATTGCAACATCATATGTACTGACACCAGTACTCCAAAATAAATTTAATTCATCAATCAATGGCTTCAAATAAACATCAATATTTTTCTTCGGATGTCCTGGAATTCGTAAAGTCAAAAAGATATATGGCTCCTTCATCAACATCCATGGAGGTAAATTGTACGGAGTTAAAAAAACAGGCCAACATGAATATTGACTACCATAAGATCCAAACGGACAGAAACCATCAGTGGAAAGGCCCAGTCGAACATTTCTAGCTTCTAAAGCAAATGATGGATGCACTCTATCAAAATGTTTCCATGAATCACCATCGGCTGGATGATTCAAGCTTTTATCGGTTGAAATATTCTCTTTATGCCATGACATCATTGTCGATGTATTCTTAGACATGAATAAATGCTGAAGTCTGGATGTAAGCGGAAAATATCTCAACTGTTTTACAGGAATCAAACCAGACTTCCCGTGTTGTCCTTCTTTATATCTCAGTTGCCCACATGTAGGACAACTATCCAACGACTCATTTTCCCCAGAATATAAAATGAAGTCATTTGAACATGCATGAATCTTCTGACAAGTAAGTCCCAAATTTTGAACCAGCCTCTTACTCTCATAGTAATTTTCAGGTAAAAAATTTCCTTCGGGTAACAGTGTTTTCAGCAAAGAAAATATCTTGTCAAAACATGTGTTTGACATTCCGTTATCTGATTTGATAGCCATAAATTTTGCAACTGCTTCTAATTTGCTCATCTTGTAGCCAGGATATAATGCATCCTCAGCAGATTTCAACAAATCATAAAATTCAGACGGTGCCAACTCAGGATTTGAAGCTATATCAGCCGGAGTTTCTGTATGTTGAACAGATGAACCTACAACATCATGTACTAAATCTTGAAACCGGGATGGATCCGGAATCAAGTTGGTATCACCTGCTCTGGAACTGGGTTCACCGTGTTGATACCAAAAAACATAATCTGGTTGAAAACCAAGACGCAAGAGATGTTCTCCCACTTTGTCAAACGTGTCAAACGTTCTCAATGCACATTTTCTGCAAGGGCATTTTATTTTTCCTTCTGAAACAAATTCTGAATTTGATTCCGCAAATGATAAAAAAGTCTCCACACCCTCAACATATACTGGATTTAAACCAGAACCGTTTGGATTTCTACGTTGATTTATCCATATGTGGTCACCTAATAATGGTTGTTGACGACCTCGTTGTTCCATATTTCTCTATAAAATATAAAAGCATTACTAGTTTTGAATAATTTGTTAGAAAAAACACTCAAGTAAAGATTGAATATATTGAGAATAAAGAAAAACATGTTACAAATATTGATAATTTTAATATTATATTGATTTTTTATTATTTTAATAATACTAATATAATTTTTTCATAAACATTAATTATATAATAATAACATTATTACATTAGTAGTATATTTTATTATTAATATTAAAATAACACAATTTTTTATATTATATACAATTCTCCTTTCATCTGTGTGTTTAACATTCTATCTCCACATGTAATATTCGCATTCACTTTCACCTCTCCATTGGCGAGTAGGTTGATAATTTTGAAAAAGAATGTGAATATTACATGTGGAGACAGAAAACACACAGATGAAAAGAGAATTGTATATAATATAGAAAATTATATTATTTTAATATTAATAATAAAATATACAAATAATTTACTAATTATTGGTAATTATTACTAATTATTACTAATTATTGGTAATTATTACTAATTATTACTAATTAGTGGTAATTATTACTAATTATTACTAATTATTGGTAATTATTACTAATTATTGGTATTTATTACTAATTATTGGTAGTTATTACTAATTATTACTAATTATTACTAATTACTGGTAATTATTACCAATTATTGGTAATTATTCCTAATTATTACCAATTGTTACTAATTATTACTATTTACCGGTAATTATTTCTAATTATTGGTAATTATTACTAATTATTGGTAATTATTACTAATTATTGGTAATTATTACTAATTATTGGTAATTATTACTAATTGTTACTATTTATTACTAATTATTACTATTTATTACTATTTACCGGTAATTATTCCTAATTATTGGTAATTATTACTAATTATTGGTAATTATTACTAATTATTGGTAATTATTACTAATTATTGGTAATTATTACTAATTATTGGTAATTAATACTAATTATTGGTAATTATTGATAATTATTGTTAATTATTGGTAATTATTACTAATTATTGGTAATTATTGCTAATTATTTCTAATTATTATTAATTATTGGTAATTATTACTAATTATTGGTAATTATTACTAATTATTGGTAATTAATACTAATTATTGGTAATTAATACTAATTATTACTAATTATTGTTAATTATTACTAATTATTACTAATTATTGGTAATTATTGTTAATTATCCCTAATTATTGGTAATTATCCCTAATTATTTGTAATTATGACGAATTATTGGTAATTATTACTAATTATTACTAATTATTACGAATTATTGGTAATTATTACTAATTATTAGTAATTATTCCTAATTATTGGTAATTATTACTAATTATTGGTAATTATTACTAATTATTACAAATTATTGGTAATTATTAATAATTATTGGTAATTATTACTAATTATTACTAATTATTGGTAATTATTACTATTTATTGCTAATTAATACTAATTATTGCTAATTAATACTAATTATTGGTAATTAATACTAATTATTGGTAATTAATACTAATTATTGGTAATTAATATTAATTATTGGCAATTAATACTAATTATTGGTAATTAATACTAATTATTACTAATTATTGTTAATTACTGGTAATTATTACTAATTACTGGTAATTATTACTAATTACTGGTAATTATTACTAATTACTGGTAATTATTACTAATTACTGGTAATTGTTACTAATTATTACTAATTATTACTAATTACTGGTAATTATTACTAATTACTGGTAATTATTCCTAATTATTACTAATTATTACTATTTATTACTAATTATTACTATTTATTACTATTTACCGGTAATTATTACTAATTATTACTATTTATTACTAATTATTGGTAATTATTACTAATTATTTGTAATTATTACTAATTATTGGTAATTATTACTAATTATTGGTAATTATTACTAATTATTGGTAATTATTATTAATAATTGGTAATTAATACTAATTATTGGTAATTAATACTAATTATTGGTAATTAATACTAATTATTGGTAATTAATACTAATTATTGGTAATTAATACTAATTGTTACCAATTATTAGTAATTATTACTAATTATTGGTAATTATTACTAATTATTGGTAATTATTCCTAATTATTGGTAATTATTACTAATTATTCCTAATTATTGGTAATTATTAATAATTATTGGTAGTTATTACTAATTATTACTAATTATTGGTAATTATTACTAATTATTGGTAATTAATACTAATTATTGGTAATTAATACTAATTATTGGTAATTAATACTAATTATTGGTAATTAATACTAATTATTACTAATTAATACTAATTATTACTAATTATTGGTAATTACTGGTAATTATTACTAATTACTGGTAATTATTGGTAATTACTGGTAATTATTACTAATTACTGGTAATTATTACTATTTACTGGTAATTATTACTAATTACTGGTAATTATTACTAATTACTGGTAATTATTACTAATTATTGGTAATTATTACTAATTATTGGTAATTATTACTAATTATGACTAATTATTATTAATTACTGGTAATTATTATTAATTACTGGTAATTATTACTAATTACTGGTAATTATTCCTAATTATTACTAATTGTTACTATTTACCGGTAATTATTACTAATTATTACTATTTATTACTATTTACCGGTAATTATTACTAATTATTGGTAGTTATTACTAATTATTGGTAATTATTACTAATTATTGGTAATTATTACTAATTATTGGTAATTATTACTAATTATTGGTAATTAATACTAATTATTGGTAATTAATACTAATTATTGGTAATTATTGGTAATTATTACTAATTATTCCTAATTATTGATAATTATTGGTAATTGTTCCTAATTATTAGTAATTAAATGAATAATTACTAATAATTAGGAAGAATTACCAATAATTACAAATAATAACATTATTAGTATATTTTATTATTAATATTAAAATAATATAATTTTCTAATTTATATACAGTTCTCCTTTCATCTGTGCGTTTTCTATCTCCACATACAAATAATAAATGTGAAGACAGCAAACACACAGATGAAAAGAGAACTGTATATATATAAAAAATTATATTATTTTAATATTAATAATAAAATAGACTAATAATGTAATAATGTTATTATCCCTAATTATTGGTATTTATTACTAATTATTAATATTTATTCTTAATTATTAAAAATTATTACTAATTATTCCTAATTACCATTAACTATGAACAATACTAATAATTTAAATTTATTAAGTAATAAAACAATATAAACATAATTAAATTACAACTAATTAAGAATAATTGAAACTAATAAAAAATTAAAAATAAATATTAAATTAAATTGAACATAAATACCTTGAAAATTGACCTGCTCTGATTGTTCTTCAAAACTTTAATATCAGCTCCGAAAAAAAATTAAACTGAAGAAAAACTCAACTTTAGAAACACAAGTTTGAGAGCAGGAGAAGATAGAGAATGAGAATGATTTGAAAAAAACGGATGGGGGTATTTATAGGTTAGATTATTTGCGACGGGTCCATTTGTGACGGGATTCCCGTCGCAAATAGTGTTATTTGCGACGGTACCCGTCGCAAATACCTTAGCCAACATTTATTACGGTCAACGGTTAAATAGTTATTTGCGACGGGTCCTGTCGCAAATAACCACATGCCGACATACTATTTGCGACGGGGGAATATTCCCGTCGCAAATACCTTTTATCGCCGCCGGTTATTTGCGACGGGAAAATATTCCCGTCGCAAATAGTTTTCCCGCGATTTGGCGCGCATCGCGGGAAAACTATTTGTGACGGGGAAAGCAATCCCGTCGCAAAAGCCTAATTATTTGCGACGGGTAAATACCCCCGTCGCAAATAAGTTTTTAACGGGACTATTTGTGACGGGAATAAATCCCGTCACAAATAACCCGTCGCAAATACGCATTTTTCCCGTAGTGAATGTCACAAAATTCGATGATTTCGAGTTGATGAAATTGTAGCATCTATACAATATAATGTCTAATACTTTGTCTATAAATTAGGTGGCCCAAAATAGAATTATATTGGCTTTCAAGATCACATTATTTAATAT
Source organism: Viscum album (assembly GCA_963277665.1). NCBI lineage: Eukaryota > Viridiplantae > Streptophyta > Magnoliopsida > Santalales > Viscaceae > Viscum > Viscum album. Next base: position 852,703,292 of record OY728143.1, on the reverse strand, counting down.
TTTTTTATTGATGGAGTGAATTGGTTTTAATTATTATCCTTAAAAAATACTTCCCTAATTTTTATACTATTGTACCACAACCAATCCATCCATTTATGAAATCCAATAGTCAATATAATATGGTTATAAATTAGCTACTCACAATTTTCGTTGATTTAAATTTCCATGTATGAAAAATAATACGATGATAAATAGTCATAGATATATTTTGATGAGTTATAATTACTCGATGTGAAATTGTTACCTACATTGCGTAAAAATGATGTCTTAAAAAATTTAATTTAATTAGTTTTTAACAGGAAGTACCACATTCTCTAATTTGCCCCAATAGATGAGGTATTGTCTCTTAGAATGTAAATAATAATTGTGAGAAATCCTAAAAATCTAGAAATTTGATAGTAATGACATTAAATCGTTCATAAATTTTTCACAAATGATGATTTCTTATTCATAAAAATGGAAATAGTACATATTAAACATGTTACAAACACATGTATCCCAATTAATTAAAATTCCTAACACCACATGATATACATTTTTATAGGAAATTAATATACATTGATGTTTTATTAGTTATAATTACATAAAATATATGACATGATGTTCCTCCTCAAAACACCATAATCATCGTGATACTATCACACTCGTCTGATGATGTTAAATTGGATAATCGGACTGTCCCACATGCATGACAAATAATTTTTTTGGAAAAACTTGTAATATAGGATTTTATTACTTTTTTTAGATCATTATCCTCATAAATTTTCATGTTATGTGGTCATACAAACCCTTATCCTTCACTAATATCATGAAAGCTCTTCCTCAAACATTAATTTTTTTGGCATGATTAATATAATAAAAATATATGAAGTGATGTCCAAATCACATAATTTGGAACTAAGAAAACTTATTTTCATATACAACTCTTATATCACCATGATGTATTAAAATTGAGCAATTTAGGTGAAGTATTCTCTTTGGATAATACAGTATGGGATAACCATATAATTAGTACTCTATTTTTGTGCATGATCCAACCAAAACTATTTTCAAATTTCAAAATTAAATGTATTTAAATTTCATATCATATCAAATATGTAGGAAGATGTAAATATTAGCTCATGAATTCTCAACTAAAATGACCCATAAACTACATTTTTTGGCCTTTTTATATTTCCCAATTTCATTACATTAGTGAAAGATAAAAAAATATAATTTTCCATATGGTGCATGTATCATTAAATAGTACTTAGTACTGAATATTCCCATATTTATAATAATGATATGTTTGTGGATTCCGATAATAAATTGATATATAATGAAACCAAATTATTTTTCTTGTCACCAATAAAAAATTCCATTTTCACCATATATTCCTTATCTTATTCCAGTTCATATCCTTTCTTATTTGTACATATCACATCCATGGATTGACACTATAATAGAATAATTTTAATGTCACAAGTATATGAGCGACATCTTTTCATTATTTATGTTTAAATACTATTAGTTTCTTGATTCTTATTAAAATAGGATGCCTGGTGATGTCTATATAATTAAAGTTATACATTACCACAAAATACAATAACTTCATATTTCCCATTGCCATCATAGTACTTATTCCTTTATTCATGTTCGTATGCCATTCATTAATAATGTATTCATATGATAAATCATCTATATTTTATTCCAACTATGTATTGATTAATTCCTATTCTTAAAGGATATATAGTAATTCCTAGATAAATATCTCACAATCACTCCCAAATTTAATTCAAATTTAATCCCTATAGTTGTGTATTTTTTCATTATTCATGTCATGTATTTATATATTCATCTATAAAATTAGAAAATAAAAATTTTATTCAATAATAAAAATGTGGAATAATTACTGTTGTCATATGATAGATTGTATTGTTCAATATATCAGTCAAGGATCTAACCAAAAAACATTCTCCCAATCCACATGCCATTATAATAAAATAATGGATAATGTATAAATAGGGCTTTATATTTACCTTCTAAATATTCAAATACCTATACCTATATTATATGTATTCAGAATATGAATTCACAGAAGTCATTAATCGATACTATTAATGAGTATTTCAAATCACTATATACCCATTGACAGATCAATGTGCCATATATGCATCCCACCTCAAACCAATTAAATTAATTTTTATCTTAAAATAAATGATTATATAAATCCATATCCCTTAAAAATAATACATTAGAACCCATCTTATCATACTAATCAATGGTTATTCTATGAATTCTTGTATTCTTATTCATCAAAAGGAATATAATTTTACACTTCGACAGTAGTTTTCTGATCCTATATTTTTTTATTTTATCTATTATCAAATTTAGATATGTCAGATTATTATTTAAAACACTTTAATCACTATATCAAATTTTGATGAAATTATTTATTATTGGATCAGTAGTCTTTTTTGCAACACTACTATGTTTATATATGAATTGTAAACATAAAAAGCATGCACCTCTCCACCAGGTAGTCAATCATAGTATTAACAACTCAATCTATATCATGTATACCTCACCAGAATTTCTATTTTTATTGCATCATAAATTGTATAATTTGTTTTGAATATAATCTTAAAACAAATTTATATAAGTTTAAATATTTTAAATAACAAAAAAAGTTAAAACACCCATTAGTTTCAAAATCCACAAATGGTAGTAATGGAAAAATGATTGGTATCTAATTTCTTAGCCTACGCCTATTATATTGATTGACATGATTAGATTTCATTAAATAATAAATGAAATAATTCATATTTGGTAGAGTAAAATGGATGAGTGTAGAAAATGAAAATACTCTTCCCTAAAAGAATTTCCCTTATAGAGATAATAAAAACATCTTACTATAAAAGAAAAGGTATCAATAGATTTTGTGAACAACCATCATGAACTAGAATATGATTACTTCTTCACACAAGGTATTTGTATATAGATGTAATTAGATATCTCGAATGATTCTTCAGGAGATTAGTTTAAATAATCTATTCAGGTCTAACAATGGTTTTCTTTTCCATTTTTAACGCTCTTTAGTATTTTTTCTTCGATGATAAAAACTCATTTGAGATTTAGATCATCTCGATTCATTATATTAGTCATACAAAAATGATATACATAAGGATTATAGTGATGATTCAATCATAGAATATATATAACATAAAAAATATATGAGTGTGTGGGTTTATAAATAAATCTAATGAAAATATTTTATTAAAAAATATTATATTTTCCCACGGACACTGTACATATTCAAAATGTATCTATCTCACATATATCCATATGTGCGTATATCACTTGTCGATGATCAGTTCATTTCATTTATTCATTACTTGAATCAATTTTTTATGAAATTATATAATAAAATATTCCATCACAATCAAATATTCATTTTTATATTACTAATTGATTTTTTTTTCAATGTATACACTTTTAATTCATTTTAGGATAATAAATATTTCAAGTGTAAATGAATTAATATTCATTCAATGGGATCACATGTCTTTTTAATTATATCAATCCCACTCAAATAATATCATATATCATTGTTCAATATAACATTTATTGTAATGATATCTTGACATTACATTATATTATCCGCCTACAAAAAACATTATTATTTAATGATTCTACTCATAGGAAGCCTCTTCTTAATGACTCTCACATTAGATTATATATATTGTATTGTGATTATAATAATATTCTCTTTTTTCTCTTATAGTGTTTATTTTTATTATAAATTAAATTAATTTCAAGGAATTTAATTTTTATTGAAAAATATATATATATTTGTTACTTTATTATGATGACATATATGTGATCCTAACATAGATAACATGAGTTGAGTTGGATATGAATAAGTTTCCCACAAAATAATGATGGAAAAACTATATATGTGTGTGTTTCATGATAGAATGTGCCACATCAAATTTACATAATTTAAAAATGATACTCAATATAGTGATGTTGTGTTGATAATCACCCATTGAAAGTAGGTCATAGGATTAATCAATTATTGGAGAAAGGATCACTCCAATTTTAAAATATATTTTCATAGTTACTTGTATTATTTTTTTTGGCATACATAAGATAATATATGGGTAAAAATTATAGATACCATTGTATTGTTGATCACATAATTCAATTTGATAGATTGTGAATCCAAAAGACATATGGATCCAAAGATACTATCATATAATGTTATACATTATGTGTATTATTTTCTTTCATGTCCACAATCATGGACCTAAAGAGTCAATATATGCAACCTATTGACACACCAAACCTCATGTCCTATCTATATACTGCAATTCCAATGAAATGTTAATTGACACCATGTATAGATCCTTATTTAGCTTCTGTTTACACTATTTCCTTGTTCAAAGGAAATCATTTCATGAAGTAATTACCGTTAGTTATATTGGATCCTAGAACCTCGTATATATATAAGGACTATCATATCTACAATTTACACCCACATGAATGTGGATAAATATCCCAAATAAATTAGTTTATAAATAGAATATTTTACATGAACAATATTTATTAAATTCAACATATTTTCTTAAATCATTGTGGATGAAGCCTCATTTATTACTTAATGCAAATCAAATACCTCTTTTAAAAAGGTATATGGAACCCCATTAAAAATCCTGAAGGCCTAGAGAGTATTTATCCCATTGTATATCCTGTAGGCCCAAATTAGTTTCCTAAGGCCCACTCTGTGAATAACACTACTATAGTACTCTTCCTACTAATGTGCTACACAGTATCCGCCACTGCTCAGTACCCGGCACTACTTTTGTGCCACCACTGCTACACTGCACTACATACTTATAATGTATCTACTCCCAATGGGTTTTGAACACACATTTTTCATGTAGGATTACTGGGTGCTTAGAACTAATCCAAACCCCAACTACATTCATTTGAACCTATATTATTTTTTAATAAATTACTAGGGGAATAATAAAATTATTTCTAATATTTAAATAAAATTGTTATTTTTATAATTAAATATCAGATATTCCAACTATTCCCCATGTCTATAAAAATAGGCATTTCATAGGGTTTATTCCTAACCGAACAATGTTTAACCATACAGTGCCCAATATTCCATTCACTACTCATATATTAAACATTAAATGAATTCAAATGGGAACCTATTTTCTTGGTAATCATTTTTTGTATCACACTTATAAGTAAATGTACAAATAACATTGGAACAAGATTTTCCATGTCATATCTAAACATTGTTTGTCTTACTATTTCCTTATGCACCCAGTCAACCCAATTTATCAACAACTGGCCTAGTTGACAAAATTTGGTAGACTTTTCCCATTTACTCATAATTTTGTCATGACCATCATTAAATATTAATAATCCATTAAATTGTATTTTTTATTAACATGAATTCCATATTTATCTATTATAAATTAGAATAGTATTCCTCATTCTACAATGAATTTCACATTGGATAAATGATATCCAAAAAATATTTTTCTATCAAAATAATTTCATGGGTAAATCAAAAAAATGTTTTCCCATTAATGCCTCCTCCATTGTATCACAATATTAATTAATTTATTATAGTCAATAGCTTTATTTCCTCAAATCATGTATTCCTGCATTAATCAGAAACATTATTCCTGAGTGAATCTATACCATATTGTTCCACATCACTAATAGAATCCTAAGGGTTTATATATTCTTGTACTCCAATTATAACCAGGACTAATATCTAATGGCATATTGAGTAAGTATATTTTTCTTAGAAAATTTATCTTGGATACTATACACTAGTCCACATACCATTTAATATTTCATTCATCTTAATTTTTGTCAAATCAATTGGCCACCAAAATAATTATTTTGGATATTTCCACCTTAGTGACCTATCACTGTAGTTCAAAATTGACAACTTGTACATCGATTTCTGGGGAAGTATTTTCCTTTCGGTATTATGTATCATGTTAAAAAGCAGAAGATATAAATGGTCATATAATCGGGTGTATTCTCAAAACCAAAATAACATGAAACATTTCATAGTGTTATCTTTAAATGGTATCCAATGTATACCTATCATACAAAAAATTATTATTTACTTTTCAACTAGATATAAATTCAATATTATTATAAAATTTTCTTCATATGCCAAAATAAAATTGAAATTTATTGTAAGACAAAATGATAATTATTTCAAAACCATTCAATTAAAATTATTCTACTTCATTGGAAACCTCTAAAAGAGAAAAAAATTTCCCAAGAAAATGAAAATAAATTAAACATCATTGGGCATGGGGTAATAGCTAAAAAATACACCACAATTGTCATAATCATAGAATCATAAAAGAAATGACATCCCTTGTTAAATAGAATAATACTTTGTAGGTTTTGAATCCTTTCATAGAGATAAATGGTATTCTTTATCCTAAGAAAAATCCAAATTTTGACATAACTACTATATCTATAGATGATGATACACTACAGTGTTTTTAGTAGTTTTTAATTGAATTTTATTTCAACCAACTAAACAATAATGAAATTTAGTAACTCTAATTTTTAAAATAACTATCCTCAATGTAAAATATCATTCAACAAATTAAAGAAAATGGTATCATGTATTATTAATATGAATAGCTTTATATAAATATATCATAAATCAATGATAGCATCCATGTATAAGAAATAATACACGTTATGAAATGAGACAATCTCTCATTCTCTTTATCATCATAAATAATTTTATGTGTCATTAAACGACCCTAGTGATATGTTTACTATTATATTTTTTCTATTATCCAATAAAAATTTGTCCACGAACACGTGGGGGAACATTATAAATAGTTAATTCATTCCATTTATAAGCGATGACCTATACGTACAGTTAATATACTTACAACTACATTAGTAAAAATGGTTACAATATTTCATTGGTAAAGTTTTTATTAATAGGAATTGATAGTAGTTGATTTCTCTTAAGAGTTGGTTTTGAAACAACTACTGTAGAAAACATTTTTTGTATTTCTTTCAGGTAGTGAATTATTAATTTTTTTACCATTTTTCTATCATTAATTGGTTATACTGTACTGAATATATAATTTAAAAATTATATATAACATAATTTTATTATAAATTAATTATTTATAATTATAAGTGTGTTTTATATTTGTTTTATATTAGTATACTATGATATTTATGGATCAATTTTTCCAAATTTTAATATATGTAACCGCCACATAACTATGTATCATACTACCTATGTGACGTGATATTTGGTAATTACATTTTATCTCATCACATGTCAAAGGAGAGTCCCTGGATGATCATATACAGATTATATTTTTTTCACTAGATGAATTTTAGATATAGGGTAGATATATATTTTTGTTATATGTAATTTTTTCTTAAAATTTAAAAAATGATATATATATTATAATTCATTCTAACATTCCAAGAAATCCATCATAATGTGTTCCAACTATAAAATTGTTATATAAGGTCATCTATTAACAACTCACTAATATGACTACATTAATCATTGATTATATGGTATATTTCTCATCTTATGTTAATTATATAGTAGTTAAGAACATATATATATATATATTTATTATTTAAATTATTGATGTTAGAAATTTAAACTAAAAGGAATGACCCTAACATGATTTTTTACAGCATGAAAAGGATTATACAGGGATAAACCATTCCATTGTTGATGAAACAACCCCATGGTCATATTCAATCAGGAATGATACTACCGATATTATTTCATATAATACATCATAATATGTTTTTCCATCATGTCATTATGGATAGAGGAGTTTCAGAAAACAAAAAATGTTTAAAAATTATAATTTAAATATTGAATGTTATAAGTAGATGAAACACCTAAAACTTTTTGGAAATGCTAAAATTACAGGGTAGAATTAATTCCAAGGAGAACCTATGGAAAACTAACATAAAATGGTTATCAATTTAGGGATTTGATATATTTTACACTATTATTAGATTATCATAACTTTTATAATACAAATATTTCTTTTCTTCTATCACACTCTATATCTAGATAACTAATGGTTATACAATGTCATGAGTAAACACAAATATTTTTTATGAAATGGTATGTTAACAAAACCCCGATATACATTAATAGAATGGATCCCATTCTCTACTCACCAATGTTCTCTATTCAGATCATCACATTGAGATTAGAAGAGATCCATAGTGAAAATGAACATCATAATTTTTTAATTTATTAATTCTTAAATAGTTGAAATGATTTAAAGGATTTAATGGTTTTGAATTTTTTACTATATTTGGATAATTACAACCACCCCCAATCTATAAAAAACCAACTACTAATAATCTACCCACTACCGTTTTATATAGATTGATATTTTTAATGGATGAATAAAATATTAAATTATATTTATTGAAATATTTCATGTTCAAATCAAAATAGTCAGTGTTCTTTAATTTTTTGAACTCACATTTTATATTAATGAGGAAAATCTGTATCATTCAGTAAATGTTATAACACAACATAATTGTACTGTAAAATGATATTAAAATTGTTTAGAAAAATATAGTGTAATAGTTTTCAGTATAAATATAACATTCTTCACAAGTCACTATGTAATTTATACAGTAGCCACCATGATAGACTATGTCAAGGTGGATATTTACAAGCCTTATATTATAGTGTCACAATATAATAGAAATGGATACGATCTATCAAAAATTGATAAAGAATATAGTGTTACAATAGAAAAAAATATCTGCAATCCAAATAAAAATTCACGGTCTTTCCCATTGATAGAGTATTAACTTGGTGTATACCATTACATGGTGACTATAAACCATTATTCATTTTTATAATATTAATGTAATTATTTTTTGAGAAAATTCTCAATATCATTTGTGAGACATATTTCCTGTGGACCACAATGATTCTAAGGAATCTTTTATACAACAGAAAAGAAATTCATTAATTCTTGGATTTAAATTGATTAATATAAAAAACAAATTTTAAATGGTGTATAAATTATGAAATAAAGTGGATTATTCATAATTTAGTAATTCGTGAATTATTTATATGTCGTAACATAATAGTTTTAAAATGAATGATCTTAATTATTAAATTTTTGATATTTATAATTTTAAATATGTTTTTAACTGCTATAGCGTGATTATTTTAATATAAATTTCCTCCATAAGAAAAATATATTTTGAATATAAAAGAGTTAAAGTTATATTCAATGTAAAATATCATTATGAAAGAGTACACTATATAATTTTTATCAAATATTAACATTTAATTTTCTTATTTAATGTCTGAAAATAATTATCCATTAAAAGAATTTAATAATTTATTTTTTGTTCTAATGATAAATTATTATATCAAGTGTAAATTTATTAGATGTTCAATAATTTAGTTTTATTAATTTACAAATTTAATCGTAGAGATTATTTATATTATTAGTTTATATAGAGTTTAGTGAAATAAATTAAACTACATCTCTAAATCATTCAACACACATTTAAGGAGATAAATACTTGGTGTTATATTATAATTAATTTCTTAAATATAAATAATATGACATATTTATATATTATTATGTTTATTTAATTGGTAATTTATTATCTTTGAAAAAATGGAGATAAAAAAATGATGCAGTAAAATCACATCATTAATATTGAATAAGTGTTTTTTGGATTTTGGTTACATCTTATCACTACCCAATGAGCATAAGTGGTATGATGAATATATGGGTTTTTTACATATGAAATAATAATTTCAATTATTTGTTTCATGGTTTTATATTATTTTTAAGACTGTACGTGAAAGTGTTTTTAGTACCATACACATGTGACTCATTTGGATATTTGTATATAAATCATTATTTTAATTTGGATTGGTTTCATGAAAAATTAGTTTTCTAAAAAGGTACACTTCAATATTAATTTAGAAAATTGACATAGTCAATTCAATATATATTTGAAACTAATTCATTATAAGAATTCAAAATTTTAATTTGAATACATTACACAAGGATGCGATATTTCAAATCCCAATTAAGTATAAAATGTTTTTTATTTTCACTATACAATAATATTAATTTTTTAATTAGTCCTTACAAATATGTATTTACATTTATGGGTTCATGTATATTATATTTTCTAAGGAAATATAGTTTGTTCGTAACAAATAATAATAGGTTTCTATATTATCCATCTGAAAATATTTGATAGGATTGTAAATAATTTGAGATAAAATATATATTATATTGGAGAACCACTGATCTATAATCATTCATAGTGTTTTCTAACATATTATTGGTATAAAGGCACACTAAATTAGATATAAAATGATTGATAGGAGAAAAATGACAAATTAAATAACAAAATAAGGATCTTATTTCCTTGATGTAAATGATGGATTTTAAAGGGATTTTACTTTAAGTATAAATATAGTTAAAATAGATTTACTAAAATTAATGTAACAAATTAAATATATATGATATAATATATTATTGTATTAAAATATGACATATTCGTTAACAAGTTATATTTTTAGATACATATTATTGAAATAAATGATTAATGAAATAACATTCAATTTTAGTGTTTCATAAGGATAATAGTTATAATAAAAGAATTAAAATTCTATGTGTTGGAGTGATAACATCACTAGTGGACAACTGATAATGAATGTTTCTTAAATAAGGAACTTTCATAAATTTAAATATATTAAATATTTACTTTATCTTTATAAAGTAAGTATTTTCTTGATAGATTCCACGAAAAAGAAATAAATATGAAAATATGATTTTTCGTGTGATTATATATAACATAAAAATTATCTTTCAAAAATAATCCAGACCCTAGATAAATAATGTTTAAAATTTTTATTATCAGTGTATGATTTTTGATGGTAAATAAATATAATATAATATAGTTAATTTGATTGGTTAGATAAATTTCATAGAGTTACTATGTCAGTACTCAAGCTTCATCTAGAAGGTGAACTCAGTCTAAAATAATTTTGAAAAATTATTAGACATCATATTAATAAATAAAATATAAATTACTTAAAGTAATTTTTTTCATATATCTTGTTTATTATGAGGATTTATGAGAAAAATTTAGATGGGTAAAAATAAATTCCTAATCTATTGGTACGTAAAAGAGTTGGATTTTTAAAAAAAATTTAAGCAAAATAGGTTATGTATATCACTCAACAACATCTAATTCAATGAGAAAATTATCATGGGAATTGAAATGTTTTATGTTGGGAAATCTAAAAAATATTGGAGAAATATTTTTGATTATTTTATTGGTTTAATGAATAACTATATAGATTCAACATTGTGTATTAATATTAATGAATTCAAATCATTTTAAAATATTTATTTTATAAAATATATTGATAAAGTAATTATAGTGGATATGTTAAATGATTGAAATTGAATACAGAAATATAGTTAGTGATTTAAGTGTTCATATTGATTCAAACCATGAATATGTTGTAATGAAAATATGGAATTAGAATAATTATTTTATATATATTTTTGATAATTCATATCGAAAAATATGATTTTTGATTTTTGATTATTTATTACAAAATGAAATCAAGGAATACTTTAATTGGATTTTCTTAAATATTTTTTCATTTATTTTTTATTTTTTATATTTTTAATGGAGGATAAATTTAAATTTAAGAGTATAATGGTTAAATATAGGAGGTTCTGAGTTTTTTAGTTTGAGATCGGTGTAATTGATCTATATTTAGTGTAAACCTAATCACAATGTTTTTCTTGTCATTATTTTAATATTTGATAATTTTTCATTTAATAGTTTAAAATTATTTTTATCCATAGATTATCATGTGAATGAAACTGACATTTTTTTATTGTTGATTCTTGTTATGGATTATTTTTTTGATCAATTGGATAGTTAAAAGAGATGATACTCTTTTTGGTAACAAGTAGACATATATTTTATATTTAAAAAAACCCATAATAATAGTAAGTAATATTATCATATGGCTATTCCCATGGATGTTGATTCACATTGTTAGTAGTATAGTGTAAATATTTAATCCAATATTATAGGGACCAAAAATAAAACAACTAGAATATAATATCCTATTTATTTTTCTATGAATTATGGTTTGGGTTATAATATTTTGATGAGAATAACATATATTATGTATGATTCGTATCTATGATTATTCATGTAACGATACAAACATTCATTGATGAAAATTCTACCTGATATGATTCAGTGTCTCAATATATATATTGTTTATATAAATGTAGTATTTATTGGTTTTATGTTTTTTTAATAATGTTACTAATTTCGGTCATTGAGAATATATATATTGAACAATTATCACTTTATTAGTATAAATATAGGTATTTACCAAATCCAATTTACTCAAACAAAGGAAGTGATAGCTCCATCCAGTAGAATTGCTCCATACAAATCCCATTTGTCAGAACTTGGAAAATAGGTTGTGTCATTGGGCATTTCACCTGACCAAGACTATGATGAATTTGAACTCATTATGTTTGAGTGGAACCTACTATGGGAGAAGAGAAAGTTAATAGAGTTTACCACCATCGAGATGTTATCCATGCCACCCCAAGAGTCTATCACCATCGCACACCTTCACATTCAGTTATATTTAGGTGTTATAAGGGGTTATATAACAAGACCATATCACTATAATTATGTTTAGTTATTTTGTATAAACAATATGCATTCATTTTATTATTGTTACATTGTAAATAGTTTTTTTACAAAAAATAATATTTTTAGTTAAAATTAAACTAAGTAATATATTTTGATGAATTAATGGATTTTTGAAAAAAAAATATTTTAGTTCATTATTATTATTATTATTATATTATTTTTTATAAAATATAAATTATCGTATAATTTTATGAATGAAATTTTAATTTAAATTAATGTCTGAAAGATGATTTTGTCAGAACCCATAAATTTTTTATAAATGTCAGTTTTTATTTTAAAAGTTAAAATTCAATAATTTATTATATTATTTATATAAAATGAATAATATTGTTTGAATCAGGATGTCAATATTATCCAATGGTTAATTTTCTATAATTTTCAGAGACCGTCAAAATTTTAGGTAAAAATTAAATAACGTTTAAATATATAATGTGTTTTATGACATCATAATGACCCAATAGTGACGTAATAAAATAATATAGACATTATTTTCATCCAATATATGTTTTAGAATTAAAATAATTTGATTTTGGGTTTGTTTAATTTATTTTACAACACTAAGGTGGACCCTTCAAGGCTTATAATACTTTTGGTCTTTTTAAATTGTTTTCATTGAGATTGTGACTCACCTCTACATAAGCAACCTATTATTTTAAGAAGTTCAGAAATTACCCTAAAAAATAGTTTTACACTACCATTTCGAAAAAACCATGGGCAAAACCGTTGGGCTGGTTTGTGTGTTTGATTAGTTTAATTTGATTTGTCCCAAACCTAAATAACAAGGATTCCCTATATTTTCATATATAAACCATCCCAACCTCCAAATTCCTCTTCACTCAATGAAATTGGAGGTATAACAACCTATTCCCTACCCTCTCTAGAATCCTCCCAAGGTTCCCTAAGCTCCCAAGAAGCCTCTCTCAATCCTCTCCCAAGCCTTTAGAATTACACTTGCAACTAAGGGATTTATTCCTTTTTCATTTTTGTCAAATTGTCATTACTTTTTAATGCCCATTTATTCCATTAAAAATATTTGGATATGATTTATAACCTCCCCCATATATCCCTCTTTAAGTTATTATGATGGGATACCCATTTCCCTCTCATTAATTTGTCCCATGTATACTTGTTACCATGCTAAAATTCTATAAGGTATTTCTCTCTCCTATTTTACATCTATGTAATTCTTTTGTATTATGCATCTAAATTCCATAATGTTTTTTATTACGTGTATCTATATGACCCAAAGAATATAAATTTATTTTAAATATGTGTATACACTCATTTCTTTCTCATGAATAGTTTTTTATGAGTTCTTATTTCACATAGTTATACTGCCGAAATTGCACTACGATGTTCCATTCCAATGACCATGTGTATTGAATAAAACGACCATTTTTCTATCAAGGGTATTCCATTTTATGAAAATTTACATATTGATTATAAATTTTAAGGTATGTATTCCACATCCCTTTATATGGGAATAAATTTTTATGATTGATTTCATGTTGTATGATCCAAGGGGGACACATATGATTTAGATGAATGGTTTAAGAAATGGTGCACCCTAATAGAGCTCCAATGCATTGGATAATGAATAGTATCATGACACATCATGTGAAATTATTGTTGAATTGTGATAATTCATGCACAATAAGGGTTTACTCGGGCATTATGTGCAATGAGGGTTCACTCATGCACCATGTGCAAAGAGCCTTTGCTAAAGATAATTCCATGTTAGGTGTTGTTTCCACATTTCCATGTAACAATTATCATTCTATGTCATGCCTTTATGTTCATGTTTATATTGTGCTCCATTGATATTCCAATTATCTAACGTGTATTCTATTCCTCGTGTTATTACATTTTTATTCACCTTCTATACATTATAACTCCCCCTTTTCTTATGCATTTCCTCAGGTTATCCCCTGAAATTGAAGGTACAAGGGAATGTGGTTGTCATTTATAGGAATCTTTCAATAAATATGTTATATTACATGTTTTAAGTGGTTATTTAATCATCCTAATCCCAAAAGACACTATACCTATCAATATTATATGTTTCAATAAGTGATGTTTATGTAATAAATAATGATTTAGTGTGTAATAAAGAATAGGGTTGTCATAGATGGTATCAAAGTATAGGTTATGTTATTTTTTGGATTATGAATAGAAAACCCTAGTGAATCCTTAGATACATGACTATGTTTAATAAAAAATTCCCTGTGTTTTGGTGGGTATTTTTTAAGTGGTTTATCAAAAAAATATATATCTATCATGATACAAGCAGGTAGAGGCGACTGTAGCACAGATGTACCTAGGGGTGAAAACCAGAACAAGGAGTTCTGGGCTTGACCTGAGGTATCCTGCTAAACGACAACATTCCTTGATGCACTCATCTTTAAAAAACTATCATGGTATATTCATAAGGAAACTTACAATCATAGAATGAACTTTGTTTAGGTAATTAAAAAAATTCCCCTAAGAATATAAGATAGAAAGTAGATCAAGAATTTCAAAGATTGAATCCTATGGATTAATCAGTTAAGGAAATAAAAGTTATTTATATGTCATCAATTATTCCCTTTAATTAATCTTTATTTGTTACCCTAACATTCCTTTTATTCCAGTCTTTGGCTGGTAATTGGAGGACTTGGTCTAACAACTAATGTGAAGATTAATGTGCTGACGCTGCTAATGAGATTCCCAATATGATGGGAGAGGGAATTTTGAACATTTTCACGCTTCTAACCTAGTTAACTCATGATTTGAATAGAAACATGGGTACAGAGGATGGTTAAAACTCCCAAAGAATGAACTATTCACTATAAATAACTTCATGAGACAAAATCTTCTAATGTTTACATGATCATATGTTCCATCAATCGCCGAACAATGGATCATCTTCACTACAATTATCTTATTCATCCGTCAATGTTCTAATTAAAAGAAGTTTCTCTTGGAAATTTAGCATATGGTGGTTGATGCTGATCAATGGTGGACATTGATAAAAAAATACGAATCCTGATGAAGAGATCTACGCGTTGGAATGGAAGGACTTCCGGATGATGTTTTTTAATAAATATTCTATGAGAACCCTTCAACAAAAGATGGAATGGGACTTCCTTGCCCCCACGAAAAAAGCAACGAATATGTAGAATTGTATGAGGAAAAATTCACAAGGCATGCATGATACGCCTCCGAAATTTTCATTACCCCCGAATGCAACGTTGACCGCTTCTTTGGATGGAGGAAACCTAAGATTAGGAAAGCGCTGGTGATCCGTGAATATGACGGCTATGTGGAAATTTTCTGATGTGACCTCAAGGTCGAAATAGAGATAGAAGAATCTCATGGGTATCATGGGCATAGGAAGGGTAAGGTGGAAGTCAATGCTGGTGATCTGATGGATAAATAAATGGTTCTATGAACATCCAGCACCCCACTTTCCAATGTTGCGGAAAGAAGCACCCCAAAAATTTAATAAAGGGGATGAGGAAATGTTTTAGTTGTTAAAGAGAGGGTCACCTATCCATTAAATACAGACTAGAAAAACTCATGGCTATGACAGAGTAGAGGAATGTTCTATTCGACTCTAAACGTGTTGTTCTTTTCTCCAACTATAATGAAACAATGAATCATGCAAATTCTTTCCCTATGCAAGGGTATTCTGAGGAAACCAACAACCTATAAGGTAGGAAGGGTGATATTTTTCCATCACTACTGCTGAAGTGAACCCCGACAATGATGTGGTGATAGTAATCCTTTTAATTTATTCAAGAATAGCGAAAATAATTTTTGATTCTGATTTTATTCATTCTTTTATATCACAAAAGTATAGTAGAATAATCCTAAAACCACCACTATTCTTGAAAGTAAAGATGTCGGTAGTTAAGTAAATTGGGTAAATCATTGTATCAAATGAATATAACACATCCCATGTCATAATTGGTGGATTGAACATCCTAGATAACATCATCATAGTACCTATTTTGGAATTTTAGGCAATTCATTGAATGTATTGGCTTTCCCTATATAGAGAAAACATAAATTGCAGTGAGAGGTAAATCACACTCCATGTGGATAATCGACCCCTGATTGTATACAAGTTCAAAGAGGAAGATGAATATTCTTTATATTAATCATATAAAGCGTAGATATTACTACTCTATGATAATGTATATATGGATTAGATGATTTTATATTATGGAGGAAATTATCCTTGAAGACATGGCTATTGTGAGGGATTTCAATGAAGTGTTTCCCATTGAATTGCCAGTTGTTTCTCCAAGAAAAACATTGATTTCTCAATTTAATTTACACCTGGGGAGTAACCAATGTCAAATATTCCATATAGAATGGCTATTGTAGATCTTGAAGTGCTAAATAAATAACTACGAGTGAATTTCGATAAAGGGTTTATATGCACAAGTTCTTTCCTATTGGGTGCACCAGTCCTCTTAGTCATGAAGATGGATGGGTCAATTACCATTTTCATTGATTATCATGTGCTTAACCAAATAATGATAAAGAACATGTATCCTCTCCCATGAATTGACGTCTTTTTCGATCCGTAGGGTGGAGCACAATACTTCTTCACTGTGGATTTGTTGTTGGGATATTATAAAGTAAGGGTGAAGAATAAAGATATCCGCAAGTCTTATTTTCGTACTATATATGGGAACTATGAATTCATAGTAATTATTTACAAACTCACTAATGTTCTAGAAATATTCATGGACATGATGAATAGATTCTTTACTGATTACCTCAAAAAAAATTGTTGTAGTATTTATAGGTGATATTCTCATATATTCCCAAACCAAGGATGACTACGAGGAGCATCTATGAACTATAATAGAGATATTTTGAAAAGAGAAGATCTAATAAAAGTACTGCAAGTGTCGGTTCTTGCTAATTTCTGTCTCATTCTTGGGTTGTATCATCAAAATCAATGGGATAACTATAGAGCCCTCTAGGAAAAATGCAATTGAGGGATGATTGAGGCCAACATTAGTAACATATATCCATAGCTTCGTTGGGTTAGCCAGATATTATCGATGATTTGTGAGACATTTATCATGAATGTCCAAACCTCTTAACACATTAAGTCGGAATGGAGTAATGTTTTCATGGAGTGATGAATTTGAAGAAAGCATCAAGGAGTTAAAAAGTAGACTTATCAATACACTAGTTTTCACCTTACCAATAGGAGAATTTTTTTTTTGAATTTAGAGATGCTTCGAAGAAGGTACTGGGCTATGGGTTGATTAAAAATGAAAATTTCGTGGTCTACAATTCAAGTAAATTGAAACATCAGGAGTAGAATTATCCAATAAAAGATCTAGAGTTGGCTGCGATTTCCTTTCACATAATTTTTTTGGAATTATCTATTTGGTTAGAAGTGGGAAATATATTTGGACCACAAAATCCTCAAGATCATATTCACATAGAAAGAGTTTAACATGCGCCAATGAATATGGTTAGATCTAGTCAAAGACTATCACTAATCAATATATTGCCACCTTGGGAAAGGGAACAAGGTGGTGGATGCTCTATGTTGAAAGGACCCAGATATTCTATCATTGATGAGAATTGGTAAGGATCTAATATTCATATATTTGATGATAATGGACATGGGAATCATAATGACGGGAACACCATCAATCATTTACCAAAATTATTGCTCAAATATCTCTTTTGGAAAGGATAAAGGATTCTCATAGGGATGATTTGGTAATTTAGATGATAGTAGAAGCAATCAGAAGATTTAAATACTCAGAGTTCAATGTTAATGATGAATGAATTGTATGTTTGGGAAAAGAAAATATTATCCATCTTGTTAAGAGCTGAAGATGGGAACTTTTGGAGGATGCAAAAAGTAAACATTTCTCTTTTCACCCAGGAATCAAAATTGTGTATCGAGATCTCCAAGAGCATTGTTGGTGGGATAATATGATGAAGGAGATCACTTCGTATACATCAAAGTTCCTGGTGTGTCAGAATGTGAAGGCATATAGGTATAAGTCTAAGGGGTTATTCAATCATTGTCCATACCAGCATAAAAATCTGATAATATCTCAATAGACTTTGTCACTAGTCATCTGAAGACATCCAAATGAAACAATTCAATATGGGTTGTTGTGGATCATCTTACAATGTCTCCACGCTTCATAGAAATTCGGGATGATTTCACATTGGATAAACTTTAAAAGATATACATCATGGTAGTGGTAAGGATTTAGGGCATACCATTATCTATTGTATACGATCGAGATCAAATATTAACCTCTATGGTTTGGAAGAGTCATCAACATGCTCTAGATACTGAAATGAACATCAGTTCGGCCTATCATCCTCAAACGGTTGTCCAATATAGGCAAAATATTCAAAAACTATAGGATATGTTAAGATCATGTTCTATGGACATTAAAAGAGGGAGGAACTATCATCTTCCACTTGTTGAATTCTACTATAATAACAGTTTCCAATCAAGAATTTGAAAGGAACCTTATGATGACTTGTACGGGGAGTGGTGAAGAACACTTACATGTTGGGATGATGTCAATGAGTGTATGCATCTAGAACTAGAAATTGTTGAAAAAATGGTGGAGTAGGTGAAAATCATTCAGCAGCATATCAAGGAATACAAGAGTCGACAGAAGAGTTATGTAGATAAACATCAAAAATACCTTGAGTTTAATGTTGGAGACATTGTATTTCTGCCCATATCTCTGTGGAAGAGGGTTATGAGGTGTGGAAATAAAGGGATGTTATGTCCTAGTTACATCGTCTCCTTCAGGATTCATGATCGTATTAGGGTTGTGACCAATTGACTAGCACTTCCACCTACCAGGTCCTATTTACATGATGTCTTTCATGTATCCCTCTTAAAAATGTTCATACTAGACCCTTAACATCTAATCTCTTCAGATGTTGTACAGTTAGAGAATGATCTTTCTTATGAGGAGAAACCAGTGAAGATATTATATATTAGAGAAAATGTTCTACAAAATAATATAATTCCCCTCGTCATGGTGTTGTGGTGAAACCAGAAGTTTGAAGAAGTGATGTGGAAATCAGAGGAAGTGATGAAGCATATTAACCCATATCTGTTTTATTGTGGGAAAAGAAAATTTCAAAGGAATTTTTTTAAGGGGTATGATTGTAAAGACCCAAACATTCATTGATGAAAATCCCTCTTGATCAGATAAACTATCTCATTATGTTAATTGTTTATATAAGTGAAAAAATCATTGGGTTTATGTTTTTCAATTTTAAAATATTATTAAGAGTTGTGACCATATCTAATATAGTATTTGAATAGTGATCACCTAAATATTATAAATAGATGGAATTAACAAATCCAATTTACTTAGAAATTGAAGCAATGGCCTCATCCAGTAGACTTCCTCTGTATGAAGCCCATTAGTCAGATCTCATAATGGTGGTATCTTTATTTGGATTCACTCTTGACCATTCCCAAACTGAGCTTAAACACATTATGCATGATAGGAACCGACTCTGAGAGATGTGGAAGTTAATAGAGATTACCATCTGAGCGATGTTGTCTGAGCCACCCAAAGAGTATATACCAATCACACACCTTACCTTTCATATATATGTGGATGTTATAAGGGGTTATGTAACAAGACAATATCACTCTGATTATGTGCATTATTTTTTATAAATAATGTGCATTAATTTTATTATTATTACTTTTGTAAATTGTTTTTTTAAACACAAATATTATTTTTACTTAATATTCAATTAGAAAATATTTCTTGATGAATTAATGGATTATTAAAATAAATAATATTTTAATAAAATATTATTATAAATATTATATTAATTTTTATAAAATTTAATTATTGTATAATTTTATGAATGCAATTATATTTTTTAATCAGGTTTGAAAGGTGTTTCTGTCAGAACCCATGAATTTTCGGTAAATGTCGGTTTTTCTTTTAAATGTAAAAATTAAAATATTTAAAAAATTATTTAGATAAATTGAATATTATTTTTGGAAACAGCATAACAAAATTATCAAATGTTTAATCTTTTATAATTTTTTGAGACTGTCGAATTTTTGGTTAAAAATTAAACACCATTTAAATATGTAATGTGTTTTATGACATCGTAATGACACAATAGTTATTTAATAAAATCTTATAAATATTATTTTCATTCAATATGTGGTTTAAAATCAATATGATTTGATTTTTAATTTGTTTTATCTATTATAGAATTCTTTTTTGGACCCTTCACGGCATATAAACCATTTTCACTTTTTAAATTATTTTCCTTGAGAGTGTGACTCACCTCCACATAAGCCACCCTATTATTATAAGATTCTAGGACATCAGACTTATAAAATATTTTCTTCCACTACACTTTGAAGGAAACCATGGGTAAAAAAATGGGTTGGTTTGTGGTTTTGATTATTTTAATGTGAGGTGTCTCAATCCAAAATAATAAAGACTTCCTTGTCCTTTCCTATATAAACCCACCAAATCTACCACTAACTCATCACATAAATACATTTAAGATCGACCAAACCCTACCCAATTTTCTCTAGAATACACCCAAGGTTCCTCAGTCTCCTAAGAATTCTATCTCAAGACTCTCCCAAGCCTTTGGCATCACACTTCCCTGTATGATATTTCTTCTTTTCTAATTTTTATCAAATATTCATTAAGTTGTTATTCCATTTTATATATTAAAAATATTAGGGTTTGATTTATAACCTCCCCCATACTTCTATCTTTAATTATGGATGATGGTATACCCCCTTATCTAAAATTAATGTGTCCCATGTACAACTTTTTCCATGACAAAATTCCGTGAGGGATTTTTTTCTCCTCTTTTACATCCAAGTAATTCATTTGTATTATGCATCTAAATTACATTATGGTTGTTGGGACATGTATCTATATGACCCGTTACTGTATATTTAATGTATATATGATTATAAAACTATATTTATATAGTTAAACTTTTTTTATTAGTTCTTATTCCATGTCATTATGCTGCTGAAATTGCACAACAATTTTCCAATCCATGGTCTTTCTGTAGTGAATACCAAGCCCTTTTTTCTTTCAAGGGTATTCAACTCTATGTACATATACTTATTGAGTATAAATCTTCATGTATGTATTCTACATAACTTTATCATTGAATAAGTTATGATGATTGATTTCTTGTTGTATGATCCATGTGGCAGACATATGCATGAAATGAAATATTTATGAAAGGGTGTGCCCTGATAGCACTGCAATGCATTTGGTAAAGTATAGTATCATGATATGTATTGTGCAATGAGTGTTGGCTCATTATGAATCATTTGCAATGAGGTTTTACTCGTTGTTCAAGATCAATGAGGGTTTACACATGTTGCAAGTGCAATGATCATTGGATCATCATAATTCCATGTTTAGTGTTGTTTTCACATTTCCAGGTTATGATTATATACTTTATAATTCATTAATGTTTATTTTTCTATTGTGATCTATTGATATTCCTATTATCTAACATGTAATTAATTCCTCATTTAATTCAAGGTTTATTCCCTTAATAGGCTTTATATCTCACTTTTTTCTAATGTATGTCCCGAGGTTATCCCATGCAATGCTATGTACGAGGGAATATAGTGGTCATGTATAGGAAGGTTTCAATAAAGATGTTTTATTTTATGTTTTATGTTGTTATATAATAATACTAATCCCCAATGTAACTAGACCTCTCGATCCTCTATGTTTTAACAAGTGATGTTTACATAACAAATCATGATTTAGTGTGTAATAAAGAATGAGGTTTTCATAATACAAGTTAAGTAGTTATTAAATATAAATTAAACATCATGATATTATGTTATATATTGACTCTAAAAAAACATGTATCATGAATAATTTAAGGAATTTTTTTTGGATAAAAATGATGGCGAATAAAAAATTGTTCAACTATTAATGTGTATATTTATATTCATCCTTATTTAATATTCATTATTTTGTAGAAATGATAATTATGGCGATACAATGGATATTATTTCATGTATACATGTTACTGTTTTTTAAATTCACGAAATATCACTGAAAATAAGTGTTTCATGTTTTATGATTTATATGAGGAGGGATAGAAAAAATATATGGAGGATAATAATTATAGATATTAAATTGGTATTGATGTGGATAACTAAGGGTTTTAAAATTCAATGATCTAAAAATTATTAGATGATAAAAAATATCCAAAATGAGTTTTCAATGTTGTAGGAATGATCTCAAGGGAATTATAGTGAAAACATTATTCAAATGAATTATGGCATGAATATATATGAATTTTTGAAAGAATTTCTAATAAGGGAAACATTATGAAGAATTTTTATTGGGGATTTGTAAATGAGGTTTTCAATATTGATAGAGTGAATGAAAAAATAGAGGGGGAGATGGAGTGAGTAGATAAGGGTATACAATTACTACAAATATTGATTGAATGTTTTTATTCTCAATGGCAGTGTTTCTAGTCATCGTTGTGGTTTCTTGTATTTTATTTCATGAAATATTAATAAAATAATAATTTGTTACATTATAAAATAACATTACTTCCTAGAGAACTAATACTTATCTAGAAGTCACCCAAAAGTTTATTATCAATATGATGTGTGAGATTCACCTTTGGGTGGGACGTTTCAATGTATTTTTTAAAGACCTAAAATATTATTTTTCATGATTATACAATTATTCATCTCAAATTATAATTCTTTTGGGAAATGTGATGATAGGGAAATATATATTTCAACATGGCTATCATTCTAAAATTCATTGGTGATTATTATAAATTAATTTTTTCCTTGTGATGTTCTGTAAATGGGTGTGTGGGTTGAAAAAATCAATACATTATAATATGGAGAAAATGTAATTTAAAATGAAATAAAAAATATTCCATATAATTTATTCCTTCCAATTTTCCAATTCATAATAAGTGATTATTCCTTATTAATGTAAGGTTTCTACATAATTTATCATAGAAATTAATATTCATTTTTTTGGATATTTTGTTTAGTGAGTCTATATGAACTAAAATAAGGAGTTTATTTAAATATCATTTATCTATATTAGATAATTTAAATTTAGTGAGTAGCGAGGGTATCATTGTATTTAATGATAATTTTTATTATATTTTTATTGAAATGATGAGAAAATTATTCTTTAATACCAATTATGATGTTTTCAGTCAACAAATAATTGATTTTACAATATTTGAATGTATTTTCATGAATGCATCAGAAAATTGGAATTTATAGATTGATTCTCATGATTGGAATTTTTATATATCATCATTTTTATAGAATGAATATATAACTAATAATGATCCCCAAATGTAAAAACTATATCTTTGATAAAATTTAAAATATATATAAATGAATTAATAATTTTAAGCCCTATATATTATAGTTTTGGATACTTCATTATAAACACATTCTCATGAAAGATAATGAGACCATTGATTGATTATTTACAATGGAATGTGATGTTATGATATCAAATAAATATTATTCTAAGTAACATTATGAATAAGATATTATTCAAAAAATTATACTTATACTACTATATATGTTTTATTCTATAACTCACAGTTTATAAGAAACATATTCAATTTGTATTACTCTTTTTCCAACTTATTATTTCAATAAAAAATTAAATAAAAATATAAAAGGTTTTCAAAAAGATTGTGATGGCTGGAAAGGAAATTCCTTCAAATGATAAATGGATGGAGAAGTCAAAGAAGAAGTTTTTCAATAAATAATATTATCACATCAGAGATACTGATAAATATAAAGAGGATATGAATAATTATTTTATGTAAATTATCACAAGAAATAAGATAAAATATAGTGGAATATATAATGTAATATTTACTGTTAAAGTTTTCATATAAATAAGAGTAATAATTATATCAATTTTTTTAAATATTATACTGATAAATAAGATAATAAGGAAGAGAGGAAGGATAAACATATACTCTTAAAATAAAAAAATTAAACCACAAGGTTATTTTATTTGTAATGTTATTAATTAAAAAATTAAAAAGGATAATAATCAATATAAATTGACAAAGTGAAAATAGAAATAAACATAAATCGTCATATTTTAAAATTATGAAATGGAAAAAATTATGAATGAAAATAATGTAAGTGTTGGATATGAGCTATTTTAAGCTATAAATAGTATCACATTAATGGAAATATTACATATAATAATGATTTAGTTATTATTTATTCGTGAGATCTTTATCAGGATTATTTTTGGGTTTATTATATTGTGTGTTTTTACATGTTAATCTCAGTCTAATCGAATATTGGGGATTCCTTTATTTATATGATATCATTATGAAATATAGTTTTCACTGTTTTATGCATTAGATATCATGATATATCTATAAAAAATAGTGTAATGTGAATAATGTTTTATTTAACGAATATTTTAACATGTTATAGGAACTCTAGTATATAATTATCATCATAGTTGTTTCTCCAAGGTTAGTGTGCGGACGTGGTGTTTGGGATGAATTTTAAGAAATCTAGGTTATGTGTTTAGATTTACACAAATGTTAACATCCAAAAAAATTGTTTTCATGGAGTCAGAGGAAATATTCTTTTCTATAATTCATTGGTGAAATTTTTGGTTTTTGGATCTTGGTTCATATGTTAATCCAAGTGAAATGCATTACCTGAATGTATTATTTGTTCTAAGTTGGAAATGGTGGCCAAATCACATAGATTGATGGTTGAACTAGGCCTCCATATAAAACCATGATACAATGAACCCAAAATATGAATGTTTATAGAGAGAATATTTCCTTCTCAAACACTCATTGATTATATCCTTATGGAATGGGTGTTAAATGGGACCCCCTGAGGTGTCCTGAACCTTAATATTATGGGATCATGAATTTGTAGACAATTATGGGCAGGTGGAATTGTTTGTGACTCTAGGGGTTCAGTTATATTTTCCTTCATTAGATTTTATGGTCATTAGGATTCCATTCTAATGAAAACCGATACATTAATCAACTTGACTAAAATATGCAATGATAGATACCTTTTTATTTGGTCATTTGAAATAGAATTGTTGAACTTTTAAAATTCCATTTTAAGATCCAACCATTATCCAATTGTCCACTATTTATCAGACACATATATGCATGATACATATAGAAATATATCTAATGGGACTTAATTGTGGTAATTAATTGAGAAATTAATATATTTTATTGATTCATTGGGAAAAAATTAAACCTTCATTTATTTTTCTATAATGTTCTTTATTCCTTATAATGTTTTTCTCTTACTATGGATAGTAGTATTCAGTTACACTATTTTTTACTGTACTAACTTTATTTGTATGGTTTTTTTATTTTTTTACCTAATAATAAATTTCCATCGTAGATGATGATGACAAATAGTACATAAATTTAATTATAGTTGGACATCCTACTAAATGTATAGAGTCAACTCATAAAGAATAAAAAATTATTGATTGTGATTAACGATTAGAAAATGTTATTGTAGATATTATTATATTCAATATAATGTCTCGTGAAATGTTAAATCAAATTGAAATGGAACATGTTCATATTAAACTTGAACTAATCATCTTAGATAATGAACTAATCCTATACATTATAATCTGTCATAAATATTTTAAGGAAGATGTTGATTTTTTGGGTAATAATAAACAAATCTGATTAAAAAATTTATATGTACATGATTATTTTCATATATAAAATGATGTATAATTTAATAGTATAATAAAAATGGAAAAATTATGCTTTTGGTCATATCAAAGGAATATATGAAAATTATTAAATTTAGGAAAAATAATTTCGAAACAAAAATCTTCTATAGCATGTGACACTGATCATTTTAAAATGATGGATGTCATTTATGTTAGAAATTATTGATTTTATTAAAAAATTCACTCAACGATTCTATGATGGATTACAAAAAAACTATGATGTAATTATATATATTTATTTTTTCCATTAAATTATCAAATTTAAATAATGTTTTAATTTGTGGTATTCTAACTATATAGGCCATGGGAGTATTATAATGATGTGTTTTTATAAATAAAAAATTTAAGTGATTCATTAAATCATGAATGAAATAATATAACATTGATTCAACTTAATCAATGTATATAGATTCAAAAATAGTCTAAAACTTTTGTTTAGTGGTTGTGAATATATCAAAAATTAGAAGATGTATATGGAAGTTGTGATCACCTATTTTACATTTCTAAAGGGTGAATCACAATGTTATTATCTAAAAAGTTAATTAATTTGTATGTGTCTAGAAATTATTGGACCTTAAAATTATTATTTTTTGGTTTTAGAGGCATATATAAGATATTATATTGTGGTTTGACAGAGAATGGGGAAAAGTTGGTGCCAATAATATTTGACGCCATGATGCGGTGCGGAGAAATTGTTTACACTACAAACCATGATTCTGTGGGATGGTCTCCATTCTTGTGTGCATTGTATCTAGGGGTGAGTTTTTGAGTCTTGTGATAAATCAAGCGTAGTTTTATTGTGTTGGTTGCTTGTGGCATAGACCCTTCAACGTTTTTTAGAGTTTTCTAATAGAACAAGGTGGATCTAATGTAGGTATACTGGGTATATCAACTACATAATATGGTTTCTATTAAATTTGATGTCGGAGGCTCCATAGTTCTTCTCCTAGAGTTTATTGGGTCAACACAATATGTGTGTCATGAATTTTATACAAATATTGAGCAATGGGGGTTTCATCATGGTCATTTGTGTTGTGCAATTGTCTACCCCTTTTCATGGAGATTTGCATGCGGTCAATTGGGTTTTATGGTGAACCTGTATTATTTAGTGGGTCTATAAATAATATTTAGTCCCACAAAACCAGTTTATATCCTAAACTCCTATCTCAATACAAGTTTACACAAGATAACTATTTGAATTCTTTTCACTCCACATTCAAATGGGATTAAGGTTCGAGTTCTATAAATCAATTAATGGTGATCTATGGTAGGTTATTTCAATTTTCTTATGTTTATCTTCTTTTACATCTATTTTCCTCCCATTATTCTTTTTATGAATTTTAATTGCATCTTCTTCATGATAATGGAGTTTCATTTTTTTTCATGACATCATTGCTATATCATAGTTCTCTCATGGATTAAGTGTTCATTAATATGCGACATTGATCCATTCCCATTAAAAAACATTGATTCTTTTGATGTTGGGTATTAATTTCTTAACCTTTTATTTATGTGAAGTCAAAGATATAGTAATCCCCACCCCTTATAATGGTTGTAGGGTTATCATAATTAATATTAATAGGGATTAAAATGATTCTTTTATGTTTTTTGATCTCAGGTAGTTTTATTACACCGTGATAATGTTTTTTCACTTTATTAGTTAGATATTGTCGTATCTATCATCAGATATATCAATATTGAATGTTATTCAAGCGTTATATTAATTAAAATATTGAAATTGGATTTAAAATTTAAATATCATAATAATTTTGTTGGTGTAAAAAACAGGGCCCTTGCCTTATACACATATTGTGGCATGATTTTAGAATAATTAACTCTCATATAAAAATAATGGATCATATGGTACAATTTAGTTAGTTGATAAGTTAAATCATAATAATATAAGGAATAAATAAATAATGTATTTAATCATCTAAATGAGATCCAAACGTACTTTTATATTTAACTTCATCATATGATAACCTGTGAAATACATGAATAATGGGATGACCATTAACCCAGTAATAGAATAAACATGATAATACAGAACAACACATGAGTTAGAAAGAATAACATGAAAAAATAATATTAATGGAACAAAAACTATTCATATAAAATCATACCATAATTAAAATGGTATCATGAAATCATGGAAAAAATATAATCTATAACAACATATAAAATGATGTAAACATTAGTCAAGGATATATACAAAACTATATCACATGGTGGGAAAATCCTTATAAAAGAATTTGGATTTCTAAACATCCCAAAATCATGTCTAATGAGACTACAAATTACAGAATTCATTGGAGTTATATATTGGGACACACATCATAACATTTCCTTGCATATTATAAGGCCCCGGCCTTAAACCTTACTTAATATTGAATTAAATGAATAATTCACATTGAGGATCTTTTCAGGTTTAGAGTTTTAGAGAATTAGAACATAACTATTACATCTCAAAAGATTACAAAGTGGTCACTTATACTAAGTTTCCATAATAATAAAAACTCTTAAAAAGAAACGTGTCTACATTCCATGTTTTAGATAGCATGAAATTCCCTTGATCCCATCCTTGACCTTATTCCACTTTAAGTCCTGTGAAAAACATTTCGAAAAACTTGGGGTGAGCATAAAAAGCTCAGTAAGGGATACAAAGAGAATGAAAACTGTTATTTTTTCAAACATCAAGTAAACCATGTATACTATATCAAAGTAATACCTTCACCTTCATGAAGTAGTAAAAAAAATCTTCACTGAATAAAGTATCATTACTTACCTCTTTGTAACCAAAGGATTACCATAAAACCCATATAAAGAACACATAGAATATATAAAGGTAACTTGGGACATAAACATACTTAAGTGGAATAACCATACGGTTGACTTCCACACATATCACTTAATGGAATAGCCATACGGCCAATTTCCATACATACTTAATGGAATAGCCATACGGCTGACTTCCATACCCAATGCATTGGAGGTTATAACGTAACCACCCGTCCTGGTATTCACGGAACCACCCGTCATATGGTTTATAACGTAACCACCCGTTAAAATGTCCAAGTACCAGTATAAAATCATAAAACATAAAACCAATATAAAGGAATGATAACATTTCCACATTTCAATCACAATATATCATAAATATATTGACATAATAGAATCCTTTATCAAAACCATTTTCAATACCAAAATACATAAAAGAGTATATGGTATTTATTTTATTCTAAAAAACATTACGGCTTGTTGAGGAAGCCAAAGACCAAATAATACTCGCGGCGGCGGATAAGGTCGTTGTCGCCACGTAAGTTAAAAGAAACATTCCTTTTTGTCGTTTTGTAAAACACTTCGTAGAAAAAGATTCCTTTTGTATAAAAGTAAAAGTCAATGGTTTTTATACACCGTATAAAATAAAGTTGTGTATAAAACGAAATATGCCTCAATGAAAGGAGATTGAGACGAAGTCCCTTACCTTGGGTCCGACTTGACTCGATCGTTCTTTAACGTCCTGAATAATAAACTTGAGTTAATTTATACTTGATTAAGAACCTTTTTAAAGTTTATTATTCCTTTTATATCACTTATTTCCATGTTATAAACATTATGTAACCATTTAAGTTAATAATGTTTGTTTTGTCAATATTTGTTTCTTAAGTCGAAAGTTGACTTCTTACAATTACATGTTGTTCGTGTGGTCAAAAGTTCTTTATATCCAGAATGAAATTCCTGATTTGGATATCATATATATCATATATATCCAGCATATACATGTATTTATAATATTACATAATCATTTAGAGGTAATAAATGAAATGCACCGTTCATGGAGACGGTAAGCCGTACGTACGCATGAACGCTACTTTCATTTATTTGTCATATTAGTGGAATTAAAACTAAATGAGAGGTATGTATATTTTAATTCCAGAATTATATTCACCATTTAGATATATAATTAATTATATATATACATTATATACATGTAATTTTAATAGTACATTACATTTGGGGATAAGAAATGAAATGCACCGTTCATGGAGACGGTAAGCCGTACGTACGCATGAACGCTACTTTCATTTCTATCTTATACTTTAATGGAAACAAATAATAATGATATAGAGGTATATTATAATTCCAGTTTAACATCATATATAAAAACTTTAAATCCATCCTTTACACGTCCCACATATGGCATTAACGAATCACATCACTTTTAGGGGGCGGTAGTCCGCACTTCCTTAAATGAAGATATCGTGTTTAACCATAATGGAAACCATAAAGGTATGCCAAAAATGAAAAATAAAGAAGCTTAAAGAAAACATAAACATATTATATATCATATATAAAAATAGTGTCATCATAATGGCCACCCTTGAAGGTGTTAAATGAGTATTGAACAATCATCGTTTCGGGAGGCAGA
The DNA here is from genome assembly GCA_963277665.1 of Viscum album. Lineage (NCBI taxonomy): Eukaryota > Viridiplantae > Streptophyta > Magnoliopsida > Santalales > Viscaceae > Viscum > Viscum album. The sequence goes on along the minus strand of OY728143.1, from coordinate 852,672,269 downwards.
ATTTCGCCATCCACGGAAACCGTATGTTATTTAACCATTTTATGTAGTTGTGTGAGAGTGTAGCTCAAATAAATATTATAACAACATCCTAGTATATTGAATATACTGGTGTTGTTACAAAAGAAGTAAATAAAAAGAGTTTAGAGGGTTGGAGAAGCAAAATAAAACAAATGAACAAGAGAGAATGAATTACCTTTAAAAGTGTAACTCCCTTTTGATTTGAGCCTAAAGGCTTCCATTGAAAGGATTCTTCCCAAAGTGAATCCTCTAGGATGAGGAGAGGGATGTGGAGAGAGTAATTGGTCAGGGTTTGGCCGAGCCAAAGGCTTGAGATGTGTGTGAAATGGGGTAGAGGTGGGGGCCTTTTATAAGAGGAGAGGAGGGGCACTTTTGGAAAGTAAAGAAATATTACTTTATTTGAAAATGTGTTTCGGTTTTAAAAGGTCCCACATTGATATAATTCGTGGATAAGGTGATAAGGGTTAGAAACCCACTCATCCAATTGGTTTTGTACATGTGTAGGTTTTATATTTTTCATTATCTTTCCATTTTATTTAAATTGTCAAATAATGATGTCATCACTGCATCATTATTATGTCATAAATAATTTAATTTATATAATGTCTAAAAATTATAAAAAAAATACGATGATGTAGGAAATAGTTTTAGCTTTCCAAGACCATTTATAATCAAAATTTGGACTTGTATAACCCCACTCAAAAATTATTTTAGTAAAACAATTTATGTTAGTGTCATTTTCACTTTAACATTAAATAAAAATATATTAATGTCATTTTCCAACTAAAGTGGCTCCATGGGGTCCCCAAGTTGGCCCATGGCTTGTCTTGGTCGGCCATGACTCACCCAATAGTTTTAGGACAAGTTTCATGGTGTTTTCACATTCTTATAATACCATTTTTACCTTAAACTACACTAATTACCTCTAATCGCGATTAATGAAAAAAAGTTACTATTCACCAAAAAATTATTTTAATCTCATTGAACCACATTTTACTTCTTAATTACAACCATGAATGTCGGATTTTCAAAATTCAATAAACATTAGTGGTAAACTTTCATTTAACTGAAAAATCAGTTTGCTTGATTACCACTTAGTGGTTTCACTATTCATCAAAAATTGATGTTTTTCAGAAAATTACCAAAAATTCACCCTAAGCTATATTTGATATTCCGAATTCAAAAATGAAGTCCATTTTACAAAATTCAAAAAATATAAGTCAAATTAATTAATTTAATAATTAATTCCCGCTGTCATGACAAATAGCGTGTTTTTGTGAAACAATAAGTATCAAAAGATTGACACCAGTTTAAGTCCAATTTCAAAGTGAAATTGATTCCAATGACCACCATTGGATTAACTGGTAAAAATATTTTCTAATTTCACTTTAAAACCAATTAAAATAATAATCTAATCATATAAATAATTTAGATTAAAAAGAGGTTTTGAATTAAAATACAACATTTTACACTATTCATAAAAAAAATGAACTTTAACAGAAAGGTACCAAAAATTTACACAAAGTAAATTTTGATGTCACGATTCTAAAGAAGAGATATATTTGGTCCAAAATAAAGTATAAGAGTGATCAAAACTATATTTAATGATGGTTCACCATTAAAAGGTGATAAGTGAACCTTTAGTGAAAATTAGAGTATATATGCCCTAAAATTGAACTCTTTCCGTATTTTAAGCCTTTATCTTTTATTGGGTAAATGTATAAACATTTAAAAACATATCTAATCATATTTTAGTTATTTCTATCCATTCCTTCCAGTACAACGACTACTTGTTAACTAACATTTAAAATAATATTATTTTTTTACTAGTGTCCTACGTAAGTTTCAAAGAAATTCATCGTTGCGTATCGGGTACGCTATCGAACATAGCAACCCCTTTAAAATAAAATTAATATTTAATTCGTAAATATTAATAATTATGAAAATTATTTATTCTTTATTTACCTGATATGTTACACATATGTTTGCCCCATAATGAATAAAACATAATCAAAAAACATAAGGGTACCCATGGAAATAAATCAGTATCGTAATCATGTCAGAATGAATAGAAAAATGATTTATAATAATAGAATCCGTGAAATAATTTATTCAAATTATATATGTACATAGATAAGGAAACTAAATTACCAAATTATGTGAAAACATGTAAATTTAGTTTCTATGAAATATTAGAAATGATCAATGTAATGTACCAACAATTTTCATTAGCATAAGAGTGCATTGAGTCATTACTAGGCCTTAAGAGACATCCCCAAGATTCCAAAGGATGGTAGTAAATTATGAAGGGTTACAACTACAAGTGGGGGACTATTTACCCTATATAAAAAATAACAATAAACCTAACATCTATAACCATACATTAACTGTATGATGCATTAACGAATAGAATAAAACTCAATAACTTCATGTATCTCAAATTCCCATCTAAGTAAGAAATAGAAGAAGAATAACCACGTATGAAAGTACAAAACAGATAGACTACACAAGAGTCACCAAAGACATCAAGACTATGTTCCCCACAAGATCCAAGCTCCAAAATCTCTGAACAAACCACACATCACAAGGAAGTACTAAACACATGTGAAACATTACATTTTCCCTTGTCTCGAATGATATAAACTGCAAAAGCATTAAAGTTCCAATGCCGCGGTGAGTATAAAACTCATTAATTTTTCCCAAATGACTTCCTTAATCATTCCACTTGGATAGAAGAGTGAGAAACAATTATATAAAATATTTTATATAATTAAATATCTCGTAAAAATTTTATATCTAAATATAAACTATTTTACAAAACTAGTCATTAACAAAAGTATACATGTGCAATTGAAACCATTTTCCAAAAAAGATATTTTTACAATATATAATTAAACAATTATTACAACCATTTCAAAATATACCTTTATCATCATATTTAACAATTCCGTAATCCAATGAAAACAACCATGCATTCTATGTATTCATAGTATAATACTCATCAGTGGTTTTATTTTTATCTACCATGTCATCACAAGATAATTGTTTCCCTTGTGACATTAACCCTTTGGAACCGAGCACAAGGTCATATTTTAACCATGCCCTGTGTATGAAATTAATATGTTCTATGAAACCTCTGGCACTGAGAAAAAGGTAATATTTCAACCCATCCGTGTATATAATAATTGAACACACTCCATATATTCCCAATGATCATTCCAAAACAAACCTTTCTATAAAAACAACTTTTTATAGAAAAATATTTCCATCGAAACCATTTCAATGCAAACCCATTTCAATTCCAATCCATTTAAATAAAAATAATTTTTTTATTGAAACCCATTTCTTTTGAAAATTTATTTTTGATAAACTAATTAATAATTCCAAAAAATCCATAATTATGAATCATCATTTTAAATTCATGAATCTAAACCCCATTTTTCTCAACTATTCACTATGATCACCCAATTTTACAAAACCCATAAACCATAAAAAATGATTAATTTCCTATTCATTTAACAATAAAAACCCAATTTCAATCTAATAAAATCAATTATAGAAATAGGATATGAGTGTAAATCCATCTACCTCGAACGATTTGATGAAACATTAACAATAGACGAAGAACGCCTGAGAAAGCGGGTAGATTCTCTATGAACGACCTTAGTTATCTTATCCAAGAATGACAAATAATAATCATTGAATTATATGGAATCAAAAAAAATATATACCCAAAATAGGTTTATATATATGAATCAATTGAGATCATAGATATATATATAATCGGATCTAGGAAAACATGAAAAATCTAGAATGAATGGTTACATTACTCAAGAATCAGACTTGAAACCACAAAGGGAAGGCTCTGGGTTGGTTCCAACTAATGTGGGGATGGTTCTCCAACATTCATGAAAGAGTACTGTATAAATTGAATAAATTTTAAGTAAAAGTAAATATATAAAGAAAATATATTATGCTCCTTGAAAATAGGATCTTGATTTGACCTATGCACAAGGTTTTACCACACGGTTTAGGCCAACTAGGTATGGATCATGTGACCTTCTGTTTGGATACAAAACTCTTTTTAAAACATCCAACATCTATTATCCTTCACGTTTACCCTTTTAATGGAAACACATTTTTTTTGGAAACAACCCGCTTTATGGAAACAACCCACTTTATGGAAACACTGCAGTTTTTGTAAACACCGCACTTTATGGAAACAACCAACCTTACGAAAATAACTTATTGTATGAAAAATATATATTTTATGGAAAATAATTTTTAATGTCACACAAGTTGAAGAAAACAAAGGAAAAATGTTATGTTCCAAAAACTGGTGGTACTACATTCTCCCCACCATTGGTCTTTCCATCCTCAGAATGTAGAAAACTCTCACTATTCAAAATGACTTCCAAACACTACTCTTTCATTTCCTTCTCATGTTCACAAGTCTCTTCCTAAATATGACCAGGTTTCCACAAAACTCTCACTAAGACAATGATTTTATCACACAAGACATTCTATTTTCTATCCATGATCTGCACAAGGATTTGTATTAGGGATGCATCCAGTTCTTGGTCAATGTGATCCCATTTGATCAGATGGTCAGAATCAGGGTGATACTTTTTTCGAGTGGGGTACATGATACACATTATGCACCGAACTAAACCGTGGTGGTAATGCCAACTGATATGCCACCTCTCCAACCTGTTCTAGTTTCTAAAAATTGCAAATGTTTCTACAAGATAACATTCCCAGCTTCTCAAAGAAACAACATCCAGGGCTTAGAGAGATCCTCAGGAAGACATGATCACCCACAGCGAACGAAAATAGTCTTCGATGGTTATCTATATAAGATTTCTGACAACCTTGAGATTTATCCATCATCTTTATAATCAACTATATCTTCTCCATTGTTTCTTGGTTAAGGATTGGCCCTTCTAGTGATGTTTCACCTATTTCCTGCCAGCATAGTGTATAATGAAAATGGAACCCATACAATGCTTCAAATAGAGCCATCTATATCAAGTCTTGATAACTATTATTGTATAATAACTCCACTAAGGGTAACTATTATTGTATAATAATTCCACCAATATCTATTACACAAGATTTCAATATGTCTTCCAATGTTTGTATCATCTTCCAGGATTTCCAATCCATCTGAGGATGATACCCCATGCTCATAGTCAACTATGTCCCAAGGGATTGCTGTAAGGATTTCCAGAAATGAGACATGAACCACAAATCTCTATCTAAGACTATTTACCCTGGTAAACCATACCTATGTACCACCTCTCGAATATATATTTTTGATATATCCTCCACCGTATGAGTTTCACAAGTAGGCATGAAATGGGCTGGCTTGGTTTGGCGATCCATAATCACCAAAATGTCATTGTGTTTCTTGATCTTTTTGAGAAGCTCAGTAACGAAATCCATTCTTATCTAATCCCATTTACACAATAGGATTGGAAAATATTGTAACATACCACCTGGACTCTAATTCTCTAATTTAATCTACTGACAAGTTATACACCACGAGATGAACTCAACTGCCTTATTTTTCATGCCTCTCCACAAAAATTGTGCCTTCAATGACCTATACATCTTATATGAACCTGAATGTACAGCCCATCTCAAATAGTGGTATGATTGAAGTATTTGTTCCTGAAAAAGCGTAGGTATAACCAAATGATTACTGAAACACAAAACTCAAACCCATTAAGGTTCCTGCCTTCAACAGTCTCCCTACTATTTAGTTTTGAACTTACAACCAAAGATTATGCATTAGTTTTTAGTGCCACATTGATAAGTTTTACTAAAGTGGAACAAAAATAGATGAAAATAAAACCAAAACATCGCCTCGACTTTCACATTCCACATGCATGTTGTCTAAGACCAAAAACAACTACCATTCATCTGAATCTTATTTCACCAACTGAGCATATGAATTTCTACTCAATTCATCTGCCATCGAATTTCATTAACCTAGTGTGTACATCAATTCAATGCCAAAAATTTGGAGACACTGTATCTAAATCATTTTCCTCAGATTCAAATCACATTGTGAGAAAATGTGATTCAAGCTATTTTCATCTATAGACAGAGTAAATTTCTCAATAATGAGATAATGTCTCCATGTTTTCAAAGCATGGACGACTGCAGCTAACTCGAAATCATGTTTTGGGTAATTATATTCATACACCCTCAAATAAAATGAACCATAAGCATGAACATGATCTAATTACAAGATAATAGAACCCAACCATGATCTTAAAGCATCACAGTACACCACATAACCCAATCCTGATCCTAGATGGATCATGATTGGTGTCTATGTGAGCCAGCATTTTAGTTCCTTGAAAATATTCTGGCATTCCTTTGTCTATTGGAATGATGTAATTTTATTTTTCAGAATGTTCATTGGTGAAAATATTAATGAAAAATGACTTCCAAAGCAACAATACTAACCTTCTAGACCAATAAAAGGCATATCTAGAAAGAATTGATTGCTAGTTTACAAAATATAACAACATATATCATTTCTAGATCAATAGCAATACATTTCTCAGAAATGACATGGCCAAGAAAATGTACTTCTTATATAAAAAATAACACATTTATAATTTGGCATATAAACAATGATCTCTCGGGATTTGAAACATTGTTTCAATGTGCACCTCATGATAAGCCCTTGTCTTCGAATAGAACACAATATTACCAAAAAACAAAAAAAATAGAATCCACATATTGTTCAAATATATGATTCTAAAAATCTATGAAAACTGCTGGTGAACTTGTTAGATCGAAAGTCATGAATATAAAGTCATAGTGGCCTTATTTACATCAGAAAGATGTGTTTGGAATATCATCTATACAAACTGTCAATTGGTGATATTTGGATCGCAAGTAAATCGTATAGAACAACCGAGCTCCCCTTAATTGATCGAAATGTTCATGAATTCATGGATGTGGATATCAATTCATTATCATAACATGATAGAGCTTACGATAATAAACACACAAATGATGAGATCCATCTGCCTTCTTCACAAAAAATCGGTACTGCCAATGGAGATGTACTTGGTCAAATGAAACCCTTTCCCTCTAGCTCCTCTAACTTTACATTAAATTATAGTAACTATTTTGGTTCCATCCTATAAGATGGAAGGAAAATATGACCGGTCCCTGGATAGAGATCAATCCAAAACTCCACTTCTCTTAGAGGTGGTAACACTGTGAATTTCATGGGAATATCATTTGGAAATTGATCCAAAATAGTTGTAATACTATCTTCCACTATCTCTTAAATTTATCCAAAAGGAAACACTATAAATTGATATGAGAACATTCCCACTATTGGTGCCCAAAATCTCTTTTCACACTTCGTTACAATCCCATCTCCACTAAAGAGATGTTCGATATGATCCTCAACCATGAAATTAATTATTCTCCTAATACTATCGATTTGATACATGAATGTTGTCATAAAAATCCATAAATAGGTTTACATCATTGAAATCCATATGCAACATCATGAAGTCCCATTCTGAATCATATCCTTCCACAGTTATGACACATGGTCTTCACAGAAAGGCTTGAAATTCTCTTTTATGGAGAAGAGTTAGCAGTTTCAAAAAAAAGAATCATTTCCATTTTTAAACATATAAAGTGAATAATAAAGGAATCAATAAATGATTATTACAAAATAGTATCAAACAACACATAGAAAAAGGTATAATACTACTGAATTTTACAAATCACTATAGATGGTCAAGACCGATTGTCAGCAATCATTTGCTCGACTCCATACAATTTTTTATTCACGACATTTTTCTCATTGTTTCCTTGTTGAGGTTTCCCGGGCTGAGGAGACATGGGTTTTCTAGAATCACCATGGATAGCTATGCTCTATTGATGAGAATAATTCTTCTGTCCACATCTAGTCAAAGAATACGATGCATGAGACACCTAATAAGTTTCTCTAGCACCTGACCTTGTAGCACTGTGACAATAGCATTAAAGAAGTCACATCTTGTTCCAATTATGACATTCTCTAGGTTGTCCCATACAATCTCTCTTTATGTGGTCAAGCGAAACACATTTAAAAAACCCATATTTTCTCCATGGTCATGGAGGATGTATTACTGAACCAACTCTCTAGTTCTGATTTAGACATGCACCTTGGAAATTGGTGTCCCTTTTTATCTTGTTCCCAGTGGTGGAGTTCCCAATGTTTTATGTAGGTATCATCATGCATCCTCCCATAGATCCTGAGTTATCATGTTCTGCCACAATCAATATGTTCACCATCTCTATAAAATATATAATACAATGCACTTCAATAATTGATAGAATCTCTTATCGTAGCTCCGATTCGAAGATGTGTGCTTCAATGTGGAACTTATAGGAACTTCTAGTGAAATGCGTACTATTTTTATGAACATATATTCATACATTGTGATATAGAGACTCTATTGTTTTTAGCTGATGATGTATGTTGTTTTCTAGATCATGAACATGTGAGGATTGGATTTTTTGTTTAAAAATTCCTAAAAAATCCTCCCATGTATCTCCTTCATCCAGTTTAGAATGAACTACTAAATCCCACCATTGACGTGCAAGATTCTGAAGCATATACAATTCCTATCGACCATTAGGTCTACTGGTGTGCTGATGAAGTAAAGGATATGATTCATCCATCATAGCTATACTTCTCCCTTCTCGGGATCCTAAACACCTTAAAAATTATGAGTATTTTGCATCATGAACTGGATTATATGATCCACACGTCATGGCTCATTCTTCAGGTTCCTTGTGTGCACATCATGAAAATAATGGACAATACACTAAACCAGCTCTTGGTTCCCACATGGTTTAGGTGAAACCACATTATGTGCATCTTATTTAGGTTGGTTTTGACGATGCCTACCATATTCCATTTTTAAATAAACAACAAACTCTGTTAATATCACTCTCTAGAAACTATTGGATTAGCATTTCAAATTCTATCACATTAACTAACACAAAATTTTTTACCTAAACAATCTTTTTTCGACGTCAACAATTATTTAAAAAACATCCCATGCTTTTGAAAATTAATTAATTTTTATAATAGAAAAATAATTATATTTTCCAAAATTTCTTATTTGAAAACCAATTCCATTATTTTTCAATAATTAACACTTATTTTCTCTCCCAAGAAGAATCATTCCTCGAATTGATGTATGCACCCCTAGTGGGAATTCATTCCTCAATAAAGCATGTCATGCTCGTCTAATGTGTCGAACCCTTGACTATTAAATACCAAAATTCTATTTGTGTCTCTAATAAATTATTTACCCAACTCCTTGGTAACCAAAAATTGAGCTTTTAATGGGTCAGTTATGTCTTTTTATGCTATACATTTCAGGTTCTGACAATCCCACTCCTTTCTAATATTCACACATAAGGAATAAACAAGAATATATTTGTTCTCAAAAACTATGAACATATGTGACTACTTATTAGTAAAGGACGGAATAAGATGATATAATTTATAATTACCCTCTAAATCATATTTTCTAGGTAGTACAACGAGTCATTACCTGGCCATAAGCGACATCCCGAAGATGCGAAAGGCTTCCAATAAAAGCTGAAGGGTTTTAAATACAACTGGGGGATGATTTAACCTTTCAGAAACAAACAAATAAAAATACCAACCATTACCAAAAATTCACTATATGATGAATGATCAAATAGAATACAACTGTGAAACTTCATGTATCTCAAAATCACATCAATTTTTAAAATAAGAGAAGAATAACCATGTATCGAAGGAAGCATCAGATAGACTACACTAGACACTACAAAGACCTCAAGACTCCATGCTCCAAAAGATCCATGATCTAGAAACCCCGAATAGTCCAAACACCATGAGGTTGTGCAAAACATGTGTGAAACATTACTTTAACCCTTGTACCAGAAGATAGGATCTCCAAAATAATCAAAGTGAAAAATCAGGGGTGAGTATAAAACACAATAGCTCTTCTCCAATGATTTCCCTACTCATGAAAGTAGGATAAAAGAGTTAGAAAAAAATGTATAATATAATTTATATAATGAAATTTCTCAAAAACAGTTTATAAATATATATAAACAATATTCAAAACCCATTCATTACCAAAAGAAAAAAAGTGCAATTGAAACCAATTTTCCCAGTATGTTATTTATCCATAAAAATAATTAAACAATATTTATAACCATTTCACAATATCGTTTTATCATCATACCCAACAAATACTCAAACCCATGAAATAGAACATGCATGATACATAATGATAGTTCCATATTAATGATCAATTTCTTGTCATTCTTCCATGTCATCACAATGTAATTGTTTCCCCTATACCATTAACACATTGGCACCATCCACTAGGTCATATTTCAACCACACACCATGTATGAAATTCCCATGTTCCACTAAATCTTTTAAATTTAGCACAAGGTAATATTTCTACCAAGAATCGTATATTCTATATGAACACACACCACATATTCCAAATGATCATTCCAAAACAAACCTTTCAAAAAAAACACATTTTAATTATAACCATTTCCTTTCTAATCATTTCAATGCCAATGAATTTCAATTCCAAACCAATTCAATAAAACAGTATATTAAATGAAATGTTTTCTATGTAAAATATCTTATTCATCATCCATTTATCAATTCCATAAAATCTATAATTTAATATCATCATATAAAATTCATGAAACAAAACCCTTTTTTGCACAACTATTCACCAAGATCACACAATTTCTCAAAAACCATAAATCATCACAAATAAATATATTTCAACGAATTGCACAATCTACCAACCAATTTGAATCTAATACAATAAATTATATCAAGAGGAGATGAGATTGAATCTACCAAACTCAACGGTTTTGAACAAAATGTTTACAACATATGAAGAACACACAAGAATGTTGATCGATTCACCAAGAACAGCATTACATCACTTATCATAGGACGATACAACTCAAAATTGAATTATTTGACATAAAAAATAGATATATCCATAATAGGTTCATGTTTGAGAATGAATGGCTATCAGCTAATTATATCTAAGAGTATCTAAGAAAACATGACAAATCTGGAATGAATGGTGATATACCTCAAGAATCAGACTCAAAATCACCCATGGAAAGCTCTGGGATGGCTCTAAATCATGTGGAGAGGGTTCTAAAACCATCTAGGGTTATTAATCTCGAAATGTAGGATTTGGATCCCAAAAAAATATATAGTGAACAAAGAGTAAGGTCGTTTAACCTGGGATCTGTATTTGACCTCTACGCAAGGATTGACCACACGATTTGGGAGAAATGTGTATGGATCATGTGACATTCCTTTTGGTATAAATATTACTTATAAAACCCCCAAACCCTCAAACCCTTTACCTTTCCCCATTTTATGGAATCAATTTTTCTATGGAATCAAACCCCTTTAGGGAAATACTACCCTTTATGGGAAAATCCCACTTTATTGAAATAACCATCATTATGGAAGCACCAAACATTATGGAAAATCTACATTTTATGAAAACATTCTATTAATGTAACAAAAATTAAAAAACATGAGGAAAGGGGTTGTGTACCTGAAACCGGTGGTACTACAATCCACTTATGTGCGGTTTAATATATAATATAAGAGTCTTTAATGCAAAGAAATGAAAAAATTGTTTTCATAAACCTAGAAATGAAATTATATAGTTTCTAATGACAATGATAATTATTTTTGAATACTTATTGGTGGCTAAAAATTATTTATGATATATAATTGAAAATTTATTTGAAATCATGATGTTACCTTTAATCCGGATTGCTTATCCGAATTAATTGAGAAGGGGACCCCATAAAACCAATATTTACAATTCAATAATTAAGAAATAATATAGGTACATATTTTTGGATCATATTACTAGAATATAGGAGTATATTATAATAATTTTGAATTACATTGTGGTAGGGACAAATAATTCATAACTCAATAACAAATTTAAGGTGAAAAGAGAATCCATAACCATATGTTCAAAAGTATTCTTCACTTACACATAATGATATATATAATCAAATTATACCAATTAATTGAATAATTAAAATTCTATTATTTATTTTATAATTTTAGTATAGTTTTCTAATGTTTATTTATTTCCTTTTTGATGAGTTATAAAATTCAATTTCATTTTTCTAGGAGTATTAATTTAATGATTTAATGATCGTTTCCCTCTATTTTAATGAAGGGATTTCTTTCCAAATAGATAAAAAAACTATATATGTAGAACTATATTGTACTAATACAAATTAATATCATCAAATTGGACCTCATATCAATTATTTATGATATGATTATTATTCATTCGATAATATGTTAATGAAAAATGATTAGTTTTTTTTTGATGTTTTTCAATCCACATAAAATAGCGATGTTTTATTATTTTATATTGTGTATATTATTAGACATTGAAAATGAATCAAGACATAAAATATATTTTTATTTCATATTTTCCCACATAAATGTATTTTGAAAATTCTTGATGGTGGTAGGTAAATATAAAATTCTGTCGCCCACAAAGGTGGCGATTCAACACCCCAGAGAAGATGTTTTTGTTATTTGAGTAAAAGATAAAATAATTGATTTGAATACTGATATTACATTTACATAATAACATATATGTATATATATATATGATACTATATATATCATGTTACATTTGATTGGGTAGTTTAGGGGAGGATAATAAAATTAAATTAAATGACAGGAGGAGGGTTTTACCTATGGAATATCATCGCCTTGAGAACCTCATTAAGTCACATGGAAATGGACTTCAAGTGAAATTGAGAAGACCAATAAATGGTAAGAGTCATGGGAGAGGAAATAAGATAAATATATTTATTATTTATATCTTTTAGTTTTTAGAAGAATATGTGTTGAGACATCGTATTTATAGGGTAGAATATGGGTGTATTTGTTTTTCCATTAGTTTATTATTTCTGATCACGATTGTTAAGAATGGTGATTATTATCACTAATTAATGTATGTATAGTCTGTATGTTAGTGATATGGGGTACATCCATCATTTATGACTCAAAAATTTCTTAAAAAATCAATTATTTATTTATAATGTTAATTATCATAAATTACAATTTCTCAAAATTTACTAAAAATTCATCGACATTAGAAAAATACCTCTAAAACCACCTAACCATTTTAAACATATTTATTTTAAATATGGACTCCATTATATGAAAAAAAAATTCCAAATATTATTTTTTTTACATTTTTTATTAATAAATTATTTATTTAAAAACTATTAATATTAATCTGATTAAAATTTTAATGACACGTTAAAAATTTATTTTTTTTTCAAATGAAAATATCTTATTATATTAAGAAATAAATGTTTAATTATTAAAATATTTTATGAATATAAAATTTTTTTAAATAATTTTAATAATATGAAAATTATTTGTTAACATGTCTATTGTTCCAAAATATCAGTACATTGATTGTAATTTTAAAACACTTTATTTACTTATTGGTTGATATAAAATTATGATATTTTCATTTCTAAGATAAAAAAATTATTTATTCTTATAAAAATGAGTTCACAATTCTGTTGGATGGATTACTATTCATAAGGGTCATATTACTATTTCATAGTTTTGGTTACCATTGTATATGTTTCATAATTTCCATGACTACCACTCATTTCCTTATTAATTTATAATAATACTATTTTATAGGGTTCTATGTGTGATGTATTTTATTCATATTATATTAAATAATTTTAATAATGGAAATGACCCTGATAAAATAATGGGTCATTACATTCATTCCCTATTTTGAAATTTTCACCATAAAATTTTATTTTACATATTTAGATAAAACCATGTGAGAGTATCCCTCATTAATTGGTTAATATAGTTCTCATGATTCCCCTTCGTATGTATGGTTCCACCATTGTACTTTGACTGGGAGAGTAGTCTTGTTTCATATAACTTTATCTCCACTATCCAAGATCCTAATAGCAATATCTTCATTCGGGATGTCATAATCTAGTTATTCCACCTCCATTTATCGTACTACTGAGGGGTCAGGTTTATACATCCAAATGAGAGATACATATAACAAGACATGAAATTAATCCATGTTTTTTGGAATTGAATGGTGATATTACACTACTCCCTTGGGATCAAGGATATAAAATTGTCTAATTTTCCATGAGGTATGATTATCTTTTTTGGAAAAACTCTAACTTTTTTCTCTTGTGACGTTCAAAGATAAACGTTGTCCACAACCTCAAACTCCAAATCCCTTCAATAGTTTCCAGAATAGCTTTTTTAAAATCTAAATAGATTTAATATATTTTTGTATTTGTTTAATATTCTCTATAATATCATTCAATATATCATGTCTATGAAAATTATTTTCACTAAATTCATCCGGACAGGATGTATATCTATATCACTAACCAATTATAGCTTCATATAGACCCATCTGAATATTCGAGTGGAATCTATTGTTTGTTGAGAATTTAACCAATAAGGGATATTGATATCATCCACCTAAAAATTAAATTGAATATGATCTTAGCTTTACCTCATCCATATATATAGTCCTCTGAAAATATACATGAGTTTGGGGGTGATATAACAACCTAAGATTCATTACAATAATCATAACATATTGAAGACTTCTCTAGAATTTAGATGTAATCCTTCTATCTCAATTTGTTATTATTGTATCTGAATCCCCATTAACCATCACCACACCGTTCACATATAAAATGGAACTTCTTTCATGCTATTCATCTTCTAAAATTTAGATAATGTGGGTAGTATTTGTGATTTGATAACCCAAAACACATATAAAAGTATATCATTTATGTAATTTTTTTATACTACTAAATAATAAATAATGTAATTCCCCCATATCCATATGGGTATAAGAAATGGTTGCATCATTTTTTTACTTCTATCACTCTGCATTAACATTTTAACATACAAATATCCTTGATATATATATATATTATATAATATAAATTTTCATATAGTACCACCAGATGTTTTTTCAAATATTGCGGTAAATCATTTATCATTGAGGATGGATGGTGGAATATGGGTTGTATTCATTACCCAATAACACCATCTTTATCTAAGTTGATGGAGCCAGAAAAATATTTTTTTTTCAAATCATGTCACACCATGACAATATATAATTACCTCATGGTGCTTCCCATCCTTTACCATTTTTATCCTATTTAGTAGCTCTAAATCATCCTTTTGTGCTTCCATGATATTCTATTTGGTAGACGATTGACAAATAAAGGATGTATTCTCTTCTAATATGTTATCAAAATCCATCATTTGAATATCAATTATGATGGGGTCCCTCTCAATTTTCATCATCGATAAGGTAGTATATTCTTTTCAACTGTGATTATTAGCTACCTTGTTTTCCATTCCGTCATAATAATGAATAGTGAAATCATTAGCTATGATTAGTTCTTACGATCTCCATTGATCCGTGTTGATCTTCTTTTTCTAAAAACATGTATTCAGGATTTTGTGATTAGTATATATTTTACACTTCTCACCAAAGAGATAGTGCCACCATATTTTCATTGGAAAAATAAAAATTTCTAGGTCTGGGTCAATTGTCTGGTAAATATTCCAACAGATCTTCATCTATCATGAGTAATATGTTATCCCTTTATTATTCAGCATGACTATACAACCCATGATTTTTTCAATAAATCCCTTTATATCACAAATCCTTATACACTTATATGTTCTATAAGAACATGATTCATTATTAGCCTCTTCCTAAGATCAAAAAATCATTCTTCATATTATTTTTACCATACATAAATTTCTCATTTTCCAAGTGAATATATTTAGATGGTAAGAAAATTAGGATAATTTCTTAAAAATTATCGTTAGTACCCAACTATGCTTGAAATAAAACTACTTATATTCATTATATATGTTATTTTATCTACTCTTCAATTTAAATTGTTTTAGATGAGTCTAGAGATATAACATTTATAGTGAGAACATGACACAATAATTATACTACATCTATCCATAACTCCCATCAATATAAATTACATGTAGTTCTCCCATTAAATTTGCATATGCACAATATTAAAATTATCATTGTTATCCTCTATTACATTGGAGTAAATTTGAATAAAACCAATAAATAGAACCATAAATTTTAGGATGATATCATTAAATAATCTATTCATTAAATCAATGAAGATATCTAGTGAATTAGTGATTCTAATAGAAATTACAATGAAGTCATGGTGTCTATACAACATTTGAAATTCATTCTTTTGAACATCTTTTATCCTCTCCATTAATTAGTTATATCCTAACTAAAAATACACTTTAGATAAATGAATTTATCCACATAGTTGATCAAATAATAATAATTCCATAGAAATGGATACTTTTTCGTTATGTGTTTTTGTCTCATTAAAATCATTGTGGATGCGCATATATATACATCTTCGTGATGAAGAGGGTTGGAAAACCCCCTATGAGGAACTCGAGCATATGAAACCCTTGTCCAAATTTTGTAGAAACTATATATTTAGTTATTTTGAATCAATGTCACCCATTATATATTGTTTATTTTATATTGGAATTGATATAGTAATATGTTCAATGGAAAAATCACCTAGTATGATAGAATGATGAGAATAAAATTATTTTGGGAACATAATAGTGTATCCCTTCACAATGGGCATGTATTGTAGCACAATTATCTTCTTTTTATTAATAATTAAAGCTATATAATTCTTATCATTAGGAAATATATTTATATTTGAGATGACGCTTCTAAATTTGATTCATTATCATCCATTTATTTTTAAATAATTTGGAATGCCTTTGGAAGTGAAAGATGATCTCCCCTTCCCATCAGTTGATTTTGTATTTGTATATTGATAGTAAATTCATACCCTATATAGAATAAAAAACCCAAAAAAGAATTAATATGTGATATTTTCTGAGGATCTTTCCTTAAAAATTAAATTTGGATAATTTATACTTTAGGTGAAAAAATATTCCCCATTAGACATTATAAATGATAGATCAACCTCGATATTATGATGTGGTTTTTGTGTAGTTCTCCCAAACCTAAAATATATGAAATTATGTATACAAATAGAAACAAATTGTATGTTATCAAATTTTTAATTAATAACCATCTTTCAATTCACCATAGCATTGTAATGATCCACCTCATAAATAGAGAAAACATACACACATATTATTATATTAGAGGTTTTTTATATTGATTTCATAAAAAAACTTCTCTATTGGTATGGAATCACATAATTTCAAAGTTCATTTATGATAAAACATTATACTACATGCTATGTAATGGTATGAAATTTCATTTATTTTTCCACATTGGTTGGATTATTTAAATCCCTTTAGTAAAAATTATCCAGATGACCCTCCCCTCCACATATGATGCATGTTTTGGTTTCCCATAGGAATTTTATAGGATGCAACATCCAATACATTTGACATTTTGAATGTTTGGTCTTTATTCCATAATGGGATATATATATTTATCCTCCCATAATAAACTCTATTTTACAATTTTAATATTTCGGACAACAAGACCAAAGAGTGTCTATAATATTTTCATAAACATTAAGGGAAGAACAGAAAGTATACTCATACTTATCAAGGCCTCAAGTAACAAAGACATTTTGTATACTCATATTTTTTCCTCAAGAAAAGTGATCCACAATAAATTCAATATTCAAGAACTAATCTGAGGTGTACCAAGAAATCATTTTCAATTTCTAATTATAATCCCGGACATACTCATATTCATTTTTCAACAGTCTACAAGAATCCCTCTAAATTTTATAAAGGATATTTTAGGGAATGTTTTTATTGAAAAATATTTTTATTAATGATTATAATTTCGTAGAAACAATTTATTCTCTAGATATTGATTTTTTGGATTAGTTTCCACTAGTTACTAGCTTCCCAATAAAAACAATAGACTATTGGCATGAATTACACTTCTTATGAGACAAAGATGAACAAAATATACCACCAATGGATTAGATTAATTTTTATGAAATGAGGGGCTCATAAGATCCTATAAATATAGTATTCCTTCATCGTTGAAAGGATTCAACCACAACATTAACATTCATAGGGGAAATAGAATATTCTACAAGATCCAATTTATTATTCATAAAATTGGTAAATATGTTCTATTATTATCATGATTTTATGATCTCTCATTACTATTTGATTTGGAATTTCAATTTAGAAATCATCTCATATCCTATCACACTGATTTATGGAAAGTTTATTTATTTTCCACCTTTTTCCGAATAAAATAAAATCACAATTACAGGTGATTTAATACATATGTTATAATAATATTTATGAAAACATTGAACATAGATGGATAACATTATAAATGATGTTTACTTCCTCATGTTTCATTTTGTAACATTCATTCCATGATATTAACTATTATAGATTTATCCTTAGGGTTTTATAGATTAGTTATTGTCCTAATCTAGAAAAAATAACCTGATAGTGATATGATACCATCTATAACGACAATAATCTTTTAAACATGTTATTAAAATATTTTTGGAATAATTATCCATTAAATATGGACAAAATGATATTATGGCCTAGTGTCTTTTTAGGAATAGGTATATAATTATAAATCATGAAACCATAACAAATCCTTTTCTATTTAATCTCTATAATGAGCTCTTATCTTTCATTGATCTCTTAGATATGAATTATATAACCTATGGAATAAAGAAAATGTATGATGAGATAAAATTATTACTAAGAGAATAAGCAGTTGAATAAATAAAATCACATGACTTATAAGGCATAACATGATGACATAGATTGTAGTGAAAATAAATAAATGTAATTCCTAAAAATTTATATGTAATAACATTATATACCATATCCTTTAAGGGATAAAATAAAAATCATAAAAGGGATAAATAATATCTTGTTATTTAATAAAATATATACAATTAAAAAATTTTAACTTTTGAACTATCATTAAAATTAAAATATACTTAGTTATCATTTGTCACATGCAACAATGAGTTTCTTCAAATCTTATATTAGACACAAGACCATGTTTTACCAAACAAATTATTTTTTAAAAATTATTATTAAATATAAAAAGATATAAGATAGTCTCTAATATATAATTTATCAATTTTATTATCTCAATTAGGAAAATATATGTTTTTCAATAAAATAAATTAATTCATTAGTAACCAATTAATAATAAATGTATATAATGACTAATTGAGTATAATGAAAATGTTTTTAGGCTCGCATGGTTGTTTTATTATAATAAATTAAATTAGTTAAAATTATGAAGATATATCAATTTAATATAGATATTATATACAACATAAAATATTTTTTACATTCATTCTATCCATTTTATAGGCATAATATAAGAATAAGCTCAATTTTATGCCAAAAACACAATATTTTTTAAAAAATATTTTTCCAAACTATTAAAATGTAACATAATGGAAATAATTTTTTTTCAAATTTATGAATATTATTTTTCATTATTATATTCATTTTATAAATAAATACATAAAAATCTGGTAAGGGTGCATTTTTTATTTGTAGGTGAAAGTTTATTTAATAATAAATATTGCTATAAACCTATTTTTAATTCAAAACTAATTTTTCGTCTACATTATTTATAATGTATAATATTTTTTCTATTAGATTTAATCATTTATTATTTATATTTTATAAAAACTAATACAATTTATGTTATTGTATTAAATTACACATTGAAATTTAATTATATAACATAGAAAACTTTAGAAATTTTTATTATAAAACCACACTTAGTCATCCAATCTGTTGGAATAAATTTAAATTAATGTATGCCACTTATATGATTAGAATTTTGAAAAATGGATTAAATTTTTTTAAAAATAAAAATATATAATATATAATATTTTCAAATTGTATTTTTACTAATAGTATTATTAAATTAAATTAAATGTAATTACATCGATGAAAAGAAAAACTAGCTTTATAAGAGATTAAATCATAAACCAACAAATAATGTCATATGAAATTATCAAAAATATATTGGATTGAAATGTTTAGACACTAAAATACATTTTCAATATTTTGGGTTATTAGTCGAGAAATGTTTTATAGGAAAAACAAAGGTGGAATTCCCTTTTCAAAAAATTTCAAGAATTCCACACCTCCTCCACTATAAAAAGGCACCCACCCTCTCACTTAATCACGCATATCAAGATCATTTTCACACAAAAAAATCAACAATAATAATATCCCATTGTCCCTCACTAAATTATATAATTATCCCTTTCAGCATAATTTTATACAGGGATGTCCTTTAGGGAAACCCAAAAGGAGTTGCCCAAAAAAGAATTAACATCATTCCCCAAGCTCTTTTTTTTAATTACATTCTTCACCAAAAAAATAATCTTATAACATTATTACATAATATCCTTTTTATCCAAAATATATTGATATTTTTTAATATAATGGGTTATTCAAACACTTATAGACACATTGAACAAATGGGTAATGTACTTACAAATCCTATACACGACGAACAACCACCTCATGAAACATTGTTTTTAATTTATACTTCACCGCCATTCAGGGTTGGGAATTATTATGGATACATTATTTATATATGATTTTTATGATTTTTATTATCATCATATTATCCAGGAATATTGATATAAAATATACTTACGTTCTTTCTATTCTATTATTATACGATAACATTATTTGTGGATGTGTGGACCACCGCATCGTGAAAGTGATGTGATCTATTCGTAAAATACCTGGAATGTTTTGTGGAATTATATTAACAAAATTATGTGACATATAAGATATAAATATTATACTATTATATTAATAATCATATATATCATTTAATTTTCATACATCAAAAAAAATTGATGTACTGATTATATGTACGTAAGATCTTATATGTCCATGAATGGTGCAGTCCATTTACATTATACAAATATTATGAATTATTATAAATAGATATATAATAAATTGTATTGTAAATAAATAATTTTTTATATTTTTTGGATAATGAAATCATGATTTATGTGATAAAAATATGTAGAATAGTACTAATAAAACTAGTCAATTAACACCATAAAAAGTGAAAATAATGAAAGATTATTAACCAAATAGGTAATAAGATATTTTATAAAGATTATATATGATAATATAAATATTATTATTATTATCATATAAGTTAGTAACATTTTTAAAACCAATATAAATTTGTATAATGTAAGTTTACCTAGAATGAAACTAATGGTTTGATATTCTTGTCTTTCTTTTCATTCGGTGAGGTAGAATACACTTTTACCACATAATTGTTTGGTGTGGTGTATCTAAAACCTCATTTGATATATTATATCATGAATAATTTTATATTATTTACATTATATATTACATTTCATTCTTTAACTTTTATAGGGATTGAAATTCAAAAGATTCCATGTAAATAAGGGACATTGTCTCAATTTCTATTACTCGAGACATATGAAAAAATATCTCACATGATTTCATATATATGGTGTACATAGTAAGACATTGAAAAATAATATGATTATTCATTAATTATTCATTATAATTGTTGTTTCTAGTTGAAATATTTCATAAAATGGGATGTATATTTATTAGTTCTGTGAGAAGATATAATTTTAAAAGCCCATTTCCTTTCATTGGGTTATATTACATATTATAATCATTAATATTATAAGATTATGTGTATTTTTAAATTTAACTATATATTGTTTTTCCGCATTTTAATTTATATTTTAATTTTAATAATAAAAATCTTTTTATTTTATGATTTACACCCAAATATTGTGGTCTATACATGGGTTCTCTTTAGAATATCATTTTATTCATGATTGATTACACATGAATTTCCATTAAAAAAATGATTTTATCAATCATTAATGAACCATTTAACTTCATTTTTCTCTAATTATTTATTACCTTTTTCATGTAATATTATCATTTATTAACTCATTGGTAATCAAAATGCTTTATAAATGATGTTAATGAAAACCCGTCTTTATTTTACTTTATTGTCTTAGAACATATTTTATCCTACAAAAATGATTATTATAATGTTTTCAAAAGTGTTATAAAACTTTTAAATTTTTTTATGAAATAAATATTTACCTTTTTAATTTTTAAAAAAAAATTATCTTCGGAAACATATTATTACTATATAAAAATGAACATTTTTAAATATTTTTCCACGAAAACGGTATGTTTTTTACCTTGTAAAGAATGTATAGATTTAAAAAACTTAATTTCATCAAAGAATACTCTTCATGTTTAAAATAACACATATAATGTATTTTTTAAAATAGATTATAATTAAAATAGATTTTTAAAATGTTTTCAAAGGAATTTATTTTCCCAAATAACAGTTTTTAAATAATACTATATAGAATTCTCATTAATCAATGACAACAAACCCTTAATGTACTCTACATGGGATAAATTATAATTATAACATAATTTTTATTCCTTAAGATGATTTATGATTAATTTGGTCAAATATTGTATTGATATTAAATTCCATGATTCCTTTATTTTTCACCTCGAAATGTTCAATTTCATATGACCCATAATCATTTAATTTCACCCACTAATCAATTACAATAATTTTGGATATTTTCCCTTCCTAAAATGTACATAATTTTTTCAAATGTTTTTAACATTAATAGTAATTTTATCATTAGTGAAAATATTGATAAGTATATTTTCTTTATTCAATACAGATATTTGATAAGTCATATTTTTTTCAATTAAATTGATTACATGACATAATGAATGAATTTTTTATGTAGTGATGTGTGTGTAGGATTTATTATATACACCATTGATGCATTGATAGATTATCAAAATGAAAATTTGTTTCACAAATTAAATAGGTTATTATCATTAGATTTAAAACATCATGTGAATGTTCATGATGGTATACGTTTTTATTTTCCTATGACATGACATCCAAAAATTAATAATTTCATTTATTATGATTCTTTATTTATTATCCATGATATTTTCTCTATGGGAATGTTTATGTATGGTTTTCATTCTTAGTTAATTTATTAAATGGATTTTTTTTGTTTTATACATTTCCATTTTAATTATGACTCATATAGTTATTTAAATGCAATTGTTTTCCAGTACTTTACCACACAATATTATTTATGCACTTCGTTACTATTTTATATATTACATGGAATGTGTCCTTAGTTATTACCATTAAATAATGGAAATTTTCATTTATTCGTATTTATTTTTTTATACCTGACTCATACTGATCATTTTATCTCAACCTTATTTTTTTCATTCTCTGTTTTTCAATTAATATCACTAATAATAATATGTAAGAATATTATAGATAAAAAATGAATCAATCTCAAAAGAAAAATTAATTTTTAATTCTTTTATTAATTTTAATATATCACTCATTTTTGTATCTATATTAACAATACTAATTTGCTCTTTATTCCATTGGTTTTAGATTCCTTGTAATCATGAGAATTAAATATTAGTAGATACATGTTCATTATGTGATGGTGTTAGGCCAATACATACGGTACAAGAGTAATTTTAGTAGAAATCATGGGAATAATATTTATGAAAACATTAATTAGAGAACAATAACTCATGATTGAGTATGAAGATATGTGTAGAAAAAAATCCTAGTATTTTTGTAAGGCAGACATTACTTGAGTATTCTTATAAATACATCACTTTCTAGATTCTAAATGTTAATGTCATCCTATAATAGATGTGACTAGGGGTAGTAACTCTTAAATGGAATGTCAGACTTTACTCAATAGAAATATAATTCATTAAAATTGGCCTTAAATATTCACCTAGCTTAAAAATCACATGATATTTTATTTGGACAATTATTTTAATCTTCCCAATCCACCATGAAGTATTTGATTAGATAATGATAAGGAATAACCTAGGTTAAACCTATGGTGTTTGATATTGAAAATAATGATTCATGATTTAGACATAATAAAATTGAATATATGGTTTTTACGATATGATTATTCATTCTCAAACTATCGATTATGGGTTTAAAAAATTCACTCCTCTAAATGATAATCTATAGACCATGTAAGGAACAATGTTGATAAAATTGGATGATGTATTTATATAATAGGTTGAATCCATACCATAGATAAAAGTTCATATAATGACAAAATTTTATGTATTTACATAATATTTATTTTGGCAATTATTATAATATGGATTTAGAAATTATATAACATTTATATCTGGTGAAAGACCATAAAATATGAAAATCCCTTCGGACAAGAACCCACAACTTAAGGATGAAAATGGTTTCTGGTCAACCATTGACCTTTGCAGTTATATGGTTAATATATCATTGTGTTTAGTAAAAAAATTGATTAATAAATATTACTGTTAAACCAAATGAGTTACCTTCTAAACCTATAGATTAAAGTGTTAACCATATAGTCTTTGGAGAATATTTAGATACATATAAAGGAATCATTTTATCTATAAAGGTATATTAAAATAAAATTATATTGTTTTACGTATAGAAGTTAATTTTTTGATATAATCTACATGATATAATGGATCGATATGATATTTACTAAAAACAAAGTATGTGAGAAAATGTTATTTATAGAAATATACCAGGTACTATTTTTTCTTTATATTTTTGGACAATAATATAATTCTCAAAATTAAGAAATTTATCATAAAAACCTGTTTTCCAAATAACATATTTTTTCAAATGATTGTCTTCAAAATCATCACATATTTATGACATTAATACCAATAACATTCCAATGATAATTCAAATGAGTTTGGATTATATTATCAATAACTTTATATGTATAATACATAATTTCATGGATGTGTGTATATCCACATTCCACAAATGTTCTCATATATTGTTTCATAGGAAAATTTTAGTACATTTGAGCATTTTAATTCCAATTCATTATTTTTTGGGGTTTTTTTGCAAACCCTTTCCATGACTTTGGATTTAATCACAATAAATATAATACAATATTTTACCAAGATCGAGTTATAATTATGAGGGAACAATTTATTTATAATGGGGTGAATAAAACTACATGATATTATATATTAAAAACATTTTATTTGACAGTGTTTGTGAAAAAAAACACCAAGAGTATAAGGGAATATAATATTTGGAGACTTTATAACATATTTACTAATTTAAATATATTTATCTCGTGAGATATCTTTTAACGAACATAGTACAATGTTACCATGCATCACACACAATAAATAATTTCATTAATAACTTAAATTATATGCAAGGTAGTGTTTTACTGAATTAAATTATAGCTCCCCTGCACTGGTATCCCAGATCTCATGAAAACTACCACTAAATTGACATAATATATTTCAATCAAGTACTTATTGATTTCAGAGCATAGTAGTAATTGTAAATCATGAATATACATGAGCTTTGTATTATTATTAAATACACACATTACAATATAACTATTTTCAAAAATAACATTATTCCATAAATTTTATCCTTTCATATTATTTATATTACACAATTTGGATTCTTAAGAAATTAAAAAAAAATTAAGGGTGTGCTCAAATGATCAGTAAGAGTTAAGTATAGTAGAAACAATAATGATTCAATGAGTATACTCAATATCGAATGGTAAATAACTAAACACATATGAAATATAATCAATAAACAGATTAATACACATAATGGAATTGTAAATATTGATAGAATGATCCATTAAAATAGAATTGATAGGTCTAAATACATATGTGATGTAATAAAAACTAAATCGCATTCAATTTAATCAATTAATTAAGAATAAAATGAATCAATTGATGATTTCTAATAAATAATATCATGTATAATACAAACTGAATCTAAATTAATGCATTTTTTAATTATAGACACAAATCATGAAATAAATGTCCAAATTATTAAACATATATCAACTAATTGAATTTTATTCATGAAAAATTAGAATTATAAAATATTGGAATTTGGTTAAAAGATAAATATTTATCAATATTTCTTCCTACTAATCAATTAAAAATGATGTACAAACCATATATAAAAATATTATATGGTTTAGTCATAAATCATATCCCTAATAAGTTAGATGTTCGTTTAGGCGAAATTAAATGTTCCATTATTATATGAAATAAAATATTTCATGTCGAGTAATAAAAGAATTAAGGAATAAGTTTTCAATACTATCCTTGGAAAAATCAATGATAAACCATACAGAGGAATAATGAATATGATATTAATAAAAAATATCACATGTTGAGTTATGATAAATGGTTTTTGTCATTAATGAATATAAATTATATCAAAATATATTTTGAATGAAATATTGATGAAAAATATAATTATCATTTTAGAAATATTTTTGAAAATAATTTTCATTAAACATAAATTTTAACAACTTTTTAATTATTAATGAAAGATTTCAATATAAAAATTTATTTTTAGGAAATAATGATTCAGAATGTTTTACATGAAACAAATGATTAAAAAAGTCTGATAATATTGTTATAAAAGAGCCTTCTCTAAAAGGAGATAACAAGATTTCATTGAAAACGTTTTAAAAATTAAAAAATTTAATAATTTCTTCAATAATACATTTATCAATATTTAATCATATTTTAGAAATGAATTTTAGATAATTGTGTTATTAGAAGAAAATAGGTTCTCAGAATAAATAGATAAAAAAGTCAGGTTTTCAAGAAAAAATATTAAAAAACAATTTAAGTACAATATTGTAAGAAATAGTTAAATTATATATAAATTGTCTTGGATTAAAAGAGAAGAATAAATTTAATGTGTTTTTTTAAAAAATATCAAATAATTTAAACTAATGAAAATTCAATTTTAAAAATTTCGAAAGAAAATGAGATTAAAATGTAAACACTTAAAAAGACCATAAAATTGATGTGAGAATCAATGAATGAATATAATGTGTTTAAAAAGTAAATTCACATAAATTTTTTTTATATAAGACATTATATAGTAAATATTATTTTAAAAAATATTATGAAAATATTAATGACAATTAGGAAATAATAAAACCGTATAAAATGAAATTGGGTTATAAATTTATTTTACACTTCTTAGAGTTAATTGAATTTAGCTTAGAAACAATAATTAAAATTGTAACAAAAAATATCATGAATAATTAATTTTTAGTTATATTATATGTCTATGTGGAATAATGAACACCATTTATGATTAATTTGGTTCACAACAATAGCTTATGCCTCATTGATGGAATTTGACATCATATCCCATACAATTATGGTGACATGTGAAGGAAAAAAACTACAAAATAATAAACAAGGTAATTATATAAACACCAATATGAAAAAATAATTTATGTTGTAATATAAAAAATGGTTAGTAGATACACCACCCAAAAGGGGTAATTTGATAATATGACATTTATCTCACAGATGTAAAAAGTTAGGTGAAAATTACTAACCATTGGCTAATATATAAATCATAATAACCATAAACTAAATGTCATCGAATGAAACTTTAAATGACATTAAGATAAATATAATAATATTATTAAATAAAATATGTGTATTATATACACCACATAAAGAAACTATGTTTGGAAAATGTTGTATGCTTCATAGAACAAAAAGTGAGACAAAATTCCCTAACCATGCATTTACTTTTGAATTAATGACTTTTTTCATTAGGAATACGGGTTTAGAAAATGTCAATAACATATAACAAAACAATAATCCTATTTTATATATCATTAATTAATATTATATAATATCCAATTGACCATTTTTTAATAATCATTCATTATTTTAACAATTTTGATTGTTAATTGATTGATTTTTCACGTAATTTTTGATTTGTTATTTAATATCTATATTAATCATAAAATTATATATTTAAATAATTAATGTAAATAATAATTAAAATATCATTTAATTTAATTATATATTTATTTATAATAATCCATAATATTTTCACAAAGGAAATTGAATGCACTTTTTCGGGAGATGGTAAGTCTTACATATGCATTAACATTAATTAAATTTCATTGTTGTATTAAAAAGAATAAATATAAAATTATTTATATATATATATATATATATTAAATATATAATAATATGTATGTATCATATGTAACATATTTTTATTAAAACCATCATACACACATTCTATTTATTGTGTCAACCAATCACCTCAATTGGATGTGTTGGTAGTCCACACATCCACATACGAGGAAATCATATCACACTAAATTGAAATAATTAATAAATATTTTTTATATATATAAAATTTAAATTAGGAAATTTTAATTTTAATATATTTCATATATAAATAATAAGTCCACAAAAATATTTAGTCATGATAGGTGTTAATGGAAATATAATCAATAATTATTTCACAATACTGTAGTTTGTGGTCTACTAACAGAAAGTTTGTAACTTATTAGATGAAAATGTGTATATGTTTAGGTAGAATCATTAAAATAAAATATTTATAAATATATTTAGGATAATAATTTCATTATATAATAATTTGATATATATTATATCATTTAATAGATATAAAAATTGAAATAAAGAGAGCATTAGAGAACATTGACTCTTTTTTAGGTAAATACTTTTGGATTATAGGAAAAAAATTCTTTGTTCGTTTAACACCAAAAGGGGTCCTTCTAGGGTTATGTAAGGGAGTCTGGGAGATTATTTTAGTTTAGTCTAGGCATCAAAATGTTCTATAATGTTTTGAATAAGTGTTAGTTATGAGTGCCTTTTTCAGAGGAGTGGAATTGTTGTAAATTTTGCAAAAGAGAATTTCCTCAATGTTATCACCATGAAAATTATCCAAAATATTGGAGAACATTAGATCCAAGAGTTTATATCATATAAAATGTACATAAAATTTATTTTTGACATTTATCTCGTTAAATTTGGCTCGAAATATTATTTTTAGTTTTCGTAAACTAAATTATTCACTTAATCTTGGTAAATAAATTTAATTACATCCAATATTATTTTTTGTGAAAACATAAGTTGAAATAATTATGAATTATAACTTATTTTTATTCTAAATATTGAATCCATTTTTAAAAATTCCTATCACTAATTTTGTAGAAATTAATTTAAATTTAATCTTGCTTATAAGATGACAAAAAAATATTTCATTGTTAAAATGTTCAAATATTTTCTATGTTTTTAAATTCAATTTCAAATTGAAAATTATTAAAATGAGCTAAATTTGATTAAATGATATAAATTTTTTCTAATATTAAATTATATATTTTTTATAAATTATTTATCCTTTAAAATAAATAAAATGGTAAAAGTTTTTTCAATTGAAATCTAGTAATATTTAATATTTTTAAAAAATTGAAAAATCAATGAAAAATACCCAAAATTAACCATAAGATAATTTTATTGATCCTATTTTCAAAATTATGTTTATTTTGACATATAAAAATTATAAATGTTCTATATATTTTAGTAATAATGGGTTCTCCATTAAAATTTTGAAATATTTCTATTTTGAACAAATAATATTATTACACATAAAACCATATTTATTATTGTCTTATATTAATCAAATTTATTTAATAAATAAAAAAATTATTTCAGTAAATATATAGAATTTATATAATATTAATATTATTCACTAGTGGTAATTAATTTAATTTATTTTTACAATAAACCTTTTTGCGAATAATAACATTAAATTTATATTTAATTGCTTCTAATATTCATTTATTTTCGATTGAAGACCAATGAATTCATTTAATATTTTTAAAAAACACATATTTTTATATCTTAGATAATTATATTCATAAAAATTAATTGAAGTGATAGTATATAACTTTTTATATTATATTATAACATTTTAATAATATGTTTTCGTTCAGTAAAA
This sequence comes from Viscum album, assembly GCA_963277665.1. Classification (NCBI taxonomy): domain Eukaryota; kingdom Viridiplantae; phylum Streptophyta; class Magnoliopsida; order Santalales; family Viscaceae; genus Viscum; species Viscum album. Next base: position 852,642,156 of record OY728143.1, on the reverse strand, counting down.
TTTGGTCTTACATATCACGCTAGCCATTGATGATACCCATTATTGTGTGTGACCCATGATAAATGAGTATCACATTCAATGAAATATATATATCATATAATTACTTTATTTAAAATATTAAATATATTTTAATGTCTAATGTTATTATATTCCATTATGTTCTAGGTTTTCCATGTCATACATGATTTTTAATACAATGTTCTTACTTTAGAATTTTGTGAAATTACATTCTCCCCACCAAAATAAAATTCTGTACTCACAATTCAAACTCAACCATGGTAGCATATTGTTTGAAATTCAATTTTTTGAAATCCCACCTTATGAAATGGATTTCTAAACATTCATCTAGAAAATGGTGAATGGGAATTGAAAAGGATATTTAGAATATTATATAACTAGGACTCAATAGAGGATAAAATTAGTGTAATATAGAGATATATTCATATAGGAAATGTTTAAATATTTACAGGGAGTGATCGAGGTAATCAATAAAAAATTGATGGTCAATAGAATTTTGTGTGTGTCAAAGTCAAATAACTATGATGATTCAGATGGCTATCAGTTCAATAAATATTAAGGTATTCAAGGAACACCTTTTTTATGAATTTGTAATATTGGGTAAATCTTTTATAGTATAATAATTTATGAAAATAAACTTTCATGACATATTTATATTTTTTAAACACTATTTTCATCTATGTTTTTTCTTTGATAAATTTCTATTTTTTAAATTTCATTAATAAATGGATATCCAAAATTGATCTATGAATCTTGTAGCACTAAAATACAATTATAATGGACCGTATTGTCTATAAAAGTGTGAAAACCCTTTATATTATTCTCGTATTATTCTACAAATCCATTATGGTTAGTAAATTAATCTACAAAGAATAAAATTAAAAATACATATTCACAATTATTATTTTTTCCTCAATTGTTTTTACTAAAAACAATGACATATTATATAGGACATTACATATGAGAGTTGTTGACATCAAATACATATGGTCCCCAGATCATATGTTCATGTCTAGAGGTCTTGTAGGAATTGATTTGTCACCACCCATTATTGGAGTTTCCATTTTATAAAATCAAATTAATATAATTTTCAAAATTAATATGATATGCATATTTGAGAAAAGGTTAATCAACTAATAGCCATTTATCATTCATTTTCATTAAACCCCAATAAATTATTACATTATCCATTTATTTCCTTTTTTAATTGGATTATAGTTTATCATAGGTCATTAATTTTCATTATGTATACCAATAATTAATTATTTATTTATAGAAAATATTACATATTTAAAAAATATTCCCCAAGAGTTTCAATAAAAGTACATAGTAAGGCCCATTGTTATGTACATTGCATATGATCGAGTCAGGAAGGATGCACCTTTTCATTGTTATTACAATTTGATAAAAAAATCCTTGAACCACATCCTCTTTAAATATATAGATAGTTATTTATTTATAGGAACACACACATAATGTATACCTTACCAATATTAGAGTATGTTCATCAATACTTATCCCCAATATATTTTAAGGGATATGTTCTCTAATCTAATTTTTCAGAATATAGTTTTTAGGGTTGATATTAATCTTTATTCTAAAACAAACTCTATGGTATTGACCCTTTTACACTGTGTCAGATTCATCTTCCTTTAAATTGTAAAAATTAAAATTATCTAAAACCAAAATGACTGAATATATTGATAGACATGGTAACCCAGATACAAACATGAGTCCTGTATTATGATGGAATAAACAGATTAAAAAATAATGTATTATTTATTATCTCATTATTATATCTATATTATCCTATAATATATTTATTAATACATTTATTATATTCTAAGGGGAAGGAATAAAAATAAAGGTTTTCTCAATTGATTACTATGGTTAAAGAATAGAGGAATAAATAACAACTCAATGAGTATAATAAATCATGAAGGGTACATAATTTAACATTGATATGATATAATCAATAAAATCAATTGGTAAAAAATATCTAAAGGTTATAACTGATATTAAAGGCCATTAAAATAAAAAAATAAGAAATAATAATTATATAAATGCATGTAACTTAAACACATTCCATTTAATCAATGAAATTAGAATGAATACATTCATATATAATATCAACGATAAAAATATAATGTTTAATACTAAGAAAATCTAAATCAATTAAATTCTTAATAATGGGGAATCGTGTTTGGTAGTTGTACATTACCATTATAATAATGACATTTCACAAGATGGTTAATAACATATTGGGAAAACCCAAATAGCATAGTCAATCCAACTAATTTTTCCTATGAGACTAATGATGCTTCAATGGGATATCTCTAACCGGGTCCCACCCATGGTGTACTTATCCAAAACATTCCTCATATAAAAAATAATTAATTTAATTATTGAAACATGTATCATATCAAATATCCATGCTGAGTAAAAGTGGTAGATTTATAAATATTTCCCCAGTTCATTAAATAATATTCATGTAAACACATTATGTAAAAATTCTATATTGTTTATGTAATAATCATATATATACTACCTAAATAGAATTTTAGGGGAAATATAATGTTCAATGATCTTAGAAAATAAAATATTTAAAGGGGTATAACAAATGAATTTTTTAAGTGAATGTCTATACTATAATTTTACAAATCAATAATTAACCATCCAGATGAATAATAAGTATTCTTCCAATATCAAATATCCAATGTGGAGTAAGGATTGAGGGTTCTTTTCATGAATAAATATATTATCAAAATATATTTGAAAACATTATTTAAAAAATATATATATTTATCATTTAATTTCTTTTATAATAAACTCATTGAATGTAATTTTTTCAAACATTTTTAGAAAATGATATCATTTTGCACATTCTAGAAAATATTCTATGAAATAACAGTGTGTAAATACAAACATTACAGAGAAGGTAAATATTTCATTCTTATCGAATGGTAATAATATTAAGAATGTGAATTTTACAGAATGTGTCAACATGATTACCTTTGTAAACATTTAAAAAATAAAAATTTATTTAAAATTTATTTATTAAAAAATTTATGAATGGTTAAAATCATTTATGAAATAATTTTTATGAAACTATGTTTTTTTGAGGAAAAATGGCTTTCTAAATAAATAGATAAATATATTTTGGTTTTCATAACAATAATATATAAATCATTTTTAGTGAAAAAATTTGGAAAATAGTACAATTAATTAGAGACATTAAATAATAACCATATGAGAATAAAATTTATGATTTTATTAATTAAATATCGTATAATTTCCTCTAATGTATATACATGTGTAAACAATATTTAAAAACATGATTTTTTTAAGAAACATATGGAAAAGTCCATAAATTTTATTTAATTATGAATATATAAATATATTTGGACATTAATATTTAAATCAACAAAAAATATTTTACATACAACAATATATAATAAAAATTCATTACATATATAGTCTTAAAATATTAACATCAATGAGGATGTCATGTAGCCCATATAAATGAAATTGTGTATTAAAATTATTTTCCATGTGGTAATGCTTAATTCAAATCCAATTATTTGAAATAACTGAATTTGTAATAAAATATGTCATTAATAATTAATTAATCGTGAAAGTATAAAACAATGAATGAAATTTGAGATAATGACTATTACATTTGGGGTAATGTTTGAATCAAACAACCAAAAATGTAATAGTAACATGATAAATAATTAAAATAAATAAAATATAAAATACTTCAGGATATAATATACCAAATTTTATAGTATATACACCACACAAAAGAAGTAAGTGGGGAATGTGACATTTATCTCAAAGATGTTATAAGTGAGATAAAAATACCTTACGAATTGGTAACATTTAAATCATAACCCACAAAAATAGTTGAAATTAAATGAGAATTTATATAAGATCAATATAAATTATTTATTATATAAAATAAAATATGAAAATTATTTACAATATAAAAAATAAATATGTGGTGAATACGGCGTATCCTTCATAGATGAAAACGTTAGAAAAGAGTCAATTTCCTAGAATTTGGTTTGGTGAACATACATGATCCTTCTATATAAAGGTTCTAAACATGAAAATAAGTTATAAATTAACCATAAAAAAATCTATAATATAATATATTAAATTATAATAATATATTATTATCATTTTCTTAATAATAAATTATTATTTTCACAATTTTGAGTATTAATTTCCTATTCTATCAAGTATGTTTTGTGTTGTTATTTATTGTTACTATTACATAAATCATGATTTTATAATCTAAATAATATAAATCTTGGGTTAAATATCAAATATATTAATTATATATGTGTTTATAATAATTCATTATTTTAGGGAAATGATATGAATTACACCTTTCATGGAGACGGTATGTCATACACACGCTTGAATGTAGCATCGATTTCATAATCATAATGAAATGAATGAAAAGAATTATATATGTGTGTGTTTTTGTGTTTTTGTGCATTATATTTAAATTAACATATATTTTTTTTTCTATATGTTACATAGTTTTATTAAAACCATGGTTAATACGTTCCATGTATAACATTAAAGAATTAAATAGACTTGCGGATGTAGTAGTCCACACATCCAATAATGATGTTATCTTATTTCCAAAAACTGGGAATTATGTAAGTATGTTATATAAATATAATCAATATGAATAAGGGTATAATATATATTATATATAAATTATATAAATAGTATTTCTATAAAAGTTTACAACTATGAGATTGGGTAAAGAAAAACATATAGTCATCATTTAGAAAGGTTGTATTTCATCATTGAGGAACGTTATATTTGTTACCCATAATAAGGAAGTGTGATTAATTGTATGAAGAAATCAAATAATAAAAAAATATCAAAATATTAAGGTTGATGAGTTTATTATATAAGCACTGAACAATAATAAAATAAGGATTGGATAATAAAATACATCGAAAATAATCATTGAAGAACGTTACCCTTTATTTCGGGAAATCATATTGGTTTATACAATAATTCTTACTTGGTTTGATTTATTTATAATGTGATGAATATATGATTAGGTAAGGGATGTGTTCAAATTAGTGTAGTTGTTTTGTTCTAATTCAAATGTATTTATAGGCTGAATTAATGGGAATTGTGGGTTTACTTTTTATAGTGGATGATGATTGACATTCATGTTAATTTTATAGAAGAGAAATCCACCAACATTTTTACTATAAAAATATGTTCCAATAATGATTAAAATTATTAAAAAAAAAATTTTGAGTTGAAATATGAATTGTTAATGGATTTTAACCAATTTATATGTCATTTCTTTTTATATAATTACATTTTAGTCCTTTGTTATGCGCAATTTTGTCGTAATAATTTTTATTATTTTAAATTACATTAAATAATCATTTATTAAGGAAATAAGATTGCCATTATATACATTGTAAATTAATATTATTAAAATTATTTAATCCATTTTTTAAAATTCTTATAATATATGTTGTGAAATAGAATTTATATTTAATCACACACCTCGGATGATGAAGTCTGTTTTACAGTAAAAATGGTCTAAACTATGCTACGTTTTTATTTTCAGTTCATAAGTGAAATTTACTACAATGAAATAAATAATATTAAATTATAAAATATTAATCTACTTTTTCAATTAATGTGACTCTAAACATAATTTCTCTTTAGAAATAATACATATTAAAAGGATTCATTCATTTAAAAATTAATATTTTTTATTGTTCATCAAAAAATGAAACTTTGTAAGAAAGTAAAAAAAAATCACTGCAATGGAATTTTTATATTATAAATAAATTAATGTTTAACTTAAAATAGAAAATTTATAAATGACCCTATAATTTAATATAAAATTGAATCCCAATATAAAGGAGGTAAAATTTCCATTTCATAAATAATTTTTTTTTAATAAAGTAGGATTTATTCATATATTATGATTATTTGATCCATTGTATGAATAAAAAAATAATTGAATATATTAAATATATAAATCATTGATATAATTAACTAAATTTAATTTAATTAATTTTTTAAAATGAAAAATTTTGTAAGAATTATAAAATTTTGTTTATATTTAACAATATCTTATATTCGTTTCTAATAAAGTGATTACCAATCAATTAATTTTATATTTCTATATGCGATTTATTTTAATAAGTTAGTTAATAAAAATAATTACCATTATACAATGTATAGGATATTTATTATTACATTGAAAAATAAAACTTTGATAATATATTTTTGTTCAGTAAAAACTGGTCTTACAAGCCATGCAAATAGTTGAAAAACTCTTTGTTGTGTGTGACACTAGATGACTCAGTGTTCCTTGAATTTAAAACTATATCATATATTTATTTCATTTAATATATAAAATATATTTTAATGTATCATGAAATTGTAGAAACATAAGCTCTAGGTGTTTCATGTCATACACGCTATCGAATAAAATATCATTACCATTGAATTTTTTGTTGTAACAACAACATCATTTTAATAGATTATTTTTTAATATATTAAGATATAATATAAAATTTAAATTACTATTTATTAATAATATTACCAATAATTTGAAAATATATATTTTAAAAAAATATAAAATAAATTCATTAATTACCGATAATTTTAAATAAATATAGTAAAAAATTTAATATAACTGAAATGTTTTTACGATCACAAGGGTGTTTTATTATAATAAATGAAATTAAATAAATATATTGACTTATATTAATTATATGTATATATATATATTATGTTCAATAAATTAATTTTTATATCAATCCAATAGATTTTATAGTTATAATATTAAAACAACCCCAATTTTTAGTATAAAACATATATATTTCTAAAGATAGTTTTACCACGTTTTGTTGGAAAATATATTGTAAATAAAATATTTTTGAAATCATAATATATATAAAGTGAATATAAACATAATTGTCTATGTAAAAACATTAAAATTATGTTTCGGTGATTTTTTTCCATTTTAATAAGATGATTCAATATTTAATAAATATTAAAAAAAATTATTTATAATTAAAAAATGATTGTTCATCTGATTTATATATAGAGATAAATTATAATTATAATTTTTTTAATGATAAATTTGATAAATTTTATAAAACTTTATCCATGTTTAGGCTATTTTAATCAATTTCACATTGAAATTGAATATAAAAAACAATATAAATCATTGGAACATTTTACGATGAAATATTACTTTTGTGACCCCTATACAAGATTAAAATTATATACATTTCTTAAAATTAATGGATATTATTTTTTTAAATTTGATTAAATATTTGGAATCATAATAATTTTCAATGTATAAACATGCCATATTTTATAAGATGAAATCATATTTAAATTTTAATGTAATTTATCCAATGATATTTAGGGATCCATCTAATAATGATCATGGTGTGTTTTGATTTGTACCCTGAATATGATTCTAAATTTCAAATAAATAAAATGTATAAAAGGATTAAATTGACTTATTACAGATTCTGAATCCTTATTTCATATTATTTAGTAGTGTTTCACAGTAAGCTGTATGTGGTGAAGTATGTTGTGATAGAACTTGTGAAATCTTTAGGTGAAGAAGTCCTTACATTAGATGAGTTGATATTGCAAGTCATAAAACCTATGAAGGATATTCATTGTCATAAAATAAAACTTTTATAATGAAATACATATTTATTTCATGATATAAATCATAGAATGAGTAAAATATTTAAATCTCATTTGAGATACAAGTGTGATATGTGATGATTCTAAATCTATAGAGGAAGGCATAGATCAATTTGACTAGACATGAATTCCCATTAGATGTTATGAATTATTTTTCCTATATATATTGAATCATGGAATTTTATTTTGAGAGTTGGAAGAGTTGAAGACATTTGTGATTTCCATTCCATTCTCATTATCTTATATTCCCTCCAATATAAACTCAAAATTTCACAATCTCTTTATATTGTGTTACTCTCATACAAGCAACATGATATATTTTCAATTGTAATTATTCATTCCTTTTCACACCATCGAATTCAAAAACCATCTTCTGGTGAGCCCTTTCGTGCATTCATTCTCAGTCTTATTTAATGTAATTATTTTTTCTGAATTATGTTTTGAATCTCTGTTTATTTTTTATATTTGATTGCCAGAACTGAAACCTTTCACGTTTGTCAGTAATTTAAATTCAATTATTTATAGAATGTTTAGAATGCTTTATGTTCCTCTACCATGATTGGTTAAACCAGTAATCTGATAGATCTAAATTATGTGTACCTAATTTAAATAAATATTTAATTCCTATCATGGTATCTTTAAGGAATAGTAATCTAGTTAAGTAATAATGTTCAATTCAATTAACTCAAGACCACATGATATTTGAGTGATTGACACTGTTCTAGTTATAGTAGATTAGATTATTTATAATATCCTAAAATTAATTCTACGTTTTTAGCTATTCTTAATTTTAATTCATTATAACTATTTACATATATTGTAACACTTACCTCTATAGTAGAACTAATAGATTTCAACATTGTCAACTAGAGACCTCGTCTGCTTTGAATCCTAAATATTTGGAACCTTCCAATTTAAAATTAAGTTCATCTTATCTACAGATCCATAACATTGATCCTGATCCCACAATTATTTCAAAAGTAAATAAAAAACCATGATGAAGTATTTTTCCCAAACTACCCATTTTTAAATGAAACATAAACCATGGCGCCTCATGAAAAATGATTCTAGTTCCACATTAACTAATATAGTGATGAATCTTGGGTATTACCTATAGTATTATATAATATTAAGTGTTGATTGGGAAATAATAAAATTATAATATGACTATATACAACATGAATTAAATTACAGGTTTTGGAATTTCAAATTTTAGCCTTGTTTCTAGAGAGATAATGCTATGCTTTAAATAGAAAAACCTAGGAAAATGACCAAATATTATTTTCCCTCACCACATTTCATTCTTTCACTTTTTCAAGATACCACTACGTCATTTATCTAGTGGAATAGTTCATACATTTGGGCCCATTTCCATGTTCATGGAGGCTTGAATCACAAGATCAGTAAGCCTTCAATACCATGATTGAACAATATCTCTTTCTACACTGTTGGTCAAACATGAATGGTCAAAATAATCATGAAGGACCAAACCCACCAAACCCACTAAACATGCACCAACTTGTCCTAGTATAACAATCAGTGTAGAAACTATAAAACATACCGGACCATGTCTTTCTATTATTCTGTGGTACTAAACCATGCATTACGTTCCCCTTATATAAACTCACTCCTTTAAAATAAAACCTAAATTCATTTACATGATCTAGAACATTGGCTAGTAAAATGGACACAAATTTTAAGACCCTCATGATCACATCTCAATCATCCAATGTGTATGTCATTCCTTTATCTACATGGGAGTATCATACTCTGAAATCATACTCCACATCATTTCCTTCTCCCTATGATAAAAAAATTGGCTCAAGAGTCAATATCCTGATTAAGTCATCACTTCAGAAGATCTAGACAAAATGATTCTTGAAATAATACATCCAACCAATTCAAACATTGATGCTCCATAACAACATTCAAAACGTCACTCAGTTTGATGAAGATTCTTCATGGTTACTTGGGAGAAATTTTACAATCAAATGACAAAGTCCCAATAACATGGAATATACATGTGGATCCAACTCTAGATATTTACTAAGGCATGCACCTAGCTACAAACATAGTCATTGATTCTCCAGTAGATGGAATACTAATATTCAAAACCCTTAAATAAATAAATTCCATTTATGATGAATTACCTCACAAAAAAACGTATAGAAGAGTGATCATGGATCACATTGTTAGGTCATCCACCAATTGTGCAGGGACACAAAACTATCAAGGAGAGTCAATTTAGTCACCAAAAATATTGAATAATTTTCAATTCATACTACACCACCCTATCTTGATCATGTAATGGGGATACAATAATGATAAATGTTTGATGTCCCACATTTATATCATGAATTCAACATAGGAGTTGTCGAAAAACATCTTGATTGTAATTATGTTAATTAAAATCATTATAACTCACCATTCTAATATCAACATTATTATTAACAACAATGTGTTGCTCAAAGGCCTCCTCAAATAACCTCAGAATATTATCAATAAATATGTTTTATAGCACCATTTATCAACAAAGTACAATAATGTTACCCTCCCAAGAACCCTATGCCAATAACTCAAAAACCCAGTAAAATAAAAACCATTCCCTCTGAGAGCACAACATCATTTCCTAGTATCTCAAATAGGATTATAGCCACAAACTACCCCTATATTGAATAACATAGAGATTATCCTAGACACTTTTAATCAAAATGGTTATATTTGAATGACTAGTCAACATATAGAGATTAAAACCCAATGATCCACTTTTCACAATCGTGAATGTACGATGAGTCATTTTTAAAATACATTTTCAGACAGATTACCCGATACATTGCCTGGTAATACAGTGACATACCCAAAAGAAAAATCATAGTCTATAGTTATGAGTTGTAGAAAAATTATATATTTCCAAAAACTAGGTTCATGAGTTTTTTGAAAATCTAAGGAAACTAAAATAATTCACCATTAGAAGAAGATGTTATCCGAAAACTTATGTGATACCCAATCATACATCACCACTTATAAAAATCCAAATATATATGCATCTATAAGATACAGTTTCTATTTCCCCACCACTATACATGCTACCTCATCCATTTATAGAAAGATAATTATAAAGGGAACATGAGGAAAAATACATGAATCTTTTGGAAATTTCACAGAATATCCTATCAACATACCCTTCGCAGATGTTATTGATCAAATAAATTTTTATAAAAAATAAATATAGGATCTTATTTTCAATAAATTAAAATTTCAAATTATGGTTTCATCACACTAAATGATGAATTATATGTCGTCATTCATCATAAAATTACACTAAAAAGTAGGTACCTTTACTGTTTTCCAATTTTATGTATTATTAGATAATATAAATTTAGTATAGATATGTGTGATTGTGGATCAAGAATCATCTTAATGCTGATGAGATTATTTATCATGATAAGAATTAAACATCTCAAGATTACTTGAGTAGCACTACAACCATAAAATTGGTCAGTATGTTTACACAATTGACATCTCTAGAATATTCATGTATGGGCCAGAAATTTCATCTTTCTAGTTGAAATCCTAGTTTTAGACATGGAAGAAGAATGTGAAAACCAATTTATTTTTAGATGAATATTATTTTCAACCAGAATGTAACTAATATACATGAATCATTTGTTCCAGATAATCTATATAGTAGATGAAAAAGTTGTCTTAAAACTCATCAAGGATTATAAACAATCATATGTTTCCACCAGTTAGAAAACCATCTCTCATACCCATAAATTAAATGAATACATTTCCATAGAAAAAGATAATGATGAATCACTCCCAGATGTAGAAGAATATTATTTTGAGTAATTTATCTTCAATGAACCTCTCACAATGGATACCATTTCACCCTTCACAGCGTCAATTATTTAACCACCAAAAATGGAATTGAAACCCATTCCCATTAAACTAATGTATTCATTCTTACGGGCTTCATAATCTATACCAGAAACAATCAACTATAAACTATACCTACCAGCTGATGAATATTTGGACGAAGTATTGACAATAAACAAGAAATCAATTATTTGGGTAGTGGCTGACATCAAAACAATGAGTCTTATTGGTTGAACCGATGATATTCTAGTTGAAGAAGATGAATGACCCAAATTTCATCCATAAAGATGTATAACACCAGAAGTGAATGATTTTATTAAAAAAATTATTCGAGAGCTTAAATGTGCCAATAATATTTTCAATCACTAACTATCAGTGGGTGTTCTTGCTACATGAAGGTACACAAAAATTGTTGGATCGTAGTGGGAATATCTGAGTAAATAAATTTGTCTCAACATGCACATTCACTGGATTGATAATTTTCTAGGATTATATAATAATAAATTCTTGAACATGAAAAAATCATATTCCATAGCCCTTAATGGTCGAAATTTTTAAAATACTTATAAAGAATTAATTTTATTATTTTGTATATGGATATTAAGGATACAATAATAATAAAATCAACCAAGATGATTATTCAATGAATACAATCACATGTACATTAGGCATGTTCTCCTTCTGGAGCATTCCATTTTGTATGTGTAATGAACCAACAATGATTCAATGATGCGTGAAAAATAATTTTCATGATATGGTTGAGGAAATATTATAAATCATTATAGATGATTTTTTATTTTATGAGTCATCATTATAAGTATTAACAAGTAATATAAAATTATTTTTATGACGTTGTGATGAAAAATTACTTGCTTTTTGTTTGGGAATGTTTCATATTATTCTTCAAGGAAGCATATTCATTTAGAATTAAATAAAAAAATATCACATTTAGGTCAACCCAATTAAGATTAAGGTCTCCAATGTCACACCAAAAGTATCAACATTTAAGGTTTTAAGAAAGGTTCTTGACTATAATGAATTGTACAGATGATTTTTTAAGCACTTTTCAAAAATTTCTAGCCCATTGACATGCCTATTTTCAGTGGAAGCTCAGTTTGAAATAACCAATTAATATTGGCAGGGATCTGATATTAAAAAAATTTATTTTATCCCCTATAATCATTTCACCGTGGGAAAAGGAATTTGAATTAATTTGTGATTCCTTTGACATTGGTGGTTTCACTATTTTAGGAAAATTAATTGATCACATTGTCCAACCTCTCTACTATGTTGGACACATAGTGAAAGAAACTCATATAAACTACATGAATACATATAATGAACACTTAGCAGTTGGGGATGATTTTTATAATTTATTTTCATATTTCATCTAATCCATGGTGATAATTCCCCACATTCATGTTACCCTCATATATTTGGTGAAAAATAAAGAGGCTAAGCCAAGGCTGATAAGGTGGATCCTCTTGGTCAAGGAATTTTATTTTATTCTCAAGAATACTATGGTCCTGGAAAATGTTATCACTTATCATTTATCCAATCAACCACTAAAACACATTAGTGATGACTATGATACTGACATAAAATTTTATTTTCCTGATGAATAATTTTTTTGAATTAAGGTAGATCTATATATTTTTTGATTCTCATTATTAACTATCCATGATATGTTTTAATCAATACCATTCCTAGAAAAAAAACTCAATTATTTTTAGATTCTGTTAAATTGTACTAATATGATAAATGGATACTATTCAAGTTTTGTGATGAATGTTTTCAATGACTTTTCATTCATGAAAATGAAATCTAACATGTTATAGAATTGTGTTATATTTCACTAACTAGAGGACATTTGCATCCCCAAAAAAATGTAGATATGATTCTAAAATGTCGTATTTTTAGACCACTGTTACCCTAAGATGAAATGGAACTCTGTAAATGCTATTATAGGTGTTATAGATCTAGGACCATTGTGGAAATTAAAGAAATTACTAAAATTCTAATCATAGAGGATGAATTTTTCCACATATAGAGAATATATTTCATCATACCATTATCCAATTTATATGGAAAATCCAACATTGAAGATAGAATTGACTACATATAAAATTTCGAAGAAGATGAAGCCATATCACATGAAACAAAAAAAATAAATGATGAATTTTCAGAAAGTAAATATGTGTTCTCAAGTTTCTTAATATTCATAGTACTCATTACTCATCGAGGAAAACATTATACAAATCAGGATATAAAATGATTTCATAAAATTTATGGAATCCCTTATAACATAGGATCTCCATACATCCCAGAAACATGTGGGAATGTTAAATTTTTAATATAGAGAGATAAAACAAACCATATATAAGATATTGAACACTAGTCGATGTGAATGATGTTTGAATCTAGATGATGCACTGTGGACATACTGCACTACATAAAAACCCCCATCAGTTCACTACATTCACATTCGTTATTGGAAAATCATGGAATAATCTAATTAAAATAGAGAACCTCTTATATTTGTAAATTAAGATGAAAAAAATTGATTCTAAACAACTGGGATATGCTCAAATGATTATGTTGGAAACATTGGATTAAATTACCAAAGTTGCAAATGGAAATGCCAATATCTAGAAGGAATGGACATTGAAATGCCAATATTGATGCATTGAATTAAACATCATTGTCCTAGTAAATAAAGGTCCTATTATTCAATTACAGAATGTGAATATTTATTGGGACGAAATAATTCATAGGGTTCATCCCTTTTGAAGTCAATATTGTTTTCCCCTATGTTAACACTAAAATTCATCGGGATGGTAGACCACCTTTCATGGATAACATTAAAATACTGAAAAAATGTCCAAAACTGTTCTATTATAGACATGTCATCTCTATTAATGTCATCTGAGCCTTAATGGAGTTATACTGTTGACATTAAAATAAGTTCTCACTGAGAGAAAACCCAAGGTATTTCATTTTATCCTATATCAAATTAGGAGAAATACAAAATTTTATGATAGGTGAGAAGGAAAAGGATGGGCTATGAAACAAATTTGAAATGAAATTAAATTACACATTGTATAACCCTATTACATGACCTATACCTTTTCTGTAAAAAACCATTAAAAATATCATTACACAATGTAAAATAGTGTTACCCATCATATACCACGTCAGGATGTTTTCTAAAAACAAAAGTCATGAATCATGGGTTATTGATCCATGTCATCCCTCTCCCCCAACCATTCTCCCTCATCAAACCACTTGCCACTTATTACACCGTACTAGATATGATTCCCCTCCCTTATATTCCCTATTTTGACTATGCACACCCAACACACTACATCCCTCTATCTTATTCCTACCCACTCTCGTGCCCCCCTCTTGGCCAGCAAACTGCCCTCTAAATACCATTCATCTTGGCCACACACCCCCTCTCCCTTCGCCTCCCACCATATCACCCACTACCACACCATCACCATCCTTCCTTGTACCCACACACCTATCCTCTACTCATAGAATGGAATGGAGAAAATCCAGGTTCTCATGAACCCTCAAAATCATTGTAAGACCATGAAAAGCATCCATCTGCAAAATGACCATGAGGTTCTACACCTCCAGCACCATTAACACCTCTCGTAGTAGCTTGTGATAAACCTGTTAGTCATGAATAATCTTCCAATAGATCCAAGGACTCATCCATTTAAGGAGACCAACACTTCCACCGAATCCCATGCACCTCCAACCCAAATTGACATAAAAAACTGAACAATCTCTATGTAATGTACACGTAGAAAATGAAGACCATGGACATGTCCATTCTTTCCCTCAAAAACATCAACGATGACACCATATAACGCCTTGAATACCCCCCATTCATTTTATTATTGATATTATTAAAATAATACACACATAGATATTATTGTAGTTTATTTTTACAATTCATGTGGAATTGGATAACATTTTCTTTTATCTGGTTGGTCTGCCACATGATCTCCAATTTCTGAAATTTGGCATCAGCATGGGAATCTAAAAAGAAGAGTTTTTTATTTATAAGTTATTTCAAAAATATCATCTTTATCCTCCATGGAATGATTGGAGGAGACTATGTATATGATTTCAAAAGATTCTCAGACAATTAAATACCCATAGATCAAAAAGTCCACCTAGTTGCATAGAAAAAACCTTGAGAAACACCTCATATCCTTGACCCATTCAGGGTAAGCCCAATAAGAGTATAATGAGTGTATAGGATAAGTTGATGTACACATTCTCATTGAATCCATTGTATCCCTTACCCTATCACTTCTACGTAGTTTGAAATAAAATATCTAGATCAGGAAAAATATAACAGAGTTACATTGATTGGTGGCCCTTTCAATATCCCCCTCACCACCATCTCAATGTTTTTGAGGTTATACTCCCCATTACATCTCATAAATAAAATGATCTCAATTTTTTAGTTCTTTAAAATATTATGATTATAGTGAGGGATGATTATATGTACATTTGGGTTCTATGAGTACATCAAGAAGATGTCACAGATCTAGAGGCACCTGTAGAGGCCGCAACATATGACCCAATAGCCACTTATCCTCTTCCACCTTCCAACCATATCACTAACATATCCACCACTAATCCACCAAACCATCCCTCCCAGTTCAATCTATAGGCTATGAAATTATCCATCTTATAGAACCTATGAGAGATTCCAAACCATATGCACATACCCTTTTCCGAGCATTTTGATTTTATATCTCCACCACCTCCTTTTTCACACATTCTTAGCCACCTCCAGCACCTATTATCCCCTCATCTTCCACCACCCACAACCCACCCAGAGCCCATCCCAACATAGACTCATGGTTATCTCACCCTGATACCTAGTATTAGTACCTCACATAGAAGGTATAATGGGAAAAGGTGTAGGAAACTGCAATATCCATCAAGGTTTCCATAGTAGATCCAACTACCAGTCTCTCATTCAAATTAGGGATCATAACATCTATACATACTAACCTATTCCATATTCCTATAACAACAACACCATACTCTATAATTGATTCACCCGCCCCCACCTCCATCAATTCATCTTATCCACCTGGAAATGCACCACCACTATCTGATCGTAGTGGACAATGGATTACATTTTTTATTTCATTAAATTATGATTTCAAGTCCCATAGTTAATTTATGTTTTTGAAATTTTATTTTCAGTTTTGGATGTTCTTCCATTTTTTAAAATGTACCACAACCTTTTTTACAACTAAACTCATATATATATATTGAATCAATTTTTGGATAAATTTTACATACTTTAATTTTAATATATTTCAAATATTCAATACCCATGTCTATCTACTCTATTTATTCAATGGTTGTAGGTGATCCTATGGAAGCATATGTTATGGTTAAATTTTTGACTCTACACATTTCTCAAATCAAACATCTACATCAAGATCCCTCATTGTTGGATAATGAATATTAGAAGACAACATGAGTGAAAATATCGTTCCTTCCACATCTAATTCATTCTTACAATGCTCTTGATTTCATCAATACTATAAGGTGACCCTATGAGATAAAGGAAACTATCATGAGAAGTTGTAGACACTAGAGGAGTTACTTGGATGATTGAAATCACTATATGATTTTTTGTCACATATGTTTGTCTTATGATGTTTCTTTTATCCATTTATTGGGAAACCCATAGTTCCTCATTCTCCTCATATCAGCCTTTTTGATGAATTTTTTTTGGAGTTTCATTTTTTTCATTAGTTACGTTTCTTATATTGTATAACCATATTTACAATGAAATAAAATTGGTCCACAGTTTTCTGTATATTTTTTACAATCCATTCATACTACATCAAAATATTCCTACCATGCGGAGTAATGTTGTATAAAGTGCAATATTTATATTTCTTACACATTTCTAAAATTATCCCAAAATTTTCATCTAGATAACCATGTTTCCCTTTGTAATTCCACTAATCACAATATTATGTCATGTCCATTTATTTTTTATTATTTTTATTTCATTTTTTATTGGAATTGGTTTCCATAACAATCCCAAAATAATTTTATTAACATTATAGACATAAAATATTTTAATCTGTGGGGTAGTTTTTCATATGTTTCACATTAGATACACTTGATTATTTACATGTTTACAGCTATATAGGTGATATTTTTTATTTATGAATCATTCATTAAAACTGAATATTATTATTCCCATTTAAATAAAATAAAAAATTATGTTATGGATTTTTGAAAGTCAATGTTTTTTCTCTACATATAATTTTACAATGAATTTTGATCATAGTAATTTAAATCAAAGTCATGATTTTTTAAATTATGGATTATTGAATTATGACAATGTTTTATTCCATTAGTAATTATAGTTTCTATTTTTATTCTCATTCATATGCTAATATTCTAGTTATAATTTCAAATTATTTCTTAGACTACTTTTTGAGTGATACCTAGAAAATGAAAACCAATAAAAACATTCATTGAAATCATATTAACTCTATGAATCAAAAAATATAAATTTAAAATGATTAAGGTGATCATTGATGGGTGACAATTTACCCAATGTGACATTACAACATTCCATCAGATTGACCATAGTTTCAATGAATTACATTAGAGGATGTTCATATTTCTTACTTATTACCCCTTTGAAACCATATCATATTGTAATTCATTATTATATTATTGAACAGGTGTGGGTAGGATTTTTGGAAATCATGAGATGATTATACTACAGAGATGTATTGTGTATCTCATCATACTATTTGTTTGTGATCAATATATACCTTGTATAATTTCATATCTTACCTGTTCCAATGAAAAATATAAAATAAGACGAAAAATTTTCATTGGGTGTTCATTAGGAACAAAAAAATCACAATTTATTGTCCAATAGATCCCCTAAAGCATCATATGTAGTTAATAGATGGATTTTAGATTGGGAAGAAACATAAAATTCAACAAAAAATACAAATGAAAAATGACGGAACGTGGTATCCTATTTGTACATATAGGAAAAATACATGTACCCAATGTGAGAATCATGGGGTTTGTATTTATATATATAGGTGTCATTTTAATACAATATTTATGAAAATTACAAATTTTACATCAGGGATTACCCTACTTCATCATCTTATTGACAGTATTTACATACCAACCCACAACCTCAGAGTCATTAAAACCCAATTAATATTATTTTCCTAACTAAATTTATATTTATATTTACATATTTGAGATGATAGAACCAATTTAATCATATGGATTAGATAATGTACCCATTTTATGAGAAACACTCTAGTATCATTTTACCTAGAACGGTAACGAAAATTAATTTGTGGAAAACCAAAAATGGGAATAGAATTCATGGAAGAATTATGAGATTTTAATTAAAAGATTAAGAATTTGTGTAATGAACTTCACTCTAAGGCTTGACTATTTTTTTGTGCAGGGAAAATTATATTGACTGAAATATTCATCTAAAATCTAGTTCTATTTTTCATTATTTAATGATTAATTCCAATTTTAAAAATATGTTACCTTTTCAAAATCACTATTGATATCATTTTTCGTATATACAAGAAATTTTTCATGTTTTGGGGGTTTTGATAAGATGAAATCTTATATAATTATTTCAATTATTTAGTTATTTATAATAAACAATTTATTTGATAATGAAATCGGTATATGATGCTTGGTTAAGGTATTAGGATTCCAATATTGAAAAGAAGAAAATATAGTATATAAGAATATTTACCTATTACATGTTAGGAAGCCTTATTTCACACAGTGTAGTATAGTTTCCTAGATGTTTCATGTCATGAATGAGGTCATGATAGAAGTAATGAAAATTAAATGTAAATAATTCATTACATGAAGTGAGATATAATTACACATCATGAATCATTCAAACACAATTGAAACAATAATGATAAATACCTATGAAAGATACACATTTTGAGTATATGATAAATGACATGAAATGATTTATGTATTCAAATATTGTCTGAGATAC
This sequence comes from Viscum album, assembly GCA_963277665.1. Classification (NCBI taxonomy): domain Eukaryota; kingdom Viridiplantae; phylum Streptophyta; class Magnoliopsida; order Santalales; family Viscaceae; genus Viscum; species Viscum album. The sequence continues at coordinate 852,622,454 of OY728143.1, read as the reverse complement.
ATAATAGATATATATAGATAAAAATCCCTTGAGGATTGAACTGATCAACATTACATGACATGAATCCCCATTACACATCATGTATGTTTTTACCTATATATATAAAAATGGGAATATTGATTTTGAGATTTGGAAGATAAGAATACATTTGTTCCTTTCAATCATGTCTTGTTCTATTCAAATCCATCCACTAAAAAATAAAAATTAATTATTCTCTCTGTAATGATTTACATTAATGAAAGTATTATGATATGTTTTCAATCATTATTTTTCATTATTTTCTATACCATTGAATCTGAAAAACATATTTTTGCGAACATATTCATGCATTAATTACCTCTCTTATTTGATGTATTTAGTTTTCTAAATTCTGTTTTGATTTTAAAATTTTTGTTCATAACCGATTCCAAAACTGAATCCTTATTTCATTTTCAGAAATTTAAATTTAATTATGTCATACTTGTATAGAATTATTTCAATTATTTATTTACTCATGTTAAATCCTAGCATTAGTGAATTTAACCCCTAGTGTATGGATCGATAATAGTTATATATGATTTAAATAAATATTTTATTCATGACATGGTATCTTTAATGGTTTTTAATCATTAGTAATCCAGATAAATAATCTTTTTCAATTAAATTCATTTGAACATCCCTAACCACAAGATATTTAATTTAAGTACCCAATCCAAGTTAAACTAGATTACGTTATAACCAATAATATAAAATAAATTATGGCTTATGAGATAACTTAATTCATATAGGATGTAAATATTTCCCGATCAATGTGTTGTAACCTCCTTTATAGAAGTTATTTATTTTAAAATATTCAACTAGAAAAATATGATTTCCTCTTAGCCAAATCCTTATGATCCAATCATGTAATAACTATGATATTCATTTTTTAAATCCTAAAAATTGATCTCAATCCCTCTATTATTCCAATAGTAAACAATCAACCCTATAAGAACTATTTCCAAAAATATCTAATTTATAATAATTCATACGCCATAGTGTAATGTCCCGGACCTCTCAGGCCCATTCCTTGGTCAAAAAGAAGGTCACGAAGTGTTCTGGAGGGTAAAATGGAATTTTCCAACACTTTCCAGAATTTTGAAGCTACACACCGTGTAGTTTGAGTACACGCCGTGTACCCCCTCGTTGGGTATACCACGAGTTCAACACCATGTTCTTTCCATGTGAAATAAATGGGTACACACTGTGTACCCCATACTACATGTCGTGTAGTCCCTCCCCACATATGTGTTACCCTCAAACCGTGTGACGGCCGCGTGCCGCGTTGAAGGCCGTGTTGGAAGCCGCGTGGTGACCCTGTGAAATGACAGAGTACACACCGTGTACCATAAAGTACACACCGTGTAATTTTTTTTCTCGTAAATAAAAGGAGGGGTCCCCTCCTTTTCAACTCACCCATGTACTCCCCATTCCTCTGAGCAGTGCTCTCCCAAGAGACTCGAAGACTCTTTTTTCCAAAACATCTTCGTCCGAGCTCGGATTTACGATCTGTCAGCGGCCACGAGATCATAACGACGAGGCATTACTTCTGAGCTTGGATTCATTTTTTTTCCTTCGGTCCTTCCTATCCAGATTCCACCTGAGGAGGTTTTTCCGGGATTTGATAGAAGTGACGGACGCCGACGGGCGTCTTCTAAAGTTAATCTGGGGTAGCGTTGTGATTAGAACCTGTTGTAGTAGGGATCATACCATTGTATATCTAAATTGTGCATCATGCAGGGTGGGTATCCTCTTGTTTTCATGAGAACCATTTGATCAAATAAAATAGGATAATAACTATTTAAAGAACGGGGATGGGGAAGTTATTAAGTTTATCTTTATACCCTGTGATATTATGTTGTGAATTGAATAAGCTCTTGAATACTGAAAATCATGGTCTATGGCGGCCTTTTCTTGAAAAATTAAATGTTGCACTATCTTCTAGACCTTTTTTGTGAAAGGATCCTTGTTGAATGTGGAATTTGATTAATCACATAATGTTTGCTGATTAAAATCTAGAACCCTTGTGTGATTACCCTGGTTAAACAAAATGGAATAATGAACATGTGGGTTTTGGCTTGGATACTGGTGTGTGAAAGGGAGGGGTGAATCCTAGGTTGTTACGAAGGGAACGAGTAGCAGGGCTATGGTAAATGATGTAAAATGGGCGATGATGTGGCACAAATCTTATTTTGTGGGTTTTGGTCGATCGGATGAGCAACAGGGCTTCGATAAGTTGTATCAAGGGATGATGATGTACGGTGCAGTTGTGGTTATGGTGGTTGGAATTGGGGCTATAGGGATTTCTTGGAATGTTAATGGACTATGGTTTGTGAATAATAAATAAAAAGTGGAAGAGTTAATGAATGGTGGGTCATGGTAATGGAAGGGGGTTAATAATCAATGGGTTGGTTGGTTGATAAGAAGGGATTTTTGTGCTCCTTGTGTTTTACTAAATTGATTTGTGGATGGAAGGGATATGATTTACGAATGATTGATGTGGTTGGTTGTGGATAGTTTCCCAGTAGTTAAGGAACTAATAAACTGATTCTGTTAAAACATGTAAACCTAAATGGGGTTGGGGTTGTTTGTGGTATGCATGTTTCATAGTAGTAGTGCTGAGGAATGTGATCATTTTCTCTATATATAAGCCATAGGTTGGGCTGAGAGTTTGGTGTATATATATATATATATATATCTGTATCATTGTGTTTTATTGCACCCCACCCATGTTAAGCACTTAGTGGCGAACACTCCCTTTTCAAGGGAGAGGGTGTTTTCCCATAGCTACTAGCTCCTTAATGCTCCTTTTTCACTAGTATGTGATGGCATGTGGCGACCTTACACCTAAGACCCTTCAGGTAGGTTTCAATTGGGGTGGATTGGCCCAAGACTCATCAGACAGGTTTGTTTTCCCAAGAATCTTCGGGATGAGGCACAAGTGTCTTCAGGCGAGTATTCTGTTAATGTTCCAATGAATCTTCGGGATGAGGCCCAGGTGTGTTCGGGCATGGCATTGATCATGGTTGTGAGGTTGAGGTGTGTGCGGGCGGGATACGTGGTTGTCAAGCCCAGGTGTGTGCAGGAAGGATGTGTGGTTCTTGAGGCCCAGGTGTGTTCGGGCAGGAAGAGTGTGGTAGCGTCAGGACGTTCGCTGCTAGGAAGAGTTGATAACTAGTGGGAAATAGTGGGGGGAACACAATACTCTTGTTCTTATATACTACTACCTGTTGTGATTGTGTTTTTGGTGAGTGTTGCTGGTGAGTTTGGGTGGATATAATTCCTTTCTTGATTTCTTCTGTTGTTCTCACGGGACATTAGGATGTCTCCCCACTTGTGCATGAGAGCTTTAAATTTCCCTACTGATTATACTTGTATGCTCACCCTACGTTTACTTTCAGGTTTCCAGGAGGACTACCAGGGCCGTGCGGGACCCTACTAGTCGGACAGTTGGAGTTGTTGCAGTTTCTAAACTCTTGTTTTCTTTTGGTATTGTACTTTGAGCTTTCTTGTACTTGCACCTTGTTATAAAATTGTATAAATATTCATGTGGGATTGGTTTGGTTTTATTTTTATACACTTGTTATTTTCCTTTTTGGGTGGTTGACTTTCCCTTTTTCCTAATCTTAAATAATAAAAATGGTAACTCCTCCCATATTTGTGAAAACTCATACCCTTGGTGCTAGTCACCACCCAGGGGCCTACTAGAGGCGGGACTCGGGGGTCATTATCTCCCTTTAACCATCACCAACTCCGGAGGGGCATATTTGGTGGGAGGGGGTCATGATATAATGGTATCAGAGGTGATGGTTGAGAGATAGGATGGATTCTGGAGTTAGGCACAGTAAGGATTACATGGGATGGTAGGACAACCGTGTTGGTTAATCTTGGTTCATGACATAGGCAAGGGAATACCGTCTAGGACACGGGATTTTAGGGCCCCTCGTGATCTGATGCAAGGACTCTTAGCCAACCGAACGACCAGGTGAGACTACATTGAATGTAGGGTAGAGACCCTAGGGAAGGTACATGCATCATCATGATTGTGTTTTACTTGATTTGGGTGTTCTGGGAAGGACATATAAAAAAAATGATAAAATAAAACCATGATAAATTTCCTTACTCAGGCTTAGGAGTTCTTTATTTTCCGTACCGCTATGGCTCCTGGTAGACATCAGAGAGGCAGAGGAGTTGGGTGTGGACAATTTCACGCAGCAGAGTTGACATCTCCCGCATGACCAGAGGTGGTGCAAGGTACAATTTGCCTGTTCAGCAATCTTTTTTCTGCTTTGTTTGATTCGGGAGCTTTGCACTCCTTTGTTGCACCTGGTCTAGCCCATGTTTTGGGACTAGACGTAGAGATACATTCTATACCACCTGTGCTATGTACACCAGTTGGAGGCCAGACCAATGCATATTGTGTTTTTTCAGGGATGTTGGATGACGATGGGACCACATTGATCTAGTGGGGACCTTCTTCTATTATAGATGCTGCCATATGATTCCATCCTAGGAATCGATTGGTTTTTTCTGTTAGTGTCTCTATCGACTGCTTCCGAAGAAGGTTTGTGTTCTCCGATGTGGATGGGCAACGTGTAGTTTTTGTTGGCGAAATGAGCTATCATGCGGGAAGCTGGCGTGTGGAGCCTCTCCTTTCATTGTTAGGCGGGTTACTAGTTGTTCCATCTGATTAAGATATGATGGATGTCCTGGAGGTTGATGGGTAATTCCTCAATGTTTTTCCTGAGGAGGTTGTGACTCTACCCCCCGACATGACATTGAGGTCGATATAGACTTACATCCTGGTGCCCATCCGATTTCGATGGCCCCTTATCGGATGGCACCTTCGGAGTTGTGGATTCAGATTGACGATCTGATGGAGAAGGGTTTTGTTCAACCCAACGTATCACCATGGGGTGTTCCATTTTTTCGTGAAGAAGATATATGGTGGTCTCAGGCTATGCATAGACTACCAAATGTTGAACCAGGTAATGGTCAAGAATTGTTACCCTCTTCCAAGGATAAATGATCTCTTCGACCAACTGAGGGGAGCATGTTGGTTTTCTAAGATTGATCTATGACTTGGATATCATCATTTGAAGTTAAAGGACAGTGACATCTCGAAGATAGATTTCAGGTGCAGGTATGGGCACTTTGAGTTTGTAGTGATGTTGTTTAGAGTTACTGAATACACCGGCCGTGTTCATGGGACTTATGAAATTTTTCTTCCTTCAGTTTCTGGACCGCTCCGTCATTGTGATTATCTATGACATCCTGATCTACTCAAGATCAGAGGATGAGCACATTGAGAATCATAGGGTAGTCTTAGAAGTCCTTCAACACCACCAGATTAACCGAAAATTGTCGAAGTGTAAGTTCTTGACACAATAAGTACACTTCCTTCGGCATGTAGTGTCTCAGCATGGAGTGTTAGTGGACCCGTCGAAGGTGGAGGCAGTTGTTTCTTGGGCAGCACCCAAGATCATGGAAGAAGTTCGTAGTTTCCTAGGGTTATCAGGTTACTATCGGAGGTTTGTTTCAGACTTCTCTCGAGTTTCCTCTCCATTGACAGCATTGACTCGGAATAACCATGTCTTCTTATGGAGAGAGCAGTGCAAGAAATCATTCTACTACCTGAAGTAGAAGTTGGTCAGTTCTCCCTTACTTGGGTTTCTATAGGATGGGTTGTTGTATGAGGTGTTTTTTGATGCTTGTGGCCTTGTATTGCAGTGCGTACTGATACAGAAGAAGGGTGTGATCAATTATGGGACTAGGTAGTTTCTCCCTCACGAACGTAACTATGCCACCCATGACCTAGATATTCCATTATTAGTGTTCACACTGATGTTTTGGCAACACTAACTCATTGGGGAGCACTTTGTGATCTTCTCAGATCACAAGATATGGCGTTATATCTTCTCCTAGCATGACCTGGACATACGATAGTGGAGATGGGTCGAGTTTCTCCAAGAAAATGAATTTGAGATCTCTTACACTGAAGGAAAAGGAAAGGTTGGGGCTGATGCCCTAAGTAGGAAGTCACATAAGGAAGTGGTTCGGGAATCCACTGATTCTTGGAAAGCAATGGGAGAGTTGGCTGCGTTGCACTTGGATGCCAGGGTAGAAGGTGTAAGATGATGTTTGTTTCAGATGATGGTGCAGTCCTCCTTGTTGCAATAAGTGGAAGAGTCTCAGTGGGGGGACTCCGAGGCGGAAGTGATGTGGGATCATGTCAATCAGGGAAACACTCCAGAAGGATGGTCAGAGGATTGCCGACATTGGATACTTTTCCAGGGAAGGATGTTTGTTTCGGAGGCGATGCGTGAGGGCGTTCTCTGTGAGTTCCATAGCTCTTCCTTGGCGTTATATCCAGGAGTTTTAAAAATGTACCGAGGCATGAGGGAATTGTTTTGGTTTCCAGGGATGAAACAAGCAGTGGCAGAGTTTGTGGGTAAATTCCTAGTGTGTCAGCAAGTGAATTCTGAACACCATGTTCCTAGTGGTTTGTTGCATCCTTTGGATGTCCCTGAGTAGAAGTGGGATGACACCTCAATGGACTTCGTCACAGGACTACCCAGGGCTCAGGGTGGTTATGATGTTATCTGGGTAGTGGTGGATCGACTGACGAAATCATCTCACTTCTTAGCAATTAAGGAGTCGGGCCCGATGAGTACCTTAGTACAGAGGTACATAGACGAGGTGGTGCGTTTTCATGTGTTTCTGAAGACTATTGTCTCAGATCGGGATACTCGGTTTACCTTACGAGTCTGGAGGGGGCTACAACATGATGGACAGACAGAGCGGACTATCCAGACGCTGGAGGACATGTTGCGGGCATGCATTCTAGATTTCAGAGGATCGTGGGTACGACACTTTCCTTTAGTAGAGTTTTCCTACAACAACAACTTCCACTATACTATTGGCATGACACCGTTTGAGGCTTTGTATGGAAGACCATTTCGTTCACTCATTTATTGGGCAGAGATTGGTGAGACAGGTGCTCTTGGGCCAGAGGTAGTGCAGAGCACCACAAAGAAATTCTAGCTTTTACATGAGAGGATGAAAGCGGCTAAGGACCGATAGAAGTATTATGCTGATCGTCGGAGGAGGCCCTTGGAGTTCGAGGTGGGAGATCATGTGTTATTGAAGGTTTCCCCTCGATGGTGGCAGTAGAGGTGTGGGAATGGGAGAAAGCTCTCACCTAGGTTCATCGGACCTTTTGAGGTGCTGAGGCAAGTCGGCGAGGTATCATATCAGCTAGCCCTGGCACCTCAGTTTGAGAAGGTTCATGACATCTTCTACGTCTCCCAGCTACGTCGATACTTACACGACGACTCTCACGTTATCGACATGGGAGAGTTAGATATGGGAGACGACACGAACTTCTAGGAACGACCAGTCAGAATCGAGGATCGTAAAGAGGTAGTGCTCCATCGATGAACCGTCACCATGGTTCGTGTGTTGTGGAGGCATGGAAACCTCGAGGAGATCTCTTGGGATCGGGAGGCCTAGATGCACTCTCCGTACCCAAAGTTATTTTGACTTGTGCTTTCCCTTGTTCTTCTGAGCTTTTTTTTTGATGTTATACTATGTACCTTTGATATATGGAATGCTTGGCCTGTCGGTTGTGAGACAATTTGTTTTACATGTTCTATGGAAGTGTGTAACATGTCCGGATATGTGAAGAAAAGGGGAACCCCAATCCTTAATCGAGACACATTAATGCGGATGCGATTAAACCTGTGCGGGCGAGTCAGTGCTACCTAAAGTGGATAATATCTCGACATGGGATAAGGAATTTCCCAAGCCATGTGTTCGGGAAGTGTGTGGGTTGTATAGTGTTGGGGGCAATGAATTTTGGAAAATCCTACTATATGGAAGTGAGAAGGCCCAATCCTTAATTGAGATGCATTAATGCAGATGCTATTAAACCCATCCAGGTGAGTGAGTGCCGCCTAAAGCATATAATATCTCAACATAGGAGAGGGAATTCCTAACACCTTTGATTAGGGTTGTTGGTTTGGTTCTTGTTATAACGAGAACCCTAGGAGGTATCTTGTTGGGTTCGTCTAGGTTGGTTTCTGAATTCTACGGGACGATAATGTTTAAATATGTATTTGATGTAATGTCTCGAACCTCTCTGGCCCATTCCTTTGTCAAAAATAAGGTCATGAAGTGTTTTGGAAGGTAAAATGGACTTTTCCCACACTTTCCAGAATTTCGAAACTACACACCGTGCAGTTTGAGTACACGCCATGTACCCCCTCGCCGGGTATACCCCATGCTAATGGTCGTGTCCTTTTCATATAAAATAAATGAGTACACACCGTGTACCTCATACTAGACGACGTGTAGTCCCTCCCCACATACGTGTTACCCTTAAACAGTGTGACAGTCGCGTGCCGCGTTGAAGGCCTTGTTGGAAGCCGCGTGGTGACCGTGTGAAATGGCCGAGTACACGCTATGTACCATAAAGTACATGCTGTGTACTTTTGTAACACCCCAAGATTTCATAGTGTGTTATTTCTTCAAAATAATACAATAACTTGCACTAAACGCAACTTCGATTTCAAGCACACCATGACTTACCAAACAAGCCGTTCAAAAGAGGTTATAAATAGTATTAACTAAATTTTAAACTTTATATAATCCTTATAATTTTAGAATCCATATTACGAGTTTCTTAGACATAATGTAAGAACAAATTCATTTTCAGTATTGCAATTTTACCAACTTTTAATAGTGAACCCTTTTTAAATAAAATATATTAAAATTTTTGACTAAATGGGTACATCAAAAAAATTTAAAATGAAACATCCCAAGCTTCCATGGTACACTTTCCTTTGAATAATACAGTAGCGTGTGTTGTACGCAACTTCGAGTTCTAACACACACCACAACCAATCAAACTAGCCGTTATGAATAGTAATACCTACTTTTTGAAATTATATATCTTTCATATTTCAAAATGGACTTCATTTTTGGATTCGGAGAATTGAATTTAGCCTAAGGTGAAATTTTGGTACTTTTCAGATAACTTTAATATTTTGATGAATAGTGAAAATTACTAAATTTTAATTAAAAACAACTTTTTTAATCAAAATAATTAACAGTGATAAATTATGAATTTGAGTGGTTTTAAAGTATACTTAGAATATATTTTTACCATTTAATATAATGTTGATCATTGTACATAATTTTACAATTAAATCGGACATAAACAAGTGTCAATCTTTTGATAGTTATTATCTCTTAAAAACCCGCTTTTTGTTTTAACAACGGAAATTAATTTTAAATTAATTTCTGCAACTTCTGTGTTTTGAATTTGGAAAAATGGATTCCATATTTGGAATCAGGATGTTGAAATTGTGTAAATAGGTAACTTTTATTTTTAGATATTTTGAATAATTATTGCGGTAAATATTTTATTTACCATGTTTAAGGGTAAATCCGGTAAATAAGGGTTAAAAAATAATATTATAATAATACTAAATTAACATAAAACGTGTCCTAGACTTATTGTATGAAACATGTTCGGACATTGGTATCTTTGGGTCGATTTTGGGACCCCATGGAGCCACTTGTAGGTGATAGGGACACTTTATTTTAATTAAGTTAAAATAAGTACAAAAATGACATAAGTAGATATCTTTTAGAAACCCAATTTTTACATAGGGTAATATATGTTGGATTTTGGATTATAAATATTCATTAGAAATATAAAACGATTTCCTACATAATTATATTTTATTTATAATTTTTATACATTAAATAATTTAATTTATTTATGACACAATGATGATGCAGTAATTACTATAATAGTGAAAAATAAAAATAATTGATATTATAAATATCCAAATAAATATAATATTAAACTTTTAATGAATTAAAATAATTTTATAGTATAATATAAAATATTATGATTGATTCAATTGACTTTGATCGAAGTAATCAATCTGTTATGAGTTTCACAAAATTCAACTATTGAATAGTGTCAAAATTGACATAAAAGAGTTTTTAAACAAATATTATATTATTAATTGGTATTAAATTCCTAAAACTATAAGGCTCAGCCAAGAGACTTATATCATGTTAGGTGTCCCATTAATGGACCACTTGGGGGTCTCTTGGATGTATATCATATTTTTATTAACCATATTATATAAAAATACAAAGAGACATTGTAAAAGTGAAACTAATTAACTTAGAGTTAATACATAAAGATAAGGTTAATATAAGTACCCAAACCAGCCTAAATTCTATTGGTTGAGTTGTTTTCGACCACTCCCCACCATAACATTTAAATAATAAACTTTGGAGCCATTAGAAACCGAATATAAATTTATTATGAACTAATATTTCTAGCTTTTCCAAAGGTGCCCCTCACCCCTCTTATAAAAGGGCACTCCTCTTTCTCATTTCTTCATACCTTAAAAGCATTTTGGATCGGCCAAACTCTTCCCAAATACTCTCCCAACTTCCCTCACTACAACCTAGAGGCCTTAGTTTGATCATAAAGCCAACCTAAGGAGCCCTTTTGATCAAATCAAAAGGAAGAACCCGAAGAAGAGGTAATGTTTTCACCACCCCTTTTCAAGTTCCTTTCTTCTTCCACTTCTTCTTTCATTGTTTTTACTATTATAAAATAATAAATCCAGTATCTTATATACACTGTGATGTTATTATAAATATGGTACAACCATATTCAGTATTCTATCCACCCTTTGAATAACTTGTCACCATACATGCGTACGTACGGCTTACCGTCTCCACGTCGTGGTGTAATTGTTATTCAATATATTATTATTTGGATGGGTATAATAATGATGTGTAACTCATGTAAATAATAAATATAACATGTTAATGATTCTGTATATATGATATACCATCCATTTATATATTATTTTAATATCAAAACAATGATATTGTCGCTCGTGCGTACGTACGGACTACCGTCTCCATGAACTCGATAAGATTCATTCTCCATCGTATCCATTAAAGTATAATTATCATTTGATGATTTAAAAATGATGTTTAAGGACTTGATATCATTATGGATATGAATAATATACATCCTATACATAAAAATCACGGCTTATGAAAAAAATCATATAAAAGAAAACGAGTAAGTTAACACCCAAAACGACGATAATTCTAAGATATTATTAACAAATCAATGTTAAAAGATCATATATGATATCATATTAATATATATGATTCTTGTATAATTTAATAACAATTATTTCACCATTATACAGGAGGTTAACCTACCCCATCCAAGTAAAAGTACAAGGTAAGGGTTATTTCGCAATCTCTTCATTATCTGAGGTTGTTTATGCGTAATTATCTACTGGGATTTCTTTATCATCCACATCCATGTTTCTTCGAATTGTATTTCAAAACATTTTTACTATTTACAAATAATATGAGTTAAAGTAAATTATACCCTTATGGGTTTATAAAGGAATATTTCCGTCGTTTTCCAAACAAGGTGCTTTTTAACCTTTTCGACAGAATTAAGGTATGAATATTTTTTTTAACTTATACGGTGGGTGCGGCTATTTTCTACCGTTATAAAATCTTCAAATCTTTCCTTAAAAGCTTATAATAATATTTTCAAAGAAAATGATTTATTTTATATGGATCTTAAATGATTTCAAATATAGAAAGATATATTTCTCTAAAAAGAGTTTTGATTTCATCTATGTCAACATCCTTTTATGGATTTTACGCTTATTTGAAGTTGATTTATTATGATATAGGACTTCTATATTGTATTGAAGGTTTTGTGATATGTTTGACTGTGGATGTGCTATTTTTATACCATTCATAGTTTATGGTGAAATTATTGACATTTCGTATGCTAGTTTTAATATGAATTTTTATGTTATGTTTAAACCTTTTGATATGGGAATGCATTGGACTTAATATGTGACGGGTGGAGCCCGCTATAGCTCCTCGATGCATCGGTAGGTCTCATGAGACAATCATTTGTCTTGGCACAAGGCCTTGACAAAATCTTATTTGTAGTCTTGGCACGAGGCCTTGGCTATGTGGTTATGATAGTGTGGCTTTATGTATTCCATCATCATGAAAGTGGTTATTGATATTGCATGTGATTATTCGATTAGTAGAATATCCATGTGAATAAGTAAATGGAATTATTTCATTTTATTTTTTCCATACTATGTTGAAGTTCAAGTTTAAAAGGCTTTTGTTTTAGTTATACACTGCCTTAAATGTTTTTTCTAATTTATGAAAGTTTCTGCTTTTTTGTTATCCTTCCTGGGCATTTGAGCTCACCCCTTTTCTATGTTTTATTTTCCCAGGATGTGAAGGAGTAAATTATGAATGACTTGCAGGGATATTATGAGGAGTTAATAGTGTGTGATATGGAGACAATATGTTCTTGTAGTAGTTTTTCACTTTATTATGTAATGTAATACGTTATGAATATATCTACTGTTTCCAAGGCTACTAAACCAATCGGTTTTTCGAGAATTGATCTTTTTTGTGATCATGCCAATGTTATTCAATAATGCACCGACTCTCGGTAACTAGGTTCGGGGCATTACAGTTGGTATCAGAGGAAGTTTAGTACAAACCTTGAAAGCTAGATTAAGATAAACTATGATTAGAGCTCATAGATTTAAGATGGACATTGAGTATTAGTATAGAAGAACTTCCTAGAATTTTGGTATTGTAGAGATTTTGTGAGTTTTCTAAGAAATACATCCCTTTATGGATACGAGCAGGTAGAGGCGGCTCTAGCACAGATGTACCTAGGGGTAAAACCCGAAAACACCGCTTTGAGCTAGACTCGAACGGGAACTGGTGCACGACAATAGGCCTTGCTGCACTCTTGGTTACCACACTCCCAGGGGATATGCTTAGGATAATTCTCATTTTCTTTACAAACCATTATGAAGGGTTTATGTGGATTTACTTCCTCAAAGGAGAAATTTTTATGATTATGGATTATATCCAAAGACTATTTAATTTATGTTATGTGTCTTACAAGTTTGGGATTAGGTACTGTTGTTCATAAACTAATCTAGTGTATTCCATTGTTTAGAAATGGAGCCCAGTAGAAGGAATGAGAACTCCAGCAATGCACATGATCCAAAGAGAATGAAGGATCATATCTTTCATGGTCTTAATCCAGAATTTATAAGAGAAATAGTCTCCCATGTATTATCGTTATATGAAGAAATAATATCAAGTGTTGATAAGATAAGTAAAGATTTTACTGATTCCTATGGCTTTGGAGGGAAGAAAGAGAAGAAAAGGATGGAAGAGAGAACAATGGATAAAGGGAATAGAGAAAATAAGAATTTTCCCGTATGTGATAACTGTGGGAAGAAACACCCTGGAACTTGTCTGAAAGAAATGGGAGTATGTTATAAGTGTGGAGGAAAAGGGCACAAAGTACGTGACTGCAAGGGTAAGAAAATGGTTTCAAATGTACAATTCTTCATTTACAAAGATTTTGGACACTACGTGAACCTATGTCCCAGTCATCAGACTATGCCGCAAATGATGCTATTGGATAATAACCAGGTTATGATACTACCACAGATGAAGAGGAATGATTAGAGTTCTTATGTTGATTATGTCATTTGAGTGTTGTATCAACAATGTACTTGTTATAATAATTATGGAGTATATAAGGATTGTACTTCAGTACTATTTTATTAAGGAATTGAGATTGTGTGGAACAAAGAAAAGTGACTCAATATCAGGTTAAATTTTTGGAAAATATATGGTTGAGAGAAAGATAAACCATAATATGGTTTTGATACCGAGGTAGTGATTTTAGAATAATACATGATTGATTTGGATAAATTATATTGGATATTCTTGACTACCTTGAAGCTGATTAATGATTTATATATTCCATCATTATTGGGGTTTAAAACAATTTTGGATTGATGAAGTATATCCATCATTCTATATGAAATAAGGGAGCATGAATGTAATCAATAAGTATTATGGTAATTCAGGATGTTTCAGTGTTTTAAAAGAATACATGATGAAGGTATTCATATGCTATTACGGGGTAAAAAGGATCTACATTAAGTTTACCTCCCTTATAAATATTGGACTGTGAGTTTGGATAGAAGTATTTTGGATAAATTCTAGTTTGAGATTAATTTTTGATTTCCATAAAAGGACAACCCAGAGGTCGGGCGACAACCTGTCGCGATCGGCAAGGCCGCGAGACTTGAACCCACAACCGAAGGGCGACAAGGGTGTATCACCTACCACTGGCCCACGAGATGTCCTGGATTAAATAATGTAGTTTTTTTTAAAAAGATCTGGATGATGAATTATAAATATGTTTATTTTGGAACCCTGTATGAATAGTATAAATAGAATTTTTTTACGAGTGGAAGATGAGTTTGTGGTAGAATTTTATTAATGGATAAAACTCTAATTATATAGTAAGTATATCTATTTATGATCTTTTCCAATCTCATAAACAAATTCCTCAACATTAAGAAAATGAACTTAGAACAAAAATGTGGTCCTAGATGGAACCTTAAATAATAACTAATTTATGGCTTTGGGATTGTTGGTCTTTTCATAGCCATGTTCTCTACCACTCTCCATCAGATAATTGATGGTTATATTTCTCTTCCATATCCATATTTTCCTACATGGAACCCTAGTATGTGTTATTTTCTGTAATCTTCATACTTTCCACTCTTTATTTTAAATAGAGGCCTCATTAATTCATTTTTCGATGTGGGATTTCAACTAAGATATATTGAAACGTCAAAAATGTGTTATCCTAATACCTTATGTTTTGTTGAATTGATGGTATTTTAAATTATCCTAGATTGATGAATTTAAGGAACTCAATTTTAAACTTGTTTGTGATTGATGACCTCAATCACTACCTATAATTATTTACGTTTTTCCTCCAATTTTATGTCTCTAATTTCCACCAATGTTATCTTAATTGAGATCATAATTTGGCGGTGACCCTTTCATTTCTCTTTTCCTCATATTAAGACTAAATTTTAGTAACCCAATTTTTGATTTGGGTTTTCCCACAAAGATATTTTCTATTTTCAACCTTTTATTTTCAAAGAAAAATTTCAAATTGCAAGGACGCAATTTATTGATAGAGGGGAGAATGTAACACCCCAAGATTTCATAGTGTGTTATTTCCTCAAAATAATACAATAACATGCACTACACGCAACTCCGAGTTCAAGCACACCATGAATTACCAAACAAGACGTTCAAAAGAGGTTATGAATAGTATTAACTAAATTTTAAACTTTATATAATCCTTATAATTTTAGAATCCATATTATGAATTTCTTAGACATAATGTAAGAACAAATTCATTTTCAGTATTGCACTTTTACCAACTTTTTATAGTGAACCCTTTTTAAATACAATATTTTAAACTTTTTGACTAAATGGGGACATCAAAAAAATTTAAAATGAAACATCCCAAGCTTCCACAATACACTTTCCTTTGAATAATACAGTAGCGTGTGTTGTACGCAACTTCGAGTTCTAACACACACCACAACCAATCAAACTAGCCGTTATGAATAGTAATACCTAATTTTTGAAATTATATATATTTTATATTTCAAAACGGACTTCATTTTTGGATTCGGAGTATTTAATTTAGCCTAAGGTGAAATTTTGGTACTTTTCAGATAAACTTTAATATTTTGATGAATAGTGAAAATTACTAAATTTTAATTAAAAACAACTTTTTTAATCAAAATAATTAATAGTGATAAATTATGAATTTGAGTGGTTTTAAAGTATACATAGAATATATTTTTACCATTTAATATAATGTTGATCATTGTACATAATTTTACAATTAAACCGGACATAAACAAGTGTCAATCTTTTGATAGTTATTATCTCTTAAAAACACACTTTTTGTTTTAACAACGGGAATTAATATTAAATTAATTTCTACCACTTCTGTGTTTTCAATTTGGAAAAATGGATTCCTTATTTGGAATCATGATGTTCAAATTATGTAAATAGGTAACTTTTATTTTTAGATATTTTGAATAATTACTGCGGTAAATATTTTATTTACCATGGTTAAGGGTAAATCCGGTAAATAAGGGTTAAAAAATAATATTATAATAATAATAATTACCATAAAACGTGTCCTAGCCTTATTGGTTGATACATGTTCGGAAATAGGCATCATTGGGTCGATTTTGGGACCCCATGGAGCCACTTGTAGGTGATAGGGACACTTTATTTTAATTAAGTTAAAATAAGTACATAAATGACATAAGTATATATCTTTTAGAAAAACAATTTTTACATAGGGTTATATATGTTGGATTTTAGATTATAAATATTCATTAGAAAGATAAAACGATTTCCTACATAATGATATTTTATTTATAATTTTTAGACATTAAATAATTTAATTTATTT
Source organism: Viscum album (assembly GCA_963277665.1). Classification (NCBI taxonomy): domain Eukaryota; kingdom Viridiplantae; phylum Streptophyta; class Magnoliopsida; order Santalales; family Viscaceae; genus Viscum; species Viscum album. The sequence continues at coordinate 852,605,999 of OY728143.1, read as the reverse complement.
AAGACACAATGATGATGCAGTAATTACTATAATAGTGAAAAATCAAAATAATAGATATTATAAATACCAAAATAAATATAATATGAAACTTTTAATGAATTAAACTAATTTTCTAGGATAACATGATATATTATGATTTATTAAATTGACATTGATCGAAGTAATAAATCTGTTATGAGTTTCACAAAAATCAACTATTGAATAGTGTCAAAATTGACATAAAAGATATTTTAAAACAAATATTAAATTATTTGTTGGTATTAAAATTATAAAAATATAAGGCTCATCCAAGAGACTTATATCATGTTAGGTGTCTAATTAATGGGCCACTTGGGGATTTCTTCGATGTATATAGTACGTTTATTAACCATATTATATAAAAATAAAAAGAGACATTGTAAAAGTGAAACTAATTAACATAAAGTTAATACATAAAGATAAGGTTAATATAAGTACCCAAACCAGTCTAAATTCTATTGGTTGAGTTGTTTTCGACCCCTACCCACCTTAACATTTAAATAATCAACTTTCTAGCCATTATAAACAGAATATGAATTTATTATAAACTAATATTTCTGGCTTTTCCAAAGGTTCCCCTCACCCCTCTTATAAAAGGGCACTCCTCATTCTCATTTCTTCACACCTTAAAAGCCTTTTGGTTCGGCCAAACTCTGCCCAAATACTCTCCCAACTTCTTTCACTACAAACTAGAGGCCTTATTTTGATCATAAATCCAACCTATGGAGCCCTTTTGATCAAATCAATAAGAAGAACCCGAAGAAGAGGTAATGTTTTCACCTCCCCTTTTCAAGTTCCTTTCTTCTTCCACTTCTTCTTTCTTTGTTTTTACGATTCTAAAAAAATAAATCCAGTATCATATATATACTGTGATGTTATTATTAATATGGTACAACCATATTCAGTATTCTATCCACCCTTTGAATAACATGTCACCATAGGTGCGTACGTACGGCTTACCGTCTCCACGTCGTGGTGTAATTGTTATTCAATATATTATTATTTGGATGGGTATAATAATGATGTGTAACTCATGTAAATAATAAATATAACATGTTAATGATTCTGTATATATGATATACCATCCATTTATATATTATTTTAATATCAAAAGAATGATATTGTCGCTCGTGCGTACGTACGGACTACCGTCTCCACGAACTCGATAAGATTCATTCTCCATCGTATCCATTAAAGTATAATTATCATTTTATGATTTAAAAATGATGTTTAAGGACTTGATATCATTCCGGATATGAATAAGATGCAACCTATCCATAAAAAACACGGCTTATGTAAAAAATCATATAAAAGAAAATGAGTAAGTTAACACCCGAAACGACGATAATTCTAAGATATTATTAACAAATCAATGTTAAAAGATCATATATGATATCATATTAATATATATGATTCTTGTATAATTTAATAACAATTATTTCACCATTATACAGGAGGTTAACCTACCCCAACCAAGGAAAAGTATAAGGTAAGGGTTATTTCGCAATCTCTTCATTATCCGAGGTTGTTTATACGTAATTATCTACTGGGATTTCATTATCATCCACATCCATGTTTCTTAAAAATTTATTTCAAAACATTTTTACTATTTACAAAGAATATGAGTTAAATTCATTTATACCCTTATGGGTTTATAAAGGAATCTTTCCGTCGTTTTCCAAACAAGGAGCTTTTTAACCTTTTCGACAGAATTAAGGTAAGAATGTTTTTTTAACTTATACGGTGGGTGCGACTTTTTTCTACCATTATAAAATCTTCAAAGCTTTACCTAAAAGAATATAAGAATATTTTCAAAGAAAATGATTTATTTTATATGTCTCTTAAATGATTTCAAAAATAGATAGAGATATTTCTCTAAAAAGAGTTTTGATTTCAACTATATCAACATCCTTTGATGGATTTTACGCTTATTTGAAGATGATTTATTATGATACAGGACATCTATATTGTATTGATGGTTTTTGTGATATGTTTGACTGTGGATGTTCTATTTTTATACCATTCATAGTTTATGGTGAAATTATTGACATTTCGTATGCTAGTTTTAATACGAATGTTTATGTTATGTTTAAACCATTTCATATTGGAATGCATTGGACTTAATATGTGACGGGTGGAGCCCGCTATAGCTCCATAATGCATCTGTAGGTCTCATGAGACAAACTAATATGTTGGCACAAGGCCTCGAAAAAATCTTATTTGTAGTCTTGGCACGAGGCCTTGGCTATGTGGTTATGATAGTCTGGCATTATGTAATCCATCAATATGAAAGTGGTTATTGATATTGAATGTGATTATTCGATTAGTAGAATATCCTTGTGAATATGTAAATGGAATTATTTCATTTTATTTTTTCCATACTATATTGAAGTTTAAGTTTAAAAGGTTTTTGTTTTAGTTATACACTGCCTTAAATGTTTATTCTAATTTATGAATGTTTCCGCTATTTTTTTATCCTTACTGGGCATTTGAGCTCACCCCTTTTCTATGTTTTATTTTCCCAGGATGTGAAGATGTAAATTATGAATGACATGCATGGATATTATGAGGGGTTAATAGTGTGGGATATGGAGACAAAATGTTCTTGTAGTAGTTTTTCACTTTATGATTTAATGTAAAACTTTATGAATATATCTAGTGTTTCCAAGTCTACTAAACCAATCGGTCTTTCGAGAATTGATCTTTCTTATGATCATGCCAATGTTATGTCATAATGCACCGAATCTAGGTAACTAGGGTCAGGGCGTTACAAATTTTGTTTTTCTTGACTATAAAAGGAGGGGTCCCATCAGCCTTTTCAACTCACCCCTCTCCTCACCATTCCTCTGAGCAGAGATCTTCTAATAGGCTCGAAGGCTCTTTCTTCCATAAAATCTTTGTCTGAGTTCCGATTTATGATCTGTCAGCGGCCACGAGATCGTAATGATGAGGTAGAACTTCTGAGCTTGGATCCATTGTATTTACTTCAGTCCTTCCTTTCCAGCTTCCACCCGATGAGGTTTTTCCAGGATTTGACAGAAGTGAAGGACGTCGACAGACGTCTTCTAAAGTTGATACGGGGGAGAGTTTTGATTAGAACCTGTTTAAGTATGGATCTTACCTTCGCCTCTCTATATTGTGCATCATGCGGGGTGGGTAACCTCTTGTTTTCATGAGAAACAGTTGAACCAATAAACGAATATAATAACTGGTTAAAGAATGGGGATGGGGAAGTTGTTATTTTTATCTTTATATCCTCGTATTTTATGTTGTCAATTGAATGAGCTTCTGCCTACTGAAAATCATGGTCATTGGGGGCCTTTTCTTGCGCAATTAAATGTTTCCCTATCTTCTAGAGTGTTTTTGTGAAAGGAACCTTGTGGAATGTGGAATCTGATCAATCAAGTAAAGTTGGCTGATTAAAATATGGAACCCTTGTGTGATAACCCCAGTTAAACAAAATGGAATAATGAACATGTGGGTTTTGCTTGGTTACTAGTGTGTTAAAGGGAGGGGTGAATCCTGGGTTGTTACGAATGGAACGGGCAGCAGGGCTGTGGGAAATGATGTAAAATGGGTGATGATGTGGCACGAATCTTGTTTTTTGGGTTGTGGTGGATCAGATGAGCAACAGGGCTGTGATAAGTTTCATCGATGGATGATGATGTATGGTGTGGTTGTGGTTACGGTTGTTGGAAGTGAGGCTGTAGGGATGGGATAGAATGTGAATTCACTATGGGTTGTGAATAATAAAAAAATTGGAAGAGTAAATGAATGGTGGTCCATGGTAATGGAATGAGATTAATAATCAATGGGTTGGTTGGTTGATAAGAAGGGATTTGTTGTGCTGCTTGTGTTTTCCTAAATTGATTTGTGGATGGCAGGGATAAGCTTTACGAACGATTGATGTGGTTGGTTGTGGGTAGTTTCCAAGTAGTTAAGGAACTAATAAACTGATTCTGTTGAAACATGAAACCTAAATGGGGTTGGGGTTGTTTGTGGTATTCTTAATTCATAGTAGCAGTGCCGAGGCACATGCTCAGTTTCTCTATTTCGAAGATATAGGTTGGGTTGAGTGTTTGTTGTATATATATATATATACATATCTGTATCATTGTGTTTTATCGCACCCCACCCATGATGAGCACTTAGTGCCGAACACACCCATTTCATGGGACAGTATGTTTTCCCATAGTTACTAGCTCATTCCTGGTACTTCTTCCCTAGGTTGTGTTGTATTGAGGCGACCTTACACCTAATAACCTTCAGGTAGGCTTCGATTGGGGTGGATTTGCCCAAGTCTCTTCGGGCAGGTTTGTTTTCCGAAGAATAATTGGGATGAGGCCTAGGTGTCTTCGGGCGAGAGTTATGTTACCCTTCCCAAGAATCTTCAGGATGATGCCCAAGTGTGTTCGGGCGGGGACATGATCGTGGTTGTGAGGCCTAGGTGTGTGCAGGCGGGATACGTGGTTGTGAGGCCCAGGTGTGTGCAGGCGGGATGTGTGGTTCTTGAGGCCCAGGTGTGTGCGGGTGGGAAGAGTGTGGTAGCGTTAGGATGTTCATCGTTAGGAGGAGCAGCTTACTGGTGGGAAATGGTACAGGGTACCCAATACTCTTGTTCTTATATACTACTACCTGTTGTGATTGTGTTTTTGGTGAGTGTGGCTGGTGAGGATGGGTGGATAGAATTCCTTGCAAGGTTTCTTCTGTTGTTCTGACGGGACAATAGGATGTATCCCCACTTGTGCACGAGTTCCTTAGGTTTCCCTACTGAGTATACTTGTACGGTCACCCTACGTTTACTTTCAGGTTTCCAGGAGGACTACTAGGGCCGTGCGGGAACCTACAGGTCGGACAGTTGGATTTGTTGTGGTTGTTGTACTCTTTTTTTCTTTTCGTATTATACTTTGAGCTCTCTTGTACTTTCACTTTGTTATAAAATTGTTTAAACATGCATGTGGGATTGGTTTGGTTTTATTTCTATACACTTTTTCTTTTCCTTTTTGGGTGGTTGACTTGTCCTATTTCCCGATCATAAATAATAAAAAGGGTAATGCCTCCCATATTTGTGAGAACTCATACCATTGGTGCTAGTCACCACCCCGGGGCCTACTAGAGGCGGAACTCAGGGGTCATTATCTCCCTTTCACCATCGCTAGCTCAGGAAGGGCATCTTTGGTGGGAGGGAGTTGTGACACATAGAATCCCAAGACATTAGTTTCTAATGACATCTTAACCCCTCGTGGGATCAACCCTATTGGATCACTATACTACGCCATAATATCAATTCATATTTTGTGACATAAAACTATTTATTTACTTATGAGGGAATAAAAAAAATTTAATGACACAGGTAGGGATGTAAAAAATTATCTCGACCAATAATGTTATTAAGTTTGATTAAAATTATTTACAGTGATTTAGAGAAAAATGAAATCTTACTAGGAACTAAACCTCAAAATTAGGATAACAAATTTCCACAAAACATTTATATAATCCATTGGTTGGCCATATTTTGACCATATACTACCTTTTATTAGATTCAGATAATTATTTCAGCCACCCTTGATCGGTAAAGCATGAGTATAATTCCATTTTAAAAAATGTACAATAATTCCACTCTTCTGCCAATATAAAAAGGAACACAACTGTACCACTGATTCAAAACTCTCAATCTATTTTAATATACATAAAATGACCCCAATAATATCCTAGAATCCCTATTAAAATATTAGAAACCTCACTTTTAGTATGAATTCATCCACAGAAGGCCTTTGGTGAATTCAAATTTGAGTTTTCCAAATAATATGTAACATCCTTCCTCAAAAATCTTTTACGTTTATTTTCATTATCAACATAATCATATATTACTATTAAATGATTACATAATAAAATCAGTATAATAAATATATTAATTTGTTTTTATATTGATATTTCAAACTATACATAAATATAAATCTGTAAAATTAGAAACAAAATTACTGTTTGTGTGTACGGTGAACTAACACCTCATGAAATAATGACATTAATTTTTCTATTATCACCTTTAATGGTTTTGAATTATAATTTATAAATTTTTTATATATGATATTTATGATATTTATTATTTCCTTTTTAATTATGAATTTTTATATAAAACATAACTTCATTATTTTTATTTTATTTTAAAACAATATCATATATTGTGGGTGTGTGGACTAGCACCTCCTCGAAGCGATGTGATTCATTTATGCTATAAAAAAATGTATTATGGAATGATATGTACAAAAAATATAGTGAAATTAAGACATAAATATAATAATAAATTATAATATAAAAATATATCATTCACTCTCCATTGTCTCTATATGATAAAGAAATAGAAGTAACATTCTTGTGTATATATGACCTGCCATTTCAATGAATGTTAAATTCCATTTCATGTCACTAGGTATTGTGGATTGTTTTAAAAATATATATAATATATATATATTAATTAAATTATCTATTATATTTCATATATAATGAAATCAAAATAAATATAATAAGAACAAAAATAACATGTCAAAACATAATCGAAAAACATTTCAATTAACATCAAAATGAGGGAAAACAATCAAGTATTTTCAACAAATTTGAAGAAATAAGTTATAGGAAGAAAATATATGATATTATAAAAATAATATTTTTTATGGTATATGTTAGTAACTTTTTGGAAACCCTTGTATATGATGTTAATGTACATTCATCTTAAAGGGAACGTAAGATAATTGATTATTTTCTCAGTTTTCTTTCCATGAGTCATATGCAATTTTCAACACATATATCTTTGGTATAGAGTATATACTACCCCTTTTTATATATAATATAATAAATTATTTATCATCACGTTATTTAATTGTTCATTCCATAAGATTTATTTCATGGGGAACATAATTCAAACAATACAAAGTTGTGTGCAAGTACATCTCAATTAACATTATTTGAGACATTTTTCCCTCATTTACAACTAATTTAATATTTATTTTTTACAAAATATGACATTATAAAATAATAAAATGAGTTTAATATTTATCATGATGTTTTTATTTTCAAATATAATTCTTTCATCAAATGTTATTTGAATTATGAGTTACCAACTAGATAATATGTTCATAACATAATTTCATTTCAATGGGTAATATCCTCACTATCATAATATTTTGTAATAATGTGATTAATAACTTTTTTATATCCATTATTTTATTTCATATTGTTTTATTTGGATTTATATTTGACATACATAGTCTATTTAATGATTTATTCTCACCTCAACATTAAGGTTTTTCAATGGTTTACTTCACAATGTCATTTGGTTAATTATTATTTATATTTGAATTTTCAAGTAAAGGAAATTATTGGATAATATATTAATGTACACTTTATATGTAATCTCATGGGATTATTTATAAACATTTTCAATTAATTGTTCTATTTTTCCAGTCAATAGATCATAAAATACATTAGAATGTTTTTTCATGAAAAATCAACACCATGTCTCTCTTTAGTAGAAAAACCCATTTTCATTTCAAAACCATGTATTGTTAAAATGTGTTTTAAAACTTTTTGAACAATTAAAACTAGATTTATTAAATAAATTTTTATCATTATTTTGTTTTATAATTTCTTTCAAACATATATTTTTGTAACCTTCTTAACAGGTAAAATTTCATACCATTTATTCTAAGGAGTTGGTGTAATATTAGGTAATACCCTTAATATTTCATAATTAATTTCAGTCAAATATATAATAAATAAAATATTCTTAAATCACCCAGACATGAAAAAAAAATTGAGTTTCATATCAAAATCAATGTATTTTAAATAAAATTTCCATAATTCAAGAATACTGTGTCGTTATTAAGCCTTCAAAAGGGAAGGTGGGTTTCATTTAAATTAATCCAGGAATAAGATTGATCACTTTTATATCTAGGTGAATATCAATGGAATATAATGAGGATTGGGTATTCACAATAAAAAATAAGACAATATCGTAATAAAATATATAAATTTTGAGAATACAATTCAACAACATAATGGGTATGAATTTTTTATAGAAAACATTAATTTAAGAGGAAAAAAGGTATATATTCATAAAATAATATTAATAAAAAAATGGATCAGAATAAAATGGATATAATAACATATCATAGTAATTTGACCGTCATTCCACATAAAAAGATAACATTAATGGAAAAGAGAAGTTGATATTTCCATTACATTAAATAGTAACTCCAAAAACACCATGATTGGGACCATGGGGATTGACGACACCATGGGAGGAATCATTGGGAGGTAACAGATCATAGATTCATGGTTTATGAATTTTTAATGAATAATATTTCAGAAATGGGTGCTTACTTATAGAAAATGTAGTGAATTTTTTATTTATTTCCATAGACACCTTGGTAGTGGCATTTTATGAACAATGGGATTTAGAATGACTTTTACCATTTTATTTTTCCCATGGGAAAACTATTATTTTATGGTTAACAAAAATAGTTGATAATAATTTAATTTCATTATTACATCATTATTATGTCATTAGCCAAATCCAAAACACAAAAAATTATTTCTATTCTTCACTAAAAACAAAATATTTTTAGAAATTATCCAAAAATAAACATAACCTAATTTAGACATGATGAATAATAAAATGATGTCTATTTTATCATAATAAATATTTAATTATGTGCAATTTAATTTTTCAATATAAAAATACATATATATTAAAAGAAATAACTGATAGAAAATGAATAGTACAATATATAGTAAAATATCTGACACTTGAAAAGAAATTATATCCTTTACTTTAAATTAGATAATTTTAATCATGATATTTGATAAAAATAAATATTATTGATAATAACCGGTTATATTACTAATGTCATATCTTTTTCAAAAATTAAATTTTCTTAACTATTCAAGTGGTAATTTCTACTAACATTTAAGGATCAGAAAACATGGTCTGAGTGATAATTTCAACTAACATGAACATCTCTTATAGGATATTTTTTTCTAGCTGAACACGTGGAATATAATCATGTGAACATTCAGGAGGGAATCCCAATGACAATACCTCCATCACATGTTCTAAAAATGGGATTTATATGGAAAAAATCTACTATATGAGGCCATCAACTATTCCTTCTTCATTAATTTTACATCAATGTTTATACATAGAATCAATATTTAAAATATTAAAATAATTATTTAGTGAATTGTTTTGTATGGCTATTTTGATCAATAGTCAAAATTGGCCAATAGTTATAAAATGAAAAAAGGCTAATGGTCACATTTAAAATTATAAACACTTCATTATTAATTAAATATATATTTATGTTGAGTGAAACCTAATATAGAATAAATTTTTAGGAAGAAAATATTATTAAAAAAGATATTGTTATTAAATTATCCCCTCTTAAAAAATTCATACATGATATTTCAACCCATTCCTGTGGATCGGAATAGGTGTAGGTACTTTTCCTAGACTAACTCCTATGGTTACCATGTGGATTATTCAAATTTGATGTTAATCCACAAAGATTTTACTAGGTTGGCAGTATTGTTTCATTGAACCTTGTCCCTATGGTCAATGATCCCGATAAGCTTCACCTCATTACAAACATCATGTTCCAGTTTTACTATTTTATCATTTAGTACATGTTATGGTTCATTTATGCACGTCCTAAAGTGATATACGTTGAATACATCAATAACATGAGCTCAATTTAGAGTAAGTTAATGTTGAAAAGCCATGAAACTTATGATATAATAGAGTTTATAGGGTCCAATATACCTAGGGTTGACCTTTCCTTTCTTCCTAAACTTTATGACTCTCTTCTAGGGTAAAATTCAAATGAGGATTTTTTCTCAAACATTATGCTACATGTCCCGCAATGGTTTTTGGGATCACACTTATGACGACTCTGAGAAGCCATTATGTGTTGTTTTACGGATAACCCATTTCTTATATATCATGGAAAAGATGAGGCCCAAAAAGTATTCTCTCTCCAGGAACATCCAAACCAATCTGATTTATCCATCAATTAAAATTTATATTTTCATAACATGTCACATGAATCCTCAAATAGAAGTTGTTGTTTTATAAGAAATAAAATATTGTATGAATTTGATCCAATCCAACATTAAGTTTCATTGAACATGTTTCCATCACATTGTTTGGTGTCTTAAATTCCTTTTCAGATAACCCATCAGTTTCATAGAGAGAAGTAGTACTAAAATTTGAATTTTGTGCTAAAATAATGTTGAGTAATTCTCCATTATTTTCAAGTGATCCTTGGATCATTATTGAAAATGATAATTTTTGAACTCTTTATAGCCCTAAAAAATCATATGGATAAATATTTTAATGTTGTTCAACAGATAAATATTCCCAAAAAGATATAAAACATTCAGTCTTAGGGATGTGGTACAACATAAATCACATCACATTATTTCATTTTGTAATTTTTTGGAGACTAGTGAAAAAGTCCATAGTTATATTGTCCCACTTCCATGATGGTACGGGTTGTGGTTTTAATATCCCTTTATTAATTTGTCACTTTGACATCACATGTTAAAACAGTAGGATCTTTGTATGTAGATAACATTATTATAATTATGTTATCCCGCCAATATTGTTAACAATGGATCTAATTAATATCAGTGATTCTAGTATGTTTATAGTATTTAGATATACGAGTGTCATCCACTATATCATTATTTATATTTGGAATAGATAGATAATATAGACTTGTATGAAATTTGAATACCATTTTCTCATCAATATTGAACTATGGAAAAATCTGATTTTTCTTAGACCTTATCTTCTATTACAATAAAGAATGTTCTCTATGATATTTCTTGATCTTCTATAGTAATGGTTGTTATTATATCATTTGAAATAGGTTTGATGGTGTCTTTTCCCTTATCATATCCATTTCTAGTTATAATTGGTCATTGATAAATGAATCTCCTTGAATCTCCATCATTTCTAAAACATTAGGTTATTTACTACTTAATGAATCAAAGGCATAGATTTCTTTTCTAAAGTGATAATGAATTGAAGAATCGTATTCTCTACGAAGTTACAACCATATCCAATGTAACATGTACAATTAATTTTGTGTGAAAATATAAGTCAAACATTTATGGTTTGTGAATATATAAAATTTCACCCGATAAAATAGTTTAACACTTCAACCCAATAAGCATGGAGCCAATGAATTATTTTAAATAAATTGGAATGATTAAAAATAATTAAATCCAGAATTAATAATTATTATAGTAGTATTGGACAATAGATTCCATATATGATCCTAGAAATACATGTCAAAACTAAATATGCATCAAATATTATTATTTTTGAACATAATTATTCTCCTCAATTAAACTACATATCATTCTTAAATAACATCATGGAATCTTGGTAAAATAAAACATCAGCAATGGGTGATCTCAGATGCTCAATAATGTTAAAAAAAATAGTGGAATCATTCTTATATGTGCACAAACATATAATGAAATATATAAAACATAACCATAGGGATCATAAAAATAACATTAATCATTATACCAAAAGTATAAATAAAATAATCCCATTTAATAATTTACACAGATATTCATATTATTGAATAAACACATGTAATATCAATAAATAATTGGAAAATTATGGAATGAATAATGCTGAAAATCATAACCACAACATCAAGGAATCATACCAATACAATAGATAACCATACTGTCTTGACCTCATTCTGAGATACTGGTTTGTCTCATGAGGCTGACTGATTCATTGAGGGGAAATAGCAGGTCTTGCCTACCACTTACTATACAAAATTAACTTATCCTAATGACAGTGTGAATTATAACATAAGAGTTCACATTAAAAATAGCATATGGAATGTTAATAATTTTACCACAAACCATGATTGGAATAAAAATAACAAATCTCTTGTAAAACATATCATAAAACCTTAAATATTATATAAATTATTTTATGAAACTATATCAGCCTCAATTAAGTTATAATTCAAGAAATTAATGTTGAAGTAGATAAAAATAATAATACAAAAAATCATGAAAATTCACTGAGATAAATATCTGTTTTTACATTGAAATCAATTTAATAATTTGAAATTACAAAAAAATACATAAATATGGAAAAAAACCTTATAATATAATAAGGTAATATTCAAAAAGTTATTGATCCATAATTTCATAAAATAGTCACTCACACCATATACGTTTAAAATAAATTCTTTCCCAAATTTGTTGAAATGTTAATAAAGTAACTCATTTGATAAATGACAGGGAATTCTAAATTCAAAAGAAAAATTAAAACGTAAAAAAATGGGTAAAAATTTCATTAAACAATAGTCTTTAATATTTTGAAATACATCTTATGAAACATGTATAGGGATGTTAATGATGTCTCAATTTATACTTATGTGTAAACAATCTCGAATAATAATAAGATTTTAAAATTAACTATTACCATGTACTTTTCTTTAGTATAGTGTGTGTTAACCACTTGTAAAATGGTTATAGTATATTATTAAATTATTCCAAAACCAAATCAATATTTATTAGATCATATGTGATACTTTTAAATTGATTTTTAATAATAATGCGGTATTACCATTGTTTCATGTGTTAATTTCTTGTTTCCATCATTCCTGTTTTCTCATGAAATTATTGTTTGATATAAATATTATGGATTTGATTCATATAAAAAATGATATTAGTTTCATAATTATAATTAGTACTCATCATTTGATATATGTAATGTTTATTGAATGGTTAATGTTGAAAATGAATATCACTGCATTGTGGAGATGGTAAGCCATATGTGAGAACAAGTGACAATATCATTCCCTTTATGGTTAAATGGTATGAAATTGGATGGTATATTAAATATAAATAACTATTTTCATGTTATATTCATTATTTATATCTATTATAATGTTTATTATTCCAATCCAAATGATGTATTTTAGGATAACAAACTACACAATGGTGTTTTGATGGTAAGTTGTATGTACGCATGCAAAGTGATTTTATTTTCCGTTGGATAGATAAATAGACAAAAATGGTTATACCATAATTAAAATATTATATCATAATATATATGATACTATATATATTACTTTAGGGTGGAAACAAAATATGATTACGAATTAGAAGAAGAAAATATATTTAGTTGAATTGTTCAAACAACTCGCACTTCTTCGAGTGTCTCCTTTTTTTGCACAAAAATACTACTTTAGATTGATTTATTCGAAATGTATAGCCTCAAGGATTATTTTACAAAAGTTGGTATGATATGTGGTCTAGCATTACAAGAGTCAAATGGATTTAGTGGTGTGATTAAAATATAATGAGATGATATTTTTTTATAAGGGATGTGAGGGGTGCTTTAGAAAACTCATAATCTTTTAAAATAATATAAATTATCTTTCAATTCCTAATGGATCCACGTGATATCTTTATAAGAGAATTTTAGAATGGGTGAAAATTAATTTATCCCCTGAATTTTCGATATGTTTTTATTTTATTATAAAAATTATCATTTGGATTTATCATTATATAATGTATTAAATTTTAATTTTTATAATAATATTATAAATATAAAATCATTAGAAATATTAACCTATATTTTGTAAATTGTCCATAAATGAAAAATTAATCAATATTTAGAACATATAATTATCACAATATATTTTTTAAATTTCATTACCTATTTTAAATAATTTATTGTAATGTTAGTTATATAAAATATCAATAGTGTCAATTTTAAATCTATTAATTTTATGAACATTAATAATTTCACACAAAAGGATAATGGAAAACTAAGGAATTTAATATAGTCAATAAATTTCACAGTCTACTTTAAAACTGTTTTATTAACTCAATTATTTCAAATTATTTTAATTTTGTTAATCTTAAAATCAATTATTTTATATTTATATTAAAAACATAATGATATCTTCACTATTGTGTAATTATTTATGTTATTTATATGGTCATTAACGATTATAAATATATTTCTATGATTTAAAATAATATTTCATATTTCACTAGAACATTCGGGATATTACATATCTATTGGTTATCCCTATATGAAAATTATTGTACATATAAGGAATTATAGTGTGACATGTTGTCATATTATATTTAATAATATAGTTTTCATTTTCAAGGACAAGTGTCCATTAAATGATTATAAATTTATAATTATGATATATAAGAAATTATAATAGTTATATGGAATAATAATATATCATTAATAATTTTAAATTATTTAATAAAATAATATTTATATTATAGTCCGATTTATTTTAATTTGTATACTTTTTAAAATATCCATTTCCAAAAATATTCTACCAAGTAGATAGCATTGAAAAATAAATATAAATATTTCACAATAATTTTTATGTCAACTATAAAATTATTGGATTTCATATATTAATTAATATTTTAACTATTTTATCAATTTTTATATCATTTATTTTCTTCTTAAAATAGTGAATAAATCACAACATAATATATCTGTTGTAATTTAATTAAATAATTTATTTCCGAAAAATTATAAATAAATTACCATGATGTATAATATTGTTTTACCTTTTTTATTTGATGATATAGATTCTACGACCACATATATAAAATAATTTACTTGTTAAAAACAAATGAGTTAATAAAATGACTTTTCATTAACTATACGATAATAAATAAATTTATGTCCTCTAAGTGGATCCATGTTTTTAAAAATTCTACCCATGGATTATATTAGTCGGAATAAAATTATCTAATAAAAAAAGGATATTTTTATGTTAATTTAGATATTTTAATACTATAATACATACCATTAATTAAGCTATTTACCATTAATCGTTGTAAAATTTTTTTTTATAAATTTTATTATTCATAATGTACAAAAATAAAAGCTATTTACATAATTTGGAACTTTGAATTTAAAATATTGACACCATTTTTAAAAATATAAATTACTAATGTTATAGAAATTAATTTAAAATTAATACCTTTTTCAGAATGGAAATATTTTTAAAAAATTTTAAACACGACAAAAGATTGAAATATTTTTAAATCAATATTCATGGTAATATTATTTCCAATTAAATTTAATATATTATATAATAAAAATCATATATATTTACATTACCACCATTATATAATAAAATTTTTCCATATAAATTATTTTGAAAAATGGTATCAATTAAAATATTGAATATTTTTAATATTCATCAAAATTTAAATTGTATCAAAAAATATAAAAATCCATCCAATGTAAATTTTAGTAGCTCGAATCAATTGTAGAAGTCTATTTTATTAAATTCATGTATAAAAGTGAGAAAAACTACATTTAAAATGTGTGCAGCATCAAAAGGTGGAAAAACAGTATTTTCATATAAATGTTTGTTTTATCTGAATCAAATTAATTCATTTATATATGATATCTATAAAAATATAAGATGAATTGTAAAAATTATATTAAATATGTTAACTATATATTAAATTAATAAAATATATCAACATTGATTTTATTTTTTTTATTTAACCTATCTCCATTAAAATAGTTTTTCCAAATAATGTTATACTATTTACACATGCCATTATAATGACTAGGTTATTAGGTAACATAATAATATTTAGTTGTTCACGTAAACAAAAGATTATATAAAATATTTTATATCCAAAGAACATTAAATTGTGTGTAACACAAATAAAGCATAGTTTTGTGTATACTACAAGTAAAGACGGTGTGGTGTGTAGTGAAAGAATATCATTGGGTTTCTTAAATCACAAGTTGTTGATTTTATTTAATTTAATGAAACATACCATGGAATCTTGGGTATTACATTCTCTCATTACAAGAAATTAAATTATATCAATTTTTAATTTTTGATACGGTACATATGATTTGATTATTAAAAATTCCATTATTTCAATCCCTCATAAGAACAATGGTCAATTGAAAACATTTTAAAACAATTATTAGGATGTAATAAAGATTTTATAAATAACACATATATGGGTTATGTGTAGGAAAACATGGACAGGAAGGATAAATCAAACCATCATGTTTTGGTGGAGACTGATAGAGGAAACAGTTTGAAATGATTTAACCTTCATAAATCAATAAATTATTGATGATCTAAGGGGCCATTTGATTCATCAAAAAAATTAATAGGACAGAATTTTTGGTTTCATTATCCCATCCCTAAAGATGATGAATTTTTTAAATATTTAGATAATCACATAATTGATTTCACATCATGTCATAATAAAAATATAATCTATTGTTGTTTTGTTGATAAATTTCCACATCATCCATAAATCCTATAAAGAAATGATTAAAATGAATTTTTCACAACTGAATAAAATCATAAGTCCAAAAACAACTATCACGACCCATCCCCCGACGCATGTGTCATGACTACCCCATTCCCACCTTCCATAGGCCAGTAGATGGCGTCTAGCACAAAATAACTAAATACCTAAGCTGGTAAGGCATTGCCTTTAAAAAACATAAATACACTCAATAAGAGTTAGCTGGAAGGAAAAAACTAAGTAAAACTATATACAAAACAGTGATGAAAAGTAAAGGGGGTCGGAATACAAGCCCAACAGGAAAGTATAGGTACAACTAAAAAACAAGTACAACTGAAGAAAAGTAAAATAGCTGATTGGAAATTCTCTAGGGAATCCTACCTGATGTGTAGGTACCGATAGCCTCCACAGCACTCAACGTCTGTCCGTCTTTTCCGTGTACCATCACATCGTGTGGGGTGCCTCCAGGTACCCTTCAGTCCTCCTATACATAGCCTCAGTCAGCACTGTCTATCGTCTGCTACCAACACAATGATGTGCGCGCATAACCCATGCAGGGGTGAGTATAAAGATACTTAGTTGGGTCCCTGAGACCCTCAAGGTCATACAAAATCCAACAAGGATAAACCACCAAGAATGAAAAAAATAGATGACCACACTTAGTTATATGCCCACACATACTCCTAAGTTATCATGTAATCCATCTCAATTATGAGTTAAACAAAAAATTCAAAGACACAGCTCAAAACGAGGATTTTATTCAAGGGGTGGTAACAAGTAACACCCCCTACTAAACTGTCAATACTCGGCTACAGGTGTACTCTTCCTCTATAGAGCACTATTGTAACACCACAAGTTTTTCTAAACATTAATAGAAATGCACTGATCTTTATTTTAAGTATATATTTTTAACTATCCTTTAAAACATAAATTTTCCACTTCTTTTTTTTGAATTTCATTTAACTGTAATCTACAATTGTGTTCAGTATGTTATTTGGAGTCTATTAGAACCAACATGATTTTTGGAAAATAGTAACATACCCTTTTGAATAGTAATATGAATAGTAATATGACCCTAATTAATAGAAAATTTTATTATTATTTTATTTTCATAAGGCTTTAAGATAATAACATATGGGATAATTTTTCATCATGATATAGAAGTTATTATATAATTTGAGTTGTTAATTTTTTAATTAAGAATGAATTTATTTAAAAATTAATTTAATACATTTTAGAAATTTATTATAAAAAAATAGACTTCATTTTTTTATTCTAAATTTTGAAAAATGGTTAGGGTAAATGTTTGGGATTTTTTTGAAATTCAAGAAATATTTATGAATAGTTAAATACGATAAAATATGATAAATGCTAAATACTTGATTTACTACATCATTAGTGGTGCAAGGATTATTTAATCCCACTTGGTTCGAACTCACATTCCATTATTACTATTTGGGTTCACCTGAAGTATGATTATTCCTAGTCTTGAGCAGTACTGTTATAATAATGATTAAAATAATGAAAAATACCCCATATCATCCACTATAAATCCCAACATCACTCCCCTCTTCCTCTCACACCTCTCAAACCATTGGAAATGTAAAATTTCTTCCAAATTCCTTCCCCAATCTTCTTCACCACGTCCTAGAGCTGCTGGTCTTACCAAAATACAAAAACCAATGCTCTTAAGGAGGTTCTCAAGGATAAGAGATCAAGTGGTAAACATCCTCTTGTGTTTTCATTATTTTATTTATCTGTATGTTATTCTCTTCTATTCCCTTTGTCTTATGATGGGAGATTTCATGAAATGTATCCATTTAATTGCCATATTATTTATGAATGATGAGATATCCCCTTCCTATCATCAGTCAATTTTTATAAAATTTTACGAAATGTCGTTAGGCTGTCGAATTTTAGTGAGAAATTTATCATGTTTTCTTTTATTCTAAGATTCCATTATTTTCTTCTTATTTCCTCACCTCCTCTTAACCAATAAGCATGAATGATCCAAAATCATGTATATTCTGAATGTTCACATTTTCATGGAAAATTCATCATCATTATTCTCGTCCTCTCCCACTTATTCTAGGAATTAAAACATTGTCTGTGATGTGTTGAATTACCGACATCGTGGACGATGTGATTTCAATTTTCATTAAATCTTTATTTTCTGGTCATGAAACCATTTTTATGGTTTAACAAAGATATTATATATTTATTATGTTTCATCCTTGGTTATGAAAATATTTTTTACTCATGGTTTTAATTTACAAAATGAAATGAGGTCATTTTTACCAAAGAACCACTAAAATGATCAAAAGGATCATTATTAAAGTTATAACTTAAGAATCATCCCCATGTAATAATTCATAATGATACATGGAAGAATTTATGTTACTGGTTATATATAAATAATACTTCATTCCAATTCTTCGGTTTCACTTCCATTCAATAAGAACTTCCATCATTAACCAAACTTTGAAAACACGAAAAGAACTCACCCAAAAACAGTGCAAGAGGCAAAATCATAACAATTAAAGGGTGATATGATGTTATGAAATTATTATATAAGACGTTATAAACATAAAAATGTTTCTTTTAAACATTAATAACACTCTTTTACCCATTATACAATAGTTTTAAATAATTTTTAATTAAGATAAATCTGATGTAAGGGAATTCTAAACCCGATTTCCATTCTTTGGTTTAACCATCTACATCATTATTTACGTGCAATTTGAATTGTTTATGTGATGGGTTATATTTTTATTATTTTTTAGTATTTATATTTACAGTATATATACAAACTACATCCACTATATTAAGTCTCTCTTCAATTGTATGATATTTATAAGTGGATTTCTTTTAAAATCCTCTTTTTAAATTTGGTTTTACAAAATTCCAAAGTAATGTTTTTATGGAATTATTCATTTTGTATGGTTATATTTTGGTATGTGGGAATTATTTATGATGAAGGGTGGGACCTATATCTCTCTCCAATTCATTGGTTATAAGTAAGTTGGAGGTCGGCCGTATGGTTACTCCAAGTGTAACTTCGATGGTTACACAATGTAAGGTAGCCGTGAGGGTTACAAATTATAAGGTAGCCACAAATGGTTACAAGATTATGTAAGTAATTATGAGACATACCATTATGATTATATTTATGTTCTCATGTTTTTTTGGATCTTTTTTAAATCTCTTTTTACACAAATTAATTATATATGGGTGACAAGAATGTCTTTTGAAAAATGCTTTCATACGTTATGAGTATTCATGGACTAATGTGATCTTTCCTTATTTCCCATCCCTTACAAAGATTTTTTGTTAATACCATGTTTTTAAATTATTTTTAATATATTAATTTATGTGTAATACAAGGAAGGAATCCATGATAAATGTTGAATAATTTTCATGGATTCTTGTTTTATGTTTTAATGTTTTATATTTTGAAAAAAATGGAAAATGTTTTTATGGTATCTGCTCCGTAATAATGTGTAATGTTATGAATTTATTGTCCTAATTATATAAAGATCCAAACATTAAAAGATAACCAATGTAATATGATGTTTTTTCTTGACTATATTCAAGATTATTTATATAATAAGGTTGTGTCCTTATAGTTGGTATTAGAGGATTGTTTAGATAACATTAGGGCTTAAGGTGATATTAATTGAATACCATAAATGATTTTAACTCTATGTTTAATTTGAAATGATTGGAATTTACAGATTACCATGTTTCTTCATCTAAGACATATTTGTTCGGAATAGATGACCGTAGAACAAACATGGATGATTATGAGGAGAGGCACTGACAAAATGACATCCTTCCGAAACTACATCCCAGAATGTTAGGGATTGAAACCAAATAGTGTGTGATAGTAATGGCTCAGCTAACATAGGAAATAAATTGTGGTTGCATCCATGAAAGTGAACCAATTGAAGTACCACAACATAACAAGACAGTATTGGAACATTTCATGAGACACCATCCTCCAACATTCAATGGATCTTCTAACCCAGTAGCACAAGAAGGACAGATCAAAACCCTTGAAAACATATTCGATGTTATGGGATGCTTATAAAATCAAAATGTAATTATTTCCATTTATCATTTTGAAGGGGAAGCTGATCTTTGGTGGTCAATGGTAAGTTATATCAGGGGTAGAGAGGATTTTGATACCTTACAGTGGGATGAATTTAAATTTTTTTCCCTTGAAAAATATTTTCCTAAGATAGTGAGATGTAGGATGTAGAACCAATTCCTTGAATTGATTAGATGGAGGGAGATTCAGTGGCTATTTGTGATGTGAACTTCACCTGACTGGCATGGTATGGCCCAAATTTTATTCTGGACCATGATAGAAAAATAAACAACTTTTAATCAGGATTGAAGCCAAGGTGTTGAAGGGAGTTGGCCTCCCATGAATTCAAAAGTTATGAGAAACTTTTCAGATGTGTCGAGAGGGTATAGATGGAGTATGCTGATTATCATGTGCATTTTGGAAACAAAGAGAAGAAGGGGTCCAATTGGTATGAAATTGTTAATAATCAACCAAAGAAATCTGATGGTATGAAAATCCAGTTTCCAGTTTGAGAAAAGTGTAGAAAGAAACACCCTAGGGAATGTCTTAGAAAAAATGGGATGTGTATTAAAGGTGTTATGTTTGGACATATGGCCTGATATTGTAAAGAAAATGATCCAATGACTAATCCTAATAAGCAGACTGTAATGTTTTTTAAATGTGGTGATTTGGGTCATTACGCAAATGCCTACCCAAAGAGAGATTCAAATGTTTCAAAGAATCAAGACTACAAGAAGAAAGGTGTAGAGAGACCCTTTGTGACTATGTCAACAGATGTATGGCCATCCAATGAAGTTTTATCGTGTACATTGTTTTTTTAATATGATTTTGCTAAAGTTTTGTTTGATACGAGGTCTACAAATTCCTTCATCTCTGAGATATTTTTTTCTAAATTGGAAATATCACCTCAACAAATAATACCCTAACTTCGTATTAAAACACTACGGGGAAATGATATAGAAAATTAAAATTATAAGAATCTATATATTGTGGTTTGTGGAGAGACTTTACCTGCTAACCTTATTGTTTTACCACTAGTCGAGATTGATGTTATTCTGGGAATGAATAATATTTCTGATTAACATGTTTCTTCCTATGGAATTGGGTATGACCTCGATTATTTAAGGTTCAAAGATTCCAATCAGTTTCTAATGGGTTTATTCATAGAACCAGAAACATCCAATGATTCTATATCAATTTGGACCTACATTCCAATGTTTTGTGAACACTAGTTATGGACTGATGAAGCTTATGAATTTTCATTGGTCGAGAGGATGGGAGGTCAGACTCATCACACCATTGTGGGGGGAATTATTTTATACTCCGGGACTCTCTTTGTAGATTTATGTTATGTTCGTGAATCCTTGTTACATTACCATGTATGAAAATGAGCTTTCCTTTATATCTAAAAATATATGATTAGTATGTATAACATTTAGAGAATCTCTTATATGTATTCAAGGTTCTTCATCTATAGATAATCATCTGTATTTTTTAGAGATTCTTGTTTAATGGTATCTTGCGACAGTTTATATAGTAATCTCATGGTCATTATGATAACCATACTGTTTTTAAAGCCACTCAGCTGGGAACTTGAAGCTTATTGTCATTAAGAAGGACATAAATTATTTCAGAGTTGGGATCATCCCCGCTGATGGGCTACCTATGTATCCTTTGTTTTAGAAAAGGAATCAAAACCCACATAGTTCGAATAAATAAGTATGATGTTTATGCATGATTGATGGCTCAAAGAAAGATGTCATCATTACTTTTTCACACTAAGCTCACGTGAGTCATGCTCGGTGTGAGAAACAATAGGTATTGGTAAAACTAGACAATTATTCCAGAAAATATTCAATTATAATAAATGAAGTTGGGCATATGTATGTATGATTTCCCTGATAGATGATGATTAGGATCTACTTCAGGGATTAAACACATGGACAAGGACCATAATGGTATATGTGATTTATGGATATTTGGATGCATAACTTCAGACTTAATCCTGAGAAGGATGCCCAAATACGAGAGGAATTATGATTGGGTTTTATTCCTGATAAGGAATCCAAAATCAAAATTAAATTAAGAATGGTTAAATGAAATTCTTACATGAGATTATTCCTAAGAAGGAGGCCCAGGTTAAGGGGAATTATGAAAATTGTGGCTTATTCCTAGGAATGAGGCCCAGGATAAGGGAACTTGGAACATGGGGCTTACTCCTAAGGAGGATGCCCATATTTGGGAACTTAAAGACTGGGGTTACTTTTGAATAGGATACCCATGTTAGGGGATTTGGGGCTTACTCATAAAAAGGATGCCCGTTGAATAGGGAATTTTTGGGCTTACTCCTCACGAGGATGCTCATATTTAGAGAACTTGGACTATGGATTACTCCTAAAATGGAGGCCCTAGTTAAGGAAAATTATGACTAGGGCTTACTTCTGAAAAGAAGGCCCATATTAATGATCCTCTCATATTTTAAAGGATGAGGTTCAATGAATCAAATCACTCACATTAGTGAAATTGTGATATGTAAATCACTATGTTTTCAGAGATTTTCCACATAATTCCTTTCAAATAACTAACACAATCAAGGAAACATGCCATAAAATGGATTTTAAGAGTGTCTTGAAGTCTAAATCTTGAGTAGTAGTGGTGGATTTGAATAAGAGAGGTGAAGACACAGGACCGGAACCCAGAAAGAGAGAGGCGCGAAAGTCCTGGTAGTGCAAGTATACTTGCGCGACACATGGGTACTTGCACGACATTCAACTCTTGGGGTAATTCATTGGTGAGACTTGTCTCAAGAACTTAGAATTATCCCTAAAGGCTTCCAAAAGAGTGGTATGCAAGTTCTATTGAAGGGATAAGGCGGCGCGCAAGTGTGGCCAATTCCCTTAAGGGATGGCCACTTAGGCACGCAATTTTTGATGAGTTTCAACACATAGGACTTGTTTCCCTTGTTTAGAGCTTTCATTCTAGGTAATAAATTAGCATAAAAGTGTTTGGAAGACTTCCAGAAGAGACTAGGGTGCCGGGAGCTTGAATATGAGTTTAGTAATTTTTTCTTCCTCGAAATCAGGGGCCCACAAGGGGTATTTTTGGCATTGAAGGCATTGAGTGAAAGACAAATAGGGCATTCAAGTCACCTACAGGACCACTATGTGGCACACATGTATACTTGCACGACCATGATAAAATATTCTCAACCCAAGTGGGAATAAATCCTTCTTCATTCCTTTGTCTATTTTTTATGTTTCTTAAAAGGATGAATCACTTTGGACTAAGGTATTACCCTTTTTCAGTCCATAGAATTTGTGATAGAAAGGAACGTCAACAAAAGTCCCTCCTCAAAGTTGGATTTTAAAGAATGAGGATGTGACTCTGAGGAAAAAAAAGGAGAAAACCAATGAACTGTGGCGTGCAAGTGTTTAGTGCGCAGATGGTGTCACGCCAGCTTCAGCGCGTAGGGTTAGGCGTGCATGGTTGTGGCCTTGTCTATAAATACGTGCCTCATTCTCGCGCAAAGCACCCGACATTGAACTGTTAGAGCTCTCGTCGCGTAGGTTGAATATTTTTCGTGGTTTCTATTCTTCGTTTTCTATTTCACGCTGCTGTAGATGCATTTTGACATACACGTAGATACGTTCACACCAACATTGGACTTGCGTGCCTTAATTCTATTGCCATTTTTCAACTTTCTTCACAAATTTTATGAAATGTTAACTTACTTAAGAGTTAATTTATTCAAACTTTGTGCAGATTCAATGGTTCCTAGATAAATTGGAATGGATGATGAACTGGATATAAAGTATATTAATGATATGATGAAAATCGTTGGCCATGACTATTATGATATAAACAATAGCACTCTCCCAGATTTGGCCATGTACTTGAAGAAATATCTTGTCAATTTCCCACAATGTACCTACTTGCCTCTGTATGGCCATGATCATCTGCAAGGAGTCAATGTTCTAGATGCAAAGAACTATACTCCAGAGATGCAACTGCACTGTAACCCCTCTATTTTAGTTATCTTGTGCATTAATATCAACAATGATGGTGTGAACTTTCAAATTTTTCCTCCATGGAATTTCCTTGCCGATATGAAAATAGAAAACCCATGGGATGAAATGTTTTCTGCTATATTTTAGTGGAGAGAAGACTATCGTGGCATTAGAACAATATTATAAAAGAGCAGTCTCTATAAATGGTTCTTTACTTCCAATGCTTCATTCTTAAATCAATGTATCTATTTTCCAAGTATCTTTGATAGGAACAGAGTCACTGTTTGATCAGTAGAACATTTTCTCAAACCATACTCAAGAAAATTCTTATATAATTTCTCCAAGAAGAGCTAGTATCACTGCATCTCTTATTGGATCCAGTTGAATGAATGAATTCCAGGTGGCTACTGATGAAGCTCGGGATGATTTTAATCAAATGGATATTTATGTTGAAAGTCATTTGTAATTATTGAAAAATTTGAAAATACTCCATTCTGTGGATGTCCTTCTAACTTTTGTGCACCAAATGAAAAACACATTTATTTTCAATCATTTTTTCATGCTCTCTTTTGCTACCTGCTTTAAAGGGAAATGGTCCTAGTAAGCATAGTTTGATTTTATTTACGATTATTATAAATATCCCTACAAACATTAAATATTTTAATTGCTCATTATTACCTAAAATCATACAAAATGTATGTTTAGTGAGCTGGGACTTGACTTTTAATCAGATTTCAATTGTCTTTTGTGGGCAGTTTAAAGTCTTGCACGTCAGACATAAAAAATCTAATGTGTAATATCAAAATATATATGACCGAATGGATTAAAATTGACTCAATTCCTTGAAAATTCATCTGAAAACATATTTCCACACTCATGTTTGAGTGAATATATGTAAAATATGACTTAAGAAATTTTGAATTTGAGGAATGAGAAGAAAAATGGGCAAAAAGGAATTAGAAGAAGTAGTTCCCAAAAGTGAAGTTACCACTATTTAACAAACCCTTTAGGGGATTGAATTATGCAGGGCCGCCTAAGGGCATTGGCTGCATAGTCAAATAATAGCGTCTTTTGGCTGACAGGTCTGTTATGTATATTACTTATGCAAGGCCGCCTAAGGGAACGTGCTGCATAGTCAGGCAAAAGAACTCTCAAAAATTTACTTTTCTACTACTAAAAAGCCAATGGATGTTTATGAAGATTCAAATTTTCCAAAGCACAGTGTTTTCTATATGGAGAGAGGTACTCGAATATGGAGATGATATTTCCAAACAAGATCATCTAGGAACTTGACTAATGTCACTCCTATGAAGGTCTGACCCAAACGAAGGTAAGGGGAATATAAACCATAGACTTGAATACTTTTAGATCCTGAAAAAGAGTATGGGATAAATATGTTAAGGATGGCTATTTTTTTCCGGATCATTACATATCGTCGTTAAGAAAACTAAGGACAAAAGAGGTTTTCCTCCCATGAATGAAGTCACCATTATTTGAAAAACTCATTAGGGGGTTGAATTATGCAAGGCTACCTAAAGGAATTGGATGCATAGTCAAATAAATGTATCTTTTGGCTGACAAGTCTGTTATGTTGACTGTTTATGCAAGGCCGCCTTAGGGAATGTGCTGCATATTTAGGAAAAAGAACGCTCCAAAATTGGACATTTTTGTGACCTAATGTCAAGAAAAGGGTTATAGAGATCTCAAAGTATATATGGTTAGGATTATGACAAATGAAAATTGGTATTGTCCAATGCATGAAAGAGATACATGGATCAATGCTAACCATAATCATGTTTTGGTAGGGTCCTGAATTTTGATGCTGGACTTCACAACATATCTCATTATAATGAGAATCAATTCAAATGTATTTCATGAAATATAGTTTAATGTCATATGGGACGAGAGTATGGGAGATCCTAGTTTAGGGTCATAGAGATCGGACCATAATAATGATTACACAGTGTGTGTTTTCACAGGGACTTGTCAGCCAGGGGACTGAAAGT
Organism: Viscum album; assembly: GCA_963277665.1. Taxonomy (NCBI): domain Eukaryota; kingdom Viridiplantae; phylum Streptophyta; class Magnoliopsida; order Santalales; family Viscaceae; genus Viscum; species Viscum album. The sequence continues at coordinate 852,579,504 of OY728143.1, read as the reverse complement.
GGAATTTGGGGTTTGGCCCAAAAGACATGGGGCTAAATTCGAGAGATGCTCGAACGTTCCTACGTAACCCGTAAGGATTGGAATCAAGCCCACGTAGTTCTAGAAATACCCAATATACAGATTTGGTTCATACAAATGAAGGGTGAAAGGGGAATTTAGTGCAATGATGGTTTGACCCAAGATAAAAGGTTCGAGCATTTCCATGTATGCATGTAGTCTTTGGAATATAACATGATTGGAGATCAATGTAAATAATTATTTCCTCTATGGTGAGGGTATCAATGAATGTTGTAGTTTATTGTCATACAGGACAAAAGTGTTGTACTGTTTAATGTCATACAACAAGGACAAAGGTGAACCAATGAAAAAATATAGGTTCTGGGGGCGGTTTCACGAATCAACATCGTATGATAGGGAAGTGAACCGATGTGATGATATTGTTTTGGGTTTAAACCTTTTGAGGTTTCCTACGTACCCATCCTAGAAGGAAAGGATCAATGTACGTGGAGTTCAATTGATGACTGAATTGGTGATCAAGTTGTTTTTGAGAAGAACAACCTAAAAATGGTGTTGGGACTTACGAATGGTTAGCGAACCAGAGATGGTGTTATGGTTGAAGTTTACTCTAAGATCACATGAGTCATACTCGGTGAGAAAATAAGAGTTATAAATAACCATAACGATTCATAGTTTAATGTCATGTAAGACGTATAAAGGGACTATGAAATTTAAAGTCTTGAAGTGAGGACTATGGGTGCTGCATAGCTTAATGTCATGTAGAAGGGAAAAATACAGTTTAACATCATGTAGGACGTATTAAGGGACTTTTCTCAATTTTACGTCATGTAGGATTGTTTCCCTTGGAATTCGGGGATGACCTCCTGGATTGGGAGATTCAAACGTTCTGATCAGTTTCTAACGGGTTTGTTCGTAGAACCGGAAACATCCAATGATTCCACATCCACTTTGACCTACTTTCCAAAGGTAGGCACTTCATTAGTCTGTGAACTGATGAGGCTTAGGAATTTTCATTGGTCGAGAGGATGGGAGGTCGGACTCATCACACCTTTTTTAGGGGAATTATTGTCTATTCCGGGACGCTCTTTATAGATTTAAGTTACGTTCGTGAATCCTTATTATATTACCAAGTATAAAATGAGATTTCCTTCAGTTTAACAATAAATGATTAAATATGTAAGAAATTTATATAATATTTTATATATATTCTAGGTTCTTCATCAATAGAGAATCATCTATATCTATTTAGAGATTCTTGGTCAATGGTATCCTTCAAAATATTTATATAAAAGTCTCTTGGTCATTATGATGACCAGGCTGGTTTTAAAGCCACTCAGTGGGGCACATGAAGTTTATTGTCATTCAGAAGGAAATGAATTATTTCAGAGTTGGGATCGAACCCATAGATGGGCTACCTACATATCCTTTGATTTGGAAAAGGAATCAGAACCCACGTAGTTCGAGTGGTGAAGTATGATGTTTATGATTGATGGCTCAAAGAAGGATGCCACAATTACTTTTACACACTAAGCTCACGTGAATCATGCTCGGTGTGAGAAAAAAGAGGTATTGGTAAAAATTAGACAATTGTGCCATGAAAGATGCAATCATAAGAAGTAATGTGGGGATTATGTATGTATGACTGCCCAGATAAATTTTAGGATTTACTTTAGGGAGAAAATCCAGGAACACGGTCCATAAATGTATATGTACTTTATGGAGATTTGAACACTCTAGCGCGGGACATATTCCTGAAAAGGAAAGAGAAATCAGGAGAGGATTAGTAATTGGGTTTTACTCCTGAGAAAGAATCCCAGATTAAACGTAAATTAGGACTGGTTAAAGAGAATTTAAGGGACTCAGGGCTTACTCTTGAAAAGGAAGCCCAAGATTTATGACTGGGACTTATTCTTGAAAAGGAAGCCCATGTTAAGGATTAAGATCTGGGGCTTACTCCTAAGAAGGAAGCCCATATTAGAGACTAGGGCTTACTCCTGAAAATGAGACCCAGATTAGAGGATCTGGGGCTTACTCCTAAGAAGGATGCCCAAAAATTAAAGGACTTGGGGCTTACTCCTAAGAAGGATGCCCATATTAGAGGACATATGACTTGGGATTATTCTTGAAAAGGAGACCCAGGTTAAGGATTCTATCATCTTAAAGTATGAGGTTGAATGAATTAATTCTCCATATTTAGTGACATAAAGATATTTAAATCACTAGGTTTTAAGAGATATTCCACAGAATTCCTTTCAGATAAGGAAGTCAAATCAAGAAATCATGCCATAAATGGATTTTAAGAGTGTCTTGAAGACTTCATCTTGAAAATTAAAGGTATAATGGATTAAGAGGGGTGAAATGGGAAAGAATGGCACCCAAAAAAGGAAGGGGCATGCATGTCTTCAAAGGCGCGCAAGTATTGTGGGGGCGCGCAAGTATTGGTCGCGCAGGTATACCTGCGCGACATGGTGGGTACTTGTGCAATATTCAACCAGCATTGAAATACTTGAGTGACTCTTTATTAAAGCCTTTAGGATCCTCTTGAGATTATTCCATCAATGGGACGTGCAAGTTCTATTGAAGAAAGAAGGCGGCGCGCAAGTGTGGCCACTTCCCTTAAGGGCTGGCCACTCTGGCGCGCAATTGTTGATGAGTTTCAACACTTAGTCCTTCCTCCTTCTCTTTAGATCTTCTGTTCTAGGTAGGAAATTACCTTAGAAGTGTTCCGGAAGCTTTGATAAGAGACTTGGGCATAGGGAGCTTCAATACGAGTTTCTGGAAAAAGGATCAGATCTCTGGGGGGGGCCCACGGGGTCTATTTATAGGCAGGAGAAGACCCTGGGCGGTTACCGGGCGGTTATCACTTATGTCGCGCAAGTCACTTGCTCTACCATAAGGTCGTTGCGCAAGTGGACTTGCTTGATAGTGATAGAACTTGCGCAGTACAATTGCATTTGATCCTTTGTTCATTCCTTTGTCGATTTTTGATATTTTCTTCAAAGGTTGAATCACTTTGAGCTTAGATATTCCCCTTTTCCGATTTTATATTCTATGACGAAAGGAGCGTAAAATAAAGTCCCCCCTCAGAGTTAGATCCGGAGAGAATTAGAGGATTTGACTCTGAGGAAATCGACTACATCCAAAGGAAAAGGGGGTGTGCAAGTCTTCAGGGCACAGAGGGCGGCCCTTAAGTTTGCGTCGCGCAGGCTTTGAGTGCCCTCTGTACGGCGCGCAGATAGGCTTCCTGGCCTATAAATACACAGCTTTGGCCGCATATAGCATCTGATCCAGAATTTTCTCGAGCTCTCGCCATGCAAGTCTCTTCTTTCCACTGTTTCCTCACTGCCACGCTACTCTCCAGGTAATAGGACTTGCGCGGTGATACATGCGCGACAAAAACTTGCGCGACACATGTAACACTTGCGCGACATCTCCATACTTACGCGCCTTAATTACTTAGCCATTTTTTTAATTTATTTCACAACAATTGTGAAAAATTAATTAATATATAAATTAACTTATTCAACTCTTTGTGCAGAATTAATGGCTCTTAGACCCGGATTAATTGATGAACTGGCTAGCAAGCGGATAGATGATATGATGAACATCATTGGCCATGATTATTATACTGTCAAATATAGCACTCTTCTGAATTTGTCTATGTATCTGAAGAAATATCATCTCAACTTTCCTCAATGCACTTATCTACCTTTGTATGGCTATGGTAATATACAAGAAGTCATTATTCCAGAAGTAAAGAATTATCTTCCATTTTATTGGTTTCAGAATTATACCAACTTTGCTTCAGCAAATATCTCAGGTGGAGGAGTATTTATAACTGCTGGAATAGTGGAGAAGGCCTATATGATGCATCATAGCCCTTGCACACCAGATCTAAAAAAACACCTGAGCTTCAACCACATTGTCATCCTTCGATCTTCCAAAATTCTCAGAAGGATCAATCCAAAGGCTGGAAGAAAAGTTGGGACTTCCGTCCTGGGGGAGGTGTGAAGCCAACTTGGATGTGGGCATAATGGGTGCGACAGACCTGCGTAGAGTTTATCGAGGATCTGAAGAGAGATGCAATATATGAGGCTGTCTGGGTCGGGTAAACATATGTTTACAGACATGATAACTTTGTGCCAGAGATACTCAGCCACTGGAGCCCAACAACTAATTCTTTCCATCTGACTCATGGAGAAGTAAGTATCAGTTTCTGGGATGTCCACAAGATCTCAGGGGCTCCAATTTTAGGCGATATGTATGATGAATTCATTCCTCCCAAGGTGACTTGGAATGATTCAGAGTAGACTCCTGCTTTAGCTCGAGAATTATTTATGATCTTCCATAGGCTCAAGAGTTCATAGACCTCATTAACTCATTTTAGAAAAGATATTCATCCGGAAGAGTGGATGAATGTATTTCTCATTGAGAAGAAAGAGATGGAACTAAAAGAAAAAGGATCCAAGAAAATGAAATCCAAGGATACCAGGCCCAAACGTCCTACCACCTATCCAACACCCGAGAAGAGAGGAGCTCCTGGCACATTCTAACCAACTCTAGAAGCAGGAGAGTTTGAAAAGTGGGGATATGAAGTGAATCAAAGAATTACAAAGAAGACTCGTCTGGCGGGTTTCTTGGCAATGTGGCTTAGTGTTTATCTTCTGCCAGTCAGGGATTCGAATGGAGGCATTAGGCCAGGGACCTTCGTCATTGCAGCAAAGTTGGCTGAGGGAAAAATGGTTGGGTTAGCTACCCCCATTTTAGCAATGATTCACAGGAGTTTACTTCATGTCTTTATGGGTAAATCTCCTTTAAGAATAGTGAGACCATTCCAGGTTTTGTGGGGATGGATTGCCACTCACTTCAGGACTTACAATGTATAAAATGGATTACAAATTCCTAGAATCTCCTTCAGACCGTCAGTGCAAGCATTCTTTGGAATTTCTCCATTAGATGTTAATGGTTATGATATGAAAGTGAAGCTGAGCATGTTTAAGGAATTCAAATTCTTTCCCTATGGAATTCCGCCATCTGGGCGGTTTTTTGATGATGGGACAACCCATTTGGATTTGAGGGCATACATGCTAGCTTGCAGGGATGGTGTGTTAGTAGCCAGGATTGATGGAGAGATCATATGTGAGGCCTATGCTCCATATAGATTTGCACGCCAATTCAAATGTCTGCAAAAGATTGTTGTATCCCCTCCGGTACATGTCAGGTTAGAGCAACATCCAATGGTTTCTTGACAACTATGGCTGCTGACATCAAGAGAGTAGAATGGGGTAGTATTTGATCTACCACTTGAAAAATTGGCACATAATTTGACCACATATTATGCCGAACACTGTATAGCATCATTCCCCAAAGATACATTGAATCACCCAGTATATCAAGTAGGAAAGAGGAAGAGAACTGTAGAGAATGAAACCCTTCCTCATGAAGGTGATGCTTCATCACCTAAAATTGGTTCAACAGACTCCTCTTCTAGAACTGTTTCACCGGATTATCATGATGGGGTTGATGAGGCACAACCAGAAGCAAAGCGGTTTCATGCTTGATATAATACTCTCGCCAGAAATAAAAGACCCACTCCATCAACTTCTGGTGAGTTGTTTTATTGTAGTAATTTTAATCACAGCCACTTTATAAAGCAATAAGTCTTACTTTCTTATTCTCTATCTGTAGCTGCAGGAGCTGGGAAGAAATTAAAGTAAAAAATTGTAGGAACTTCCTCATAGCCTTCATATCTAAGACCAGAGGCTGTTCAGCTATGGCAGAGATTATATTGTGGTACTGAGACCGCCTCGCTGGATTTTTGTGAGGGCCTACAACTTCTTGGAATAGGAAATCTTATGGCTTCTAAAAATATTCAATACGAAGATAACCCAAATGATGTGCGAGCTTACATCAGAGAGCTGGAAATGCTCATATATGCCACTGATGACTCTGTTCCTATCACCAGGCGGGTGACGGAAATGATTGATCACGGCGCCACTAAGGGGGCTGGTGGTTCTGGAGATGAGGAATGGCAAGAGTACGTGGCTCCTCAAGATGTAAGTTTTCTTTCCTTATTTTCTTTGCAACGTGATTTCAGTTGAAGCTTTGTAACTTAAGGAAGTTATTTTCTTCATCTTGTAGCTTGAAATGAATGGAATTGGGGTTCCTTCGCCATAGTATAGCCCTGGTGGTACTGCTATCAGGGCTGCTGCTGATTCTCCTTGCGAACTAGGTGAGATATCTCCAGGCCAGCAGGCCATGAATGAGGCGCTGGACATAGCCTTCCATTCTCCAATCCAAGTTCCAATAAGGGAGACTACTGATACTCCAAAAAAACAAAATAAGCAAAGGAAACGAAGGAGGAAATCCATAGCTAAACGCTTCATTAGCAGCGGTAAGTCCTTCGAACAATCACGAGCTTACACCCATAATCACATGGTTACTCATATTTCTATGGATTGCAGGGGCTTCTTCAATTTCCCCCTTGAGGGAAGGGACTGATCCTCCTTCAAAGGCCGTGGAGGGTGCTGTAGAACAATCACAGACCCAAGCTGACCTGGCTGCTCCTGGAGAAGAGCTAGCATCCATTCCCAGTATCCCTCCTGCTGCTGAAGACGCTGTCCAGGGTCAGGGGTTGCAGGATGCAAGTCAGCAAGAAGATGTAGCATATGCTCTCACTGGTGATACTAACCAGGATTCTGTAATATCATTGGATGAAATTTTGAATCAAGGAATGACTTTTGAAGAATTTTATGATCATGCTAAGTTGTCATGTGATTTAGAAGACCTTGTGCGTTAGTGCTACCCTTCGCCCAAATTTTTAAAAAAAAATTACACTTCTAACCATGACTGAAAACAATATGCAGTTTCTTCCGTAGAAGCTGCCGAACTGCCAATGCCTGAAGAGGGTGTGAACATTGATGTCAACCCTACCATTTCAGAAACATTAGCTCAAGTAGAGATAAACCCAATAAACCCTCCTGAGACCCTTCTTGAAAATCCTGTTGAGACCGGGAATGATGGGGAGAAGTCTTCTGAGGTTGCTGAACCATCCTTGGGTAAGGGATAACAATATTTGTGATTGTACTTTATTCGCAAGACAATCTATTCTATTGTTATCCTTTTAAGCTAACTAAATCATTCCATTAATCATGCAGGGCCATCAACTGCAATGACTAGATCTGGAGGTGAGGCCTCAGCCTCTACCCCAACAGGAATTGAAAGTGAATAACCACAAATCAGGTTGGAAAAGGCATGACAAGGAACTTCTTTAAGTGCATTAATTCTAGATTACATGCCCCCCTCCGATGATGATGTTGAATCAGATCTAGAAATGCTTAAAGCATTCAGCTTTTCACGACATAAGGCATGGAACAACATATGGAACATCATATCTGGGGTGCCTTTAGAAGAGCTACCATAGAAAATTCCTCGATTGTCATCCCAATTTGTTATACTAGTACTTGGTGGTTTTGGATATGAAAAGATCCACGCCATGGTGAAACAGATCATTTTCAGGAGGGAGCAGGTGAAAAAATGTCACGAAGATTTGATCAGAGTGAAACTGTCAGTCAACATAGGCGAATTTGAGGCTACGGTATCCCAAGCTGAAGCTGATTATGATGCCAAGATGAAGGAGCTGAAGCATAAAATCAAAGAAAAAGTCATCCAGCAGGTGCAACTCCAGCAACAGTTAGATGTTGTTATTGGGGAACTTGATCAGCTTAATAAATCATTGGATGAAACTCATATGAATGGCATGAAATCCATCGCAGATGCTAAGAAGGCACTTCATCAAGATGAAAAGAGTGAAGTTGTTCAAGTGCACGAGCTTCAAGTAACTGCTGATAAATCTCCGGATGTCGTAAATCAAATGAAGAGTTATGTTTAAAGCCTCTTGTAATTCTTGAAAAAGAGAAGAGACTCCAGTCTGTGGATATCCATCTAACTCTTGTGTATCAATGAAAAACACTTTCATCTTCAATCATTTGTACCTGCATTCTCTCACTACCTGCTTCAAATTTACTTAAACCAATGGGCCTAGTAAGCATAGTTTTATTTTTACTAGGATTATTACAAATAACCTTATAAACTTTGAACCTTTTTAATTGCTCAATATTACCTAATCATACAAAATGTATGTTTAGTGAGCTGGAACTTGACTTTTATTTAGAGTTCCTTTTTCTTTTGTGGGAAGTTTAAAGTCATGCACGCCAGACATAAAGGGGCTAATATTTAAGGTCGAAATAGATTTGACCAAAATGGATTAGGATTGACACAATTCCTTGAAAATTCATTTGAAAACATATTACCATACTCAAGTATGAGGGAAAATATGTAATCTATGACTTAAGAATATTTGAATCTGAGAAATGATATGAAAAAGAGCTAAAAGGCATTAGATGAAGTAGTTTCCAAGAATGAAGTTACTATTATTTAACAAAACCCACTAGGGGGGTTAATTATGCACGGCCACCTAAGGGAATTGGCTGCATGGTCAAATAAATAGCATCTTTCGGCTGACAAGTCTGTTATGTGGACTGTTTATGCAAGGCCACCTATCGGCACGTGCTGCATAGTCAGGAAAAAGAACTCTCAGAAATTTACTTTCCTAGTGCTAAAACTAGTGAAAGGTTATGGATATTCAAATTTTCTAAAGTATAGAGTTTGTTGTATGGAAATAGGTACTTGAATATGGAGAAGATATTTCTGAACAAGAATATTGGAGAATTGAATAAATATCACTCCTACGAAGGACTGACCCAAACGTAGGGAAATAGAATATGGAGAGTATAAACCATATACATGAATACTTTCATATCATGAAAAAAAGATATGGGACAAATATGTTAAGGATGGCCATTTTTTGCGGATCCCTAAATACTGTCGTTTAAGACATATAAGGACAAAAGAGGCATTCTTCCCAAGAATGAAGTTACCATCATTTAACAAACCCGTTAGGGGGTTGAATTATGCAGGGCCACCTAAGGCCATTGGCTGCATAGTTAAATAAAATAGTATCTTTTGGCTAACAAGTCTGTTATGTGGACTGATTATACAAGGACACCTATGGGCACATGCTATATAGTTAGGCAAAATAATTCTCAGAGGTTTGATATTGTTGTGAATAAAAGTCATGAAAAGGGTTTTGAAGATATGAAAATATTTAAGGTTAGGATTATAACACATAAATATGGGTATTGTCCAATGTATATAGAGATACATAGGTCAATGATAACCATGATTATGTTATGGCTGGGTCATGAATTGAAATTTTGGACTTCACTACGTATCTCATAAGAATGATAATCAAGCCATACGTAGTTCATGAAATGCAATTTAACGTCATGCAGGATGAAAGTATGAGAGATCTTAGTTTAGGGTCATATAGTTCGGACTATAATAATGAATACACAGTGTGTGTTTTCATGAGGACTTTTCAACCAAGGGACTGAAAGTGAAATTTGGGGTTAGGCCCAAAAGACTTGGGGCTGGATTCGAGGGATACTCGAACGTTCCTACATATCCCATAAGGATGGGAATCAAGCCTACGTAGTTCTAGAACTACCCTTTGTACAAATTTGGTTTGTACATGTGAAGGGTGAAAGGGGACTTTAGTACAATGATGGTTTAACCCGAGATAAAAAGTTTAGGCATTACCATGTATGCACGTAGTCTTTTGAAATGAAACATGATTGAAAAATCAATGTAAATAATAGTTCCCTCTCAAATGAGTAAATCAAAGAGTATTGTAGTTTATTGTCGTACTGGAAAAAAGTGTTGTATAGCTTAACGTCGTATAACAAGGACTAAAGTGAATCAAATGTAAAGATATTGATTCTAAAGGAAGTTTCACAAATCAACATCGTATGAGATGAAGGTGAACCGAAGTGAAGAGTTTGTTTTTTGGGCTTGAACCTTGGGAGGTTGCCTACATACCCAGCCTGGAAGGCAAGGATCAAAGTCTGTGTAGTTCAATTAAAGAATGAATTAATGATCAAGTTGTTCATGGGGACTACGACCTAAAAAAATGTTGTTGGGGCTTATACATGGTTAGCGGCCCAAATAGAGTGTTACGGTTGAGGTTTTCTCTAAGCTCACGTGAGTCATACTCGGTGTGAGAAACAAGAGGTAACAACAACCTTAACGATGCATAGTTTAATGTCATGTAGGACATATAAAGCGACTATGCAGTTTAAAGTCTTGCAGTTAGAACTATTGGTGCTGCACAGTTTAGTGTCATGTAGTAGAGACAAAATACAGTTTAATGTCATGTAGGACATATCATGGACATTCTGTACAGTTTAGCGTCATGTAGTTAGGACGGTGGGGAAAATACAGTTTAACGTCATGTTGGACAAAAAAGGGGAACTGCGCAGTTTAATGTCATGCTGTAAGGACAAAATAACACACCATTTACATCATGTTGGACGCATTGGGGATTTTTTCTACAGTTTAGTGTCATGTTGGAAAAAAATTAAAATAGTTTAAGGTCATATAAATGGACCGTGGATGGTGCAGTTTAATGTCTTGCTGGACGGTGGTGTTGTTTTAAGGCCATACAGGACCTTTGATGATTTTGTAGTTTAACCTATTTCCGGACGTAAGGGACTTTTAAATAGTTTAAGGTCATATGCATGGACCATGGATGAGTTTAAGGTCATACTGGACCATTGCTGTATAGTTTAACTTCATATAGCAAGGAAAAACTGGTGTCGTACAGTTTAGTGTCATGTTGCGAGGACAAAAAGGTCAAATACTTTTTAATTTATACAAAATACTTCTTCAAAAATCTGGAATTAGTTAGAGTAGTAATGAGTTCTCCATCCATCGAAATTAATGAATAGGCTCCATTGGAGTAGACCCTATGTATTGAATAAGGTCCTTCCCATTTTGGCTCAAGCTTGGGAGGTTTCTTTCCTGGTATCATTGGAGTTCTGAGAACTAATACCAATTCTCCATGAATGAATGAGCAAAGACGAACCATTTTGTTAAAAGCTCATGCTATTCGATTTTGATAGATTTCCAAATGGTTCAAAGTGCACAATCTTTTCTCATATAACCGTTCCAATTCATTCAATCACTTTTGGGATTGCTCATCTGTAGATAACTGATCACAAATGGCTACTCTAAGTGAGGCAAATTGAACTTCTATTGGAAAGACTGCTTCTGTTCCATATACCAACGAATATGGAGTTGACCGAGTTGCATTGCTGGTGGTAGTTCGATAAGCCCATAAAGCATGAAAGAGTTTATCAGGCCATGACCTCTTATCTTTATCCACCATATTTTGCAGTATATTTGAAAGAGTCTTGTTAAAGGCTTCTATTTGGCCATTGGCCGCCGCATGATACCGAGATGAATGGTTGGATTTAATGATATATTCTTGATATAATTTCTTCACCTCAGAAGAACAGAAGTTAGTGCCATTGTCCGTCAATATGGTATGAAGGACACCAAATCTAGTAATGATTTTAGACTTGATGAAGCTAACGATACATTTATAACTGACTTCTTTGAGAGGTACTGCCTCTGCCCATTTGGAAAAGAAATCAGTAGCAGTAAGAATGTACTTAAACTGCTTGGCCTTAGCTGAAGGGTAAGGTCCCACCACATCCATTCCCCATGTGGCAAATGGCCACGATTATTTAGCTGTATGAAGCAACTCTGGTGGTCGATGAATGATGTTGGCATGTAATTGGCATGAATGACACTTCTTTGTGAAATTAACACAATCTTGTATTATTGAAGGCAAAAATTATCCAAGCCTTTGAATTTGATCAGACAATCTATATCCAGACTGATGGGAACCACAGACTCCTGCATGCACTTCTTTCATGACAGCCATTGTCTCTTCACCATCAATGCATCTGAAGAGAACTCCATCAAAACCACGTTTGTATAGAATTTTCTCTAGGTGGTTTGGGCTATCATAAAGATTAAAATTGACCACACGTCGCTAGAGTTGTTCTTTCTCGGCTCTATCAGGTGGAAGTGTTCCATTTTGAAGGTATTCCCTAATAGGTGACATCCATCCTGTAGTATGACCATACGGTTCCGGAATGGGAGTAATTTCATTAATTTCCTCTGTTCTGGCTCGAACATAAGGTGAAATTGCAGAAATGTGGGCAATACTGATGGTTGTCTCATCCCGATTTGGATCTTCTTGAGCTGTCGTTATATTATCCAGCACATCAGCTTGAGCATTTTGTGTTCTTGGGACATAAGAAAATGTCGGTTCTGAAGGGAATTCTACCATTAACTCTCTGACGTAATCATCAAAGGGATTAATTCTTCTTTTCTGATGGCATAATCCCCATTGACTTGTTTGATTACCAGGTCTGAATCACCTTTCACCTTTAAGTGATTCAATTGTGCTTGAAGTGATAACTCCAAGCCTGTGATAAGAGCTTGGTATTCGACTTCATTATTAGTACCACCTTCCCACAATAAAAAGGAATAAGGTAACAATGCCTTATCTGGAGAAATGAGTACAATTCTTAAACCAACTTTGTTGAATTTAGGATTTTCCATTTTCTTCCCTGTTGGACTTCTAGAAGCACCATCAAAATACATTTCCCATGATTGAGGACTCTCTTGAATAGAGAAAACCTCCTCATCAGGGAGTTCAATATCTGAAGACATGTCTTCTACTGAAGGATGTTCATCCAGGAAATCAGCCAGAGCTTGGCCCTTTATTGCTTTTTGAGATACATACTGAATGTCAAACTGCTGCAAAATAACTGCCCACCTTGCTAGACGTCCGGTAAGCATTGGACGACTAAGGATGAATTTGAGCGGATTATTGCGAGATACCAGTTGGACCTCGTGATGTTGCAGGTAGTGTCTCAGTTTCTGGACTGCAAAGATTAATGCAAGGCAGCACTTCTCAACATTTTAATACCGGGTTTCTGCTTCAAGCATAGTTCTACTGAGATAGTAGAGGCTATTTTCATTCCCAGCATCATTCTTTTGAGAAAGAAAGGCCCCAAATGATCGCTCTAGAGCTGTCACATAGAGGATAAGTGGTCTTCCTTCAATAGGTGGCATGAGTACTGGTGGGCTCAAGAGGTATTTCATGAGAACATCCAACGATTCTTGACATTCATCAGTCCACTGGTAAGTGACTCCTTTTTTCAACAATTTGGTAAAGGGTAAAATTTTGCCTACCAAATTGGCAATGAAATGCCGAATATAGGCTAAGTTTCCTTGAAGTCCTCTTAATTATTTCAAATTATGAGGAGGTGACATACCAAGGATTGACTTGGTCTTCTCAGGATCGACTTCAATACCTAGATGGCGTACAACAAAGCCGAGTAATTTTCTTGAGGTTACCCCAAAAGCACATTTTAAGGGATTCATCTTCAAATTAGGTTGTCGAAGCTTGTGGAATGTGACTTCCAAATCAGCCAAGTGATTAGAACGTTGTTTGGATTTAACCACCAAATCGTCTACATAGCATTCAACAAATTTCCCTAAAAAAGGTTTGAAGATATGATGCATGGCGTGTTGATATGTTGCACCTGCATTCTTTAAACCAAAGGGAATCACCTGGTAACAAAACACACCTTGAGGGGCTCTGAAGGCTGTAGATTCCTCATCTTCTTGGGCCATTCAGATCAGATTATATCCAGAATATCCATCCATGAAGGAAAGTACTTCATAACCATCCATCACATCAATTAAGAGTTCTGTAATCGGAACTGGGAAGTCATCTTTAGGAGAATACCAATTAAGATCTCTGAAATAACTGCCAACCCTAATTTGACAGTTCTTCTTCTTTACAGGGACAATATTAGCCAACCACTTGGGATACTGAACTTCTCTGACGAAGTTAGCTTTGATCAGCTTATCCACTTCAGCTTCAATTTTGGAAGCATAAGTTGTGTGTGTTCTTCTCGCGGCTTGCTTAAATCCTCTATGTTCTTTTGGTAAACCCAAATGATGAGTAGCAATATCAGGATCAAGCCCAAGCATTTCTGTATAGTTCCAAGCGAAAATATCTTTATTTTTCTTTAGAAAAGAAATATACATCAATTGCTCTTCAAGGGTCATGGCCGCACTAATTAAAGTGGGGCGTGGATCTTTCTCTGTACCCAGATTTATTTCTCTAAGTTCATCCACAGTGGTAGAGATACCCTCTTCAAATGCTGGAGGAGAATCTCTATGATCTTCCTCTTCCTCTTCATCATGTGCTATTTCTTCCGTTTCTATTTGAATAGTAGATGGCAAAACGAAATTTTCATGATCATAAGAGATGTCGAAATTTACACATTTTGAAGAAGACGCTTCCATTTCCGACCCTATTGATGATAAAGGGCCTTCATTGGGAAATAAAGAGGAGATGATGAATTGAGAATTGACATAATTATTCACCTTCTATGTTGCTATAACTTCTTCTGGCCTGATTGGTGAAGTATAGACCTGTTGGATTTCAGCAGATGAAATGAAGACGTCACCACTTGTGCTTTCATCACTATTTGGTAGGTGACCAATTTCTCCCATGTTTTCTGGCTCGATTGCCGTAATTGAAATTATGGATCTTTCCATAAGAGTATTTTGATTTGGGCCTATTTTGTCAATTTGACTGATAGGTAACACATAATCTGTACTCACATGTGTAAACGGATTTATTGGAATCTTCTCCAAACCATATGGAGCATTAAATTTGGTAATTTCCTTCATTGTATATTTCTCTCTTCCCTTCATGTGATAAAATTCCGCCTCAATGTTCTGAGACTCACATGTCTTGAATGGGGTCTTATCACCATACAATGTTCCAACTTGACCATTGAAACAGTATTTGAGACATTGATGGTATGATGAAGGGATAGCGACATGCTGATGTAGCCAGGGTCTTCCAAGCAAGACATTGAAAGATGAGTCTTGATCAACAATCATGAAATCCGAATTGGATACAAGATCTCCAACCTGAGTTCTGAGTGTAACTTCACCCAGTGGTTCTTGTTCATTTTTATTATATCCTTGTAAAATCATGGTAGAATGAGATAAATCAGATTCCGTGAGGCCCAATCGATCAAGTGTACGAATGGGCATGAGGTTGACTCCTGAACCATTGTCAATGAAAGCTCTTCGGATATCTCCACCATTGACTTTTCCAGATAAGTAGAGAGGTTTTATGTGCCCATGCACAACATCATCTTCATCATTATCAGTAAAAGATATCACTGCATGGCATTCTGCAGGATTATTCTCTATGTGATAGACTTCAGCTGCAGCAATTTCAGCTTCAAACTCCTGAGGACTTGACAAAGCTTCGATGAGTGCTTCCCGATGATCTTTTGACATATTCAAAGCATCAAAAGTTGATAACTTGGCTGGTACTTGGGACAAGTGTTTCAATATATCATACTTTTGATCTAAAGGTCTGCGTTTCCAAACCTGAATATGCGGTTTACCAGGTACCTTGGAAGTAGATGCTTTGGAAGCTGATGCATCTTGTATTGGGATCAAAGTTGGCAACATCCTTGGTTTTGGAAGATTAGACCGATTAGATCCATTTACTTGCTGAGATAAAGAAGATTGAATCATCAATAGGTCTTCCAAAAATAACTGTGCCAATACTGAGTTGACTATTGGCAGAAGAACATGCTTGTTCTTCTTGAGCTCACTGAAGGGCTCTACCACAAGTTTCTGATGTATACATAGTGCTAGCAGGGGTAGAATTGGAGTAGTGTCTTCGGAATGATCCATGTCTTCCCATGTATCCTAAACCACTAGAACTTCCTCGGATTCCCTTATTTGATACAGGGAATTCAGGATCATCAAAATTGAAATTACTACTGGAATACGGATCTATTAATTGAATAATATTAACAGAACCGAAGATTAACTCTTCGTCTAATAAATACTCTGCCTGACTAGCCTATTTAGGTTGTTCCGTTTGATGGGGTGGTGCCCGTGGTTTTGAAGTAGATGGCATAAGGTCTGCCAGAGTCAAAGACAATTTAGGCTTTGACACATACTCATATTCTTCTGATTCTTTTTCCTTCTTTGAATCAAACCGTTTCTTTGAGGACTTTCCCTCTGACAAAGAGGGTTTTACCGCAATATTCATGGAAGAAGACACAATTGGTTTCTTTAATTGTGTTCGCAAAATGGCATGAGTCAGATTGATTGTCTTTCTGACCATCCAATCTTCATATTTCTGTGCATTTCTGCTTTTGACTTCTTGCCATTCAACTTCCTCCTCTGGAACTATTAGAGTAACACATGCTACCTGAGTTGAAGAACCTTTCAACTTGACTTGTCCCAAGTCGACCATCTTTTGCAGGAGGTCTTTGAAGACAAAACACTCCTGGATGGGATGCCCTAACATTTTATGAAAGGGACAATAATTGAGACAGTCTTCATCTCCTTCCTTGTTTTTCCTCTTGGGCACTGGTAATTGAACCAAATTATTTTCTAGAGCTGAAATGAAGTAACTAGGAACTTGCTCATTTCAGAAAGAGTATGTTTTACACTTCAAATCCTCCAATTTTTTTTGTCGTTGATCTCTTTGATCATTTGGATGAAACGGCCTTTGTTTTTGGCATTCAGGAGGTGTAGTCCTTCGAGAAGATGAAGGTTTTGAAGTAGAAAGAGTTACAGGTGCTTGTTTAAGCATAACTGTAGCAGTTTCTTCTTTACCCATTCTCCTTCCTGGAGCTGATGGAATTACACGAGATTTTACCGTAGCCTGTATAAGGTAATCTTCAATCTGCTAAGAGATTGAAGTAAGGTCTCGAAACCCTCCTGTGTATTTCACAGGGATCAATGGCGTGCATAATTCGTCACACAGATTTGCCACACAGATTGGCAACAGCTCCTCCTCAGGGAGTGCTAAACTCAGGGAATATGTTAATCCCTTCCAGCGAGTAATGAAATCAGAGACTCTTTCATTCTCCCTTTGCTTGAATTTTGTAAGATCGAAAAATGTCGTTTTTGGCAAAGTTGAGCTGAAATGAAGATGGAATTTTTGGAAAAGATCCTCCCATCTGATGATTGACCGGGATTGCAAGCTTGTATACTAGACAAAAGCTGGTCCTTGCAAGGTTCGTAC
Organism: Viscum album; assembly: GCA_963277665.1. Classification (NCBI taxonomy): domain Eukaryota; kingdom Viridiplantae; phylum Streptophyta; class Magnoliopsida; order Santalales; family Viscaceae; genus Viscum; species Viscum album. The sequence goes on along the minus strand of OY728143.1, from coordinate 852,562,424 downwards.
GAAGCATCTGATTTTCACTGCTTCTTGCTGCTCTGGAGTTCCCATCATAGGATCACAACAAGACACATAATGTGTCAAATGTTGTTCAGGGTCAACTGATCCATTGAAAGTAGGAAAAACAGGGTTTCCAAAACTGGATGGAGGAGAAATTGAATCTACCCATTCAGGGTAAACTTTCTTTTCTGGTTGAACTTGCACCCGTTTCCCTTCCATAGTTTCTAACCGAGCTGTTAATGACTCAATAGTAGTTATTAACTTTTTAGAAACATTCGGTTGAATTTGGTCTTGATTAGGTGCAATGAATGGAGTTTGGACAGATGTGGTAGTTAGTGCTGCAACTGATGGTAGCACTGCCAACAATTGTTGCGTTTGACTCGCAGGATTAGACCTCTGAGGGTGTACTGATAAAGGAGGATATTCTTGATCCATCTCAGTAATTGCAACAAATTCTTTTGGTTGTCGGACTTCACCATTCTTAAGAAGAAGACTACTCTGAAGTAGTTCTGCATTCAACCTTCTTAATTCTTTCATTTCATCCTCCTGTTGTGCAAACCTTTGCTCTAATGAGAGCGATTGACCTTCTCCAGAGGAAGGATATGTAACCTTATTCTTTCCCCTCCCTTTTTTGGATACTTTTTGGAGAGAGGGAAGTCGATTACCTAGGTTCTGAGTAATCCTTTTACTTCGTGTACGCACACCTTCTTCATTTGTATCGGTGCATACATTTTCTTGAGCAGGACGCTCTTCATCTGAGTCCCCTGAGTGAGTCTCCTCTGTTGGATTATCAACAATGGCATTGATGACATTGATTGATGCATAATTCATCGCATCCCTTCTATCAAAGTTTCTGTGATATTGTCTTCTTTCATATGTTTGATGAGACATTGCCTTTTGTTGATTCAATCCTTTGGGAAATTCTTGACGAGTTATAACTTAGAGGGAATCTCCTGATAATTTGGCTCTTCGTTCATCTTGGGTCTTCTTCCCCAATTGAGAAAAGACCGACATTCTTTGAGAAGGGGATTGATGATTTGAAAGAGTCCCCAGTCTCATAAACTGGGGATGTTCCTGCTACTTCCGCTCAACTCCTCAAATCCCATTTGTTGACTCTGAGGGTTGGGTTAAAGGATTCCCCAGTCTGACAAGCTGGGGTGGCTCCTGACATGCTATGTCTAAGAACTTCTTAAAATCTCTCTTGATCTTGCAATTCTTAGATCGGAAATTAGATGGATGCATTAACCTGTATCCACTTTTATCACCTGGTTCAACAGACCGTTGGATGATTTCTGAAACTTCTGTCATTTGATGAAGTGTTTGCTCCATAATAGAGGCTTGTGCAATATTCTAGCCTGCTTGATGTAGGATATATTCAACAACGTGTTCTCTATATGCTTGATTTTGATAGGAACTAGTTGAAGCATGTTCTTGAGCAAGCTTTTGATTATGAACAAAGCCCACTGACTGTGGCCGGCCATGGGAAATAACATTTCATGAGACCATTTTCGACGGGCTTTACTGACTGGGAAGCACTGTGAAATATAGTGCTCCATGAACACCCCATCCTCTTTTATGAACACTAGATGGAGCATTGGCAATTAACTGACGCAATTTTCTTAGTGCCTTAAGGCATGAACGTTGAAGGGTTCTCTGCTGCTTTTCAGCCTTCAGATACCGAATGATTGATAGAGATGCCAAATCAATCTGACGTTGTATCCCTTCTATTATCATAAGATGATTTTCATATTCATCATAAGATAATACCTTCTTCTTCAATTGACAAATAGTTTTCCATATGTTGAGACGAATATCATGGACTCCATCTTCCGTCAACATCTTTGGAATGTCATACTGGGAGTCAGCCAAAGGCCAAAACATGACTGGTACCTCACTTTTCGCCTGTTTTTTCCTCATGTTAAACATTTCCTCTTCATCATTAAATGAATATTATTCTACCTATTTTGACCAGAGTTGGTGTTTCCTTGTTGCTTCATCGGATTCAACAATATTGGTAGAGAGATCACTGATCAAACTAGAAGATGCATGACTTAGGGGTGGTTCGGAGAATTACCTACACCCTGGGCTATCTTCTGATTGAGAAAGTATTTCACTGTCTAGCAATAAAGCATCAGACATGACTGGTTTCGCATTTGCAGGTGCCTCAAGATAAGAGGGCTTTCTCAGCACTACATTGTCCACTGGAGTATTTTCCAGGCAATGTGAATCACTACTGTGGAGAGAACTTTCTCAGCAAAATTCATCATTATGGGGAGGACCACCATAATGGATTACAGAAAAAGATGAGATCTCTTGCTCCTTGTCCTTCTGACCACATAGAGGGTTCCTGTGGCTCTCATCTGAAGATGAAACTTCAAGATTGACCGAATTGTCACAAAGCAATCCTTCACGAGGAAGTGTCTGTTCAAGACCATCAGAATTAATGTTCCCATTATTGGAAACTGAGGGAGTAGAATCCTGAATTCTGACAGATAAATGTCTGAGGGATTCAAGAACTCCAGCATCGAGCAAGGCTTGGTTACAGATTGGCCTTTGATCTCCTGACTGTGATGGGCAGATCTTTTTCTTAGATGCCTTCTTACTCGCTTTAGAAACCACTTGTTGACGAAAGTGATTGCTCTGAGCAGGTGTATGTTCCTGATCAGGAAAGATGGTCATTTTATCCTTACGATCTCCACTCAAATCAGGTGTATGTGCCTGACTTGGTTGTCCGTATGATATGGGGGAGTATGCCCCATAACTGTCTTTGACTGGAACAGATGTGTGTGTCTATTCGGGAGTGAATCGTTGATGTGTCACTCCACTGCTAGGGATAGATTTATGTGTCTTTCCCTGAGATGATGTTGAAGTTGTTATGATATCCTGGAAAGCATCCAGAATATGATCAAGAATTTTCTTCTTCTCTTTCACCATTGACAAAATATGCTTGGTGACTTCATCCACCGGAACGGGAATATACGTCCATTTCGGGCTTGGAGTAGGTGTATGTGCCACTCCTGTCCTCATTTTCCTATCAGTGAATCCTGACAGTACTCAAGTGTGGAGGCAGAGAGTTGAGTCTGCCTCCTATTTGTCATCGGAGTTTTCCAACTGACTTCTCTGTGTGCTACCAAGCGAGACTGTTGGTATACTTGATTAGTACTAGCAGGTGTATGTGACTGCTGATTACACTTCTCCAAACGCGGTTAACGAGATCCATCATATATAGTTAGGCGAGCCTGCTGACTAACTGGTGATGTATAAGCAGGTGTATGTTCCTGCCTACAGTACTCCACCGGAATTACCGGGCGGGATTGGCGTGATGCTGCCAGACGAGTCTGCTGGACAGCAGAATTAAAATGGACAGGTGTGTGTGCATGCACGTTGTTTGCCACCAAGATAGGTTGGTGGACTTATCCGGAGATGGCAAGGATGAAAAACTACCCATTGTTAACCGGATTCCATCTCTGGCGGTTCGTCTTGCCTGCTTGGATTCGAGGAACCTAAGCCGAATTCCTGGAGTCGGTACCCTCAACATGTTGAGGGCGCACTGCCGCACGAGTCTGGCGGTGATTGTTGATGGGAGCCCTCGGGAAGGAATCATGTCTTTTTGAATTAAGGCCCTGAGGAACATGCTCATTCACTTCCTCAGAGTAAGGGAGTGAATGGAAATTGCGTTCCGGGGATAACGACCCGAAACGGTTGGAGACGGTAGTCAGCACCACATGCCTTTTGATTACTGGTCATCGTTGTCTGGACGACCTGTGTGAGTTGTTCACTTGGAGGGCCTGTCAGGCATCCTCGAGAGTTGGGATGGTACCGTGTTGACGGTACTCCTTAACCAGCGCATTTGATACCCAGCATTGAAGACGCTGAGTATGTGATGTCATCCTCAGAGTGGATGACGATCCAATAGGAATATCCGCAGTGGTATTTGCAGCAGCAGTATTCACAGATGTGAATTTGAGAGCAGCCATTATGGAAATACAGATGATCTTGGAAAATAGTGCCTATTTGATATAACAGACGTAATCAAGATAAAATTCAGCCACTTCATCCTCTGTATGAGCACACATGTCAATGATTGTTTTTGATAGCCCTCTTATTGAGTTTTAAATAGGGGCTTAACAAATAGGTAAAACATCATTTTAACTTGGTTAAGGATTCACGTCGAGAGTTCACCATTTTTTGTTACCCTCAGAATTCGGGGATGACCTCCTGGATTGGGAGATTCAAACGTTCTGATCGGTTTCTAACGGGTTTGTTCGTAGAACTGAAAACATCCAATGATTCCCCATCCACTTGGACCTACATTCCAAAGGTATGCGCTTCATTAGTTTGTGAACTAATGAGGCTTAGGAATTTGGATTGGTCGAGAGGATGGGAGGTCAGACTCATCACACCTTTTTGAGGGGAATTATTTTCTATTCTGGGACTCTCTTTATACATTTGTGTTAGGTTCGTGAATCCTTATTATATTACCATGTATAAAATGAGATTTCCTTTAGTTTAACAATTAATGATTAAATATGTAAGAAATTTAGAGAATCTTTTATATATATTCGAGGTTCTTCATCAATAGAGAATCATCTATATCTATTTAGAGATTCTTGTTCAACAGTATCCTTCAAAATATTTATATAAAAGTCTCTTGGTCATTATGATGACCAGGATGGTTTTAAAGCCACTCAGTGGGGCACTTGAAGTTTATTGTCATTCAGAAGGACATGAATTATTTCGGAGTTCGGATCGAACCCATAGATGGGCTACCTACATATCCTTTGTTTTTGGAAAGGAATCAGAACCCACGTAGTTCGAGTGGTGAAGTATGATGTTAATGATTGATGCATCAAATAAGGATGTCACAATTACTTTTACACTCTAAGCTCATGTGTGTCATGCTCGGTGTGAGAAACAAGAGGTATTGGTAAAAATTTAACAATTGTTCCATTAAAGATGCAATCATAAGAAGTAATGTGGGGCTTATGTATGTATGACTGTCCAGATAAATTTTAGGATTTACTATAGGGAGAAAATCCAGGAACAGGGCCCATAAAGGTATATGTACTTTATGGAGATTTGAACACTCTAACTTGGGACTTATTCCTTAAAAGGAAACCCAAATCTGGAGATGATAAATAATTAGGTTTTACTCCTGAGAAGGAATCCCAGATTAAACGTAAATTAGGACTGGCTAAAGATAATTTATGGGACTTGGGGCTTACTCCTGAAAAGGAATCCCAAGATTTATGACTGGGACTTATTCCTGAAATGGAAGCCCATGTTAAAGATTATGATCTGGGGCTTACTCCTAAGAAGGAAGCCCATATTAGAGACTGGGGCTTACTTCTGAAAAGGAGACCCAGATTAGAGGATCTGGGGCTTACTCCTAAGAAGGATGCCCAAAAATTAAGGGACTTGGGGCTTACTCCTAAGAAGGATGCCCATATTAGAGGACTTATGACTGGGGATTATTCCTGAAAAGGAGACCCAGGTTAAGGATTCTCTCAACTTAAAGGATGAGGTTGAATGAATGAATTCTCTATATTTAGTGACATAAAGATATTTAAATCACTAGGTTTTGAGAGATATTCCACAGAATTCCTTTCAGATAAGGAAGTCAAATCAAGAAATCATGCCATAAATTGATTTGAAGAGTGTCTTGAAGAAGGAATCTTGAAAAGGAAAGGTATAATGTCTTAAGAGGGGTGAAATGGGAAAGAAAGGCACCCAAAAAAGGAAGGGGCACGCAAGTCTTGGAAGGCGCGCATGTATTGCGGGGGCGCGCAAGTATTGGTCGTGTAGGTATACCTGCGCGACATGGTGGGTACTTGCGCGATATTATACCAGCATTGAAATACTTGAGTGACTCTTTATTAAAGCCTTTAGGATCCTCTTGAGATTCTTCCATCAATGGGACGCGCAAGTTCTATCGAAGAAAGAAGGCGACGCGCAAGTGTGGCCACTTCCCTTAAGGGCTGGCCACTCAGGCGCGCAAGTGTTGATGAGTTTCAACACTTAGGCATTCCTGTTTCTCTTTAGATCTTCTGTTCTAGGTACGAAATTACCTTTGAAGTGTTCCGGAAGCTTTGAGAAGAGACTTGGGCGTCGGGAGCTTTAATCAGGGTTTCTGGAAAAAATATCAGATCTCTGGGGGGCCCACGGGTTCTATTTATAGGCAGGAGAAGACCCTGGGCGGTTACCGGATGGTTACCACTTAGGTCGCGCAAGTCACTTGCGCGACCATAAGCTCTTCGCGCAAGTGGACTTGCGCGACAGTGATATAACTTGCGCGGTAAAGTTGCTTTTGATCCTTTGTTCATGCCTTTGTCTATTTTTGATATTTTCTTCAAAGGTTGAATCACTTTGAGCTCAGATATTCCCCTTTTCCGATTTTAGATTCTGTGACGAAAGGAGCGTCAACAAGGATGAATGATCAGCACAATTTAACATCATGTAAGAAAAATATCGGGACACAGTTTAACAATAGGTTGGATGATAAGGGTTCTTTACAGTTTAGAAACCTATGGATAAGACGATGGGGACAATACAGTGTAACATCATGTTGGATGAAAGGGGGACTGTGCAGTTTAATGTCATGCAGTAAGCCCAAAAAAGGAAACAATTTAACATCATTTTGGATGTATTAAGGACTTTTTCACAGTTTATTGTCATGTTGGACATATGGTGCGAATCTTTTTAAGGACATATGCATGGACTGAGGCTACACAGTTTAGCGTCACGTAGCTAGGACAACACAATTTAATGTCATGTTAGACGTAAATGGACTTATTTATAGTTTAGAATCATGTAGCTAGGATGTCACAGTTTAACATCATGTTGGACAATAGTGAAAATAGTATAAGGTTATATGCATAGACCGAGGATGGTGCAGTTTAACGTCTTCTTGGACATAAGGGATTATGCAATTTACAGTCTTGCAGCAAGGACAACATTGTTTAACATCATGTTGGATGATATAGATGTAAATAGTTTAAGGTCATATGCATGGACCGTACTAATCTATTGTGTGTTTATACAAAATACTTCTTCGGAAATCTAGAATTGGTTGGAGTAGTGATGAGTACTCTATCCATTGAGATTAAAGAATAAGATCCATTGGAGTAGACCTTGTGTATTTAATAAGGTCCTTCCCATATTGGATCCAGCTTGGGAGGTTTCTTTCCCGGTATCATTGGAGTTCTGAGAACCAATACCAATTCTCCCTGAATGAATTATCATAGATGACATTTTTTGTTGAAAGCTCATGCAATTCGATTCTGATAGACTTCCATGTGGTTCAGGGTGCACAATCGTTTCTTATATAATAGTTCCAATTGATCCAATCACTTTTGAGATTGTTCATCTATAGATGACTGATCACAAATGGCTACTCTGAGCGAGTGTAATTGAACCTTAATGAGCAAGACTTCTTCCGTTCCATATAAAAATTAATATGGAGTAGACCATGTTGTAGTGTGGGTGGTGGTCCGATAATCCCATAAATCATGAAAGAGTTTATCAGGTCAGGATTTCTTATCTTTATCCACCATCTTTTTTAGTATGTTTGAAAGAGTCGTGTTGAAGGCTTCTACCTGGCCGTTGGCCACTACATGATACTGAGATGAATGATTGGATTTGATGTTGTATTCTTGATACAACTTCCTCACCATGGATGACTAAAATTTGGTACTATTGTCCATCAATATGGTATGAGGGACATCAAATCTGATAATGATGTTAGACTTGATAGAGCTAACAATGCATTTAGAACTGACTTCATTGAATGTTATTTCCTCTACCGATTTGGAAAAGAATTCAGTAGTAGTAAAAATATACATAAACTTCTTGGTGGTAGATGAAGGATAAGGTCCTAACACAGACATTCCCCATGTGGAAAATGGCCATGAGTATTTATCTATATGAAGAAACTATGGGGGTTGATGAATGAGGTTGGTACGTACTTGGAATGAACAACATATCCTTGTGAAATCAAAACAATCTTGCATCAATGATGGCCAATAGTATCCAAACCTTCGAATTTGATTAGATAGTCTGTGTCGAGACAGATGGGCACCACCGACTCCTACATGTACTTCATTCATGACAGCCATTGTCTCTTCACCATCAATGAATCTGAATAGAACTCCATCAATACCTCTTTTGTAGAGAATTTTCCCTAGGTGATCTGGGCTATCATAAAGAGTAAAATTGACCACACATCTCCATATTTGTTCTTTCCAACTCTATCAGCTGGATGTATTCCATTTTGAAGGTATTTACAGATAGGAGTAATCCATCCTGTAGTATGACCATATGGTTCAGAAATGGGACTAATTTCATTGACTTCCTCTATTCTGGTTTGAACATAAGGTGAAATTGTATGACAGTAGGCAATAATGATGATTGTATCATCTCGATTTGGATCTTCCAGAGATGTGGTTACATTAGATAGTGCATCATCTTTGGCATTTTGTGATCTCGGGACATAAGAAAATGTCGGTTCTGAAGAAAATTCTGCCATCAACTCTCTATCATAATCATACAAAGGTATTAGTTCTTATTTTCTTATAGAATAATCCCCATTGACTTGTTTTATTACTATGTATGAATCACCTTTCAACGTTATGTTATTCCCTTATGCTTGAAGCACAAACTCTAATCCTGCGATAAGAGCTTGGTATTTTGCTGCATTATTTTCCCTCCTCCCAATAATGAGAAGGAATAGGGTAGAACTTCCTTTTCTGGAGAAATGAGCACAATTCCTAACCCAAATCTGTTGAGTTTAGGATCTTCCATTGTCTTCCCTATTAGAATTCTAGAAGCTCTGTCAAAGTACATTTCCAATGTTTGAATACAATCTTGAATAGAGAAGACTTCCTCATTGGGAAGTTCAATATCTGAATATGTATCTTCTAATAATGGATGTTCAAAAAGGAAATCAGCCAAAGCATGGACCTTTATATACTTTTGAGACACATGATGAGTATCAAATTGCTACAAAATAACTGCCCACCTTGTTAAATGTCCTGTAAGCATTGGACGACTAAGGATGAATTTGAGCGGGTTATTGAGAGATACCAATTGGACCTCTTGATGTTTCAGGTAGTGTCTCAACTTCTGAAATGCAATGATTAATGCTAGGTAGCACTTCTCAATATTTGAATATCGGGTTTCTCGTTCAAGCATAGTCCGACTGAGATAGTAGAGGTTGTTTTCATTCCTAGCATCATTCTTTTGGGCAAGGAAGGCACCCAATGATCTCTCTAATGCTTTCACATAGAGGATAAGTGTCCTGACATCAACAGGTGGCATTAGTACCGTTAGAATCAAGAGGTATTTCTTAAGAACATTGAATGATTCTTGGCATTCTTCAGTCAACTGGTATGTGACTTCCTTCTTCATCAATTTAGTGAAGGGTAAACATTTTCCTGCCAAATTGGCGATGAACCGCCGAATATAGGATAAGTTTCCTTGAAGTCCTCTCAATTATTTCTAATTCTGAGGAGGTGAAATACCAAGGATTTAATTTGTCTTCTCCTAATCGACTTCGATACAACAATGGACTACACCAAAGCTGTGTAATTTTCCTGAGGTTACCCCAAAAGAACATTTCAAAGGGTTAATCTTCAAATTATGTTGTTGAAATTTGTGGAATATGATTTCCAAATCATCCAAGTGATTAGAAAAATTATTGGATTTAACCAACAAATCGTCCACATAAAATTCAACAAACATTCCTAAAAAGTGTTTGAAGATATGATGCATGGCACACTGATATATTTCACCAGCATTCTTTAGGCAAAAGGGCATTACCCGATAGAAAAACACACCATGATGTGCAATGAAGTCTGTATATTCTTCATAATCTAAAGCCATTAGGATTGGATTATACCAGAAATATCCATCCATGACGGAAAGTGCTTCATAGCCAGCTGCTGCATCATTTAACAGTTCTGTGATCGGATCTAGAAAATCATCATATGGAAAATGTTGATTAAGATCTCTAAAATCCAGAAAAACTCTAATTTGTCCATTCTTCTTCTTTATAGAGACAATAATAGCCAACCATTTGGAATATTGAACTTCTATGATGATGTTATCTTTTATAATCTTATCTACTTCAGCTTCAACTTTGTAAGCATAAGTTGGGTGTGTTCTTCTCGTGTATTGGTTAAATCCTTTATGATCTTTTGGCAACCCAAACGATGAGTAGAAACATCAGGATCAAGTCCTGGAATCTCTGTATAGTTCCATAAAGATATATCTCCCTTTTTCTTTAAAAATAAAATATACAGCTCTTGCTCTTCAAGTGTCATAGACGAACTAATTAAAGTGGGGTGTGGATCTTCTTTTGTACTCATATTTATTTCTCTGAGTTCATCCACAGTGGTAGAGATACCCCCTTCAAAAGATGGAGGAGAAACTCTGAGATCTTCCATGTCTTCTTCAACATGTGTTATTTCTTCTATTTCTACTTGTATAGTAAATGATTAAGTAGAATTTTCATGATCAGAAAAGATTTTAAAATTTGAACATATTGAAGAGGAAGCTTCCATTTCTGAACCGATTGATGATGAGGGGTCTTCTGGTGTTAAACATAAGATGTTGGATTAATAATCATCATCATTTTTTACCTCTGACATTGCTATAACTTCTCCTGGCATGGTTGACGAGGTATATACATTTCGTATTTCATCAGATGAAATGAAGACATCTCCATTTGAGCTTTCATCATTTCTTGGTGTGTCACCAACTTCTCCCATGTTATCTGGAATGATTGTTGTCATTGACATTATGGATGTTTCCATAAGAGTGTTATGATTTGGGTCTATCTTGTCAATTTGACTCATAGGAAACACATAATCTCTACTCACATTTGTAAATGGATTTACTGGAATCTTTTCCAATCTAAAGGAGCATTAACCTTGGTAACCGCCCTTGTTATGGATTTATCCTTTCACTTCATGTGATAGAATTACACCTCAATTTATTGATATTCACATGTCTTGAATGGGGCCTTATCACCAAACAGTGTCCCATTTTGACCATCAATACAATATTTGAGACATTGATGGTATGATGAAGGGATAACCGCATGATGATGTAGCCAAGGTCTTCCAAGACCGATGTTGGTGGCTATGTCATGATCAACATCCATGAAATCTAAATTGGATACAAGGTCTCCAAATTGAGTTCTGAGTTTAATCTCGCCCAGTGGTTCTTGTTCTTTTTTATCATATCCATGTAACATCAATGTATAAAGAGATAAATCAAATTTCATGAGGCCCAATCGATGAAGTGTAAGAATGGGGATGATGTTGACTCCTGAACCATTCTCAATGAATACTCTTCGGATGTCTACACCATTGACCTTTCCAGATAAGTACAAAGGTCTAATATGTCCGTGCATGATATCATCTTCATCTTCATTTGTGAAATATATCACTGCATGGTATTCTGCAGGATTATTCTCTACATGGTAGACTTCAGCTGCAGCAATTTCAGTTGTGAACTTAGGACATGATAAATCTTAAATGTGTGCCTCTCGAAGATATCTTGATAAATTCATGGAATCCAAAATTGATAACTTGCCCAGAACTTGGGTCAAGTGTTTCAATACATCATATTTCTGATCCAAATGTCTGTGTTTCCCAACATGAACATGTGGTTTCATAAGTGCCTTAGATGTTGATGCTTTGGAAGTTGATGCATCATGTATCGGGGTAGGAGTTTGAAATTCTCCCTACTTTAGATAATTAGACCGAATATATCTATTTACGTATTTAGAGGACGAAGGTGGAGCCTCCAACTTATATTGAAGAATAAATGTGCCTGGACTGAATCTGCCATTGGTGGATGAATTTGCTTGTTCTTGTTGAGCCCGCTAAAGGGCTCTGCTAGGAGTTTCTGCTGCATAAACATTTCTAGCAGGGGTAGAATTGGAATAGTGTCTTCTGGGATATCCACACCTTCCTCTGTATCCCAGAACTCTGGAACTCCCTCTAATTCCCTAGTTTGATATAGGGAATTCAGGCTCATCAAAATCAAAACTATGACTGTCATAAGGATCTGTTAAATGAATCATATTAATAGAACCAATGATCTAATATTCATTCGGTGGAGACTCTACCTGATTAGCCAATTTAGACTATGATGTTTGGTGGGGCGGTGCCCATTGCATCGAAGTAGATGGCATAAAATATGACATAGTCAAACACAATTTTCCCTTTGACACGATCTCATCTTTTTCTAATTTCTCCTATTTCTTTGAATTATGACACCGCTTTTTGGATTTTCCCTCTGATGAAGTGGTTTTTGTTGTGGCATTCATGGTATAAGACACAATTGGTTTCGTCAATTGTGTTCTCAAAATGGCCTATGTTCGGTTGAACGTTTTCCGGACCATCATATCATCATATTTCTGCGCATCTTTGTTCTTGGCTTCTTCCCACTTGCCTTATTCCTATTGATTTGTAGTAGTAACACATGCTACCTAGGCTGAAGAACCTTACAATTTGACTTGTCCGGAGTCCACCTTTTTTTACAGGAGGTCCTTGAAGATAAAACACTCTTGAATGGGATTCCACAACATCTGATGAAAGGGGAAATAATTGGGACTGTCTTCATCTCATTCCTTATTAGGCCTTTTGGGCCTTTGCAATTGAACCCAATTAATTTCCAGAGCTGAAATAAAGTAACCAGGAACTTGTTAATTTCATAAAGAGTAAAATCTTCTCATCAAATCCTCATATTGTTTCCATCTTTGATCACTGTTATCATCTTGATGAAACAACCTCTATTTTTGACACTCAATAGGTGGATCCCTTAGATAAGATGAAGGTTTTGATGTAGAAGTAGGTACAACTACTTGTTTAATCGTAACTGTAGTAGTATCTGATTTACCCACTCTCCTTTGTGGAGGTGATTGAATTATTCATGTTTTATCCTTAGTCTTCAAAAGAGAATCTTAAATCTCCTGATCTGTCAAAGCAAGGTCTCAAAAACCTCCTATGTATTTCACAGGTATCAACGGTGTGCGCAACTCATCATGCAAATTTTCCACAAAGATTGGAAAAAGTTATTCTTTGAAGGAGTGCTAAGCTCAGGGAATATGTTATTCCCTTCCAAAAAGCAATGAAATCTGAAACCCTTTCATTTTACCTTTGCATACTATTTTTAAAATAAATAACTATTGTATTTGGCAAGGTTGAGCTGAATTGAAGAAAGAATCATTGACCGAGATCCTCTCATCCGGTAATTGACCGGGATTGAAAGCTTTTATACCTACCAAAATCATGTCCTTGTAATGACTGTACAAAATACCTTAGCTTAACTGCTTACTATTGTTGAGGGGTTCCCATCATAGGATCACAATGAGAAACAAAATATGTTAAGTGTTGCTCTGGGTCTCTCGAACCATTAATGATTGGGAATGTGGTACTTTAAAATTTTGATAGGGGAGGAATTGCATCAACCCATTCAGGGGAAGCTCACTTTAATGGTTGAATTTGATCACGTTTTCCCTCCATAGCTTCCAACCGAGTTGTTAATGACTCAATAGTAGTTAATAACTTTTGAGAAACATCCTGTTGAACTTGGACCTGAGAAGGTGCAATAAATGGAGCTTGCACAGATGTGGTGGCTTGTAGTACAACCGATGAAAAACCAACAGTTGCTGTCGCACCTGACCCATAGGATTATACCTATGAGGGTGTACTTATAACAGAGGATATTCTTGATCCATATTAGTACCCACAACAAAATCCCTTGGCTGACTGACTTCAGCACACTTAGGAGGAAGACTACCTTGAAGTAGTTCTGCATTCAACCTCCTTAACTCTTTCATTTCTTCCTCTTCTTATGCTAAACATTTCTCTAGTGAGGGTGATTAGCCTTATCCAGAGGAAGGATATGTAACCTGATTCTTTGCCTTCCCCTTATTCGACACCTTTTGGAAAGGGGGGAAGTGGGTAACTTGAAGGATTACCAAGATTCTGGGTAATCCTTTGATTTCGTGTACGCACACCTTCTTCATTTGTGTCTGTGCGTACAACCTCTTGAGCAGGTGATTCCTCATCTGATCTCTCTGAGTGAGCCTCGTCTGGGGGATCATCAACAATGGAATAGATGATATTAATTGATGCATAATTCATTTCATCCCTTCTACCAGAATTTCTGTGATATTGCCTTATTCCTTGTCCTTGATGTGACATTGCTTGTTGTTGAATCGATCCCTCATGAACATCATGAAGAACCATAATGTGGAGGGATCTTCTGATAATGTATCTCTTCATTCCTCTTTTGGATTCGTACCTAATTGAGTGATGACTGAATTTTGTTGAGGGAGAGATTTAGGATTTGAAAAATTCCCTAATCCTATGGACTGGGTATGTTTCTATTGTTTTTTCTCAAATCCTCGAATCATATTTGTTGATTATGAGGTTCGGGTTAAAAGAGTACCCAGTATGGAAAGCTGGGGTGGTCCTTGAGCACTAACATCTGAGACATTCTTGATATCTCTCTTGATTTTGAAGACTTTAGTCCGAAAATTGGCTGCATGCATCAACCTACATCAACTCTTATCAGCCGACACAAATTAATGTTGGATGATCTCTGACACTTCTGTCACTTGATGATGAGCATGCTCCAAATGAGAAGCCTATTCAATATTCTTGTTCATTTGATGTAGAAGTAATTCAACAACATGTTCTCTGTATGCTTGATTTTTATAGTATCTAGTTTAGGCATGTTCTTGAGCGATCCATTGATTACAATCAAAGCTAATTGGATGTGGTTGGCCATGTGCAATAAAATTTCATGAGACAATTTTCGGTGGGAATTTTTGGATGGAGAGTACAGTAAAATGTAGTACTTCATGGACACCACATCCCCGGATATTAATACCATATGGGGCATTGGAAATTAAATGGTTCAATCTTCCTAGTGCGCCAAGACATAAATGATGAAGGGATCTCTGCTGCTTTTCAGCCTTTGGATATCGAGAAACTGAGAGAGATTGCCAATCAATTTTGCATTGTAACCCTTCTATTATCCTGACATGATTTTTATATTCATCATAAGATAATATTTTCTTTTTCAATTGACATTGAGTTTTCCCTAAGTTGAGATGAATATCATGAATTCCAACTTCCATCATCATCTCTGGAATGTCATACTGAGAGTCAGCCATAGGCCAAAACATGACTGGCACATCACCTTTCGCCAGTTGTTTTCTCATATTTAGCACTTCCTCTTTATCATTTGATTAAGATTCATCTACCTGATAGGACCAGAGCTGGTGCTTCCATGTTGGTTCATCAGATTCAACAAGATTGGTAGATAATTCACTGATCAAACTTGAAGATGAACGACCCATGGATGGTTCGAAGATTGACCAACACCCCAGGATATCTTCTGATTGAGAAATTATTTCACCTGCTAGTGGTAAATCATCAGACATGACTTTAGTCACATTTTAAAGTGCCTCAAGATAATAGGGATTTCACATCACTACATTGTCCATTGGAGCATTTTCCAGGCAATGTGAAAAACTATTGAGGAGAGGACATTCGCAGCTAAATTCATCATCATGGGGAGGACCACCATGGTGGGTTACAACACAAGATGAATCATTTTTCTCCTTGGTATTTGGGCCACAAAAAATGTTCATGTGGATCTAATCTTAAAATGAAACATCGAGATTGACCGAATTTTCATAAAGCATGGATTCATGAGGTTGTGTCTGATCAAGTCCTTCAGAATTATTGTTCCCACTATTGGGAAATAAGGGAGTAGAATCTTGAATTCCAGTAGATAATTTTATGATGGATTCCAGAACTCCAGCATCGAGAAAGGCCTTATTATAGATTGGCTCTTGATTTCCTGATTGTGTTGGGTGGGTCTTCTTCTTATATGATTTCTTATTAACTTTAGGAACCACTTGTTGATGAAAGTGGTTATTATGGGAAGGTGTACATGCCTTCTCAGGAGAAAGTATCGGGTTAGGATGATTATCTTCACTCAAATCAGGTGTATGTTCCTGACATGGTTGTCCTTATGACATGGGAGAGTATGCCCCACAACCCTATTGGACAGGATAATAGGTGTGTGTCTGTTACGGAGTGAACTGTAGAAGTGTCACTCAACTGGTAGGGATAGATTTTCAATTTTCCCTGTGATGCTGATGAAGCTGTTATAATATCCTGACATGCATCCAGAATATGAGCAGGGATTTGCTTCTGCTCTTTCACCATTGATAGAATATCATTGGTGACATCAGATGGTGGAATGGGGATATACATCTATTCCGTGCTTGGAGTAGGTGTGTGTTCCTGCTCTTGCCCTCCTTTTCCTATCAGTGAATTCTGACAGTACTCAAGTGTGTGGGGAGAGAGTTGAATCTTCTTCCTTTTTGTTGCTGGAGCTTTCCGACTGAATTCTCTAGGTGAAACCAAATGAGACTATTGGTGGGCTTGATCAATACTGGTAGGTGTATGTGCCTGCTGATTTCACTCCAAAAAACATGGTTAACGATCTTGCTTCAATACTGATAGATGAGGCTGCTGGCAGGATTGATGAGTGTAAGCAGGTGTATGTACATGTTTACAAGTTGTCAAAACATTGGGTTGGCGGGCTTCATCATATATTGTTAGATGATCCTACTGACTATATTTTGACTTCTAAATATGTGTATGTTCATTTCTATAGTACTCCGTCGGAATTTCCTGGCGGGATTGGCGTTTTGCTACCAGACGAGTCTACTAGACAGGGGAATTAAAACTGACTGGTGTGTGAGCCTGCTCATTGCTTGACACCAATTAAGGATGGTGGACTACTCTGGAGATGGCAGAGACGAGGACCTGCTCACTGTTAATGGGATTTCACCTTGGGCAGTTATTCTTTCTTGCTCGGGTTCGAGGAACCGGAGCCGAACACCTAGAGACGATACCCTCATCATGTTCAGGGTGCACTGCCGCACGAGTCTGGCGGCGATTTTTGATGGGAGCCTTCGGGAAGGAATTCATTATCATTGAATTAAGGCCTTTAATGGACATCTAATTCACCTCCCTAGAATATATGAGGGACTTCTGATTGCGTTCTGTGAATAACAACCCGAAACTGTTGGAAATGATCGTTTGCACCACCTGATTCTTGATCGTTGGTCCTCACTGTCCGGACGACAAGTGTGAATTATTGACTTGGAGGGCTTGTCGAGTGGCCTCCAGAGTCAGAGTAGTACCGTTTTGATGGTATTCCTTAACCATTGAATTTGATACCCATCGTTGAAGATGGTGAGTAGGTGATGTTGTTCTCAGAATGGATGATTATACAGAAGAAGTAGCAGTCAAGGCATTCATAGTAGAGGTATTCATAGGTGTGAACTTAAGAGAATCCATTTCTATAATGCAGAAGATCTTGGAAAAGAGTGCATGTATGATATAACAGATGAAATCAAGATAAGTTCGGCAACTACATCTTTTGGATGTGAACATATGTTATTTATTGTTTTTTGTCCCTCTCATTGAGTTTAAATATGGGCCTAACAAATATGTAAAAAATAATTTTAACTTGGTTAATGATTCACGTCTAGTTCACCATTTTTTGTTTCCTCTCGAATTTGGGATGACCTCTTTTATTTAAGGTTCAAACATTCCAATCGATTTCTAATAGGATTGTTTGTAGAATCGGAAACATCCAATTATTATATATCCATTAGGAACTACATTCCAAAGGTAGGTGCTCACTAGTTATGTAATGATGATGCTTAAGAATTTGAATTGGTTGAGATGATGGGAGGTCGGACTCATAACACCTATTTGGGGGGAATTATTGTCTAATCTGAGACTCTCTATATAGATTTAAGTTATGTTCATGAATCCTTATTACATTACCAAGTATAAAAATGATCTTTCCATTAGATCTGACAATCAATGATTAGTATGTATGAGATTTTGAGAATCTATTATATGTATTTGAGGTTCTTCATCGATAGAGAATAATCTGTATTTGTTAGAGATTCTTGGCCAATACTATCCTTCGACACATTATATAAAAATGTATTGGTAATTATGATAACCATACTGGTTTTAAAGCCACTCAGTGTGGCACTTGAAGTTTATTATCATTTAGAAGGACATAGACTGTTTCAGAGTTTGGATCATACCCGCAGATGGGCTACCTACGAATCCTTTGTTTTATAAAATGAATCAGAAACCATGTAGTTTGAGTAACTATGTATGGGGATTAGGCATGATTGATGGCTCAATGAATGATTTCATAATTACTTTTACACTCTAAGCTCACGTGAGTCATGCTCGGTGTGAGAAACAAGAGGTATCGGTAAAACCGGACAATTGTTCCATGAAGGATTCAATTATAATAAATGAGGTGGGGATTATGTATTTATGAATGCATAGATAGATGAAGATTAGGATATACTTCAGGGAAGAAACCCGGGACAAGGTACATAATGGTAGATGTGCTTTATGGAGATTTGGATACTTAACATAGGACTTAATCCTGAGAAGGATGCCCAAATTAGAGAGGACTTGTGATTGGGTTTTATTCCTGAAATGGAAGCCGAAATCAAATGTAAATTAAGACTGGTTAAGATAAATTATGACTGGGGCTTATTCTTGAGAAGGAGGCCCCGATTAAGGGGAATTTTGAAAACTGGGGCTTATTCCTGGGAAGGAGGATCAGGTTATGGGAACTTGGAACATGGGGCTTACTCTTGAGGAGAATGCACGTATTTTTGATCTTAATAACTAGGGCTTACTCCTGAAAAAAAGGCCCAGGTTATGGGATTTGGGGCTTACTCCTAAGGAGGATTCCCATTGAATAGGGAATTTAAGGTCTTTTTCCTAAGGAAGATGCCCATATATAAAGAACTTGGACTGGGGCTTACTCCGGAAAAGGAGGCCCAAGTTAAGGAAAATTATGTCTGGGGATTACATCTGAAAAGAAGGCCCATATTAAGGATCCTATCATCTTATAAAAGGATGAGGTTGAATGAATCAAATATCTCCCTTTAGTGATATAAAGATATGTAAATCACTATTTTTTGAGAGATTTTCCACAGAATTCCTTTCAGATAAGGAATTCAATCAAGGAAACATGCCATAAAATGGAATTAAAGAGTGTCTTGAAGACTAAATATTGAATAGGAGAGGTGTATTTGAATAAGAGGGGTGAATCGGTAGGAGGGGCACCCAAAAAGAGAGAGGCACACAAGTCCTTGGTGGGCGTGCATGTCATGCGTGGGCTTGCAAGTCATGTTCGTGCAAGTATACATGTCTGACACATGGGTACTTGCGCAACGTTCAACCCTTAAGATAATAATTAGGTGAGACTTGGCTCACACCAATAGAAATATCCTTAGAGGCTTCCAAAATAGTGGTGCGCAAGTTTTATTGAAGGGATAAGGCAACATGCACGTGTGGGCATTTCCCTCAAGGGCTGGCCACATAAGCGCACAAGTGTTGATGGGTTTCAACACATAGGCCTTGTTCCCCCCTGTTTAGAGCTTCCATTTTAGGTAAGAAATTATCTAAGAAGTGTTCGGAAGAATTCATGAAGAGATTAGGGCACAGGGAGCTCGGATATGAGTTTTTGAATTTTTCTGTCCTCGAAATGGGGGCCCACAAGGGGCATTTATAGGCTGCTGAAGGCCTTGGGTGAAAAACAAAGAGGGCATGCATGTCACCTGCGTGACCACTATGTGGATTACATGAATACTTGCGCGACCATGATAAAACTTGCATGACCCAAGTGGGAAGAAATCCTTTATAATACCTTTGTATATTTTTTATGTTTCTTCAAATAATGAATCTCTTTGGACAAAGGTATTTCCTTTTTTCAGTCATTGGACTCTGTGACGGAAAGGAGCATCAACACATGCTAAGATTAACCATAAATCTATTGATGTTTTTTTCATAGAGAGTTTCAATTTGTATACATTAATGAACCCTTAAAATTTATAACATATAAGGAAGTTGAGAAACTATTAAAAGATAGAAATGAAAGTTATCTTGCTCGTTTTTTTGAAAACAAGGGAACATTTCAAATCAATGATGTTCTAGTGGTAAATGAAAACCTTTTTGTTTTTCCAGATTAGTTACTCTGTCACATACCTAATCGAGAAGTTGAATTAACAATTTACGTAGTTCTTGATGCTAAGCCAATTTCAAAACACCCATATCGTATGGCTCAAATAGAACATCTTGAATTTAAAAATCAGTTACAAGATTTGCTGGAAAAAAGATTCATTTGTCCTGGATCTTCCCCATGGGGATACCCAATTTTGTATGTTTAAAATAAAGTTGGTTCTATGAGAATCTTCATTGATTATAGAGATTTGAATAAAATCACTGTAAAAAACAAGTATCCTTTGCATCGTATTGATGACTTTTTTAATTCACTCTAGGGAGCTCAATACTTTTCCAAGATTGTCTTGAGATCTAAATACCATCACCTGATGGTGAAGGAGGATAAAATCTCGAAAACAACCATTCATAATAGATATGGGCATTATGAATATGTTGTTATGCTGTTTGGATTAACTAATGCACCTACTGTATTCATGAATCTTATGAATAGAGTATTTCATGAGTTCTTGGATAAGTTTGTGATTGTATTTTTTGATGAAATTATGGTATTTTATATAAATTAAGAGGATAATGAAAAACATCTAAGGGCTGTTTTGAACATATTAAAAGAAAGGAAACTATATGGGAAATTAAAAAAGTGTGGTTTTTGGTTGCAACAAATTTTTTTCATGGGAATATTGAAAATAAGGATGGATTAACAGTTGATCCTACAAAAAAAGTAGTTGATGAATGGAAAAGACCCACATATGTTATCGAGATTCGTATTTTTCTTGGGGTAGCAGTTTATTACAGGTGGTTTGATAAGAACATTGCATGGTTATCAAGCCCGATAATTATGTTAACACAGAAAGGGGTGGTAATTTGTTTGGACAGAATAATGGGATGTTTGTTTTCATGAACTGAAGAAACGATTCGTGAATGCTATAGTTTTGGCCTTACCTTCATGAAATGGTATGTTTCTCATATACAGTGATGCTTCTTTGAAGGGAGTTGGTTGTGTTTTGATGCAGAATGATCCGGTTATTGCCTATGATTTGAGACAGCTTAATCCTCATGGGATAAATTATCCCACACATGATTTGGAATAGGAAGTTGCGTTTTTTTCATCAAAAATTTCGAGGAATCATCTATACAGAACAAAATGCCAAATATATACTGACCATAAAATTCTAAAGTACATATTCACTCAAAAGGAATTAAACATGAGGCAGAGAAGATGGCTTGAACTGATAAAGGATTATGAATACATGATCAATTACCATCCCAAAAAGAAAACAATGTAACGAATTCCTTGAGTTAGAACCATCATGAATCATTAACCATGATAGATTTGGAACACGATCACGTGATTAATTATTTGATGAATTTTGCCTTAGAAGCTGTTGGTGCATGGAATACCTCTATTTTGTTTCATGTTTCAGTGTAGTCTTCGTTGTGAGAATTAATTAAGCGAACACAAAGGGAAGATTGTGAGCTACAAAAAAGGTAGAATTGGATAAAATGGGACTGTTTCAAGAATGTAACCTTCATAAAGATTATATCATAAGATTTGTAAAAAGGTTGTGTGTGCCTTGTGATTCTCAGTTGAAGAAAGATTTGTTGTGTGATGCTCATAGTTCACCATTTTCTATTTATCCTTGTAGTACGAATATGTATAGAGACCTTTGAGAGAATTATTGGTGGGATGGAATGTAAAGAGATATTCTTGATTTTACTGTGAAATGTTTGACGTGTCAAAAGGTTAATGTATAGCAACAGTTATCGAAGGGGATGATTCAGCCATTTAAAGTGATAGAGTGTACATGGGAGAATGTATCCATGGACTTTGTGGTGTGACAACCAATGACTTATCAAGGTAACAATGTGATTTTGGTTATTGTTGATCGGCTGACAAAGTCTGCACATTTTATTTTTATTCGAGATAAAATGACTTTGTATCAGCTTTCTCGGTTGTACCTCTAGAAGATTTTCAGGTTACATGGATTTCATCCTTCCATTGTATCTGACTGAGATCCCTAGTTCACTTCTAAATTTTTTAAGGGACTTTAGAAGTCGTTGGGAATAGAGCTAAAATTCTGTACAACTTTTCATCCTCAATCAGATGGGCAGTCAGAATTAATGATTCAAACATTGAAGGATTTGCTTCGAGTGTGTTCAATGGACTATCATGGAAGTTGGGATCATCGTCTTTCTGTAGTTTATTTTTCTTTTCATAATAATTTTCATTCCAAGATTCAGATGGAACCTTTTGAGGCCTTGTATGTGAAGCAGTGTCGGACTCCAGCATTTTGGGATGAAGTCGGTGAAAGAAAGTTGAAGGGGCCAGAATTAGTAGAAGAAGGGGCTGAGAATGTGAGGAAGATCCAGCAGCACAAGAGTACTGCTCAGACCATGCAGAAAAGTTATGTAGATAACATAAGGAAAGAATTCTCTTTCGACGTAGGTGACCATGTTTTTCTTAAAATATATCAATGGAAAAGTGTGATGCATTTCGGTAAGAAAGGGAATCAATGACCATAGTTCATCGGTTATTTTTAAATCTTGGAGAATGTTGGAATAGTGGCATACCACATAGCTTTTCATCCAGGTTTTTTACAGGTACACAATGCTTTTCATGTTTCGATGTTGAGAGTGTTTGTTCCAGATTCCTCACATGTCATGAGCCCATAAGATGTTTAGCTGAAAGAGAACCTTTCTATTGAATAGAAATTGGATCAGATTCTTGATTGAAGGGAACATGTATTACGGAATAAAGTAATCCACCAGGTAATGGTTTTGTGGAGAAACCACATGGTGGAAAAAGCAACATATAAGTCTAAAAATGCTATGAGGAAAATGTACCCTTAGTTGTTTAATAAGTAAAAAAAATTGCGAGGTTAAAATTCCCAGAATGTGGGGATAATGTGACCCCCCAAGTTTTTCCAAAAATAAATAGAAATTTTTGGAACATTGTTTTATTAAGATATTTTTAACTAGCCTTTAAAACATATATTTTCCACTTCTATGTTTTGAATTTCAAGAAACTGTCATATATAATTATGTTCATTATGTTTTTTATAGTCTATTAGAACCAACATGTTTTTTTGGTAAATAGTAACATACCATTACGAATAGTAATATGAATAGTAATATGAACCTAATGAATAGTAAATTTTATTATTATTTTATTTTCTTAAGGCTTTAAGATAATAACATTGGGGTTGATTTTTCATTGTGATTGAAAAGTTGGTATAGAATTAGAGATGATAATTTTTGAATGAAGAATGATTTTAATTAAAAATTAATTTATTAATATTTATAAATTAATTTTATAAAAGTTAATTTCATTTTTGAATTCTACACATCAATAAATGTATTAGGTAATGTATTGGGATTTTTCTGAAATGCAAGAATTCTTTATGAATAGTAAAATACGATAAAATACAATAAATGCTAAATACTAGATTTACTGCATCATAAGTGATGAAAGTATGATGTAAGGCCACTTGGTTTGAACTCATATTCCATTATTACTATTCGGTGTCACATGAATTAAGATTATTCATAGTGTTGAGCAAAAATATCATAATAAGGATTAAAATAATGAAAAATACCCCCTCTCCTCCACTATAAATACCACCCTAACTCCCCTCTTCCTCCCACACCTCTCAAGCCTTTAGAATTGCCTGATTCCTACAAATTCCTTTTATAATCTTTATCCCCATGTCCAAGAGCTTTTGGTCTCACCAAAATACCAAATCCAACGCCCTTAAGGAGGATATCGTGGAGAAGAAATCTAGAGGTAAACATCCTCTTATATTTTCATTATATTCTTTAATTTTATGTTATTATCTTTCATTCCATTAGGATTAGGATGGGATATTTTTTTAAATATCACCCCTTAATTCCCATATTATTTATGAATGATGAGATATCCATTTACTCTAATCAAACTATTTTTATTAAATTTTTAGAGATGTCGTTAGGATGCCGAATTTTCGTGAGAAATTTATCAAGTTTTATTTTATTTTACGATTCCTTTGTTTTCTTCTTATTTCCACACCTCCTCTTATCCAAGAGGCATGAAAGCTCCAGAATCTTGTATATTCTGTATTTTCTCATTTTTATGGAAAATTTATCATCATTATTCTCCTACAATACCACTTATTCATGGAATTAAAACATTGTCCGTGATGTGTTGAATTACCAATATCTTGGACGATGTGGCTTCAATTTTCATTAAATCTTTCAAGTCTAGTGATAAAACTATTTTTAAGGTTTCACCAGGTTATAATATATGAATTATGTTACATCATTGGTTCAGGAATTCTTTTCTACTCATGGTTTTAATTTATAAAATGAAATGAGGTTGTTTTTATCTAAGAACCACTAAAATGAACTAAACGAACATTGTTAATGTTTTAACATATGAATCATCCTCATGTAATAATTCAAAATGATAAATGATATAATTTTTGTTACACTATATATATAAATACTACTCCATTCCAATTCTGGTGTTTCACTTACAATCAACAAGAACATCCATCATGAACCAAACTTGGAAATAATGAAAAGAACTCAACCAAAAACTGTGCAAGAGGAAAAATACTAACAATTAAATGGTGAAATGATGTTATGAAATGATCATATAAGATGTTATAAACATAAAAATGTTTCCTTAAAACATTAATAACACTATTTTATCGATTATACAAGAGGTTTAAACAAATTGGAAGTAAGACAATCCCGAGGTATGGAAATTCTAAACCCAATTTCCTTTCTTCGGGTTGACCTTATACTTTATTATTTGTGTTCTATTTAAATTTTTCATGTGATGGGTTCTATTTATATTATGTTTTAATATCTATGTTAATAGTATATATACAAACTAAATCTAATCTATTAAGTCTCTATTAAATTTTATGATATTTATAAGTGGCATTTCTTTTAAAATCCTATTTTTAAATTCGGTTTTACAAAATTCAAAAGTAATGATTTTAGGGAATTCTTCATGTTTTATGATTATGTTTTGCTTATTTGGAATTATTTATGATGAATGGTGGGACCTATATCAACCTCCAATGAATTGGGTATGAGTATGTTGGAGGTTAGACATATGGTTATTTCATGTGTAACTTCAATGGTTACGCAATGTATGGTAGTCTTGAGGGTTAAAAATTATAAGGTAGCCATGAATGGTTACAAGATTATGTAAGTAATACCGTAATATTCCTTTACGATTATATTTATGTTCTCATTTTTTGTGTGGATCTTGTTTAAATCTTATATTACACAATTTAAGGATATATGGGTGACAAAAATGTCTTTTTAAAATGCTTTCATACGTTACGAGTATTCATTGACTAATGTGATCTTTCATTCATTTCCACCACTTAATGAGTTTTGTGGTCATCCCAAGTTTTTAAATGATTTTTCACAGGTTAATGTATGTGTAAGACAAGGTTTTAAGCCATGTTAAATGTTGAATAATTTTTATGGAGTCTTTCTTTATGTTTTAATGTTTTATATTTAGAAATAAATATAAACTTTTTTTATGGTATCCACTATGTAATAATGTGTAATGTTATGAATGTATGATCCTAATTCACTAATGATATAAACTAGAAAATATCATCAATGTAAATGTAAGTTTTTTCTTAACTAAATTTAATATTATGTGTGTAATAAGGTTGGGTATTTATAACTGTGGTATTTCCGCGTCACAAAGAGGAGCTTCCCACTATCCTAGACTGTTGTGGTACTCCTTCTATCGAGTACTGTGGGTCTACTGTATCACACATAGGCGCTCGCCACTGTGTGGCTGCCACATCAAACATAGGCGCTCCCCCTCGTTGCCTACTGAGGTAATCCCCTGAAGAGTATCGTGGGACTTTCGCTTCACACAGAGGTGCTCCCCACTGTGGGTCTTCCACGTCACATAGAGGTGCTTCCCACTGGGCTTGTCGAAACACTCGGAGTCTAAAGGTCAGCAGTAATCAGGTACCTTCCCACAAGTAGGACTCCTTAATCCGCTTGATCTCCTCTATGAGGATCCAATAAACAAGCTGTTGGTCGATAATCCAACTGTCATGAAGTCCCATGTAGAAGTATCTCAAAGTTCTGCCTCATTATAGGTGTCTCAACGCAACTGATGACGCCTCAATCGGTTTCCAGGTCTGTGAGTTATTGGAATTTCTATCAGAGAGGCCCGGTTTGTTTTTAGGATCAAACCAACCCCACCATTCCACAACTGTGTCCAAACCTCATTTTGGGTATGCCAAAAGATCTGTCTCACTCTATGATTTCCATCACCGCAGATAGTTCATCGATCGAACACCCGTAGCCTATGATATATGCGAAAATGTGTTTTCGGGTCAAACCGGTCTCGACTGGTTTCTGACTATGCCTGGGAGAAACCCGGTCCTGTTGCGGCCCGACCTGGTGGCGGCCCTGCCAGATGGAAGCCCGACCCATTGGGGTGGCCATGCCCGCACTGGGTCTGGCCCAGCGGCCCGGGGGCTCCCTTGCTCCGTGCGGCGCGACGGTGCCTCCCGGCTCCGTCCTACTGCTGCGGCCCACCTAGCCGTTTTCCTTCTACCCGTTCGTCGTGACAGGGCCACCACCCTCTGGCAGGCCATCATGCTTTGTCACATCCCACGCTGGCCATGACCTGGTTCTCTACACGGTGCGACAGCGTCGCACCCCTCCAGTGACAAGGTGGCCTTTGCGTCGTCGGTTTCCTTCGCGGCCAGCCCGTCGTCAACCGCTGTTTCTCTGTTGCGGTCCTATCTTCCGGTGGCATCGTTGCATCTCGTCCATCTTCAGTAAGCTAAGAATAATGGAGGGTGGTCAGTTCGTATTTGTTTTTCCCATTCCCTCCATGTTAGGGTGGAAAAAATCAGCCTCAAAGAGAACAACAAACAACGAAGAACAGAGAGTAAAACACATACTTAAAAAACCCCCTACTTGGTTTGTCGATTGTTGAGAATGGATGGAGAGTTTGAATAAGAGGAATCTAATGATGACTTTGGCGTTATTCATGGGAATCACTTCATTTTATTTCACCAGTTGATGTTCTTTCTTTGTTGAAGGAAGATTCATTCTTTGTGGGTGATAGTTCTTCGTTGGATAATTCTTATCCTCCACAAAATCCACCAAAATGCTAAGCCAATAATAATAGAGTAATTGTATACTATTTTTTGGCACAACAACATAAATAATTATGTTCAATTCAATGAGACAACTCATTTAATTAATGGGTTGGAATTGATTCAAATTCAAAATTAGGGAATGTGGAGAGTTTCAAATAAATGAAGAGAGGTGTTCAAATAATTAATGGGGAGTTAAAGGGGGGGGGGGGTTTAACCCCATTTTGTCCCCAAACATTTGATTTAAAAGAGGTGTTTAATCATAGGGTGGGCCCCACCACCATAAAATTATATGGGAGGTTAGGGTGTGGTGGCTCCCACGTCTAACCTCATCTAAGAGATTTTAAACACCGAAATAAAAATAAACAACACACATTATTTTTATTCAATTAAAACCCCAAAAACTAACATCTATTCTTGAACAACTTCAATCATGGTGAATGTCTTCTTAAGAAAATATTGGCACTACATGTTCAAAGGTGCCCTCTGATTTTAATTCCGAGCACTGGTTCAGAAGATATAAAATCCCAATCGCATGTTTACTAAACGTACCAGAACATAACATAAAAAATTGATTCCGGGCTCACCAGGCCTCATAATCAAGCGCCGTAAATTATCGCGGACTTGTAAAATTCCCATCTATTTAAGAAAAAAATTCATGGAATTTATGGTTCTTTACATTCTCACCACCTCAAGGCGTTACGTCCCCGTAAGATACAACTCAAATTAAGGGAAAAAATGGGAGTACTGAGCATTCATCAGAACCTCCTGCTCCCATGTGATCTCCTGGAGGTTCCCATGCTGCTAGTGAATGCACACTGGAGGTATCGACCATCCATGTAGTACCCACTCTTGGTGATCCTAAATCTCCACTGGAAAATCGGTGAAAGTCGCCCTCTCATCGATTTATAGCTCTCTATGGTTAATGATGTGGGATAGGTCGTGCCAAATATATCTTTAGCCGAGATACATGGAAGTCGTCGTGCACCCAGTGCAACTTAGGAGGAAGAGCTAAGCGGTTAGCCACCTCGCCTACTATACTGAGGACCTGGAATGGGCCGATGAATCGCGGAGATAACTTGTCGCCTCGTCCAAATCACTGTACACCTCTTCAAATTGAGACTCATAGAAAGCGGGGTCGCCGTCCTTGAACTCCAAAGTTATCCATCTCCTATCATCATACAACTTTTGTCTACTATGGGTAGTGTTCATCCACTCCCAGATGATCTGCACCTTCTCTGTGGAAGCCTGTACCATCTCTGGTCTCACTAGTGCGGACTCTATTGGGACATTCCATCATAGTGGCGATCTGCAAGGTCGACCATACAAGGCCTCAAAAGGTGACATACAGATGGTGGTGTGATATCTATTATTGTAGGAGAACTCCACCAGAGGTAATTGATCCTCCCAAGTGCGACCAAAGTCAAGGAAACATGCGTGAAACATGTCCTTGAGGGTCTGGATGGTCCACTCGGTATGGCATTGTGTCTTAGGATGGAAGGAGGTGCTCATACGTAGCTGCATCCCAAAAACCCTCCAGCAATCTAATCCATTGCTAGGAATTAAACCATGAGTAATGGTCGAAGAAAATCTAGGAAGGTACTCCATTTAAACGCACAACCTTATGCTCATAGAGGCGTCCCAAGCTCTCAACTAATTCCTGGTCTCTAATCGGTAGGAAGTGGGCTGACATGGTGAGTCAGTCAATGATCACCCATATTGAATCATGACTCTTGGATGTACATGGAAGATCCATCATAATGTCCATGGATATACTTTCCCACATCCACTTTGGTGCATCTAAGGTCTGAAACAAGCCTACTAGTACCTGGTTCTCTGCCTTCACTTGCTGAAAAGTGTGTCACCGAAAGAAAAACTTCGCTACTGCCTTCTTCATACGAGGCCAACGGCGCTGTCATCTGAGGTCCTGAAGCATCTTTGCCACACATGGATGTACCACTAGATGGGAAGTGTAGAACTCTCTCAACACTTCCTCCTGAAGTGCTACAGGTACCATAGTACGTCCTATGAAGAGAATGACATGCTCCATAGCTTCAGAAAATCCATCAGGTGCCTGCTCTCTGATCGGTATGAAGAGGTCCGACATGGTGAGTTGGTCAACGATCACCCATATTAAATCATGGATCTTGGATGTATGTGGAAGACCTATCATGAATTCATTGTATATCCCTTCCCACATCCACTATCAGTCCTCTATGGTCAGAAACAAGTCTACTGGTACCTGGTGCTCTGCCTTCACTTTTAGAAAAGTGAGGCACCGAGAGACAAACTCAGTTACTGCCTTCTTCAAAACAGGCCACCGATGTTGTCATCTGAGGTCCTGATACATCTTTCCCTCACTTGGATTTACCACTAGAGGAGAAGTGTGGAACTCCCTCAACACTTCCTCTTACAGTGATACTGGTACTATAGTATGTCCTCAGAAGATAATGACGTGCTCCCCACTATTAGATAATCCATCAGGTGCATACCCTGTAGATATCTGAGCATGTTGTGTAGATTATGTACCCTACTGCTAACTCCAGTTCATGGGTAGTGTAGTTCTACTCATGTTGTCTCAGCTTCCGAGAACCATATGTGATCACAACTCGATTCTACATCAGGTCACACCTACGTCTAGTCCCAGATGTGTCGTAGTAGATTATGTACCCTACGCCTTCCTCTGAAAGCCTCGTTTTGGGGCACTAGTCAGCTTCTACCTCAGTTCTTGAAAGTCCTGCTGGAATATCATCGACCACAAGAAGCATTTCCCCTCCTTCTTCCAGGATGAGAGTTGTGCTACAACTATGGAGAAGTCTGGAATGAATCATTGGAATTATCCATCCAAACCTAGGAAACTTCGTACCTCTGTCATACTCCGAGGTGGATCCCAATCCAGTAACTCCTAAATATTCATTGGATCTACTGCAAATCTAGCCTCCGAGATGACGTGTCCCAAGAAGTCAACCTCTTGAATCCAAAACTGACTCTTCGAGTGCATACCATAAATATGGTGCTCTTGGAGTGTGTCCAGTACTACCATCAAATGGTAGGCCTCCTCCTCCTCAGTAGTCTAATATATCAGAATGTTGTCGATGAAGACTACGACAAAGTGATCGAGGTATAGATGGAAAATCATGTTCATGAGATACATGAACACTAATGGAGTGTTAGTTATGCTGAAGGGAATAACCAAGAACTCATAGTGGTCATACTTACATGTGAAGGCCATATTCTACTCATCCTCATCTCGAACTCAGAGCTGGTGATAGCTTGATCTCGGGTCAATCTTTGAGAACCACCATTCTCCCTTGAGATAATGAAAGAGGTATTCAATCCTTAGAAGTGGGAATTTGTTCTTCACGGACACATGGTTAAGGAGAGGATAGTCTACACAAAGCCTCAAGCTCCCATCCGCATTCTGGTTGATTAGAATCGTGGTTGCACAGGGAGAAACATTGGGCCCGATGAATCCCTTTCCCTGAAAGTCCTCTAGCTATACCCTCAACTCATGAAGCTCAGCTGGATCCAGTCGATATTATAGAGTAGATATTGGTGCATCTCGGGGTACAAGTCAATGTAGAAGTCCACCCTTATATGAGGTGGTAGTCCTAGATCATTGTCAGGAAAAACATTGGCCTACTGGTCCACCACTACAATATAAGTCGGACTCTCCACATCAACTGCTCCAAGGTTAAGGCAAGCCAACTGGTGAGTGACCGGATGCACCCACATCTGAGTAAGTACGTCATGTGATGCAAAGGTTCCCTTATCACTGATGAAGGTAAAACTGGTCCCATCTATGCGTACCCACCCCATTTTTCACCAAATACATCCAATATGACCATGAACTGTAGATAACCAGTCCATACCCGAGATGAAGTCGTAAGGCCTAAACTCTGCTACTAGGAGATCCCAGCTGAAGCTCTCACCTCCTTGAGTATTCTCGCACTACCGTCACCAGTGCGTAATCATCGATTCAGCTCCCGTTAGAGTCTATAGCCATAAGGATCAAGCCAACAGCTCTGTCAGAATCTCCGAGGTCCGAATGAGGGCAGTGGCAATGAATGACGGACTTGAACCTATGTCTATAAGAACTG
Organism: Viscum album; assembly: GCA_963277665.1. Classification (NCBI taxonomy): domain Eukaryota; kingdom Viridiplantae; phylum Streptophyta; class Magnoliopsida; order Santalales; family Viscaceae; genus Viscum; species Viscum album. The sequence continues at coordinate 852,531,089 of OY728143.1, read as the reverse complement.
TAGATAAGGTGAATTAGAAACAGATAGTACCTAAAATCATATCTTGACTTCCATGGTCATATTCCTCAACTTCATGAAGCTGAGCTCTCCCTTTCCACCATCTCCCAGTGGTCGGGGTGGTCCTCCTGGTGGTGGTGGTGGTGGTGGTGGTAACAATTCATAATGTCGTCCACTGCCATCTGCATGACCAGCTGCTCTGCCACGTCTGCCTGCTCCCTGTGGACCGCCATGATTGAATATCTGCCTTTACTTAGGAGGTCCCGCAACTGTCTTATGATCAACTAAATAGAAGGACAGACAGTCATGGGCCATGTGACCCTGCCCGATGCATGAGTAACATTGCCTACTCCTAGCATAAATGTCACTACCCTGAGTGCCCCGTGTAAGTAATCACGATTCATGGGGTCGTCCACCTATGGGTTTGGTCCTCTTGGACCACAATGTCATATTTATACTTCCAAAAGCATAAGACTCTGTTGCATTTTGACTAGTTGTGGGACTCTTTGCTGGTGAATTCTCAACAAGAAAACTCTCTACAAGGAGGGCTCTCTCTAACACCCCTGCTTGCATCGTGATGATGAGTGAGATCATAGAAGAACTGACCTCTCGCTGCATCCCAGGATCCAAGGCCCGGGCTCTGAAGAGTTGTACCTGTACCATATCTGTGGTGTAACACGAGAGGTCGGTGAACCTTGCTGTGTACTGCACCGCTGTCAGGCTGCCATGTTGTAGATGAAGTGGGTCCTATATCTGCACCACACAAATGGTGGCTGGGACAAACTCCACCTGGAACAAGATCTTAATTTCGGTCCAGATTAGCAATGTCTGGTCAGGCACTTGGAGCATCAGGATCCACCATCTTCCTACTAATACCATTAGGACACTTGCAGCAAGGATCACCATAAGGTCTGCTGGTGTCCCTAGCAGCTTGAAAACATTCACCACAACATCCATCTAATCCTCAGCCGCCTTTGGGTCTATCTCTCCTTGGAACCTGGGTGGCCTCAGGCACTGGAACTCATGCAAAGCGCTCAAGCAGCGTGCATATTCAGCTATTGGGGCTGGTGGCACAAGTGGCCCAATGGGATGTGGTACTATTGGTGCCACTACTGGTAAAGGTCCCTTCATCGAGGCCTCATCCCACGGTTGGATGTCAGAGAGTAAGAATCTTGGGGCTCTATGGGGAGGCATCTTTAATGAAAAAGATGTGGCATAGTCAAAATTTTATACCTGGTGAGATTACCTGGTTGATCTGATTAAGGAAAACTTTTAAAGACACACACGCAATCTGTGTTTTCGTGCACTATGTCAGAAATCAGTAGTCAAGATCCTGGTGTATGGATACGTCGGCCGCCCGAACCAACACTAGACTCCCTGAACTGAAAACCAGACATAGTTCCCTTAACATTATAGCTCTACAGCAATGAAATATTATAGTTCTATGTTCTGTGGTAGAACCGACTCCTCTGATACTAATTTTTCAAAACCCATCCCTTGGGGCCTGTGCCCTGACTACCCCATGCCCACCTTATATAGGCCAGAGGCTGGCGACTAGAACCAAAGGATTAAATCCCTAATCTGGTAAGGAATTACCTTTATAAAACAGAAAAACATAGAATCCAAGTAAGCTAGAAGAAAAACACTGTAAAACTGTATACAAAAGAGTGATGAAATGTAATGGGGGAAAGAATACAAGCCAACAGGAAAGTACGAGTGAAACAGAAAAACATATACAACTATAGAAAATTTAAACACCAGCTGGGACGTCCTCTAGGGAATCCTAACAGAAGGGTAGGTACAAATAGCCTCTATAGAACTCAACGTCCATCCATCTCCTCTGTGTACCATCAAGCCATGTGGCCTTCCTCCAAATACCATTTAGTCCTCCTATCCTCAGCCTCTGTCAGTGTTGTATGTCGTCTGCAACCAACACAATGATGTGCAGACATAGCCAATGCAGGGTTGAATATAACGATACTCAGTAGGTACCCCAAGACCCTCAAGGATTCACAAAATCCAACAAGGATAAACCAACAAGAATGAAATAAACATATGACCCCCATAGGTATATTCCCATACATATACCTATGTTATCATGTAATCCATCACAATTATTTGGTAAACATAAAATTTAAAGACTCGTCTCAAAACTAGGATTTTATTCTAGTGGTGGTAATAAGCAACACTCCTAGTCAAACTGTTGAAACCTCTGCTACTGGTCTACTCTTCCTCTATAGAGTAATCTGGGCCTTCCACGTCACACAGATGCAATTCCCACTGTCCTGGACTGCGGTGGTACTCCTTCGGCCGAGTACCCTGGGTCAGCTGCATCACATAGAGGCGCTCCCCACTGTGGGTCTGCCACGTCACACAGAGGCGCTCCCCCTCGTAGTCTGCTGAGGTAATTCTTCTGTCGAGTACTATGGGTTTTCCATGTAACATAGAGGCACTCCCCACTATGGGTCTGCCACACCACACATAGGAGCTTCCCACTGTGCTAGTCGGAACACTCAGAGTCGAAAGGTTAGCAGTCGTCAGGTCTCAGCCGGCTACTAGGACTATGTACTACGGTCGCTCTTCTCTAGGAGGATCTGCTCCACGAGCAACGGGTCGATACACCAACTATCATGATATCCCAAGTAGATGTATCTCAAAGTTACACCTTGTCAGAGGGATCTCAACACCATTGGTGACTCATCAATCGAATGCCCGGTCTGTGAGTTATTGGCATTTACCTCCTGGGGCCCGGTTGGTTTTTAGGTTCAAACCAACCCCACCATACCATAAATTTGTCCAATCCTAAAGTGGGGTATTCCGAAAGAATTGCCTCACTCTAAGATTACCATCATCACAGACGGATTGTCAATAGGACACATGTAGCCCATGATATGGGCGAAAATGTGTTTTTGGGTCAAACAGGTCTGGACTGGGGTCCGACCTGGCCTTCGGGTCTGACCCGTCCCATGCCCACGACCCGGTTCGAGGGTGGCCCGGCCCAAGGGAAGCTCGGACCGGTTACGGCCTGTCCTGCGCTGGGTCCGGCCTAGTGCCCCAGTGGCCCGGCTGCCCGTGGTGGGGGGGGAGGGTCTGCCTCAACTGTGTCCAGGGGGAAATGCATGCTCCCATGGTTTCCGAATGAAAAATCCGTTCGGGTGAGAGACAAAACCAGCAGCAGGTGGTGTAGGTCCAGAACATACGTGACCCACTGGGTCCCCTTCCTCCCCACTGATCGAGCAGCGAGCTGCTCCAGCTCCTCCACCACGGCCCGCCCATGCCGTGGATCCCTTCCTCCGCGCGGCGCACCGGCGTCGCGCCCCTCCGGCTCCCCGACGGGACGCCTTGCTCCTCCACGGCCCGCGATGGTCACGGCACAGTTCTCAAAGCGGGGAGACGACGTCGCGCCCCTCCTGCGACCTGGGGGCCTATTCGGTGCCTGTTTCCGTCACAGTAGTCCTTTCGTCGGCCTTCGTTGCTCCGTTGTGGTCCTCTATTCCAGTGGTGTTGTTTCATTGCAGCCATCATCAACATGCAATGAAAAATAGAGGGTGTTCGGGCCATGTTTGTTCGGCCAGTGCTCTCCGTGTTATGGTGGTAATAATCTGCCTCAAAGAGCACAACAAACGACGAGGAACAGAAGGTAAAACTCATATATAAAACAACCCCTACCTCGTTTGTTGATAGTTGATGGTGGAAGGAGAGTATTTAGAAGAGGCTGTCGAAGACAACATCGGTGTTCTCTGTGGGCATCGCTTCCCTTTCTTACCCCTGTTGATGTTCGTTCTTCATTGGTGGAAGAGTCGTTCCTCGTGGGCGACAGTTCATTGTTGGAGATTTATTCTCCTCCCCAAGGTCGACCAAAATGCTAATCCCAAAATAATAGAGGAATTGTATATTATTTGTTTGCACAACAACACCAATATTTGTTTTTAGTTAAATTATCCAACTCATATAATTAATGGGGTGGAATTGAATCAAATTCAAAATTAGGGAAGGTGGATTGTTTCAATAAAATGAAGAGAGGTGTTCAAATAATTAATGGGGCGTTAAAGGGGGTTTAAAGCCCATGTGGTCCCCACCTATATGATTGACAATAGCTGTTTAAAACTTGGGTTATCCCCACCAACTTAACCTCCCATGGGAGGATAAGGTGTGGTGGCCCCCATCTGCAACCTCCTCTTGGAGATTTTAACCACCGAAATAAATGTAAACAATACACTTTATTTTTATTCAATTAAAAAGCCAAAAACTATTTTTTAGGTGAATGTCTTCCTAAGAAAATACCGGCCCTACAAGTTCAACGGTGCCCTCAGATTTCAATTCTGAGCACTGGTTAAAAATATATAAAATCCCGCTCACACATTTTCAGAACGTACCTGAACAAAACTTCATAAATTTATTCGGGGCACATCGGGCCACAGAATCAAGCACCGTAAATTCACACAGACACATAAAATTCCAATTTATTTGTGAAAAAAAAAATTCCACGGAATTTCAAGGACATTACAACAACATTCTTGAAGCACTAAATGTTTACTGAATCATGGAGGGTTAGGCCAATGTATCTTGTAATTCATAATTTCTCATTAATAGATAATATCCATTGTTCTTCATACTAAATTCTATCCATATGAATTTTACAAAATAATCCTGTCAAAATTTGATGTCTAAATATCTAATTAAATTTCCATAATGAATCCTAAGATCAGAATCCTTATACAATTTAATTTTCCTAGTATTATTAAATACCATTATAACCTTAGAAACATTATTGAAATAATTAACACTTCCAAATAATTTATTATGATGTATGGTAGTAAAATCATTTTATATCTGACGAATCTTATAATTATATAACTATTGATGTAATAGTTATTGAATCCAAACAAAAAATAACCATACTAATTGAAATTCACTATTAAACCAGTAATTATTGTTCAACATATTATTCCTTTGAATCTCCTTCATCAAAAGTTTCATTTGTAGCTTCTTCATTATTAATAGAATAGCCATTTCATTCATAACCTTGCCGATTCTATCCAATGACCAAAAACACAAAGAACAATGTGATAAACATTATTAAAAATGATAAAATAATGAAGAATACTTTATAGGATATATAATTGATTCTATATTATTCTCAAAACATAAGTCAATATGATTAAAATTGGTTATCTAATACCAAATCTAATAGATGATATCATATACAAGGAATTATTTTCAAAGCCAGTAATTTGATGGTGTATTTATAAGCCATATTTTCAAAATCTATTTCCCAATATTATTTCTAAATATAATCTAATACAAGAATAACACCCTAACCACAGATGCTCAGTGACAATTCATTATATTATTAAATTATCATTATTATAAGGAACTAGATGGAGATGTTCCAATCAGTTTAGAAGTCATGGAAAATACATTACATATAATATTCTTACATTACAAATCAATACATAATATAGAGAAAATATTATTCTTTATGAAAATAAATATTTTCATATATTAACACTACATATCAATCATAATGAACTTCTAGGAATCCTAGTAAAATAAAACATGGGAATAGGTGGTCTTATATGCTTAGTAAGGATAAAAAATAAAACAGAAAAAATTCAAAATTAAGAAAAAAAATTAAGGAATGAGATAATACTAAAACAAAATCCTTTTAATAATAATCATGAAAAAAATATAGAAATAATGATTCAAAAAATTACATTTAAAAGTTCATATGGATATTCTACTAGTCAAATCATCACTTATAATATCAATAACGAATCTCACATAGAGGGAATGAATAATTTTGGACATCATAGCCACACCATCATGGAATAATTCCAATAACATACATAACCATTCCATCATGGTCATATGCCAAAATGGAAGTTTGTCACTTGAGACCTACTGATGAATCAAGGGGTTATTGCAGGCCCCACCCATAACAAACTAAATTCAATGCAATTCTCATGTGAAAGGGTGAGGCGTAACATAAATATTCCAATAATAACTAGCATATTAAAATGTTAATAATTTAACTATAAACCATGAAAGACATTAAAATAGAACATCCATATTCATGCTTGCCGTTAAACCATCAATAAATTATGGAGGATTTTATCATACGAAATAAAACATAATTAAAAATAAAATCCAAATAAAAATTTACATAGACAAAATTATTCTTACAAAAATCGTCAAACTTATTTCAGATAAGTAACCATTTTTACATTCAAAACATTTAAAACTCATGCAATTATAATGTAAAAGTTTTCTTTTAAAATTAAACTTTTTATCTCGAAACGGTAGCTTAAAAATGTAATAGCATCATTATGGTAGAAAATAGTTTCTCTCCCTGTATTAGTATAAAAACATTATTTTCTTAGTTTTACAAATATTTCATACAATACCTTGTTTGAATAATGATGGAATGGGTCCCCGAAAATAAATTATAAAAAGAATAAAATGGAAAAAATGAATACAAAATTTTCTTGATAATATTTTGAAATACAACTTGAGAAACCTGAAAATGGTTGATAAAGATATCATAGTATATACTAATGTATAGTTATCCTACGATAATAACGATATTGTGAAATTAACCCTTAATTAGTTGTTTCCATTAGATGATGGTGTGTTAACTCAATATATATTAGTTAAATTATTTTATTAAATTATAATTGAAAGAAATATATAATTATGATATCCTATATAATTCTCTTATTTTTTTTGCAAATAATATATTAGTATTATCATTGTTTATTGTTTTAATCGATTTGTTTTCTCATTCTTCATTTGTCGTGTTAGTATTGTTCGTTATGAATAAAATGTATTTGATTCAAATTAATAACTATATTGAAATAATAATTATAATTTTTACTCAATATATAAATTTTATAATAATTCTTTGATGGATATTGTGGATAAATAATTTCACCACCTTGGGGAGACGACAAGTTGTACATAAGTACAAGCGATGGTATTATACTGTTTACTATTTAATGGTATAGAATTGGATTTTATATTCATTATAAATTATAATTATCATCTCAATTTCATTATATATATCTATTATATTAGTCATTATACCCATCGAAATAATTTTTTGTTGAATAAAAAATTACACAACGTCATGAAGTTGGAAAGTTGTACACACACATGCATGGTGATTTTGTTTTTCATACAATGGTTAAAAAGAAGAAAATGTATGTCCCATTACCATAATAATATAACATAATTCATATGAAACTGTATTTATTACATTATTATGGTAAAAAAAATATGAGGAGGATGTATAAGAAGAAAATAATATGATTTAAATTGGTAAAAAAATTACCTCTTCTTTGAGTGTCACTTATTGATTTTTACAAAAGAACAAATTTGTGTTCATTTATGATGAAATTATGGAAATTTGGATGAAGATAAATTATTATGGAGGATAATTGGGAATGGTTTGGCTGAGGAAATTGTTTTTTAGGTGTGATCAAATAAGTAGGAGAGGTACCCTTTTATAAGAGAGGTGAGGGGCAGTTTAGGAAAATCTAAATAAATTAAATAAATATATTTAATAATTTTCAATTTTGAAAGGCACCAAATTAAATTAATTATTATCTAAGATGTGTATGGGTATAAATCATATCACCCAATAAAATTTATAAATTTTTTACTTTTTTAAACCTTATCATTTTGATTTACCCTTAATTAATCTATTTATTTTTATTTATGGAAATAATATTCTAAAAATAAAATATTTATAAATTTTTACCTATATATTTAATTTTTTTTCTAAAGGGACACATTATAAAAACTTAGACCATCTATGTATCGTTTTTTAGTTTTTATACCTTTTTTATGATTTTTAAATATTTTTTATAATGATATTTTTAAATATATCAATATTTCCAATTTGCACACTATTCATTTATTGAACATTAAATAAAATCAAAACTAATGGATAAAATAGAAAGACAAAAATTTAACATACCCATAGAATTTAATATTCAACTAAAACATTTGTGTATAACCTCAATTATATAAATTATTATTCATTTAAATATTTTTAAAATCCATTATTTGACATTTCTATTATTCAAATAATTTATTCCACACATTTTGTAAATATTTGTTGTATTTATATAGACAATAAATATTATAAAAAAATTACTATGATATAAATAATTATATTATCTATTCAAATAATATTCATGATTGAATTTCTCTCCATTATATCCCTATATGAAAATTAGGGTATTAATGAGAAATGATAGTGTGACATTCTTTCACTTTAATTGATGTTAATAATATCAATGTAAATTTCCTGAAACATTTTACATTAAATGATTAAAAACATAAAATTATTATATATTTGACCATATCATAGTTTTTTGGTCTAATTATTGATTTATATTAATTTTATATTATTTAATAAAAAAATATTTTTAATGATTCGTTTATTTCAATATTGATACTATTCAATATTTGTATTTTTAAAAAGTAAAAACAAACATGATAGCCTAAAAACTATACATATAATATATAAATAACATGTATATGTTTTCTATAAAAATAATTTATATCATATATTAATTCATATTATATATAATTTAATTTTATCAATTTTGTTTTTTTATTCTTCAATTAAAGAAGAAATTGCCGCATCATCACCGTGTCATGATTTAATTTAATTATATCTTTACAAAAACATATAAATACTACACCATGAAGTTCATTGTTATATAATGGCTCTAAAGAATAATTATAGTTAGAGGGACCCCATTTATTGACATATAAAAAAAATTCATTACCTATTGAAATTAGGGTAACAAAAATGAGTATTCATTTAATATAATATTATAAAAGAAATAAATTCTTCTTCCTAGCTCAAATTGGGAATTAATTTGAAACATAGAGGATCATGATCAGAATATACTCATGCAATACTATTAGGTTAATTTTTATAGTAGTTTTGATATTTTAATAATTTAATAATTACATTTAATAACCTAATTTACCTTTAACTGTAATAATAAATTATAATATTAAAGTTACTATACATAATGTCTAAAAATAAAAGGGACCTATTTATATAATATTATATTTATGATTCCAAATATTTAATCTATTTTCAATTATCCATAATTAAAAATAAATAGTTTCAAAATTAAAATTAATCCCATTATAAGAATGAACAACATGTTCTTAGAAGATTAAACATTATAATAGATTGAAATTTTTTTACATGAAAATTAATGGTAGAATAAATTCCAATGACCAAAATTAGGTTAACTAATAAATTATATTATATTTCTTCATTAAAACAACTAAATAATATAATAAATCCAAATAAACTATTTCAATGGTTATAATTGATTTAAATTAAAATGTTGAATATTTTTTACTATTAATCAAGATTTAAATCATTTTAAGAAATAATCCAAAAGTCTATAAAAGGAAATTTTTATATTCCAATTCCAAATAAAAAGATTATTATATTAATTTTCAAATATAAATTGGTTAGAAAACAATATTTAAAATGGGCGTGTCATTAATGGGTACAAAACTACATTTATTCATAAATATTTATTTTATATGAAAAAAATAATTTTTTATTATATCATGTATAGAAAAAATTGTAGAATAATAGTATATAATATTTAGTTTCTTTCATAATCTCAAGCTTCTATAAAATGAATTATTTTAATAATATCATAAAATTTTATGTATCACAACCCATGAATAGTGTGGTGTATAACTCAAGATATGCCAATATTGTGTGTACCACAAGAAAATTACTACATAGCAGAAAAAATATATATTGGATTTATCAAAAAAATAAATAAACATTTTGTGGAACCTTTGGGTTTTATACATAGTTACGCACTAGTGCAGAAAACATTTTTTACGTCGGTTATTTTTTATTATTTACGTCGGTTTTTAGGCGACGTTAATACGGACGACGTTATAAATAACGTTTTTTACGTCGGTTATTTAAAACCCGACGTAATATCCCTAACATCATGGTGGTTATCACGTCGGTTCATATAATAACCGACGTGATAAATATGCGCGGGGGGGCTTTATCACGTCGGTTATTCCCTAAACCGACGTGATAAAACGCCTGGGATATCGTTTTATCACATCGGTTATGTCATAACCGACGTGATAAACCCTTCCCCTGGCCTATTATCACGTCGGTTTCTTAAATAACCGACGTGATAAAAAGGCCTGGGAAACGTTTTAGCACGTCGGTTATCCAATAACCGACGTGGTAAATCGATTCCCAGGCCTTTTAGCACGTCGGTTATATTAAGAACCGACGTGATAAAAGCCCTGGGAACGGTTAATCACGTCGGTTCTAGAAAAACCCGACGTGATAAACCCCTACCGATTTATTTACGACGTCGGTTATAAAATAACCGACGTGAAAGAAATTTTTTTTTAAAATTATTGCACTACTCTCACCAAAAAGCAACCAGAAACCAAACAAAAATAACCATGTCAGCCCTCCCCCAAGCCCCAACTGAACCCCACCCTCATCTATACCCACCTAACAACCTGGCCAGCCCTCCCCCACCACATTGGAGCCCCACCACAACCCTTGGACACCCCCCCCCCCCTTGGACAGCCCCCCCACCCTCATTTACACCCCCACGACCCCTAGTACAGCCTCAAACACCCATTGGACACCCCTCCCATATCCCTTGGACACCCTCCACCCCTTGGACACCCCCCCACCCCTTGGACAGCCCCCCACCCTCATTTACACCCCCAAGACCCCTAGTACAGCCTCAAACACCCATTGGACACCCCCCCACACCTTGACAGCCCTCCCTGACCCCTTGGACACCCCCCCCCCGACCCCTGGACACCCCCCCGAGCCCTTGGACAGCCCCAAACACCCCTTGTACACCCCTCCCATATCCCTTGGACACCCCCCCCACCCCTTGGACACCCACCACCCCTTGGACAGCACCCCCACCCTCATTTACACCCAACCAGCCCCTTGGACAGAACTCCCAGACACCTTGGACACCACTCCCATATCCCTTGGACACCCCCACCCCTTGGACACCCCCCCACCCCTTGGACAGCCCCCCACCCTCATTTACACCCAACCGACCCCTTGGACAGAACTCCCACCTCATTTACACCCCCCCGACCCCTAGTACAGCCCCAAACACACCTTGGACACCCCTCCCATATCCCTTGGACACCCCCCAAACACCCACCCACCCCCTTGGAACCTCTCCCCCCATACCAAAATCCAGACCAGAAAAACCATCAACAGTAGACCAAAACAAGAAGTAGAGAAAAATTAAACATTCACTTATATAACATTCAAAACTTACACTGTAAACTTCAAAAAAAACTAAACCCAACCTAAACGACTACGAAATACACAATTACATTGACAATATTCAAAATTACATTTTACATTACAAACAACTAAAAGTCAATCAAACCTGTAAAATAATTTGACCACTCCACTTGTAAGTGTTTGATATCATCAGCAGTAAAGGGTTGAGGGTCATCAAAAAGCTACAAAGGAAAAGGATAGTAGTCAACGTGTATAATGAATAAATCAAATTGAAATATTATGAGAAAGAGGAAATCTTACCAGGTCAAAACTCAGAACTGTCCCAGTTGTTATTATTTCATACATAAATCTTAACATGTAATATCCGCATTCGATGATGCCTTGTTGCTCATGACATTTCTGTTTGAATGAGTGTAAATTCCATATATTATTTTTATGTAATAAATCAAAATGTAAAAATTATAAATGGATATTTACCTTCGCATGTACATATTTGATCTTGAAATTCCTTTTCTTTGCGCTTTTTCGAAAGTGGACCCATGCCCTGTTAGAAAATAATACAAATGGGGTAAATTTAAAATTCATTATAATATATAAAACTATTGTGAAATTGAAACTTACGTTTCCAATATATTCTTAAAACTTTCTCGCACATCATCATGGAGAGAGCATATCCAATAAAGTGTTTTCTCCCTAGGGCAAAAAACCCCTAACATCCAATGATCCCCGATAAATGGAAATTTAACGTTAGTGGTTTTTTATGTTATAAGATAATTAACTCTTTGAGAGGGATGTTTTTCATACCTCTCACAAAAAGGCATCATCCAACACTGTGTGATTACATTCTTTTCAAATCTATCAGCAATATAAAGCATTCTTTGTTCCTCATCCAATGCACATGCTTCAGGGGAAATCGATTGTGGGTCCACGAATCCATATACATCTGTCAGCTCATTCCTCTCACAAATTTTATACAGATACCTAATACAAAGCAGACATAAGTATATATTTTTAATAAATATAACGCAAGGAAAATGTGTTAAGACTTACATGATAAAAATTTGCACCACGTTGATGCCCAACTTATCTCCAGTGACAAACTCCATGATATCAGTTTTCATAATCCCCACACATAGTTCATGTCCACAGACATGAGCTTCCATTGTAAAGTCATAATGATCCGCCAACAAATTTGAATATCTTGACAATTTGTCAAGACTGCTAGTATCTGCATCTGATGTCATAGCTATCTGTCTTTGTTGTTGTCTATACAGTATTTCTTTACCTTTGAAGTATTCCTGTAAAAATAAATTGAAAAATATATTAGTTTTCAAATGATAAAACATGAATAAAAATATAAAATAAAAGATATAACATCCCTACCTCTATGGTAATGAGTCGAAGAAGTCTGGATGGCCAAAGTAAAAAATGGTCGATACTATGTCCAACTGTCGTCACCTCATCTGTAGGTAATGGTATCCGAGCTGATCTATCTATAATATCCTGTACAGTGACCCTCTGATTCTCTACCTCTAACTGTTGATGATGAACTGTATCTCCTATACAATATACCATCCCATATGCAACTATATGATGTTGAGGATCATCAACATACAACTCACAATAAGTAGGTAGCTACGGCGGAGGAGGAGGATCAAAAATGGGGTCCGCAGGCTGAGGTGGGGTAGTGGGAGCTACTGGGAGAGGTGGAGTGGGAGCTGCACCCTGAAATTGTCTTTGCAAGTCTGCAAACATTAACTGCACCGATGCTCTAATCTTGTCCTCCATTGTCGCATTAATATTATGGACTTCAGCCTCCAAAGATTCTATTTTTTTTATAAACTCCCTCAACGTTAGAAGTTGAGGAACGTGGCAACACTTTTCTTACCGATACACCTGCCAGATATCCTCTTACACGGCCAGGATGTTCGGGCTTTCCCAATGCCACATATAAAATATCTTCCCTCCCAGATGGTGTAAATGTCCCCTGTGAACTCTGCTCCTCAAGAGAGTCCTGTAATAATTAATTGAACATTTCTATAATGATTGGAAATATATGACGAAAATAGTAAACTTAAATAAATAAAATAGATATCTTACAATCCTCTCAACTACGAGTCTCAATTCATCCGAAAGATATTGTCCTTTTTTGCCCTTCCGAGCTCTTTTCCATTTCTCATGTCTAGATGGAGGGGATGGAGGGGCCACCTCTCCAGAGCTTGAAGACTCAGCTCTTAGTTGTTGAAATTTTTCTGCCATCATTTGTTCTTCCAATAATGCATACCCTCCCCGAGATAAACTATGAGGGTATACATTTTTAGATTGGATCTCTTTAGCATTTGGACCTCTAGGAAGATCATCATCATCAAACTCCACGACTATCCTCTCCTCCTTCGTACGGGCAAGTGATAATTTTGGTAAACGTGTGCACCCACGCTTACCAACCTTTGAACTCTTTTTCGTAATAGGAGCATGTGAATGTTCCTCCCCAGATGTATGACCAATATGCTCATCTCCAGAATCATGTGGCTGATCAACTGATTGATCTATCATTTTCCTTCAAATCAAAAAAACAAACATTAGTTCACAAATAGAAAAGTGTACTAAATTACATAATAGTAAACATTGGTAATATGGTAAGAATGTTAAACAATGATAAACATGGTAAACACAGGCAAAAGGTTGCCAAGGAGTTGGCCCAAGAAAGCTGAAAAGTGGACTCACTGAGTCCACCGGTCAGCCGGTGTGAGCTCACCGGCCAGCCGGAGGACCAAGGCAGTAGACTTGCCCACTGCCTGGTGCCACCGGCCGGCCGGTGGACCAGACAGAGAGCCTTCCTCTCTGTCTGAAGCACCGGCCGACCGCTGGCTCAACACCGTCCGGCCGCTGGTGATCCAGACAGAGAGGAAGGCTCTGTCTGGTCCACCGTCCGGCCGCTGGCTCAGCACCGGCCGGCCGGTGGACCATACAGAGCTTTGTTCTGGACCACCGGCCAACCGGTGATCCACCACCGGCCAGCCGGTGCGCCCAGGACTTCTCCTCTTTACAGTTTTTATTGTTTTATTGTTTTGGTTTGATACATGTTTTAATAAGTAAAACATTCACAGTATCTAACATTATATGAAAAAACTAAATGTAAACAAGAAATAAACTTGTGTTACCTGTAATTTTAGGAATGTACAGTTGGATTGTTTTCCCAAATTCCTTCGTCGTGATCGTTCCTTATGGCACAAACCATGTCTTCAACATACTCATCAATATGTTCTGTTAATCTTTCCATGGAAGTAGGGATCTCACATAAATCAGCAGCTTCATCAAATTCATCCTCACCAACATATTGGTTTTTCCCTTGTAAAACAACAGCCCACTGCATATCTGATTGATCTACTACATAGAAAATTTGTTTGGCATGTGTTGCCATTATAAAAGAATCAGCTGTGTCTTCCAATCTATTCAGATTAACAAGTGTCATTCCAAATTCATCGTGTCTGACACTGTTGTTATCGATAAACCATTTACAGTTAAAAACGGGAACTTTAATTTTAAAGTAATCAGCCTCCCATATGTCTTCAATCACTCCATAATATGCACTTGATGCCGAAATTGGGTTTCTGTCCTTAGCACTCGAAAAATTCATTGCTTCTGCAAACACCAATACACCATTATTCTAAACTGCACTTATGTTGTCCTGAGCTTTCGTATGAAATGTATAGCCATTAATGTCATAAGAAGACCATGTTATCACATTTAAAGATGGACCACCCACTATCCATTTTAATGTCTCTGATACATCTGATCTACCAAGCAAGGTCTTTTTAAACCATGGCAAAAAAGTTTTGTTGTGCTCATTCAAAATCCACATTTCTTTCTTCTTTGGATGACATTGTTTCAACTCATTAATATGAAATGTGATATACGGTTGAACATCAGCTATGTTATTCAAGATGTATGATTCTAACTTCTTCATATGTTCAGCTGACTGTGCTTTGACTTTCAAGCCACGAATACCCTTTCCCTCATTATTAACCCATTCATGGCGAGATGGAGGCAAACCTATGTGTTGCGCCGTAGCCAAGTAGCTCGTACAAAACTCTGCTACCTCCTCAGAAATATACTTTTCAATAATGGAGGCTTCAGGTCGATATGGATTTTTAACATATCCCTTTAATATTTTCATATACCTTTCAAAAGGATACATCCAACGAAGATATACAGGTCCACAAATCCTTATTTCTCGAACCAGATGAATCATTAAATGCACCATCATATCAAAAAAAGTTGGAGGAAAATACATTTCCAAATGACAAAGTATAAAAATTGCATCCTTTTCCAAAATGTTCAAAGCATTCACATCAATCGCCTTGTTGCAAATTGAATTGAAAAAATAACACAACCTCATTATAGTCTTTCTGACACGGATGGGCAATATTCCACGCAGTGCAACTGGTAGAATTTGTTGCATCATGACGTGACAATCATGTGATTTCATACCTATCAACTTCAAGTCTTTCAATGAGACAAAATTTTTTACATTCGAAGAATAACCTTGAGGCACTTTGATATCATGAAGACACTGACAGAAGCTACTTTTCTCCATCTTCGATAATGTATGACAAGCCGGGGGAAGAAATGTTCGTCTTCCTTTAGGAGTGGGAGCTAACTCCAAACGTATTCCCATTGACAGTAGGTCTAACCTTGCATTCAACCCATCTTTTGTCTTTCCTTTAATATCTAGCAATGTTCCGATCAAAGAATCACAGATATTCTTCTCCACGTGCATGACATCAATATTATGTTTGACTTCATGATACCTCCAATATGGTAACTCAAAAAATATTGACCTTTTCTTCCAAATATGTCTATCATTACCAGATTTCTGTGTCTTTCCCAATGTCAAATCAAGGTTTTTCACCCTCTCAAAATACAATTCTAGGGATAAAGGTTGAGGAGCAGTATCAAATTCTTGTGAGACATTGAATGCCTTTTTTAGTCTTCTATAAGGGTGATCCATAGGCAAAAACTTTCGATGACCCATGTACACTGTTTTCCTCCCATGATGCAATTGACAATATGACGTCTGTTGTTCGCAAATTGGACATGCTTTATGCCCTTTAACACTGTATCCAGACAAATTTCCATATGCTGGGAAGTCATTTATAGTGAATAGAAGCACTGCATGCAGTTGAAAATATTCCATTTTATAAGAATCATACACCCTAATACCATCAGCCCATAACAATTTCAAATCATCTATCAGCGGTGACAAGTATACATAAATATCATTGCCGGGTTGCTTTGGACCAGAGATCATGATACTCAACATGACATATTTGCGCTTCATACAAACTTCAGGAGAGAGTTTTTAAATTACCAATAAAACAGGCCATGAACTATGTGTGCTACTGAGGGTTCGGTATGGATTCATTCCATCTGTGCACAAGCCTAGTCTCATATTTCTAATTTCATTTCCAAATGTAGGGTACTGGGAATCAATTTTCTTCCATTGTGGACAATCAGCTGGATGACGTATTTTTCCATCACATACCCGCTCATCAGCATGCCATCTTAACCTTTTTGCATCATGTGAATTAGCAAATAAACGTTTGAAACGAGGAATTATAGAAAGATACCAAAATACCTTTGAAGGGAGCTTTGTAATCTCTACATCAGCTTGTGATTTTTCTTTCACCTTATACCGTGATGTCCCACATTTAGGACACTCTTTCAGAAATTCATATTCCTTCCTATATATAATGCAGTCATTCGGACAGGCATGTATTTTCCTGTATCCTAATCCCATCGGGCATAATATTTTTTTGTCCTTATAATGTGAATCTGGAAGATCGTTATCTTTTGGAAGAATGTCTTTCATCAATTGTAGCAGCTCTGTAAAACTTCTGTCACTCCATCCATGTTTCGCCTTCAGGTTAATCAATCTTAACACCACCGACAAAACCGTAAAATCTGTACAACCATGATATAATGGTTTTTCGGCATCACCATATAGACGTGCAACTGTCGGTTCTATCTCAATTTGTTCTGCTACAATATCACGAATCATTTCTTCAATTCCATCGGAGTTACCATCTTGCGATACATTATCATCAGTGACATTCTGTCCAGTTTCGCCATGCCAAATCCAAGGGTTGTAACTCGGATTGAAACCATGACAAATCAGATGATCTTTTATCTCTCTACTTTTCAACTTCTTCATATTCAGACATTTCAGGCATGGACAGAAAAAAATGTCACTACTTGGAACATTTCGTTTAGCAAATTCCAAAAAGGCATCAACACCTTCCTCATACTCATTGCTCATTCGATGTGCCGTAATCCAACTTCGACTCATTATTACCTATAACAAATAGCAAAAATATATTTTTTTTAGATAAGACAAATATATGTTTATATGAAAAAAATCATAATTTGAATGTAAACAATTTTGAAATATAAAACAAATCGATGTGTAAACCCCCCTGGACATCCCCCGACCCCTCTGGACAGCCCCCCACCCCTCCTAGACACAACCCCCACCCCCGAACTGCTTGGACACCCCCCTGGACACCCCCCAACCCTCTGGACAGCCCCCCCACCCCTCCTAAACACCACCCCCACCCCCTACCCCCTTGGACACCACCCTGGACACCCCCAACGCCCACCCACACCCTTGGAAAGCCCCCCACACCCACCCACCCCCTTGTAAACCCCCCTGGACAGCCCCCGACCCCTCTGGACAGCCCCCCACCCCTCCTGGACACCACCCCCCCACCCCCTACCCCCTTGGACACCCCCCTGAACATCCCCCAACCCTCTAGGCAGCCCCCCCACCCACCCGGACAACCCAAATACCCTCTGGAGAGGCCGCCACCCACTTGGACAGCCCCCCACACCCATCCACCCCCTTGGACACCCCCCTGGACACCCCACCGACCCCTCTGGACAGGCCGCCACCCCCTTGGACAGCCCCCCACACCCACCCATCCCTTTGGACACCACCCTGGACACCCCCCGACCCCTCTGGACAGCCCCCGACCCCTCTAGAAAGCACCCCCACCCCTCCTGGACAGAACCCCCCACCCCCGACCTTCTTGGACACCCCCCTAGACACCCCCCAACCCTCTGGACACCCCCCCGACCCCTCTGGACAGCCCCCCACCCCTCCTGGACACCACCCCCCACCCCTTACCCCCTTGGACACCCCCCTGGACATCCCCCAACCCTCTGGGCAGCCCCCCCACCCACCCGGACAACCCCAAATACCCTCTGGAGAGGCCGCCACCCACTTGGACAGCCCCCCACACCCATCCACCCCCTTGGACAGCCCCCCACACCCATACACCCCCTTGGACACCCCCCTGGACACCCCACCGACCCCTCTGGACAGGCCGCCACACCCTTGGACAGCCCCCCACACCCACCCATCCCCTTGGACACCACCCTGGACACCCCCCGACCCCTCTGGACAGCCCCCGACCCCTCTAGAAAGCACCCCCACCCCTCCTGGACACAACCCCCCACCCCCGACCTGCTTGGACACCCCCTGGACACCCCCAACCCTCTGGACCACCCCTGACCCCTCTGGACAGCCCCCCACCCCTCCGGGACACCACCCCCCACCCCCTACCCCCTTGGACACCCCCCTGGACATCCCCCAACCCTCTGGGCATCCCCCCCCCACCCACCCGGACAACCCCAAATACCCTCTGGAGAGGCCGCCACCCACTTGGAAAGCCCCCCACACCCATCCACCCCCTTGGACAGCCCCCCACACCCATACACCCCCTTGGACACCCCCCTGGACACCCCCATCGACCCCTCTGGACAGGCCGCCACTCCCTTAGACAGCCCCCACACCCACCCATCCCCTTGGACACCACCCTGGACACCCCCCGACCCCTCTGGACAGCCCCCGACCCCTCTAGAAAGCACCCCCACCCCTCCTGGACACAACCCCCCACCCCCGACCTGCTTGGACACCCCCCTGGACACCCCCAACCCTCTGGACAGCCCCCCACCCCTCCTAAACACCACCCCCCACCCCCTACCCCCTTGGACACCCCCCTGGACA
This sequence comes from Viscum album, assembly GCA_963277665.1. Taxonomy (NCBI): domain Eukaryota; kingdom Viridiplantae; phylum Streptophyta; class Magnoliopsida; order Santalales; family Viscaceae; genus Viscum; species Viscum album. The sequence goes on along the minus strand of OY728143.1, from coordinate 852,511,710 downwards.
CCCCCCAACACCCACCCACACCCTTGGACAGCCCCCCACACCCACCCACCCACTTGTAAACCCCCCTGGACACCCCCCGACCCCAAATCCATGCACCTATGCCATGGTTGTGTGTGAAGAAAGTAGTAACAACTGTAAAAGGGTAACCCATCCAAATGGACACGCCCCAACCCTCTCGGGGATTTATAGAAAACGATGAAAAATTAGTGAAATCATAAAATTACTCAATATTGCAAGTCGAACAAATAGATCTAGGGATGATAAATAAGATTATGGTGCCAAAACGAGTTAAAAGGGTTCGCAATCGAAGAATCTTAGCTAGTTTCAACAAAAAAATCACAACACATATATATATACTATCCGCGAAAAAAAACGAACGAGTGGGAGGATTACCTGAGTGCTGCGAGTTTAGATGATTGATCCGAGGAGATTAAATATGAGAAACGATGATCGCAAAACGAATCTAAACCAACGAAATGGACGAGCCGATTCGGGTTTACGCGCGAGAGACACGAGTCGCGACTGTCGAAGTTAAACTCGCGAATGACAATCCACGGGTCTGGGTAAATTTTTAAATGAGTTATCACGTCGGTTATTCAATAACCGACATTATAATTTTTTTTAAAACATTTATAACGTCGGTTATTCAATAACCGACGTAAAAACCTTCCTCCGATTCTTTTTTTACGTCGGTTATTCTATAACCGACGTTATAAAGGGCTCAAAATCCACGTTTTATTACGTCGGTTATTCCATAACCGACATCAAAAACATCTGTGGATTCTTTTTTTACGTCGGTTATTTTATAACCGACGTAAAAAGGCCTTCAAAAACCGTGTTTGTTACGTCGGTTATTGAATAACCGACGTAACAAACGCCCCCCGCTTCTGTGTTTTACGGCGGTTAATGTATAACCGACGTAAAAAACGAAGCCGCGCTATTAATAACGTCGGTTATCAAAATAACCGACGTTAAAGGTGTACTAAACACAGGGTTTTACGTCGGTTATTAAATAACCGACGTAAAAAACCTCATTTTACATATTATGACGTCGGTTTTATATAACCGACGTAAAAAATGGTGACGTAAAAAACGTTTTCTGCACTAGTGACGCCACACCATCGTAGAAAAAATTCACAACTACTTCTAGGTCATGCGTTAGACAACTATGCTCATGTGGCTTCAACTTTATTGATGAAAAAGTAATCACCTTTTAATCATTAATAACAAAAGGCTCAATACAATTCTTTTATTCATTTCTCCATATAATGAATTCTTCGATGATAATGGGTTGAGTTAAAACTGGTTCGATAACAACAAACTTTTTCAACACTACAAAAAATTATTCATAGTCCATTGTCCCAATAAACATTTCCCATTTTCCCATTAATTTGGTTAGTGGATCTGACTGTTGTGAAACGTTATCCACACACCTCCAATAATATCCCTATATTCCATGTAAATAATAAATATAGGTTATTATTTAAGGATGATTCCACTCCTCCGCAACCATTGTCTAGTCAGGTTCAAATGAGATTCTTTCATTGGTAACAATATTCCCCAAGAATGAATCTTGTTGTAATGAAAATTATCTATTGTTGAAATTTAAAAAGTGACTATCCTTACATATAGTTTCAAATATAACCCTTATAGTACCCTCATCATTCTCACAACATTTTGGAGATATGAGAATATCATGACTATAAAATACATTAATGCTATCATGGTAGTCATTAATGAAAATATTCTTCAAATGTTTTTAAATAATAGTATAATTTGTCAAGGTATTTTTCATAACCATAAACTCATAATTAAAATAAATTAATTAAAGGGATTTATTTTAAATATATTCATTATTCACCCTCCATTGATGATAACCAAATCAAATATAAATTATGGAGAATAATTGATCCCCAGAATGCTTTTCAAATAAATAATATATTCATGAAATATAGTACTTATTATTCACTATGATCATGTAAAATAATCTATAATCAATGAAAAAACTCATTTATTATTCCTAATACCTCACAATTAATATAGGTTCTCTACATGGAGACACGCATGGATTGATAACCCGCTTATCAAAAAGTTCCAAGAGTTATTTATTTAACTCCTTATACTCTACAATTTAATTTCTATACAGAGAATATGAAACTAACTTCATACAATGAATTTTCATAACTGATAACTATACCTCTCTCTCTGTGGGAGTTTCGAGATACTTCTCAAAAAATACATCAATTTATTCCTGAATGATAGAACACTTTCTATTCTTATACATTCATTTGATTCATCAACATTACAAATAATATCTATAATGAATGATATGGGATGTGATTATAGAGAAATCATAGGTCGTAATGTATCTCCTTTGAATAAAATTTTATATTGTCTATTCAATATCACTAATTTTGTATTCCTTTTAATGATTATCTATGAATTGTAAATTAATATCCATTACATCCATAATATAATTCCAAAATTTATCTCAGGAATAACTAATAGATTTGCAATGATATTGTGCTCACCAATGTAAATACTATTGTTCCCAAACTCTATTGATGAATAGATATTCCCTCCACATGTCATGAATGATAGTTCTACATATTGAAGTTCAGTGATATGTAATATATTCATATAAACTATTTAATAAATAAAGGAAAGTGTCTAACAATAATAAAACCAAGTACTTATTATCTATAAGAGAACAACGAGAGTACCGACCACCAGATCATTTAGATTTTCATCTTCAACTATTTTCATAGATAAAGAATGAGCATTAATCCATGAAATTTTATGAGTATTATGAGGACTCCCATCTATTAATATCAAATTCAGAAAATGATTTCAATAGTTTCCTTATTATCAACACATGAATCATTGGTCTTTAGGTAAGTCCTACAATAAATTCCCTTTTTCATTAGCGTTGAGAGGATGAGGATTCACCTAACTATGATTTTTCTAAGAAATATTTCCATATCTTCCATAATTGTAACATTTCCCCCTCTTGATTAATAAGTTCAAAAAATTATTCACCCCATATTTGTTGCATATGTAATGTTTTTCTTTCATTCCTCCTCTTCTATGATCAAATATCCTCTCCATTTATAGCTCCAATGAAATATTTATTCCATTATATAAATGGGACCACTATGTTTATGTAAACTCTTTCTCAACATTGATTTCACTCCTCACAGTCTCTTCATAGTTTTCACACTCTTAGTTTGCATGATTGTTCTATAAATGGTGTCATAGTCCACTAAATAATATATCTACTATCATATTTGTATACATGAAAAATATAGATATTTAATAGTAATGTCATGTAGAATTCATCTCAAATAATCTAATAGAATAATTCTTCAATTGATTCAGATCTATGAATTCATTCTCTATTTTCATTCGTATGGGATAGGGAAAATAATTTTTGAACAAAATTCCCCTAAAATCAACCCTCTATTTAGCTTCAATATCACCACATGGATTTATGTTTTAAACTGATTTCCTTCACTACTCTATTTCTCCCTATATGAGTTAGATAACTACGGGGACTTTTACTTATTCAAAAAATGGAATTTGAAAATATCATTTCATTATAGCATATTAGCTTTTAATCAATCAATGTCTGATTAGATTCACTAAAATAAATTGGTCATTGATGCATAAGGGGATAAATATAATGTTACTTCCATTAAGGTGTAACATGTCTCTCAGCTCGATTCATGTTATTAATTATAACATTATTAAGATGATTCATTATTCTCATGATGATTTTAATTTTGGATTCCATTATTAATACATCAACACATAGTAAGTTGTGCCCACCATTTATATGGTTTACCCTATATCCCTCCTTTTAATAAACATAAAAACACACAGTGAGGATCATGTTTCATTTAATTATCATATAATCCAAAAGTAATTTCATGTCATAAAAAATCATAATTAATTATTTTATTCCATGATGATAGTTACATTTTCTATAAAACTTTTAAATTGGTCCGGACGAAGCTTCAGATTAAACATTCATATCCCTCAAAAACATTAGAGATATCATAATTAATTATTTTATTCCATGAGATGCATTGATTCTATTAACTAGTATGTCCCTCATTACTTGGGAAGTTATATCAAATTAAGGGTGAGCATAAGGACCCGAAAGGGAATGTAAAGAGAACAATTTACATGCCATCATTATAATCATCAATGAAAAACATTAGGGATATCATAAAGGCACAAGAATGTGAAATATAATAATAATTATTAAATTAGTCATAGCTTGGATATGTGGATACAAGATTTAAATGAGATATTCAAAATTATATCACCATTTTTGAACCCTAAGGAGCCAAAAAATTTAAAATATTATTCAGAAAGGTATCATATAACATGAAATCTCTATATATTAAATTATTTATCCAATTCATTGAATAAATATTATGGTGTAACCATAATATTTAACAATCAATGTTAGAGACATATATAATAATTAAAATTTTCATATAATTTCTCATGGATAATAAAATAAATGGGTACTGTATCAAAATCAAGTTGTTTTAAAAAAACATGTCTACAGAAATGATTCTTATGTCAATTTTAACCAATGAAAAGTGATGGGGGTTTAATGTATGTATATCCTTGAATGAAATATATAATATTATGATATAGGTTAATACCCAAGAAATTTAATAGATTTTTGTATTCATAATAGTAAACAAGATAATTTCATGAGAAAAGTGATAAATATTGATTGCAAATAGGTATGAAACATGGATTAATAAAACAATAAAAAGAGAGTGTAAAAGGTTCTACCTTTCATAAATAAATTATAATAAAGGTAAAATATAGAAAAAAATGTACATAAGGTCATATCATGGGAATTCGGAAGTCATACAACATAAAAATAAAAAATGACAAGAAATGAAAAGATTAGATTTCTCTTACCTTGAATAGTTACTCCTAAAACTCAATTTTTTTGACATTGGGGGATTGAGAAACATATGTGAGGACTCCTTGAGATTTAATCCCAAAAATTATTTGTGTAATTGTAATAGATAATGTATTATAGTTGGGTAATGGAGGAATTTTTTGAAAATGTGGGGGATTTTTTATTGATATCCTTGGACACCTTAGTAGTTGTATTTTTAATCAAATGGGTTTTACCACTGTATTTTCCAAAGGAATTTGACTGTGGGACACCTAATTTGTTTTCATAATCCACAAGAATCGAATACAATTTATATTAACTAATAAATTATTAGGATTTCTTCAAACATACCAAAAACACTAAATTTTATTTTTACAATTGACTGAAAGAAAATATATTTTACAAAATTATCATAAATTCACCCTATGTTAATTTTGATGTAATAATTTCAAATATGATTTTTATTTTATCATTATAACTCTATATTTATGATCAATTTTATATTTGTATATGAATTATTTGATGAAAATAATAATATATAGAAAATGAATTCTAAAATTTCTAACACATAGAAAGAATATTTTTATTATTTTAATTAAATTTAAATACGAGTGTCATAATAACATTATTTCATTTAAATATAAATTATTAATAATAAATTATTTTATTATAATAATTATATCTTTTCCATGTTTAAAATTTATTGACCAAAAAATCAATTTATAAAATTTATTATATTTATTATATTTATTTAGAAACACTATTCTAGAAACTAAATTGATATAATTACAATTTAACACAAGGTTTTCACGTTGATATTTTTTTTATTATTTGGAGGAATGTTTTTAAATTTATATTCTATATAAAATATTAATATTTAATAAGGAATATGTTTTATTAATTATATTTTTCCCTCAATAAAAATAATTATATGTACATGAAGTGATGGGTGGGGGATGGACTTTATATAACATCTCAATGCAACGACATATTCTCTTGAGAAAAAATATGCTGCACAAATTAAATATGTTTCTAACTATAGTTTTAATCCATCATGTGATAAGATGTTGTGGTATTGGTTTTTATGTGAATGAGAAATAATTCCCCTTAATTAATAATTTCCTCTATTTGGACTCCGTATTTATAATAATCATATTTTCAAAATTAAATTGTTTATTTATGCCTTTAATTTTCATTTTAGTGACTAAATATTATTTTATTGTTGTTTCATACATTTACATACATAATATGCCATATCCATTTATATAAATATCATATGTTTATATTAATTTAACATTCTATATTTTTTACAACATTTATTATTTCTTAATTGATTACATGAAATATTTCATAAGTTATTAACAAGACTCATCGACTATTCTCATTGATTAATTATTATTTCCTATATACATAAACCTTACAAATAATTTTAACTCAAACTTATTTTATTTCATTTCACCTCATTCCATGAAGTGTTCTAATATAGATATGAAAGTATATTCTAAATAGAAAATTGTTATTATTGAAAACATGGGTGTTGTAATTATTCTATTCATTTGTGATAAAATACTATTGTATGTCTATGTTTAACAAATTCAACAAAACTCTTTGGTCCATTTGGATTGGATAATAGGTAATCATTACAATGTAATGTTAGTAGGTAAAATCTCTAGTATTACTTGGATATTGTCACTAATATTAAAATATGGATGCATAACAAATATGAAATGGGATCATGTAATCATATCACCTATGGAATGTGGTAGAATCATATAACACGACATAAACATAAGATAGAGCTATCATCCAAGAATATATCAAATTGTGAAAAATGTTCCATAAATAAAATATGTTTATATCATATCCCAAAAAGAAATCTAATGAGATTAAAAATCAAACAGTTAATTGGATCGGTATATAGATGCACCCACTACCACATGTACATGCATATGTGTTCCTCATAAACAATCAACAAAATGATCAAACATAACGGTTACCCATCGAATTATATGGTTATTTAAATATTTTCATAAGCCATAAAAAAAATTTGACATAATTTTACACATGAAATAAAAGATTTAATTCATAAAGGTGCATAGAGCATGAAAAATTATTAGCAACTAAACACAATATATGTACAAATAGTGTTCACAAAACATTATAAATTAGAGACCTTTTGAATTTGAAGTGTACATATAGAAGTTTCATTAAAGAGGAAATGTGCATAATTCTTTTCCTAAAAACATAAATTACCTAATGTATTTATTTTGATTTAAATAGTGATTTTACAACAAATATTGCTATCTTAATACAGATTGTGGAATGTAGCTAAAAATGGTTATCAAATTAGGATATTCCCTTTAATAATGCTTTCTTATAAAAAGAACCTTAGAATAGAACTATATAAAACATTAATTTTCAATTCAATAATAAAATAATTTTGAAATTTACATATGTTTGGACATATATACATTGATTTTAGGTAGAATTAAAAATGAAAATAAGTAATTAAATTTGGTTAATTATAAGGAAATCATAATCTAAATGAAAATGGAGGATTAGAGAAAATTAATTACCATATATTCGAAAGTTTCCTACAATAGCCCTTAATGTATTTGATAACAAATTTAAATCATCATATTAATTTACTGATAACATCATTTACTTTAATTTTATATATTATAATTTTACTAAAATCATTAACAGATCTTAAATTTGTGAATAAGATATAATTTTTTGGTTCTATGAGGGTTCATCACATGATTTCATGATTGGTTCCCCTGATTTTAATTATAGAAGTTCATGATAAATGGAATAAAATCTTGAAAAGTGGAATTATACGTTATTAATTTACTATAAAAAATTAAAGGGTCTCATTCATAATTTTTTCATATACCATAATATCATTAGATAAAATGTTAATGAAAAATGAATATTTTGTTTTATTTGTTTTTCAATTTTTCTAACCTTATCAACGGTTTTATCTAACATCTAGAAGGATATAATGAAAAATGGTAACTCCTCATCCAAAAAGTCAATGAATAGACAACCCACAAACAATGTTTTCATTTTTAGAATTAAATGTGTAGAGAATGTGCATTATTATTTATATTTTATTAATGAATTAATATTATATTTTATTTATGACAATGTATTTATTTATTAATTTTTAGAGTGGATTTTATGTGATGATAATAAAATAAAATAATACAAAAGAGAAAGAAGTGGGGTTTTACCTCTTGAAAGTTTCCTCCATGAGAACCTCTTTAAAGAACATTGAAATGGTATTTTTTTGGAATGAAAAGAAAATGAATGCAAAAATGACATGTTAGAGGAATTCATATGAATATTATGATGATCAAAAGAATATAATGGTAAAGTAGAATATGTGGTTAGTGGTACTATATATAGCGGATAAGAGGGATATTTTTTATTATTTTATCCATTGGTTAACTATTTTGGCTCAATACAATAATTAGTCTTGATAATTTTGACTAATTATAGTAAATAATTAAATTTTTTGATATAATGGGAATTTACATCATACATTAATAAACCTTTTCTTAAAAAATCATTTGTTTACTCTTAATTTTAAATATGATAAAATACTATATTTATGTAATCCCCCATAATTTATCTCTTTTCGAAGAATCCCAAAAAATCAACCTATCCATTTTTTAAAAGTTGATTTAAAAAATATACCATATTCTATTAAAATAAAATTATAAATATGATAAAATTAATTTTTATTTAAAATAGTCATTTATTCAAAAAAAATACATATTTTAATTTTAAATCCATTTTTTTAGATAATAAAAATTTATTGTCTCATAAAATTTTCTTATAATCATATAAATAAATAATATTATTTTATTAAATTATATTATGAATATTTATTTTCTTTTATATCATTATATAAATTATAAAATTTTAAATAAACATATTTTTTTACAAAAATGCTAACACTTGGTTTTCATTTTTGAATTTTATTTTCTTATACAATAACATAAATATATCTTATTTTCATTTTAATGATTTAAAAATTTTATTTAAACAATTATTGGTTGTTTTACTATTTTATTTGAAGGATTATTATTTCTAATTCTATATTACTATTACAATGGTAATTTTACTAAGGTATTGGTAAAATAATTTCTATGAATACCTACTATTTCATTCATAATTTTTGAGAATGATTTTTTGGTATGTTTTATATGTAATATATGTGTTTTTTTAATATAGAATAATTATAAGAAGGGAAATTCTATTGATATAATTCTGTGTTTGTGTAGATAAATAATTTATGAGTAATGTTTAATTTTATGGTTAAAATTGATGAAAGTATCAATGTATAATTAATCGTGTTATTTCTTTTATGAATTGAATTGGATAAACAAGAGAAATATAAAATTATATTTGATGAGATTAATGAATAATGGTTTGATGTTGATGATTTATTTTCTTTAAATCTTTTTCACGATATGAAATGCACAAAAAAATATTTAATTAATTTAATAACTTGTTATAGTTGATACTTGAGGGTTCCTATAGTTAGGACCTATGAATAATGAATTTGATAATACACGATGGAATAAAATTTTGTTTTTTTGTTAATAATAAATTCATGTATCATAGAATTATAATTTATTATAATGGCTAGATGAAATGTGTTGTGGGGTCATGGGATCTTGATTTAATGTAATGGATAAATAAATTTTATTATTTCAATTTGGCCTTATAGACAATGTTTTTTTGTTTTCTACCATTTTGGTGTCCTTATATGTGGACAATTATTAATGATATTATTTTATCCGGGTATGATTTATGAGATATGGGAGGGAAGGCACAAGGTTATGGAAGAAGTTAGTACAAGTGATGATGTGATTCATGTGATTCACAAGATAGTGTTTAGGTGAGCATTGGGATTGTGGAAACAATTGAATAATGTGACGGTGAGATACATTGGTGACATCATGATGAAATGAGTTTAAGATAGGCCTACCCACTATCATGCAATTATTTTGTCACTGGTTTGATTAATTTATATAAATGTTGGATATAAATTTTTCATTCATATCTACATTACATCCCCTATCAATTGAGGTAGCTATATGTGTAGGTTATGAATGTTTTTTATGCTATCATAGAACGGTTTCTGTGTTTACAAGAAATAATGGAATGGTAAATGTTTAATCATTTTTTAAACCATTTAATTTTTTTGGAATGAAAATGTTTGTGTTAAACATATGAATCTATGGAATTTGATGTATTCTGTTCAGATAGTGTATACATTACATGAGGATAATAAATTGTGGGATAGTTATTGTTAATTTATTTTCTATAAAATTAATCTGGTATCAATTTTCAATATTTTTTAATGAATAAATAAATAGATTATAGTTATTTAAAGGAATGATGTAATTTAATGGGTATTTTTTAAAATATGTGCGTTTTTATAGTATATCAAGTCGGTAGCAATTGATGTTTTCTATCCAAATGAAAATTGATTCATTGGACCTTATAGATATATTATTCCCACAGTGTAATTAATATAAATATCACATCATATATGCCTATTGATTTCATCTCCTACACCATCAATATTGGTAGCATGACCAAAAAATGTGAAATTTGAGAGTATGGTTCCCCCAATATCTTATTAGTTAGGATATATGGCTGAATACTTATCCATTCTCCACTCTATTCTCTTTTTAGAATTATATTTTGTTATTCATGATTATTATTTATAGTATACATGTGTGTATTGTTTTAATGGGTTTCATTTATTTATTACACATGTATCTCAAAATACAGAACCCAAATGTTTATTAATGTGATGAAGAGTATGTTATGTGATTACATGATTTATCTTACCTAGGGTATGTGCTATTATGGAATTGAGAATAATACTCAATGTATGATAAACATAATGCATGATGTTGTGTATCCTAGAAAATATTCTGTTATTATATGGCGATGTGTTATACGGTCATTGGATTGTGTGATGAAAATGATGTGTAGAATGATACATATAAGAGGTGTTTATGGCCTAGAATTCTATTCTAGATAGAGGTATCATGACATAAATCATTGAGGTTGAATAATAAAATATTACGGAAGTAGATTTCAGGTACCACAATTGATTTTTTGTTATAATAGTTGATATATATTTTATGTATTACTTGCTAAGTGATATCCTTGGTGAGGTTGGGATCATTTTATACCTATTTAGGTGATAAGTTAGATTCACTATTTTTTATGGGATTTAGTTCGAATTATTTTTTATTTCCATGAGATTCACGATGGAGGGTCCCACTTCTATACAATTTTTATTACCCCAATTACATATAAACTGCATATCAAATCATTATAATAAGTTTCTGTATTGAAATTTATATTAATATCTTGTGTTTTTAAGAGATTATTGATCTTCATGGTCACTAACATCAATTAATTGTTATACTTTTATATTAACATTTATGTTTGTCAGTTATGTTTGACATTGCACTTATTCACTTGTGATTATTATTCCCCTTTTAGTTGGATTTTTTTATTTTATTTCCATTATATATCTCTTCTTCTTGTTTCTCTTACATGGTAATACAACCCATTTATTTTATATACATATCCAAAATTCATTTCCATTTCCTATTGAGGAGGTTGTACTCTGGCGGTCACAATCATCTTTCCATCATATATTGTCTTCAAGGACAATCTTTATGGGAGGGGGTCAAGATTAAGTGGAATCAAATGATAATTTTATAGGATAGTACTATTTTTGGAGTTAGTAAAACATGAGTACTACATGGGATAGTAAGTAAACAATGTTCGGTAGGTTTTTTAAGTGTCATAAACAAGGGTTACTGGTTAAGAAATATATATTTTGGGCCCCTTGTGATCAGTTTCATGGAGATCAATGTTTATCATGATTCTAAATAAACAGGTATTGGATACATTGTAGTGACCTATGAAATAATCGTGCATCATTTTTACTTTTAAATGTGTTTGAAATGGGGTTGTCTTGTTATTATGTCAAAACATAAATAATATAAATAAAATAATAAATGTTAATTATTTTATATTCTAGAATTGGGTGTATCTTTAATTTATTGTCGTTGCATTGAAATAAGTCCCATTATATTTTCTTTAGCTCCTTCTCAAATATTATGTTAGGGGGATGTGATAATATATTCATGTATAAGTGATATTGATGTTGATGAAACATACAAGGGAAATTTCCAAGAGTTTCAGCACCATTTTATAAAATATTATTTGAGAAATATTTTTGAAATAGATATTTAATACTAGTATGATGATTTTGAGATATATTTTTGTTCAATTGTTTATTAGAAGGGGAACATGTTATTTTTTATTATGAGGAAACTTTGGGGAGCAGTGAGTGGGTGCTGGATCTTATTCCTTAATGATAGTGAGGAGTCAGAGATTTCATGTGAGGTGACCAAAGACAAGTTCAAAGTAGAGTTTTATTATATAATTATGAATGTGACCATTTTTGGGATCTATATACACATTAAATGTTGAGTATAAATGTGTATGATTTTTCAATCCATTTTAAAAAACTTCTGTTATTCGACACTAACCTATTTCTAGATATGGAGGTTTGGATAGAGCTTTTTTGAGAAGCTTTTTATTATAGAGATCCAATACTAGATTACCCTGTATATTTTTTATAATTATATTAATGTCCTTGACAGGAAGGGTTTTTCAAGAGGGTTCCATCTAGAACCTCATTACCATGATAGTGTATTAATCATGATTTCTTATGATGAATTGAAATGTTTTGGATTCCTTGTACCCAGAAATGAGATTAATAAATCTAATAGGGTTTGTCTCATCCATCAATATATCATTATGATGGAGTTGGTGACCCTTTGGTTGATTGTAATGGATTATAAGGATTTTTTACTGGTTAATTTTGAGCTCATTGGTATCATTTGTGCTTAAAATTTCAGAGCATGTAGCTTTTGATAGGCATTTCACATTAGGTGCTCAAATTGGGAGATTTTTAGTTCCTAAAATAGTAGTTAATTCCACATGATTGTGATAAAAAATAAAATATGTTGTAGGAAGAGGAAATACCTAATATTATCCTTGTATATTGTTTGTACAGTGCATCCATTGATGTGGTCATCATCAATTCTAGAAAATCATCATATTATGATGGGGTTAGAATCAAGCTGACGCATTTCTATCAATGGGGAGGATAATATTGATTGAGGAAACGATTTATTGTATTCTAATTATGTCCATTTATTGTTTGATTTATGATCTACACTCCTTAATATCACTCGACAGATCCCATTCATTGGGGACTGCTGCATTGATAAATCCAATTCCATTATTGTTGATTGTGATATTTGATCATCAAACATACTTCTATGTTATGTATAGAGACTGTGAGATAGTTTTTGGTGTAGCTAAACTCACTTAGAGTCATCCTATGTTTCAAAATATTCTCATTTGACATCATCCTAGATTTATAATATCTATAATCAATGAATGAAAATGTGGATTTATATTGGGGTTATATTTTTTATAAGATGTTTATTGGGAGAAAGATGTGTTTTGTAAATGTATGACCCTTTTGTGGGTTAGTGAAAGTTTCATCCTTCTTTTACCTGATGGATTAGAGGATTTATATTTTTTCAGAGGTTCAGATGATGGTTTTTCCAATTATTTTGGAAGAATATTGTAATAATTTCACGATGAGGTTGTGGAATTAAATCCTCAAAAAGTGATCATGTTTTATATTGAAAGACAACATATATTTTATCCAATATCATTTTATCTATATAGTAATGTGATAATGTGTGGGTAGAGTAGTGTGTATATTTCAATTGGCTAATGTAGGTAGGTTTTGTTCAGATGAGTGTGTAACAATGGGACTTAGAAGTTTTGTTTTGAAAATAGGCTATTATAAACATATGTTTATATAGATATTATAATTGGTAAGGATTAAATGTTCATTGTGATATTTCATGGTGTGGGAATGTCTGTAACTATGCATGTGGGTAAAAAAATTAGTTTTCTGGGAGTTCAAGGATTGAAGCATGGTTGTTTTAATCTAAAACATAATTGTGTACTCTGCATCTGAGGAATATCGAATTGAGGATCTGTATTCCATATTGGGTGTACATATTCATTAGTATAAGTTATTTATTAAGTAAAAATATGAGTTTTTTTTATCATTCTATTTTAATATTTTGGTATGTAGTGTCCCAAAAGGTAATATTTTGGGATCCATTGAAGTTCAAAGAAATAATTTATTAGGTATCCCACAAGAATGGTTCTCATGTATATAGGTTCATCTGTATTTCCAAATATTATAAGAGTATCATAAATACATTATTTTTTTTGTTACAACTACTCTAATAGATTTCAATAGAATGTATATGCCTTCTTCTAAGCTGGACAATGTTAGGAAAATTTTATGTTCCCAAAGGAGAAGTCAGTCAGTAATATAGTAATTTATTTTATATAATATAGATTATTGTTTTTGGTTTGTTGGGATAGCTCAATTCATTATATGGGTTTATTTATAATGATTTTTTTTAAATTTTTAATGGGTCTTAGAAGTAAGATCATTAATGGACTATCTAGGTCACCCATGATATTTAGTTGGTAGGAGTTTTGTTCCTGGAATTTTTCGTGACATTTACTCATCCAAATGTGCTTTGTGAGTTCTACAAATCAAAAGAGACTTATGTATATATTCTTAAACTATGATTTAATATTGTTTCAATGATGGTGGAGTGAATAATTAGAGTATAAAATAATTTAAAATTTATATATGATATGAAATGGTAATGTTATAGATGATGGGTTGAGTAGGATGTAACATTATGATTTAATTCCTAAATATGTCCTTTCTAGATAGTAGTTGAAGAGATAATATTGAAGCCACTTGATATAGTATGGGTTGAAGGAGGACTTATTCCTCTATATATGAAAATATTTTCCTTATTGGATAATCATGATACCCCCCATGATTATATGTATTATTTTTTCAATTTAATTATTGTTTTTATATATTTTTCTTTTCACAACACACTGAATGAATATATTGATATATATAAGGACAATGTTTATTATTTTGATAAAAAATTCATGTTCATAATGTGTCATATAGAACTGATATATTATCTTGTGATACAAAAAACATTACATCTTGTTTTTGTTATACCCAAAACTGAATTCCATCTACAACTTGTATGACACACCAGAGCTAGTTTTACCAAACTACAATGTACTATTAATAATATTAATAATAATTTATTATAGTTATAAAAAATTTATTGGAAGGAAGTCTGTGAATAATATTAACTAAATGATGATAATATGCATTACACAGGTATATAAGAATTTTTATTTGGTGACCAACGTACAAGAAATGAAAATGTAACCCTTTTGATAATATATGAAATCTATTATTAGAAAACTATATTTATGAAATGAATCATGATGAACATTTGTAAATTAATTAAAAAACAATTTAAAAAATATTATATATATATATATTATTATTAATTCAATGATTTAAAATCCATATTATGTGTTTTTTGGAGATTAGATAAGAATAAATCCAATTTTACAATTAACTAAATATATTTCTCTAAAAGATAATTTTACTGCTATTAATGGGGATCAAATTTTAAATCTAATTTTTCAGACATTAATTAATATTATTTCAAAATAAAAACATCATTTTATATAAAATTAATATAAAATAATACTTCGGGTTATTTTTTTTATATTTATGACATGTTTTTTTTCATATATAATAAAAATAAATAAATTTTAATTGAAAAATTAAAAACTAAATAATTTATTTTTATTGTTAAAAGAAATTTTAATTGTTTTTAAAGAAATTGTTTTTCAATTATACATATATATATACAATTTAAGACATTTAAAGAAATTTATCCTTGTGTTTGAATATAAAAACATTTTAAAAAATTAGCCTTTTACATTTTACAAATCGACATTCCATCCCATCTATGAAATTCATTTTAAATGAATTTCATCAAATTATGGGAATATAATTTGAAAATATGGATTAATTATTTTTAATAAAAATTGTATATAATTTATAGTTTGTAAAAAACATGACAAAAACTATTAGTGAATGTGATTAGAAATGATTATAGTGATTACAGTAAAAAAGAGATTCCTTTCTGGTTAAACACTATCATTAGGGGCCAAATATCCTTGGAACATGAAAAAAAAGTTATCTCTTTCGAAATATATATATAATATACTAATCTTTATCTATAATTATCCATTAATTTTGGAACATTATGTCAGGGATACCTTTCAATATTGTTTACCTTTTTACATATTGAAGTATTTCACTCCTCCTCCACTTTAAAAGTGAAATCAAACACCCTCACATCCTAAAACTTATAAATACATTTGTATTTGACAAAACATGAAACAATATCCTCAAAACGTATATCCACTCATACTAGAATACATAATTTGTGAATAAAACCAACCAAGGAATACCTTTAGGGTTACCCAAAGAAGAGCTAACATCCTTAAATAATCCCTTTTTCATTTCTTTATCCACCTATATATTATAATTACTACATTATTATGTATAAAATATTTCTTTTAAATATAATGATATGTTTTTATGTTAATTTTATTTCATAAACTCATACACACAAATATTAAATATGATAATGAATCATCGGTCATGTGTACAACATAATACAACCACATGGGCCAAGGTCATTTATTCTTCCACTGCCTCTAATAAATGTTGTGAATAATGATTTACATTATATTTATATTTTATATATATGGTATATATGAATTATATATTTTTATTTAATAATTTTATTGAATATAACTTCTTTATGTACTTTTTAGGGGAGTATGAGTACTTTATTTGTGGATGTGTTGAAAATTTTATCATTTAAGTGATGTGTTTCATTCACAGATTACACGGAATGTAATACAGATGTGTTTTATAAAAATATACATCATATATGACATAAATATTATTCATTAAAAATAATATATATATATATATATAATTTGCATTTATTTATTTAAAAATATTATAAGAGAATAGAAACACTGTTTATGAAAATGTGTGACATACTATCCCCATGATAAATGTTTTTAAATTTGATATGAATGTTTTATTCATTATTTTAAATAAATACATAATATATATATAAATATTGTAATTATAAAATATTTAATAATTTTAAATAGGAAAAACATTATATAATTAAAATGACATGAAAAATAATTAAAAACATATCATTAAAATATAATAGTAATTACAGAAACATAACATTAACAAAAAAATATGAAATATTGTATATAAAGTAATAATAATGTAAAATATATTTATGAGATTATAATATTATTCTATGATAGTTATATAATATACTTATAATTTTTATATAGGTGTTTTTAATGTATTCCAAGAATGTCAAGACTTATGATAAGTGTTTTCTAACCAGGCATTGATTTCTGTGAGATATTTGATCTATTGACCACATATTTTTATTTTATGGACTATATAATAACATATTAAATGTTATATAATTTTATGTATTTATTTATTTCAATAATATAATTCAATTTATGTCATTATTTATTGTATCTCACAGTTTATATGTCACTTAACTAATTTTGGAATCTCTAGTCTCGTTATTTTTCTGAGACTTGCGAATTTTTCAATAGCCATTTCTTTTGTGTGGTTTGTGTAATTCCAATTACAGTATTTTTTCACTAATATAATTTAATATAATTGTATTTATAAATATTTTTATGATATCTCTTATTGTTTTTTTGTCTAAAAGATACCAAATAGGGAAATTAATTTTATCTCAATTTTCTATCATTGAGACATAATTTATATTATGATCCAATTTTATATTAAATTGTTTATATATATCCCATTTATATTTTGATTAGAAATATAATTATTTTAATTGTATTGAATTATTGTTTAATATTACTCTCTGATTGGGATTATGATTCTCAATTATATATCTGGTAAAAGGGCATTTATACAATCTCATTGTTTTCACAATATTTTACCGTTATGATTCCATCTTTGAAATATTCATATCCATATCTAAATACCAACAATGACATTACATACCTTCTAGTTATTCATCTTATCATAATGTATTGTTACCATATTACCCTCTTTAGAACTAGATAGAATTATGATTTTTTATGAAAACCTGATATTATTTGTCTATTCACTTGGAAATATATGTTCTTTCAAAACCATGATTTTTAATAATTTCACAATAAATGTGTTACTACTATACGATTATCATTAAAATATTGTCTTCCACATATTTTGTCTTTTTGAAAACGAATTATTCAAGAAAGAGATTTCTTTTCATTTTTTGATTGAGTCACTTCTCAAACCATTTTACATTGAAAAAATGAATTTTTGTAATGCATAGATTATATGACCATTAGGACCATCAATGTGTAAAAAATATTCATCTCTTTATTTACAATATCATTTTTATGGAATATGTATTTACTAATATTTTGTGAATTATTTTTGTAATTTTTTAAAAGTAAAAAAGTACAAAAAATTATATTCCAAATTTGTTATAAATTTTTTTTTGACACACATTATAAGTGTTCAAATATAAATGGTTACTAATATTTTTTAATATTCATTTATTAGTTTTAAAGTAAAAAATATTTCAAAATTTTCAGGCTTCCATTATATGTTTTTTCAAACAAAAATTTTGTCCAATTGTTTTTAAGCACACTTTATTAGATTTTAAGGGAATATAATTTCAAAATACATTATTTATTCTCTTATATTATTTCAAGTTTTTTTTCAAAGATAATTTTCTAATATTATTTTCAAGACACAATAATATATATAATTGAAAATTTTTTAGAATTTGTTTTCAAGAATCATTGTTAGGTTATTTATGTTATATTAAATGAAATATGTTTTCAAAAGTTGTAATGTTTTGTAAAAAAATAAAATAAGAACATATATTTTCCTTAATAAATTTCATTAAATTGTTTTGAAAATTAATTTTCCACCTATGATGACATTTTTTTGTGTCATATGTGCCTTTTTCAAGATATAATCTAATGGTTACATTCATATTCATTCTCTAAATATTTTATATTTTGATGGAATGATTATTAAGAAACTTGATTCTATATCATGGGTCATATGTTAGTAAAACATGTTACTATTCCATGGGTTATATTCTGATAAAATCCCTTATTTTTATGGGTTATTGTTTAATAATATTTTTATAAAACTTTACTCCCTTCCATATATTTTGATATGATGAAATATAAATGATACCCATTTCATTTTATGTGGAATGAAAAAATTATTTTTTATCCTATGGGACATGAATGTATGATTTAATTATGAGATGGGTGGACTATATATATCCCAACAATGAACTAGGAAAAGATATATATCTCATGAGATTGACATGGCTTTAATGGGGTATTAAAATAGTTTATTAAAGGAAATTATCTTCTAAGATTGCATGGTGAGTGAATATTGACAACAATGATGGTATGGCTAGTAAACCCATTACAATATGACAGAATTGGATATAACACACGAATAATATAGAAATAATTTTAAATTTTTATGTTTCTTATTTTGTTCCTTGACTTATGACTATATGATTATTTCAGGGAGCATTATATTCATCCATTTTGATTCAGGTCTTTGGAATTTTTAATATATATTCCATGACTCATTGTTTTATTCTTAGATATAATGTTTGTGTTATCTTAATGTTTTGAACATGTTCTCATAACCTTATTCTCCTGATTATATATACGTGTATCCCTTTTATACCCTTAATTAGCATTTAAGATAGGAATTTCTTATGATTCATTTCCTGTGATTATATAGTTATTTAATAAGTCTACTGGGTATTATAAGGGTTCTATTCATGAACAGCCAAGAGTGTGATAATTTATCTCAAATATGCATCAGTGTTTATGATTATAGGTTTCAAATTTACTAACATAATATTGTCATTGTGAGTTTTATTAACTTGTATTTATGTATTCTACAAAAAAAATATAATGTTAATTTATGGGAAGCGTGAGTTGCTATAACTTCTATAAGAAAAAATGATTAATCTATCTTTGAAAACTAGGATGAGAAAAATTTAGTGATATCCCTATATATATTTCTATGTATATTCATTTGGAAGTATCTTTGGATAATTCAACGGATGAGTTAATTTATAGTAAAAAATCATAAAACCATGTTAATGGATAGAGAAAGTGTTTTATTATGAGTACATAAGGTTATTAAAACAACAAGTAGATGTATCTCTTGAATAGATGTACATATGGATAGTAACACAACAAAACACATATTGATATATACTTGATAAAAAACTATTGGATTCTAGTTGGCCTTATTGTTCACCTGGTTTGACACTAGTTGGATATATGTTTTGAAAAATTAGAAACACATTATGAACCATGATAAATTTTATCAATTAAAGAATACATTGAATTGACTAAGGTTTCATACATTAAAAAAGAATCATAACATAGATTCCCAATAAGTTATTTCTCTTGAAAATATGGTTTTACATTATGATATGTGTTTTCTAACACCATGACATCTAGTTTTTATACAATAGAGGGAAGTATATGAACATTATTTATGTTGATTGTGATGAATTTGTTTTAATGTGAAGCTATATGGAATGGTCTCTAGAGTGATGGAAATTGTGATCAAGCCAAATATGTTTCAACATATTATGATTAAATGGTAAACATTTATCAACTTCAAGACTCACCAATGAAGATAAGGAATATTTTCACTAGATTTTAGTTATTGGATATCACAAAATAATGAATATTTAAATTCTTACAAATCCATAATATGGGATGAATAACCACAGAAAATCTATTAGAGGAACATGAATATGTTTTGATGGTGTTATATAATGAAATGATGAAATTATTTATAAAGAAAAAATGAATAGATTTATTCACAATTGATAGGGATATTAACATCCATAATATAATAACAATTGAGGAATTAATTAAAAGTGGAATGAATGGGCATTATAAAACATTATATCCAAGGTGGAAAGATCACTATGAAACAAATATGGTGCATGAATATTGATTCTATTAGTGATGATGATGAGACTACAAGTACATTGTTTACTGAAAGATGTATTACATAGTAATATGAGTTGTTATTTTTATTGGAACAAGGATAATGTAATTGAACTATTATTGTATTTGGAAATAAGAATTTTGTTTTGAAATGTATATTTATTATTCAGGTTATGTTTTTTTCTAAATATTTTTGAGAATTTATATAATAGTATTAATTGAGAATAAATTTAATTTAATATAGTGTTAATATTCATGGGTGACACATGAATACATGAAATATAATAATAAATGTGTTCTTCATGTTAAGATAATGATGTATAGATGATGTAAATTAAATGTTACTAATTAACTTGGAATTGATAAACAAATTATATTAATGTTTATTATTATATCATATTGGTAGATTACAAGATTTTTTTATTTATAGAATATATGCAATAAACATTCAAATTTATAATAAATAATTTATTTCAAAAGGATTTTTGGTAAGTAATGTTATTAATATTTTTAACAGAATACATGATGAATGTATTCATGTGATTTTTTGTGTTAAAAATTACTGGTATTTTATGATATATGGGTTAATAAATGTTAAGTAGACATAGTGTCCTTACTTAAAAAGTATTGTATTCTCATATTTTGGAAGGGTTACAAGGTCGACCATTAATTAAATGGTTTAAATTAACATTCAAATGAATTTTTTGAAATTAATATATTACCTCAAAATATGAGAAATTATGCATATTGGATTACCAATTATAAATTTTTTTATGTTATGATATGTAAATAAAAATTGAATTAATTTTCATTGAATATATGGATCTTTTAATCTATCAGAGCTTCACAAATAACCAATATTCCCTCATTTTTTTAGAAAGAGTTGAAGTGGCAATTTGTAAAGAAACAACTAGAGGGAAATATTGTGCATAGTAAATGGGACAAAATAATGTAAATATATCTCCTTGTGAGATTAATTCAGCATTATGAAATGGTTAATGAAATAACAATTTCCCCACTATTTTCTTTTTATGATATCAGTAACCTTTTCATGCATCTTTTATTTGTGGATATGTTATAGTTATCTTTATTATGACCATGTTAACAATAATTCTTCCTCAGAACACTATAGTTTGTTTTAACTTCAATGTTCATGTATTTACTATCCACCTATGCTCTCCTATAATGAAACCTAACAATGAGTTATATGGTTATCTATTTAGCTTTACAAAATATTTTTTAAAGGATGTTTTAGTGTTCATTTTTTGGGTGTTCATTTTTCTAAAAAGAACATTCATGTATTAAACATTTGATAACCTATATAAATTTTTAGGGAGAAATTATTTTTGGGGAGGGGTAGAATATTACACCCTATATTTGTATAAATAATTTTATTTCGATTTAATTTTATTATTTGTTATTTTTCATATGATGAAATAATGAATATTTCATGTGTTATATGAAATCACTATGTAATTCTTGATTTGTATGACACTACAAGTAAATATTTCACTAAATTTAATAAATAGAATGGGATTTAGTATACACAATACTATATTATTCTTTTATAATAGAAAATTTTATATTCTGTTTAAAATAATTATGATATGAAAGACATGCTTTTACCAAACTGCATTCTACTAATAATATAATCATTAAAATGTTATTTTAGTTTTCACCTAGTCAATGGAAGGGAATTTATGAACAATATTAATTAAATTATTGAAATATGGTTTAGAAATGTATATAATATTATTTGTTTATTGAGTAATTGTTTGTAAATGAAAATAAAAGTTTTTCAAAATATATGAAATATTTTACTGAAAAACTATGATTATACAGTCAATCAACCATTAGAGAAATAATTTAACTATGTTAATTATGGGAAATCAATTTAACAATATATATATATAAATTATTTATTAACATGTTTAATGTTGTTATTATTGATTTTCTAGGGAATATTTATGAATAAATAAATTTTTTCTCATAAAGACATATTTTGTTTAATTTAATCTAATTTTTCTTTTTTTGTGGTTGAACTATTTTAATTATATTCTAAGAAAGTAATGTAATTTTAATTTTACTAAATAATTTTTTTAATGAATAATTTAAAATTTTTATATAATAATGGTTTTATTATTTTTTTGAGAACATTCATTTTTTATGAATACTGAGAAACACTGAAATATATCTAAAAATTGCATTTCATCTAATTTATTTATGTAGATAAATTGTATTTTATGTTTTTAAAGTATATATAGATAAATAATACATACATTACTACAATTTATTACATTGAAATAAGTTTCTCAATGAATTTGAATATAAAAACATTTAAAACATCAACATATTTTTACCACATAAACTCATTGTTTCATCAGTGCTACATGAATAATTTTGAATTAATTTCATTAAGATATTTTATTATAATTTAAGAAATATATTCCATATTTTCAATCATCACAAATTAAAATATCTTTTATGGTAATATTAGTTTTGGGAAAAAAATATTCATGATTATATTTATAATTAATTAAAGCTATTTTAGTAAAAACATTTGTAAATGGTGGTTGAACAACATCTGAACTGGGAAAAAACCTATACTGATGTAAAAAATCAATTTTGAGGGAATATTTAAACTATATTTATATTTTACTACAAAATTGACCTTTATTTTAGGCACATTATTTGAGGGTGACTTCTCAACAATGTTCACTATCTTATATTTACATGAATTCAATATATCCTCCAATATAAAAAGGAATTCACCCACTCATTTTTTCACATCAATAAAGTGCATAAGCTCCTTAAAATCCTACAAAAATCTACTCAAAATATATTTCTCTTAATAATATAATACTCCCTTTCGGAAGAAATTTATATAATTTAATCATTTCGTAAACACCAAATGGAGTTACCCAAATAAGTGTTAATATCATTCAATAAGAAATGTTTGTAATTATTTCACCACCTAAAAAGTTATTCGAATTCTCTTGTTATACTAGAACTGTATTGTGATAAATATACATAGGTGTTTTTTTGTTAATTTCATGTCCTACAATGACACAAAATTCCATCAAATGGGTTACACAATCCCCATTTTTGTGTACAGAGGTCTATGACCTCACGAATCGATGTCGTCCATTCATCAATTACAACATTTAATAGTAGTTTATTTTGATGGAATTAAAATTTTAAAATGATATAACGGATATTTATTATTTATTCTTGATTTATTAAATATTATAATTTATAAACATTCATGGTTTTCATTCTTTGGGAAATGAAATAAATGTTTTTCTAAATGTGCAGACTATATGCTTCTCAAATCAATGTGACTCGTCCTCCCATTACATGGAATATGTTAAGTATTTTTTTTAAAAAATATGTGATATATATGAAATAGTAATTATACTAGTAATATATATATATATATATATCATTTAATTTTAATTTTTTAAAAATATGAAGATAAAATTGAAATGACATTAATGCATGCATACAACCAACAATCTAAATGAACAATGTTTTACATTTCATTATTAAATAATTTAAAGATTATTATACATGATTATATATTGAATATATATTATATTTATATATTTTTTATATTATTTTAAATATCTAAATTATTTTCAATGTAATGTGACCATGAATAATATGTTGAGACACATATGAAACGTAATGTGGTTACTACATAAAACGTAACATTGATTTGAAATTTTTCATTAAAAGATAACATAATATTATAAAAAATATTTTTTGATATATAATTATATCACTCTATATTTCATTCATAATAATACTTCACTAATTATGTACATGTTATGAATGTCTATAATAAATTCAAAACATAAGGTAAGGGTTTTCTCATCTCTCTTTTATTTCCTTGAGATATATTCTATATTAACTATTAATTTATATTTTTTTGTGTATATACTATCATAGGAAATGATATTTTGGTAATATAATTTATTTATTCATACCAAAAGAATAATATGATGTCATTATTTGATAGATCTCATTATATAATTATTACTCAATAAGTAAATGATTTTCTAGTATATCATTTATTTATGCGATTCAAATGGTTTATTCACCACAAATTTATTTTTTATGGTGTATATAATACCCATGAATGGGTAATATGAATATTATCTTTACATTTTTTTGTATTTACATATAAATTTTATGATATCTCTTTTATGATTTATTCTGTTTAATTGTTATAAAATCGATAAATAATTTGGGTCTCAATTTTCCTTCTCGGAGGCACCAGTGATGTTATTAAACTATATTATTTTATAAAGTGTTTTTTCAAACCCTTAAATTTTTTTATCATGAATAACCATATTTTCCTGATATTTTATATTCTTTTAATATCATTCTTTAATGGGGAATATGGTACAAAATTTCTACTTTTGTAAGAGATAGATGATATAATATATTCGTTGTCTTGATTGTTTTTGGTTATGATTCGATTGATTGAACCTTATAATCCATATCTCAGGAAATCACCTGAATATTATTATCCTCTACATATAAATGATATAATCATACAATTATACCATTTTCACATATTTGAATTAATGATAATAAAAAAATATATACGTGAAGATTTATCACCCTTTAAATTCAAAATATTGTGTTCCTTCAAACCAGAGATTTCTAAAACATCTCCCATAATTATCTAATATTCATAAATGATCTTAAAAATGTATTTCTACACATTTCTTTACAAATTTTAATTTATTTTAATAAAAGGACCCTGTTTCTATTTTCCAATTCGGTTTCTTTTCTAAACTTTTTGTGCTGAAAAATGAATGTTCTATATGAATCGATTTATCCATGATAATAAGAATAGTAAAATTGATTATTACTTTGTATGATTATGATATTGATTACTTATCAAAAAAATCATAATATTTTAAAAATTGTCTTATTTTTATCATGGTTTTAATGAAAAATTTATAAAAAATAATACATCATTAAATTTTTTTTCGTATGAGTTTTCATGAT
This sequence comes from Viscum album, assembly GCA_963277665.1. Lineage (NCBI taxonomy): Eukaryota > Viridiplantae > Streptophyta > Magnoliopsida > Santalales > Viscaceae > Viscum > Viscum album. The sequence continues at coordinate 852,485,609 of OY728143.1, read as the reverse complement.
TACTATATATGTTTACAATGATATATGGTTTTGAAAAATACTTTCAATCATTATTTATATGTTTTATATTAAAATAGCATTCAAAGTGTTTTCAAGATTCATTTATATTTTATGAAGGTTATTTTAAATTTTTTTAAAATGAAAAAAAATTCAATTATATGTTTTTATAATAAGAATGTTTTGAATAATGTTTTCATGATTCCATTGTACATTTTCAAGGAAAAATAATTTAAATTTTTCTTCAGGATTCATTTATAACTGTTCGATGATATTTTCAAATAATTTTTTTCAATGACTAATCAAGATTACATTATAATGTTACATAGAAAAATGTTGTTAATGTGTATTAAATATTCCATTAAATTGTTTCATAGATATTTTCAGTGAAAATAGCATTCAAATGGTTTTATAATTTAAAAAGATATCTTTTTTACATGAATAATGTAATTTCCATCAATAATTTTATATAAATTTTATTTAAAATTCATCCTCCATATACGATGACATCCTTTGGGGTTACTTATGCTTTTATGAGGATATAATCAATGGTTTCCATTTTAAATTATTTATATTAATTGTTAATGTTTTGATTTAATTATGTTGATAAATCATGTTTCTATTTTTTTGTTTTATTTTTGTGAAACTTGTTCCTATTTAATCCATTATATGCTTTTGAAACCCATATCTTTTCATTTGTTATTCATTGATAAAATTATGTTAAAATGTGTCACTTTTCAACATGTTATTATATGATCACATGTTCATGAAGTCCATTTATTTTCATGTGATATGATATTATTATTTATGAACTTGAAAAACAAGTGTTTATGATTTCATTATCACATGGGTGGGGCCTATATCATCATATAATGAATTAGGAAAATATTTATATATCATTATAAGAAATGTTGGGAATTTGGGATAAACTCATATTAATTATCTAATTTTTAATAACATTTTTGTAGGTGGGATCCTTGACTACTAAGTTGGTTTGGGGAGAGAACAGATTCCACTAATATGGCCATGGGTAAAATATGTTACTACAATGGAGATCATTTTATCTGATTATGTGTCAGATATTGTTTCTTGTGTTATTTCAATTTTATAAATTCATGACTAATTATATTTATTACCTTATGATTCATGTCTTCTAAACTATTAATATTAATTCCATGAATATTTGTAATGATCATTTTTATATATTATATAATCATCAAATATAATGACAAAGTTATCATACTGATATGATCATTATTATTCATTCAAGTCTCCCTTGCTTACCCATATTAAGAATTTGGGCCCACCCGTTCTTTTTTTTTCCAATCCATAGATTATGAATATGTGTGTCATATAAAATGTTTCTATAAATGGTGTTATTAATGGATATCATATTTGGAGTTAATGTATATCACTTGTGTACCATATTTCCTGATTCTTTGTGTCCAAAGGAACTAATATAATATAGTTGTAGGCCTTCTATTTTTATAAGGTATTTATGTATTCCAAAAAAATTATTAAATGAATATGTTAGATATATGAGGGTCATAATATGTTAAGACGTGGAGTCCTATCGTGGGGATTTCAAGGTGGAGGTATGAAGATACATATTTATTTTTTGTGATGCCCCTAATAATTGATATAATGATTATCAACAATATGAGATTTTTAGGGGATTTAAATTATTTCATTAGTTATGTGTGAGGAGGTTATCCCAGATTTCAGTATCCTCTTATTGATTTTAGATATGGGTGTGAAATGAATGTATCCAACATTCATAGGTTAATTTATATGATCTGGCTTAATGCGTTCAATTTCCAATTTTATTCCTCAATGTTTGGTCTCCACAGAGGTGAAGGTGGACCACTATGTTCTGTGTGGTTTCCTCCAGCCGATATATATTCCTTAAGGGATATTATAATACAACTTGATGTGCATCATTATAATTTTACATATATTTCAAGGAATTTATGATATTATATATATGATAGTAGGTTATTTAATGAAGTCATCCAACATTAAGCAATCAAGGAGTCAGGCCTGGTGGATATATTTTTGTGGTAGTATATGGTGGAGGTGTAGATACTCCATGTTTTATCAATAATGATCATATATGATCGTAATCCCTTTTTACATATTGGTTGTAGATATGACACCCGTCAACATTTGGATCTTAATTATTCCTTTATATTTATTTTGAGCTATAGTTGGATGATATGATAGATTAGACTATTAAAATAATTGTTGAAAATTTGTGATCTTCTGTCCTTGATTTTAGAGGTTAGTAAATTAAGTACCTACTATACAATCTTGATTTTATCCTGATAGTGTGAGTCAGAAACTATGTGACATCATACAAACCATCCAATATGAAAGTGATCTATGACTAGCAATGAGCATCTGATTCCACCAGTGGAGAGATTATACAGTTAGTACCATTTTATATGATATATAATAATAAATTATAAATAATAAATAATCAAATTTAACATTAAAAAACTAATAAGGATGACATATGGCTCATACAAATAAAAAAACATAAAATATATAAATCTTATACACTGTGATACGATGAAGATAAATAAATAAACTTTTAAATAAATATCATCACCAGTCCACTACTATTTTTCCTTTACCTAAACAGGATTCATTATCCATTAATCATCCATTCTATATAAGGGCTTTTCATATTTTTAAATTCCCCATTAAATATACTAGTGTATAAAAATTATTTGTTAGGGTGTTAGTACAATACTCATTATGAATTCCCTTATGAATTTTTATTAATTTTTCTTCTGTATAACATTTTTATTCCCTAACAACAATTTCATGATTAATTTTGTGATCATACAATAAAAATTATGTTTTAATCTTCTTAAAATATAAAAAACAACTTTCTATACATGAATCAACTCCGGTTTTAAAAATATTGAATTTATCACAGATATTTCACAATCATATTAAAACTCCATTAGCTTCTCAATAATATTATACTATATAGGTCTCCATGTCATACCCCACTTGGATATCAAATGAAGTATATATATATCATGCAAGGTTAAATAGTCTTGCATGCCTTATGATAATCTCATCTGTCTGATCAATCACGATGTTATTTCCCCATGTGCAGAACACACTAGGACATCATGGCCCTAGTAGTGAAACATAGTTCTAATCACAACTAATCACTATTAAACATGGTCAATCAATAAAAGGCCATCTTGACATGTTATGAACCTCATTCACTTCAAAATGTCACATGGAGTTTTGGAATTGGCTCCCCCACTAGGGATACGAATCCATGATGGTTCCACCAATTTTCCTTTTTACCACAAATAGAACTAAAAAATAAAATATATTAATGAATAATATCTTATAGAAAGAGTGTTAACATAATATTAAATTATATGGATATATAATAATTATACCATTTATTATTTAATAAATAATTGCATCTTTTGAACTCAAACCAAATGATCACTTTAAATTCAAAAATGAATATGTATCAGGATATGGGTATTGTTTTATCCAAAAATAAAAGGAAGAACTATTTGGCCAATTACATGTGGATAATGTAATAATATATGATATATGATACCACATTACCATCACAAGGTCATGAAAAGGTTCCTTGTGTACAACAAATCCTATAATAGATTGAAAAAATACCATTTGTAAAATTCTTTATACTATCCAAAACTTTCCCTTGATAACCACTGATCATAGAGAGGAAATGAAATAGGATCCCCCATAATCATGTGGTTTATCGATCAGTGAGTACCTGATAACTCATAATGAAGACCTTCTAATGTAGGAGTATATATCCAAATTGGAATGATCCTCTAATAATCATAGACATTATTCAAGGAATATATCAAGGGCATAATGTATGTCCTTGAAAATTTTCAATATAACACATGATATAATCAATCCATGAAAGATAATAATAGATTAAAATTAGGGGAGTCGAGAGCTTCATGAAATCCTTTAAGACATGTGAGACACCCCTAGAGATCTACATCACACCCCAAGCACCAAGTGAAATTCCCTCCACATAATGCGAAGGTCCTTTCACATATAATCCTCATCCCGTGAGGGGACTCACATATGTCCAGGTGACATTGTGCACCCCAATTGGTTCTTCCTGAAAAAATATATGTATCCAACACTCGAATTATAATTCACCTCGCTAGGTACGTTTTTTGAAAACATGACACCTAAACCGATCATAGAGGGTTTTTCATCAAAAACATTCATTCAACCTTCTGTGATGCCCACCCTTTAAAAATAATGACAGGAAATAATGAGGGGTAATGTGGAAGACATTCATCGTAGTAAAAAAGATGAAATGGGGGTAAATATTTCTATATAATGGTCACATATGTCCCCTTAATATGATTGTTTGATATTTAAATGACCCTCTGATGAGCCATAATTGTCTCACACAAGGTTCTAAAAATGGTTATGATATCAAATTTAAGACTTTTTAAGGATTCCCTAATCTCATGACGGCCCTCATTCATGTGAGAAAGAAAATATGGAAGTCTTTAATCATGTCCCCTTGATTCAACAACACCCCATTAATTTTTAAAAATCCATTAAAGGTGGAATTTACATGTTAGTGTTGTAGTTGCAGTAAATCTGGAGACAACCCCAGAGTATCCCACGTTAGGACCATGCAATGATGCCAGAAGACCATGCCCTCAAATGAGTATTGTCATGATTCCTTTTATATGAAACAAAATTTGTATTAAAATATCCAAGGGGAAGTGGCCTTTAAATATCCACCCAAGTATCAAATAAGGGGTTGTCTTTTTTTCATCCAGATGTACTGTGCACCCAAGCACCCGTGCTGGTTTTTCAGAGAATGTAATGTTGCGATTGAAATAAATAATATATAGGTGAAATTCATGGAGAAAATATATAATCCATGAATCCTTACTATGAAATTTGTGTGATAAATCATATATCAAAAGAATGAATTTTTGTGGGATGTGTTATGAATATCCTACACATCTGCTAAATCGAATGTGTCATAAAATTTGCTAACACTAACAAATTATAAGTATTTTTTAAAATAGAGTCTATAAAAACAACCTAAATGTGGGTGAAAATGTAAATATTATACATTTTGATCCTATTTTATGACACATGAACTACCTGGGTCATGTAATCGAACCAAGAAATGTCTCCTAGACTACACAATGCTCATATGGTATTCTATTTCTTCTTCTGATGACATCATGAAATATGAAAGAGGTCACATGGAACCCTGAGAACATCATTCCATGAATTGAAAAACCCTCAAATATAGATATGAAATACATTGGGTGTCCTATATATGTGTCACCATATCCATATGGTTGCACTATTTAATTTTAGATGAGTCTGATGGAAGAACCCATGCCAGTTATATGGATGTTACAATGTCCCTTGGACACCCAAGCTATGATCGTCGTTTCCCAAATACATGTTATCTAGGATACAAATCAACCTCTGAGATATACCAAATTTAATCATAATATTACTTACAATATTTTCATATTCCTCAATAAATGACACAAGGGTATGTGAGATGCATCGTTCATCACCCTCTAAGCATGTCAATCTAGATTATTTGATGGTTTCATGGATCAACTAGACTTCTTATAAATTTTTTTTAGATGGGTTATTCTTGATCATTTGAAAACCTCTGTACAATACATCCATGTTACATAATGCTTCTCAGACAATCCATTAAGATGTTGTAGTAGGATTTGGACAAGAAATAAAGACCCATTCCCTCGGGACAAGCGTACTATCAAGGCATGATGAGTCGAAATTCAACGGATGTTAGGAAGACAAGAACGCCATGACTATAAGGGAAAATAAACATTTAAAACCTATCAAGATAAACCACATGGACTCTAATTACATCCATAACCACAATATGTTGGATGCATCTTTTAGCACTAACTACTATATTAACATTTAAGGGAATTCTCATTACATAACTCTACACCCATAATTAGTGATACTAATCATTTTATATTGATTATTTATCACACCAAGCATATCTCATGTGGGATATGGGATTTTAAATAATCATACCACAACAATCATAGTACTCGACAACACTAGGGGAATATATTATTATGTAAACCTTGACAAGATGAACATTGATGACTTTGATTCCATTCACACCTATGATAAATAGGACACATATACAAAGAATTAGTTCTATTTTAACAACCAAAGGACATCTCAATACATTAATCTCCCAAAAAAAATCACAGTAATTTTTTTTATAATATTAAATCAATGGAAGGACATGATATTCCATGTATTTAAGAGAAATGTCAGTTTCTAGACTCCAACAAAGCGATCTATTGGGACTACAATTCCTACAATAACCAAGATACATAGGATTTCAATATAGGGCCCGAGATCTATGTTTAAATCCATGGATTGTCTTAGTAAACTATTCAGGCATCCATATACAATCTAGATGATCACATTCAAAACTGTGATTCCCACACCAATGGAATCCCACATGTGCTTAAGGATTCATAATGAACATATCATTGTCATAATTGATATCCACTATATAGGGAAGTCCCAGAATGCAATCCTCAATATGTAGAATAATTTTAAAATCCTCCACATAAGGTAATCATTAGTGTGTAATCCTCTATGGAACAAACCATGTGATCACTGATTCCAGCAATCGCCAGGATATGTAGGAGGCCTTTCGGAGGCCCTATTACATTTAGTCATCAACTTCAGTATATGTATCTTCATGTATAAGATATTTTACCCATTGGGAATCCAGCATTAACATGTCCTGGTCAATCTACCATAATTATTAGTGTTCTAAGTGACTAAAAAACTATAGCAATAATGATTCATTCCATAATTCAGATATATAGTATGTCACCTTGAGACTCTATTTTTAACACTAGGTTCCTATATTTTGAATTATAATTCTTTCTTATTATGTTAAATTTCACCAGTTTAACAAACTACGCTGTATTTGATTCCAATAATAACAATTATCTCTATGATATATCATAATGGTCCAATACCGTTATTTGAATCTTAGTTGTCTCCCTACATGGTAACAAATCCTCAATTACTAGGTTATTCAACATTATAAGATAAGATGATTCCCCTTAACGGTAAATGGATGATGGACATGAGATACATACATATAGATTCAACAATTAGATACAATCATTATTCTTATTAAATTAATTTAACTTGAATTTATATTGTTATTATTACCAGTCCCATATCAGGATTGTAAATATATTCTAATACATGATTAAATAAATATGAGAATAATAAAGTAAGTAATAATTCTCCCGAAAAGGGAGTGATAATCACAACCTCCCATCCCCACAACAAATGTGATTCCCTAACAATCATTGTGTTTGAAACCCCAATTAGCTACCATAAATTGGAATATTGGACCCTACCCAATTATGGATGAGGAAAAATTTTAGTGTTTTATAATGAATGAAAATGTTCCTCCAGATGATATTAGTTGTGAAGAAACAAAACCACTCCAAAAAAACAATTAGGAAAAATCTAATACACCTTAATTGAGTTTCCAAATGAACTCTTATCTGATGAAATAGAAATGGTGAACCCGAGGATAATCTCTAATAAAAATAAATTGATTGTTTTAAATATATATTGGTGCATTTTTGGAAAACTATATGAAAAAATTATCAACCTGATGTATATATTTCCATAAAATTTGGTTTGTTATCTATCTGGCCATTTGTGTACAAACTTCATGAAAAAAAATTTACCCTACATGAATCTCTCAATTAAAACATGATTATGATAAATATTTATTAGAAAATGGTTATTTTAATATTCTATTAAATTAGCGATTCCAACATAAAAACATAAAATAAAATGATTTTTGTCTTACCATGTGTCAAAACACTAGGTATGAATACACAAGAAGGATGATAATCCCAATATAAATCATGTAGTTGATCTTCAAGAACATGTGTTCAAAATGGATAATTTCTTCTACACATTGGTAAGTCCATGTGTTTAGAATGTCCAGAACATGAATAAAATATCAATTATTATAACCATTAATATGATATTACATATATCATGTCCATGATATTTCTATAATAGATGAAATTTCTTTATGTTTTCTGTATCACTTCTAGATACTACATTCCTCAATCGTATCCTATTCTGATATAATGTATTGATCATCTAGAAAACGTTCCAGTAAATCTCATAAGCATGAAAACCCAAAAGTTCACTAATTGCACTCAACCTTTTAATATATTCAACACAATTTTATGTACAAAATGGCACCAAAATATAGCAGAAATTGTATAATCATGAACATATAATTTTTTTGAGGGTCTCCTTGTAAAGAAATGGATGACTTCCCATTTCTTGTAGAACGTTGCTACATATTCATTGGTCCTCGTGAATAATTATTACTTCTTCAGGAGATTATTCAAATAGCACAACAACCACCAACTTCAATAAATGATTAACGTGAATCAATGATTAAAATACATGTTCCTTTCAAATCAGGGACCACTATTAAGGGACCCTATCATCCATGGTCACCAACATCATCCCATTGGTACCCATCAGTTTAGTGCTAAAGGTATGTCCTGACACGCTGCCACCTATGACACCCAATTATGGGCAGTAAGGAATACAAATCAGGGGGGAACATGTTGGATATCCATGAGTGGGACCATACCATTTCTCATGCTGATTATGTCTTTCAGTGTATTCTTTTTTGAACTATGTAGTTGGCTCATATTCCTTCTCACATAGAATAAGTAATCCATTATATTCCTACAATAGTAAGGGTGGAGGAGAATATTTATACCCCCTTGAATGATGTTAATTAGATTATTCTGGTTGAAAAACTATAAAGTTGTGGCATCATATCCCTGGTTTATTAAATTACATCTTCTAGTACATAATGGACATGAAAAATGTGCATGCTTTTATGCATATAAACACTTTTTTAAAATACCAACAAGTCATAGAAATGGATGAAGAACACTATATACATATTTCTGAATTTTTTAAATTGTACGGGAAATTCACATATTTCCTTACATTTATTAAATACAGCTCCAAACACTACGAATCAGGAACAAATGGCTGGCCTACTGAAACACATGATATTATTCTAATTCTGAATGATTATAGGAATATTACTATAATGAACATGACATCAAACTGAGAAAATATTCTCATTCCAAATGGGAAAAAAATTATATAGTTGAATATGGCTTGGGATGGGGTATCATTTAGGTTAATAACATATGGAAGTATATTTGAATGACCTATAATTGGGCTCGTATCTTTATTATGGTCAAGAATCACAAAGAAAGAGGGGAACATGCCTCAAGATATGCCTATCTTTATATCAAATAAGTTCATCAGTATAGTCCAAAGGCCCATGATAGAGCTCATATACACATTATGGATAGGTATACACAAGTGAAGATGACACATGCATTAGTAAAGGCTCATATTCATATTATTGAATATGCGTAGAATATTCTAGAATAGCATGAATGCTAGGCATATATCCCTACTATTACTGAAGGAAAACTACACTAGATCCTTATTAGGAAATACATGAGAAGTATCATATAAAATAACATATTATATATATATTTTGGAATATTCTGGATGGGAATTCATATTCATATTAGGATAATACAAATGTTTCAACCGAGGCTCACTAGGTGAGAGTGGCACATGCCTTGGGGAATGCTAGATTTACTACGAAGAATGACTGGTGTCATATTCAAATGGATCAGAATCAGGATCATATAACCATTATAATTGTGACACTTCAATTGAGAATGGAACCTTTAGCAGGACATGATTATATTCATTTCAATTATGAGACATCTCATTGGCATATTCTAGTTGCATTTTGATAGTAGGATCATAGATACATAACACTAAATGTTTATAAATAGCATCTGGAAATCATCATACAATAGAAACATATTAGTAAAAAATTTCAATAGGTAGGGAAACATATTACATCTATTCCACAGATCAAATCCCATATTCCTAATTGACTCATAATTGTGTTCATGTTGTTTTTCAAGACACATTTTCAATACCCCAATGGTTATTCAACTTATAACTAATGTATAATATGATCATCACAATGATAGTCTTCCTAAATGTATTATAAAGCAAGATCATATGGACTCACCTCATGAAGTCCACCATGATAAACATCTAGAGTAGATATATCACATGGACATGGAGATCATCCCATTGCCTATACACTATTATATAGAGTTGTTTTCTATAAATATACACCTCTGTAATGAGAGGTGCTGAAAAAATTGACATTAAACATATATAGTCCCCCAATAATTTTTTTTCTATATTCTATACCAATAATAAGGTGATACTAAGAATCATCATATATGGTATGAATATATGGTGGTCTATGTTTCCAAATAAGGACAAGACAAAATTAACTTACAGAGACAGTTATCCAAAAATAACCTCTCAAGCACGTTATGGCTCAATAATTTCACCAACAATGCAGTCAATGATAAGATATATAAGGAGTGTATTGATTATCTATAAAAAATTTATTGGAAACTAAGAAGATACTTTAGACTACACACATCTATTATCGATGATATGGGGATCATCATCTACCTACCATGATATTCATTTTTCATCTAGATCTAATTATTGACTCTGTGGATCAGGATCCATAACTAGAAAATCGAATAAAATATCTACAATATTCTAATATCCAATGCATAATTAGTCTTGAGAATACAATATATAAATCCACGTCATGCATTCCAATTTGATGATGGGGAATTAATGGAGCACTACACTTCACCATACCCATGGAATAATAGAACCAAATAGATATAAAATCCAACAATGTTATAGTCTTAGGATAAATTAGAGGACCATGTAACATGTATTCTTGTTAGGAAATACAATATAATTACACCTCATAAATGATTCTTATATATGATGAACTGAGAGAGAGGATTCATGGAGTGTCTTTGAATTGGGCCACTCAAAGGAATGAGAATTTATTTCAAAAAAATTATCTACGGTTGAGATCAAACATGAAAATTTCTTATAAGGAATGATAACTACCATTGTTAGTCATCCCACATTGCTAATACATGTGTAAACTATGCATCATCAAATGAGCCACATTTGTAGCTTCTATACATCTATAGAGGAGCATAACCTACTCTTTGTGATGGGGGAATATATTCTACCTCTTCCAATTCATAGATCATAAATTACCTCGGTGATTTAGGAAATATATACTGAAGATGTAAAGATAACCTAGAATACTAGGATAGAAGAATTAATATTTCAATGACCATTACTTTTTTCATCATATAATGAGTGACTCATGGGTAAATAAATGTCGATTCTAGATCAACCCCATCCCAAAGGGATATGATAATTTTTATTTCAATAACCATCTTGAGAGTCATAAAATCAAGGACCAGAATCATTAGATCCTCAACGAAAAGAACATTAACTCCTATTTTAGGCACAAAATAGACCACAATATACAAGGATGGGGGAATTTTCATCATCATCATCACCACTAACAGAATCAGACTTCTCCGGATTGGGATATAACTATCAATAGTTGACATCTCAGCTATTCCACCCAACACAAGTCCATCATCTATTATTCAGGACTCATTCTATTTCCTTTTCCTAAAAATAACTATGTTAACTATTGATAGACCATGTCATGGGGAACATATGGTCAGGTAAATTAGACCATGTTATGATCTCTACCCTAAACAGACCAATATGGATCGGGGATTGAATAATGATCCTGATTAAGGTAGTGTAGAGTCATTATATTTTATTGAAATTAATTCAACAGTAAGCATTTTCCAATATTACTATTTTAATTTTATCCCTTTAAACACAATAGATATGATGGATGAAGATAATAATGCAGTGGGTTACAACACAGAGAACCTACACCATAAGGAGGTGTTTTGGATGAACTAGAAGAGTATTCACGCATCAATAACCAGAGAAGGCTCCAAAACAAGGAACCTATGAATAACATGTTTCAATGTATATACTGGAACACTATCAAATAATAATTGAAATATGTTTCTATATATCAATCACCTCCAAGGAATGTTGATGTCGTTACATGGAGGAATAGTTTTCGTACTAAGACATTCATACAAACTCTCCAAAGACTAAATGATGAGATAATTAAATGAAATATTAATATTTTAAATTGTCTTCAAATTGATAATAATATTATCCCTCCAATATCTAATCTACTATAAAGGGAGGTTACTATGCTTTAGATTGGAGCAAGGTCTAGGGTTCTAATATACATAAATGAGTTAGTTAAAAATGATCATGACTTCCAAATATTATGGTGATGACCTCTCCCTCATCAATGTAGTCATCCATAATTATAAATAATCAATAATTAGTAGGAAAGAAGGTGGGACCACAGAATTATTCCATGTACAGTACATGTATATTTCAGATAACTCAGACAGTAGTTCCCTCGGAGCTTCCAAACATCATCTTGTCCCTGAATACTCGAACGGAATCCATAGAAGGGATACATGCACCTTTGTTGTCATAGAGGATGTGACATCACAAATGGTTGGACGACACAATGCCTCTAAGAAATTTCATAAATCCTATATTTCCATCATTTCATGTTCAAGAAAATCCCAAAAAAATCTCAAACACATTGTATCCTAAGGTGGACCGATGATCGCCCCCTAGATCAAAAAAAGGTAATAAAATTGGGGTGTTTTTTACAGCCTCCAAGAGATATGGCATTTTTTTGGTACATTAGTCTTCCAAAATGATATATTGAGGATTGGAAGACCATATTTTTTATTTAATTTAACAATTATGCTCAATCTTGAGAAAAATGAACATAATAGACCTACTAAACAACATACAAAGTGAAAATGAGATGGTATATGACTTCATAGACAAAAGAAATGGGTTATCCAATACACTTACCATCCATATATTATATGAAAAACTACTAGAACAGTATAATAACAATTTACAAGGTGATTTAAATCCACATTGGATGACAATTATGTATCAAGGTCTGTTTCACGAGTTCATATAAATGGAACAATTACATTAGTATTTCATTGAGTGAATCAGATCCATATATTTTATTTTTTCTTCAGTATAGTGGAAAACGAGATGAAAGGTACATTCAATAACTATCACTCTCAATATAGAAGTAGAGTTGATCCAAGCACATACACATGCCCCAACCCACCAACATCTTTTATCGTGTAGTGACAATTAGATAATCCTACTTCGTCACAACTACAGAACATGTTGTGTCACCTCATATTAAAGGAACGCATAATTAAATCCTAAACCATATAAAGTTAAAATATTATTTTCATTGTGATGATTCCGTGGAATGTAACCTATTCATGATTCCACCGCCTAGGTTTCTTGATGAGATCAACCTCACTGACCATCATGACTATGTTTTATTCAATATATTGTCGGGTCATAATATCTAAGATGTCAATATCTATAATGATACCCTTCAAAGAAATGGTCACCACTGGTTAGGTGTCCATAGATAACTAATCATAGAAGGTGGATTTCATAATATTCCATCCCAAATTTAGCTTACATATCTATTAAATTACATAATAAGTATTCATAAATTCAGAATATCATTTAGGTTTAATGTATTAGAAATTATTTACATATTATATGAAAACTAAAAAATTATAAAAAACTTCAGAAACTACATTAGTAGATTATATTAATTACATTTACGATATATCATAACCTATGTACACACTTCTCTTGATAGGGGTGAGTATGAATCCCAGTAAGGGAAAACATGAGAAACAATTCACATGTGATCTTGACAAATTTTGATAATTACTTGAGAAATATCATTAAAAAATGATAAAGAGGCATGTAATATAAATATTATCATGTATAATAACATATATATATATATAAATGTGCATAAAAAATTAAAATGATATATTAATAAACAAATGAATTCGTTTTTCACCGAGGTGTTGCAAAATACACCTAGGTAATTCACCAAGGTATCGTGAAACTTATCAAATGTAGAGATTAAATTATTTACCCAATGAACTAAAGTGATATCAAGTAACACCATTAATATGATATAAATTTCATGGGAACCACATATATAATAATAATAAATTCCATAAAAACACTTGGGGAATAAAATAAATGGGTTTCATAATAAAATTATAGTGTAAAAAAGGTGCTTAAAACATGATCATTTTATCATTTCAATATCAAACATAGAGAATCAAGGATTAATGTATGTCTATAACAGAATAACATTATTCCTCTTTACATTTTTATCAACACCCCTAGAATAGAATGCAGTCTCAGAAATCATAGTAATAAAATAAAACAAAATCTTGAAAAAGAGTTATTTTTTTTGAGAATAAAATTATGCTACATAATGTTAATGAAACATAATTTTATATAAGATAAAAAATTGAGTGTACATGGATATAAAATTCATAAAATATACTAAATAAAATGGGGTAATATAATAAAATATTAAAAATAACAATTTTATTAAATATAATATATGTTCCACATGAAAAAGTGAACTCGAACGGAAAAGATAAGTTAATATTTCCCTAACCATGAAGTGTATCTCATAAACAAATATATTTGGACATTGTGTGCCTAATTACACCTTATAATTATAAATGGTGTCAAAATATCATAAATTTTTGGGGGAATAATTGGGGGTTAAGGATAATGGATTAATTTGTGGGTATTTGTAGAATATGTGAGGATTGTTTTCATTCTTTTCTAGGGAATCATCGGGAGTGGTATTTTCTATACAATGTGCGTGATCATTGGATTTCACCATAGTATTGACCACTATTGAAATATAATAAGTAATTTTATTTGACAAGATTCGACTAGAAAATTATATTATATATTACATCATTATGATGTTATTAAACATACAAAAAACACTGAATGATATTTTTATTATTCCTCGAAAAACCA
Source organism: Viscum album (assembly GCA_963277665.1). Lineage (NCBI taxonomy): Eukaryota > Viridiplantae > Streptophyta > Magnoliopsida > Santalales > Viscaceae > Viscum > Viscum album. The sequence goes on along the minus strand of OY728143.1, from coordinate 852,470,543 downwards.
AATATTTTAGAACATTTTCATAAATTCACCCTAACAATTTTTTGAGATTATAATTACAAAATTGATGTTTATTTAATCCTAATAAATATATTATTATGTGATATTTATCTATTAAAATGAATAAAAGTAAATTATTAAAATTAATTGAAGACAAAAAATGCATTGTAAAAAGTGTAGTAAAATTTCCAACACATGGAAGAACATTTCATGGAATAAAATTTTAAATAAGTTTTATTCAATAAAACTACATAATTTAAATAATAATAATTAATATTAAATTACTTTAATATAATAATTATATCATTGAAAAAAAATCAATTTCTGATAGAAATATTAATTTATCTAATTTATTATATTCATTACAAAAACTATTATCGAAATGAAAATGGTGAGATAAAATTTTTATTAGATAAATTTATTATATATTATGTAACTAAGTCATATAATGATGTGCCATTATAAAAGCCACAAATGACCGATGGTTAATGTGTCAAATGGTGATTGATTCCTAAGGGTGGCTCCTCTAACATCACCTGACTATTAATTTCCACTAACATGAACTTCTCAAATAATTGATTTAATTAAGGTGTCATTTATTGAATCATAACATGGTATTTTTAGAGAGGAAAGACCATTTAGGATACCTTCATACAAGTATCCAATAATTAAGATTTTCATGTAATGGCCCAACAAGTTGAGGTCAATGCCTCTTTTTTATTAATTATCCATCATCATTTAAACACATAAAAACAAATTTTAACAATATTATTTATATTTAGAGTAAAGTAATCATCTTTTATACCAACAAATTTTAATAATTGACCCAAGATTATATAAAATTTGAAACATGATGTTGAAAATTGACTTTATTGTGAGATATATATTTTCTATAAAATAAAATAAAACACATTTTTGAGAAATATTTATCATTTAAAAATTTTAGTTCCTTACAGTCTCCCTACTTATGAAATTGTGTCCATGAAATATTATAATATTAATATATTCCATTATTTTTAATGGAACTAATATTTATAAAAAAAATTAATAACATTATTCTAGGACGATATACTTCAATATTAATAATAGTTTAAAATTATCATTATATCTTTTATCATTGTATTCACAATCTTTTGATAAACCAATAATATCTCCTAGGAGTGTCATGAAAGGAGTATTGCAGAGCCTACATTCATGAACTAGTATGTATTTAGGGCAAGATAAATTCATTGTTATTATATTTATTCTAGAGACACCTCAACATGTTTATATCTAAACAATGATTTCATTCTTCGGAAACATCTAACATAATATGTAACAAAAATAATATGATGTTTTCCTATATTTAAATTTTCTCTTGGATTATTCCGGAATATTATAAATCTTATTTCCCTTAAATAACTAAAACATCCATTGATACCAACTATAGACTCCCAATTTTTTCAAACATACATTTCTAATTATAATACACATATTTAGTAATAATGAATATATTGTGTGTTTAGCATCTTGAATATTCGGTAAAAACTTAATTAAAACAATAACAAGTATTATAAACCACATGAAAATATTATTCAGAAATTCATCTTAAGTACATTTACATATTCACATAACATGGAGGCATACATCAAAGGAATGGGGTGAGAATAAAGCCCAGTAAGGAAAAATAAGAGAAACATTTTACAGAAGTACATGAAAAAAATTGATAGGCACTATTAGAATATCACATAGGAATTAGAAAAAGGTATGACATAATAATATGACTCTTAATAATAAAGTGGATATGAGGCTAAATCATTTCAATGATACATTCATAAAAATAACACAATGTTTTTTCACCGAGTTGTCTAAAATATTTTCTAGTTTATTCTCCAAGGTATCGTTAAACATATCATATATAGAGATTAAATTAATTACTCAATGAATTTATGAAAAATCACACTTTACCAAAAAAATAGAGTAATTTTATTTTTAGCTACATATATTATAATAAATTATATCCTAAATAACCAATGGGGAATAAATGAAATGTTTTTTAATCAAAATCATTGCATATTAAAAAAAAGTGGTTAAAAACATGATCATTTTCTCATTTCTAACTATAAGAAAAGAAATGTGGTTTTCATATATGTCAATTACTGAATAAAATAAATGCTTTTAACCTATTTTTTAATAACCATAAAATGTAATGGGGTTTGGGTATTAACATTAATAAAATATAATTATTTCTTTATGAAGGGAGAGAAATCCTGAGAATAAAATTTTCCAACATACTGAGTATGAAAAACATGGTTATACAAAACATTAAAAATATAGCGTACATGGGTATCCCATTAAAATAATAATATTAAGATAGTAATGGTGTGTAATAAAATGTATTGGATCTCATTTTATGTAAATTTTAATTAATTACCACATAAATTAAAAAATTAAAAGGAAATGATAAGTTGATATTTCCCATACCTAGACGTGTGACACTTAAAACTGTAATATTGTGACCATGGGGAATTGAGGACTATTTTAAAGATAAAAAAAATCATATATTCTTCAATAATGAGTAGGGGATAAATGCTTATAGAGAAATTGGAGGGTTTTTATATTAACTATGTGTCATTTTTTATTGATATCCATAGAATGATTGATAGTTATATATGCAAAACAGGGGCTTCACCATGGTATTTTAACATTATATTGTACACTAAGAACACCAAATATTTTATTTTAATATAAAATACATACCAAGAATTGTATATTAATTATTACAACATTATCATGTCATTAACATAATGATAACTCAAAAATAATATTTTTACCATTCACCATGAAACCAAAAAATTATAAAATTGTTTTAAATTTACACGAACATAATTTCAATGTGATGATTTAAAAACTGATGTTTATTTTGACATCCTAATTATGTAATTTTACTAAATTCATTTTTTATACTGATAAAAATGTAGCTATTGAAATTAATATTGGATAGAAAATTCATTGTAAAATGCATAGTAAAAGCTTGGAAACATGGACAAAATAAAATCAACTTATCATTTAAATTTAAATAATAGTGTCTTATTAAAAATAATTAATTACAATAATAATCAGTCATAATAAATTAAATTTAAATAAGGAATATATCATTTATAAAAATAATGGTTTCTATCTGAAAAATAATTTTATCAATTATTTTATATTCTTAAGAAAAACTATTCTCAAAAAATAAATATTGGAATAAAAAATTTATGTATAAAAATTTATTAAAAATTGTGTAACTAAAAAAATCGAAGAAAATAATATTATAACATCCTAGTATTATAAAATGGTATGGTGTGTGATAGTGATAGATTAACGGGGTGCCTTCGCTAACATCACCTGACTAGTTATATCTATTAACTTGAACATATACCATAAGTTGTTTCATTCAAGACTAACTTGTTAAAGCATAGTTTGGCCATGGTTATGAGAAAATCACATTGAAAATACCACCATCCCTAGATCTAATAAATAGGTTTTGTATTGAATGAATCTACAAGTTGAAGCAATTGACTCTTCTTTATAAATCAATTATCCTACATATTTATTACTTGTAAACAATAATTGTAACATAAATAATATTATTAATTGTATATTATTGAAAATAATATTGAAAAATAATCATAAATGAGAAATAATACTAAAAATGATGAAAAAAATTTCACATTTCAATTAATAGTTAAATGTCATTTTTTATGTGTAAAAAATAATAAAAAATGAATTTTTATGAAATAAATATCATTAAAAATGTTTTGTTACTCACACCTAGAAATATTATTAACCTGCTAAATATGATGGTTGATAAAATGTTCCATCCCCTAAAGAATAAATATTCAATTATTGAATGACTCAAAAAAATTGAGCAAAAGCAGGATACGTCGAGAGAATAGATATATAGATTCCCAATAGAACCACCTCGCATTATAGTGACATTAGATGTGTCTCCCAAATTTGGGTATGACCATCAGAAGAAAGAAGAAACAAAAGATGAGGAGTCATATCATCCTCAAATTAAATCTCTCACTCTTTCATATTTCATAAATGACTCATCCCAATCATAGGCTCCAACCCAACCAATAAAACCATCATTAGATTCTATTCTCATATTTATCGCTGTCAACATGATACACATTGAAATATCCTTATATGATGATGGATATTTTCCTCAGAATAATCATTTTCCATGAATAATAAGGTAATATAGGCCACATACACAATAACAGATGATACATGGGACAATAGGGTTGTGGTCGTACCTAATATTTTGTTGAGATCTCTATAGATGACATATATGTAGATGATACCCACGGGAAGTCATTATAACAAGCCCAGAATATTCAAGTAGGTTCCCCAAAACCATCCACATATCTCCCATGCCTAGTCTTATTGAATGACTTCTTCTAGGGGTTCAGTTATCAAATAAACCTATAAAATGGGGAAATTAGTCATGACCCTGGCCATTGGCAGCACATGACCCCACAAACACTACACATGTAGCTGGACCGTCCGCCTCAAAGGCCTCGAATAATGAGGCACAAGTTGAAGGGAATCCAATTCATAGGAAGAACTAAAAACTAGAACAAAATTACTAATTTATAAAATAGTTTGTAGTTTTCACACACACTTTTTCAAATATATATGCACTTCATCATTCAAAATTATTTTGGGAGGAACTCATTGAATCCCTCCAAATCATATAGGAGTTTTACCTAGTTGTTTTTATAGGTAATGTTTATCATGTGGATTCCATGAAATACTAATGAAATGTCTCTATATTGTTCACAAATCATCACCAATAAGAAGAAATCTCAAGACATATCATTCCCATATTTTTTTTCTTTCTCAATAATATCTATGTCAAAAGGGTTTTGATTTATAATGGCTCGAGTATTAATCTCATTCCAAATTGATCCCTATGATGTTATAGATATATCTATGGAGACTTATCCCTCGGAAAGATAAAATTTTAAGGTTATTTTCAACTTGAGAAAATAAAACTAGTAAATATCATACTCAAATCATTGATTTGGGATCTCATATCTAACGTTGAGTTTATGGTTATCTAGAAAAACAATGCATACAATTTCATTTTTGAAAGGCTTCGGCCCCATATCAATATAGAAGAACATTCAACAATCTATCGGGTGTTGAATAATCCATTGGTGGAAAGGTAAGAAAAACACATTTTAAAAATAAAACATCTAAACTTGTAGAGCCACATTTGATGACGTATATTACTATAAAGTGGGAATCATGAATCCAATACGATATGATGATATACAGGTGGTGGCCACAATTGGCATCAGGAACACCACATCCAATCCCTCGAAAATGTTCACCTTCAATTATGTCATCCCCATAAATCTAGTTAAGGAGATAGTCTTTTTCTAGAAGACAAACACCCAATGTCCCAAGAAAAAATTTCAAAGAAATTTATCTCTTTCATATATCTGAAATGATTCCAAAAGAAAGTGATTATAATGTCCCTTATCATCCAGTCTATCACCCCAGTAATGATAGATATATCTATTGATTTTGAACATCATTTTGAAATGTCTCTATAAACTAACAAGTGTATTACGATGAGGATGATCTCAAGAAGGCACATTCTACATTTGAGGAAGGTGTATCCACCACCATTGATGAACATAGTGAGATAAATCATGGAACAAAAGAAGACATGATACTTATATTTGATAGTTCAACTATGTACATTGTAGTGAATGATTAGTATATTTAATTTATGAAGCATAATAAGTATTGTATCTCTCTGTTCTATATATAATTTTTTTTGGATAAATCTAGATGTGGCTACACGCAATCTCATTTTACACAATGAGAACTAGGATTTCTACAAGTACCTATGGGGATGAAACCTACTCAATCCACCAATTTATAATCTTATGTTGAAAAATGTGTCAAATAAACAATTTTAGAATATGTGATATACCCAAAATGGATTTCTAACATCATATCCATCGAGAAGAGGAATGGGGAAATTATGGACTAAATAAATTTCAAAGATCATAATCGACACTAACCGAATGATTATTTCCTATTTATGATCACAAAACTATTTATTGATGCCACTTGTAACTCAAAAACAATTTCCATTAAGGAAATGTAATACTGGTACAATCAGATAATGATGGACCCTAATGATAAAGAGGATACAAAATTTAGAGTTCCTAATGGGATCTTAATCTAAAAGTTAAGGATGAATGGGATAAATAATGTAGTCACTAAATAACAATTTTACATGCATGTTTTATGTATTTATTTCTTGAAATGAATAGTTGAATTCTATTTCGAGGACCTGGTTTTAAAATTCTGACAGCGATGTGATCACTTCATGGATCATCAATTGATCATCGATGGACTATGATAGTGTACTCTTATGATGAATACAAAAAATATGTAATTTCAGAGTAACATTGGGGATGTATATGGATTGTGTTTCATAAATGAAACAGAGAATCTGATTTATAGAAGAATAGTTCTATTTTATAATTTTTACCCCTCTAAATCCACATGAACTATTGTATGTAAGGAAACTTTTTTTTTATTTGGAGATTCCAATCAGACATGGCATGGAAATCCCCCAAATTTAATAAAAAAATGAATAAGGAAATAACCTATCAGTTCGATAATGACATAAAAGAATTTTTGAAATGTCTAAAGAAGTATTTTCTACAACCATGAGTCTTCATTACTATTGTGGATGGAAGGCTACTCATCATTTATATTTAATAAATGGAATAATCATTGGAAAACAACCATATAGAAAAATATTTTAAGGGGACAGAAAACAATATCTATTACCTTATATGAATAGTTCTATTCATTGAGACATAACACTCTGATGTCAATAAAAACTAAATTTCACTCATCTTTATTATGAAAATGATAAGGTAATACATGCATCACCAGAAAGTCCATCTTGTTTTTTGTATTGATTAACTCATGTGCATCCCTTGTCATCCTATTCTAGATGGACATATGTCCCTATGGAGGATCATTATGCACCCATATAACCTCCGATTCATATCACTGATATTTCTAAAAGTTAATTCCATGTATTATTTCCTAAAAGAATAGTGTACTCTGTAGAATACACCTGTGGACAACATGATTCATGATGATAAGGACTTATATGAAAATAACAGTACACAAATACGGGATAAATATATTATGGGACCTCCTGAAATAAAATTATAAAAAAGATAAAAAATACAACAAAAATAAATTAAGATGATTTATGGGTTGTATTTTTATATTTTGTAAAAGATGTTTTCCATAATATTTTCCATGATCTATAGGATGCACGAATAATGTGTCTGAATACGAAGACTACATTTCTATATTGAAAATAGTTGTACAAATGTATATATCCTACCTAAATATCAAATGGATCTCAGATGTCATGGTAAAAATTTTAATGGGTGTATATTCTATTGAACAATATGTTCTGGCCCCTCTCAATGGATATATCAATGTTCTTATGGAACAGTTCCCTTTTGATCCCCCATTACATCATTTTTCATAATCAAAGTATACACACAGTAATGTGTTGTATAAGATATAAATAGTCCTAGATGAGTCTGATCATGAGGAAGAGATATTCCCTATCATGAACAAATTCTTGGTCTCATCATTCATCTTCTCTGAAATGGATGAATCATGTAATGTAAATAACAATCTATAGTGTGAGGAATTGATATTCACACCTTCGTGGATAGGGGATACAATTTGTTATCTTCCAAATAAATCTATCCCTAAATAAAAAGATATAAATGAATAAAATCAAAAAAAAATTATTTAATTTTACCATGTAGAACAATAAAAATAAAAAAATAACCATGTCCAATTGAGGCTTTGCATGGATCCTTTTCAGAATCATAACAGAAATAGTGATTCCAACTGTGATGGAAGAAGTCACTTTGGGGTAATGTGATTCTCATCAGTCTTTGAAAAATATTTCCAACTAAATTGTAAGGATAGGATATTATAGGAAAGCTGTTATAAAAAACTATATGATGCTCACAAATAAATTTCATGAGTTCAAGATTTATGAAAACATCCCCTTTTTGATTCTATAATTATTTAAAAAATCTAATTATTCCTAAAAGTTTTCATTTGGGAATGGATGTTGAGGGTCCATACCCACTAACCATAGAATAAAAGATCATGAATATCCTTTCTACATTCGATATAATTTCCAAAATTGGATGAGTAAATAACTATCAAATAATTCTGGATAAATGACATTATTAAGAACGTATTGTCTAAAATTATCACCATGTTCAGGATCCCTCACACAATATTGACATACTACAAAACAAAATTTTTATCCATATAGTTAACAAAATTGTACATGGATTCCAAAATTTTATCCAATCACTCAAATAAATGTCATGCATTGGAAAATGGAAAGATAGAGTCCTTTAATAAGACAATCAAATATACTGAAGAAGATAGTGAACAAGGATATGATGTCCTATAATGGAAATAACCTCTACATTTTATGGGAATATAGTACCAACACATGTACTAATACATATGAAACATTGTATTCAATGCTATAATGAACAAAATGATTTTTACCTTTAGTAGTATAGATATCATCACTACAAATTTATATTTTTCGAAATCTCATAGATGTCGATCAATTGCCATAGAAGATGGATGAATTGACGATAATAAATGTGAAGAAGTTGCATACATTTCACATACATGAAGCCCTTCATAATCAAATTACATGTTCATTTAATAAAATGGATCATATCTGTGAATTCTTACGTAGAGAACATTTATTAGCCCTCATAATCCCTATGATATCAAAGCAGAACCCTTTAAAGTTGGAACTATAGTGGGAAATGCATTACATAATACTCAATGTTATTCATAACTGAGCCTAATCATTGGCCTCAAAAGTTTCGGAGCATGTCACACCAATCACCAATGAGAAAATTCTAATGAAAAATGTATTTTAGTTATCTTCAACCATATAAAATCATGGTTACATGATAATAAATTGTTTGAAAATTTCAATAATCTAAATGTTTAATTTAAGGGTTAATGTAATATCCACATGACATTAACCCACATGGGTTTTCTAGTACTCTCCATGTCTTATTCCTCATTCTAATGTAGAAATATATGAATGCCCAAACATCAAGTCATAAGAAGAACCATGAACTTATATTTAATCTTTGTTGAGGGGTCCATGTCCTTACCGATAGATGTTATACCACATGAATATTTTCTTGTCAAGAGTACATAAAAATATGATTTCTTGAACAATATTTGGATTTATTCTCACTCTCAATGATATACAAGGTATTCCTCAGTCTAATATCGTGGTATTTCCACTACATGATACATAATTCCCTTATTATTGAATTAATTTCCTCTTTTTAGTGAGATCGCACTTTACATTACTTCTCAATCACATTGAGAATATATCATGTGAGAATAAGAAACACATCAAGGGTTTCACTAGATAAACAAGAAATGAAGTCTCAAAACAAGTCAAATGAAAGACCTGAATGAAAAAACCTAAATGGAATACCATGATCCATCACTGGATTACACTGAACTACATGGTTGATTTCCATATTATATGATATAATACTATATTGTAATTCATGAATTTCATGTGGAATTATTTTTTTAATCATGGGATACAGAGTGATATATGGATTTACACTCATTGGTCCAACTACCGAAATAAATAGAATCAATTACAACCTCTTCATATGGGTAATCCCTGGATAGATTATTTTCAATTCAAGAACTACATGTGACATTAATATTTTCTTCACATGGTACAATGTGATAAGTGGACTTCCAACTCCATTACCAATTAGAAAAAAATTATAAAATCTATTTTCAAAACGTTTGGTTCATACTTGAATAGTGATTGTTCATAAGAACTATGTGTCTTGATTCCCATCACAATGAGATATATTGTGATTTTCATAATTCTACTCATGGTCCCAACTAAATTATTATGGTTTCAAAATTGGGATCCCATGTCCTTATAGATTGTTTTTAATCTATAAGGAAAACACGTTGTCCTATACCATTAAAACAGAAAAACAAAAATTTCATTACCACACGATGTTAAACTATAATGAAAATGTCTTGGTCACATGACATTAAAACTGTACAAAAAAAATTTCATAACAACTTTGGGAAAATCTATACGAAAATTCTATTACAACATGAGGTTAGATTTCATTTAGACAAATACATATCCAATACAAAATGATAAACATTTAATTTCATCCCCATTTCTCATCCCCTATGAGAGGACCACATGGGGCATACCATGGACAACTAGTGTTTGGGGTTCTCCCATCATCTTTAATGATCCTTAAAACATATATAAAACTTCTTGTATTGATTTCATAGTGTTTCTAGAATATTCCATTACCCATAGAAATGATACCCAGCTTCATGGGACCCTTTGTTTGATTATTCATGTAAGCATATAGCTCAGGCATATGTTCTTATGGTTCTAAAAAAATGTGTCTCTACGAAACAATTTATATTAAATACATGTTAACCTTGATATCACAATGATTGAACTATACAAATATGCGTTCTTTGTGTAATACCTTGTAATATTTCCTTATATAATTACTCACATCCTGAAAACTGTGATACATGTTTTGAAATATTATATAATCCCTTCAAAAAGGTGATGTTGTACTGTGGAAACAAGGATTTCTAACTGGGAGCGAGTGTATCATTACCCATATTAGGTCCATATTCTTCATAAACATAAACAACATGAACTTTGGTCAAATATGTATGATCCTAAACTCAAGGCAAGGATGGTCAGAATCATAAGAACTTAAATTACTAGTGAAAGAGAGACAATACATGTCTGGTTGAAAACCCATAAAGGGTGTCCTAAGAAAAAGTCATTTCTTCAATTTGGAAAAATTCATCTTTAGGGTATAGGGAGAAAAATATGGTTAAAATGGATAATTAAAAAAATCACATAGGGTCTATTCCGTATCACAAGTAAAACATAGTATATACTCACAATTCTTTTGGATTTGATAAATTATAGATTACTAATATGTCACAACTCATCGCCACAAGAATATGTTTGATAGGTGGTGCCCCCAAATTAAGGGTGATCCAACCCTAAATAGAAATGTAACATTCCAGGAATCACACTTCAAGACATCGGTGCCTCAGAACACAATAAAGCATACAAGACCCTTAGAAAAGATACATGTGCTAACTCTACAAACCGATGAACATTGGATCCTGATTTATAATCCCTATACCAAACTATTCAAAAGGATTCCACATCCTCAATGTTACATCACTATTTTTTGTACCAATTCCCAAGTCTAGAATATGTCACCCCATTTCTAGACCATTGATGTTCCACACATACTAATTAAAAATAATAGGGTGTGGGGATCGAGATGCCCGACACTATGTATGGCCATCCATAGGGTTCTATAACACAACTTGAATAGATTTATCTTCATTACCAAAATTCACCGTCAAGATGTTTTAGTCTTTAAAAAATCATATACCTCAATAAGAAGGGGAGAGAATATTTTCATAACAATTCTTCGACACATAAGGGCCATCACATGCCACATAATGGAACTACTCTTTTTTAGAAAGGATGATCATTCATTGTGAGCCCTGGAAAAAACAATATATGAAATTTTATATTAGTGAGACATGTATTATCGATGGTATTTCTCCCCATACCATTCTAATAGACACAATCCTCTTTGTTATTAACTATATATTTCATATTCTTACTATCTAGGTGGACCAGGATTCCTGAGTATATACCCTTGAAAACCATATAATAACATTTGAATAGAGTAGTAGTGCCTTTATTTGGGATTTATACTAATGTATAAGTGCTTTTACCTACAACTTGAGGTGTACATTCCTTGCATTAAAAGAGATATAGTCTTATTGATCCATAGAAACACCTTGGAATATTGAAACATCTTATTATGTTTCTGGTCATTCATGGTATGTCTTATGCATATCCAATGACCATCGATATATGGTCTAAATAATAGACCATATAAAATTTATAGATTTTCTAAGCAAAAACACAAAAGAAATGATATATGGTCCAAGCTAGAAGTTCCTAACATATAGTAATAAATGGTCCGAGCTAAAATATCATAAACCACATTAATAAAATGTTTGAGATCATCGAACCTAGACTATAGTGATATATTGGCCCAGATAAAAGGTCCTTAAATATTGAGGTATGCATCCAAATATAAATGACCCTAAAATATTGTGAAAATGGTAAAAATGAAAGACACAGAGCTATAAAATAGTATAAATTTAGTCTATAAGAATGGAAAAAACATGTAAGTCTCACCATATAGAATCGAACATGATCTATATATTCTCTCCAATACTATTGGATTTATATGATTATATATCACTCTCCCTCATGGAAATTTATTATAACAATATATCATTTTATCAAAAAGGAAATGATAAGATTGATGAAATTGAAATATCTTTATGTAATATCATGTTATTGGGAATTCATGGAAATTTCTAAAGAATAATATATTTTAATTTCATCATTTGAATACAATAATTTAGCATTACAAAATATTATACAATGGAATAGTATCATTGGAAATTCAGATTATATTGTATCAATGAGATAACATAAATTAATCAGAAATGGAAAATAATATATTGTGTTCAACAGATTAATTCACTATAAGAATATGAAAGAATGATGGTTAAACATATATCGAATATTGTTCTAAAATCATTCCTGAAAATGAAATATTGAAAATTTATAATTCCATGATAACATATTCTTGGATGATTCCTTCAGTAGTGAATTTCTCAACTCCATGGACATTATAGATTAGAATATTTTATTATTATATTAAATTTCTGATTTTGTTTCCCACTACAACTCATGTGCTCTACAACAATATAAATACATGATCAATATTAAATTAAATGATCCCATGATGGTGTAATATATTCTTACCTAACATCTAAATTAAATTTTAATATCAAGATTGTTCTATAAGAATATGGATTATTTCTAACTTTTGTTTTCCAATTTCATCTTTCCTAGCATTAACCACATCACATTGAGTACCCACATCTACTACATATAGGGAATATTTATTCGTATCATCTTCCTAGTTCTATTTCACTAGAGTGGAGGCCTGAAAAACAATATTTCACAATTAGAGTTCTCTCTTCTATTCCCTAATATTGATTTCATCCCTCACTCGGGAATAAAGGAAGAAATATTCAAAAACATCATAACCAAGGGTGAGAAAAATAAATCTGATGTGTCCTAATCATTCCTTCATATCATCCAATTGAGTTTCTAATATTAAATTCCGGATATTACTCAAAATTTGACTTCATATCATCCGATTAATAGATTCATAGCCAAAACATTCTTCTAGGTTTATCCTAGTTATATGAAGATATTCTATGAATAAGTCATGGATAGAACTATCGTGATCACAATATTTGATAATAATGATATATTTATGACCTAAAAATTTGTTTATCCAATCCAATGAACTCATATATGTTTAGGGACAAGCGCCTCAAACTATATGGTTTACACACTAGAGAAATGGATGGTTGTGTTCATCAGTCAATGTGTACATCATAATTTATCACCAGTTAATTAATGAATAGACTAATGTTAGAATCCTTACTTTCTCAATCATGTCAATAGATATTTCTATGGTCCCAACCCAATCATTGGTTAAATACGTGATGCATTTTTGTGTTGAGAAACACCATGTAACATATTTTTCTTTTCATAACTATGATCCAAATTATAAAAACAAGAAAAAATATAGGGACAAAATATAATATCTTGAGATATGATAAAAATGGACACATTTTCCATATCTGAAGAACCATTAATCTTTAGTGAAACTCTATTCAATCAGGGATAACTAGTTAGAGAAATATCTACCTATGTTAGTATCCATAAATAATAAATCCACCCACACTAAAAGAAGTTGAGTGATAAATTTTTCATCTACAACAGGTAATGAGTATTATTTATCCAGAAATTTCCCACAACAAATTCTTGATGGGTCGAGCCTGATAGTGATGTGTCTTCATAAAAATGTTTCACATCTAAACCCTCAGAATTAGATACATGATCATACATATGAGATAGGAATGAGCATATACATTTTAGAAAAATCGGTACATGTCTCTAAAAAATGGAGTGAAATGTCACAATTATTTGATGATTCTGGAGGAGAATACCCTAACATTACATGTCACAAAACATCCCTCTTCCCATCCACGAAAGTATATCCAAAATGTGATGATGCCAAATTAATTATTATAGTAATGGAAAATGGCTCCCTTCATTTATAATAGTTGATGTAGGGATTGATCATCATTGGTAACCCAGTCAGTATCAAATTTCCCTCCCAATCCAATAAGATTGAGAGAATATTCAAGGGATGGCTGCACTGGTCTATATTCACCATAATATCCATGTATTAATAAAACATAACGTTCCTCAGTGATATTAACACAGAACTAAGATAAATTAAAAATATCAGTGAGATCAGTCCGATCACTACTTCTACATTCCATCCAAGAACATTGATTAAAATATTATGTTCTATCTGCATCAATATTTGGTGAAACAATGGTGAATAGAAATCCCAAACCTTAATACCTTCCAACATTACATAATGGCTTAAAAATAAGTCATTTAACTATCCATTTAGATATTTTAAATTAATTTCTATATGGATAATAATATGTGAAAAACACTCTAAAGGAAGCTCTGATTGAGGTATGATACCTTCTAGAGATAAACCACTATTTTTTTCATCCTCCAATACATCAAACATCAATATGAAACATAATGTGACAACTATGGTGTTTATTTACCGTCATGTTCCACATTCACTATATCCTAATCAATGGGATCCTCTGCTAGGAAATAAGATTATATAAACTTACTTATGTCTTTATGAGACACATACTGATTTGTGGGATATCCAGAACCTATTTTCTTCCCAGTCCTATGATTGTACTTAGTAGATGATAGTTTTGAGGCCACATGTTCCAATTTATGTAATTTACCAATAGAATATGTGTAAATTCATACCTTATAATAATGCTAGGTTAAACCAATATCTGTATCAAGTGAAGGAATTTTTTCCATAGGATGAACCACATGTCTGGTATACATAAGAGATAATTTTCTAGCTACCATCATATTATCCATTGATCCAACATAAAAAGAGATAAATTATTGACTAGACACATAGGAATTTGAGTCGGAACTAATATGGTCCATCACATTCATAGAATAGTTTCTCGTCAATATGTTTGAAAAGAACTTCATTGCAATATGACCTCATATTAACCTATCCCACAATATTGGACTTACTAGTTTCAATGATATTACATGATGTAATTGAAACATGTCTTCTGAAATAGAATTAGTCATTGCAATTCAATTAATCCCTAACATATTAATCATTTATTTTAATGGTTCTTTCACCACATATATGTTTCATATATGGATTAAATAAGACATTAGGGATATCCTAGATGTTAGATATTCATAGAATCCTGTGTGATATCACATATATCCCCATAATACAAGAATGGAGGCCACAATCATATATGTTAATTTTTTCCATTTGATGTTTAGGCATATAATAATAATTTTTTTTCAAACAAAGGGAGGACAAGCCCGATATGACCACCCATAACATAGACATGCCCATCATAAAATATGAAACTCTAACTACACCTTTTTCATTCATGGAATATTAGTTACCAATCATGTACTAGGATATGAAACATGATTTTGAAATTTTCCATCCTCTACTACATGCCAGTAAGCTTTCAGTGCACAACATGTGTCCATCGTAAGAAAGTATTTATCTTAAATGGTTATATATTAGTGTGTTGATTCTTAATGAATTATCAAGACTAATTTTTGAATGGAATACCTGCCTTCATATGTAGCTTTTTTGAGTGGTCATTTTCATCTATCCTGGTCAGTTATCGGGTGAGATGGAGAGTCCTTGTTTCGTCACCCCCAGTGGATAGTGGGAGGAAATAACTATTCATCAATCCCAACCAATATATTTTCACCACATATCTAGTCGAAATAAAAAATAATTATTCAAAAATCTCCATTCATGAGGATTATTTTTTTATGTCCACACTACATTGATAAAAATTTTCCATTACCGAACACTTGGGAAAATTAGATGATGCCAGTGATATCCAAATTCTATCATAAATTCTAATTTTCCTCACCACCATTGATAATTTATAATAATTATATTTTACTCCAAAGGGATATCCAAAATCCATACATATATTCAATTAGATTTGAATTCATATTTGGAAAACCACAATAATTTTCAATTGGATTCCAACTTAAACACTATTGTGTTGTATATGTGAACATCTACATCTGTTTCTTTATCAATACCATCATTGTTTTGTGAATGAATGATTTTAGATTACCATCGTAAATATATCGCATTAAGAAAAGTATCCACAATCAAAAATACTAACCCATAAATAATTATCAATTTTCCAAACCAATTAAGTGGTTATAAATGATTACGATTGTGGAGGAATGAGAGCATAATTATTAATACCAAATGAATTTATCAGAAGGAATTATTTAAGGGAAAAGTCCCTTATTTTTTATCCAAAAATTGTTATCACACTTTGTTAATGAGAAAAAATTTCATATGGGAATGTGGGATACACACATTCTATAATGGAATCCTGATGGGATATAACAATTTTTTACTCCATCCTTGTGTTTTTCACGGTAATTCATGTGAACTAGAATCCATCAAAAGAAATTCGTTTCATTTGTTAGATGAATACTATAATTTCATGTCAAAGGATATATATAATCATTTTATCAGCACTATGCACATCACATGAATCAGAATAAATATTTATGAGTCACGTGATGAATCCATGAATCAACAGACTCTTGATGATCTCGTGGATTACATAAACCCAAAGGGGATCATACAACCTAGTTAACCCTTTAGGATTCATGATCTCGTGATGTTAATTTGGTCTATAATGAAATATAATATAAAAATTATCTTTGGATTCAGATTACAGGTCTATCGAGATCCTCAAGATGATCATACATCATCATTGATAAATAATAAAATTATCGTGATTTAGATCGTTGTTGGTTCGAATAGCAACATAAAAAAATTTAGTCCTACAAATCAGTTACCATGAAATAAGATTACAACAAGGTCGAACGATTGGGTCTTGATAAAAAATCTTATTATGATGTTACATGAAAAAATCAAGGAGACATCTATGGAAGATGAGTATTATGTTAGTGAATTCTCCTCCACTGCCATATTTATATGGAATCCATTGGAATAAAATGTATCAGATGGTATTCCAAGGATCTATCATTAATCTGATGCATTGAAGCTCCAAAGACTCTAGTGGAAATATACATTCCTCATAGCTTGTTCCTTATACTTGTTAACATCACTTTGGAGTGAACGAATTTTTTGAAGTCTCATAAATGAGAGTGAATAAATTCCAAAATAATGAAGTATGTAAATATAGATATTATATTACTAAAAATTAAATTTCAGAAGAATGTGAAAAAACATGATAATTTTTTTATTCTTTATGATTAACGAAACTAGATGACCAACATAAGGTCAGGCCACGGACCCATGGGATTTTCTTAAGCTGTAAAGGATCAAAAAATCCCATAATTACAAGTCATTATTCTCTAGTGATGGTTCCCAACACAACTAGTGGTCACTCAAAGTTATCCAGATATGGTAAACATGGTCACATGTTTTTTTGACAATCGGTCTCTTAACAACGCATTAAAATGATATAAAATATGTTGAAAATATCAAATTGTGTGGGATAGTACTTTCATAAATATTATATGATGCGTCACCAATGGGGATAATTATATTCCTTGAAAACATTAATTAAATCTATGACTATATTTTATATTTATAAAGTAAAAATAGTAACTAAAAGTAGAAGAGGTGGGTACCTCTTGCGGTTGGAAATGTCATGTGATTCACCCATAATGAAATGTATGTTATTGTATGCACTGGGTTCCATGTCTAACTACTCTCATAAAAGAACACCTGCATGATATCCCCGTCTTGATATGGGTCTTAGTTATATCTAGGAAACCTCACGCTCCACCATTGGCTCTTCTAGGACAAAATTGAGGGATCATCCTTGAAATGAACACTCATATCCTTTGGTCCTTTGTTAGTTATGTGACCCTTAATCATAAGGTGGATTTATTTTCATCATCAATGGTTAAGAAATCGTGTATGATTAACCACTATTGTAAAAAATAATAATTGGACATGAATATGGAAAAGGTGTGTCACGACCCATCCCATGGGTGAATGTGCCTTGATTGTCCCATACCCTTGCTCCGTAAGCCAGGGGATGGTGACTAGCACCAGAAAGGCATTTCCCTAAAATGGGAATTCATTTCCCTCAAACCTATACAAACACACAGATTAGAAGGAAAGAAGAAAATCCACAAAGTAAAATATTGTAGTAAAACAGTGATAAATGTAATGGGGTTCGGAATACAAGACCAATTGGAAAAGTACAATTACAATTGAAATATACAATAATCTAAAAAGTGAAGAGCATCTCCAGGATCGTCCACCACGGATCCTACCTCAAGGGTTTGTACTACTCACGATCAGTAGTCCCTACATCGCATCAGGCCAATTGGTCCTCCTCCCAGTATCATCTAGTCTGGGCTCCCTTAGCCTCAATAAATGCTTTTTATCATCTACAAAAGGCACAAAAATGTGTGGGGATGCCTATAAATGGGTGAGTATAGGGATAATCTGTAGAGACCCCAAGACCCCGTAGGTCTCCTAATGTTTTACGAAAGAGAAAACCCTAATCAAGGCCCAATCTCAAAACATGATGATTCCAAAAACTATACTTAGTTATATTCCCATACATAGACCTTGGATTTTAAGATAAATTCACCTCCTACCAGAGGTAATAATATCTCAAATTTAGCAGAATGTTGGCAACACCAAGAAAGTAAATGTACTACATAGGAAACAACTCAAAGATACCACCAGAAAGGTAAAACAAACACACATGTAACACGATGAATATATCACAATGAATTTAACAATACCACATAAGTGTCATTACGAAGATATCTCCACAAAGGTAAAACTACCACACAGGTATCCCCACAAAGGATAAAAGTACCACATAGGTAAAAGACATAGTTCAAACATAGTCTCAACTAATACACGGGTTTCAATGAATTTTAGAATTAAATATGATTAGTCACGAATCTAGATCATATTATTCTATTTATAGGAACCGCTTCTGACCATACGTAGTTTGTCCCACACTTGATCGATAAGTAACAAATCCCCGCAATGATCCCCACAAGATTTGACCCAACAAGAGTTGATAGGTACTGTCCCCCATAATTTCTCACATAGGATCTGGCCCACACAAGATCGGTATGCGATGACCCGCACTGGATCGCTGAGCACTAACCCACATAGGATCTGACCAATAGAGGATCGTTTAGCGTTGAAACATATAGGATCGTACTCACACAAGATTGGTATGCACTGACCCACACACGATTGTTGAGCGGTAACCCACAGAGTATATAACACACACAAGATCGGTATTCACTGACCCTAATAGTATCGCTGAGATCTAAATTACATTTCATCTCTCTCAAACCTCCACCTCACATCCAACAGTTTTATTCCATGCACCTGGTGCACTCAATTTCCATAGAAACTACACTCAAGTTATCTTCCATATAGAAACTTCCACTATTCTCTATGAAGGAGTAACCCAAAGCACCGCCATGTCATATGGGTTCTATTGCAATATATGGTGCATCAATAAGATGCTCGGTCATTGAGTTATAAGCATTTTAGTTATGGGGTCCAGGTATGATTTGAGATTGACCGGACCCAGTCATACTCTAACCATCTCATAAACATTAAAAAGTATACAAAAAATAATTTTTATGATCCAAGGATCCCAACATAGCATACGGTTCGAGAAATGGATGTACAGTTCTCAAGATATGCCCCGTTATGTGTTTTTGTCTTTGGTGGGGCCTGGGTCTAGTGAGAACCTGCCTGACCAATCCATCATAGAAGGGGTAGCCTTCATGGGAGGCCTGGTCTACAAAGGGTAGCATGCATGGGAAGCATAGCCCAAAAAAGGGGTGGCCCGTAATCATCGGCCCACAAGTGGGTGTCCCACAAACATTAGTCCGTAAGGGGGATTCCCGACCCACCTAGGGAGTGGCCAACAAGGGGCGGCCCATTGGGTGGCCATCCATTGGGTGGCAGCCTTGCCATGTGTGGTGTGACACTTTGGGGTGGGGGTTCCCGAACAGCCACCAGGGGAACGACCCCAGTTTTTTCCGAATGGTCGAAGAATGTTTGGTCTTCTTCGTAGCGGCAACGCCACATGGCACTGCTGGATGGAACGTGGGACCACAAGATTGAGTCCTTCCAATTTCATCATGTCTAGACAATGTGTAGGATTACATATCCAATGGCACACAATGGTTCACCGCTCAACATCCTATGGTTGTCGGTGTGTCAGCCACCTTCATTCAGTCGCCGTGGAAGATGAGCTGCGGTCCCCTTTTCTCATAGGGGCACGCGACAACACACAACTCTTCCTCCATTGCTGACAAGGGCTTACCGATTCGATGACCACCACAAATTTGTGCCATGGACACCTCTTGTGGCTTATGTCAATTTTCAATCCCCAACGTGTCCAGTCAATGTCATTGCCCTGGCGATCATCGAAAGAGGCACAAGGATAGCAAGATAGGGGAAGGTTCGGGACGGGTTAGTTAAGCTCGTTCCCTATGCATTAGCTAATAAACATGATGCAGATTAATGATTTAGTAATCAATTGAATTAAACAACAACCAAAACCCTAGAAAGATACCCAGCAACAACCTCCTACAGAAAATAATGTATCGTGGATCAACCCACTAGTCAGTTGATAGGCGTTCTTTGTATTATTCATGAATCGGGAAGAGAAAAACATTTAAAAATCATAAACGAATAAACACCATACCTCATTAACCCATTAGATAGCACCCTCACATGAAGGTGTATAGTGTTATTAATTCTCACAACCTATTCCCAATGACACCACTCATATGTCAACCTTCAGTTTGTTGGATGGTGTCACCAGTAACCTACTGCTCAAATAGACTCTATTCTCTAAGGATTGAGCATCTCGGCACTCCTTCATCACTCCATTTCTTGGTGAAGCTATGTCGATACCTCTCTCTAAACTCCATATACATAGGAGAGGGGTAGGGTATGTAAAGTTGTAGGATTTATGGGGTATCATTAATTAGGAACCTTCCTAAATCCCCAATGATGTCGTTACTTAAGATTGATAGTTCAAGCAATTTATTGGCACGACACATCATTGGCCCGACACTCCACTTGTCCGTTGGTAGAGAAGGAAAAAAAATAAAAAATAAAATTATTTCATTTCATTTCATTTAAATAATTAACAAAACATAACTTTTTCTCATGACCTACTGTGGGAAAATTATTGTCTCCCTAAAGTGAATCTGAACGATGTAGATTCAATGGTGCCCTTAGTTTTTTAATCCGAGCACTGGTTCAAAATTTTGAAAACATCTCATGTGTGTTTACTTAATGTACCCTAAAAAATTAAATATAATAATGAAATTCATCCTCGACCCATGTCAGTCGAGGTTAGGCACCACCAATGGATAAAAAACTCCAACGAAGTCAACAATACACTCATATTTTTAATTCTAGATACCATTTAAATGTTATGGATATCAGAATAAAATAATTTTCACTTAATTATTTTATTTACAGCCAAAACAATAACAGTCACTTGTGACACACACTGGCCAATGTTAGTATTTTTAAAAAAAACGAATACCCTCAATAGTTCAGCGGTGGTTATAGATTTTTTTATACAACTCACAATTCATGAGTTATAACCATTTACAAAACGAAATAACTTTATTTATTTATTTTATTTATAGTAATTCCAATTTCGAGTTTTCTCACAGGTGTCATATGACAAAAAAACACATTTCTAGCCATTGGTAAACTTGAAATCTGGAATGTAGTAGTTCCCTCAAAATTCTAATCTAGGAAACAATAGAAGAGTAATTCCTTCTTTTCAGTAAAATAGCTTACACACACTATTTATATCTTAACAAAACTTTGAAATAACAATCCAGGAGCCCCGGGCCTCAGAATCATGCTCTGCCGGTTTTCTTTGTCTTGAATTAACATATATAATTTAAAAAAGTTATACAAAAATTCTGGGACAATACAAGCTAGGAGCCTTTATCATGTATAAAACTCATGTGATGCTGTAAAGATATCCATAGAATGGTATCCCAATACCCCTTGATATGCTTGTATGATTTCACACAGCCCCCTCGATTAGCCATATTTTTCCTGTCAATTGATATAGATATGTATGTTGAGATAAAAAGATTACTTTCTATAAAATCCATAATCCCCTGAATTCCCTCAAACTTCTCATCCTTCCAATATAAACGTATTTCATCATGTCTTCATGATTTATCAAGACCCCATTAATTATATATTTTATATTAATAGAGAGATTGATTGGAGTGACATTTGGCTATTGAGAATCAGGTGAAACCCATAATGATAACTCCATTAACACCCATGTAGACACATGTCGCTGATTCCCTACACCATGTACAACTTTGCTTATAATAATATGAACAAAAAAGTAGAAAACTAGATAAGGGAGGCTTATAAATCCCCCACCACATTTTCAATTAATGGTTTTGTGTTTTCAATCGAGACTCACCAGCGAACACAATCACCATTATCTAGTTTCACAAATATATATTTCTCACATCCGGAATATTTTCCATTTAGATATTATTAATGGAAAAACTTGAGAAACCACCACTCATGACTATTAACGTAATGTGATCACTCAAAGATCACATGAAGGACATCAAGAAGAATATATTAAGAACATACTACATATATGATAATTCACACAAGAATTAATATAAGGTGACACTAAACACAAGTAAGTAATTTGAAATATAATTTCAATAGAGAAGACAAACGTGTCTGGGACGTTCACAAATAACATTCATGATAACCCTCACAGGACACACATGAACCATCCATGTCTTCTAAAGAACCCATACATGTCTCCCAGAATGTGTGATGATCTATTTGTATAGTATTTAGATCATGAAAGGTCCTCAAGGCATGAAAAAATAAGTCCCATTGAATCCATCAAACTTGTTGTATAAGTATTTCGAAACCCTTTGGACTGTCCACCCATTCAATGAAGTTTCCTTCGTCTATGTCGCCTATGATATATGTCAGTACAAATTCATCTCAGTAGAGTCTCACATAAGCACCCAAGCATGAGAGTAATCTATTACAATGTCCCACATACCTGAAAACCAGTCTTCATGGTATACTATAATATTCTCAACTTGGATATAAATAACCCTTTGAGACAAGACATGTTGACTCTCACAATCTTCTACAGGCATGTCAGCTCTCTCTTGTAATTACACCAAGGAATGTCACTTAAATCATGTGACACCATATATGAATGTCATCCATGATCATGTGATGGTTTCTAGGATAATCCTAAAAGATTTTTTAATGTCCTATTGATATATATACATTATCATAATACAACCTTCAAACATGCCACCGAGGTTACATAAACCCTCTCATATAATCAAACTGTATCATTTAATTGTCATTGGTCATGCTAGGATGATGCCCTCTATCATGAATTGAATATAATAAAGTCTTGATGAGTCGAAAATTGAAGCATGTTAGTATAAAATTTATGATAATTTTATTAGTGAAACATTAATAGGTTATCCCCAACCAGGTAAACTATGATAAAAATGAATCCTTCCATAACACGAATATATTGGACACATCTATGAGGCTCCAGAACTACATTATTATATATGTGATGCCACATTATAGAAGTATTGAACCCATAAACATTTTGAATGATAATTTTACACCCATTTTTATAGAATAAAATCATACTATCATTGGGTGTTTCAAAAATAATACCCCTACAGTAATTACCTTATACAATGTCAAGGGAAGCATCAGTGTGTTAGCCCTGACTAGGTGAACTATGATGACTCTAATTACAAACATTACTAGGGCTCATAAAACATATTTCTATTGATGAATATATATATTTATATCAAAGGGAAATCAGTGTACATAATTCTTGAATTCATATGGAAAGGGAAACCATAGTGTGTAATCCCCGATGAATGATATAACATGACATTCCCAATATTTTAAGGAAATAATAATGTTTAAGACCTGACATGTTGATCTATTATGGATAATTTTTTCCTTTACTCAATCATGTCGGGTGCCTCTTCCAAGCCTAAAAATTATGTTAACATCTACAGTTTTTTTCATTACACAATTCCCAAATCATTATTCAATGAGGCTAGTCACATTATAACCCTTGTTTCTCACACTAGGTGTAGAACTCATGGGCTTAGGGTGTCATAATGAATACATAATTTGATTCTTGGATCTCCACCTGTAAGGGAAGTCCCAAAATATAGACCTCAATGAGTGGAAAAATTTAATAATTCTCAACATATATGTTAGTGCCTTTTTTTATCCCAGAATGAATGAAATATGAGAACGTTTATTCCTATAGTAGCCATGGTACATATGAATCCTTTATGAGGGCGAAGATCATGTTAGAATCCACCTCTAGGTAATACCCATCCTATATCTGATATTTCAACCATAGATACACCATAATACCATAATATGATAATTATACCACATCTGTTACTAGACTAAGAGACCAATGAAGTAATAGAACACCGATTGAATGTATAATTAGGATTTATAGGATTCCCCATTGAGACTCGATCTTCAAAACCCAGAAATTATGTTCATACTTATATTTCATTTTATTTTGATGTTAAAAATAATAGGTTAAATAAAATAAATGGGTTTTCATTCTTATGATAATGATGATACATTGTAAAAATCATAATGGATTAGTACCCCCCCCCAAATATTAACCAATTTCCTATGTGAAAACAAATCATGATGTACTAGGTTATATTACTTCCACGCATTAATAGGTACCCCTAACTGGGAAATAGATGATGAACCGTACATACATATAGATAGATTCGCTAATCAAATCTTATTCTTTATCATATAAAATGGGCATACCTTGTATTCATTTTGTGATTGTAACGAGTTCGTTATTGTGAGTAGGAAGATATTCATGAACAAGTATTAAATAAATAAGAGATTCCTAATGAATGAACTAATTATAAAAAAAATTCACGATGATCATGACCTCTCTCACTCTAAAAAATGTGTTTAAATAATCATCATTGGGTTTGAAACCCCAATAGACCTCCTACCATTGGATATCAAGTCTGTACCATGTTATGGATGATTAAATTATTGGTTGATTCTGGTAAGAACATCATCTCTAACTCCAAAATAATTTTTATTCAATAAGTAAACCCCTCACAACCAACCATCAGGGAAAAAGAATTAACCATGATGGGTGATCAAAGATAACTCTTCTCTAACATAATTTCATCAAAGATACATGAGGAATAATAGGGAATATAATAATATATGTGATCTGTCATGAACCAAGTCGGGTCAACGTCCGACCCGGTTCCTGACCCGGTCCGCAGAAAGTCCTAAAGTCCTTCCTGATCCCCACAGGCTGGCAAAAGTGCCCGGGAATCCAAAATAAAACATGCGAATGATTTACCCGAAAAAATAAACATGAAACAATCAGAAAGATGAATAAATTTAAAACTAATGTCAACAACCAAGCACACCCTTAAACTAATGTCAAAATTTATGTTTACAAATCGTCCTAAAGGAATGTGATGAAAATAAATTAAAGACAACACGTCACTAACTCAACCCCTGTGCAACATGAGGAGTCATTTCCTCAAGCCACCGCCACCAACCTGCACAAGGAAACCAAAACAACTCAAACCACCATCACTAAGCCCAATTCCTCAACCTGGAATATAAAAGAAAAAGAGTCTACAAACACCCAATGGTGTATGTACGGTTTGAGATAAAAGCCTAGTAGGATGCCACCGAGAAAAGGTTCCACACACAATAATTAGATGATAAAAACATTTGAAAATTTAATTAAATATAAGAACTAAAATCTTGAACAAATTTAGAGAAAGGAGGTTTAGAGGAAGCATTTTAAAAAACAATAACTTAAATTAAAACACACACGCACGCACGCACATGCACACACACGCACACTTACATTAATAAAAATAACCAAAGTGTCGCACTAAAGTGAGTAAAGTAACCAATGAGCACTAATATGGGAGATGCCGCATGAGTGTTAGCTATCTTGGGTCCCTAGATCTTCGTGTCTTTGTGAAACGTGGCTAAGAAGGCCACGACCCTCAGAAAACGTGGCTTAGAAGGCCATGACCCTCAGAAAACGTGGCTTAGAAGGTCACGACCATCAGAATAGCATATGTTTAGTTAGTGTTGAAATCGTCAGTCCTACTAGTGAAACCAGGCCGAGTCACCTCCAGAACAATAGCCCACTAGTCTACTCTACCCTCCTAACTACCTGGCTTCCCAGTTTGCGCTCAAACAAATTTCATGTTCAAGTCACATGTCATAACAATATACTCAAACCAGAAAAAATCCTACACACACCAAAACCACAATTTGCACACCCAAAAGCCATTTGAAATAATAATCAAACTAAAAACATCTCAAATATAAATCTGCAACAGTTACACAATCAATGAAATCACTTTCATTATCAAACATGCCACTAACAAAATTTATTAAACAAATTCCACACACGTCACATGACTTTAAGCACCAAAAATATTCACACGATTTACCGAAAACAATTTTCAAACTTAATAATTATTTATTAAAACAATCCATATTTTCATAAATATATTTTAAAGGGAAAAACACTACTTTACATGCTAGAACGACCCAAACCCCCTCATATAACCACACGCACACAATGCCACCTTAGGAACCAAATTTGCATCACACACATGATTATTTAAACCACCAGAAATACTTTCCATCCCTTTTGAAAATACACCGCACAACCAAAACAACGGAAATCCACTTAAATGATCATTTATGACAGAATTCATACTGACGCTACTCCAAAACACCAATTTCACCCCTTGCACATTCTAACAAAGTAACTGCATAATTCATAAAACACTGGTGAATAGTATGACATTGGTTCTCACAACAAAAACTTACTCATATCACCTAAACACGCTAATAAACACATTAAGACATAGTAACCTCAAGAAAAATACAAATTAAACCAGAAAAACTAATTAGTAAGCCGACCTCACAAATAAAAAAACACACTAAAAATTAAACAGAAATGAGATTTCAGCAGAAAGTACACAAAATATGACAACATGCTACTAAAAGAATTTCAATTCATATTAAACATCAAAGAGAAACAACTTTTTTCCATGAAAATTAATTAAACAACAGTCTATAATAATTAATATTAAAAATTAATTAATCAAATAATAATGAAACACGGATCCTCCTACCTAGAATGTAGGAAACCTCGTGAGTTTGGTGCAAAACTC
This sequence comes from Viscum album, assembly GCA_963277665.1. Classification (NCBI taxonomy): domain Eukaryota; kingdom Viridiplantae; phylum Streptophyta; class Magnoliopsida; order Santalales; family Viscaceae; genus Viscum; species Viscum album. The sequence continues at coordinate 852,442,765 of OY728143.1, read as the reverse complement.
TGACCGCACGACCGTCGCACCTCAAAAGACCTAACGCGAACCATTATTTTTTACGAAAATGACCCCAAAACAATGAAACTGAACCAAATTCATGTTACACCCTAACGCGATAAACTGTCAGATGAAGAAATCAATCAGATGAAGAAGGACGCACCTAAGGCGAGGGTGCAGAAAGCTGGCTGAGTGAGATAGGGTGGTGTCGGGGGTGCGCTACAGCAGTTGGAGGCTTGTCGAAATGGGTCACGCCGGCTGGAGGCTTGCTGGAAGAGGTCATGCCGGCTGGAGGCTTACCGGAAGGGGCGTGCGACAAAAAAACATGGAGGGTGTGCAGGGGTTGTCCGATCTTCATTTGAGCCAAGGAGGGTGGGTGCACCGGACATACTAGACACCATTGAGGTGGGTTTTGAGCTAGGGTGTGAGGTTGCGCTGTGAACCAGGGGGAAGGTAGTGGTCCTACATGACCAAAGAGAGGGGGAGCCGGGATGAGGGGCTAGAAGGGAGGCGGGTCGGTGGCGGACTGAAGCTGGAGGGGGGGGGGGGGGGTGCTGGCCGGAGGGAGCAAGGGGATGGGCAAGCGATGGTGTGGTTTGCTGGAGAAGGGGTCGAGTGGAGGGCCAGCTAGGGTTTAGGAGGGGAGTTACTACGTGAACTAGGGGAGGGGGAAATCAGTGCGGAGAGAGGGGAGCGCAAATGAGGGAAAAAAGAATGTGATGTAAAAAAAGAAATGAAATAAAATAAAAAGAAAATGAATATAATAGAAATTTAATAAAAAACAATTGAATAAAAAGAAATTGAAAACAAAATATAACCCAAAAAAAGAAACATAGACCATTAAAAATAATAATAATAATAATAAGTTAATAATTCTATAAATATAAATAAGTTTAACATCAATGACCAAATTAAAGTATCAATTGAAATAATAACAATCCCAACAATATTATTATTATTATTTTTATTATTAAGACAACTTTTAAATAATATTATTTTATTTGTTCATTATTTTATATTATGAACACTTCAATGTTTACCATGCTAATTAATTAATGAACCATGTACAGGGCAGTGCACACGAACAACTAACAAAGCGTTGTGGATTTTCCTGTTCCTCGCCCGTGCACCGGACACTACCAAGCCTAAACAATCATTTACCATCAAAACGAAAAAACTCAAGTCAGTATTGGCACTATGAACGGTCGCGCGTACGGGCACACCCCCGCATAAGATCCCAAATCCCTTTTTAAATTATAATCGATTCGAACCGCAACTCAATGGAAGACCCGAAATAATTAAATTAAGACAAAGCGTCGGTCAGGGTGTGACAATTCTCCCCACCATGACACTTTCTGCCCCTGGAAAGTCCGAAAAGACTAGGTCGACCATAGGATCCAAGTGATACCATGAAGACACCTAAAAAACCTCAATCACCAAAAGATCGGAAATTCAAAACACCCATGACCTGAATCTTCAATGAACTCAAAGCCCAAATCACTACGAAAGATAACCAACAGCAAATAACTCACCTCCAAACAGAACCACAACATGGAACACCCCGACCCCTAACTTGGGGATTACCAGGGTAGCTCGAGATCTCCAAGAAAACTCGTCAAGCAACCCACTACTCAAGCTATCCAATTAGCATGGTCGAGGTAGGCCAGAGCAAATGTGAGGGGTTGCTCCACCTAATGCACTTTGAAAACAGAGGTCTTCCACATGTTCGCCCTATGGTCATCTCCCCACCATATTATGCCTCTCGTCAAACATTGGTTCTTCAAACCAAAACAACTCACAACTCATACAACCTCTAACACTAACCAGACCCTCAAATTCCCCTATGTTAAACCAAACCAACACAGGAAGAGATGTCGGTGATACCCGTAATGGGTCTCCCCACCATTTTATAATTTCCCAACACCACGGAACCTGAACGGGCATTACCAGATTAATTTAGGAAATACTAACTGAACCCTTCATCACGAAACCACCACACGGGATGAACCAGACAGGCACACATAAATTCCACAAGACATTAGAATTCCTGACCACAAAAAGGTTCACGGAGCACGCCTACTGGCTTTACAGGAATACGGATTTTCTGAACCTATTTAAGGCCCAAGAGTAACTCCAACGAACTAAGACTACAACAAGAGTACACAACCTTCATACCCATCACAAAAAAAATGAACCATTCAGAGAGGGTACTGCAATATGGAAATTTAATCTTTCCCCATCCCATCACTATAAACTGAATTCAGATCAAGTCCACCCCACGTTTGATGAGTTTTTACTGCACGCAAGATTCACCCTGAGACCTATGGTTGGGGCCCAGATGTCTGAAGCATCTACCTCCTCGTAGTCACAAGCTAACAACCACTATCTTGAATCTCGTTCGCTGAAAAATCAACCTACATACTTCTCCTCGTGTCTCGAGTGGACACTTCATCAACATACAAACTAATAATTGCAGAAAACGACTTAGGGTGTCCGACTGACCACACTAGAGGTAGGAGATTGGGCGGGCTGTCAAACACGCGACACAAACTGAAGAGAGGGGGCACTCCAAGAACAAGTCCCTTTAGTTCACAGTCGTTATCGGACGAAGAACATTCATTTACCACAGTATAAACGGGACTAACAACTATTACAAGCTTTAAACAGATCGTTCCACAAAACCTCTAGGGAACAAGAAACTAGCTCATTAGAAAGGTCAACATACCTCGTTCTCCCTCTGTTGACTGGTCGAGCACCTACGAGATCCACCACCATCCTTCGCCTTCACTTAGGTAAAACCGCAGAATGATACTAGACTTGAGGGTTGCTCACGACATCGCTATTCGTGACGAAAACGAAACTATCACTGTTTGCTGGTTTAGTCTCGCTCCTCCAAACATTCTCGAGACAACTTACGCATATACAACATCTTGAGTTCAACCAAAACTATAGACCCCTCCAGCTTTTCCAAAGCACTCAATGACATCCAACTGACATCGACGTCTACGAACAGTCAACACCACCGAGTTGAACTCAACTCTGCCACTCCACTGAGAGTCTGGGTCGGGCCAAGAACTGAGAGGCTTGCTGGGAACCCATGGGACATTTCTAAGGACATATTCTAAATAGGAAACACAAAACAACCTTCCACAAATCTAAACACGTCACAAATCAAACAATTTCAATTTAAAACATTTCTACATCCATAAATAAAAACACCCACAAGAAAAACCAAACACAGTAAAACAAGCCCAAAAGATATTTTGAAAATCCATCATTACTCTAAATACAATGTCATTTTTTCCATTTCCAAAACAATTTGAGCCCAAAACCCATTTCAAAAAATAGACCAATTTGTAGGAAACAAGAATCAACCTTAGAAATCAATCAACAACCACTGATATACCATGGTGCCTCACAAGTATGCATTTCCGTTCCACTTAGGCACCCATCCACACAATTCACCAATTATCCATTAATCACTTCCATGTGCACACGTGAGCATCCATAGGAATACCACTGGACAAATAATGTTTCTTCCGCCTTCAAAAATAAAACATTCTCAATATTCCAAAAATACTTTTTTTCAAAATTCATTTCAAAGATTAAATAAAAATTTTCAAAATACTTTCTTTTTCTAAAACAACCCACTTCAATTATAGATAACCAAAGACATTATTTTAGGAATTTAATTACAACAAATAAATAATTGAATCCCCAAAACAAAGTCCAAGAGAACGCACTCCAAAAATCATGTCAACCGCACACCAAAGTAAAATAAGAGCAACACCAAAGTATGCATCCCTTTTTAAAGGAAAACAATTTCGCACCAATCCCAAAATTGAAGGTAGATATCACAAACATTAAAGCACATGAGTGGAGGACTAGTGGACATGTCTAACCCGACTACATGGTTTAGCAGACCATGCCCTTGGTAAGAACCAACCACAGGGAGTGTCGAACCGTACTCTTGGGCATCACATGGGTCGCTACTCCATGTGAGACCATGCACAGTACAGGTTTACTCCTGTCTTCATCCCCTATCCACACAGTGAAAAGACAAAACTTAAATCCCGAACTACACCTGGTTATTCGAAGATCGGAACGAGCAATAGTTTGTGATGCTCTTCCTACACCTACCACTCAAGTACTGACAATCATATCTCTGATCTACCTGAAATCCCAAATAACAAGAAAAAACCTCCTCTGATACCATTTTTTCATGAACTAAGGTGGGTCGTCATCCGACCCGGCACCCGACCTGGTCTGCAGCAAGGCCCGAAGGGCGTTCCCGATCCCCACGGGGTAGCACAAGTGCCCGGGTATCAAAAATAAAACAATTGAACGATTTACCCGAATAAATATACATGAATAAATCATAAAGATGAATAAATTTAAAACTAATATCAACAACCAAACACACCTTTAAACTAAGATTAAAATTTAATTTTTCAACTAGACCTAAAAGAAGTGGATGAAAATATATGAAAAACAAAAAGCCACTAACATAACCTCCATGCGACATGGGGAGTCGCGTCCTCAGGCCACAACCACCAATCTGCAGAAGGAAACCAAAACAACTCGAACCACCATCACTATGCCCGATGTCTCGACCTGGAATACAAAATATACAGAGTCAACATACACCCAAAGTTGTATGTAGGGTGTGAGCTAAAAGCCTAGTAGGATGCCACTGAGAAAAGTTTCCACGCAAAATTATTAGATGACAAAAACATTTTCAACTTTATTTAAATAGAATAACTAAAATCTTGAACAAATTTAGAGAAAACAGGTTTAGAGAAAGCAGGTTAAAAACAACTTAAATTAAAGCACACACACAAGCACGCACACACGCGCACACACACACACTTGCATTAAAAAAATAACCAAAGTGTCGCACTAAAGAGCATAAAGTAACCAATGAGAACTAATATGGGAGAGGCTGCATGGGTATTAGCTAGCTTGGGTCCCTAGATCTTCATGTCTCAGTGAAACGTGTCTTAGAAGGCCCCGACCCTCAGAAAACGTGGCTTAGAAGGCCACAACACTAAAAAAACATTGGATTAGAAGACCATGACCCTTAGAATAGCATATGTTTAATTAGTGTTGCAATCGTCAGACCTGCTAGTGAAACTAGGTCGAGTCACCTCCAGAACACTATCCCACTAGTCTGGTCTACCCTCCTAACTACTCGGCTTCCCATTTTGTGCTAAAAAAAATTTCAAGTTCATGTCACATGTCATAACAATATACTCAAACCAGAAAAAATCCTTCACACACCAAAACCATAATTTTCACACCCAAAAGCCATTTGAAATACGAATCCCACTAAAAATATCTCAATGATAAATCTAAAACAATTACACAATCAAATAAATCACTTTCGTTATCAAACACTCCACTAACACAATTTATTAAAAAAATTCCACACACGTTGCATGACTTTAAACACCAAAATTATTCACACGATTTACCCAAAACAATTTTCACCCTTAATAATTATTTAATAAAACAATTCAAATTTTCATAAATAAATTTTAAAGAGAAAAACACCGCTTTGCACGATAGACTGTCCCAAACCCCCTCACATTACGACTCGCACCCAACGCCACCTGAGGAACCAAATATGCATCACACATGTGATTAAAGAAACCACCAGAAAAACATACCAACCCATATGAAAATATGCTGCAAAACCAAAAAAAACATAAATCCACTCAAATGCTCATTTTTGATAGAACGCATACTGACGCTTCTCCAAAACACCAATTTCACCCCTTTCACATCCTAACAAAGTAACTGCATAATTCCTAAAACATTGGTGAATAATCTAACATTGGTTCTCACACAAAAAACTTACTCACATCACCTAAACACAATAATAAACACATTAAGACTTACTAATCTCAAGAAAAAAAACAAATTACACCAGACAAACTAATTAGTAATCCAACCTCACAAATAAAAAAACACATTATAAAATAAATAGAAATGATATTTTAGCAGCAAGTACACATACTATGAAAACACGCTACTAAATAAATTTCAATTCATATTAAACATCAAAGAGAAAAAACATTGTGCCACACAAATTAATTAAACAACACTCTAAACTAATTAAAACAAAAAATTAATTAATCAAATGGTAATTCAACATGGAACCACCTACCTAGAATGTTGGAAACCTCGCAAGTTTGTTGTAAAACTCCGACCGCACGACCGTCGCACCTCAAAATACCTAACGCAAACCATTTTTTTCAAAAAAACGAACCCAAAACAATGAAACCGAACCAAATTCATGCTACACCCTAACCCGATAAATGATCATATGAATAAATCACTCAGATGAAGAAGGACGCACCTAAGACGAGGGTGCCGAAAGCTGGATGAGCGAGATGAAGTGGTGTCGGGCGTGTGATGCACCAGTTGGAGTCTTTCCAAAATGGTTCATGCCAGCTGGAGGCTTTCCTAAACGGGTCACACCGGCTAGAGGCTTTCCGGAAGGGGGGTGCAGCCAAAAAAACTGGGAGGGTGCGCAGGGGTTGTCTGGTCTTCGTTCGAGCCAAAGAGGGTGGGTGCGTTGGACCTGCTAGACGCCGGCGATGAGGGTTCTGAGCTGGGGGTGAGGGTGCGCCGTGAACCAGGGGGAAGGGAGAGTTCCTAAGAGACCAAAGAGAGGGGGAGCCCAGATGAGGGGCTGGAAAGGAGGCGGTCAGCGGCAGACTGAAGCAGCACGGGGGGTGCTGGCTGGAGGGAGCATGGTGATGGGCGAGCGACAGTGTGGTTCTCCGGAGAAGGGGCCAAGCGGAGTGCCGGCTAGGGTTTATGAGGGGTGTTTCTATGTGAACCAGGGGGGGAAATATGTACGGGGAGAGGGGAGCACAAAGGAGGGAAAAAAGAAAGTGAATTAAAAAAAGAAATAAAATAAAATAAATAGAAAATGATGAAAATAGAAATTTAATAAAAAGAAATTGAAAACAAAAAATAACCCAAAAAAAGAAACACATGCCATTAAAAATAATAATAATAAAAAGTTAATAATTCTATAAATATAATTTAGTTTAACATCCATGACCAAATTAAAGTATCAATTAAAATAATAACAATACCAACAATATTATTATTATTATTATTATTATTATCATTATTTTGAAGACAACTTTTAAATAATCATATTTTAAATGTTCATTATTTTATTTTATGAACACTTCAATGTTTACCCTACTAATTAATTAATTAAACACGTACCAAGCAGGGCGCACGATCAACTAACGAAGCCATGTGGCTTCACCCATTCCTCGCCCGTGCGCTGGACACTACCAAGCCAAAACACTCATGTACCATCAAAACGCAAAAAATCATGTCAGGTTTGGCGCTATGCATGGTCGTGCGTATGGGTGTACACCGGCATAAGATCCCAAATCCATTTTTAAATTAGAATCGATTCAAACCGCAACTCAAATGAAGACAAAAAATAATTAAATTAATACAAAGCGTCAGTCGGGGTGTGACATGATCAGTATTAAATATGGATACAACTTACTGTAGTACGAACAATGGAAAAAATGTCACAGAATCTATCATTGAAAACACACAAATCCAAAAAAATAGACAATAAATATTTATCTCAAAATTTGAAAACAAAATAAAAATATAACCACCTAATCTCATAGAATTAAATGATAATGTTATGGATAAACCATCTTGTGTGGTTTCAATGATGTAGGGGAATTTTTGACACACTAAAACACCTCCTTGCGGGGAATATTAATGTGTTTTTAGACATATCAACAACCATATTTCATAAAAGAAAATTAGATACCAAACTATATATTTTGTTAATGATGAAATAAAATATTACATGTGAATATTTTTATATCTCATTGATAATTGTTGAATTATTGTTTATGTTCAGCATATGAGTAGTAATATTCTCCAAAATAATAATTACAATAAAATTTTTATAATATTAAAACATAAATATATTGACACTATAACTTACATCTTAGTCGATTAATAATTATTCATTGATAATATAAAAACATTAATCATTCATATAGAATTTTATTATCATAATTATCATATAATAATTTCCTCATAATGTAACCTGTGATGATTAGATATAATTTTAATTAAATAATTCCTGTAAATTATCCCTTGATATTTATAGGTGAATATCATTTTACAATTTTATTTAGATAATTATATGAAATTATCATCTTTTTAATTATCATTGTTTTTTAAAATTAAATAAATATGTCTTTTTATAATTCTTATAAATTCTCTGTCTTCTGATATACTTCAGATATGCGCAACCGAGCATGATTGTTTGTTCAAGCTCCTGGTGGTTATCCACAACGACCCTTGCGCGAAGGCGAAGGACCTCGATTAGATCAGGATATTTTGAGTGGTGGACCCTTTTTTCAATAGAGGTATGTGATTTTTCTTCATGCTTGTGTTGATGTTTCAGTTGCTACCTGCTTGAGTTGTGCTTTGGTCACTGCTTGTGTTCTGCTACCCACGGTTCCTCGGTGTGGTTTCGAAGGATGTTCTTCATTGGTTCATCTTGGGTTTTTCTTCGGTTGGTGCTTGAATTTATTGTTCCCCCACGATGATGTTTCATTTGTTCATGTGGCGACGTACGGTTGTCATTTACTCTGCCTATTGCCTCATCCAGATGATGCTTCTTGAATATCAATAACTGAAGGGAGTTGCAATTGGATTTGTAGGGCCAATATGCAATGGGCTTGGATGCACTTTGCCTGATTTTTTTTGAGCTAATTCCCTTGGTTCTTTATGATGATGATATTTGAGTGGTGGATTTTGGTATTGAGTTCTCGGGAGGAGGTCGTGGATTGAGCTTTACTTGCTGCATATAGATTCTTGGAATTGACTTTGTCTTTTCATCTTTGGTTTTTTGATTCACATTTCATTTTAATTTGATTCTGATCGCTAGAGGAGATAAAGATGTCATGAGAGTTGGCCATTTTTTCTTTGCATTTGGCACGCGTGTCTGTTTCCTATAGATTGCATCAGGTGGGTGTCCTCGAAAGAGGGATGGATGTGCTGATATCCATCATTCAACTGTCTGTCCTCATTGGACTTATGGGTTCTCTGAATATTTCTGTAGGTGTTATCTGTCTGGTATGTGCTGCATCAGGTTGACAATGCAGTGATTCATCGCATGCATCGTCGGGTGGGTGGCTCATAAGAGAGATAGGTGTGCTGGCATCTATCGTCCAGTCCTCTCCTTCATTTTGATGTTGGAGTGAGGAGTTCCTTGACTTGACTGTGTTGCCACCATGACACATTTGTTGACAAGGGGGGAAGCACATCATCCATGGTTGTTTTCATAGTTGCAGGTTCTGACAGGGGGGAAAAGACATTTTGTATGGTTGTTTCTTGATATCATTCTCTTTTTTGGTGTTTGGTTCCTTGTAAGGATTTTGTGCCCAGTTGGATTTCTTGTTTTTCACCTGGTCATTGTAATGGGTTCCGCCTTTCCCCAGTCTTGGAAAGGAGATCTTTTAATGTTTATTTTAGGGGTTCTACCCCGTAACTCTTTAAAAAAATTAGTACCTAAATTCTACTTTAAGCATGGCACACTAGGTGGAATGAAAACAACTACTACGTGCCTATATTTTATAGAAAAGAACCTATTGATGATCAATTGATGACCTGTAAGGAGATATGAGTTGTATTAGACACAATTGGAACAACCAACATAGATGAATGAAGGATTAATATGTCTCTAAAACCCTCAAATAAATATATATATTAAATTTATGGATTCCAGATTTCATATGAGATTCAATGTGAAATTAATTATTGATAGATTAGTTTCACTCATTTAAGTAATTCTAATTATTAATTGTTCTTAAATGGATATTTTTATTGTTTTTGGATATTGGGGTGTGGGGATCATGGGTTTTTCACATAGAGAAGGAAGGGAAGAAAAAACAATCTCTTAACTATTGAAATTGTTTTAATAATTGGATATAATCACTACTAGAAAATGGACCTATCCCCATGGTTTTCCTCAAAACCGTGGGGATAGGTACCCCCTATACCCACGGTTTTGGAAAACCGTGGGTATAGATCAATTTTCAAGACCTATACCCACGATTTTGGAAAACCGTGGGCATAGGGGGGTCTATCCCCACGGTTTTCCAAAACCGTGGGGATAGGTCTTGAAAATTTACCTATACCCACGGTTTTCAAGAACCGTGGGTATAGGGGTACCTATCCCCACGGTTTTGAGGAGAACCGTGGGGATAGGTATAGGATAAAAAACCTCTACCCACATTTTTGAAAAACCATGGGTATAGGTTTCCCATGTGTGCGCAGGAAATTTTTTTTTTTCGCGGGAAAGATTTTTTTTTTGGCGGGACTCCTATACCTACGGTTCTTCCCTCTATACCCACGGTTTATATAACTATATTTAACTAAATATAAATATATATACACATAATTGATAGTATGGTAGTGGTTAGACGCGGTACTTTGCATCGAAGAGGTTGTGGGATCGAAACCCGCCTGCAGCATAATTTTAGGATCTATACCCACGGTTTTGAAACCGTGGGTAAAAGCCATTGACACCGTGGCAATTGGAAATGTTTTGTTGACACGGTGGCAGAACACCTATACCCACGGTTTTGGAAAACCGTGGGTATAGGCTGGGGACCTATACCGACGGCGTTCCAGCCCACGGTTCCCAAAACCGTGGGTATAGCCTATACCCACGGTTTTGGGGGCTATACCCACGGTTTTGAACCGTGGGTATAGGCCTTTTTTCCAGTAGTGAATGTTAAATATATAACTATTAGGGGTGATGTTATTAAACTCAAGATTCCATAAATGTTACGTTGTTCGTATGCTAAATCCTATATTCTATACCTAATGGTGATATAATATTATTTGTAAAATACATCTTTCACGAGATACACATTTGTTTTAAAAAAATTAATATTAATGAATTTTAAATAAACTAACCTCATGTTTGAGGTTACAAAAAACATGGTTTAAAAAAATATTATGTCACACATTATGAAATCCCATCATCATGTACTTATTGACGGTCTCATATTTCCCATACAAGATACCATTCCGGATATATAGCATTATATTCGACAAATAACATGTTATGTATATAATATATTAAATATGTTGATCTATTAATGAGAATTATCCCTTGTTCTCTGAATCCCAATATAAATTATCCCCTAAAACCTAAAATATTATATAAAAGGGTAAAAAGTTTTCAAAATAGATTTTTTTTCATTGAACAGAGCTTTAAAATCATCCATCAAATGTTTTTTTGAAATATTACATTCTCACATAAAATAACAGTAAAATATTATAAAATATTGTTTTTATTATGAATGAATATTAAGGATATTATAATTTCCCCCCAAGATAGAATCTCATCCTTGAAAAGTATCTCTTGTGGTATTTCTCAAACAACTACGACCATTGATCTCAATCATCAGACCCATGATATCACTTCAACTTCTGAATTAATCTATGGATCAATTGATTACAGAATAATGGAACCATTATCCATCATATAAATATCAAACTATAATATATTATATACATCATAAGATCCCCATATGATGAAATTAGTCTCAACCCAAAATTTTCACATTCTATAACATGAACAGTATCAAGCCTATACCTATGATAGGTGAAACATGTAATGGATCATGAATGATTCAATAATGTGGGTTGAAGTACAGAAGGAAACTATTAACCAATCAAATTTTATAATCACTATGGGTCTCAAAAAATAATTTTTTAGAATTCCATCATTATTTAAACATTGGTTCACCAACCGAGGAGACACTCACATGAAAAATATGATCATCCATATATAACTCCATTGGTATCCGCCTATAGTCAGAATATGATATTATTCTACTCCGAATATTGATCAGACACTTCTATATCAGTTTTAATCTCTTACATGAATCATAAACCAAATTGGACCCACAACCATTGCATCACTGACATCAATCCATTGAGGAAATTATGGAAACAATCATATATACCAAAAATATTAGGGTTCTTTAATTAGGTGATCATCCCATGCTCTTTTATTTTCCATGATTCATCCACAATGTATAAAATCTACATTGTATATAGTCCACTTAGACAATCCATCTGTTAGAGGGTGGTATGGTGGGTGCAATCTGAACTAAATACCTATGACCATATATAATCTTATACAAATAGAAATATAAAATTCACCTCTCTATCAAGAAAACATCTTGGGAAATCCTCAAGATCATATTATATCATGTATTCCATTTTCACCATGTTTTATTTGAGGGTATGAATTTATAAATAGTAAGAAGTGTGAATCCCTTTGTAGTGGGTCAACTATCACCTGGAATGCATCAAAAATCATCAGAGTCATGGATAACACCATCACAATGTCCACTATGATTCCCACCCATAAATTGATATATAATTACCTCCTCATTCACTCATTAAGTGATGGAAAATCTACATCCATTCAATATACTAGAGATTCGCATCACCATTTAGAAACTTATTATATAAATGTATGTTAGAAAAAATATGACACTATAGGTAATTCATATCCAAATAGAAATTGTGAAATCATTAATGAATTTATGAACAGTATCATAATATGAATAAATTTTTTTCATGTTCAAATCTCATAAAGTAGTAATTTTCACATCACAGTCTATTCAAATGTGATCCACCACATAGATACAACTTTCCTCAGTTCAATGAACATGTTCATGACTCAGCAAAGTCGCCTCCATTTGGTCCTACTACTGAGGACCCCATACTAAGCTATTACTCGATATCAAATTATGTATCAAACATCCACAAGGCCTTGACTATGGATCTTTCTGTCAAAAATTTAAAAGACTTATCACAATGATTCAATAATGAGAATAGATCTAATGTGATGAGAATAAGATACAATAACCTCTATCTTCCTAAAAGTTAAATCATTACATAATTCCTTCATTAATAAGAGTAGTTCATGTTCCCTTTCAATTATCTAGATATCCACCACCACTGATGTGTAAATTTTCATTCATACTATACCTTATTCTTATAGTATTAAGATAAATTTCCCTGGATACAGATGGAGATCCAGCGTCTCTATCCCCTACAATTACAATCTTGGGTATCAGCGCCTCTCAAAGTATCTATGTTTGTACATTCACATATAAAATCACCATTGTTAAAATTGTTTGATTTTACGTGAGTTCATGGGAAAAGTATAGATTTATTATACATATATGTAATTCTTCAATGAAATTGCCAGTGATGTTTTTCCAAGTTGGATCATCATAATTTATAAAATGGTTTCCACACCCCACTATTGATTGGTGTGTCCGGGTATCAGTTATGATTAAATTTAAACATTATATATTATTTTTGTCTTAATGATATTGGAAAAATAATCATTGATGTGCTTCCAGTCCTTCATAATATGATCCACTAGTGCCCAAAAAAGAAAATAGTATGCAAAATCAATATTTCCCTATCATTGTGAACAATGGAACATCATGGTTGGACTCCTAGAAGGAGTGGGCCTACTTTTTTGACAAATAAATAAGGTGCATAGCCATACTGATGAGTAGATGGTTTATCTAGTTTCCCTATGAGGTATTTTCTTGGAGGCATCTTCAATAAAATAAGTAACATTGTGATAATACAAATCCTAAATAATAAATGGGATGACACAAGATTAATCATATGTGTATCCACATCCCATGGAATATCATCCCAATAATAATGAAGTACATAAACCAAAATTTTAGTCATTGTATTCATATATATACTAACAACAAATCATGCTCATATCAACAAATAACTTCTAATAATGAAATATCAAAACACTATAGAAAAAAAATATATTCTAATCAAAAGGAAACTATGATGAACTAATAAAAAACCAAGGAATTTTTATAAATTTTTACTATGAAGAATAATCACAAGTATATATGTATGAAATGAAACTTATTATTCAATTAACGATGCATGAACACAACTAAAATACCCTAAGTCACGCTTTAACCTCATGTGCAGCACTAAAGATGAATTTAACTAATTGTAACATCAAAACATAATTTTTTAAATTTAAGAATCCTCAAAGGTGAACATTACATTTATAGAATGAAAAATTCCTAGTTACCGAACAAGAATATGAATCATCCTATCTATTTTCTATCAATTCCCACATCAAGTAAAATTAAATAACAAAAGTGTGAACTATGATGTTATGATTTCAAATTTTAATGGCCTAAACTGATCAAATTGGTCTAAGACCAATTATATATGACCTAATGTGAACACACACATACACAAAAGTCATTATATTAGTAGATAGGGAAGACATCCACCAGTTGGGAGTCTATACCCTCAATGTTAAATCATGGGATAAATAATAATCAATAACTCGAATAATAAATATTCATAGTAAACGTACGAAAACTAATATTACTGGAATGCATGTCACAGAATCAAATGTTGTAACACCTGAGACTTTTATGTTATATAAATCATCAAAGGAATCTTTTTCTACACAACACTTTCTTGGCTTGCTTTACACGCAATCGCGACCTTCCTCGATAGCTTGCGTCGTACGCAATACCGAGTTTCACTAAACAACAATATGCTATTAAAACTAGCCGTTATGAATAGTAATAACCACTTTTTGAAATTTTATAAATTTTATTTTTCAAAATGGACATCATTTTTTGGATTCGGAATATCGAAATTAGCCTAGGGTGAAATTTTGGTATTTTTCTGAAAACTTTCAATTTTTGATGAATAGTGAAACCACTAAGTAGTAGGTTAAAACTGAATTTTGCATAAAACTTAATTTTACCGCTTCTGTGAATGGAATTTCAAAAATCCGACAGACACGGTTGATATCAGTAAGTAAAATGTGGTTGAATGAGATAAAAATAAATTTTTGGTGAATAGTAACTTTTTACTATTTTTATCGCAGTTAATAGTAAATAGGGTAACTAAGGGTAAATATGATATTAATATTACCCTAACACATGTCCTAATTCTATTTGACAAGTTTAATTCGACCAAAAACAAACTTAGGAATAAAATATGACCATTTAGGCCCACTTGGATTAGATTAGGACATTTATTATTAATTTATTTAAAGAAGGGTTAAAATAGTTAAAATCAATGTTTAATAAGTAAATCATTTTTAATATGGGGTTATACATAAGATAAATTCGATTGTAAATATTAATTAGAAAGCTAAAAAGATTTCCTACATGATGGTATTTTATTTGTAATTTGTAGACATCAAATAAGTTAATTTATTTATGACACAAAGATGATGCAGTAATTATCTTATCAATGAAATATTGACATAATTGATAATATAAATACCAAAATAAATGTAATTTAAGTCTTTTTATGAATTCCACTAATTTTCTAGGTTATTATAATATATTAGTGTTTATTTAATCAACTTGGTTTGAATATATAATTCTGTTATGACTTTCACAAAAATCATATATCAAATAGTGTCAAAATTGACACAAAATAGTTTTTAAATCAAATATTATATTATTAATTTTTATTTTATTCCTAAAAATCCAAGGTTCGGCCAAATGACTTACATAAGGATATATATATTAATAATAAACAATTTGGGGGTCGTTTGCCATGTTATAGTAAGTGTATTAACCATATAGTGAAATAAAACAAAAGACATGGTAAAAGTTAAATTATTTAACTTAGAGGTAAATCTAATTGATAAGGTTAAAATAATACCCTAAACTTGTCTAAATCCTATTGGTTGATAATATTTCGACCCATACCCACTTTAGCTTCGAAATAAGACCCTTTGGAACCATTATAAACCGATTTTGACTTTAATATAAAATAATATTTTGAGATATTCCTAAGGTGCCCCTCTCCTCCCTTATAAAAGGGCACCTCCTCCCCCTCCTCCTCACACCAATTTGAGCACTCAAGCTCGGCCAACCCCTGGAATTTTCTCCTCTCCGCTTCCCTAGAATAATCCTAGAGGTCCTGGTCTTCTTCAAAGACCAATCTTAGTTCCCTAAGTGGAGGATTCAAAGAGGCGTTCCAAATAAGAGGTAATATCCATTACCGATCTTTTCAATTTATTTCTTCTTCAACTTCTTCTTCTTTAGTTGTTTCATGATAAAGTAATAACATCAGTATTACTTACATTCTGATATGTTATTATAAATATGAAACAACCCTAATTCACCTTCTATCCATCCCACGGAAAAATGAAATCACCGCGCGTGCGTACGTACGGAATACCGTCTCCACGCCGTGGTGTAATCTATTTTTCCACCATCACTTTACAAGGATGGGTATAATGGTGTAATGAGTAACTATTTATGATTATTATAAAGTAATATTGATACTGAAATAATATATATATACTCCAATACAGTTCCACGATCATAGGAATGATATCATCACTCGTGCGTACGTACGGAATACCGTCTCCACGATGTGATGCGACTCGTTCTACATGATCATCATTACATAGTAATTATATAAATGAATTGAATGAATAAATATGATATATGTTACACTAATACCATTCTGGATATAAGGTATCTATAACCTTAAAAGAAGAATAAGAAAGTATTCGACAAAACACGCATAAGAACAAAAGGCAATAAAGACCCGAGTAACAAGTAACAATGAAATATTACTAACAAGAAGCTAAGAATATGACCATATATGATATCATATCAATATGTATGATTCTGGAATAAGTCAATAACATTATTTAAACCATTATACAGGAGCTTCGGACACGTACAAAGCAAATCGGACCTAAGGTAAGGGAAATATCACAATCTCATTTTTATCCGAGATTGTTTATTCGTAAGTATTTACTGGGGTGTATTTTATCATCCACATACATGTTTCATAAATATGTAATATTATTTCCATCCACCTACAATTGTTTAAATCCATTTTTACCCTTCGGTGAGTTTTTAGTAAAAGAAATGAAAGGAATCTTTTGTCGTTTTTCGTACGAGGTACTTTTTGACTTTTCCGACAAAAGTATGAAGAATGTTTTTTTAACTTATACGGTATGAATGGATTTTTAAAACATTATTTCCAAGAAGCTTCCTTTACAAGTTTTCAAGTTTATTTTTAATCAACTTCTTTAGTTTATAATTTTATGACATGTTAAGAAAAGAAAAGTGTTTTTGAAGAAGAAAGGATATTTTCCTCAAGAATGGAGATCAAGTGTTTTATCAAAATTATTTTCCATCTAAGAAAATAAAGGGTTCTGTTTTTATCCCTATTATTACATTGATTTGATTATGTTGTGAGGGAATTATTTTATGAAGTCATTTACCTTATATGATTTGTTTTATGATGTCATGATGTTTCAAGAATCCCATTTTTACATGTGTTATGCGATGATGTATGATTTATGATTATGTGGCACACATAAGAAAGGATTCATTATAAGATGGGTGGGACCTATATCTCCCTCCAATGCATTGGGTAAAGATTTTATATCTCATGAGATAGACATGGCTGGAACGGAAGGTTATTTCGGTTCAGTGATACAGGACTGAAACGAGGAGTGAACTCGGTTCAGAAAGGGACTTTGTCCACTAAGATAGTCTTGGAAATGAGTAATGACTAACAAGAAATGATTTTACATGATTATGTGTGCACGCCACAAGTTTTCAAGTTTTTTGTTATGATTATGGGGATCTCATTTTCACTTCTATGATTTATTCCATGTTAAGATATTATGATCTCTTTTGCATGTTTTGATTTTCAAAAAGATATTATATGATTTTTATTTCATTTATTTGCCCTTGCTGAGCATTTGAGCTCACCCTTTTATGTTTTCTTTTCCCCAGGTCAGAAAGATGGATATTAAGTAGAATATGCTAAAAGGGACCCTAGATATGATGAAATAAAAGGGAGACACTATAGAAGATTTATGAACCAGATGTTTATGTTTCCCAGTTTCTAAAGACACTATACCTATACGGTCCTTTGTGGTTTTGTCATATGTTGTAATAAGTGTGCTTCAATTTTGAAGTATTAACAATGTATGTAAAGTATGGGTCGTTATAGTTGGTATCAGAGGAAAGGTATAGTCAACCTTTGGAAACTAGGATATGAAAGCCTTAGTAAGAACCCTAAGGATAAATCTAAGCATAGAACACAATCTTAGTGTTTTAGAAATGGCCTTGAATAACCTAGAATATGACCTTAAGCATGAAAATTTTATTCTTCAATTATGTGGTTTTCCTATTATAATTAGTGTTTCTCACACTATTCTTCTTGGTTTTAGTCAATGGCTAGAACCCGAAGGAACCGTGTTAATGCGGAATGTGATGGGCAATGCAATGATTGTCCCCCTGAGCAACCAAACGATATGGGAGCTGGAATGAAAAATCTTGTAGCCATGCTCACACAACTTTCTCAAGATATGAATCATGCAGGACTTCCAAACGATCAAAGGAAGGATCAACATTCTGTTGAATCCATCATGAGGCAGCGTCCACCTTCTTTCAGTGGGTCTACTGATCCATTAGTTGCTGAACAATGGATTAGTACTACTGAAAAGATATTTTCAGTTCTTCAATGTTCTGAACATGATAAAGTCATCCTAGCAGTGTATCGTTTGGAAGGATATGCTGATCAATGGTGGAATCTTATTAAGAATACGAGTCAAAGGGATGAAATTGAGTCTATGGAATGGGACGAGTTCAAGAACTTATTTTTCAATAAGTACTTCCCTCGTATTCTCCGAACAAAGATGGAGAAAGAGTTCCTTGAACTGAAGCAAAGGGATGATGAATCTGTTGGTACCTATGAAGCAAATTTTACAAGACTTGCAAGGTATGCTTCTGGTATTATTATCCAACCTGAGAGTAAGATCGATCGATTCTTTAGTGGCTTAAAACCAAGTCTTCGAAGGGCGTTGGCCATAAGGGACTTCAATAGCTACGAGGAAATCGTTCGATGTGCTCTCAATGTCGAGATAGAGATTGGAGTAACCCATCAGTCACATGGGGTTGATAAGAAGAGGAAGATGGAATTCAAAGAAAAATCTAAAGAGCACACGGAAAAGAAGATGATCTTTTCCTTATGCTCAAAGTGTGGAAAGAAACATGGAGGGAGTTGTCTTAAAGGGAAAAGTAAATGATTTAAATGTGGAAAGGAAGGTCATCGGGCATTTGAATGCCATGATAATGGGAAGAAGATGTCTAATGACGCAAACAAAGGAAGGGATACACATAATGAACCTACTACACTTCAATGTTTCAAGTGCAAGGAGATGGGGCATTATGCCAATCAATGCCCAAATCCAAGGGTTGATGATGATGGTCGACGTCAACAAAATCTTAAGGCTAAATACAAAGGAAAGTCACGTGCAATTTCTATCAGCAATGTGGAGTACGATAACGATGTGGTGAAAGGTACACTTACCATCCACTCTAAAGTAGCAAAGGTTTTATTTGATTCTGGATCCACCCACTCTTTTATTTCTGAAAAATTTTCTAAGGGTATCACCGTATTACCTCAACAATTAGATGTTGAGTTAGCTGTGACAACACCTAATGAACAACAGTCGCATCAAAAGTTTATAATTCTTCTCCGATCGAAGTTTGTGGGAAAGTGCTTCCTGCAAATCTTGTGATCCTTCCTTTAGTGGAATTTGATGTGATTCTTGGAATGGATTGGCTTTCTCTACATGGAGCTCATATCAATTACCAAAGAAGGGAAGTCACATTTCATATTCCAGATCAATCTACGATCGTATATCAAAGCAAGGATGAACATAATCTTCCAGTGGAAATTTCTTCCATCTTATGGGTCTTGATTCCACTAAATGAAGGTTATTTATCTCAAATGGTGGGTGAGAAACTCACGATTAAGAATATGACCATTGTAAGGGAGTTTGATGATGTCTTTCCGGAGGAATTACCAGGTCTTCCACCAAATCGTGAAGTTGAGTTTTCAATAGAACTTGTACCGGGTGCTTTGCCTATTTCAAAGACACCTTATAGAATGGCCCCAATTGAGTTGCAGGAATTGAAGAAGAAACTCCAAGAGAATCTTGATAAGGGATTCATACGCCCTAGTGCGTCACCTTGGGGATCACCTGTTCTATTTGTTAAGAAGAAAGATGGATCAATGAGACTCTGCATTGATTATCGAGAACTTAACAAGATCACTATCAAGAACAAATATCCTCTCCCACGCATTGATGACTTATTTGACCAACTAAGTGGAGCTCAATACTTTTCCAAGATTGATCTTCATTCAGGGTATCATCAATTAAGGGTCAAAAGGGAGGATATACCAAATACGACTTTCCGTACAAGGTATGGACACTATTAATTTATAGTGATGCCATTTGGTCTTACTAATGCCCCTGCTATCTTCATGGATCTAATGAATAGAGTCTTTAGAGACTATCTTGATCAATTTGTGGTAGTCTTTATAGACGATATTCTTGTCTATTCAAAGAGCAAGGAAGAGCATGAAGATCACTTGAGAATTATATTAAAGACCCTGATAAAGGAGAAGCTTTATTCCAAATTTACCAAGTGTGAATTTTGGCTTCAAAAAGCTGCATTTTTGGGTCACATAATCTCAAAAGAGGGGATATCTGTGGATATAGCAAAAACAGAGGTTATCGAAAGATGGTCGAGACCAACAACAGTAACTGAGATCTGAAGTTTTCTGGGTTTGGCTGGATATTATCGACGTTTTGTAAAAGATTTTTCACGATTATCTAATCCACTCACCAAGTTGACTCGGAAAGGAGTTAAGTTTGTCTGGACAGAGGAATGTGAAGAGAATTTCAAGGAGTTGAAAAGAAGGTTATCCAGTGCAACTGTGCTCACACTGCCTTGTAGTGGAGAAAGGTTTGTGATCTACAGTGATGCATCCAAGAAGGGATTGGGGTGTTTTCTTATGCAAAATGATATGGTGATAGCTTATGCCTCGCGACACTTGAAAATCCATGAGCAAAATTACCCAACACATGATTTAGAGTTGGATGCGGTAATCTTTGCATTAAAGATTTGGAGGCATTACCTTTATGGTGAAAGGTGTGATATTTATACTGATCATAAAAGTTTAAAGTATATTTTCACACAAAAGGAGTTGAATATGCATCAAAGAATATGGTTGGAGCTGATTAAGGATTATGACTGCTCAATCCATTACCACCCTGGGAAAGCAAACAAGGTGGCAGATGCATTAAGTCGACAAGACCATGCTAGTTTATCCATGATGAGGATCACAAAAGATCCAATATTTATGGATTTACAAACGATGGTTCTTGGAATTATAATTTAAGGGGAAAAATCTTATCTTTCTCAAATGAATGTTCAACCATTTATACATGTGAATATTAAAGAGGCACAGAAAGAAGATGTCGAGTTACAAAAGAAGGTGAGAAATGTTCTTGAATTCAACCTTGGTTGTGATGGGATAATAAAGTTCAGGAATCGGGTTTGTGTTCCTTCCATCCCCGAATTAAAGAAGGAGCTGCTGGATGAGGCTCATAGTTCTTCATTCTCTATTCATCCTGGAAGCACGAAGATGTATAGGGACCTGAAAGAGTACTTCTGGTGGGATGGCATGAAAAGAGATGTTTCTGAATATGTCTCTCGATGCTTGGTTTGTCAACAAGTTAAAGCTGAGAGACGGAAGTCTAAGGGGATGTTACTACCATTACCCATACCCGAATGGAAATGGGAAAACATCACTATGGACTTTGTCACAGGACTTCCTAAAACATCCAAAGGCAATAATGCTATCTGGGTCATAGTTGATCATCTTACAAAGTCTGCACACGTCATTCCTATTAGAGAGGATTTCTCTCTAGATCAGCTTGCCAGGATATATGTAAAGGAAGTGGTAAGATTTCATGGAGTACCACTTTCTATTATATCTGATCGGGATCCGAGATTTACCTCAAAGTTCTGGCGAAGTCTTCAGCATACTCTGGATACAGAGTTGAGTTTCAGCACTGCTTATCATCCCCAGACAGACGGTCAGTCTAAGAGAACAATTCAAACCCTACAAGATATGTTGAGAGCTTGCTCTATGGATTTCAAAGGTGGTTGGGATCAACACCTACCTTTGGTGGAATTTTCTTATAATAATAGCTTTCACTCCAGTATTCAGATGGCTCCTTATGAAGCTCTCTATGGAAAGAAATGCAGGACTCCAACTTGCTGGGATGAAGTTGGGGAAAGAAAGCTATCAGGACCTGATCTCGTTGATGAAATGGAAGAAAAGGTCAGATCTATTCAACAACACATAAGAGCAGCTCAGAGTCGACAGAAAAGTTATGCCGACAACTGAAGAAAAGACCTAGAGTTTGAAGTGGGCGATAAAGTGTTCTTACGAATATCTCCCTGGAAGAGGGTTATGAGATTTCGAAAGAAGGGGAAGTTGATCCCTAGATATATCAGTCCTTTCAAAATACTGGATCGTGTTGGAAAGGTAGCTTACCGATTGGCGCTTCCACCGAATCTCTCTCAAGTTCATGATGTGTTCCATGTATCTCTCCTGAGAAAGTACATACCAGATCATTCACATGTACTCAGCTCAGAAGTTGTACCGCTGAAGCAAGATCTTTCTTATGAAGAACAGCCGATAGAGATTCTGTATCGTAGCGAAAAAGTCCTACGAAACAAGACCACTCGCTTGGTGAATGTTTTATGGAGGAACCACCAACTTGAAGAAGCTACATGGGAGCTTGAGGATATGATGAGGGAGAAGTATCCTCATCTGTTTGTTACAAAGTGACGAATTTCAAGGGAGAAATTATTTTTAAGGAGGGTAGAATGTAACACCCGAGACTTTTATGTTATATAAATCATCAAAGGAATCTTTTTCTACACAACACTTGCTTGGATTTCTTTACACGCAATCGCGACCTTCCTCGATAGCTTGCATCGTACGCAATACCGAGTTTCACTAAACAACAATATGATATTAAAACTAACCGTTATGAATAGTAATAACCACTTTTTGAAATTTTATAAATTTTATTTTTCAAAATGGACTTCATTTTTGGATTCGGAATATCGAAATTAACCTAGGGTGAAATTTTGGTATTTTTCTGAAAACTTTCAATTTTTGATTAATAGTGAAACCACTAAGTGGTAGGTTAAAAACTGAATTTTTCATAAAACATAATTTTACCGCTTCTGTGAATGGAATTTCAAAAATCCGATGGACACGGTTGATATCAATAAGTAAAATGTGGTTCAATGAGATAAAAATAAATTTTTGGTGAATAGTAACTTTTTACGATTTTTACCGCAGTTAATAGTAAATAGGGTAACTAAGGGAAAATATGATATTAATATTACCCTAACACATGTCCTAATTCTATTGGACAAGTGTAATTCGACCAAAAAAAACTTAGGAATAAAATATGACCATTTAGGCCCACTTGGATTAGATTAGGACATTTATTATTAATTTATTTAAAGAAGGGTTAAAATAGTTAAAATCAAAGTTTAATAAGTAAATAATTTTTAATATGGGGTTATACATAAGATAGATTCAATTGTAAATATTCATTAAAAAGATAAAAAGATTTACTACATGATGGTATTTTATTTGTAATTTTTAGACATCACATAATTTAATTTATTTATGACACAAAGATGATGCAGTAATTATCTTATTAATGAAATATTGTCATAGTTGATAATATAAATACCAAAATAAATGTAATTTAAGACTTTTTATGAATTCCACTAATTTTCTAGGTTACTATGAAATATTAGTGTTGATTTAATCAACTTGGTTCGAACATATAATTCTGTTATGACTTTCAAAAAAATCATATATCAAATAGTATCAAAATTGACACAAAATAGTTTTTAAATCAAATATTATATTATTAATTGTTATTTTATTCCTAAAAATCCAAGTTTCGGCCAAATGACTTAGATACGGATATATATATTAATAATAAACAATTTGGGGTTCGATTGGCATGTTATAGTAAGTGTATTAACCATATAGTGAAAGAAAACAAAAGACATGGTAAAAGTTAAATTATTTAACTTAGAGTTAAATCTAATTGATAAGGTTAAAATAATACACTAAACTTGTCTAAATCCTATTGGTTGATAAGACTTCGACCCATCCCCACTTTAGCTTCGAAATAAGACCCTTTGGAACCATTATAAACCGATTTTGACTTTAATATAAAATAATATTTTGAGATATTCCTAAGGTGCCCCTCTCCTCCCTTATAAAAGGGAACCTCCTCCCCCTCCTCCTCGCACCAATTTGAGCACTCAAGCTCGGCCAACCCCTGACATTTTCTCCTCTACACTTCCCTAGAATAATACTAGAGGTCCTGGTCTTCTTCAAAGACCAATCTTAGTTCCCTAAGTGGAGGATTCAAAGAGGCGTTCCAAAGAAGAGGTAATATCCATTACCGATCTTTTCAATTTCCTTCTTCTTCAACTTCTTCTTATTTAGTTGTTTCATGATAAAGTAATAACATCAGTATTACTTACATACTGATATGTTATTATAAATATGAAACAACCCTAATTCACCTTCTATCCATCCCACGGAAAAATGAAATCACCGCGTGTGCGTACGTACGGAATACCGTCTCCACGCCGTGGTGTAATCTATTTTTCCACCATCACTTTACAAGGATGGGTATAATGGTGTAATGAGTAACTATTTATGATTATTATAAAGTAATATTTATACTCAAATAATATATATATACTCCAATACAGTTCCACGATCATAGGAATGATATCATCACTCGTGCGTACGTACGGAATACCGTCTCCACGATGTGATGCGACTCGTTCTACATGATCATCATTACATAGTAATTATATAAATGAATTGAATGAATAAATATGATATATGTTACACTAATACCATTCTGGATATAAGGTATCTATAACCTTAAAAGAATAATAAGAATGTATTCGGCAAAACACGCATAAGAACAAAAGGCAATAAAGACCCGAGTAACAAGTAACAATGAAATATTACTAACAAGAAGCTAAGAATATGACCATATATGATATCATATCAATATGTATGATTCTGGAATAAGTCAATAACATTATTTAAACCATTATACAGGAGCTTTGGACACATACAAAGCAAATCGGACCTAAGGTAAGAGAAATATCACAATCTCATTTTTATCCGAGATTGTTTATTCGTAAGTATTTATTGGGGTGTATTTTATCATCCACATCCATGTTTCATAAATATGTAATATTATTTCCATCCACCTACAATTTTTTAAATCCATTTTTACCCATTGGTATGTTTTTAGTAAAATAAATGAAAGGAATCTTTTGTCGTTTTTCGTACGAGGTACTTTTTGACTTTTCCGACAAAAGTACGAAGAATGTTTTTTTTAACTTATACGGTATGAATGGATTTTTAAAACATTATTTCCAAGAAGCTTCCTTTACAAGTTTTCAAGTTTATTTTTAATCAACTTCTTTTAGTTTATAATTGTATGACATGTTAAGAAAAGAAAAGTGTTTTTGAAGAAGAAAGGATATTTTCCTCAAGAATGGAGTTCAAGTGTTTTATCAAAGTTATTTTCCATCTAAGAAAATAAAGGGTTCTGTTTTTATCCATATTATTACATTGATTTGATTATGTTGTGAGGGAATTATTTTATGAAGTCATTTACCTTATATGATTTGTTTTATGATGTCATGATGTTTCAAGAATCCCATTTTTACATGTGTTATGCGATGATGTATGATTTATGATTATGTGGCACACATAAGAAAAGATTCATTATAAGATGGGTGGGACCTATATCTCCCTCCAATGCATTGGGTAAAGATTTTATATCTCATGAGATAGACATGGCTGGAACGGAAGGTTATTTCGGTTCAGTGATACAGGACTGAAACGAGGAGTGAACTCGGTTCAGAAAGGGACTTTGTCCACTAAGATAGTCTTGGAAATGAGTCATGACTAACAAGAAATGATTTTCCATGATTATGTGTGCATGCCACAAGTTTTCAAGTTTTATGTTATGATTATGGGGATCTCATTTTCACTTCTATGATTTATTCCATGTTAAGATATTATGATCTCTTTTGCAGGTTTTGATTTTCAAAAAGATATGATATGATTTTTATTTCCTTTATTTGCCCTTGCTGAGAATTTGAGCTCACCCTTTTATGTTTTCTTTTCCCCAGGTCAGGAAGATGGATATTAAGTAGAATATGCTAAAAGGGACCCTATATATGATGAAATAAATGGGATACACTGTAGAAGATTTATGAACCAGTTGTTTATGTTTCCCAGTTTCTAAAGACACTATACCTATACAGTCCTTTGTGGTTTTGTCATATGTTGTAATAAGTGTGCTTCAATTTTGAAGTATTAACAATGTATGTAAAGTATGGGTCGTTATAAATGTGGCTCTTAATGAGGAATGAAAATCAACTATTAATAGAAGTGTTTAAATGAATAAAATAATAAATGAAAATTAGTGGGATACCTCCTCATTCCTTCTGGATCTACCACCTACTCTAGGATACGTGACATATATATACCTCATAGGTCCCCTTCCCACTGCTAAATTATTCTGGAAATCTCAAAGTGCAGAAAAATTCCTTAGTGAGTTGAATGTACAAAATCATTATAGAACAAACAATCTGTTATTACTTATTATCATCAATTATAAAAAGGTCATCCATATAAATAAAAAAATGAATAAATTTTTAAACATATAACAAAAACCAAGTTGTTTTATTCTATAAATGATACCATAAACACTCAAATGTTGTTGATTCATATCCATAAAAAGAAATATCAAAACAATTATAGGTCATTCACAAGCATTAGAGATATACATGTTCTATAAAATTTCTATATAGTCCATGGATTATTATCTTAGACCACACTATCTCATCATAAAATATCATTATATATTAGTTCAGGTCACATAGACCTTCATTACCAATGTTTTTCTCATTGGTCCATTCACTCGTTTCTATCGTTCCCCTAGGTGAGGCCCCACTAGGCCATAGTTCTTTACTATCATGATACATTTCAGATCACATTTGATCATCATGATCCTAGGTCAATACACACATGGAAATCATCCTACAACGTCGATATCATCCCCATCATCATGTATCAGGAAGCCGCAAACCTGATCCTCATCGAGGGAAACACATATAAGGAAGAGCCAGAGTAGGTAATAAAATACTACAATAAATCGATGTCAATTGTAATGATAAACCACTCTATTTTATTTTAATATAGGTGTGGAAACCTCAAAAACTAAAAACACATCCCTGTGGGATTTATTTCTATAGTTCTTTACACGCTAATGCTCATTATTCATCAAAATCTTGAAAAACAAAAACAAACTATTTGATTTCAATAATAAGTAAAAAATTAAATGTTCTCACATTTTCTCTCTATATGATAATTTTAGAATAATATTTTTTATATTACTCGTGAATTAAAAATATTATTCTCAAGAATATTTATAAAATAAAATGTTATATAATATATAATCATATATAGATTAATTTGAGATCATATATGGTATCAATTTAATTATTTTTATTTGAAAATAAAAAAAAAATATCCTTTGATAATTTCTATAATTATAATTTGATGATTAATTATACATTCATAATTATCATATGATAAATAACTTATAAATTTTCTTTTTATGATTTAATATATTTATTATTTGATAATTTTAGTAAATTATCCCAGTTTTATTTGATGTGAGTATCATTTGATAATTATATTCTAATAATTCATTAAATTAACAATATTACTTTATTATTATTATAATTATTCTGTATATTCTCATAGATGTTTCCTTTTAAAACATATATAGATTATCTATTGATCATATGATCTATTTATCACAAATATTTTCACCATTAGAATATGTTCTATCATTTATCCTCTAACGAGTAAAAATTACCAATAGATTTATTATTTTTAAATATTTTTATACAAACTATAATTTTCATTTCTATAATTTATAAGGATAATTATAAAAATTAAATATAAAAACTTTAAAATTTAATAGTAATAATAATCTTCTTTTTTAGGCATGGAAGACAGTGGAGATTGTAATCTTCCACCTAGTGCCAATATTTATAGAAACCTGAACCAAATGAGAATTTTATAACCATGCATAATGAAATATGAGGTTTATCATAATCATAAGAATGATCATACATTAAATAATGAAATATTTAGAAATTTAAAAATCATCAAACATGTCCAGGAACCAATATATGAATAGATTCTTTTCTATTACATTCAACCAAAAATTTATTATTAAGAAATTAAATTATCCAATTTAATTTGATGTAATTTTCCCCATAAAAAATATATAATTTATATGGAGATTATATCATTGGGGTTTCAATGTGTTGATTTTCTTGAAGATAATTAGGTGAAGGAATGAAAATAGTTTTTAATTATTAACATTGTTTTAATAAATGGAAATATGGTTAAATAAATTACCATGTCATGAGATTTAGATAATCTCGTGATGCACATAAGTGTAATCTCGTGGATTGAGTACAAGCAATATTTTAGACCTAATGAATACCTCATATTCCACATAGTATACATTGTTCAAGAGATTCATCATTTTTTTATTCTATTATTGAAATATTGTATAAATTACCCTCATGTGAGATGTTACCAAAAAATAAATAATGTTAATATTATATTACTTATATGGAAAACCCTTCAACCTGAACTGAATGGCAGTCTTAGATTTCCAAAATGAGTATTTTTAAGGAGGAATGTAAATATTTGTAAAACAACACTGCACATGATATAAGATATTTTATATATTTTTCAAATCATTATCGAGGATCTATAGGTCTCAAAATCCCATGCGATCTCAGCTGCTTTTTTATAAAATATTCCATATTATATTCCAAATTGTTACCACTAAATTTAATGTTACATAAATACATTTGGCCATTTATTTTGATATTTGTTATTTAAAATGTTCATATTATTAAACATTAATAACTTATTATCAAATAAGGTTTTATTATCAATAAAATTTTATGATATTTTCAAATAATTTTGTACACATTTCATAAAATAATATTTTTCACACCACCATTGGCGTGGTAAAATTTGATGATTTGTATGTCTTATATTTATGTTCTTATTTTCACAAGAATATAGTTTAAGAGTTAAAAATATTTAATGAGAGAGTTTGTAGAACATGATAGAGATTTTTAACATAAATTGCGAATGAATGATGAAATATTGGATCATAATAAACCCTATTAATTTCATATGAGGTGACATCTGGTGAGTAATGTAAGAGACCACGTTATAATAATGGTAAATCCTCATCTTGAGTAGTAATTGATTAGTATTGGGAGTAAGAACTCTCCCTAGTTTGTTATTATTTTCATCGTATTGATTTTCATTTGAGACATGGCGTATTTGATTAAACTTATCCCACAATTAAGATAGATAAAAGAAAATTTTTATCTATCAGTTCTTCTATGATATCATCATGATGAATATAAATCTATTTAGCAGGATGTGAATGGAACTTATGCTGAAACTACCTTTTAGGAGAGACATGTGGAGATCCAGGAGTGCATGATGAAGGTGTTTTTGTTGGGTGTTATTCTTTTAGTTTTTCTCATGGGGTTAAATAGTGACATGGATGATATAAGATGGGATCATTATTTATGGATAATTGATTTTTTCCATCGTCAATTTTTTATACCTTAAATATTACTATTTCTACATTTTGTTTTCTACACATTTTTGGTTTATGATATGGTATTGTCTCTTATTTACTATTATGGAATTTATTTCATTTTTGATGTGTATCCAATTTGATATTTATATTGATCTGTTTGATGTTATTTTGTAGTTTTTCAATTTGTTCCCCTTTTTCAAGTTGTTTCACTAATGTGATTGTGAGGTCGTATATTGGAATCTCACATAGTGATTTTCAAAAAAAATCCCATCCTTCTATATGATATTAATTTTTAATTAATTATGATGAGTATTATTTGGGAGGTAATTGATGTATCCGATAGAAACATAGTGTCCATAAAAACAATTATAAATTTTTTAAGGTTATAAGAGGTGGATTTGAAGATTTTACATGGTCAATGGAGGAAATTATGGTGTCACATCCATTTAAGGAAAGGGTTTCGAATGGTGAAATGGTATCACCATAATCCCTGATTTTTTATCTTGGTTTCCATTTTTCATCGATGGGGTGAAATCAAGGACTTTTTTAGGATACTACCAAATCATGGCTTAGATACACTATTATGTATGGATGTTGCAAAGAACATTTCAAATATTCATGCACAATAGAATGGATTAAGGAGACTATGAGGGTAGTATTTTGGATTCATCTTACAATTTATGGTGTGGATACACCATTAGTTGGAGGCTTCACCACCATCCATCATCTTGTGATTATAGGATCTACATCATAGGTGGTGGAATGGATATCATAAGAGGTTATATTATGGGTTTATCCCATAGTAACATATTTATCAACATAATAAAAAATGTTTCATGTGGTTCCACATCATGTTTAAGTGGGATTCACTATGTACCACTGTTTTTAGTAGGCCAATAAATACCCCCGAGTCCCATGAACCATCATTTTCCCCAACCACCAATCAAATACCCATGTAACATAAGTGTGATTTTTAAAAGTCGCTGAATCCCATTTTGGTCATGAATAATCCAAAATAATGCGATAAATAGATTGTGGTCATAGGTAGGATGTTCCTTATATAACTTTTTTTTCATTTTTCAGATATCATGTTTCTTGTTATTAATTACCTTGTATTTTTTATCTCAATAATTATAATTTATATTCATTTATCATAATCAAGTTTTCTAATATCATGATGAATTTTTGATATTCAGGTTTATTAATATCAGAGGTTATAATATATCTATAAAATGGATATGTTCTTGTGTAAAGAACATTGATTCTTTTAAGGTATGGTTTTCATTTATTCTCCTTTTAAGTACCTGAATTCATTAATTTCCAGTGTTTATCCATATGTATGGAGGTAGAATTAACCACATAAAATTAAATAGGATTAAATGGATATGGATTATATTTAGAGATCACACACTATTTATTCCCAACTAGGTAGTGGATTAGTTATTAATTTATTAATATTTATCTTTTAATTATATGATTTATTCTAAATTTGTGTTATTATTTTATTATCATGTTAGAATTGATTCAATATGATAAATAACATGAATATTATGTATATTTTTTTAGATATAGATTCAGTGATAATTGTTTAATAAATGTATTATTTATTATAATATTATTGAAATAAAATTGATGCATGTGTGCATTTTTAGTTAAATGTTTTATTACAAATGATTATATAATTATAAAATTAAAATTCTACAATAATAATTATTTATAAGATTAAAAATTAAAGGAATAATGATGTTAATTCTTTTCATTAAGGATTGTTAAAGTTGGAAAATTCTATGAGTCATGTTTTATTAATTTAATTTCATGTTAGATATGATATCTCTATTATGTGAGACTATGTGAGAGAATAAAATATCGAGGATGGGAACATAGTAAACCATTCATGATGATTATTTATATTCACAGTTTATCCACTGGGAAATACTATTCATTTAATATCTTTTTCAAAAGTGGAGCTATATATGATCCTCCTGAGTATATTTTTAAGATCATACATTGTATATATATAATATTTTTCAGGTTAGTAGGAGAAATCTATAGATAAGATTGGATATTATTAGATCAGGTTTTTATATGAGTTTTTTTGGGTTCATGTTTACTATCATCTTTTTATTTTTGGAATCGTAGTTTACATATGAAGTTGATCACTTATATATGACATCTCATTTATGAACATGGGATTTTTATCTATATAAGAAGGTTTTTATTGGTTTAACTATATTATATTTCTCTTCATCAAGATTCACATAGAGGTAATGAAATTCCATTTGTTTCTATGATATACACTCAATGATTGTCAGTAACCTGGATCCGACTGGCTGTGTTCGCTCATTAATATAACATTAGGAGTACTCATAAGGGGGAAGGGATTGTAAAATAAGGTTTCATGAGAGAGTAAATGTAGTTTTTGAGAATGGATATTGTGGTTTAATTTTCTTATAAACAATTAATGAACAAGAGTCCTTATATATTAGATAGAGTAACATTTTGTTACCAATCTATCAGACACGTCTTTCACCTCATTAGTGTTTTCATTTTATTATTATTTATATAGGGATGATATGGAACAGGTGGGATACCTATAATGGTTATGGCATTGAATTTTTTTGACTCTTTTCATTAAATGTATTTTATACAGGCTGTAGGAGAATTTCATGTTTTCTAACTGGGTTACATGAATTGGGAAATTCATTGGATTCATGTTGTTAATGGATTCAAACATTCAACTATTGCACAATGTGAATATATTTTTTATATCATTAATGTTTTAAATTATGTATTTTTAAACTTAGGATACATGTTTTCTAATAAATTTTGTACTTCGATGGTTAAACATCACATAATCAATTTACATGTCATGTAATATCCAATGTATAATGTTTAAAAAAGGAATGTTGATGTTTTGTTTCAATTCATTCTCCGGACCCTCTTCGTCATGACCTAGGGAAATTCCAATGTGAATTTTGGAGACACCAATCAATATAGAACAGTATGATCATTGTTCAATATAAATAGAGGTAGTGGTTTTCCCTCTAGGTATGAAATCATTCAAAAAAAAATTATTGATGATGTTCCCTTAGATTTCATTAATAGATTTGTTATCATAAGTTAGTGTTCTTTACAACTTCATAATTGAACTTTTTTGTGTTTTCATTTCTATAGGCTATTAATTTTATCTTCATGTTGTATCAGGTGTTCTTTTTCGAGTTATTCGACATTCCACCATTCCCTCATCACCTTTTTTCAGAGTTGTACAAATATTTTGACTTGGATGTGATTCTACACACATCATAGTCATATTTCGGGTTTTGTTGTTTATGGATCATGATGATTGAATGTGTGACCCTATATTCATGTTATGTGGTATTGTATCTTGTTTATAATGATTAAACATATTAATACTTCGGTGTAAAATTATTTATTCAATGAATTGGCCTGATATATATTTATGTGTTGAAAAATGTTTTTAATGAATTTTTTATCTGTTGTTATTGAAATGTGGATGAAAATGGTTTTTTCAATATATTGTAATTGTATTTTGATATTATTTTTGAAATTTTAAATGATTATTAAAAGGAGTACATTGGTTACCTATGGAACTAGGTTGATGTTTTAGTTTGACCCATCATCCATTGTAGGGGTTCACATTATGGGTTGTTCTACATATCCAAGAGTGTAGATTATTGGATATAGGATTGTATTAGATTTAGGGGTTTAAATTTATATATTTTCTCACTATTAATAGAGTTTAGATCATTGGATTCACGTTCTCTAGAGAACTACTCATTTTTTGATGGGTTAGAGTAGTCTGCTACATGACCATTTTTATTAATCGGTTTTGTGATGTCTGTGATGCTATTGGTTTTTAATATCTTGTATATTTTCAATTTTATCCTTGACAATCGTGTTAGTTCTTGTTAATGATTATATGTAAAAATATGCTTTGAAAATCAATTAAAATATTTTGTTTCAGAACATTGATATTACAATAATATTTAACAATTTTTCTATAAATATTCATTACTACTTATGATGTAATGTTTTGAATAAAAAAACATAAATGTTTTGTCTTGCATATACATTCTATATAACAACTAAGTGAGATTCTGTTGATATCATTATCTCACACATTGTGCACCTCTTTAGGGGTGCGTACAACATTGTATGTTTTCCAATTATGCGAATAAGAAGGCATTATAGTGGGGAGTTGAGTTTTCATGTAGATGAGTTAGGTAGATGATGGTGAGATAGTTTGATTTCATCGACTTCATCACTTGGTGTAGCTATTTGGTTGTAGTCCTTCCTAGGACAACTTCTCTTTTGTAATATTAACTACTATAAATGTTTTTTAATTTCAGTTTTCTTCTAAAAATCATGATATATATTTATATGAAATATAATTACTTTATGTTGTCTATGTGTATATATATTCCATGTGTTTTTATGGGTAGGGAATAATATTTCCATATGATTTGTTGTTCGATGCCTAGGGTCATTTCACCAAACTATGGGGATGAGGAACACCCTTTGGTAATGCGAGAGATATGTTTGGGTGCTAGTTATGAGGGTAACCTAGGTTAGTGTGATAAAAATGGTATCAAATGAGGTATTTCTCGAAGAGTCCATATTACAGGACACCTTTCAGATTGGGGATTTTATTTTCAAGACATGATAAGTATGTATTGTCTTGTTCTTGTACAACTATTGTCATGAAAATATAGAAGATTCCATTAAAACATGGGAGATGTGTCTTTAGTGCTAGGTTTTGACTTAAATTTCTTTTTCTTATTATGGGATTTCTGGTTTAAGATGATATTTATTATATTCTCTCATAATTCAATATACTTTAGTGAGTAGAATTAAGCATCAGAGACTTCTTCCTTGGGTTTAATAGGAAGGTGTAGCTGATACTCCTCTTTTAAATTCTCAATTGGGTCCTAATATCATGAAAATTGTCATATGACAATGTCATGTTGTTGTCCAAGATGCATCGCCAATTCAAAACACATTTTTTAAGATGAAACTAGCAGCTGGGGGAGATATAAATATGTCTTAATAATTAGGGTGTAACAATCCAGTGTCCTTAAATGGAAAAAATGATTCTTAAGAGGTAGATGAATATCATTATAGGATCATTAAAATCTTCGATTCCTAGAGATATCATAGGATATCATGGTTATTTGTGAAGCGTTTAGGCTCAAGGGTTCTATAATGTGATGGAGGGATTATATGGTCCAGAAAGATAATCATGTGGGACTAGATTATAAGTGATGAAAACCCTATTCATCAAACATTTTTTTCCAAAATTCTATGTTGTTTGAAATGTTTTAGGAATTCCTTTCATTGCAACACTTATTTCTTTTGATGTTAGGGTACACCAACATGATTGATGACATTTACAATTTTTTCCCATGACATGGTGAAGAATGATCAGATGAAGGCTCAAACATACCTACTAGGTTTACAACAGGAAATCATATCTCATATATTTACGATGAATTATTCAATATATGAGAAGATTGTGGACAAATATATGTTGACATCAATTGAAATGAAATTCATTATTGGTTATCCCAACTCTTCACTTCCATTTAGTGGCACTTTCATTGGAACGAATGGGAGGAAGAGAAAGTGGTAGGATCATTGCACATGTGATCGTAGTGGGTCTCAGCAGTGACCCTCCTCCACAACATATGTTATACCTAGTTGTGTTCCTCTAACATGATATCAGTGTGGAAGGATCAGACTCACTATAGATTTTTTGTCTTGTTCTCACAATGATGAGAAAAAACTATAGATGTGCTCATCATACACAACCATCCTATCTTGAATTGATTATTTTATCATTTTGATTCTACTTCCTAATTTCCTAAGACAACATTGGTGATGATAGGAGAATCCAATACTAAATATCTCAATCCATAGAACTCATTATTGAACCACATTCATATACAATGGAAATTTATTTATATGAAACTGATATATCACAATTTTTTACATCTATTTGTTTTTTGATAGTTTTAAACATCCAAAATATAATATTTCCTTTTTTATGGTGTTTGAAACACCTCATGGATTGATGTGAGAGTAGGGTTTTAATTTTATTTTTTCATTAACGATTGATGATGTGGAGTTGGTCTTGGATTTTCCAGTTCTTAATCTAGATCTATTTGAAATCATAATAAATATGGATTTTCTGGTTGATAATATAGATAAGGATTAATTTTAGCATTGTTATGTTTTAGTTGATGCATCAAATGGAATATCTCATCTATTTTATGGAGTGGGATGCAAGATAAAGTCATGTTGGTCTTTTCCACCCAAAGCTCAAGATTTTCTTTCCTACTATATATTTTGATCCAGATGATGTTTCTAATGTTGTTGAACAATTAGGTATTGTTTGGGAATTTCCTAATATATTCATAGACAAGTTATCCAATCTTTCATTATAGAGAGGGTTCGATTTTATGATTGACCGTATACTATTAGCACAATAGATATTGATACCTTCCCATAGAATGTATCCAACAATGGTGAAATAGAACACAATTCTGTTGGATGACCAATTGTAAAATCTATTCTTTAACCAAATTGAATGTCTTTGGGAATCTCCATTAAAATTTCCTTGTAAATTATATTGTTCAATTTCATTTTTTAAGGACTATTTACAGTTGATCGAATTAACAATTAAAAAAATACCATTTTCATCATGTGGTTGATTTGTTTGATCTATTAAATGGTTAGTATTGTTTGTCTACTATAGATCATTGGTCGAAATATCATCATCATAGGGTTTCAATGACTATTATTCCAAAGATAACATTCAAGATAAGGTATGACCATTATGAATATGTTTTGAATCTTATTCACCCAACACATTCTCCATTGGTTTTTATAGACAAGTTGAATTTGATTTCCATAAATATATTGACAATATTGTGGTATTTTTTTATTATATTCTTGTTTATTCGTAATAAGAGTATGTGCATGAGCATTATATATGTATGGTTATAGAAATTATAATACATCATTATTTTCATGGAAATCATGCAAAATTTAGATCTTGGATTCAATACATGCTATTCATAGGAATAAAAATTCCGAACATAGATTACAAGTTGATCCAAAGAAGGCGAGGGCTATTTAACCATGGGAGGAATTACATAATGTCAATAAAATTCAGAGCATCCTTGGTATTTATATATACTACCAAATGTTTTGATAAATATTTCTATATGTCAAAATTACCATTGACTACACATCCTAGGAAAGCAAGGAAATTAACCTATAATGAGATGAATTATGACATTGGCTCCTACTCTAATATTATATGATCCTGATAAAAAGTATGCAGTATATTTTTATGCTTCAGGTACTTGTTTCTGATGTGTTCATATGTCAGATGGCCAGGTGGTAGCTTAGATATCTCATCAGTTTGAACCACAAGAGAATAATTACCAAAATCATAGTTTAGAGATTGATTTAGTTATGCATATACATAAATATAGGTGGAACTCTCTTTTAGGATAAAGAATCATAGTCTTATTTGATCATAAGAGATTGTGTGATTTATTTTCTGTGAATGACATAAATCTTAGACATAGATAATAGAGATAATATTGTCAAAAGTTTTACATCAATATCACTTAAACCCTTGGAAATGGGATTGTTATTATAGATTCTCTTAGTAGGAAATTTCCATCACAGGATACACTAGAATTAAAGGAGGGGTGGAACCTAATGGGGGATTTATTCAATGTATCACACAGATGCCTATGATTAGGTTTTATGTATGGTTTTGACGAATTTTTTGTTATAATCATCTATCATGGAGTCTATCTTGCAGATCCTGTACCATTATGTTATGTTCAATAATGTTTGAGAAAGACTTTATGGTGGGGAGACATTTTTTTGTTGGTCACTATCATTATATGGTATAAATCACATTGATATGTGGGTTGTCTGTTATTATTTGTGGGGAGTTTAGTCTTATTTAATTTCCACATCTCTTTTTGGGGCTTCCATTAAGTAGGTAAAATGATGTATTCTGACATGAGCTAATGATTCAGGTGTCTGGGTATGAAGCATGACATTGTGGATTGTGTTCCCTATTATTAAACATTCTAATAGTTAATTGTAGGTCACCTCAAGCGATCAGATTTTCATTAGTATATCCCGTTTTCATTCTAAAAATGGGGTAAGGTATCCATGTAATATTTTAGGGTTACTATGGACTCCCTAAGGGATAAATATTTTTTGGTTGGTTTTGATCTGTTGATTAAGTCTACTAATTTCATTTGATCAAGGATTCCACTATGGTTGATTATTTCGGTATGTTGTAGGTGTAATAGATTTTGAGGTTATGTTAGGAGTCCACCTAACACTTCTTTAGATATGTATCCTAGGATTAACTCAATGTTATTGTGGAATCTTCTATAAAAATGGGAACTTAGGTAATTTGTAGAACAACATTACTTCCACTAATAGATGGTTTGACATTATGTATGATTAATATCCTCAATGATATGCTTCATACCTATTGTTGTATTTCATTAGATCATGGGATATCCATATGAAATTGCTGTATTATCATTACAGCAACAATTAGTAATAGACTATAATAATGGATCCCTTTGAGGTATTTTATGGTCTCAAGTGTAGGTCTCCTCTTTTATTGGTGTATCTTGGTGAATTAGCTTTTGATATACCATGTTTGGTCCAGTTGATGTCCAAAAATATTCAAAGGATATATAACATTCTCTTTATAGCTGAAATTAGAAAAAAATCACATACAGATTTTCAGCGGTGTCCACTAGAGATATCTATTGATGACATTGTTTTCATGAATGATTCTCCTAAGTTTGTTCCCCATTGACTTGGAATATAATGAAATCCAAATTCAAAAAATGTTGGATAGTTTGAGCTCACTTATTTTCATTGGCATGTTACTTAGTTGTCAGTATTGCCGATTTAGAGGACATTATTCATGATTTATTCCATGAAAATCATCTCATGAAATACCATACTGATGCTGATCAAATTTTTAGTTGGTATGTAATTGAGTTAGTGTTAAATATATATTCATTTGAGAACATATTAGAGATCATATACTCTCATGTGAATTTATTGAAAGATAAGTTGACCCCGTTGGTCAGGGCACTATGAAAACATTGATCAGATTCTCGTTAGAATTAATAACATTAGACTACGATGAGGTAGTAGTTTTCTCACCTTTTGTGATGTATTACATTTTCAACTTTTATTCCTAGGTATAGAATTTCATTATGGTGGAGTGTTTTTAATATCCTATTACTAATCTATCAGGTAGATTTCTCACCTTGTCATTGTATTCCTTTTCACATTGTCTGTATAGGGAAGAGAATGATTTGGGAGGATTACATTAATGGTGATGTCCGTTATTTGTTTGACTCTTATCATTAACCAGATTTCTCACAATGGTGTAGGTGGATTTCACAACATGTAACTATGTTTCTTGACATGTATGATTCACTATATTCATGTCAAGGAAGTACTGTTATTCTGAACATTCACATGATGTGACTGGATGTTTCATATCTTCAATTTTTTAAATATAAAATTTTAAATATGAGGTGTTGGGTTATCGAGTATATGTGGTACTTTGAGGGTTACATGTCATGTAACTAGGTTATAGGCAATTAAATTTACCATATAGAGTTTTTTAAAATAGGTGTGAAATTATATTATTTCACTTCATTCCCCATACTCTCTTTCTATCAACCAAGGAATATTCTAAGATGACTTTTAAAGACTCCTCTCATTTTATAATGATAAGAATAGATTTATATCATTGTTGTAGTTGTGTTGTATCTCTCACGGTAAGTGATTTTTCATATTCTTCATTTTCATTGATCATTGTAGTTCCATTGGGTTGAGTTATCATGTCTATTAGTCTATAATTGTTTTCTATAATCATCATTAAATATCTATTCTGTGATCTAATTTCTTAAGGCCATTTATTTGTTGGTCGTGGTGTGGTGGGATTTCATTATAGAGGTTTGTCAGATTCCACTATTTTATTATCCCCTTTCATTTGTAAATTGGATCAATCTTGTTAAATGGATATGATTTAATTGCTTTTATAGAAGTCAATTGGTATTTTGGATGGTGGATCATGTTTTTGGCACATGTCTCCCATGTACTGAGTTATGTGGTTCCCTCTCTTGACTATATTAATGTATTTTATTTCTCATGATGTATTATTTTATTTATACAAGGAATTGAAATTATTTATTTGTGTGTTGAATATTGAATTTTATTAAAATGGGTTTTCCCTGATTGATGATAAATGAAATAAAAATGGTATTTTCAATGCATTGAAAATTCTTTAGAAATGATTTCTGAAATATTGAAATGAATTTTAAAATGATAACATTGGATTCCTTTGGTACATGGGGGAAGGTGTAGCATTATTCCATCATACATTTTAAGGGAACACTTTTTGGGTGATTCCCCTTGTCATAGTGTATAGATTATTTGTTTTATGTTCATATATGATGTGGGTGTTTCACTTTCAAGTGTGTCACCATGGTCCTGGAGTGTAGATCATTGGATTCATGTACCCCAATCTAATATTCCTATATTAGTGTGTATGAGTATTCTGCTGCCATACAATTATATTTCTTGGTGTTGTGATTCTAATTAGACTGCTAATTTTTCTATATTTCATTAATTTCTACTATTTTATATTTGATATTAATGTTAATTATTGTGAATGATGATTTGGAAAAATGTTCGTTGAATTTGAGTTTCATGAATTTTCATTATATATGTGATAAATGTTAAATGACCACCATATTTTTTATAGTATTGATTTACTTATTATCATGCAATTATTAATATAAAAATTGAATACAAAAATGCTTATATAGAGTGTTACTATGGAACCCATGGGTGAAATCATATGGAGCATTTCATCTCATATCATGCACAAATATTTTGTGGTGGATAGGCTTTCTAATGTTATCAAATACTGGGAATTAAAATGTTATTCAGTGAGGTTGTGAGGTTACATGTCTTTTGAGTTGTGATGTTGGTTCTGATATGGTAAGATTTCACCTATTCCATCATTTGAAGTAGTTGTTTGGTTCAATTCCTTTGTATGTGTACTTGTCTTTTAGTGAATTGCAGACATTTATATTTGTATAGTTTCTTCTTCCTTTTCACAATTATGGATTATATTTATAATTATTTCAATGTATCTCTATTTTAATTGGGTGTATATATCACATGTGTTTATAGGTATTGGGA
Organism: Viscum album; assembly: GCA_963277665.1. NCBI lineage: Eukaryota > Viridiplantae > Streptophyta > Magnoliopsida > Santalales > Viscaceae > Viscum > Viscum album. The sequence goes on along the minus strand of OY728143.1, from coordinate 852,401,706 downwards.
AACATCATTCCCTTTGGTTTTTTTATCGAAGCCCGAGGGGATCTGGAACATCCTTCGGGTATGTGAGAGATTGGGTCAGGTTCCACATATGATGTTAACCTAGGATGGAAAGTTACGAAGAGTCTATTGTGTTCTTATATGATTGGAAATTTATATTAAATTAATGCTATTGGGGATATTTATTAATTCTTTTTTTACATTAGAAAATATGGGAGAGAAATGATTAATGGGGTTGGTTCTGTTATTTTTATAAAAGGGAAATTAAAATCCACTAAAAAAATTAATTATTGGAAAAAACATAACCTATTGATTATTTATTTTATTGGATATAAAGGTAATGAATTTTGGCTTATATCTAAGGTTGTCTTTGATATTACCCTTATATATAGAAATGTGACATTAATTTGATAGTGAACTACAGGTAATTTATTATAATAAGCTGATATTTGGACATCATATTTTCTCAAAATGATATGAGAATATGTATTTGAATCAAATCCCAAAAATCCTTGGAAAAAATTATGAATGTGACTACCCAAAGAGAAAAATAATTTTATGTTACACTACAATTAAATTAATGAGACTACATTTGATCACTGTTATAAATGATGGAAATTATAAACACTTTAAACAAGATGGTGTAGATTAAATCAACACAATCATTAGTGTTCATTAAATCAAAAGTATATTCTCACATGAAGAATAAATAAACTAATTGAGATATTTAATTATTTACTTATATTTTTGAACTATCTCAATGTACATTTTTTATGTGTATGACTCACAAGTCTGAGGCCATGATATCATTTATTATTTTCCAATAAAGGGATGAAAAATGTGTTTATTTTCTATCTGGATTACATTCTTATAAAATGGAACGTATTTTAAAAATGGAATGATATAATATTTTCTATAAATTCATCGAACATGAATAGAAAACAAAATACAAAAATTGGAATGGATTAATTAATTAATAGTTATATTTTGTTGATATGGCTCAAATAATCTTTTTGACCATGATACTGAGTGATTTTTTTTGTAGTAATGTTATTGGTTCAGTGGTTTATATTAAAAACTATTTTTATAGGATATGTAATGATTGTTTCTTTAATGATATGTATCATAATTTTTTATTTATATTAGGTATTTTTGGGTTCTTGATAGAAAAATTATCATCAAAATAAAAGGTGAACTCTTATGTAAGATTGATCTGAGATGTTTAATTAGAATATTCCTTTGTTATCCACAAAATAGATGTATATATATCCTCATATTAACAAGAATACATTAATAAATATTGATTTTTTTTATAATTATATATGAATTTATAAATAAGTATGTTATGAAGAATAAAGTATGTTCGAGATGTCATATTGGTGACTTTATTGAATTGATTTAAGTATTGCATACATCATGTAAGGTGTCAGAAATTTACATGTAAAAGAAGAATATTCTTCCACTTCAACTAATGATGATAAATCAATGTAATATTATCCAATTATGATGATGTTTTTCAAATTCAAAACATCATTGGTTATAATGGAATTTCAATTAAAACAAGGTTTACTATGAGGACAACAACACACAACAATTTGTTTAATAATTTTCAATCCATGGAACCCAAGACCCACACTCCAAAACATGGTTCCATAATAAAAATTTTTATATAATGGATTTGATATCGTTTATAGATTTATAGATATAATCATCCCAAAAATTCATGAAAAATAAAACATTTCACTACATACATCCCAAGGTTCACATAGGTTTTAAGACATAAAAAATTAAGACAAAATATAATATAATAAAAATAATGCCTCATTGAAATAATGGAAATTTTTTTCGAAAATATAAACAAAATTGTCCCTGTAATGTTTCAAAATGACCAAAATAAATTCGTCAATATGTATATTTATAGATATATCAATTTTAATAATAATTATTATTTCTTATTGAAATAGATACATACGAAACTGTGAGTTTAAATTACCAGCAAGACCACCCAGAAGCGATGCTTCTGACAATTTATCAAAAAAGGAAAAAGAGTACAGGGGATACAGGCGGGGTAAAACAAAGGGGCTTACCCTCGTCCTTCAAAATACAATTTTATATATCATAATAAGACATATCATTACCATAATCAAAATCATCACCAGTTTCTCATTCAGAGTGAGAATTACGCCGATTGAGAATCTTATGAGTTTTAGAACTAAACTTACCTGATATCTTAGAAGAGCGCGTACACACAGTGCGAGGTGTATTAGAGTAGTCCTTCCTTGGCCTGCGCTTCAAGGGGAAGGAGTGAAGTCAACTCCCCCTTTTCTAGAAATGAGTGTGTCTTTGAATGAAGTAGGACCACCGCTACCAGTTGTAGTCCCTTCCACCTCCGAGATGTCACCCCACTTCCCAGATATCCTAGATGAGTTCAAGAGTGTCTGGATCTCCTGATGGAAATCAACCTGGGGAGGATCCTTAGTAATAGAATTCATCCAAACAGGATCATCACATTGCAAACCTACGCCAGGAATCATCCATAAATTTTCAATGTAAGTAGGAGATCCAGCAACAGAAAGAGGAGGGGCCTTTCCAATCCAAACTAAGCTCATGGGAGTAACTGCACGACCTTCTTTGGGTGTACTCTCCATGGATGAACCAACCCGAGAAGTGGAGGGACCAATCATCAGAGAAGCAGAGTTATCCCGAATATTAAAAGGACCACTGTTGGCTCTCAAATGTGATGAATCCACCATTAGCCCCTTCCCTTTCAAAGGTAGATGATGACCTTCCTCAGAATCCAACACATAAAACTTATTGGAATGTGGCTTGCTGTTATGATCATGATGTCGTGACAAATCCACATCATTTTTCTTTGATCCCCTTCGACAAAGGCTGGATGGATCACCATTCATCCCACAGTTCTCACAGGAAACTCGTCTTCGACATAAATCCAACGAGTGCCCAAAAGACATACATTCATTACAAAAAATGAATTTATTTCATACTCAACAACAATTTGAATGTCATCCGTCGGATTGGAATGGGTTACCTTATCAATCAGGGTGGAGCTAAGATCAATCTCAACTAAAATTCTAGTGAAACATACAAACCGGACATTCTTAGTCTCCTTGTCAAGTTGTATAGGATTCCCAATTGCCATGCCAATATCACACAAAATATTTGGGTGCCAAAGAACCCAATTAAGACCATGAATATGAACCCATACCTGGGAAAAAGCATTCCTTGCACGTGAAGCATTGAAATCGAAAGACCATTCATGAAGACGAAGCCAGCCAGGCTTCAAGGAAAGAGATCCGGTGCTCCATGCACGAATTTTAGCAGCATCTGAAGGAAAAATGCAATGAAAGAAACTAAGTCCAAGAGATACACACCTCCAGTCAGAGAAACCCCACAAACAATAAATCTGTCGGACCAAATCATCGAATCTCTAGGATTTCTGACACTTGGGTAAAACAAGACGTGCAATCAGAGAGGTTTTCCCAATGGCAATACTTTTTGCAAAAACATCAGGATTTGTCTCATCATGTGCTGAATACCCCTTTCGATGAATTCTTCCAGAGCAAGAGTCAGTAGAAGATGAAAATGTAGGTTTCAAAGCATCATCTGGATATATCCTCCGTGAAGCAGGAAAAGAAAAAATAGAATACATTGTAGCAGTAAATTTTTCGGATCCATCACGAACACAGGAGCTCAAACCCTTCTTGAGCGGTGTTCTGGGATTGGACACAGCAACCTGACCCCTCACTCCTGCATCGCCCAAAAAACCACGACCAGCGTCCAGATTCTGAGGCCCGAGAACATCACCTGAAACCTCTCGGGCAGCATCACGACCCCTCAAGCCACCTTCATCCATCCGACTTTAGACAGCGCGGATCCGTGATGATCTGTCCACAGAGGGAACGCAACCTCTAAGACTCAGTTCACATTCACATCGGGCGACAGACCGAACATCAGCATCTCGAGACATCTTCAGACACGCGGCAGAAGCATTCCCAAGCCGCCGTGAACCTTCATTTCTGACAGGATCTACGCCGCCAGCCACAAGCACGGCGCCAAGAAAGTGTGGAACTGATATTAGTTTAAATTATCTATAAGGAAATCATATAACTACGGGTTCCAAAAACTAAAAATTAAATGTATAAATACCCTTACTATAGTATCAATGATACTGTGTATAATTTACTATATTATTACTAGTAATGAAGAATCTCCTCCATTACCACCAAATAGTTTTTTTATTTTAATCAATATACATTTATTAAATTCATATTACATTTTAAATATAAAACACACAAATGTTTTCTCATTGTGAACTCAATTATTCCCCATATTATATCACTACAAATCAATCAGAACACAATTCCTAGTATCATGGGTTAAAAGAGAACATAATATAAGGGTGAGATCGAATAAATTGTAAGAGAATTTGTACATTGGAAGGTATCATAGATAAATCTGCATGATCAATAAGGAAAGGTAAATTAATAAAACACATACCCTTTAATTAATAAACTGTACATGATATTGATGATATAAATTATGATAAAATTAATATATATAAATAATCCAATGAGATTGAATTTTATCCATGGATATTTTAACTAATCCTTTAATCACAATGATATCAATAACTGATCTCATAACAATGGAATTCATAGTGATTTATATCTGAAACTATCAATACATTTCACATCTAAGTATAAATTTATATGTTTAAATCCATATAATTTGGAAAACAATTTGGCCTCATAATAAATTTTGATACATCGTGCGGTGATATATAATTGATGCTCATCATTCACATTCTATGTTCAATGAATTTTTTTATAATTGGATGAAACATAATCAACATAAATATACCTATTTAAAAACTAACATATGAAATTTTAATACATACCCTAATCAAATAAACATATTCATAAGTCATCCATAGTTAAATAGGGAAGGTTAATAAAGTTTTCAACCTCACTAAAACAAATAAAAAATTAACCAAAGTAATATTTTTAAATATATTAGTAAAAAATACCCCTATAGATGTTACGTATAAAAAGGGTTAATATTTTCAATGATCGGTTATACCATGGTAATTTCATTATAAATTTTATTAAATAAAATATCATTTTCATAATGACAATAAACATAAAAAATATGTTTAAAAAATGAAAATAATATTTGTTTAAAATAACCATTGAAAACATGTAAAATATGAAACAAATCATTTAATGGTTATAGGGGTGGAATATCATGTTCATTCCATACACGTTAAAATGATGATTTTTGTCACATTTTATAAACAACATTCATTCCTTACATTTAATACATCATTTATATTGGTCTTATTATTTTTAACATTTTAATGGGGACAAATATATGGTATAATTGTTTAAAAGATAAAAAAGAATTTGTTTTTTTAGAAATCATTTATTAAGTAGTAAACGGATTTCCAATTGAATAGAAAAATATATTCATATTATCATAAAAATTTCTAAATAATTTAAGGTAATAAATAGTATAATATGGTAATATAATATGATAATGATCATGGATTACCATAGGAGAACAAAATAAATTAATTTTATGAGAGAGGAATAATGTAAATCTTCAAAAGGAGAAAAACAAAAAAAATCATTAATAATGATTATATTTCGAAACAATCCCTTTCAGTTTATATACATCCCAATAGTATGCCCCATAAAAGAAAAAATAATAAAATTAAATGTTAAATAAAATGATGATAAAAAGATTAAATACATTACATATCAATATTTTTTGTATATAGAAAACACAAAATAATTAGTTGTGGGTAATGTATATTTCTCACTGATTTAAATATGTGATGAGATTCTATTATATTGGGTTCAATTACTTCTTATTCTTCCAAAAATACAATATAATAAATATATGAAAATTTTGAATCTCATAAAGGACCAATATAATATATTTTATACCATATATCATTCTTTTATAACATTTTACCATCTTTTTTAGATATATTTAGTTATCTTCACTTTTTTAGGTGTTAGTTTCCTTGTATTCACATATGTGTGTTTCTATGAATATTCATGTTCTTGTACATAGGAAATAGTTTTTTAATATAAATAAATTTAAAATTTATATTAATATAATATATATTAATTATATATAAATTTAGAGTAACTGATTAGATAATAGCTGGAAAATGGGTTACACAATTAATGGATATGGTTATTTATAAAATACTTGTTTATTACTATATACATAAATATAAAATGAAAAAATTATTACATAGCTATGTTGAGGAGATATTCCGCACATACACATGAGAGACTTTATTGGTTTCCAATCGATTATATGACAACATTTTATGTGACATATTACATTTCCATGTGTGTGTCAGATAATTAATATAAAATTTATTAATTAAATTTATCCTTACCGCCATCCATGTAAATTGATTTAAAAAAAATCACATTGCTTCAATGGGTTTTTTTCCATCATTCACACCAACTATATTGTGATTTACCCATGTGAATGGTTAGTAAGATGGATTCTATGATATGTTAAATAATAAGTATAATAATGTAAATAATATCATATATATATATATATGTTAAATCCATCATTATATCCCTACTTGAATGGTAGTTATAAAAATTAAATTACATTAGTTTGTGAAGTTGTAGTCCTCTATATACAAGATCGATGATTTCATTTACCAATAGAGGGAATAGAATATAGAACTGGAACAATCACAGAACATACTAATACTTCATTATATATGATATATCTTGTTATTAAATTATCTATATGAATAATAGTCATTGTATGTGGAGGATGAAATGAAAGAATTTATCAAGTTAAGGATTATACCTATTCATTAAGGAAAAAATGTTGGTTCATACCTAAATCATTTATAGATTGGATTTTTGATCAAAATAACGACTCTAAAAGGTGGATTGTGGACTAAGGAATTAGATTGGGTGGGGATTGGATTATCTGAATGGATAAGGAAAATGTGAATAGGGTTGGAGATATGTGATCTATTATATATGGGGGAGAGGAAAAAAAGTAATTTATTAAAATTATATGTGATACCAATGTTTTTTCAATTCTGAATCCAGTAAAAAGGGGTCATTATAAAAAAATGGAGAATATAGGTTATATATATGGTAGAAAATAGTTATTGAAATTTTCTATACTATTGTTAACCATTCGCTTTTTAGTTAATACCTGGTAAACCCAATATAAAATTAATGATGATAATTATTTTAATAGTTTTTAGTATTAATTATGGTGAAAAATAAATTTTTACACATTAGACAACAAAAAAAATTGATTCCAGATATTGAATCTATATAGAATGTATTAACAAAAAAATCAATAATAAATTTATTAAAATAAAATAACTAGATAAATGTTAATATTATTGATATTATATCACTATAAAAACATTAAATATGATTTAACATAGTAAAACATTAACCAAAATAATGTTTCAAAAAAACAAAATTTTAACTGTTTATTAAATTATAATTATTTTCATGGAAATCCAAAATATTAAACCCAATTTTTTTTACATTAAAATTTTAAAAAGGATTCTTATTATTTGAAATAGAGTTTCTAAATGTGGTAAAAATTAGTCATCGATTATTTGTTCAGACCGTGATGGGGAATCCATTTGAAAAAAATATTGTTTTTTAAAAAACATATGATTTTCTTCTAAATTGATATTATTTTATTTATAATCAACATATAAAAATTAAAATCATTTTATACATGATTAAAAATTTTATTTAAATAATTTATTTAGTAAAATTATTATCTTTCAACATAATTTACAATCTATAAGACTTATTAGAATATTTTAATAGATCGTATCAGTTCTTTAAAACATAGTGTTGTGTACATTGTGAGCTATCAAATAATCTAAATTTAAATTAACATATCGTATTGACTAGTGGAGTTAAATTCTATTATAATATCAATAAATTGGTCAACATAAACTATAATATTTTATGGTTCTCCTTAAAAATCCTATCGTATTACAGTCTATAATAAATAAACAAATTATATCATAAATTTTTAATCATGATCTCATTAATCATGTGTTTGAAATTTAAAAATAATATTCTTGAAACCCCACAACACAGAAATGGTTCAAAAAAAATCATCTTGATAAGGGAGGAAGAAAATTATGAATGTCATCTTAATAAAAAAAATTCTTCAAAATTTAATAATATTTTTCAAAATTAATATATGGGCATAGAAGTAAAGCACAAATATTTATAGAGAGTGAAAAGATAAGTGATCATAATAAATTTAGTGATATTAAAAAATTTAATTACCAAAACTAAATAAATATATTATGGTTTAAAGGACCATAATTTCAAAAGAAATTAATGTATTTGGATATCATTTTTGATTAAATAGGTTTTCTTATTATTGATGAATTACATTTCCATCAAGAGTGAGAACATATGGAAATATAATTACATGATATTATTCATTTTTAAGAACGTATATTCACCATTTGGTTGGGCTTTTATTAATTCAAATTTCATTTCATACTCCTTTAAATGAACATCAAAAATGAATTTTTATTGATGAAGCACATTTAACAGAGCACTAGATATAAAATTCAATTCTTCTCTCTCAATATATTTTATAAAACCTTTATGGGTTGAACATGTAATATAATATCACCCAGATTTGAACTTAATACATTGTATACATAGTTAATGTTTTGAATCATCCAATATAGGTCTCTCCAAATTAAATGTAAATATTTTTAGGGAAATATATTAATAGAATATACATTTCCGATAAAATATAAACTAAATCACTATGAAAAATTTCATATAAGTGAATAACATGATAAAAATAAAACCATTATGAAAACATCCATAATTTGTTATAAAAAAATTTTGTCAAATATATTCCATAAATGTATACATTCTGTAATCTCTAGAAACTATCACATTTAATTTGAAAAAACTAATTAGATTGAGTAATACTAATATCATACTATAAATAATTATTAATTATTATTATCTCAAAATCATGTACATATTAAGGTTTATCATCACCCAATCACGTCTCCATTAGAGAAAAAAATTTCCATTGAATCCGTTTTTTGGATTTTAGTACTATTAAAGATAAGGATTCAAATTTTTATTAAAAAAGTAATATAGTAAATTATTATCCATTATATAATTCTTATAATCATAATATCATTATTAAAACTATTTTATAAGATTTTATTTTATATAAATTCATGATCATTAATCATTTCACTTTGTTTATATCAATATCTTAAGCTTGACCTTGATCATATTGAATATTTTGGAGTTTATTCCCTTGATGCATTGGAAATTTAATTTAATATTTTCCCATATCCATATTGATAAAGAATATAAGATTTTAAACTTATTCTATTCCATTTAATCATGCATATGGTGGCATATCTCTTAATACATTAAAAAATCCAATTTCTTTCATGCATGAACCAGGGAGTTTCATTCCAAAATTATCATCAATGGGAAAAAACTACATTACCTTATTAATATTATAATTCAATTTTATTGATTCAATATTGTACGCTTAAATCCTTTGGATCACACTAGACTTACATACATATTTTATTTATTTATTCCTCATTATGTTATATCTCTATGTGATTATGATGTTCCGGAGACTAGAACCTTTTGATGAGTTTTCATAATCCCATCAATGAAATGGTCAATATTTCACATTTTATTATATACTAAGTCCATAACAAGCATTGGTAACATTGTAATGTTGGCTTCATAAATAGAAAAAAATTCAGCATACATATTTATTAGAATTTGTAGTTTTCTCAATAGATCCACCCATTTCTCATCAGGTAAATACTTTTTTATTTTGAGTACCTTGAATTTTTTTGGTTCCAATTTGTCTGTTTCATATTTAAACTTAATTGTTTTTGAATAAATTATCACATTTATGTACATATTATGAGATATTGTAAAATGAAAATACAACTGTCTATATTTCAATTATTTCTAATGAAATAAATTTCATCTTTATGTAATTTATCCATTTATAAGTTAAAATTGTTTTCTAGTACCAACGAATGATGAGGGTGTTGATGCATGAAGTGGTATAACATTGATTCAAAACATTTTGGATTATCATGTATCTCCAGAAAGAGAATTATGATTTCTAAAAACCAAATTCAATTAACAAAATATGGTTATAAATTTTTATTTTTAGATCTAGATTCGGGTCTAGTACAATTTTCTTTTAAGGGATAAAAAACCATCATAGGATACAAGAATTGATGTGGATAATATTACTTTCATTGTTCAACATTTCTAAAAAGGAAATATAAGAGATTAGGTCAAAACATTAAGAAAAAAAATTAAAATCCCAATATTATTGAAACAGATAATATAAATTTAAACATTTATAGACTTGATATGTCATAATGATTTGAATGATTTCTTTTTGAAATTTCCAATACCTAAAATTTTGTTAATCCCCTTAAATATATTTTATAAATGGATTTAAATTATCATAATAATAATTCTCAAGAACGTAAAAAATGGTTCATAGTAACGCTCGTTGTTTTCTCATTGCTAACAAATGAGTCATTCCAAATGCTACTTTTCAATATTTGTTTACCCCTAGGTACTTCTATTCCATATCGAAATACATTTATAGTATCTAGACATGTATGTATTTTTGTGAAAACCAACATAATCTATGACTTAACCAATAACTAGTATTTTTTCTATAATAATACTAAAATTTTATCATACGGTAATATTTTCAAATCATTGTTTAAATAAATCTTGTTACCAGGAATTTTATATGAAATACATAGGTACCACGTGTATGGTTTTGAAATATGGTAAATTGGATCTGTTTATTACTTTATAAAATTATCACTAAACACAACATATCATATACCAATTGAATGAATATTTTTTGATATCTTGTTAAACTAAATACAGACATTATATTCAAAAAAATATTAATCATAAAATAAATTATCTTTTGTATTTTTTGATGAAATTATTCCCCTTATAACATCCCTTAATATCAATTACAAAGTTCCTCTTGTAATATTTTTGTAGGTAATTCATTAGAAAGGGGTGAGCCTTGATGATCAGTAAGGGTATGTGTACACAGAATTTTATCATGGATAAATAAGAATAATCAATATGAAAATGTAAATTACTTTAACACTTGAAATTTACATAAAAGTTTTGGAATAATATAAAATAAATAAATAAATATAAAATTAATCCATATAAATAACAATATGATCTTGAAATATTTATATGGATATTAAAAATAACCGAATAATATTATGGAAAACAAATTCTAATATAATAACCATGTATTTAATAATTAAAAAATCTAAAATTTTCAAGTCAATTCATAAGTGGGTATCAATATATGGTTATAGATCCATCTAATTGGAACAAATTATTTTCCATATCAGACTTGTCGATTCTTTAAGAGGTTGCCGATAACCAGGACCCACTATTCACTTACATAGTGCAATGAATTCATCAAATGAAATGGTTGAAACATAATCAACATATATATGAATTTTGAGAACTAACTTAAATAATGTCATCACATACCCTACTAAAATATAAATTACCATAAAACATCATGAATAATATGGTGAACTATAATAAAATTGTACATCACCTATTTAATTGAACATAACTATCCAAATAAAGAATAAAGATGATATCAATACCACATATATCTATTTTATCATATATATAATAGAGAGATGGTTTAATTGAGGAATAAAATTACACAAAAAAATTCACTAAAATCATTATTTAATAAAATATCCTTTAAAATTTGAAAATAACCATTTCAAAACAATTAATACCAAAAAAAATTAAAAATATATTTTTTTGAATGAATCCTAGTAAATAATGTAAAATGATAATTAAAATATTGAGTGTCCATGAATGTGAAATATATTTTACAACAAGATCACATTAAAATAATGATTCATTTCTCATTTTTATAAAAAACCATAATATTGTAGTTTTGAAAAGGAATTGATGATTCCATTAAAAATAATTTATAAAAAAATCATGATGGGAAAAAATAAATAATAAGCTATTTTGGAATAGGGAATAAATTTTGAATACAATTTCTTGAAGACAATGATATTATTGAGAATTATTTTTTAACCAAATAGACGAATAATTTCATATATTCTAAAACAATTCTGAATCATATTATAGACAAAAATATATAAAAAATGTATTATTAGTTGAAAACATTCATGAATAACTACAGAAGATTAAATAATATTTATTATATGAATGATATATCAAATAATTATTATAACACCTATAGATTTAATGATAAATTTTTTCAAATAAATTTTATATTTACATATTTTTCATTACACAAAATATATATTTTGTCTTGTATTATATTTAATAATGAGGTTGTCTTGCAGTACATGACATAATGATTTTGAATAGATCATAACTTATTATTAAAATAATATTATTAAATTCTATTTTTATCAAATCGTTAATGTAAGGGAGTTTATGAATAAAATTGAATAAATTATGATAATATTATGTTTACACAGTTATATAAGATAATTTCATTAGTGTCTATTAATTTAATTATGATAAAAAACAATTAAAAACGATGTCAAAAACCTATGTTTACAAAAAAAATTATCTTTTACCTCAATAAAATTTTCAAACATTTTATTAATAATTTTAATAATATTAATATATTACAAATGATATTATCATTTTTTATACGTTTCTAGATATGTTATATAAATAAATCCTATTTTTCTCATAAAATGTTATTATTCTTAAAAATCATATTTTTTTATTGAAAATATTTGAAAAATAATCTATGAAACATATAGAATGAGTATATGAGAAAATGGAAACTATTCTTGATTATATCAACTCAAAATTATTGAATTTTGATTCTTTGAAATTTATTTTAATAGTTTGTTTTTCTAGTGAATCGTGATAAATATTAAATTTTAATTGAAAAATAAAATTATGTCTAAATTATCGATAAAGATAAAAAAACATTTAATTGACTTTGAAGTTTTTTATAATAAATTGTTTATATATTAATTCACTTTACATCATTGAAATAAATTTCATATTGATGTATTATATAAATAAAATTAATCTTTGGATCATTTTTTATTTGAAAACCTAGTTACTACTCACAACATTGGGAATAAAATTTCAATTGAACATATAGAATTTTTCAATTTAAATTAACAAAATGGACTTAATATTTTGAATCATAATAATTTATATTCTATTATATCTGAAAAATAATTTTTTCTAAAATGAATAATGAAAATAAAAAAAATTAGATACCATGATTGATGTAAAAATATGTTTACTAGGGTTTAAACAAAAACATTGTAGTTTGGAAAATAACTTTCAAAATAACATCTTAGAATCTCTACCCTAATCTAAATAGATTTATTGTGGTTATAATTCCATCATATAACTTTTTTTCAATAAATAGTAGGTGGTCTTCTAAAAAATATGTATTATTTGTCAATGTATGTTTTTATTTTATATCTTCTTCCACATCAAAATATTATTATTAAACCATTATGATACAATAAAAATAATATATTTCATATAATTATTGTAACATCCCATGTAAATGAAGAATAAGACATATTTCATATTTGTTAATATTTGTGAATTAAATTTTAATTTTACTTTAAAAGGTTTGCTATGTTCGATAGCATACCTGATACGCAACAATGGGTTTCTTTGAAATCATACGTTATAGACTAGTAATATAGTATTATTATTTTAAATGTTAGTTAACTCATAGATGTTGTATTGGAAGGAATGAACAGAACTAACTAAAATATGATTATACATGTTTTTAGTTGTATTTACTTTTATCCAATAAAAGTTAGAGGCTTAAATTTTGAATGAATCTAATTTTAAGCATAATTTACATTAAAAGGCCGATTTACCACCATTTAATGGAAAACCCATTTTAAATCTAGTTTGTGACACTTCAATAAATTTTAATTGACCAAATAAAATCCTTCTTTATATTGGGGACATCAAATTTTAGTTTGAGTAATTTTTTGGTATTTTTCTGATAATGTTTATTTTTTAATGAATAGTGAAAAATATTGCATTTTTATTCAAAAGTGCCTTTTAATATAATTTATTTATATGGTTATATTATCATTTTAGTTGGTTTTAAAGTGAAATTAAAATATATTTTTACCATTTAATCCAATTTTTGTAATTGAAATTAATTTCACTTTGAAATTATACATAAACAAGTATCAATCTTATGATAGTTATTATTTCTTAAAAACACTCTATTTATTTTAACAACAAGAATTAATTTTTAAATTAATTAATTCCACTTATATTTATTTAATTGGGACGAATGGAAATCAATTTTGAATTCGGAATATCAAATAATGCTTAGGCTGAATTTTTGGTATTTTTTAGAAAAACATTAAATTTTGATGATTAGTGACACCACTTAGTGGTAGTTAAAAAAACTAACATTTTCATTTAAATGAAAATTTACCACTTTTGTAAATTGAATTTAAAAAATAATACATACATGGTTGTTCTCAAGACATAAAATGTGGTTCAATAAGATGAAAATATTTTTTTATGAACAGTTACTTCTGACTTTTATTTACCACGGTAAAAGGTAAATAAGGTAAATCAAGTGTAAAAGAATAATATAATAATTCAAAATTACCTTAACACTTTTCCTAACCTTATTTTTCAAGTAATTAACGAACATGGTCATCTTTCTTTCTATTTTGGCACCCCTTTGATTAACATGGAAGGGATAATGACAATTTAGATTAATTAATTTAATGTAAAGGCCAAAATGACATTAACAAAAATATTTTAGTAATTAATTTTTATATGGTGTTATATAAGTCCTATTTTCTACTTTAAATATTATTTGGAACGATAGAAAGATTTACTATATCATGGTATTTTATTTAAAAATTTTAGACATCAAATAAACTAAATTATTTATGACATAATAATGAGGCAGTATTTACCTAAATAATAAATCATTAAAATAAATAAGATTATAATGTTTAAAATATTATCCCAAATATGTAAAATTCTGATTTGATGATTTTATTTTGACCATGACTCATCTTATATTCTACTATAATGATTTTTGGACCATTAGAAACCGATTATCATTATATAATAAAATAATAGTTTCACACATTCCTAAAGAGCCCCTCCTCCCCCTTATAAAAGGAGACCACTTCTAACCAATTCCTCACACCTCTCAAGCCATTTGGCTCGTCCAAAATCTCCCCAATTATGCTCTCAACATCCCTCTCCTCAGTTTATTTCTCCTTACCTTAGGAATAAGTCACTTCAAATGTTCATTGGTTCAAACTAAAGAGACTTACCCAAATAAAAGGTAACAGTTTCTCTTAAATTGTTGTCATTTATTATACTTCTCCAACCCCTAAACTCTTTTTATTTCATTATTTTGTAACAAAAACAGTATCAAAAATATATGAGGATTTTGTTATGAGAATTATTCGAACCACACATACACACACCTCCATCTAATGGATAAAGAACATAATGTTTCTGCGGATGGAAAACTAACACCTCACGAAACGATGGTTGATCAATTACATATTACCACCTCTCATTGTGGTCATTATGATGGAAGTGTATTTAAATATGATATATATTATTTTTATGATTTCATTATTCTTTTTTAATTCCCAATTATATCAAGCTTATATGGATTCCAGAGTGGGTAAATACGATAATCTCATTTGAGGAAGTGCAGATTACCGCCCCCTCAAAGTGATTTGATTCGTTAATGAATTATGTTGGATGTATAAAGCATAGAGTTAAAGATATTATATATTATATTATAATGGACTTATAATACAACTATTTATCATTATGTTTTTATTCAAATAAAATAGGAAATTGAAATGAAAGTAGCGTTCATGCGTACGTACGAATTACCGTCTCCATGAACGGTGCATTTCATTTCTTTCCTCCAAATGTTATGTACTATTATAAATACATGTATATAATGGATATATATGATATATATGTTATCTAAATCATTATTATCATTCTGGATATAGTGGATATTTGACTACATTTACAACATGTAATTATAAGAAGCCCATTTTTGACTCAAGTACCGAATATCGAAAAATTGAACGTTATTAACTTAAATGATTACATAATGATTATAACATGGTAATAAGTGATATAAAAAGAATAATAAACATTAAAAAGGTTCTTAAGAAAGTTAAAATTATCTTTAGATTATTATTCAGGAGATTAAAGAACGATCATGTTAAGTCAGACACAAGGTAAGGGACTTCGTATCAATCTCTTTTAATTGAGGCATATTTTCTTCTAATACAAGACATTCTTTTATACGCTATATAAAAACATTTGAAATTTCATTTCATTCAAAGGGAATCTTTTTCTACAATGCATTTTACTAAAATAAAAAAAATAATGATTCTTTTAACGTATACGGTGACTACATCCTTTTTTCCCCTGTGAGTAATATTTGATCATTGGATTCCTTAACAAGCCATAATGTTTTTTAAAAGAAAATAAATACCTTATACTATTTTATGTATTTTTGGTATTGAAAATGGTTTTGAAAATGGATTTGTTATTTCAATATATTTATGTGATATATTTTTATTGATATTTTGAAATATTTTCTTTCCTTTATATTTGTTGAATGTGTTGTGACTTTATATTGGTACTTGGACATTTGACGGGTGGTTACATGATAAAACAAATTACGGGTGGTTCCATGAAGACCAAGACGAGTGGTAACATTATAACCTCTAATTCATTGGGTATGAAAGTTGCTCGTATGGCTATTCCATTTAGTGATATGTGTGGAAGTTGACCGTATGGTTATTCCATTTATGTATGTTTATGTCCCAAGTTACCATTATATGTTATGTGTTCTTTATATGGGTTTTGTGGTAATATTTTGGTTACAAATGGGTAAGTAATGATATTTTATTCAGTGAAGAGTATTTAATAATTCATAAAGGTGAAAATTATTACTTATGTTAAAGTACTAATGGTTTACTTGTTGTTTTGAGAAACTAACAGTATTACTTCTTTCTTTATCCATTACAGTGATTTTTATGCTCCTCCCAAGTTATTGAAATGTTTTTCACAGGACATAAAGTGGAAAAGTCTCATCGATGGGATCATGGAAAAGTCATGCCGTCTAAAACATGGAACTTGACATGACTCTTTTTCTCAAGAGTTCATGTTTTGTTAAAAAAAATGTAAACTGAGTAGAAGTGACTACTTTGTAATATTTTGAAATGTAATAGTTATGGCCAAAATATCTAAAACAATCAACCTGAAAAGATCCTCAACGTGAAATATTCATTTAAATCAATAGTATGTTAGGTTTAAGGTCGGGTCCTTATATTTGGTATCATTGGTTGGTTTAGATAGCCTTAGGAGTTAGGATATTGGTAAATTAAAATCCATAAATTAATTTATCTTAATATCGAGATCATATAGAATTTAGAGATTACCATGTTGCTTCACCTAAGATATTTCTGTGTTCAGAATGGTTTTCCACAGATGAGACATTGACGCTATGTTGGGACGACATCAGGAGGAAGAAAACCTTCCAAATCCGCATCCTGAGATGGTCGGAATCGGAACTGAATAGTTTGTTGCAGTGATGGCATAGTTGACTCAGGCTACAAATGGTCGTGGTATCCATGTACAAGATCAGCCAGATCAACCACGGAAGAACATGTCAGTAGTGGAGCATTTCATGAGGAAACATCCCCCATCATTCAGAGTATCATCTGACATTATGCTAGGTGATGTGTGGATTAAAGTACTAGAAAAGATTTTCGATGTCATGGGTTGTTCAGAACATCAAAAGGTTAGCCTTGCTGTTTACTGTTTTGAAGGAGAAGCTGATCAGTGGTGGTAGATGGTGAAAAATATCCGGGAGAGTGTGGAGATTTATTCTCTTGATTGGGTTGAATTAAAAGTTATGTTTCTTGAAAAATATTTTCCTATGGTGGTTAATCTTAGGATGGGAAAAAAATTCCTTGAATTAAGGCAGGAGGATGACTCAATGGCTTCTTATGAAGCAAAGTTCACTCAACTGGCAAGGTATGCACCAAATTTCATCTGAGATCTTGATAGTAAGATAAATTCATTTTACTAAGGACTGAAGCTAGAATATCGAAGAGCGTTAGCCTCTCGTGAGTTCAAAAGTTTTGAAAAACATGTTCAATGTGCGGAGAAGGTGGAAATGTAGTTTTTTTAAGATTAAGTGTTCTTTAAAAAACAATAGAAAAGGTGGTCCAGTTGGCAGGCAAATGGGAAGAATTCATCAAATAATCCTGGAGGTAAGAAAACTAAATATCCATCATGTGAGAAGTGTGAGAAAAAGCATCCTGGAGAATTTTTATCAATAACAGGAATGTGCTACCAGTGTGGTATGTCTGGTCATATTTCTTGTAATTGTAAAGAGGATGAACAAGCAGGCAATGAAAATCCATCGGTAAGATGTTTTATGTGTAACGAAATGGGTCACTATGAAAATGAGTGTCCAGTGAAGAACTCAACTGCGGGAAAGCAGTCGGACTACATGCAGAAAGTGGTTGTGAAATCCTTCACAACAACTACATCAGATGTTGGGCCATCAAATGAAGTAGTATAAGGTACACTGTTTGATTGTCCAGATTATGCTAATGTGTTGTTTGATTCAGGGTATACACATTCCTTAATTTTTGAGAAGTTTTCTAGTAAATTCGTAATTTCATCTCATGATATGAATACTGAACTCAGGGTAAAAACACCTAGAAGAAATTTAGAGACAAAAACAAAACATAAGAACATTCATGACCCTGTGTGCAGAAATAATCTACATGAAAACCTTATAGTTTTTCCATTAGTAGGGATTGTTGTTATTTTGGGCATGGATTGGATTTCTGTTTATCATGCTAAGATGGGATACAGAGCTAAAGCGGTTTCTTTTCAGAAAGATTTTTTGTTTTTTTACAAGAATAAACCCTTGATGTTGATAACATATCAGGATGCTGAGAAACTAGTTAATTATGGAATTGAATGTTACCTTGCACATATTGTTGAAAATAAAGGAACAATTTAGATTAATGATGTGCCAGTGGTAAATGATTATGTTGAAGTTTTTCCTGATGAGATTCCTGGTATTATACCTGATCGGAATGTTGAATTTACGGTTGACTTAGTTCCGGATGCTAAGCCAGTTTTAAAAACCCTTTATCGAATGACTGAAATTGAACTTTTAGAGTTAAAGAAGCAATTGCATGAGTTATTAGATACTGGATTATTCTTCCTAGCAGATCACCATGGGGTGCCCCTGTCTTGTTTGTTAAAAAGAAAGATTGTTCAATGAGACTTTGCATTGATTATAGAGCATTGAATAACATCATTGTTAAGAACAAGTATCCTTTTCCTCATATCGATGATTTGTTTGATTAGCTCCAGGGAACTCAGTATTTTTCGAAGATTGACTTGGGGTTGGGGTACCATCATTTTAAAGTAAAGGAAGCGAATGTTTCGAAGACCATGTTTCGTACTAGATATAGCCATTATGAATTTTTAGTTATGGCTTTTGGGATAACCAATGCTCCTGTTGTATTCATGAATCTTATGAATTGAATTTTCTGTGAGTTATTTGATAATTTTATGGTTATGTTCATTGATTATATTTTGGTTTATTAAAAAGTAAAGAGGAACATGAAAGTCATTTAAGGGTTCTCTTGAAAACCTTAAAAGAAAATAAACATTATGTGAAATTTATCAAGTGTGAGTTTTGGTTACAACAAAATTATTCATTTGTCAATTTGTTTCAAAAAATGGAAAAACTATTGATCCTGCTAAAACAAAAGTTTTTGAAGAATGGCCAAGACCAAAAAATATAACAGAGATTCCTAGTTTTCCTGGTTTTGTAGGTTATTACATGAGGTTTGTTGAAAAATTTTCTCCGTTGTCTAGTCCAATGACTATGTTAACTTGAAAAGGTGTTAAGTTCATTCAGACAAAAGAATGTGATGATTTTTTTCAGGAATTGAAAATAATATTGGTGAAATCTCTAGTTTTGGCATTGCCTTCGATAAATGGTGAGTTTTTATCTATAATGATGCTTCGTTGAAAGGACATAGTTCTGTCCTGATGCAAAATGATCAGGTAATTGCTTATGCCTCACGTCAGTTGAAACCACATGAGTTATATTACCCTACAAATGATTTGGAATTCGCTGCATTTGTTTTTGCTTTAAAAATTTGGAGGCATAATTTGTATGGAGTGATGTGTGAAATATATACTGATCACAAAATGTTAAAGTATATATTCACTCAGAAATAATTGAACATGAGACAGAGGAGATGGTTGGAATTAATTAATGATTATAATTTCACAATCCTTTATCATCCAGTAACAGAAAATTAAGTGGCTGATGATCTGAGTAGAAAAAGTAATACTTTATTAATCATGTTACATTTGGAATGAGATCATTTGGTTTTTGATTTGATGAACTTTGGAATAGAAGTTGTTGGTGCAGGAAAGTATTCTATTTTGTTTCAGGTGTCAGTAAAATCGTCTCTATTAGACAGAATTAAGCACGCGCAAAAAGAAGACAGTGAGTAGCAAAAAAATATAGAATTGGTTCATAAGGGTATGTTTCCTGAATTTAACATTGATAATGATTGTGTTTTGAGATTTGGGAAGAGATTATGTATACCATGTGATTCATAGTTGAATAATGAGTTTTTATGTGAAGATCATAGTTATCCACTTCCAGTTCATCCTAGTAGTACTATGATGTAAAGAGATCTCCGAGAGTATTACTGGTGGGATGGAATGAAAAGTGATATTGCTAATTTTATAGTGAAGTGTTTCACTTGTCAGTAGGTCAATACAGATCTACTAATACCGAAAGGAATGCTTCATCGTTTACCAGTGCTAGAATGGAAATGGGAAAATATATCCATTGACTTGGTTGTGGGATTACCAAAGACACCTCTAGGTAATAATGTAATTTGAGTTATAGTTGATTGATTGACTAAATCTTCACATTTCCTTCCTAATAGAGATATATTGTCATTATATAAAATTTCTCGGTTGTATGTGTTGGCGCCAAAATATTGCCTGAAAGGAAGGGACAGAAAAGGAGGCCGGCACGCTTCCTCGCGAGGTACAGATGTGAAGTACCCCGAGCATTGCGGTCTCGCAAAGCTCCAGAGGCGGTCCTCTCCGCGAACGAATTTGACGTTCGCGAGCCTGCCGCAAAGCTCCAGAGCCGGTACTTATTCGCGAATGCATTTGACGTTCGCGAGCCCGCCGTGATGCTCTGGAGGTAGTACCTCTCCGCGAACGCATTTAACGTTCACAAGCCCGCCATGAATCTCCGGAGGCGGTACCTCTCCATGAACGAATTTGATGTTCGCGAGCCCGTCGCAAAGCTCCGGAGGCGGTACCTCTCCGTGAACAAATTCGACGTTCGTGAGCCCACCGCAAAGCTTTGGAGGCGGTACCTCTCCATGAACGAATTTGACGTTCGCGAGCCCGCCGTGAAGCTTGATAGGCGGTACCTCTCTGTGAATGAATTTGACATTCGCGAGCACACCGTGAAGCAACAGAGGCGGCGCGTGAGTTCTGCTTTGCGGCGCCCCTTTCATATAAATAATGGGCTCCCTCTGAGTCCCCAGGATGGACAATCCGACCATTCGGCTTCTCCTCTCCTGAATCGTGAATCACTCTTTGCCCCCGAGAATCATGAGCTCCTCGAGGTACTTCTACATTGCGTGACGCCTTCGGTTTGTCTATTTTTGAGCCCCTCTTCCGAGAGAGATACCCTTCGCGAAGCTCAAGGGAATTTTCTAAGGAGGGGGATTCCCAAGGGAACCCGGGCAGCCGCACAGCGTTTATGCTTCACGAAACACCCAACCTATACTAGTGATCACTATGCTAAGGCAGGATCACTACACATCGCAAGGCACACTGCTTTACAGCACCCTGATTCGCGAGGCACCTCTTCTTCGCGAGGCGTTGCTCCGCAAATACTGTTCTACTTCGCGAAGCACCCTCCACTCACACTTATGCCCCAAGCTAAGGCCAAGGCACTCCACTTCGCGAAGCACACTCCTTTCCTTGGAAATTCCTCTTCTCGTGTGACCCTCCAGGTATGCACGATGTGATTTCAAAGTCCCGCGGACAATACTACTCGCAGTGTTGCTTCGCCTAATACTTCTTTGCATAGGCATGCTAACGACTATTGCCTCTCCGCATAACCACGCTAACGTGGACCCCTCGATGGTTCACTCTACAAACCCCCTTGACCATGGCCTTATGGGTACCTTCCCTCCCCCAAGGAGTAATGGGTACCGGTTATGTAAGTCCTAGGGGTGTGGAGTGAACCCATCTCGTTCGAGATGCAGGACGTTAAACTGCCAAGCACCACATCCTCAACACATGATGTTAAACTGTGACCTGACCTCATGCCTCTCACGAAGGGTCCCCCCAGCTCGAACATTTTTTACGCCACTCGTCTCCACGGGAGTGGAATCACCCATCCACAAGGGATGATATCCTCCTTATTGGAGCAGTGTATGTTCTCAAGAGAAGGGTGACCCTAGTTCCCCAACAGATGGCTACACCCCTGCATCTCCGTACTTTCCCACTACCATGGTCAGTGGAGGGCATGATAGGGAATGAGGCACCTCCCATCATTGGTCCCAAATCCCTCTTTCGCTGCACTTTGTCGCACTTCAGGCCTCCATCCTGGAGTAAGTCCCAACACCATGGGCCGCCTAACGCGTAATCCCCTCTTCGCTTCACAGGGACGCACCCTTCGCGGCATGATCGTCAGGTCATTGATGTCTCTTTTTTCTCAAATCGAGCATGACTCACATGGGCATAGAGCTGGCATTGGCCATGACATTACCTCGTCCATCATGACGTTAAACTGCATGCCCTCGTCCAGCATGACGTTAAATTGTATGCCCTTATCCCGCATGACATTAAACTGCACACCCATTTGAACTACGCAGTCGTTGATCCATGTCAGGGCATGGAACATAGGAAGCCTCCACGAGGTTCAAGCCCACCCGTCATCCAATTCACGTCGAGTTCTACCTTCATCCAGCATGACGTTAAACTGAAATTCCAGTCCGACGGCAAGCCGTTGTGACCAACCCGAACTATGTGGACTTTGATCCATGTCAAGGAATGGTACGTAGGAAGCCTCCCAGAGGTTCAAGCCCATCTCCCATCGGACCAAGGTCCCTCATTTACGTCAGTACGCCGACACGCACCGCCCTCCCGAACTACAGGGACTTTGATCCATGTCAAGGCATGATACGTAGGGAGCCTCCACGATGTTCAAGCCCACCGCCCATCGTTTATTCACGTCAGGGTACACTCTCATCCAGCATCACGTTAAACAGTATCCCAATCCGACGGAAAGCCGTTGTAACCATTCTAAACTATGAGTTCTTTGATCCATGTCAGGGCATGGTATGTAGGAAGCCTTCATGAGGTTCAAGCCCACCACTAGTGGACCCCTGGGTCTACCTTCACGTCGGATCACCGATGAAACCCTTTGAACTACGAGGTCTTTGATCCATGTCAAGGCATGGTACATAGGAAGCCTCCTGAGGTTCAAGCCCATCTCTCATTGGACCAAGGTCCACCTTCACTTCGGTTCGCCGACACCCCCCACAAGTGGACCCTCGGGTCCACATTCACGTCAGTTCGCTGACGAATACCATCCTTTGAACTACGAGGTCTTTGATCCATGTCAAGGAATGGTACGTAAGAAGCCTTCCATAGGTTCAAGCCCACCAACCATCGGACCAAGGTCCACCTTGACGTCGGTTTGCCGATGAAGCCCCTCTGAACTACGTGGTCTTTGATCCATGTCACGAAATGGTATGCAAGAAGCCTCCATGAAGTCCAAGACCACCACCACTAGGACCCTCCTGGTCCTCCTTTTTCATGTCAGCCTTCCGATGTACAACCTGAACTATGTGGTCTTTGATCCATGTCACGACATGGTATGTAGGAAGCCTCTCAGAGGTTCAAGCCCACCACCTACTGGTCACTCCGACCACCTTTACCTTGGTTCACTGAAGAAATCCATTGGGCCAAGGTCCACCTTCACGTCGGCTTGCCGGCGCCATTCCAAACTACGTAGACATTGATTCCCTGCCTCGGGGATACGTAGGAGGTCTCTTCGAGGCTCAAGCCCAACTTCACCGTCTCCCTTGCGATGGTCCCTTACCATTCCCCCCTCCACTCCATTCATCAATCCATCATCCACCATGATTCTCTCTCGGACCATCATATCCTGGTGAGACCATGCCGGTCCACTCCTCTTCCAAGGTGTCCATAGGCTGGTCCCGGTATCGGAACCCCCTCAAGGGAAATCCTTCAATCTGATCCATTCTAGCTAATGCTCTGATCAGGTTGATCCATCTCCGCTGAACGTTAAACTCACGGCATACCATGTGTTAAACATAGAAAGATGAGGAAAACATCATATATGTGTCTATGGCATATAATTCCCCGCGCTCGATGTGGGATGCCTCAGGATTCCACTCCCTCGAGAAGCCCTATGACCAGGGATAATAGACAGACATGCCAGGTCCCCCGCATCCAGACATGCTACTGATGCCTCAATGTGACTACTCCCCCAACTGATGGTTACTGCCCTAGCCAGAACCTTTGGAATGTCCTGACAGAAGCTGTGTAATTAACCGGCGTCCATGGAAACATGGCACTGTGAAGAGATTCACAAACAACGTATTAACTCTATGAGGGAGACCTGGACTAGGTGACGAGTTCGGAGGAGGAATCCATGGAAGGAAGAACTGACATCCCATCATCCCGTTTCGATCAAGGAGCAGACGTCCCTGAATAAGGAGCGAATGCCGCCCACCTTTGGAAGGTGGGAATGCGGGGAACAACGCAGCACGTCCTCCTCTGCGGACGAAAAGATTCGTGTGCCCCAGTGAAAGCGTCGGAAACAGAAATGGTGAACCCGGCGTGAATTTATTCTCCTCAATGTGGAGATTAGTAGCGTTTGAGACACCATTAGATTGACGTGTCACCGGATCCAGATATCTGGCGCCTGGTCCTGCCACAAAAATAGCGGGCATGTCGTGAAACTCACTGGATGTCGGGGTAGTAGAACGTGGGGCACTCCGTTCTGCAACGTGTTGGCGTGGATCCTTCTTACAGACATGGAGAACGGAATGATGATGGGAAACTGGTTGTCAATCCTTTTCCTCACAGTGCTGATGAGTTGATCCCTTCATTTTCTAGGATCTAGGTTGCTGTTGCGGAGACACGATCACCGCCCGCTCGCCTAAGCAGGGGCAGGGGAAACACCAGCACAGCCACCCTGCATGGCTCCGCTACTGCCACGACGGCCGCTACATCATAGAATACAGGGTGCCCAAGTCCCCTCTCCCCATAAGAGATCATCCAGTGAAGGGTGATCAAAAAACTTGTACGCAGGTACGAGGAGGAAGGGGTCATCCCAACTCGGGATATGGCCTGCCTGGACATGGAGGCATCCAGGCCCCGCCGTCAACGCCACCCTAACAGGCCGCGCAGGGAGCCCTTACTCCCCACCCCAACGTTCAATCGTTTCGGGAGTCTGTCCCTGGAATGCTTCGATGACTCCTCACCTTACGCTGATGAGACAGGCGGCGTCCGGATCGGCCCGCTCAGGGTCCCGACCCAAGGGATCCAAGCAAGGGCTCCCATCCGGCCATGTCAACGCCGCCATCCGACTCCGCAGGAAGAGCAGGCAGGCCATGTCCCTGCACTACCTGTGCCAGCTCGTCTAACCTGACGTCAGCGCCGGGCCCAGGCTGAGGACGCTCGCCCATGTGCATCGACATCAACAGCTACAGTGGCCCAAGCCACCGCCGACATGCATCATGGAGTCCCTGCAGACACTGAGCAGGGGCACTCCTTTGCCCAACCAGGATCGAGACCCCAACCGCCCCATGGGCAGGCTGGGTTGACTCTCCGGGTTGCAGGCCTGAGTGGTGATCGTCGCGAACTAACCCGCGGTGATGTCACCCCATACGGAGGCCCTCCCCGTACAACTACTCTATAGAGTGTGGGCCTTCATCGCTCAGAAGCTCTTAATGGAGGTATGCCTCATGCTACCCCCATCCCGAAGGAAGACCAGCCCTGCGGCAGTGACACTCAGCGCATAAACCTTTCCCGCACCCAGTATACAGGGTATGAAGTCCATCCTCCTGCCCCTGACCGCCGATCTGAAGTCATTGTCCATCCGGTCCTTCTCCAACACAGGGCCCTCCCTTTATCCTCTATGCAACCAGTGAAGGTCCCCACCCCCGTAACTTGGAGATTGAAGGTCAGCCTCACTCCACCCGCATCGACCAGGGAGGTCCTCCCCATGCTCCTGCCGATTCCAATAGAGCATCCACCCACATGGGTGATGTCCATGGTGGTCCTCCCCATGTACCCTTTGACATTTTCCTTGGTGCCCCTCGCACCTCGGCTATCTCGAGTAGGGGCCCTCTCCGCCACGACGCCATCGCTGCCCCAAGGCTACCTATTAAGGATCAACCCTGTCCCGAAGAGCCCCCCCCCCCCCCCCCCCGGGGCAAGAGAGTGGGTCGTCGCCGCCACAAGAAGAGCCCAGGGAAGGCCCGAGTGGAGGTCAAACCGGCCCGTTTCTCGGATACTGAAGCGGAATGCGACTCAGTGATGGAACCTTCTCCCCGCTCCTCCATATCAAGGACTGGGGAATGAACCAGACGCGTTAGCCTCATTCTCCCAGAATTTGAGGTCCACCAGAATTCCATATCTCTCCATAGGTACATCCAGGAGAATGAAATCGTGGAAATTCCGAAGGTCTCGACCGTGCAATCACCACCATTGTCACCAGAAGCGCCCTCTACCTCTACCAGAGATCACAGAGAGCTATTTTGGGGGCCAACGGAAGTAGAGCAACGACGTCACCTATCGCCGCGACTCCTGTGCCAGAAGCTATGGATATCATCCCATAATATCGTTACATCATGGCCAGGTCACCTCACTCTTCAGAGGATGGCCCAGAATTCAGCGGCCAGTCAGCTCGTTCGCCGTATTCTCTGCCGCTGAGTTTACTATCCCAGATGTCCTCCTCGGTACAGCTACCGGTCCCTCAGTCGCCCCTAGTTGACGAGTGGGGTAATACAGAGCCAGACCCCGAGTCCGAACCCAGGAGCTTCTGGAGTATTCTCGCAGTGGATCACTTCCCAGAGAAGTTCTGGCCGACGGCGGCACAAATGTTTCGTGCACTAGAGTCTCTTACCCCTGAAGACGTGGGGTGCTTTTGTCGAACCCTATCGGTGACACACTTTCGCCTTCGTTACGAGCAGGTTGTGTACCCCAGAAGTCGAGAGCACTTTGATGAAATTGGCGAGCAATGCCTCTTGATCTATTTGCCCGCACTCCTTGTGGCCCATCACCCTGAGTCGCCAGGCCGTCAGAGCGCCCTTCAACGGAAATGTGTTCAGAGTTTCAAAGTACTCCGCAGAGTCATCAGGGAGGCTACCCCCATGTGCAAGTCCGTGGTTGGGGACACTATGCCGCTATCCTATTCGACCCTATCTGAGGGCAGCCCGATTCGCTATGCGACATTGAGGACATGCCCTCGAGAGGTGTCACCATCCACATGGATGACGTAGTGGAAAGGAAGACGAGCTTGAATTTATTGATGGATACTTACCCCCCGAGGGCGTACCGCCACTGCTAGACCCATCCGGGAGTGTTACCCATCAGCAGAGAACCTGTTAGGACTCCATGTACCCATCGAGTGGCTGCTACTCGGTCTAAATATCGGCAAGGGTAAGGAGAACGTCGGAATTGTCAAGCACTCTGACTCGTCTACCTCTGTGCAGAAAACGGAATAAGATCCTGAGAAGGCCACGTTACGCCAGTAGCTTGCTGAGCAGAAGAAGCTAGTTGATGAACTCTTGGCTGAGCGCGCTGTAGAGCGGCGACCTGACTATGGTAATCCCAGGCTGGGGCAGCCGGGGGAGGAACAATTTCCCCCCAGTGAGATGCCTCCAGGCAACCCTGATCATGCTACTTCCGTAGAAATGGAAAAAGTCGGAACATACGGCAAGAGGGCGTGATACGTCTCACCAAACCCCCCCCCCCCCCCCCCCCCGAACGACGGGCCAATATGATGAATCCCGTCCGGGTTCCCCCAGTCACCCCACAGGTCGTTCCACCAGTCGATCCATGAGTTTTCGAAGCCATCTACCATGTTGAAGGACCTAGAAACTCACATGTTATTAGGGATCCCCGTCAAGACAGGGACCCCCACCCGGATGATCTTATATCGGCACTCATATCCCACCTCAAAGCATTGGAAACACGGCAGGTGGTGGTCCCACCGGATGGCAAGCCGTATCCCGCGTGGGTGGATGATATGCCTGCAACACTATGTTTGGAGAAACCCACTTTCTCACCATTCAACGGGATAGGGGACCCGCCGCAGCACTTGGCACATATTTCTTCCAGGTGTGGCCCCATGCTGGGGACCCTGGCCCAGCAAGAAACCGCCAAGCTCCGATGTTTCATACAGACATTGGAAGGTCCCACATTCGTCTGGTACAGCCAGCTCCCTATCGGATCGGTGACATGTTGGGAGGTTCTCCACCAACAGTTCCTATACCAGTTCAGCTCCACCACGCGGAAGACCAGCATTGAAGACCTCTTCAAGTGCATGCAATGGCCTGATGAGCGAGTCGCAGATTTCATCGCCCGGTGGAAGGGTCTTATGTATTCCATTGATATGCCACTGACTCAGGAGCAATTACTGACGATGTGTGTGGGGAACGTCAAAACGGAGCTGGTAACCTCCCTAATTACCCATAACAGCCCTGGAGGGTTCAGAGATTTTTTCGGATAAGGCTCAGTGCCTCGAGGAGGCTATGCAACAGGCTAGTCAGGCACGTTCATTGCCCCCTATGATCCCAGCCAGGAGGACCACCAGAGCTGAACCCACTGCGGTGGCCCAAATAGATGCCCCTAGGCAGCTGGAGTTGCTGCCAGCGACACCATCCCCACAACCCCGCAGAGGTCCTCCCACTCAAGCACAGGCTCATGCCCAGCAGCGACCGCCTCAGAATCGACAGTTTCCCCCGCACAATGTGCCACCTACACCTAAGCGAGACAATCAGGCGCCGCCTACTCGGAAGGCCCCTCCATCCCCTCGTCAGGGCCAGGCCCCTAGGGCCCCCTATCCGGAAATAAGGCACCAGACTTATTCGTTCCACGAAAATCAGGTCCTGACTACTTCTGAAGTGATCTAGAGAAGGGGATTGTCCGCCTGCCCGAATGCAGAAGGCCCGCAGAGGAGAATCTCATAGATCACACCAACAACTGTCCTTATCATCAGATTCAGGGGCACACCCTCAGGCAATGCTATGAGTTTAAAGACTGGTTTCAAGACCATGTCAACAACAACATAGTCAGATTGGACCCGACCCCAACAAAAGTGGCGGGTGTATTTGCAGGGTCAAAGATCGGTAGCGACAGTGAAGGCGAGTGGCAGTAGGTCCCCAGCTGTGAATCCCAGAAATACGACAACTGGATGGCTCGAAAAATCGTCGTTCGTTCCCATGGTATCATCCGGGCGCGCCAGTAGCAGCCAGAGCCTTCAGAAGAAGTAGCTGGTACCTCTGCATCGTCTTCACAGCCGACCTCTTCCCAAAAGGGCAAGCATCGATGACGTAAGAAGAAGCAACGCGCTCCGCCGGTGCCGTCGTCATCCCACACTATCGGCGACATTATGCCCCCTGAAATGGGGATTCCTCCCAGAATCTACCCGGTGGTGGATGACTTGTTGAGCGACATCCAGGGGTACACTTCGGTTAACACCGTGGAGCTGGTAAAGCCCTATATGACTCATGACGAGGGGGAATGCCAGGCGAACCTCCCCAACATTTCCAGCCGATGTCAACGTCAGCAGAACCGCAACCACGCTGGTCATCGAGGTACGTCAGTGGGCACATTCAGCCAGGCCGTGCACTCTACTGAGACCAGACAACATGCTCAGCGCAGAGCTCAGCACGCGCAACCCCATCTAATTCCCTCGGCTCTACCTCCACCACTGTTTGTGCTACTAGATCAGGGAGAGCTGCCTCGTTCGTATCACAGTCAGTCTCACCCGGCTGCAGGCCAGCCTCCGGTGTCCGGTCATAGTCCGGCAACTACACTCCAGGATTCAACTAGTAGGCAGCTAGATGTACCTAGTACTAGCCGACCGCCGGTTCAACCGGCAGGGCCCTCTATGCTCCAACTGCCGAACGACCTCCTATAGGTAGAGGTTTGCATTTGGCATGAAAGTATGATGTCCTGAACCACATGTACGGCATTCTGGCAAGGCATTCTATCCATGAGGCCCTTCGCCTGTCATCTGAAATGCGCGAGGCACTTGTCGAGGCCCTAAGGATCCCCCTCCAGTTTGAGACGGAGGTAGCAGCTGCAGAAGCCTTCCATGCCGAGACAATTGAGAACGCCGAATTTCAGGTGGTTATCTCATTCTCCGGTGAAGATGACGACCCTCCTATATAGGGGAATTTTTGCCTGCTGTACATCACTGGACACTTCAATGGTGTGGAAGTCTGCCGCTGCCTCGTTGACACGGGTTCCAAAATCAACATAATTCTGACTCGGACATTGTGAAAGGTGGGTCTGTATGAAGGTGATTTAACTCCCTCTGACCTCAAAATCCAGGGGTACGATAGGACTGAGCAAACCCTAGTCAACAAGATCCGCCTGAAGATTCAGTTCGGTGGCTTAATTACTAGCATCGAGTTCATGGTCGTCTCTCAGGACACCGCCTACAATGTGTTGATGGGCAGGCCATGGCTCCATCTTCATGCAGCGGTCCCTTCATCGTATCGCCAGTTCCTCAAATACTCACTCAACAGTCGTGTAGGCGTGATCCAAGGAGATGCGTCTCCTTTCACCTCTTGTGAGGCCCGCTATCTGGATGCTGATTATTACAAGTGTAAGGATAAGAAAATCCAAGTAAGTGAGGATGAACCCACCCTGGTCACAAGTGATCCCTGGGAAAGCATGGATGATGCCTACATCCTCCCGATCCACCAATTGGAGGTCACGACCCCCGACATGGGGCAATGTTTTGTTGTTTCGGGTACACAAGGAAGGCATGTTCCCGCGTCCAAGCGATGGAGGAAAATCACCTCATACTTCTACATCAACAAGGCTCAGGTGATCCTGGAACCTCCTACCCCTGTAAGGCACTGGAATGTGAAGCTTATGACAATGGTGGTACGCCATACGTGTCTCTTCTGCCGGGCTGGAATCCACCGACTCAGGCCGACACGTCACCACTGCTTTTATATCATCAAATGTGGCCCCTTAGGCTGAAGGCCATATGGGATAGGGTTGATTGCCTTCATTTCAATGGTCTCAATGGTGAGTGAGTCTCCTGATATGATGACCACTATTTCCCAAGCCGGCACCAGCTTCCCCTCAGGTTATGATAGCCCAGGAGTATCTCTCCTCGCAGGAAATCCACCCATGGGTGTAGAGGATGACCTGGAGGATGCTCCCCCTGCTTTTAAGGAATGCGTCTCTACCACGGTTGATGAACTGGTACATGTGAACCTTGGTAGCAAGGTAGATCAGAAACCCACATTGACCAGTGCAGCCATGTCCCCTGAGGAGCGGCAGCAGTACATAGACTTCCTCAAACAACACCATGACGTGTTTGCTTGGAGTTACAACGAGATGCCAGGACTAGATCCCCAGGTAGTCGTTCACCATCTGGGCCTCCCGGCAAACCATCGTGGGTTTAAGCAGCCTCCCAGAAAGATGCACCCATCTCATGGTGCTATGGTTGAGGACGAAGTTGAAAATATTATCAAAGAAAACTTTGTTAAGGAAGTCCAGTACCCCAAGTGGCTTGCCAACATTGTGCTAGTCAGGTAGAAGAATGTGCAGATCAGAGTCTGCATCGACTTCCACGACCTTAATCGCCACTGCCCAAAGGATGACATCCCACTCCCAGTGACGGAGTTATTGATTGATGTCAGGACCGGGTTCCAAGCTCTATCTTTCATGGATGGGTATTCCGTGTACAACCAGATCCGGATGGCCCAAGAGGATGAGGAGTCCACTACCTTTAGGGCTCCCAAGTTACCTTTTTCTACCAGGTTATGCCCTTCGGCTTGAAAAATGTAGGTGCCACTTATCAGAGGGCCATAAATCGCATATTCAAGCTGATTCTCGGGATGCTGGTGGAATGCTACGTAGAAGACCTAGTGGTCAAATCATGTCAGCGCCAGGACCATCTCAAAGACCTTGAGATGGTGTTCAGTTTCCTATGTTCCTGTCACCTGAAGATGAACCCGTTGAAGTGTGCTTTCGGGGTCACCTCTGGGAAGTTTTTGGGCTTTGTTGTTAGATATCGAGGTATTGAGATCGACCTAGAGAAGATCAAGGCCATCAGCCAAATGCCTCCCCCGAGCAGCATTTGGGAACTTAGAGGCCTCCAAGGCCACTTAGCCTATATATGCTGATTCATCGCGAATCTGGCCAGCAAGTGTAAGACATTTTCCCCGATCATGAAGAAGGGTTCCGCCTACGAATGGGATGAGGAGTGTCGGACCGCCTTCAAGGAAATGAAGCAGTATCTGCTCCAACCTCCGGTTTTGATGCCACCCATCTTTGGAAAGCCACTGGTCCTTTACGTGACCACCCTGGAAAGATCCCTCGGTGCACTGCTTGCCCAGAATAATAACAAGGGTACCGAGAACATTCTCTACTATCTCAGCCGCATGCTTCTCGATACGGAGGTCAGATACTCCCCTATCCAAAAGAGCTGACTTGTGATTGTCTTCGCCATACAGAAGTTGCGACATTACCTTCAGCACCATGAGGTACAATTGGTCTCTCGGTTAGACCCACTGATGTACATCATGAACCGCCCCATGCTGACTGGCCGAATAGCATGATGGGAGGTGATTCTATAGTAGTTTGATATCAGGTTCGTACCTCAGAAGGCCATTAAGGGACAGGCGTTGGAAGAATTTTTAGCTGCCCAGCCAACCTCTGCGGATCAATCTCTGGACCTGGATTTTCCTGATGAGACGATCCTCTCAGTCGATCATGTCGTCCCGTGTTGGAAAATGAACTTTGATGGTGCCTCCCAGAGCCCCACTGGTAGGAGGCTCAACGATCCTAAGCTCAACAGAGTGGTCCTGGGTATTGTCTTCATTACCCCGACGCAATCCATCCTTCCATACTCATTTCTATTGTCAGAAGGTTGTATGAACAACGAGGCAGAGTACCAGGCTCTCATCACCGGTCTCGAGTTGGCCCTTGAGATCAATGTTCCCCATATACATGTGAAAGGAGATTCCGAGCTGGTAATCAAACGGGTTAATGGTGACTACGTCATCAGGAAGTCGGATCTTTTACCATTGCTAGAGTACACCCTCTGCCTAATGGCCTAGTTCTCTTCTTGACCAGAGATTACCCATGTCCCACGGTCACAGAATAGTCAAGCAGACTCCTTGGCTGGCTTAGCCGCGCCGCTCGCAGAACCCGATCAAGTTGATTTGATCATACATGTGGCACACCGGAGAGTCATTGCCCCCGTCACCCAAGATGACAATAATGGCCAGCGGGTAAGTCATCTCACCATCGGATCCTCTACGTCAGGGATCCCGGGTTCGTCAGACATAGTGGTTGAAGCCACTCCCAAATGGAGGGGACCTTTTTTTGAGTATCTCCAAAATGGTCGCCTCCCGGACAACCGGGCCGAGCGAGAGAGAATCTGATGCCACGTGCTACAATTTACCATCCAGAGTGGCCCCAGTCTTGAACATATACTTTATTAGTGGAGCTTCGATGGTGTCCTCCTCCATTTCATTCAAGGAGTAGAGATTCCTCATGTTATGCAAGAGGTTCACACCAGTTTCTGTGACGCCCATCAAGCTGGGCCGAAGCTGTCCCATAAAATCTGGAGGTTGGGGTACTTCTGGCCCTCTATGATCCACGATTGTATTGGGTATGCCAAGAGATGCCACATGTGCCATGTTCACGCCAACTTCGTGCATCTGTCGCTGGAGCCCCTCCACCCACAAAGTACTCTTGGCCATTTGCGGTATGGGGACTTGATGTAGTGGGACCATATCCACTGGCAGCAGCTCGCCAGTGTAGGTTCATCCTCACTGCTACAGATTTCTTCTCCAAGTGGGCACAGGCAGTTCCACTCAAATAGGTCAAGGCCCGTTCCATCGTCAACTTTGTGAGCTCCAATATTTTCCACCGGTTTGGGGTCCCTCACGCCGTCCTCACCGATAACTGCACCAACTTCCGAGCGGTTGAACTGATGAAATTGTACGCCAAGTACGACATCCGTTTGAACCATACCTCCTGCTACCACGCGTAGGAAAACGGACAGATCGAGGTGTTCAACAAAACCATCTCTAAAATTCTGTAGAAGACGGTTGGTCAGAACAAGAAAATTTGGCCGGACAAGCTCCCCAACGCCCTCTGGGCTTATCGGACAATGAGTCGCAACTCTACCCAAGTGACCCCATATTCCCTGTTGTATGGAGCTGAGGCTGTCCTACCCATTGAGATCCAGCTGCCATCCTTACACACTGTAGTCTATGATCTCCACACATCAGATGAGGTAGCCGAAATCCGTCTAGATGAATTAGAAGCACTGGACGAGAACTGGATTCGTGCCCTGCAAAATCTGGAAAGGCATCAGGTTAAGATTGTGAGGGACTTCAACAAGAAGGTTCATCTCCGTTCTTTTCTACAGGGCGACCTAGTACTGGCCCTTCGAGCACCAATGATCCACGGTAGGAAACTGCCCAAGATATAACCCAAATGGGAAGGGCCTTATATCATCCATAAGGTTTACCCCAATGGAGCATACTCCTTGGTGACCACAGATGGAGAGTGCATAACCCCTCCCACCAACGCCAAGTTCCTCAAGCGATACATTGCCTAGGGAAAAGGGTCCTTCACGACCTTAAACTACTTCTTCATCCTACAAGATGATAAACTGCAAAATGGTCCGATCTCTATGATCTTAAACTAAGATCTCCCCCCGTCCTTAATATATGAAATTAAACTGCAAGCCAGTCAGGCCTTCCTGAACGAGGCTCAGCCTCAGGCCCCCTTGGCCTCCTCGGGCCCCTGGCACCCGTCCTTACTGTAAGACGTTAAACTGCAAGCCAGTCAGGCCTTCCTGACCGAGGCTCAGCCTCTTCGCCCCTTGGCCTGCGTCGACTCCAGCTCTCTAATGGGATTGTACAGTGTGGTGTAGGATTACATCATCATCCACGTCGCGTTACCTGTCGTACCGTACATATATCCAGTTGAGACACATTTCTCATCCAGAACAACGCTAAACCACGCCTCAAGAACTACGTGTGGATTGATTCCCATCTTAATGGGATACGTAGGAACTCTCGGACGCCTCGTCTTGAGCCCAGCCCCATGATTTTCTCTTCCACTATCCCCCCTGGGAATAGTTTCCTTATAGGATCCTTGTGTAGCGAGGAGTAGGCTTTCTTATCCCCGCTCATACAACCCCGCACATACAAGGATTTTAAGGGTTCCACCATCTGTCCACTCCCATTCTTCTATCCTCCCATGTCCTCACCACATGACGCTAAACTTCATGGCCTTCTGGAACTACGTATGGATTGATTCCCATCCTAATGGGATACGTAGGAACGCCCGAGAATTTCTTCCGTTGGCCCAACCCAAAAACCAAAATCTTCCCCTTGGGTCAAGACATATGGCGGGGTGCACACTTTTTCTCCAACTCACGTCGAGAAAGCCTCGACCCGGCTGCACATCCCCCCCGGAGATGTTTTCCTCTTTCATGGATGGATACAACTATTCTTTACCCACTCCTTGACTATGATTCCATAATTTTTTGCACACCTGCAGGGACCCCCAAGAACTGCCTGGATACTACGCCCAAGGGCTCTGCTACCGATACGGGCCAACACCCCCGAGGGTTTTTCAAGCAACAAGCCTATACAAGTCCCGCGTTGCGAATTTGGTCAACGGTCGACACTCATTTGTTGCTCCCATATCAGTTCATCATAGGAACGCTGTGTTTCGAACATGGTCAACATTGTCCCGGATCTTCGGGTCTACCCCGAGATGTCCCAAACATTGAGTGCATTGATTCGTTCTACCCCATCCCAAAGTGACAAACTTCCCTCCAGGTGGTGCTAGCGGTCGGGCCCACGACCTCGATTCCCCTCTAAGGAATGTACGACGTGGTGTAGGATTGCGTACACATTCACGTTACGTTACTTTCCATGTCGTACACACCCCGAGATTAGATACAGTTGTCTCTTTTCTTGTCCTCATGTAAGACGTTAAACTGCAAACTAGTCAGGCCTTCCTGACTAATGCCTAACCTTAGACCCCTTGGCCTTCTCGGCCCCCTCCACCCAACCACTTACCCGGGGTGTACGGTGTGGTGTGGGACTATTTCCTCATTCACATCAGGATCATGTACCATGTCATACGCCTTCCCTCACGAGGCTCAGCCTCAGGCCCATTGGCCTCCTCGGGTCCCCGACCCTCGTCCCCACTACAAGACGTTAAACTGCAAGCAGGTCATGCCTTCTTGACCAATGCCAAAGCATCAGGCCCCATGGCTTTTCCGGGCCCCGGCCCAGGTCCTCTCTTATAGGAGTGTATGGTGTGTTGTGAGATTATTTCTTCATTGACGTCGGTTTCTTTGATGTACCATACACCCCCCTTGTTTGGGGGTATATTACTCCCCCCCCCCCTCATCCTGTATGACATTAAACTATATTTAGGGAACTACGTGTGGCTTGATTCCCATCCTCATGGGATACGTAGGACCACCTGAATGTCTAGGATTCGGGTCCAGCCCAATCTCTCGGGAATCTTCATCCCATCTTGGCCCTTTGCCCTACCCTTCCACCATTAGATGATTATATGGTGTGGTTTGGGATTATGTCCTCATTCACTTCGGTCTCGTAATGACCATGACATATACCTCTCCCTCCTAAGCTGTTTCATCGACCCCTTTTAGGCGGTTCACCAATGTGCCTAAGAGTACTCTGGTTTATTACTTGGAATGCCAGGCTTTACTCAGACATGTCCGGACCCGCTTTCAAGGATTTGTGTATCCCTGCATCAGGGCTTCCATCATCTTTCACACCTAGAGGGACCCCAAAGAACGGCTTGGATACTACGCCCAAGGGATCCCCTACCGTTACAGGCCAACTCCCCTGAGGGTTTCAGACAACAAATCGATAAAATCCCGCGTTGCGAATATGGTCAGTGGTCGATGCTCGTTTTTTGTTCCCACCTATGGCTAACGCGATATGGATGCTGCGTTTCCACCATGGTTAATAGTTTTCCTCTATCGCCTCGCCAACCCATTATGCCCAAAATGTCAGGTACACAATTCACACCCCTCAGCACTTCATCGTGTCCATGTAGTGTCTCGGAGCTCTTGGTACTTTTACTCCGTGCATGTCTGTGAGTAGGGGAAACAAGCCACATCAAAGGTGTCCTTCGGGGCTCTCTACCAACTCCCCTCTGATGGGTGCCCCAAGTATTGCGATAAGGATACCCCCCCTTGTTTCCCACACCGATTTTAACTCATGTGGGCTTAGGGGTCGGGTTGGCGTCTGCGCTAACTTGGGATGTTGTTACCATTCATGGTCTGAGCTCTAAGACCATAAACTAAGATCCATCCCGAACTATGTTCATCTTGATTCCCATCCTCATGGGATACGTAGGACCGACAAGACTCCTTTTCTTCGGGTCTAGACCATTTAGGGAGCTAGTCTCTTCCCCCTTGTTTCACATCTTACCTCTATATAGGCCCCTCAGCCTATGGTCTCCCTCTCCGAGTGGTGTACAATGTGATGTGGGATCATGTCTCCATAAATTGTGTTTTATAACACTGTGCACATTCCCTACCTAGCATCGTCTCTGCTACGTCTGCGCTGTATGACGATAAAATGCACGCTTGGTCCTGTCACATGACCCTAAACTATGACATTGTCGTCCTGGCCGCACGAAGAAAAACGGCACTACATTGTGAGGACCTCGTTATAGAGGACATCACATTGGGTATTGGTCACGTGCCATGCCATTCGTTAACGCCTATCACAACTTGATCCTTGTGGTGACACCATGGCCTACTACTTTAGGCCTGTCACTTCACAAATAAAACCACTCACCTTAAAGGACAAACAAGATTTATCAAATTCTGCATCTTCTAGTGAAAGGGCCACGCCCAGACTCCCCTTTTCATTGGAACAGGTACCTTACTGTGCCACCTTGTAGAACTATGCTTGGCTTGATTCTCATCCTCATGAGAAACGTAGGAGCACCTGAGAACTTCCCCGCGGGCCCAGCCTAACCTTTGTGTTCGGTCCCTCGACTCGAGCATTTCCCCAGAGAACGCATGGTAAGTAGGGCTTAGGTCCTCATTCACGTCGGGTTTTTTTGACATGTGTCCCCTGCTCCCTTTACCCATTTATGGTCTAAGGTCCATCGAGAACTACGTGAGGCTTGATTCTCATCCTTATGAGATACGTAGGAGCGCCCGGGCGCTTCCCCGCGGGCCCAGCTTAACATTCGCTTTCAGTCCCATGACCAAAAACCTCTCCCAAGGGGGTCGTGCGGTGTGATATGGGATTATGTCCTCATTCGCATCGGGTTGTTCACCGCCCCGCACACACCCCATATTCCCATTCATTCCAGGTGTTTGAGTTACTCCACCATGTGCCTCTTATGTTTCCTGCCATCCATGGTCCGAATTCTACGACCCTAAACTAAGATCTACCTATGTGAAAGGACTGTTCCCCCTATCTAATATGTCTCGTTGTCGTATTCATATATGTTTCGACAAATAGCCCGAAATGTGGGATTTTCATACGGACATTCCCCTCGTCTCATGACCAAGCTTCGTGAGCTCGTTATTTGGATCCTAATCCTCTTCCACATCCAAAAGGACCCTCAGAAGACATGGATACTAGGATCAAGGGCGCTCCATGAATACTGGACCTATGGGCCCTCCAATCGTTTCGGGCCAATGTCCCTACGGATCTCTGACAACATTTGTGGCATGGTCCCGTGTTTCTAACATGGTCAATGGTCGACCCTCATTTGTCTGTCCCCAGTCTAGGCTAAAGCGATATGGATGCT
Source organism: Viscum album (assembly GCA_963277665.1). Taxonomy (NCBI): domain Eukaryota; kingdom Viridiplantae; phylum Streptophyta; class Magnoliopsida; order Santalales; family Viscaceae; genus Viscum; species Viscum album. The sequence goes on along the minus strand of OY728143.1, from coordinate 852,362,380 downwards.
GGGTTTCCGCCACGGTCAACAGTTATCCTCCATCGTCACGCCGCCACCATCGTGATCTGAATCTCAAGCGCCATGATTCACACATTTTTACTTCCTAATGTTCATGTGTAATTCCATCAGACTCAGCTCTTTCTCTTCACGCATCTAGGTACACCACAAGATCATGTTAGTGTCTTTGGTCTGGTATTCACAGAGATTCCCTTTTACCTAAACTGCCCCTTTCTGTCTCGGGAAAGTTCCACCACTACTTCTTGTTTCCCACACTGAGCACGATTCATGTGGGCTTAGTAGTTTTGGCACGATGTGTACCAACACAGTCGGGCTTCTCATCATCCCGCATGACGTTAAACTGTGATTTCAGAACTACGTATGGCTTGATTCCCATCCTCATGGGGTACGTAGGAACACTTGACCACTCTACTTCGGTCCCAGCCTAATCCTCACTCTTGGTCCCTCGACCTGAAGAGTTTCCTCCGAGGGTACGTGGTTTGATTTGGACTCCAAGTCCTCAGTCACGTCGGTTTCATATCTACCTCACCACAGGCTCCCTGGGATCTTCCATTTTATTTCACATCCTGTCGTATGACGTTAAACTACAGGAGTCCATGTGTCCTTAATGCATGACATTAAACTGTCGTTCTACCCTGAACAAGTTCAGGATGCCCCATGTTAATCATGGGATGCACCAGAGCCTCTACCAGAGAGGATTTCAGCTGTCAGTGTTGTTCTATGACTGCACTGTGCTTCAGAACTACATATGGCTTTATTCCCATCCTCATGGGATACGTAGAGACACCCTGGTATTTTGCCTAGGGTCCAGCCCATAGAAATCATTAATCCCATCCTTCCCCTTTCCGGCCCCCTGGTCAGACCCCTCGGTAGAGACGCCCTGTCTGAAAGAAGGAATGATCGATGATCAAACCGATGCACCCATATGGTGTACTCCCACCATGGTGGTGTAATTGCATGAGTGTTGGATTCTGTTCAGACAAACCACTATTCCATATTCCATGCTCTGCTTGCCCCTTATTTGGACCCTCGTCCCATTTCTTGTCTGAAGGGACCCCCTAACGGCCTGGCCTCATGCTGCATCGGATCACCTACCATCCTGGTCCAACGTTCCGGAAGACTAGTCATGTTTGGAAGCACCCCCTAATAGTATGGATGTTTGACCTATGGTCCGCCAACTGTCCTGGGTCAATTTCCCGAATGATTAACCGAAATATTTGTGACACGGTCCCGTGATTCAAACATGGTCAACTGTGGACCCTCATTTTTGTCCCCGTTACAGGCTAACACAATAAGGATACCCCTTCCCCTCCATGGTTAACGGTTTTCTTTTATTGTCACGCAATCACCACAGTGCTCCAAATTTTGGGCATCGTAATTCACGCATCTCGTTTTCGTCTATTCGGACTGATTCCAGTGCCCCTGGTGTGGCAACGTTTGTACATGAGGGCACACTGAAAAAACTGTAATTCGATTGTTCTGAAAAGTTCTTTCTCTGGAAAAGCCTCCCCCATCTTTCGGAAATCCGGACTGGTAATCCAAATCATGGATGCCCGGAGCATGGTCTCCACTCTTATGTTAGGTGGGACGAGAAATCAACTATCTCTTATTTCTCACATTGGGCTCCACCCACGTGGGCTTGGGGAATTATCACCGAACGTCCCGAAAACATTTTAGGGATGTAACGAGGTGATTCAAACAGTGGAAATCGTGCGTGCTACGGCATTCAAAACAAAGAAGGATGAAATTGAAGCACGAAAGTACCAAGAAAATGTTTTTTTTGGTTTGTTACAATACCCGGGGGTCTACTCCCCCCATGGACGGGTTGACCCCGTCAAAAGAGCATTGCAGCTCCGCCACCCGTTGGCTTGTGGCATCCAAGCCTTGCTGCCACTGACTAAGCTCCTGCTCCTCCTCAGCAGTGGCGGGGCACAGTTCGTCAGCCTTGTCTCTGTCCTTCTCTACCTCAGCCTGAATGGTGGCCATCTTTCCAATAATCCTGCCTCATAAGCTCCTCTGCATCCACCAGCTGGGCCTCCAACGGGGAGATCAGCTCAGAATGCGCATTAAGAGAGGCTGAGTGCTCATCCTCCTAGGTCTTCAGCTGTTAGACCTCGCTTTCAGCCTCCCAGAGCTTCGTGACGCTTGTCGCCTTCCTCCGCTGCCAGCCCACGCTGAGCCCACAATCATGCTCCTGGATCTTCTCAGCCATGAGATCTTAGATGAGCGTGTGAGGATGTTGGGCATCTACTCCCCCAGCGCAAAGATCATGCAGCCGCAAGCTTAGTCTATCCATTTCGTCTAGCCACAGCGCATGGGGGTGTCCTTGATGAAGCGCGTGATTAGATTCCACGACAGGCGGCCGACTATGCTGTTGTCTTCCTCGTCAGAGGTCGTTTTGTCCCAGTCTGCGCGATTGGCAGGCTCGTACGCAGGATACACCTACAGGAAGCCCTCAGCAGGATCTGCATCTGGCGTTGAATCTAGCGTGAAATCTGACGCCGAATCAGGCGCGACAGGACTAGGACCGGCCGACCAATCCTCTTCATCGGACTCCACCTCGATGACCTTAGGCACGACCATGCTGGTGGTCCCTCCGGTGATGATGTGTGTTGCAGCTTGGAGAGATGGGGGGACTATCGCCACCATCACTGGCATGCCCCTGGGAGGGACGCCACCAGACATCCCGACAAGTCATTCCGCAGCAGCCCACACCAGTCGAAGAACTGTACGACAGAGAGGGACATTAACGTTAGTTGCCATAGTCTACATATGGCGACAAGGAAACCAGTAGAGGAAACTTACGGAGATCGACCTCCTGGTGTTGCTCTTGAGTCGATACTGACAGGACCACGAGGTAAGGCCCTCCGTATACTTTTGGAAGGTCTGGAGATTCCGGAGGAGCCACCTCGGGTGCTCTGGTCCCACCAGACGCGAAACTGGACGCAGCCATAGGCGCGGGTTCTGAAGGTCCCGCATAATCACCCACCGAGGGGCGAGAACGAGGGTTGCAGACAAGTTCCTCCTACATGGCTCAAACATCGGTGAGAAGTCCATAGTAGCCCAAGAAATTTCTGTAAGGAAAGAAGTTCAGAATGCTACCTCGAGAGCCTCTGCGAAATAGTCGGAATCTGAGCCTTGATCTCCGACCTCTCCCTCCTCCAATAGGCTCTCTCCTCTAGCCTCATCCTCCCAAGAGGAGTCCTCTGACTCATCCAGTAGGGGGAAGCACTCCCTCAGATCGGCAGCTGACAACTGTGGGGGGACCATTCGATTCAGCAGTACCCTCACCCAGTCTGTCATTTGGCGAGGGACACCACTGGAGTGAACGTAATCCTCCAGCTCATCCAAGTATTGCTCTACCTCCGCCAGAGATGCCATGAAACCAGCCCAGACTGGGCCTATGCCCGATAATTCATTTCCGAGGCGATTCAGGTGGGCCCATATCTCGGGTGGGTTGAGGAATTTCCGGTTGACATCCCAAATGGCCTAGGCTTCCGGGAAGACGACATCCTCGGCCATGTCGATATGACGCAGCCGCTTCCCTGGAGCCTGAGTGGATATCCTACTAAATCCCCTCGGTGACTACCCCTTCGGATGGCCCTACTCTTACGGAATCACCGGATCTTCCACTGCTACCGCACCCTCGGTCGGTACTGGTCTCGCCACAATGGCATCCCCGCCACCACGAGAGGCCCTAGCTTCCCTCTGACCCCGGCCACGAGATAGAGGAGGCCCACCCTCACCGACCCGAATAGTTGGTTGTTTTAGCATCTCCCCTGGGTAAGAAGCTTCCCAACTAATGGCATACTCCCTCACCAATCCAAATGTGGCGGTGGACGGAGGAAATGCAATTCGCATCTTCCCATCTTCCCGTGTGAACATGAGCCACAACTGCCTCATCACACACGGGTGCTCCTCGTGACACACCTCCCAGTAGACCGGTGGGGTCAGCTGCTCGAGGCATCGGAACTGCCTTGAAAACTGATGTGGGGTGTATGGTTCGCAGAGTGGCTCTCTATCTACTCATGCCACCAAAAATCCACCTCAAAAGGCCAGGAGGTAAGCCCGATGTTCTTCTGTTCCCCGCCCGTCATCAGTAAGTATCCCCGTCAGCAATGGGAAGGGGTGTAAATTAAACTAATCCGCCCTCCACACCTGATTCAGCACCATCGGCACAAATAGTTTGAACAGGAAGCTCCCAATCGCATTCATGATGGAGGGGCGAAGATTTGATCCCTACGGTGAAATAGGGTTCGGATACTCATAGATCCCCCTCAAGTGTGCCGCAATCTACCCATACAGGAGGTGGAAGGGCCCACATATCCTTGGTGGCTTCATTCCCTCTCTAATGTGCTATAACATTCTGTACAATTTGGCGAGCATTGGAATCCCCAGATTGACCCACTACCCCATGGCCAACATGGACGCCATAATAAACGAGCTGGGCCGCACCCCCCATGCTTGTATCCCTCACAGGTAGAATCGAACCGCAGATGAGAGTCGCGATGAATGCCGCCAGCCTGACTATCGGTTGTTGTTCAGTGCTGAAACTGAAACCCCAAGTCTTCCATTGGTTGTCCTTAAGACCCGCCAATACAAGTGCTCCTTACCCCATTGGGCCGCCCTCGGACAAGTTCGAGTCCTTGGAGGGAACTCTCGATTCTCTGGGAAATTCAGGAAGCAATTGAACCATTTCTTAAAATGGACATCCCTCACTGCCTCCTTGTCCTCTCCAGGGACGAGTTCCCTCAGTACTAATGCCAGTCGCGGCATTTGCTCTGTATCCTCCCACGCGCTCATGACGGGGAGGAACTCATCATACATGGCCCCCAAGATCGGAACCCCAGAAATCTGGTGGATATCCCACAGGCTGATGCCCACCTCCCCTTGATGCAGGTGAAAGGTATTGGTCCTTGACAACCATCTACTCTGTAATTCCGGAATGAGTTGTTTCGGTTGGTAAATGTGGAATTGGGAGGCCCATGCCACCTCATATAACCCCACTCTCCTTAGATCGGCCCCAAACTCGTTGCATGAGGCGCCTACCCAGTAGGCCCAGGCCAAGTCATCAGTAATGTTTCAACCCTGGCATAGGTCCCAGTCATCGGATCATCCTTTCTTCGAATCCTGCAATGCCGCCTTCTGCATAGTATGGTAGAGAGGAGGGGAAGTCTTTGGTTGCAGTGGCTTCCCGTCAATATTGTTCATGTGGTTGTACAGACAGTAAGTGGTAACAGGTTTGAAGTCCTCCTACGCATGACCATCGGCCGCCCTGAACAATTGGTGCTAACATGGAGTGCTCCTAAACTAGAAAACTGGTTCCTCCCTACTCGCCTCAGGGATGAAGACATCGTCCCTCAATGTGAAGCCGTACAATGGAAGCTTCTTGCACTGCAGATAATTATTCTGACCCTCCGATAGCATATATGTCAAAGAAGCATGGCCTGAGTGGTTGCGGACCATCTCCCCAAGGCCTGGACAGTTGTCCATCTCATCCTGATGGGCGGCGTCTGCAAGCACCCCTAATACAGCTTCTCGATGGGCCATTTCAGTTCCGGCACTTAGAAAAGATTTTTTTTGAGAACGGGTCGTGAAGCTGGATCGCGAAGACGGATCGCGAAGGTCGGTCATGAGAACAAGCCACGGAGTCTGCCCTAGGCTAATAAACATGAGTTCTCTTGGTGCGGTCACGGATTCCAAGACTCGCGATGCTCGATTCGCGGAGAGAAGGCGCGGAGTACGCGGAGCTTCGCGAAATCGAGACCACAAAAAGACAAGGAAATCACGTGAAGACAAAAGAGGTCGACCCCCTATTTATAAGCGGCGACCCCATAGCATCGCGGCGCGCCTCACCCAAGTGGAGCATCGCGGCACATCCGGATCTGTGCCCCTAGTCAGCACCGTGGGCTCTCTTCATGATTTCGCATCGCGAACCGCCAAAAATTTTGGCAATTTTCCCTCAGACATCGACCCTTCACCCTCCGTGGATCCAAGTATGAGGTGGGTCATTTGTTGGCGCCAAAATATTTCACAAAAGGAAGGGATGGAAAAGGAGGTCGGCACGCTGCCTCGCGAAGTACCGACGAGAAGCACCCCGAGCATCACGGTCTCGCGAAGCTCCAGAGGCGGTCCTCTCCTTGAACGAATTTGACGTTTGCGAGCCCGCCGTGAAGCTACAGAGGTGGTAACTCTCTAAGAATACAGTTGACCTTTGTGATCCCACCACGAAGCTCCGGAGGCGGTACCTCTCCGTGAACGCATTTGAAGTTCCCAAGCCCGCCGCGATGCTCCGGAGGTGGTACCTCTACACGAACGAATTTGACGTTCGCGAGCCCGCCACGAAGCTCCGGAGGCGGTACCTCTCCTCGAACGAATTTGACATTCGTAAGCCCGCCGCGATTCTCCGGAGGTAGTACCTCTCCGCGAACGAATTTGACGTTCGTGAGCCCGTCGTGAAGCTCGAGAGGAGGTACCTCTCCACGAACGAATTTGACGTTAGCGAGCGCGCCACGAAGCACCTGAGTCGGCGGGTGAGTTCTGCTTTGTGGCACCCCTTGCCTATAAATACTGGGCTCTCCTTAAGTCCCCGGAACGGACAATCCGAACTTTCGGCTTCTCCTCTCCTGAATTGAAAAGCACTCTTTGCCCCGCGGAAATCATGAGCTCCGTGAGGTACTTCTACTTCGTGTGATGCCTTCACTTTGTCTCGTTTTGAGACCCTCTTCCGAGAGGGTTGCCCTTCGCGAAGCTCAAGGGAATTCGTGAAGGAGGGGGATTCCCAAGGGAATCCAGGCAGCCGCGGAGCATTTATGCTTCGCGAAACACCCAACCTGTACTAGTGATCCCTATTCTAAGGCAGGATAGCTACACATCGCGAAGCACACTACTTCGCCGCACCCTGCTTTGTGAGGCACCTCTTCTTTGCGAGGCGGTGCTCCGTGAATGTTGTTCTACTTCGCGAAGCACCCTCCACTCACACCTATGCACCATGCTAAGGCCAAGGCACTCCGCTTCACGAAGCACACTCCTTTGCTTGGCAATTATGCTTCCCGTGCGACCCTCCAGGTATGCACGATGTGATTTCAAAGTCCCACAGACAATACTACTCGTAGAGTTTCTTCATCTATTTCTTCTTCACATAGGAATGCTAACGGCTATTGCTTAATCGCATAACCACGCTAACTTGTACCCCTCGATGGTTCACTCTACAACCCCCCTTGACCACGACCTTACTGGTACCTTCCCTCCCCCAAGGAGCAAAGGGTACCAGTTATGTAAGTCATAGGGGTGTGGAGTGAACCCACCTCGTCCGAGCTGTAGGACGTTAAATTGCCAAGCACCACGTCCTCAACACATGATGTTAAACTCTGACCCGACCTCGTGCCGCTCACAAAGGGTCCCCCCAGCTCGAACATTTTTTAAGCCACTCGTCTCCACGGGAGTGGAATCACCCATCCACAAGGGATGATATCCTCCTTATTGGAGCGGCGTATGTTCTCGGGAGAAGGGCGACCCTAGTTCCCCAAAGGATGGCTGCACCCCTGCATCTCCATACTTTCCCACTACCAAGGTCAGTGGAGGGCGTGATAGGGAACGAGGCACCTCCCATAATTGGTCCCAAATTCCTTTTTCGCTACGTGTTGTCGCACTTCGGGCCTCCATCCTAGAGTTTGTCCCAGCACCATGCGACGCCTAACGCGTAAGACCCTCTTCGCTTCACACGGATGCAACCTTCGCGACATGATCTTTAGGTCCTTGCTGTCTCTTTTTTCTCACACTGAGCATTACTCACGTGGGCTTAGAGCTGGCATTGGCCATGACAATACCTCATCTAGCATGACGTTAAACTGCATGCCCTCGTCCAGCATGACGTTAAACTATATGCCCTTGTCCCGCATGACATTAAACAGCACACCCATTTGAACTACGAGGTCTTTGATCCATGTCAATGTATGGTACGTAGGAAGCCTCCACGAGGTTCAATCCCACCCGTCATCCAATTCACGTCAAGTTCTACCATCGTCCAACATGACGTTAAACTGAAATTCCAGTCTGACGGCAAGCCGTTGTGACCAACCCGAACTACAAGGACTTTGATCAATGTCAAGCCATGGTACGTAGGAAGCCTCCCAGAGGTTCAATCCAATCTCCCATCATACCAAGGTCCCTCATTTACATCGGTTCGCTGACACCCTTCTCCATCCTGAACTACGGGGAGTTTGATCCATGTCAAGGCATGGTACGTAGGAAGCCTCCACAAGGTTCAAGCCCACCGCCCGTCATTTATTCACGTCAGGGTTCACTCTCATCCAGCATGATGTTAAATTGTATCCCAGTCCGATGGGAAGACGTTGTGACAATTCTTGAACTACGAGGTATTTGATCCATGTCAGGGCATGGTACATAGGAAGCCTTCACGAGGTTCAAGCCCACCACTAGTGGACCCCTGGGTCTACTTTCACGTCGGTTCACCGATGAAACGCTTTTAACTACGAGGTATTTGATCCATGTCAAGGCATGGTACGTAGGAAGCCTCCCCGAGGTTCAATCCCATCTCTCAGTGGACCAAGGTCCACCTTCATGTCGGTTCGCCGACACCCCCCCACAAGTGGACCCCCAGGTCCAAATTCACGTCGGTTCGCTGACGAATTCCATCCTTTGAAATACGAGGTCTTTGATCCATGTCAAGGCATGGTATGTAGGAAACCTTCCAGAGGTTCAAGCCCACCACCCATCGGACCAAGGTCCATCTTCACGTAGGTTCGCCGATGAAGCCCCTCTAAACTACGAGGTCTTTGATCCATGTCAGAACATGGTACGTAGGAAGCCTCCATGAGGTCCAAGCCCACCACCACTAGGACACTCCTAGTCCTCCTTTTTCATGTCTGCCTTTCGATTTCCAACCTTAACTGCATGGTCTTTGATCCATGTCACGTCATGGTACGTTGGAAGCCTCTCAGAGTTTCAGGCCCACCACCTGCTGGTCACTCCGACCACATTTACGTTGGTTCCCTGAAGACATCCATCGGGCCAAGGTCCACCTTCACGTCGGCTCGCTGTCACCATTCCAAACTACATGGACTTTGATTCCCTGCCACGGGGATACGTTGGAGGTCTCTTCGAGGCTTAAGCCCAACTTCACTGTCGCCCTTGCAATGGTCCCTTACCATTCCCCCTCCACTCCATTCATCAATCCATCACCCACCCTGATTTTCACCCGGACCATCATATCCTGGTGAGACCATGCCGGTCCGCTCCTCTTCACAGCCATCCATAGGCTGGTTGTGGTATCGGCACCCCCTCAAGGGAAATCCCTCAATTTGATCCATTCTAGCTAATGCCCTAATCGGGATGATCCGTCTCCGTTGGACGTTTTACTCGCGGCATACCCTGTGCTCAACATAGGAAGCTGAGGAAAATCTCAGATATGTGTCTATGGAATATAATTCCCCATGCTCGATGTGGGATGCCTCGGGCTTCCACGCCCTCGAGAAGCCCTATGACCACGGATAATAGACAGACATGCCAGGTCCCCAGCATCCAGACACACTACTGATGCCTCAACGTGACTACTCCCCTGACTGAAGGTTGCTGCCCTAACCGGACCCTTTGGAATGTCCTGACAGAAGTAGTGTAATAAACCGGTGACCATTGAAACATGGCACTGGGAAGAGTTTCACGAACAACATATTAAATCTACGAGGGAGACCCGGACTAGGTGACGTGTTCTGAGGAGGAATCCACGGTAGGAAGAACCGACATCCCATCATCCCATTTCGATCAAGGAGCAGATGTCCCTGAATAAAGAGAGAATTCCTCCCGCCTTTCGAAAGCGGGAATGCGGGGAAACAGTGCAGCGCGTCCTCCTCTGCGGACGGACGGATGTACGCGCCCCGACGAAAGCGTCGAGAACAGTATGATAAAAAGATAGTCAGGTTGCTTGGAGTTCCCCACTTTATTGTATCTAATCGTGATCCCAAGTTCACATCTAACTTTTGTAAAGGCCTTTATAAGTCATTGGGAACTGAATTAAATATTGGTACAGATATTCGTCCTCACTCAGATGGGCAGTCAGAACGAACAATTCAGTCCTTAGAGGATATGTTACGTTCTTTCTCAATGGATTATCAGGGAAGTTGGGAGAAACATCATTCTTTTGTTGAATTTTCTTATAATAATAGATTTTATTCCAGTATACATATGGGTCCATTTGATTCATTATATGGAAATCGTTGTTGAACTCCATCTTTTTGGGATGAAGTAGGTTAAAGGAAGCTGATGGGACCAGAATTGGTAGATGAGATGGAAAAGAAAGTTTAGATGATTCAGAAGCACATGGGAACATCTCTTAGTAGAAAGAAAATTTATGCAGATAACCGGAGGAAGGATCCTTCTTTTTAGGTAGGTGATCATTTCATTCTCAATGTTTCTCCATGGAAAAGTGTGATGCATTTTGGTAAGAAGGGAAAGGTCAGTCTGAGGTTTATTGGACCTTATGAAATTCTGGAGAGAGTGGGATCAATTGCGTATAGTGTGGCTTTACCTCCATGTTTATCCTAGGTACACAATGTTTTTCATGTTTCGATGTTGATAAAGTATATGACAGATCTATCTCATGTTTTGAGCCCAATGGTAGTTCAGTTGGAAGAGAATAACTCTTTTGAAGAACAACTAGTTCAGATTTTTGACCGTAGAGAGCAAGTGTTGCGGAATAAGGTAATTCATTGGTTAAGGTTTTGTGAAAAACCCATATGGTTGAAGAGGCAATGTGGGAATCTGAAAATTCCATGAGGGATAAATACCCCCACTTATTTCTATAATTGAATTAAAATTGCGAGGACATAATTTTCAAAAGCGGGGAAGGATGTAACATCCCAAGTAAATGAAGAATAAGACATGTTTCATATTTATTAATATTTTTGAATTACATATTAATTTTACTTTAAAAGGGTTGCTATGTTCGATACCATACCCAATATGCAACAACCAGTTTCTTTGGAATATTACGTTGCACACTAGTAATATAATAATATTATTTTGAATGGTAGTTAACTCTAAGCCGTTGTAGTGGTAGTTATGAATGAAACTAACAAAAATATCATTATACATGTTTTTTAGATGTATTTACTTTTATCCAATAAATGTTAGAGGCTTAAAATGTGAATGAATCTAATTTTAAGAATAATTTACATTAAAAGGATGATTTACCACCTTTTAATGGAGAACCCTTATTAAATATAGTTTTGGTCACATTAATACATTCTAATTGATCATATATAATCTTTCTTTATTTTGGGGACTTCAAATTTTACATTGGGAAATTTTTGTTATTTTTCTGATAAAGATAATTTTTTAATGAATAGTGAAAATATTGAATTTTAATTCAAAATTTCTTTTTAATATAATTTATTTATATGGTTATATTATATTTCTAGTTGGTTTTAAAGTGAAATTAAAATATATCATTACCATTTAATCAAATGTTTCTAATTTTAATTAATTTCACTTTGAAATTAGACATAAACAAGTATCAATCATCTGATTGTAATTGTATCTTAAAAACACGCTATTGGTTTTAACAACGGGAATTAATTTTTAAATTAATTAATTCCACTTCTATGTTTTGAATTTGAAAAAATGGACAAAAATTTTGAATTCAGCATATCAAACAATTCTTAGGCTGATTTTTTGGGATTTGACTGAAAAACGTCAATTTTTGATGAATACTGACACCACATAGTGGTAGTTAAAATTACTGATTTTTTCATTTAAATGAAATTTTAACACTTCATTGAAATGAATTTCAAAAATCGGACATACATGGTTTTTTTCAAGAAGTAAAATGTGGTTCATTAGGATGAATATAATTTTTGGTGAATAGTTACTTTTGGCTTTTATTTACAGTGGTTAAAGGTAAATAAGGTAATTCAAGGTTAATAGAATGTTATAATAATTCAAAATTACATTAACAATTGTCCTAACCTTATTGGTTGAGTCCTTAACGACCATTGGCATCTTTGGATCTATTTTGGGACCCGCTTGATCGAATTGGAATTGATAATGACAATTTAGATTAATTAATTTAATATAATGGCCAAAATGACATAATCAAAAATATTTTAGTAATTAATTTTTATATGGTGTTATATAAGTCCTATTTTTGACTATAAATATTCTTTGGAAATATAAAATGATTTTATAATGCCCCGACCCTAGTTACCTAGAGTTGGTGCATTATTACATAACATTGGCATGATCACAAGAAAGATCAATTCTCGAAAGACTGATTGGTTTAGTAGCCTTGGAAAACTAGATATATTCATAATGTTTGACATTACATCATTAAGTGAAAAACTACTACAAGAACATATTGTCTCCATATCCCACACTATTAACCCCTCATAATATCCATGCAGGTCATTCATAATTTACTTCTTCACATCCTGGGAAAATAAAACCTAGAAAAGGGGTGAACTCAAATGCCCAGTAAGGATAACAAAATAGCGGAAACTTTCATAAATTAGAATAAACATTTAAGGAAGTGTATAACTAAAACAAAAGCCTTTTAAACTTGAACTTCAACATAGTATGGAAAAAATAAAATGAAATAATTCCATTTACTTATTCACATGGATCTTCTACTAATCGAATAATCACATGCAATATCAATAACCACTTTCATAATGATGGAATGCATAATTCTAGACTATCATAACCACATAGCCAAGGCCTCGTGCCAAGAATACAAATAAGATTTGGTCAAGGACTTGTGCGAAGACACTATTTTGTCTCATGAGACCTACCGATGCATCGAGGATCTATAGCGGGCTCCTCCCGTCACATACTAAGTCCAATGAATTCCTGTATGAAAAGTTTTAAACATAACATAAACATTCGTATTAAAACTAGCATACGAAATGTCAATACTTTCACCATAAACTATGAATGGTATAAAAATAGCACATCCACGGTCAAACATATCACAAAACCTTTAATACAATATAGAAGTTTTGTATCACAATAAATCAACTTCATATAATCATAAAATCCATCAATGGATGTTGACATAGATGAAATCAAAACTATTTGAGAGAAATATCTCCTTTTTTTGAAATCATTTAAAAGTCACACATCTATAAAGGAAGTAATTAAAAGAGATTTTTGAATCAAAGTGTCCCATACCACTTTGAATCTTTTTAAAGGAATTAACATTTTAAAAACATTCCTGCCCATATAAATAAATCATTAAAAACCATTTTTAAGACATGGAAATTTATTAAAAATATTTAGAAAGATAAATCTTTAAAACATTTAAAATTCTGATTTTGATAAAGAGTACCTTTCCGAAATTATTAAAATATTCATTTTGAAATTATTTAAAAGTCACATCATTATAAAATAAAACATTTTCTTTGAAAATATTCTTATAATCTTGTAAGGGAATCTTTGATGATTTTATAATGGTGGTAAATAGCCGCACCCGCCGTATAAGTAAAAAAACATTCTTACCTTAATTCGGTCGAAAAGGTTAAAAAGTACCTTGTTTGGAAAACGACCAAAAGATTCCTTTATAAACCCATAAGGGTATAAATGACTTTAACTCATATTATTTTTAAATAGTAAAAATGTTTTGAAATACATTTCGAAGAAACATGGATGTGGATGATAAAGAAATCCCAGTAGATAATTACGTATAAACAGCCTCGGATAATGAAGAGATTGCGAAATAACCCTTTACCTTGTACTTTTCCTTGGTTGGGGTAGGTTAACCTCCTGTATAATGGTGAAATAATTTTTATTAAATTATACAAGAATCATATATGTTAATATGATATCATATATGATCTTTTAACATTGATTTGTTAATAATATCTTAGAATTATTGTCGTTTCGGGTGTTAACTTACTCGTTTTCTTTTATATGATTTGTTACATAAGCCGTGTTTGTTATGGATAGGATGTATCTTATTCATATACAGAATGATATCAAGTCCTTAAACATCATTTTTAAATCATCAAATGATAATTATTCTTTAATGGATACGATGGAGAATGAATCTTATCGAGTCCGTGGAGACGGTAGTCTGTACGTACGCACGAGCGACAATATCATTCTATTGATATTAAAATAATATATAAATGGATGGTATATCATATATACAGAATCATTAACATGTTATATTTATTATTTACATGAGTTACACATCATTATTATACCCATCCAAATAATAATATATTGAATAACAATTACACCACGACGTGGAGACGGTAAGCCATACGTACGCACGTATGGTGACATGTTATTCAAAGGGTGGATAGAATACTGAATATGGTTGTACCATATTTATAATAACATCACAGTATATATAAGATACTGGAGTTATTATTTTATAATGGTAAAAACAAATAAAGAAGAAGTGGAAGAAGAAAGGAACTTGAAAAGGGGTGGTGAAAACATTACCTCTTCTTCAGGTTCTTCCTTTTGATTTGATCAAAAGGGCTCCTTAGGTTGTCTTTCTGATCAAACTAAGGCCTCTAGGTTGTATTGAGGGAAGTTGGGAGAGTATTTGGGCAGAGTTTTCCCGATCCAAAAAGGCTTTTAAGGTGTGAATAAATGAAAAGGAGGAGTGCCCTTTTATAAGAGGGGTGAGGGGCACCTTTGGAAAAGCTAGAAATATTAGTTTATAATAAATTCATATTCGGTTTCTAATAGCTCCAAAGTTTATTATTTAACTGTTAAGGTGGGTAGGGGTCTAAAACAACTCAACCAATAGAATTTAGACACGTTTGGGTACTTATATTAACCTTATCTTTATGTATTAACTCTAAGTTAATTAGTTTCACTTTTACAATGTCTCTTTGTATTTTTATATAATATGGTTAATAAACCTACTATATACATACAAGAAACCCCCAAGTGGTCCATTAATGAGACAACTAACATGACATAAGTCTCTTGGCCGAGCCTTATATTTTTAGGAATTTAATACCAATTAATAATATAATATTTGTTTTAAAAACTCTTTTTTGTCAATTTTGACACTATTCAAAAGTTGATTTTTGTGAAACACATAACAGATTTATTACTTCGATCAAAGTCAATTGAATCAAAACTAAAATATCATATTATCCTATAAAATTAGTTTAATTCATTAAAAGTTACATATTTTATTTATTTGGGTATTTATAATATCAATTATTTTGATTTTTCACTATTATAGTAATTACTGCATCATCATTTTGTCATAAATAAATTAAATTATTTAATGTCTAAAAATTATAAATAAAATATAATTATGTAGGAAATCGTTTTATCTTCCTAATGAATATTTATAATTTAAAATACAACATATATAACCCTATGTAAAAACTGTTTTTCTAAAAGATATATACTTATGTCATTTTTGTACTTATTTTAACTTAATTAAAATAAAGTGTCCCTATCACCTACAAGTGGCTCCATGGGGTCCCAAAATCGACTCAAAGATGCCTATGGCCGAACATGTATCAACCAATAAGTCTAGGACACGTTTTATGGTAATTTAGTATTATTATAATATTATTTTTAACCCTTATTTACCGGATTTACCCTTAACCATGGTAAATAAAATATTTACCGCAGAAATTATTCAAAATATCTGAAAATAAAAGTTAACTATTTACAAAATTTGAACATCCTGATTCAAAATATGGAATTCATTTTTCTAAATTCAAAACACAGAAGTGGCAGAAATTAATTTAAAATTAATTCCCGTTGTTAAAACAAAAAGCGTGTTTTTAAGAGATAATAACTATCAAAAGATTGACACTTGTTTATGTCCGGTTTAATTGTAAAATTAGGTCCAATGACCAAAATTATATTAAATGGTAAAAATATATTCTATGTATACTTTAAAACCACTCAAATTCATAATTTATCACTATTAATTATTTTGATTAAAAAAGATGTTTTTAATTAAAATTTAGTAATTTTCACTATTCATCAAAATATTAAAGTTATCTGAAAAGTACCAAAATTTCACCTTCGGCTAAATTCAATACTCCGAATCCAAAAATGAAGTCCATTTTGAAATATAAAATATATATAATTTCAAAAAGTAGGTATTACTATTCATAACGGCTAGTTTGATTGGTTGTGGTGTGTGTTAGAACTCGAAGTTGCGTACAACACGAGCTACTGTATTATTCAATGGAAATTGTACCGTGGAAGCTTGGGATGTTTCATTTTAAATTTTTTTGATGTCCCCATTTAGTCAAAAAGTTTAAAATATTTTATTTAAAAAGGGTTCACTATTAATAGTTGGTAAAAGTGCAATACTGAAAATGAATTTATTCTTACATTATGTCTAAGAAACTCATAATATGGATTCTAAAATTATAAGGATTATATAAAGTTTAAAATTTAGTTAATACTCTTAATAACCTCTTTTGAACGGCTTGTTTGGTAAGTCATGATATGCTTGAACTCGATGTTGCCTGTAGTGTAAGTTATTTTATTATTTTGAAGAAATAACACACTATAAAATCTTGGGGTGTTACATTCTCCCCTCCTTCAATAAATTGAGTCCTCATAATTTGAAATTGTTATTCAAAAATAAAAGGTTGAAAATAAAAATATCTCTGTGGGAAAACCCACATCGGAAATTGGGTAACTGAAATTTAGTTTTAATATGAGGAAAAGAGAAATGAAAGGGTCACCGCCAAATTATGATCTCGATTAGGAGAACATTGGTGGCAATTAGAGACATATAATTTGAGGAAAAACGTAAATATTTATAGGTAGTGATTTGGTCATCAATCACAAACAAGTTTAAAATTGCGGTCCTTAAATTCATCAATCTACGATAATTTAAAATACCATCGATTCAACAAAACATAAGGTATTAAGATAACACATTTTTGACATTTCAATATATCTTAGTTGAAATCCCACATCGAAAAATGAAATAATGAGGCCTCTATATAAAATAAAGTGTGGAAAGTATGAAGATTACCAAAAATAACACATACTAGGGTTCCATGTAGGAAAATATGGATATGGAAGAGAAATATAACCATCAATTATCTGATGGAGAGTGGTAGAGAACATGGCTATGAAAAGACCAACAATCCCAAAGCCATAAATTAGTGATTATTTAAGGTACCATCTAAGACAACATTTTTGTTCTAAGTTCCTTTTCTTAATGTTGAGGAATTTATTTATGATATTGGCTAAGATCATAAAGAGATATACTAAATTTATAATTAGAGTTTTCTCCATTAATAAATTTCTGCCACAAACTCATCTTTCACTCGTAAAAAAAATTCTATTTATACTATTCATATAGGGTTCCAAAATAAATGAATTTATAATTCATCAACCAGATCTTTTTAAAAAAAACTACATTATTTAATCTAGGACATCTCGTGGGCCAGTGGTAGGTGATACACCCTTGTCGCCCTTCGGTTGCGGGTTCAAGTCTCGCGGCCTTGCCTGTCACAACGGGTTGCCGCCCGACCTCTGGGTTGTCCTTTTATGGCAATCAAAAATTAATCTCAAACTAGAATTTATCCAAAATTCTTTTGTCCAAACTCACAGTCCAATATTTATAAGGGAGGTAAACTTAATGTAGATCCTTTTTACCCCGTAATAGCATATGAATACCTTCATCTTGTATTATTTTAAAACACTGAAACATCCTGAATTACCATAATACTTATTGATTACATTCATGCTCCCTTAATCCATATAGAATGATGGATATACTTCATCAATCCAAAATTGTTTTAAACCCCAATAATGATGGAATATAAAAATCATTAATCAGCTTCATGGTAGTCAAGAATATCCATTATAATTTATCCAAATCAATCATGTATTATTCTAAAATCACTACCTCGGTATCAGAACCATATTATGGTTTATCTTTCTCTCAACCATATATTTTCCAAAAATTTAACCTGCTATTGAGTCACTTTTCTTTGTTCCACACAATCTCAAGTCCTTAATGAAATAGTATTGCAGTACAATCCTTATATACTCCATAATTATTATAACAAGTACATTGTTGATACAACACTCAAATGACATAATCAACATAAGAACTCTAATCATTTCTCTTCATCTGTGGTAGTATCATAACCTGATTATTATCCAATAGAATCATTTGCGGCATAGTCTGATGACTGGGACATAGGTTCGCGTAGTGTCCAAACTCTTTGTAAATGAAGCATTGTACATTTGAAACCATTTCCTTACCTTTGAAGTCACGTACTTTGTGCCCTTTTCCTCCACACTTATAACAAACTCCCATTCCTTTCAGAAAAGTTCCAGGGTGTTTCTTCCCACAGTTATCACATACGGGAAAATTCTTATTTTCCCTCTTCCCTTTATCCATTGTTCTATCTTCCATCCTTTTCTTCTCTTGCTTCCCTTCGAAGCCATAGGACTCAGTAAAATCTTTACTTATCTTATCAACACTAGATATTATTTCTTCATATGACGATAATACATGGGAGACTATTTCTCTTATAAATTTTGGCTTAAGACCATGAAAGATATGATCCTTCTTTCTCTTTGGATCATGTTCATTGTTGCAGTTCTCATTCCTTCTACTGGGCACCATTTCTAAACAATGGCATACACTAGATTAGTTTATGAATAGCAATACCTAATCCCAAACTTGTAAGACACATAACATAAATTAAATAGTTCTTGGATATAATCCATAATCATAAAAATTTCTCCTTTGAGGAAGTAAATCCACATAAACCCTTCATAATGGTTTGTAAAGAAAATGAGAATTATCCTAAGCATATCCCCCGGGTGTGTCGTAACCAAGAGTGCAGCAAGGCCCGTTTTCGTGCACCAGTTCCCGTTCGAGTCTAGCTCAAAGCGGTGTTTTCAGGTTTTACCCCTAGGTACATCTGTGCCAGAGCCGCCTCTACCTGCTCGTATCCAGACAGGGATGTATTGCTCAGAAAACTCACAAAATCTCTACAATACCAAAATTGTAAGAAGTTCTTCTATACTAATCCTAAAAGTCCATCTTAAATCTATGATATCTAATCATAGTTTATCTAAATCTAGATTCCAAGGTTTGTACTAAAGTTCCTCTGATACTAACTGTAACGCCCCGACTCTAGTTACCTAGAGTCGGTGCCTTATTACATGACATTGGCATGATCACAAGAAAGATCAATTCTCGAAAGACCGATTGGTTTAGTATCCTTGGAAACACTAGATATATTCATAAATTTTTACATTACAACATAAAGTGAAAAACTACTACAAGAACATATTGTCTCCATATCCCACACAATTAACCCCCCATAATATCCCTGCAGGTCATTCATAATTTACTTCTTCACATCCTTGGAAAATAAAACATAGAAAAGCGGTGAGCTCAAATGCCCAGTAAGGATAACAAAATAGCGGAAACTTTCATAAATTAGAATAAACATTTAAGGCAGTGTATAACTAAAACAAAAGCCTTTTAAACATGAACTTCAACATAGTATGGCAAAAATAAAATGAAATAATTCCATTTACTTATTCACATGGATATTCTACTAATAGAATAATCACATGCAATATCAATAACCACTTTAATAATGATGGAATGCATAATTCCAGACTATCATAACCACATAGCCAAGGCCTCGTGCCAAGACTACAAATAAGATTTTGTCAAGGCCTTGTGCCAAGACACTAGTTTGTCACATGAGACCTACCGATGCATCGAGGAGCTATAGCAGGCTCCACCCGTCACATATTAAGTCCAATGCATTCCCATATGAAAAGGTGTAAACATAACATAAACATTCGTATTAAAAATAGCATACGAAATGTCAATACTTTCACCATAAACTATGAATGGTATAAAAATAGCACATCCACAGTCAAACATATCACAAAACCATCAATATAATATAGATGTTTTGTATCATAATAAATCAACTTCATATAATCATAAAATCCATCAAAGGATGTTGACATAGATGAAATCAAAACTATTTGAGAGAAATATAGCCTTTTTTTAAATCATTTAAAAGTCACACATTTACAAAGGAAGTAATTAAAAGATATTTTTGAATCAAAGTGTCCCATAACACTTTGAAACTTTTTAAAGGAATTAAAATTTTAAAAACATTCATGCCCATATAAATAAATCCTTAAAAACCATTTTGAATACATGGACATTTATTAAAAATATTTAGAAAGATAAATCTTTAAAACATTTAAAATTTGGATTTTGATAAAGAGTACCTTTCCGATATTCTTAAAATATTCATTTTGAAATCATTTAAAAGTCACATAATTATAAAATAAAACAATTTCTTTGAAAATATTCTTATAATCTTGTAAGGGAAGCTTTGACGATTTTATAACGGCGGTAAATAGCCGCACCCGCCGTATAAGTTAAAAAAACATTCTTACCATAATTCTGTCGAAAAGTTTAAAAAGCACCTTGTTTTGAAAAAAACGGAAAGATTACATTATAAACCCATAAGGATATAAATTACTTTAACTCATATTCTTTTTAAATAGTAAAAATGTTTTGAAATACATTTCGAAGAAACATCGATGTGGTTGATAAAGAAATCCCAGTAGATAATTACGTATAAACAACCTCGGATAATGAAGAGATTGCGAAATAACGCTTACCTTGACCTTTTCCTTGGTTGGGGTAGATTAACCTCCTGTATAATGGTGAAATAATTGTTATTAAATTATACAAGAATCATATATATTAATATCATATCATATATGATCTTTTAACATTGATTTGTTAATAATATCTTAGAATTATCGTCGTTTCGGGTGTTAACTTACTCGTTTTCTTTTATATGATTTGTTACATAAGCCATGTTTGTTATGGATAGGATGTATCGTATTCATATACAGAATTATATCAATTCCTTAAACATTATTTTTAAATCATCAAATGATAATTATACTTTAATGGATACGATGGAGAATGAATCTTATCGAGTTCGTAGAGACAATAGTCCGTACGTACGCACGAGCGACAATATCATTCTTTTGATATTAAAATAATATATAAATGGATGGTATATCATATATACAGAATCATTAACATGTTATATTTATTATTTATATGAGTTACACATCATTATTATAGCAATCCAAATAATAATATATTGAATAACAATTACACCACGACGTGGGGACGGTAAGCCATACGTACGCATGTATGGTGACATGTTATTCAAAGGGTGGATAGAATACTGAATATGGTTGTACCATATTTATAATAACGTCAAAGTATATAAAAGATACTGTATTTATTATTTTAGAATGGTAAAAACAACGATAGAAGAAGTGGAAGAAGAAAGGAACTTGAAAAGGGGTGGTGAAAACATTACCTCTTCTTCGGGTTCTTCCTTTTGATTTGATCAAAAGGGCTCCTTAGGTTGGCTTTATGATCAAACTAAGGCATCTAGGTTGTAGTGAGGGAAGTTAGGAGAGTATTTGGGCAGAGTTTGGCCGAACCAAAAGTCTTTTAAGATGTGAAGAAATGAGAAGGAGGAGTTCCCTTTTATAAGAGGGGTGAGGGGCACCTTTGGAAAAGCTAGAAATATTAGTTTATAATAAATTCATATTCGGTTTATAATGGATCCAAAGTGGATTATTTAAATTTTAAGGTGGGGAGGGGTCGAAAAAAACTCAACCAATAGAATTTAGACTGGTTTGGGTACTTATATTAACCTTATATTTATGTATTAACTCTAAGTTAATTAGTTTCACTTTTACAATGTCTCTTTGTATTTTTATATAATATGGTTAATAAACTTACTATATACATCCAAGCGACCCCCAAGTGGTCCATTAATGAGACACCTAACATTATATATGTCTCCTGGCCGAGACTTATATTTTTTGGAATTTAATACCAATTAATAATATAATATTTGTTTTAAAAACCCCTTTATGTCAATTTTGACACTATTCAATAGTTGATTTTTGTAAAACTCATAACAGATTGATTACATCGATCAAAGTAAATTTAATCAATAATAATATATCATATTATACTAGAAAATTAGTTTAATTCATTAAAAGATTCATATTATATTTATTTGGGTATTTATAATATCAATTATTTTGATTTTTCACTATTATAGTAATTACTGCATCATCATTGTGTCATAAATAAATTAAATTATTTAATGTCTAAAAATTATAAATAAAATATAATTATGTAGGAAATCGTTTTATCTTTCTAATTAATATTTATAATCTAAAATCCAACATATATAACCCTATGTAAAAATTGTTTTTCTAAAAGATATATACTTATGTCATTTTTGTACTTATTTTAACTTAATTAAAATAAAGTGTCCCTATCACCTACAAGGGGCTCCATGGGGTTCCAAAATCGACCCAAAGATGTCTATTGTCGAACATGTATCAACCAATAAGGCTAGTACACGTTTTATGGTAATTTAGTATTATTATAATATTATTTTTTAACCCTTATTTACCGGATTTACCCTTAACCATGGTAAATAAAATATTTACCGCAGTAATTATTCAAAATATATAAAAATAAAAGTTACCTATTTACACAATTTTAACATCCTGATTCCAAATATGGAATCCATTTTTCCAAATTCAAAACATAGAAGTGGCAGAAATTAATTTAAAATTAATTCCCGTTGTTAAAACAAAAAGCGTGTTTTTAAGAGATAATAACTATCAAAAGATTGACACTTGTTTATGTCCGGTTTAATTGTAAAATTATGTCCAATGACCAACATTATATTAAATGGTAAAAATATATTCTAAGTATAATTTAAAACCACTCAAATTCATAATTTATCACTATTAAGTATTTTGATTAAAAAAGTTGTTTTTAATTAAAATTTAGTAATTTTCACTATTCATCAAAATATTAAAGTTATCTGAAAAGTACCAAAATTTCACCTTAGAATAAATTCAATACTCTGAATCCAAAAATGAAGTCCATTTTGAAATATAAAATATATATAATTTCAAAAAATAGGTATTACTATTCATAATGGCTAGTTTGATTGGTTGTGGTGTGTGTTAGAACTCGAAGTTGTGTACAACACACGCTTCTGTATTATTCAAAGGAAAGTGTACCGTGGAAGCTTGGGATGTTTCATTTTATATTTTTTTGATGTCCCCATTTAGTCAAAATGTTTAAAATATTGTATTTAAAAATGGTTCACTATTAAAAGTTGTTAAAAGTGCAATACTGAAAATTAATTTGTTCTTACATTATGTCTAAGAAACTCATAATATGGATTCTAAAATTATAAGGATTATATAATGTTTAAAATATAGTTAATACTATTCATAACCTCTTTTGAACGGCTTGTTTGGTAAGTCATTGTGTGCTTGAACTCGAAGTTGCATGTAGTGCAAGTTATTGTATTATTTTTAAGAAATATCACACTATGAAATCTTGGGGTGTTACATATTTCCTATATCATGTTATTTTTTAATGATTTTTAGACAATAAATAAATATATTATGTATGAAATAATAATGATGCAGTATTTACCTTATTAATAAATCATTTAAATAAATATGATTATAATGATTAAAATATTATCTGAAACATGTCCAATTCTGATTGGATGATTTTATTTCGACCATGACTCATATTATATTCTACTATAATGATTTTTGGACCATTATAAACTTAATATCATTATATAATAAAATAATAGTTTCACACATTCTTAAAGAGCCCCTCCTCCACCTTATAAAAGGAGACCACTTCTAACCAATTCCTCACATCTCTCAAGCCATTTGGCTCATCCAACCTCTACCAAATTAAGCTCTAAACATCTATATCCTCCTCTTTGTTATCTTTACATTAGTCATAAGTCACTTCAAGAAGTCCTTTGGTTCAAACCAAAGGAGTAACCCAATTTAAAGGTAACAGTTTCTCTTAAATTGTTTTCATTTATTTTACTTCTACAACCCCTAAACTCTTTTTATTTCTTTATTTTGTAACAACACCAGTATTCTAAAAATACTAGTATGATGTTATGAGAAGTATTAGAACCACACTTAAACACACCTCCATCTAATGGATGAAGAACATAATGTTTCTGTGGATGGAAAACTAACGCCTCATGAAACGATGATTGTTCAATTACATCTTACCACCACTCATCGTGGCCATTATGATGGAACTGTATTTATATATGATATATATTATGTTTATGATTTCATTATGATTCTATACTTCCCAATTATATAAATACATTATGGTTTCCATAGTGAGTAAATACGATAATCTCATTTGAGGAATTGTGGACTACCGCCCCCAGAATGTGATTTGATTCGTTAATGCCTTATGTGGGATGTATAAAGGATAAAATTAATTTAATTATATATGATTTATTTATAATATAAATGGTTTTGATTCAATATCATGTGATTATATTATTATTTAGAATATACATGGTTTTTATTCAATACCATGTGATTATTTAAACGACAAGTTATAATTATGTTATTGATTAAATAGAATATATTTTTAGTTATCTACCTCTCTATATTTATATTTATAAATTTATTCTTAAATTATATTTTATGTTTACCCTTATTGATCTTTTGAGTCTACCCATTTATTATGATTTATTTTCCCCAATATACTAGGAATTATTTTATGATTTATATATAATTATATTATAATGCGAAACATGTTGGTATAAAAATTTTTTGTGGTTTTTTGTATTAGAATGTAATACAAGAATCATGTATGTCTGTACTTTAACAAGACTAAAAAAACCGATCATTACATCAATATTCAAACCCATTTATCCAATGAAGATGTAATAATATAGATAGTAACTCCATGTTTATAGTCTCAGGGTTAGAAAATTTATTTAAATCATAAGTTTTTACGTTGAATACCACTTAAATAAATAATTTCCTCATAATTTGGCTCATAATATCAAAGAAATTTATTTAGGGAACATGTAAATAACTATTCAATTATAGATGGACATGAGTGTTTTTTGGATATTTAATGAGATTTCACTGTATTAGAAACTAATTTTATGATCATTATAAATAGATCATACTGATTCCAAACTTTAGAAAAAATTATACTAAGGTATGAAGATATATATTTGTAAATAATTAACTCCAAAATTCATTAAACATAATTATTTGATAAAAACCCCACTAAGAGTTATTATTTATAAATATATATATACTAGTTTGTGAAAACATTCCTAACATATGAATTTGGAAAATTTATAGATCAATAACACCATCTATCAAATTATTTTTAGATTTATAAGTTTCTTATTCTTGGGGTTATTGGTGACTATTTCCCCCATAGTCCCTTGGATTGGGACATTGAGTCACATAATTCATAAATGGCGTTAAATTAATGTGATTTGGTTATGTAGCTTCTCAAAGTCCAAAAAATTGGGACTCTACTGGCTATCATCTCCATATATATATATATTATTTACCATTAATTTTATTTAAATTTCTCCATTAATATTCCTATTTTTTTAATGTAGGATATTGAATATTCTCTCATTCATCTTCATTGTCTACAAAATTTATGTGAGATTACATGACAATATTCTTTGGTATGTTTTTCATTTTTACTAATTCCATCTTTTTAATCAATTTTATTGATATCTAGTTTTCCATAATCACTAGATTTATCAGTCTAACCCTTTTAATTTTTTCATTTTCAATGTGATAGATTTAGTGGTTTCAGTACAATTCATCCATTACACTTTTCCTTTGGGCATTATTTATTACTAAATCAAAAAAATAGTTAAAATGTGAACTGATCATTACAAGAGAATTATTATATATAACCAAATTTAAATTTAACCTCAATATTTTCCACATTATAACAATATAATGTAATTATAGAACACAACATATATCTTACTCGGTCTAACCTATATTAAACCTACATCTACATTTTCATTCATTTTTTAAAAAAGGTTACATTTATTTGGGTTTAATGAAACTATAAATCCATTTCCAACAAATATTGATCACAAATTACTATTAACATTTTAATATATTTTACACCAAAAAATCATTAAAATCTATATGGAAAAAAAATTCTCTATTACAATATATATAAAAAGGAAATTAATATCAAACATAAATTATAATTATATATCATTAAATTAATGTTATCCCTTGTAACATTTCTCCAATGATATCTAACCTAAACATATTCGAATATGTTAAAATAGTATATGAATGTAATTAGAATAAACAAATGAATATCCTCTAGGATAGTAAAATTATGTGTATTGATTGGCCTTTTTATAATGTATTATGTGGTGAAAAAATAAATAAACAACATTACCTTTTCATAAATGATTCCCCATGGTGAATTTGTGCTAGATCATGGATCAACATATATTGTAGATTGAGATGAAATTTCTAAGAGAACTGTCCAATATTATCTTTATTAAAACTGAAATATTCTATTCTACCTATATAATTATTTCTTCCACATGTCTATTTGGTATTCACTAAATTCTTATTTTCAATATCCGAAACATATACATTATTATATGAATTAACATGAAGGGTTATCTGTACCGATGAAATTATGATCAACCATAACATTTAATCCTTTAACTAACCCAAACAACATCTTAATCGTCTGTGTTATATAAAACCTACTCTGATAAAAAATATAACACATCAAACCCAAACTCATATTCTTGGTTCCATAATCAAATATTTTAAAAACAATCATAAACTCCATATATATATATATATATATATATTAATATACATAAATATCCATATATTATTTTTTAAAATTTAGCATTATATGTCTTCCCATAATCATCATGGTTGATAGATTTAGTGAATTAATATAAAACATACCGTAATGAGACCCATGATTTTATTAAATACTGGATATTTTTTCACTCTAAATAAGATTCCACATAACCAATATAATGTCTTAAACCTATCACATTAATTTTTATGTGGCTGACCTATTATAAATATCATGTGTAATACAATAATTTATAAACCTTGGAAATAGAAACTATAGAAGGGAAGGAGTCAAACACAATACCACAGAAATATATAATAGATGTTTTCAAAAACTATACATGTTCTGTAGAATATTTCATGAGTAAATAATCTGAATTATAACCTTATCAGTTGAAACATAATGCATTTTATATCTATAATAATAAATAGAAACATGGATATAAATAATAATAATCTCATATTAATGGAATGCACAATTTCATATGTAATAAATTGGTATTCTCTAATGTCCCAATCTTGACATACATAGACATTGCATATCATTTTTGGAATACTTAATATATTAAAAAAACAAATGCCCAATGTCTGTATTAGTTTAGTGTAATTTGAAACTCACAACATTGTCTTCTAACTTTGTGAAATATATTCAACATATCCCAAAACAATATTCCCCATTTTTTCAGTAGACAAACCTTTATTTATATCCGGGGGAAAAGAATACATAAAAAGGGTGAGCTCAAAAACTCATTAAGGGTAATCACGAAGAGCATAAACAATAAACCTTTTAACCTAAAGACATCAAAATATTGTGACATGAAAAAAAAATCTTGGCAGTAAATAAGGAATGGATCATAAATGGACATTAAACATGATATAATAACATTGGAATGAAACATGTAATTGTGGAAAACTACTAAACACATAATATGATTCCTATAGTAGCCAAAGAATTTCATCCAATACCATCATTGTGAATGAAGTCCATTACTAAACCAGATTTACTTATCGTTCGAGCCATGTATTACTGAACTAATTTACAAGTCGTTTCAGTCATTTATATCTCATTAGATATAAATCATTAATCAATGCATTTGATTTGGATATAGTTCCGACACATCTCATAATTAAATCATTGGTCCAAGTGCCACAAAAAAATCATTCATCACAGCATAAACCATGAAATAATTGGATTTCTTAAACATCAATACCTCACAATATAATCCATTTAAATACCATTCTATAATTAAAACAATAAAATCATATTAATAATTTTTATATAAACACAAACCTATTTAAATATAGTAATCATAGATGGAATTTATATTCGAAAAACCACTTAATCCATGATCATGATGAAAATATCTTTTCTTCTTCAAAAAAATTATCATTCCTCAAAATGTTGCGCAATATAAAAAAAGCAGATGAAAATATAAATAAAAATTTTTAGTTTATTATTCATTGAAATATGATTTCATGATTATGTAAAAAACTTTTCCTAGTGTGTAGGATAAAAAACAATCACCTCATACTTTTTCTGGACAAGTCAAAAAGTACCTTGTTTGGTGGACAGAAAAATTCATTATATACCATGTCGTAAAAGTAAAAATTCATAAAAATGAATTTAAACATACATATAAGAATAATAAATAAAATTAAAATTTTATTAGAAAACATGTACATGGATGATAAATATATCCTTATTAAATAAATACATATAAACAATATCGGATAAAAATGAGATAGAAAAATTATCCATTACCATATATATGATTTCATTCATATGTGTCTAAAACTACTGTATAGTTGGAATAAACATATTATTAACTATTAATAGAACCATTATAATATTTATGATATCATATATGTTTTAATTTTGTATTTTTATTTCCTTTTTATTTGTTAATTGAATGTTAATCCAACATTTTGGGTAATAATTGTTATATTTATCATACGTGTTTGGACTTTTTAGTCTTGATATAATTACATAGATCATGATTTAAGTAATTCAAGAATGTAAAACATGATTTATATATCATATATAATAATTTTATAAATGTATAAATTTAATATATATATATATATATATTTGAATACACCATTTATGGAGACGATAGGTCGTACATACGCATGAACGTTATTTTCGTTTCCTTATTAAATTTAATTTAAGTAAGTAAATGACATGAATATATTCATAAATACTGTATAATATTTATTTCGTATATTTAATGATTATTTATTATATATTCTTAATTATAATTCTCGGATAGTTAACGTGGATAATGAATCTCATCGCATCGGGGGGACGGTAATATGTACGTACGAACGAGTGATGATAATGACCCCATAATTTTTTAATGGTATAAAAGTGTATGTTGTATAATATCGCATTAATATTATAATTTATAATTATTATAATAATATATAGTTATTATTTAGTCCATTATACTGATCCATGTATGTTGGTTCTGAAAAACTAATTACACGACAACGTCAAGACAGTATGTCATATGTACGTACGCACGTTGATTTCATTTTTCAGAGGATAGATAAAAGGTTAAATAGGGTTGTTTCATATTTATTATGACATATTTGTATATGATTGATAATAATGTAATTACTTTATAATTTAACATCCTATAGAGAGGATGTTGAAGAAGAAATGTTTTCAAAATAATTTTTAGAAGATGATACATATTCCTTAACGTGCTTCCATTAAATATCAACATAGAGCTCTGGGGTTGGTTTTTTGACATGTCCAGAACCTATATAATATTACATGGTATGTTGATAACAGAAATGGTCTGGTATTTGATGAGTTTGAAGTCTCAATATGGATTCAATTAGAAGAAATAGTAGGTTACCTTTTATAAGAGAGGAGATGTGCTCTTTTGAAAAATCTCAAAATATGAAATTTTTTTAAATTAAATTTCATATCAAAATAGTGTAAAACATTTTTAGTTCTATTATATGATGATTTTTGTTTGAATACTCAAAATATATAAATTTTTAGACACGTTTTGAATATTTTTATTTTTGTATTTTTGGTTTTACATATATTTTATCCTATTTAACATAACTTTATATCATCCTATTTTCACATTATGGGTTAATATAATTACCATATAATATCAAAAAAACCCAGAAAATGATATTTATGACATATTTTGACATATATTAACAATTTTGAAAATTCATATAGTTTTTGGAAATTAATATAATTTATTAAACTAGTTTATGTTTAATGGTGTAAATTATGCCCATTTTGGACACTATTCATACATTACTTTTTAAAAAATTTATAACAACCTTATTCCGTCAAACCAAATTCATTAAATCATCCCTAATATGTCAATATACTCCATAAAATTCATATATTGAAAAAATGTGTTTAAAATAAATTTATTTTAATATTTATAATTCATTTATTGGAATTTTTCAATAATGAGGTTATCAATACATCATAATTGTGTCATAAAAAATTTATTTTTCTATTGAATAAAAAATATAAATAAAAAAACTAAGATATAGTAAAACATTATATCATCGTAATAAATATTAATATACATAGTGATCAGTTATATTTCCACATATTAAAATCTATTTAGTAAAAGATATATGTATATGTTATAATTATCATACATTAAATGAATTCTTATAAAATGTCCTTTTCACATCCTTGTGAAGCCACAGGGCCCCAAAATCGACCAATGGATGGAAATGGCCGAAGATATCTCATCCAATTGTATTAGGACACGGTTTAGGGTAGTTTTACACTATTAAATTAATATTTTGTAAACTATATGTATCATATTTATCTTTTAACCATGGAAAAAATGATTACTGAATTTAATATTCATAATTACCAAAAAAAATAGAAACAATTTACACATATTTATCATTATGATTTAAAATATGGAACCTATATTTCAAAATTCAAAAAACATAAGTTTTATTAATAAATTTAAAATTAATTTCTATTGTCATAACCGAAAAGTGGGGTTTTAAGAAGTAATAACTATCAAAAGATTGACATGTGTTTATGTCTAATTTGAAGGATAAATAACTTTCAATGAACAAAATTGGATTCTATGTTAAAAACAAATCTAATTACATATTTAAACCAATTATATGTTCAATCTAAAAAATAAATAAATTATATGAAAATGGATTTTTTAATTAAAATGCGGTATTGTTCACTATTCATTAAAATATGATTTTTATCAGAAAGATTCCAAAATTTTATAAAAAGTGCATTTTTCCCTTAATCAAAATAAGAAGTTCATTTTATCAAATATAATCTATATAAGTATAAAAAATATATTTAAAAATGCATCTCCATTAAAATGCCAGAAAATTAAATTTTTTTTTAAATAATTATTTTTTCTGAAAAATTTCTTCTGTCCTCATACCATGTTATAGATAACATGTAAGATGATTTATAATGTTATAAATTTCCAAAATTTGTAAAGAAAATTAATAAAATCTAATATATATATCCCATTAAATAATAATATATTAATAATATATACTTTTTAGTGAGACTAGGCATAACGTGCAATGAATGCTATCAAGGAAGGTCGTTCTTGCGTGTAACAAAAACCAAGTCATTGTTGTGGGCAGTGTATGCTTTATTTAGTGTTTCATATAACATAATAAAAACATAACACATTTATAATTTGAACATAATCTATACACATTGTGTCGTGAAATGAATTATATCAAAAGAACATGAAATAGTATGCAACATTATCCCGGAATAGTGTTGGAGATACTGCAAGTTAATACGGTGTTTCATAAAGTGAAATATAATATGGTTGTAGCGTACAAAAATATACATCAAGAAATTTAAATGATTCTATCTCATAAAATCTTGGTGTGTTACATTCTACCCCTTAAATGAATTTCTCTCTCAAAATTCATTGGGGTTTTAAATTTTTTATTGCTTGAAAGATTCATTCCTAAAAACACACATTGAAAATAGGGATACTAATACTTTATTTTAAAACATAAAGTTAGAAACATAATAGTTATCCAATGCAACTCATCCCTATGTGTCCACATAAGATAACATCGGTGGAATGTAAAAACATGGATATAGAACAGTAATCTAACCATCATGTTTTGATGGATAATAATAGAGAATAATGTTTGGAGAAATATAACTACTAGAAATCTAGAAATATTCAATGATTTAATGTACCATTAGATTTAGTAGATAATATGGTTCGGGGATAACATTTTTCAGTTTCAAGATGATTTTCATAATGTAGAAGTAATTTTCCATAGGATAAATAGTTACATGATTTTGGAACAATATCACCATTATTCTTGCCTTGAACAATTTACACATCATCTCTTATATAAAGAAATGATGATGATTTTTTCATTATTGAAGTGTTATCATATCTTTTGAAAGAATAATAGGACATTCCATGTATCTCAAAATATTTAATCATATGTAATAAAAAATGTAGATGACCAAATATAGTGAGATAATTCATTAATAAAAAACATCAACATGATTATAACATATATTATCCATAAATGGATAACAATACAATCCTTCCAAAAACTAAAATTATAAATCACTAAAAAGATGTCAACGAAATCAACATAAAGTGTATCTACAAAATTCTTATAGTAGTTATTCATTGTCAAATTCCAAACATGTGCATACCATAATCATTTATTTTCTTGAAACATGATAATTACAAGAATTACCATAGAACCATAGAAAAACAATGTGTTCTATCAAAAGTAACTCTTTCAACGCATCAAAAATTCAAAAAAATTTATATACTCTTACCATGATATCACATTGTCCATATATCAATCATGATGTTATCAATAATATAAAACATCTCATTATTTCCTTATCCATTTATTATGATCATATCATGTTCGTTCCAAAAATATATGATTTACCATTCATGGATACTACTAACATTCAAAATATAATTTCAAATACATGACGAAAAAATTGTGTAACAATACATATATTTATCTTTATTTCACTATACCAGACATTATTCTTGATAAACATGAAATCATTCCATTATCATCTTAAACCATTGATTGAGCTTCATTATATTAGTCCTAAAAACTTCTTTCATCTCATATATAATTTGTACTCTCTTCATCGTCATCTATTTAAGTACTAACCATATGACCATATTGATTATCTTCATGATATTTTCCCTTAGGGAATCCATTTTTATAATTCTATTACATTCAACAATTAAAACATTAACCATTTTTTATGTCTTATGAGTTCCATTATCCTCATCCATTGTGTTAATGGAACATTTTCATTAAAAATTACGGGATTTTTTTTCTCTAATTTACACACACAAAGCATCTTCTAGTTCTTTTTTAATATTATCCTTAATGCCTCTACCAACATAAAAAGCATGAAGAAAATTGAACATTCATACCTATATAATTTCTATTAAACTAAATCTTTATTATATTAGTATCTTTAGTATACTCACCAATGTTGAGATTATTGATAATATTATGAGATTGGTGATTTGGAATAGTAATGAAAATTTTTCTTCTAACTCCCATTTCGTTTGGTTACTCATGAATAGTATCATTCCATTTATCATAATGTTACCCATTAATATGAATCCTCCGGTTTCCCTCCATTTTTTAAATTCCAAAAATAATTGTGGGAGAGGAGAAAATCATACTAGAAAAGAATATAATTGAGGGGTTATAATTCCAATCTCTAAAATCATCGGTTTAATCCTATGTTATTCATGATGATTACAATAATTCTATTACTATGACATTATGTTAGACATACCATTAGTTACATCCAAAGATATACCTTAGAATCATATCTAGGTATATCACTAATGTTTTCTCATCCTATTTTCTGAAGGTGGAATAAACCTTCACTCTAATAAATAATTTAATGAAACTTTTTTTATATAAATCAAAATCAAATTTCATTGGTAGAATACATAATACATTACACAATAGACATCCAGTGACTGAATTAGTTTTGTCTCTTTGGAAACTCTAAACATCATCTTCTAACATGTATACATATCATCAATACCACTCATAAAGATCTTACGATTTTTTCAACCAAAATCATATCGTTATATCCTATTGAATTGAACATATAAAATGGGTGATCTGAAATTATATGTAATGGTTAACATATATTACATAAACCATGAACATTTGAATTTAATGAAATCAAAATATAATAAAATGAAATAAATATTGGAAGTGCGTTAGACATGGGTCATAAATGAATAATACCCATGATAGAATAAAATTGGAATAAAACATTAAATTGTGGAAAACTAATAAGCACATAATTTGATTTCCATAGTAGGCAAGGCTTTGCTACCAAGACCTTCATAGTGGACAATGTCTATTATAGAAATGATTTACTTACTATTAAATCTTTGTATTACTGAACTAGATTTAATCGTCATTTCAGTATTGTCTGTTACATGAGATATAAATCATTTCCCAATGCATTGGAGGGAGAAATAGGTCCCACCCATCATATAATTTATTCATTTTTACATGTTCCGAAAAAATAGAAATTGATCATCATAGAAAAATCTTCGAAATAATGCGATTTATTAAACATCATTCCAACATAACATAATCCTTATCAAATAACATTCTATAATAAACATAGACAATTAAATATGATAATAGCTATATAACCATAAACCTATTTAATGAGAGTCAACTTTGATGGTACAATTTTTTGATAACCAACATGAACTGGGTTCTTGTTGAAAATATCCTTTCTACTTCAAAGCCATTTTCTATTCTCAAATTTCAATGTAAATTTAAAATTTAAAATTTAGTAGAATATAAAATATAATTATTTTATAGGAATATTTTTTGGAAATATGGAGTCATGAATTTTTATAAACATGTTCATGTCAAATCAGTTAAAAAACATTCTCCTAATACTTTTTTTGTAAAATTAAAAAGTACATTGTATCGTAATCCAAATAATTATTCCTTCCATCCCATGTTTTA
This sequence comes from Viscum album, assembly GCA_963277665.1. NCBI lineage: Eukaryota > Viridiplantae > Streptophyta > Magnoliopsida > Santalales > Viscaceae > Viscum > Viscum album. Next base: position 852,327,583 of record OY728143.1, on the reverse strand, counting down.
AAATTCAAAAATTGGTAAAAATAACATTAATCATTTTTATAATAATAATAATCATTTTATTAAATTGTTATTAGAAAATGTAGAGATTGATGATAAATATAACCCCAATTAATTCTTACGTATAAAAATCTATGATAAAAATGAGATTGAAAAATTATCCTTTACCATAGATCTAATTTATTATATATGTGTCTCAAACTCTTGTGTAGTGGGTATAAACATATTATTAACCTATAACATAACCACAATAGTATTTATGATATCAGGTATGTTTTACTAATGACATTATATTACACATTCATTTGTTGATTCCTTGTTAAAAAACGTTTTGGGTAATAATCGATTTATTTGTCATGCGTGTTTGGACTTGTTTTTTTGATATTATTACATATATTTTAATTAAATTATTTCCATAATTTAAAAAATTAACTATATATCATATATATTCAAGATATAAAAATATATGTATATAATAGACATATAAATGAAATAGAATACACCATTAATGGGGACAGTAGGCCATATGTACACATGAACGTAGTTTTTGTTACCATGTTGAATCTAATGGATATAAGTAAATGAGACAAATATATACATAAATCAATTAGAATGAGTATTTTATATATTTGATGATTATTTATTTTATATTCTTTATAATCATTCATGAATGGTTAACGTATAGAATTCATTTGATCGTGTCGTGAAGATGGTAAATCATACGTACGCATGAGAGACGATATTGATCCCATAATTGTTGAATGGTATTAAATTGGATGGTGTATAATATTATAGAATTGGTATCCTATAATAATAATCTTATATAGTTATAATTTCCACCATTATACTCGTACATGTACAGTTGTGTTGAAAAACATATTACACGACGTCGTGGAGATGGTTAGTCGTACATCCGCACATCAAGTGATTTCGTTTTTCTTAGGATGGATAAAAGGTGATTTTTTATATATAATAAAATATCATTATATTAGAACTACATATGTTATTAATTACTAATTAAAAAACTAATGAAGGGGTTGTAGAATAAAATGAAATTTTAAAGAATCTTTGAAAGAGATTACCTCTTCCTCAACGCGCCTCCTTTAAATTTCCACTATGGTCACCGAAGATAAACATTTGAGATGACCAGCACCTTTAGAATGTAATTAGGGAAGTTTATAAGATATAAAGTCAGGGATTGGTCGATCATGTTGTCGCTAATTGTAGAGAATATGAGATAGTGTTTGTGCCCTTTTATAAAAAAGGACATGGTCACTTTAGGAATCACTCAAAATATTGATTTATTTAAAAATAAATTTTAGTTATAATTAGTCCAAAAATATTTAATTGTAATATAGGATTATTTTGGTTTGAATACCAATAATCTCATGTGTTTTTTACACTTTTTGAATACTATTTATCCTTATCTTTTTTTAACCCATATTCTACAAATTTTAAACATAAAATGATATCATGTTATTTGCAAATTGTATGTTAATGTAATTAACTAATCATGTCAACAGACCCTAATAATTATATTAATGGAATTCTTTGACCGATATTAACCATTTGGAAAAAATTTATATTTAATGGAATTTAATATCATTTAATAAACTATTTTATGTTTTATGTTTTGAATTATGTCGATTATGGACAGTAATCATAATTGTTTTTTTAAAATTAATAACAACCTGATTCGCTCAATCAAAAGGCTTCAAATCATATCAAATATGTAAATTTAGTCCACGACATTTTTGTATTTGATCAACATGTTTATATAAAATTTATTTCAATATTTATAAATTCATTAATTTGAATCATTCATTATTGAGGTAATCACTACCAAATAATTGTGTCATAAATAAATATACTTATCTAATGCATAAAAGATATAAATAAAATACCATGATATATTAAATATTGTTATCTTTCTAATGATTATTTACATATTTATTTATTAATTATATAACCCTATATTAAAATTGGTTTAGTAAAAGATATATGTTTATGTTATGATTATACCTACATTAAATTAATTTTTTTAGAATGTCATTTTCACATCCATGTGAATCCATGGGGTCTCAAAATTGATCCAAGGATTTCACTGGTGTAATGGCCCGAAAATTCCAGGGAAAATGATTTCTTAAATACATGGAATTTTACGAGTTCGCGAAAAGTGAAGACACGTGATTCCAAGGCCCGGTGTGCCCGGAATCAATTTATGATGTTTTTTTTGGGTACATTCAGTAAATGTATGAGTGGGTTTTTATAAATTTTTAACTGGAGCTTAGAATTGAAATCTGAGAGCAATATTGAACTCGTAGTGCTGATATTCGCATAAGGAGACTTTCACCTCAACGGTAGTTGGTCGAGATTAAAAGTTAGTTATTGGGTTTGAATAAAAATTTATGAAATTAATGTGAGCCACAATTTATTTTATTTCGAGCCGCCATGTGAGTGTTGGTGGTTCAAACCTCCTCATGGGATTTGAAGGTGGGACCACCACACCTTCACATCCCATGAGAAGTTATGGTGGTGGGTCCCTTCTGAACATAACCTTCCGCGAGAGGTTACTACGTGGGGACCACCCAACCCCGATTAATGGATGGATAGTATAACGTCTCAACTCTCCCACATTATTGATGGAGAGACTCTTTACCTCACCTAATTAATTTGTGAAATCTTTTGTGGAATAATTAAGGGGAGCCATGCAATTAGTTATCGATTTTGAATTATTATTCCAAAAAAACAATAGAAAAACTCCTTCATATTTTATTTTCACTTGGAATTTGAGTGGAAGTTATGTATGAGGATTATTGGGAGAAGAGAGAATTATCCCAACGAAGAACAAAGAATGTGTTCTTCCAATGAATAATGCTGGTGATGATCCTTCTCCAAATTCTTTCCCTGACACCAACCGACATGGAGAGTCTTCCACGAGCTGAGGAAACATAAGATTAGAAGTGTGTGTGGTGGAAATGAAGAATTATGAACTTCTTTGTCTATGTTCTACAACTCCATCAATGATTGACGAATGACGAACAAAAGTAGGGGTTCCTTTTTGAGTAATTTTCCAACTCTTATTCTCACTTTTGGTTGAAACGGAAACGCCATGGAGATTGAAAAACACAATTTAAAATAATCTTCTAACATTTTGATGAGCTGATTGTTACAAACTTAGATACAGAGGGTGTGGTCCAAACCAATACGGCCCGACCCCTACATCATTCTTGTTTGTGTTGATTCTTATAGAGGCGAAGAATGTGGCGGAAGAGGGAGGTCGCGCTACCTGTGGCATCCGTCAACCGCGCCGCCCCCACTGCGCCCCGCACCGCCGCTAACTGGACCGGTCGGCTCAGTTGGCCTGGCCGCCTCTCGGCCGTCGGCCACCCGTGGCCTCTAGCATGCCCCGTCGGCATACTCGCGGCCTACCCAATGCCCTCCCGGCTTCCCCCATCTTGCCTGCGGCCTGCCCCGGCGCCCCGCGCAGCCTGCCCGTAGATTACCCGCACCCGCTGCACTTTACCTGCGGCCTTACCTCCGCCCTGTCGGCATTCTTGCGCCATGCGCGCCCTTCCGCATCCTGCTTGGAGCTCCGCAGGCATGCCCCTGCCGCCACCAGGCCTGCCCGAATGCCTGCTGTCCTGCCCTACGCCCTCCCGGAGGAACTTCCGGCCTTCTAGGCGCCCTGCCCAGCCCCTCCCCAGCTCCCGTGTGAACTGCTCGAGCCTCACCGTCCTCCCGAACCTACCCACAGCGTCCCTCGCATTGTCTCTGGCCAAACCAGCTTGGCCTTTCGGGCTGAGTCACCCGAGTCGCGACCCTCACGGCGCTAGCCAAACGGGCCCCGACCTCCTGGCAGAGCCACCTACGCGGTGACCTCTGGGCTGAATCGCCCCCGCAGTCCGATGGGCCAGGCCCAGTGGACCGGGAAAAACGTAGTGGGAAGACCTGGTCGACCCAGACCGGGTCAGCTCGGTTTCGGTTGGGCCGGGTCTGTCTGACCTTGTCGGACTGGACCCATGCCCACTACTGGCCCTTTTAATTCTTTTTCCATATCTATGCCACCAGATATCTTCATGATGAACCATCAGCGACACTGGTTTTTTTGGAGCACAATGGTCGCATTGTGTATACACCACTGCAGTTCTGGGTAATGTTGAGATATGGTCAGGTTGGATCATACCCAAATCCAACTGGGCCCCCGAGACTAAAAATCTTATAACTCACAGGGCAGGTGTCTGATTGATTCACCATCTTTTCTTTTGATACCCCTATGACATAGAGGACCATTGAAATACTTCTACATGGGAATTCATGAAAATTGGAGTATCAACCCATAGCTCATGGAGCAGACCCTCCTGGAGACGAGCGAGTGGAGTACGAAGACCTAGTAGCTGGCTGAGACCTGACGACTACCTGATCGATTCAACGTTGAGTTATTTGACTATCCCAGTGGGGAGCACCTGGTTTCGGTGGTAGATCCATGGTAGAGGAGTGCCTGGTAGTTGGTGACAGACCCACGGTCCTTGACAGGAGGAGTATCTCTATAGGCTATTAAGGGGAACACCTCGTAGTTGGTGGAAGACCCACACTGGGGAGCACCTATGTTTGAGCGCGAAAAAACCATAGTACTCGATATGAGGAGTACCTCAGTAGTCCAAAGTTAGTGGGAAGCGCCTTGGTGTCATAGAAAGCCCACTGTACTCAACAGAGGAGGATTTTTCCAGCAGCCATGGTTTCGATAATGTGAAAAAAATATTGGTTGAGCTGAGTCAGTAACCTTGTGTTTTCGTCATGATTGAGATGTATTATTTAGTAACAAAGTTATATGTATGGGCATATACATATGTTATATTATCTGTTGAATTCATACTTGTGGGTCATCCATGTTTGATTTTTTGAGACCATGAGGGTCTCGGGGTCCCTGTTGAGTGTCGTTATACTCAACCCTGCACGAGAAATGCCGGTACCTCATTGGGTTGGTTTCAGACGATAGACAATGCTGGTTGAGGATTAGAGTAGCAGGACAAGACAGTACCCGACGTTGGACCTTACGACGAGTCGGTACACGAAGGAGACTAACAGATGTGGAGTGCTGAGGAGGTTATCTGTACCTACCTTCAGGTAGGAATCCCTGGAGGACGCCCCAGTATCTACTTTACTTTTCTTCAGTGGTACTTTATTTTCAAGTTTACATTTACTTTCCAATTGGGATTGTATTTCTAGCCCCTTTTACTTCTTAACACTCATTTGTATATAGTTTTCATAGTGTTTTACTTCATGCTCGTACTCTTTTGTGTATGTTTACACTTATAAAGGCAATTCCTTCCATGTCATAAGGATTTATGCCATTGGTGCTAGTCTCCAACCCCTGGCCTAGGGATGGTGGTCTTGGGGTAGTCATAGCACGGGCCCCTGGGGAAGGGTAATGAAAAATTGGTATCAGAGGAATCGGTTCTACCAAAGAACATATGATACTGATCTTTACTGTGAAGCAATAATGTTAAGGGTAGTATGTGTGGTTTTCAGTTCAGGAAGTCCAGTGTTGGTGCAGTAGCTCACATATCCATACACAAAGACCCTGACTACTGATTTCCAACTCAGTTCACGAAAACACTGATTGTGTGTCTGTTTTCAAAAGTTCTCTTTAAGTCAGCTCTACCAGGACAGCTCAACAGGTATAAATCTTTTGACCATATCGGATCGGTTTTTATAGGATGCCTCACTGTGGATGACCAGTTATATTTCCTAATTTCATATGAACTGATAGCTCACTGAGAAAAGAGGCCTCAGTGAAGGTCCCTCTTCCAGCGGAGGCACCAGCGGTACCACTACCCATTGGGCCACCGATTACACCAGCAATAGTAGCAGATGATGCACGCCACTTGAACTCATTTCATGAGTTCCACCACCAGAGGCCACCCATGTTCAGGGGAGATACAGAGTCATAGGCATATTAGGATTGGATGGAGGCCACGATGAGAGTCTTTATAATGGGAGGGACACCATCTATCTTCATGGCGATCCTTGCTGTGAGTATCCTTCTAGCAGCAGACGGAAGATTGTGGACCCTAATGCTCCAAGTGCATGACAAGGAGACACTACTCTGGGTAGACTTCGAAAGCCTATTTTGTTCGTAGTTGGTCCAATATACCCTACGTGCGGTACAGATACATGAGCTACTACATCTACATCAGTGTAGCATGAATGTGACCTAGTACTCAGCGAGGTTCACCGATATATCGTGCTATGCAACAGATATGGTACGAGACCCTTTCTCTAGGTCTTGGACCATCGAGCAGGGACTCAGGATAGATATCAGGGATTTCATGATCACCCTTAACATCCTGACGTAGGTAGGGATGTTTGAATGAGCCCTCTTAGTGGAGAGTTTCCTTGCTAAGCAGTCTCCAGCAGCGAGACCCTCCAATACTCAACATGTAGTAGAGTCTTCTCCAGCTGGCAGTACACAGATGTTGCAGACATCCAAGAGGACCAAAACTAAAAGATGAAGAACGCATGACTCCGAATCGGTTGTGTGGGGCATCTAGATTGGAGATATATCCATTCATTCCAGGATCTGACAATGTAACACATGCGGTGGGAATGGTCACATGGCTTGGGATAGTCCGACTCACCATTTGGATGGTCAACACACAGTTGAGGGACTTCATTGGTAGATACAAAGATTCTATTGAGGTGGTCTATATGGAGCAGGCAGACATGTCCGAAGAGCTGGTCCAGTAGCTGGTGGTGGGCAACATTACAAGGTGTTACCACCACAACCACTCGGAGTCCCACCCCGACCGTAGGGAGCTGTTGGACAGGAAAGTGATCAGCTCCTGGCAGCTAAAGCTTACGACCATGGAACTCTAGAGATTATTTGACGTATCATTTGTGTCTACTCCACTATAGTTTCAGTTTATATAGACACATATGCCAATCTCACTTTCATTTCCATGGCCCTCATTTGAAGCTTAGAGATTCCGAAAAAGACATTAGCTCGATCATTACAGCTACAGACTCTTACGGGAGCAGAATCGAATATTACTCACTGGTTCCGTAAGTATTAGCATACTCTTAGAGGAGAGAGATTCGGCTAGGATCTCCTCATAGAGGCTTCGATGCGTTACAATGTCATCTTGGGTATGGACTGGCTATCTACTATCCATGCTCAGATTGACTGTATTAGATGAAAAGTGTGGTGTGTCCGCATGTATGGGATTAGGTTTACCTTAACCGATGAGAAGGGAGCCATGACAGCACATGACGGAAAAACTCATAGGAGGGTGCAACTGATCACTCATCAGTAGGCCTGCCTTACCCTTGGATCAGTTGATGTGGTGAGTCTAAGCTATCCGGTAGTGGTGGACCATTATGCTGATGTTTCCCTCACGATGTCCTAGGTCTAACTACTCATAGAGAAGTGGACTTCTACATTGACTTGTACCCCGAAATGGCACTGATATCTAGAACAACATATTGGATGCCTCCCACTAAGCATCGTGAGCTACGGGTACAGCTATTGGACATTCACGATTAGGGATTCATCAGGCCAAGTGTTTCTCCATGGGCAGCCCCTATTCATTTCGCCAAGAAGGGGGATGGGATCTTGAGGCTTTGTGTCGACTACCATCACCTAAACGAAGTGACCGTGAAGAATAAAGTACCCACACCTGAGGATTGATGACCACTTTGATCATCTAAAATGATAACAATGGTTCTCGAAGATAGATCTCAGATCAGGCTATCACAAGCATAGAGTTTGAGACATCAATGTGTAGAAGACGGCCTTCAGATGTCGGTACGACCACAACGAGTTATTGGATATGCCTTTTGGTGTATCCAACACTCTAGCAGTGTTCATGGGACTCTTGAACAGGATCTTACAGCCATAATTTGATCTCATTGTCATAGTTTTCATCGACGGAATTCTGATCTACTTGACTACTGAGGGGGAGCATGACTACCATTTGTGGGTAGTACTGGACACACTCCAAGAGCACCAACTTTATGGTAAGCTCTCGAAGTGCCAGTTTTAGATCCAATAGGATAACATTCAAGGTCTTGTCATCTCAGATGTTGGAGTTGCAATGGATCCTATGTAGATTGAGGTGGTACATTCTTGGGACCCACCTAGGAGTGTAATGGTGGTACGAAATTTCATGGGATTGGATGGTTACTACCGGTGGTTCGTTCCAGTATTCTCCAGAGTTGTCGCACCACTATCAGTCTTGAAAAAGAAGGGGAAAACATTTGTCTAGTCGGAGTGATTCCAGCAGAACCTTCAGATGCTATGGTAGAGGCTGACTGGTGCCCCCATCTTGTGGCTTCTAGAGGAAGTTGAGGTGTACGTAGTCTACTGTGATGCATGAGAGACCAGAATCAGGCATGTCCGGATGTAGGAGTGATCAGTGATCACATATGGTTCTCGGTAGATGAGATAGCTTGACCGGAACTATGCTACCCATGACCTAGAGTTAACATGAGTGGTCGTTTCCTTGATGATGTAGTGACACTATCTGATGGGCGAACATTTTACCATGTACTATTATTACAAGATTCTCAGGTATATCTTCGCACATGAGGACCTGAACCTGAGACAACGACAATGGCTTGAGTCCCTCTAGGACTATGACTTTGATATAGTGTATACTCTTGGGAAGGGAAATGTTGTTCTAGATGCACTCATTAGGATAACTGGTATACAGCTTCTAGGTGAGGCGATGGAGCAGCTAATTACTCTATAGATATCATTTGTGGATAGAGATTGAGAATTTTTACCTTAGTCTCTTATAGTCACTCCTCCAATTCATTAGCGAGTCAGGGAGGCTCAGCATGGGGATGCTGAATGCGAGACACAAGATGATCAAAAATCCAAAGGGAAGGAACTTGATGGATTTTCTGAAGGTGGGGAGCACATCATTTTCTTCAGAGGATGTACTATGGTGAAATTGTCACTTCATGAGGAAATGTTGAGGGAGTTCCCCACATCCACTCTAGCAGTACATCCAAGAGTGGAGAAAAAGTATCAGTACCTTCAACGACAGCATTGGTGGCCAGGTATGATGAAGGCAGTAGTAGTGTTTATCACTCAATGAATCATTTGTCATCAAGTAACGGAGGAGAACCACGGAACAATACCATTGGTTCAGCCTTTAAATGTCCCCGAGTTTAAGTGGGATGAGATATAAATGGACTTCGTGATGGGTATACCATGAATGTCCATGGGATATGACTCCATCTGGGTGATCGTCAACTGACTCTCCATGCTGGCCCACTTCCTACTGATTAGAGATTTGGGCTATTTAGAGAGATTAATACACCTCTACTTACAGGAGATTGTGAGGCTACATGGAGTACCTTATTCTATTGACTCCGATCGTGGTGCATGGTTTAATTCCCTGTTATGGAAGGGGTTGCAGGAGGCCTTTAAGAAGCAGCTTCGTCTGAGCACTGCCATCCATCCTCAGACAGATGGTCAGACCGAGCAGACCATTCTGACCCTCTAGGACATGCTATGGGCTTGTGTCATCGAATTTGGTCTCATCTAAGAGGATCACATACATTTGGTATATTTTTCATTCAACAACATCTAACACTCCTCAATATAGATGGATCCTTTGGAGGCCTTATACGGTCGACCTTGCATATCACCCTTGTGCTGGAATAACCCATGGGAGTCAGGACTAGTGGGACCAAAGATGGTATGAGCTACCACGTAGAATGTTCATATCATCTAGGAGTGGATGAAGACTACACAATGCAGGCAGAAGTCATATTCTTATAGGAGATAGAGGCCTCTGGTGTTCGAGGATGTAGACCATGTCTTTCTACAGGTCTCACCTCGATAAGGCCTACAGAGATTTGGTTGAGGCAGCAAGATGTATTTGAGATTCATTGAACCCTTTTACGTCCTTAGTATATTTGGCGAGGTGGCATACTGCATAACTCTTTTACCTCAGTTGCACTGGGTGCATGACATTTTCCATGTATATTAGCTGAGGAGATACATGCATGACCCTACTGACATCATCGGCCATGGGGATCTCGACATAGAAAATGGGGATACTTTTATGGAGGATCCAATAAAGATTGAGGATCTACAAGAGTGGGTCCCACATAGACTGTTGATACCTCTTCTGTGCATTAGATGGCAGCACGGGAACCTCCAAGAGAGCACATGGGAGCGGGAGGCTTAGATGCGTGCTCAGTAGTCCTGTTTTATCCTTTAAACAGAGTTGTAGCTTACGGGGATGTGATGCCCTATGGTGGGGAGAATTTAAAGGCCTGGAAATTCAGTGGAATTTTTTTTCATAAATACTTGGTAATTCTACGAGTCCACAAAAACATTCAGTGCATGATTCCAAGGCCTGGAGTGCCCGGAATCAATTTATGATTTTTGGTTCGAGTACGTTTAGTAAACGTAGGAGCATGTTTTTATAAAATTTGAATTGGTGCTTGAAATTGAAATTCTAGCGCAACATTGAACTTGAAGCACTGATATTTTCTTAATGATACATTCACATCGATGGTACTTAGTCGAGATTAAAATTTAGTTATGGGGTTTTCATAAAAAAGTAATAAAATAATGTGATCCACACAATATTTTATTTGGAGCTTCCATGTGAGTGTTTGTGGTTAAAACCTCCTCATGGCTGTGGGAGGTGGGACAACCACACCTTAACCTCCCATGAGTGGTTATGGTGGTGGGGCCAACATGAACATAACCTCTAGCGAGATTTTATGACGTGGGGAACTCCCGACCCCTATTAATGGGAGGGGAGTATATCCTCTCAACTCTCCCTCATTAATGAGGGAGAGCCTCTTGACCTCCTCTAATTAATGTTTTACAACTCTTGTGGATTAATTAAGGGGATCCATGTTATTAATTCTCCAATATTATTTGTTGTGCGAACAAAATAATAGGAAAACTCATTCTTCTATTATTTTCCTATGGAATATTGGTGGAATTGGGATGTAGGATTATTGGGGGAATAGAGAATTATCTAAAAAAACAAAGATGAAAGAACTCTTCAAACGATGAATTTTGGTGATGAAGCTTCTTTAACTTATTCCCTCGATAGGTACTGACGTGGAGCGTCTTCCACAAGCCGACACAACCTGAGATCTAAATTGTGTGTGGCAGACGCGACGAACGAAGATCTTCTTCCTCTAGGTTCTGCAACTCCATCGACGAGCTATGAATGACAAACAAAGGTAGGGGTTTGTTTTTGAGTAATTTTCTAATTATTATTATGACCTTCGATAGGAATGGAAACATTGTAGAGATTTAAAATAACAATTGAAAATCATCTTCTGACTTCTTGATGAACTGATAGTTACCATCCTAAACACAGTGTGTGCGGGCCAAACCAACATTCCCCAACCCCTCAACCGTTCTTGTTTGTGTTGATTCATGGTCAGGTGATGAATGCAGCGGAATAATAAGATCACGATACCCACGACCACCATGATCCACGCTGCCCATGTGGTGCCTCGCACCGCCGCCGGCCGAACTGGCCCACCTGGCTACCTCTCGGCACCCGGTGGCCCTACATGGACCCTGCCCGACCTGCCCGTGGCCTCCCCTGAGCCCTGCTGTGCTGCTCGCGGCCTGCCTAGTGCCCTCCATGCTGCCCGCCGGCTTGACCGCGGCCAGCCCCCACGCCCTGCCTGGCCTGCCCGTGCCCTGTGCACCTAGCCACGACCTGCATGTTTCCCCTCTAGCCTACCCAAGCTCTCGCCCGACATGACAGGCCGCCCACCGGCTTGCCCAATGCCCTCCTAGCTAACTTTCCGGCCTACCTGGCGCCTATCCTGGCTGGGCCCCGGCTCCCAGTTGATCCATGATCGCCCCCTTAGTTGGCCTGCGGTGTCCCTCACTGTGTCGCTGGCCAAACTAGCTTAGCCTTCTAGGCATAGTCTCCTGAGCCGCACCCCTCGTGGCGCTGGCCAAACGAGCACTAGCCTCTAGGCCAAGCCACCTACGTGGAGACCTCCGGGACGAACCGCCCCCACAATCCGCTGGGTCGAGCCTAGTGAACCGAGAAGAAACCAGGGTGTTGAACTGCCCAACGGGCTGGGTCAGACCCATCAAATCTGACCTGGTCGACCTAGACCGAGTCATCCTTGTTTGGGTTGGGCTGTGTCGGTCCGACTGGGTCAGACCGGACCCGGGCCCACTGCCGACCCATTACTTTCATTGGTCATATCATTGGCACAAAATTTCATTTTGACGAACCATCAGCGACATCGGTTTTCATGGAGCATGAAGGTATCTTTGAGTATACCCCACTAGAGTTCAGGGAAATTTTGAGATACTGTCAGGTTGGATCGTACACGAATCCAACCAAGCCCCCCGGACTAAAATGTCTATAACTCATAGACTGAGCGTCTAATTGACGTGATGTCTATTGTGTTGAGACCCCTATGACTTGGAACACCATTGAGATATATCTACGTTGGACGTTTAGAAATTTTGAAAATCGACATGTAGCTCGTGTAGTGGATGCTCCTGGAGACGAGCGAGTGGAGAATGAGGACATAGTAGCGTGTTGAGACCTGATGAATGCATGACCGATTCGACTCAGAGTGATTCATCTATCCCGGTGGGGATAGCCTGGTTTTGGTGGCAGGCCCATGATGGAGGAGCGCCTGGTAGTTTGCGATAAACCCATGATACTCAATAGGAGGAGTACCTCTGCAGTATATATGGGGAGCACCTGGTAGTCGGTGGCAGAGCCACAGTGGGGAGAACCTCTGTCTGAGTGCGATGGACCCATGGTACTCAATAAGAGTACTACCTCAGCAGTCCATGCTTAGTGGGAAGTGCCTTAGTGTCGCGGAAGGCCCACTGTACTCGACAGATGAGGTATTCTCCAGCAGTCATGGTTTCGTTAATGTGAATAAAAATCCTTGTTGAGATGAGTCAGTATCATTGTGTTTTCCACATTATGGAGATGGATTACTTGATAACATAGGTATATATAAGGGAATATACCTAGGTGAGGTTATCTTTTGAATTCATAGTTTTGGTTCATACTTGTTGGATTTTGATTGAACTTGAGGGTCTTCAGGTCACTAATAAGTATCTTTATAATCACCCCTACACGAGTTATACAAGCACCACGTTGTGTTGGTTTCAGATGACAGACAGTGCTGACTGAGGATTAGAGTAGCAGGACTGGACGATACCCGGAGGTGGACATTACGATGAGTCGGTACATAGAGGAGACTGAAATATGTGGAGTACTAAGGAGGTTATCGGTACCTACCCTTCATTTAGGAATCCCTAGAGTATGACCTAGTAGTTTCTTTAATTTTCTTCAACTGTACATGTTTTCCAATTGTACTGGTACATTCCAGTTGGGATTGTATTTCCTATCCTATTAACTTTTCATCACTACTTTGTATATAGTTTTTCATAGTGTTTTACTTTCATATCTTATTTATTTGTGTGTGTTTACACTTTTAAAGGAAATTACTTATCAGCCTTAGTGATTTACCCCTTTGGTGCATGTCTACAAACCCTGGCCTATGGAAGGTGAGCTTTTGGTAGACACAGCATAGACCCCGAGGGACAGGTCGTGACACCATGTCTGAAATATCTAATAAAATAATATTCAAGCACATTTTATGGTAGTTTTATAATTATACATTAATATTTTTTAACCTTATTTACCAAATTTAACCTTTAACCATGGAAAATAAAAATAATTAATGAAGCTACTATTCATAAGTACAAAAAATAAAATATAATTATTTAAACAATTTGAACATTATAATATAAAATATCTAATAATTTTTTTTAAAATTAAAAACATATAAGTTGTAAGAATAAATCTTAAATTAATTCTCATTGTCAAAACCAAAAAGCGGGTTTTTATGAAATAATAACTATAAAAAGATTGATAGTTGTTTATTTCCAATTAAAAAATTAAAATACTTCCAGTGACCAAAATTTGATTAAATGAAAACAAATATAATCTAATTAGTCTTTAAAAAAATTAAATTTACAATCTTAGAATATAATTAAATTACATGAAATGGAAGGTTTGATATAAAATGAGGAATATTTATTATTCATTTAAAATATAATTTTATCAGAAAAATAATAACAATTCAACAAAAGTAAATTTTAATGTCTTTCTTCCAAATAAATAGTTTATTTATTTTCCAATATAACTTATAAAATTCTAATAAACTATATTTAAAATGGGTGTTCCATTAAAATGAAATATAACTGCATCTTTTTGAAATATTTATTCTATATGAAAAATGATTTTTTTCTCGTATCATGTTCTAGAGAATGTGTAAGACAAATGTTAATGTTATGAAAATCAATTTATTTTAATACAATTCAAAATGACTGGTATATATCCAAATAAATAATAATATATTAATAATATATTGTAGTTTAGTGAAACTCAGTATCATGCAAAACAAAACCTGTCGAGGAAGGTCACTCTTGCATGTAATGCATGACAAGTCAGTGTTGCAACAAATGAAAGCTTCCTTTGTTGTTTCATATAACTTAATAAAAACATATATAATTTATAAATTGAAATAAATATATACTCATTGTTTCATGAAATGAATTCTATCAAGAGAACATGAAATTGTGTGCAACACAAGCCACAAATAATGTTTTGTGTACTACAAGCTAATACGGTGTTTCACATAGTGGAAGCTAATCTTGTTGTAGCGTATAACACAAGACATTAAAAAATTTTATGGAATCTATCTCATAAAATATGAGGGTCTTACATTTTAAAATTTTTATTCCATGACTCTTTATTGATATGGGGATAAGTATACACAAAAAACAAGTAGTTATATATTCAAGTAACATTCAAACCACTAAGGGGATATTTATTATAATGGGTCCAATAGGTCAATTTATTATTCCATATTCATTCACTGTATGGGTCAATAATACATTTCATGTTAATAAAAAATAATTCATTTATTGATTTGAAACATGGATATACATATCATGATTATATTTATTTTTAGTACATAATCATCTACTGTTAGTATTAAATAAACATTAAGAATTCCAATACATTTCCTCATGAAAATAAAACATATTAGATTCACATAACCCCTATAGAGAAGAACATTGATTTATAAAAATTGAAAATCAGATAATTATATTAATTGGAATAATAACACATATTATTTCAATAATTTTCACTAGATCTATAAAATCAAAAACATTATCTGAGACTATCCATAGAAATAATATTGTTTTTCAATCAATGTATATAAAATTTTCCCATAATCATATGTATTAGAATAAAATCACAAGAAATGAAAATAATTTTCATTATGTTAATAAAAGATTTAACAAGATCATAGCCCATAAATTGGAATAATGTGGATCATTAAGAAATAATATTAACTAAATGTAATTAATAAAATGAAAATCGATGTTGATATATATTGAAAACATTATTTAAAATGAATTTATTATTTTTACCATATAATAAGGGATTATAAACTTCATTTTATTATTTTTGGGACATCATTAACAAATTATATAAATATATATTTTATTATAAAAAGATACCATGAAGGTCTATTCTAATATATGCATTTTTAATGTAAAATGGATATTCAAGTGAAAATAAAAAATTGCATTTTGAAAAAAATAAAATTAATGTAATTGATGATGTTATGAGACACTTATAAAATCAAATTTTCAAAATTTTAAGTGAAGTATTTTTGAAAAAAATTATCATTTATTAATAATAATAAATATTTGTGTCTCAAATTTTTATATTTCAATTTTTGAAGAAATAATATTTGGTTGAAGAAAAAAAATTCATTTGAAAGGTAAACCCCATAAAAATACCTCTGTTCAAAACACACAATGTAAGAGGTGAGATTTTTTATATAAATATATATATTTCCTAATATATTCATAAAAATAGTCATTGAAAAAAAAATTGTGTGGGATATCCCAAGAAAGGAATGTCTAAATTCATAAAGAATCATTATAATGTAGAAAATTCATACACGAGTTATTTATATTTTAATGGGAAAACTACTCCTTTATGTAAGATTATTTTTGAAAATATGGTTTTTATCTTAAAAATTTTAATTCATAGTGTGAATATATAATACCAAATAATATAAATAATAATTATATTAGACCAAACGTATATGTCTAATAGGATGATCATTACATAACGAATGAAAAATGGGATATAAAATTATTAAAAATGAATACCAATTGAGTGACATATATTTTATGGAAGGAAATTATCTTGAAGAGTAGTAAAAATTAATAATTAATGTATAGGATAATGATATATAGATCATTGAATATCACATCATTAAATTTAAAACATTGTTAAAAACTTAAAAAAGATTATAGGAATTATTGTTTTATATAAAGAACCCATGTGGCCTGTGTACCATTTTATGTAACATGTATTGGATGAGGGAGACTGTAATTAAAAATATAATAACATGATTAAATAATTATTCAGTAAATTATAACTATATAGGGTAATATAAAAACAAAAAAGATTAAATTATGATTATAATACAAAACATGTTTCAAATAGATGAATTTGAAATAAATACTCATACCTCAATCCATATTCATTGAGTACTTTCACTAAATGTGATAATCATTAAATAAATTTCATTAAATTAGTACCCAAGAAATATTTCTAAAACTATATACCTTTATACTTCTAATTTATAACATTTATATTCATATATATATAGTTTAGGTTTACCCAATTTTCATCGACGAGATTATGTAATTATTATTGGTTTGATATTTTTTTGTATAAAATTTTATTATATTCATTAATATTAAAATGTTATCATTATAATATAAATAAATGTACAATAATATATATTTAATGATAATAAAAAAAAGTATTATTTTATCCCATTGTATTTTTTGTTACAGACCACAAATATGAAATCAGAGATGACCATGTTTCGGTAATTCATAAGAAATGAAAGGAGATAATAAAATTAGGACTAAAATGTTGAAATGTTACTATAAAAAAACTACTTAAACAATTTATATCATATTATTTAATAAAATATTTTTCCAGTATTCGTCTATGAGATAATTGTATAGCATTTTTTGACATTGTTGTTAAACGGACCTGAAAATGAACCTAGAAGTATTGAAGGATTAATATTGTAAATTTTTGTTATTATTTAATTATATCTTAAGAATTATGTTTTAATATAGTGTTTATTTGTTTGATAAATCATATGTGGAGTTAATTACTTTATGAATTGATTTATTTTAATGTTTTACATATTATAAGTACTAAAATTTTCCACTTCAAAAATTTATTTTAAATGATAGAATTTACAATTATATTTTATATATCATATATTTTATTTGGTTTATATTTAATAAAATTAGATCAAAAATGGTATCACAAGCATCATATTTATACATTAATCCTATATTGGGGACCATCCATGAATAGTGGCGATGAAATCAAAAAGAAATCATTTATTATATTGATGTTGTAATCCATACCTATAAATGGTGGTGATTTTGTTTTATATAATATAGGATTAATAAATAAAATTATTTACATTTTAGTGTCTAAACAATGATATAAATTTTTATAGATTAATTTTCTATATGTAATTTTTAATATAATTAAATAAAAACAGTTATTCCAGTAAAATTATAATTACGTTTCCTAATATGTATACATTGGTTTTATATTTACAACATATAGATTTAGAATTTATTATTATTAATAAAAATATATATTAATTAGAAAAATTTTAATTTTTTTTTTGAAATTATCATTTTTATGAGCATTTTTTAAGGTGATTGTTTTAGTAAATTTATTATTATTTTGAAATTAAAAAATCCAAAAATTTAAGTAAAACTCTATAATTTATGCTAATATAATATTTGTCATTATAAATCAGTAATAAATTTATATTTTCAAATAAAAAATAAATAATAATAAAAATTTAATTTTTCAATAAATTATAATATATATTGAAATAATGTTTTTCTATTGATTTTTTAATGTATATATTTGTAATTTAAATTTCATATATTTTATTAATGAAATTATAATTAAAAATTACTCATATAAATTATATTTTATAACTTCTAATAACTTGTTTCATGAAATGTAAATTAATCTCACATAAACTTGAAATATTTACAAATATACGTTTCTATATGCCACATAATAATATTAAATGTTATATCTATATAAATAGATTTAATTAATATTAAAATAATAATAAAAAATTCATTATATATATATATATAATTATGTAGTTCTTCATATTCTTTTATACTTATTAATTGGATATATTTTGTCAATCATATTTAAATATTAAAATATTTTCAAAATATATAATTTCATTATTTATGTTCATTTTTGCATATTGATAAATATATTAAAACAATTTTTAATTGTAATTATATATTAATATTATAGTGTATCATAACCAAGGGATATTGAAGAAAAAAATATTCAATAATAATATAATAATTCAATTAATGATGTAACATAACATATGGAAAATAATTACATTTTGGAGTTGGTACTAAAACCTATAAAAAATATTATAATCCTAGAAATGTAGGTGTTCTACAAGAAATATAATTATAATTTTATATTTGTTATATGTAATGAATTTATAGTGTCTAAAATTTATTCTAATGTTAAATGAGCTTACTTTTTCAGGACCTTATAAAACATTTCATTGCTTTGAAACTTTATAATATATCGTAAAATTGCATTAAAATGAAAATATATTGTATTCTAAATGGATATCAACTTCTTCTTCATTTACCATGAATACAATAAGGTGGTATATAATAATTAACCTTATGGATTCTTTATTGTTTTTGAATTGTGATGGGTTTTCATATTTAGAAGGATTTATATAGTTTGATACAATCACAAAGACTTTGGTATTCTATTATTTGTACCTATTAAAATATGTAATGTTTTATAAAGGAATGTGTGGAGAAAAATTCCAAATAAAATATGATATATTGGTTTCTATATTTATTATTGTGTGTGTAGATGATATCATAATTTATAAAAGTTATAATGTAATATATGAGATGTTATGAAAGTAAATGAATGATTTATTCAAAATTTCTATGCTCAAATAGAATATAAGTTTTTTGGTATACAAATTAGTCAATTTAAATATTTGTTTTTCCTCTCTCTATAGATGTATGCAAACTAATAGTTGAAAATGATTTTTTATAAATGAATAATCAACTATTTCCTCACCCACATCAGTTTATAAATAGTATTTTAAAGATAAAAATGAATGATTGTTAACCCCACATAATTGAGGAAAGTAATTGGATTTTTTATAACATATTAATGCAAAGACTAATTTATTTTATACTATAGGTATTGGTTATAAGTATTATAGGGGAACTAATGTATCCCAATTTTTATTCTCTAAAATAATTATAATGTTTATAAAGGGTAAAATATATTATAGACTGAAATATGATTAGTAATGTGATGTTTGAACTGTTTTGTTATTAATATACTGACAAGGAGGACATAATTGATATATAAGATCAATATATAGTAGTTTTTCCTCTTTTCTCATAGGTGTGTTGATTGGAACAATAAATTTATAACTCTGTGAATTTAACAACTACTGGGTTAAAATATGATTCTATAATTCATCCCACTACATACCTAAAGTGGATAAAGGGACACATAGAATATTTACTAGTTGATGTAAATATTCAACTGATTACAATATTGAATAATTAAAATAATATCAATTTCTTATATAATATTCTTCATCATTGTAGAACTCAGATCATTATTGTCAAATATAAATCTATCAATAATATTATGGATATAAAATAATTCAATATAGTGTATGTTCCTAAAATTTAAAATATTTTTAATGTGTTGATAAATCCATTACCTATGGAAATAGTATTGAATATATGGATTAGCTTAGACATTCAACCTTGTATATTATGGGGATAAGTCATGGGATTTTCCTCATGATCATCATAATTGTTTATATTTTTTTTCTATTAGGACAAAAAATGAAAATTTATATGCATCATATTATTTATACCCTTAACATTTTGAACAAGGGTAGAATATATATCAAGAGTGTATCGATGCATATGTGTTTATATTAAGGGGGTGGATATATGTCTATCCTTTTTTTTAAAGGGTTATTTTATAATTTCATAATGTATGAACTGTTTTATATTAAAATGATTTTTTTCAGGAACATGTTTGTAACACATTTCAGGAATATGTTTTAAGTGTTAATTACATGATGATAATATTTTAATTAAAATAGGCAGTTTCATGTAGATCACTAATTTTATTGAAAATATTGTATATTTTTTAGGTTATTATCAATTACACTATGTTCACTCATATAGGCTTGGTAATAAATAATAGTGATCATTTTATAGTAATATTTAGTTTAATAGTATTTTATATTCCATAGATTGAACTAAACTACATAAGGGTTATCTAGCACAATCTTGATGATGTTGTAAAAAAAATGTGAGATTTCATATGCATTGTTTGTTTCGTTTTTTAAACAAATATATCAAATTATTTCTAATTATTGGTGAGTTTTTATTAAATTAATTCAATGAAATGTGTCAAGGGAATTAGGTGACACTGTGCTCAACATGGATGAAGTGTTTTTAAGATGTTTAAATAATATTAATGTTTTATTGAAAATGTTCTAGATTAGAGACAAGAATGTCTATATTTATTAGATTGACTCATGTGTGTTCGATCAAAAGTTTCTCATTGTGTCAATAAATATATTTTCATGGGGTAAAACCAAATATAAACATTATTTCAATAAAATTTTTGTTTTTCAGGTCAATCTTTATTTTTCCTGTGGTCGATTGATATTTTCTCTCATAGTCATTCATAGGTATGGTTCATTAATGTGGTCGATGGTATTATTTATATTATTGATTTTGATACTATCAGTACACTGATCCTAACCTCAAATGGTAAATTTTATGTCATGGAATCCCATAATGGTTTTTATCACATTGAATTTTTCTTATACTGTATGTCCCATTCCTTGAATATTTCTAATGAAATTCAGGGAGAGGAAAAAGATGTTTCAATATTTGAATATCTTATTGGTTTCTAAATTCTTAATATTTGGTCAATATTCAAGTGATTAAAACATCCCAAATATTTCATGTTTATTAACATAGATGATGCATGTTATCTAGTTCATAAATTAAAAATAAATACCATGATACTATATTTTTTCATATTTATGATATAATAAATAAAAAGTAGTTATGTGATTTTCCTTTTGTAAAATTGAAGGTTATATAAACATTTTCATGTAATAATATAATTATTTATATGAGTCGTTATTATATTTGATTTATCAAGGTTATAATAAGAAGTCTTATATAAAAGGTTGTATTATTTTTTACATAGATGGTGTTTTTAAATGAATTTAATGTCAAGGAATAAATGGGATAAAATATAGATATTTTTATTAAAGCTAAATGAAAATGTTATATCTTATTTATTAATCATAGTTATTACAACGTTATGAATCTATAAAATATGAGAATGTTAATTGAGAGACCATTTTATTTATAAGAATTTATATTAAAATTATTGTCACTTATTTTTGATATTTGGATGATAGATTAGTTAGAATTGATGAATAATTATTAATCATGTTAATTTTTGTGTGAATAAGAATTAATTCTAGTAATACAATATTTTGTTTTTGAAAATACCAACTAGGTGAGTTGTTCATGTTGTTCATATAGGGGATAGAGAAAGAGAGAGAGAGTAGAAACTATCTATTTTTTTAATTATTGAATGTAATTAATCCAAATTATAATTTAGTCTATCTCTAATGGCCATTCATTTATTTCTTATGATATTTAAATCAAATAATAATTCAAAACCCCCAAAATAAATATAACTATATATTTGAGAAATATGAATCTATTCTTACAGAAACAAATTATTTTCAATTTAATGTGATTACCATTCCTATATAAATGATATAAAAATGAATAGTTATGATATATTAAAAAATGATTAATTATTATACAATGGTTTTAGTTCTCAAATAACAACGATAATGGTTTTTGTTATCCAACAGGAATCCATTTCACAGTGATATAAATCCTTCTCATATTGATATATTAACATTGTAAAACTGATTTGTTATATTATATGGTTATGGGTTTGGGTGTGTGAGAGGTAAAAATCAAATAACTATAATCAGGGGTGATGGTTATTTAAAAATAAATATAAAAAAAGTGTATCCCTTATTCACCCTTTGGGATCCATCACTGATCAAGTAGTGGTTCTATAATTACCAACACCCAATAATTACATATTTTTATGATTGGAATATTATTTTTAGAAAAAATATATTAATACATCTTACAAAATATAAAATATTGATACATTATTCATTATATTATATTTCTATTTCATTTTCTTGAAAAACTAACCTTTAATTATATTGATAATTAAACATATATAACCAAAATCAATTGAAAAATATAATATCTGAAAAATATTTAATTATTAATTTTCATATCACCTTATTCAATGGTTTTATCCATATTTATTTATTCAACCATACCAATGGTGTCCATATTTTGCAAATTTCCAAAAATAGGGTTGTTCTGAAACTAAATATTCACATTCTAGGGGTTGTGATTTATTTTTTAATACCTAATTCTATGGTTTAATTTGAAGGTGATATAATTACACAACATGATGTATGTATCTAAATTATTTTTTATTTAATATAATATTCCAATGGATTCAATTATATGTAAATTCATTTTAAATATGGAAGTTGTATTTATGTTATCTACATTTGATTTATCAATATTTTAACTTGACATACCATGATTTTCATTTTGTAAAGTTGGTATAATTAATAATTTAATGGAAAATTTATGCAAATTGAATTTAAATTTATTGTACATGATTATTACAATACTGAAGTTATATTTAATAAAATAATTTTAGTTTTGGATTAAAATCAGCATGTAATGTGGGATTATATTTTATTTAAGTAGTTCTTCACAGTTTCAAGGATATTAGTTGTTTTGTGAAAATAAATCATTGTTTAATTGAGTTTCTTTCTATTTGGATATATTATTAATTATGATTTCCCAAGGATTCAATTTTTATTTTTTATAGTTATGAATATGTATCTCAAAATTTTATTTTCATAAAATTTCAAAATCTATATTTTATTTTTTAAATTTGAAAAGCATGGTTGTAATTTCATGGATGTAAGTTCAATTGAGCAGTTGGGTTTTCCCATGTTGATCCCCATTGAATTTGTTGATGTCATACATTTATTATAATGTGATGGAAATTTTAATATTTATTCATGATATGTTTATGTGATTGGGGGCCATTTAAGGGGAATATATAATCTTGGTATGATATTATTTTAATTTTTTACTTCAAGATTTATCATCATACACCATATTATTATTCAATTAACAGCTCATTTTACCTTTACTAATAGATTAGCAAACACCATGGGTAACCACAAGCCTAGGTTTGAAATCATCAATGAACCCAATGAGATCCATCTGGACTATCATCCATTACATTATGCTCAAATTTATTTTTATTTTTCAAATGTGGAAAATCTGTAGTAATATAATCTGATAGAATTACCATATACACAATAACTGAAGTTCTAAAATTGGGGGAGCTTATAAGAAACATGAATTATGTTTATATAAAACCACTGAACTATCATTGACCCTAAATTCTAGAGAGAATATCTTAAAAAAGTGAAATGAATCCCTCTATAAATTGTGTTCATGTTACATATAAGAATATGATCCTCCAAGCCTTGTTTCAATATTAAATTAGAAGAAATGGAACTTGTAGACATTAACGGTGATTCAAATCACATGAAAGAAAAATTTATTTTTAGATGAATAAAATTAAAATAATTCTCATTAGTGTTTAGAGATTATTATTTTCACAATAGGCTAGTAAAATTTTGATGAGGAGTAAATATGATGATAATAATAAATTTTTTGGGAGGGAAAAGTTGTATTTTTTCAACTTTTAATGGGGTTCATGGTTATGATTCCTGGTGTGATAAATGATTTTCTAAACACATAGCCTTCCCCATCTATTAGATAACAGACTCTTATAATTAGTTAGCCCACCTTTGAGGTTTTTCAAACCATGTGAAATTCATGTTAATATCATTTTCCTTCCTCAAATAATTTCTGGTCCAACACATTTCACGATTTAAACATCATTCTCTACCTCCCTATAAAATGTCCAATGATTTTGTCACAAATTTAATAATAATCACGTGAAAACCATGTTCCATGCAATATATGGAAAACTTCCTCCCTTTTCAAGTCGTGAACCATTAATATAATATTGATACATTCTCTACTTCTTATACAATTCAATTAACCATTTTTATTACAGTTTATCCCAAATTAAAAAAATTCATATCTAATTACAATATTATGATCATATAACATCACAAATTATAATAAAACATCATATATATTATCAACTATGAATTGTAATGCCTTCAATGTAAAAAGGATTGTGTTCTAAGATCATATCGTAGTTTATATATCCTATGTCTGCTTTCTAACATGGATATAATTCTTAAATACTATAACCAATGCCACAATATTAACTCAATGTGTTTTCTCACCATGATGAATTATTAGAATCAGATGCTCCACAAATGATATATTATCATCAAGGTCATCATCAAGAAAATCATTCATACAGGAATGTACAAGGTGGTTATTCTAATGTTTTGACATATGATAAATTTCTGGCAAATAACCAGGCCTCCATCGAAGGGAAAAATGATATTCCATTGGTTTGATCATAAAAAAATATCAAATCTCCAAACATATCTAGTAACCATGTTTTCTAGATTATGATTCTTAAAGTGACTTGATCATGAACATAATATAACAGATACACACTAATTCAATATAAACACTATTTATCAATGACATCATTAAATTTACCATTTAGATCTACAATAGGTTATATCGATATTAATCTGGATTAATTAAACAAGGTCTAATGTCTCCTACACAAAATTAAACAACCCAATCATGGATTCATTAAATTATATACAATAAAATTTGATCAATATGTCATACTATATAGCGACTCATATATTTCATTATGAATTATAACATGATAACTATTTCAAAATGATAAAATAAATGAGGTACGTATTTTTTCTTATTATCCAAAAAATTATATTTTGTGTGCTCTTAGTATATATTTTGACACTTTTATTATTTTTACTGATTCTACATCCGACTATGGATGAAATGATGTAGTCAAAATCAAAATAGTACAGAATTACATTTATAAGACATATTAAATTCATCTACAAATATTTGGATCATGATCTGATAATATAATCTGAAAAACCCTATTAAAATTTCTTATATATCAAACATATAAGTCACAAAATGTTTTAGCATCAAAACTCTCTCAAATTATAATGAATTGGTTTACCATTTTTAAACAGTCCATAATTCCTCATGTTTCATCACTATTATGGTTTTTCATCACAAAACTGACAATAATTTCAATATTAACACAATCTCACATCCATTGTAGAATGGTAAATTACAATAAGATACCTGGAGGCCACTTATTATATTCATTCACATATAAAAAATTTTAGAATTTCATCCAAAAAATAATTAGCTCTTTCTTCGTCATTGGCCTCTGTTAACATCTACAATGGTCAAAATATATTTTGATAAATCTGTGGTTCACCACACACAATGAATTTTGAAACTCAGGCATAAAATACACTCACATAAAATATGTCACAACATTGATGCTTCTAATGAGGACTCTGTGATGATTATTAATAGTCCTACTAGGTTCTAGCTCCAAAAAATCGATGTTTCCCAAAAAAATTGAAATTTTATATCCTCATACTACCCTCCTTTGATCATGATTAAATAAGGGGACTCTAGGGATAGAGTCATCAATGTAATTTGATGCCGCATCACTATAAAAATTGCATTATTCATGGAAATAAACATCCACTCAGACTTATACATCACCGTCACTTAACCTTATGTCTTCTCACTCAAAACATCAGAAATAATATTCCATTCTCCCAAAAATTAAGCCATATTAATAAAATTACATGAACTAACACATATCCCCATTGTACAATTCAGATCATGATGGTAAAATAAATATTTTATAATCTTATAATTTCTATAATTAATAACCCACCACACCAGAAGATAGAAAACATTTTAACTAATAAAACCTCCATGTATATCTCTATATCATGAATATTATAATTCCATTTAGGTGGAAATAACTCTCATGAATCATACATCGTGAAATGATCTTCTATTACCCATACTACCATAATTAATATAATTGACGCATCACAAGATAAAGCATACTCCTCACCCAGTTCAGGTATGATCTGAATTTTTATGGTGTTTAAATTAATCAATACGTCCTAAATGGAATTATCTGAGGCCTTGTACCACTCTAACATTATCCCTTATTTCTTTAATCCCAATAGCAGCTTCAACATGTTATAAACTTACTATAGAAACATTTAGTAGTAACCTGATGGACCTTAAAAGTTATAAATATCAAAAATATTTGTTGGATTCTTTATTATAAAAAACATATAAGACTTTATTAATAAAATTACATGACCATAAACATTACATGATCTAGTGTTTGAGTTTATAAATTAATTTCACTCATTTTACGAATGTTTTTCCATTATATTTTTAGAAAATTATTCAGTAACAGACACATAAAAAAATAATAAAAATAAAATTGGAACCTTGTGATTGGTATCCATGTTTTCCATAATATAGATCATCTAAAATAAATCATTAGTTACTTACATTGAAAGTCACCAATAATTCAAACATGAATTAATTTTTCCCTTAAATATCATTAATCCCCTTAAAAAATATAAGAAACTTCATATGTGCTAAAATATTCAATAAGTATTATAAAAATAAATGAAAACATTATTTCAGTAAGAACATGAAAACAACCCTAATGTTAACATTTATCTTAAATTTTCCATGACCCTTTAAAATAAATCTTTTCCACATAAAATAACACATATACTTTTTTTCAAAAAAATAATTTAAAAAATCTAAGATTTAAAACAAAATATTCTTGAATCATACCATTATATTCATAAAACCCTTTCATAACCATTTTAATTATAATAACCATATGACCAACTACCTTTATAAACATCGCCAGATGCATGAGTGTTCTATAATGGGGATCACCATTCATATAAGATATACCATTCTAATAAATGTACTATAATGATTCACAACCATATATATTAGCAATATTAGGTTTACCCATTTCTCATTATATATATGGAGCTCATCACATTGTATATGTTTTATCAGGCCCACCCTTGAGCTATAACAGGGATGATCAATTTTTATTATCTATACTAGGCTCACCAATAATCTATAATGGGGACCAAAACTTTTTATATACAATATCATGCTTACCCATTTAATATTTTTTTCTATTCAAAATCATGATTAATAAAAATTAATCTTAAGACTATTTGAAAAACAATATTGAACTCATATAAAATAAACTTTTCGATAAAAATAAAAATTTATATTTAAAATGCATTTTCAATAACAATATATATAAAAAACATATAATGGTTTTTTTAAAGAAAACATTAAATATATCAAAACAATATTGAAATAAAATACCATTCAAAATGGATGAAAAGTAATTTTCATAGTGTATATTAACAAAAATTCATAACATTTTTATTTTGTCAAAATGTTCCTCAGAAAACACCTAAAATGATTTATTTTAAAAAATCATTTAAATAGAGTTAAATGGAATGAAATTTAATTTATAAATAATTTAAATCCATATAAAATCATTTTTAAATCATTTACATGTATGAAAATGATAGTGTGATTAGAATACATTAAAAGATGGTTTTTAAACCACAAGTCATTAATCACATAGGAAACACTTAAAACATAATCCTCATGAATGATTGGAAGTAATAGACTCTAAATATTATATACATACTAAAATTCAGGATTTAACATGTCAAATAGGCTTTATATACACCTTATTGAATAATATATGTTCATAACATGAAGAAATTCTTTATTGAGAGGAAATTAAGATGAATTCCCTTACTTCGAGTCTGATTCGTTTTGTGTTACTATGTGTTATTGAATAATAAACATATGTCAATTTATCACATTCATGATAAACTTTTTTCTAGGATTGTATAATTTAGTTATGTTATTAACTATTCATATACATTTACATAATAAAATAATATTAAGTTGGAGTATTTTACCATATTATTCTTTGGTGTCAAAAAAGACATTGGTAGGTCGACTATGGTCAATGGTTTCATCATTTAAAAATATCCAGAGAAATAATAAAAATTAAAAATTATCATATTAATAATTAAATTTCACTTTTCAAAACAATTAAGAATTTTGTTTATGAAAAAAATAATCTAAAATTAAAACAATTGTGATTGTAGTTCATACGTACGCATGAGAAACATTTCCATTTCCCCAATTATCATTATGTAAAGTAGTTAGGGAACATTTTCTGTACAGAATCATAACTATATAATAAATATAATACTAATAATTCATAAAATATAATATATATATATATGTATATATATAATTTTTATTATGAAAAATAATCATCACATAACATTGGGGATATGATAGTCCACACATCCATGAACGACATTATAACATTTTTAGTGTGTGAAATGATTAGGATAAAAAGAAAAAATAAATTTAAATAAATATAATTATTATATTTATATCATACTTAATAAAAATATTTCATATATATTCATTATAATTACCCTAATATACAATCATTTAACAATTTAATGACATACATTCACTTCGATTAGTATGTCGGTAGCCCATCGTACTGATGAATGATGTAATCATATATTCTACAATATATAATATAAAAATCATTAATATGAATATTTAATATATTTTTATAATTATTAAATAAAATATAATAAATATGATATATATATATATACATTATTTCCATCAATATTGTCAACCATGATAGGTAGTAATGAAAAAACACAACATCAGTTCGTGAGGCAATAGTTCGTTATATAGACAAACGATGATTTTGTTACACAATTTATCAATATGTGTGTGGGTGTAGGTAAAGAAATTTCATAATATTGAGGATAATATGGTATTATATATTAATTATATAAAAATAAATAAATGGGTTTATTGATGAATGAAAACCAAAATTTTCGTTGATGAACAATACCTCTTTTTCGAGTAATTACTATTAGTTTTCACCAATAGACATCCTTTTGTTGACATTATATCCAATTTATGGATTATAGGAAATTTTTTGGTATGTTAATAAGTGCTTTAATTAGATATTAGACAACATAAATTACATAATAGTTATTAATATTGGAAGATAGGGGAGGTCTTTTTTACAATGGATGTGTGGTAAACGTTTAAATTTTTAAACGGGTGAGTTACACCAACATTTATCAATATAAATTTCACTAATAATAGAAAAATATCATATATGTTTTACAAAATATATTCCACCTTATAAAGTGTTATTGACAATTTTATACACTATTTTCCATAATATGTATAATTTTATACCAATAAATATTATTGTTTTCTCCTTTATTATAGTAATTAATTTAATTATTTATTCTGTAATCACATTGTTAAATAATTTATATATGATACATTAAAAATAATTCTTATTCTCAATATGGAATTTTTTTCCAAAGTCCAATAAAACAACTATTAAAATTTCCTTTAATATAAATCTCGAAGATGTAGTGAGTAAATGTGTTTTTTAGAAGATTATTTTTTTATGAAAAACATGATTCTATATACACTATGACTAGTAATAATCGTTAAATAAAACTATACATTTATTTAATAACATATAATATAACCACTTAATTTAAAAAATTCCCCATTGTTGATTATTTTAATTTATTAAATGTTTAAACATTAATCATTTTTAAACAATTTAAAAAACATCATTAAACCAAAACAATCATGTATTAAATAAAATAAAAATTTCAATTCAAAAGATATTATATGGAAATAATAAAAATAAATAACAATTAAATTAAATAAATAATATTTAAAATATTTGTAGTCATTTATATTAATCAATTTATTTAAAAAATTTATAATAATTAATAATTTTTTGATATTAACTGAAAATAAATATATTATCAAAACACCACATTTTCACCCAAAATAAATTTTTTTATTATGATATGAAATAATATAATAATTTACTCAAATTAAAATTTTGTAATTTTGAAATTATT
Source organism: Viscum album (assembly GCA_963277665.1). NCBI lineage: Eukaryota > Viridiplantae > Streptophyta > Magnoliopsida > Santalales > Viscaceae > Viscum > Viscum album. The sequence goes on along the minus strand of OY728143.1, from coordinate 852,297,166 downwards.
CTTAAAAATAATAAACCATATGAAATTATTATTTTTAATCTATTTCGTTTTTTTGAGAATTCCATAGTAATATATATATATATATATATATTACTCTATAATTTTTATTTCCAAAAATTTAAAATGATTTTTTCTCCATTATTAACATGGTATTTAAAACCTTCCCCTTTTATAAGTTTCATCATTGAACTTTTATTCACATAGGAATCAAGAATGGATATATTTCACTCATAGAAATATATGATTCCCATTTTTCTTTTCAACTAAATGATGTTTCCATAAAACCATGACCTAATGAATCTATTTATTCCCTAACACATTATCTATGAAATTAAAAAATAAGTATTAATGTTCCACATAATAAATATTCTTTTCACTTTGATCTACTTCATGTCAAAGAACATGAGATTAATCTCAGACATATTTCCTTAACATTGAAACATTAAATAAATTTTATACTTTAGATAAACATAGACTGAGAATCTAGTCAATATTGATGAAATCCTTTGCTCATATAAGATATTTTATAGTCTAATTATCAATGGATTCATCTTCCCCTTCTTACCAAAACGAATCTCACATTTTTAGGGAGAATATTTTAAAAATACATCATCATCTACCTCAAATGAATGATTTTTATCAAATTATACTGATAAATTGTATGTATTCTATAAAGTATCCATATGTATTATAAAATAAAAAAATAAATATAAACAATCATATCTACAATAATTTTCCCAACCACCATTTATAGTCCTATATTATCCAAAAATTTAAGTGGTACTTTTTTTCTATATAATGTCTCAAATTCTACCATATTTAAACTAAATTTAAAAATGGTATTAAAAATTCAACTAAATAATGATATAAATCCCAAATCCCATGGAAATAAATTTATATAATATGATTCAATTCTTCTCTGAATTGAATCATCCACTTATAAAATCAATATTATTGAGAACTAAAAGATAAACTAAAATTAAATTAAATTCAAAAAACATGTAAACTCAATTCCAAAAACATGATTTAACCCTATGACTACTGTCAGATACAATTGATAGGGGAACTCCAGGTAACAAGATTATCACCATTAGATATTTTCAACAATGATGGTCAAGATACATTGAATCTCTAAAATAAAGAAAATAGAATTTTTTTAAATCGATCAAAAAACAAAAATCAGAATATTACCTTGAGAATTACTATTAATCTTATCAAAAAAACCACTGATTACGTTTTTCATTTTCACTTCATTATGGGAAAAGTTTGAAAAATCTTTTTAGGTAACAATCATTCATCTTTATCATGCTTATAAGTAAATGTCAATTACATTAAATAAATAATTTATAAATTCATTTCATCCCAGAAGTAATGTAACTAAAGGGAATTATAAATCATATTGATTCCTATATAAACAAAAAATAGAGAAGTATGAGATTCAATAAAACAATCTTTCAAAATTAGGGAATCACAAGGCCACAGAATCAATTCCCAAATAATAAAACACTTTCCTAAACAATATTTAAATTATGATACGTATATTTTATAATGGATATTAACTTCATCTAAAAAGCTTTATCCTCATTTTGAGCTTTCTAAATTAATTATAATAGAGAAAACTTTATTGAATACTAAAAAATAATCATTTTTCCTACAACCAATCATTTTTTTAAAACATTCATAAAATCATTCACCAAAGGGTCACATTAAAAATTTATCTTGGTTAATGTAGAATTTGATTTTCGACCAAAATATTGAGGGCATTGTTTTATTTTTTATGATTTAAATAAATCATCCAATAATTATCCTTTATTACGTCCAAAAAGAATATATTTATCATATTCGATTATTTTTTATTAAATATATAATTCATATTTTTTATCAGTATATATTTCACAGGATAGTCAATACAAATGATGCCTCAATATTTTAAAATTTCATACGAAAAAATATAATTCTAAATAATGTGTAGAGTAATTTAACACTTTAGGTTTAAACATTCATGATGAATAGACTATTACATTGTCAATATTCATAAATACACAAAAAAATACATTTTCTTCAATGAAAAAAATAGATGAAAAATAAACCATTTCATGAAAGCATGTCTGAAACTGGACCATTCAATAATATAATTATCAATTACTAAAAACAATAGTGAAATTATTTTTTCTAGATGATATAAACTTATCAGCATGTTAAAATAATCATTTCACTAGATAAGTTAGAGAATGTTTTTAAAAACATCCATTAGTTTCATGCAAATACAAGAATACTAAACATATCTATGATATATATGGGTCTCGACCAATCATCAAATTTTTTTAGTAGGGACCAATTTATCCCATCTTTATTAATAATATTACCCAAAATTGAATTTTTTTGCAAAAAAAATTCTAAATTTATAATCTTCCCTTACATTACAATTATTATAATGTTATTAGAAAAAACATCTATTATATTAATGTTACTCTAAAAATTTAGAATATAACAACATGTCATAATGTAACCAAAACAATTTCTTATAATTCATGTAAATTTATATTATAATGGTACCTAAATATAATATGTTCATAAGATAACATAAATAACATTAGAGAAAAATTCACCGTTCACATATCTTCTTTAAAACCAAATCATTTTTATATTCTTCCTCCACATTAAATTAATTTTACCTGAACTCAAGTCAACCATGGGAAATACTATTCATCTATTTGATTATTGAATAAATCATTTCTAAGTTGAAAATTAAAATTTTTAATAAATTTAAAGGTATTAAAGGATCTATAATCATTGAACATTCTCATTGAAACAAATATCTATTTGAAATATATATATATATATATATGATATTCCCATGGTGATGTTCTTTGTCCTATGAATCAATTATCTAATAACTATAGTATTTTATTTTTAATTTCTATATGTAACACATGATTCATTTGATAAGTGGGTTTACAAATAGTCATAGCATCATATATTAAGTAAACAGTAAAACCCACCTCTTAATCATTATTTATCATATTAATTATCTTGAAAATATTCCAGGAATTCATTTACTATTAGTATAAAAATAATTTGAATTGTTTCATTACTATCTATTAAATTTTCTAGGTAACATTAAATACCCTATCTAATAATGTTTTCAATATTTTGGTCCCTTATAAAAGGAATGAAATCATTGAATAAAAATTTCTTAGAATTATAATATTGCTTATCATGATAAAATGATAGTTAATCAATACCATGATGATATAAAATATAATATGTCTAGTTCAAGAACATTTTAAGAAAATAATGTTGAAACAATTCCAACGTGAACATTCTTATAAATATTGGTTTCATTAATATTCCCACCCAATGATTTCACAAAAATTTATATATACATTTATTATATGATATTCCCAATTTACATAAAAATTTCTAAAAAAAGAAATAAACTGAATCTCTAGAGTAAAATAGGGTCTTGGAATTATTTGAATACATATGTAATATACATATGACCACTTTATCTGAGGGCCACACCTAAACTATCGTAGAATGAGCTGAATTTTCACCATTATTTTGTTTTTGATCATAATGATTTCCATCATGGAAAACTAACTTCAAACATGAATTAGAATAGTTAAAAAATTCATTAAAAAAATCCATTTGATGGAGATCAGTTACCCCCTTGCTTGATTTTTTTATTTTCTTTTCACTATCATGGAATGTGGTCAAACTTTCAGTAATGGTAATTGTTCACATTATTTTAAGACATTACCCAGGGTTATTTTTTCCAAAATAACTATTATAATAGAATATCATTTACTTTTATTTATTTTTTATTTATTCAGGATTTCCAATCACCTTTCATCCCAACCAATTCATATATTCACTTTCACGAGGCACAATAGATTAAAAAGACCACATCACATCCTTTTCATCACAAAGAAAAACATTATCATAACATTTAATGTTTCACAAGGGAAATGGTATTTGTATACATGCTTTAAATACTAATATAAAACTTTTAATATTTTAATCAGTTTCCTAAATAATATTTTACACATACCTTTGATAAATTTCAAGTGTTTCCCTATATATAGCTAAATAATCATTATAACATCATGTTACTATGATCAGGCATGTTTTCTCCTTTATCTATGTCCCCTTTTGGTTTAGTCAATAAGAATTGTTATTTTTATTTACCATAGTATGTATAATAGTTTCACGTTGTTTTGTGGCTCTTTGATGATATTTGAGAAAGTAGAGATCAAGATGTGATTGGTTAAATGCCATAAGAGGGGAATAGACAATGTGTCTTCCTAAATGGCTAGTTTTTAATACAATGATGATGGGGTTTTTGGAATGTATATCTAGTGTTGACTTCACGATGTGAAAAGGGTTTTTGAAATTTTGAGTCAACCCATTCCAAATTTTAAAAACACAGTTTGGGAAGTTTTTCTCATCTCATAATTTCCAAACTATTCTTCACTCAGATAGAGGCTCATCCAAGGTGATTTTTAAAGAAACTTTTCTTCTATAATACCATATTCTACATCATACCTCCATTTTTAGTTGGGATGAGTCTCTCTTGGTATGTTATATTTATACTTATTCATTTCATGTAATAATTATATAACCATAGGATTTTAGAACCAGACCATTCGATCAATGTTTGGTGTTCACACTTGTCCTCCTCTAGATCCATTGTGAGACCTCATTCCAAAGGCCCATTACTTCCCTAATATGGGAGTGGCAGGCATTCTTCCTCTAGGTATATGGGTTTTTCTATTCATATGACCTCTTGTGTATTTATTTGGATCGGTAATAAGATGAGGGGATTTTATTTTATGCACTTCGTTGATGGATTGGGTTTCATTGATTAAGTATTCCATTGCTAGTGTGGGCGACTCAAGTTATGTGGTTTTTGGTTTCATATCAATCCTGTGATAGTGGATCTTGTTGTTTTTAGTTACAAATTGATTCATATTAAAATTTTAATGATTCGTTTGTGTGTGATGATAATGAATTTTAATGAAAATTGGTTCTTCCATAGTTATTGATAAATGGACTAGAAAATGGGATTCTCGAAATTTTGAAATAAAACTAAAAAATGGTTTCAAAATTGTTTTCAAAGAATTAAATTGATTTTCGAGAAAGATCACATGGGTTTCTACGGGTACTAGGATGATGTATTATCTTGGGGTCATATTCCATTGTTTTGTGATTATCAAGTGAGATTGCGTTGGGGATTTCTTCTGTTTCCTAGGCATGTTGTTATAGTAAACCAATATTTACATTGTGGTGGGAGGGGTTACTCATAGGGTATTCATTTTAATTATAGTAATGTGTTAAATGATATTATTTGTACACATGATTAATATGGTATGAGAATTATGTGGTAGTGGTTTGTATTATTCATTGGTGTTGGGATACCTGTGCATCTATTTTTTACTTCTTGGATCTTTGATTTAGACTAGATATGAACATTTATTCATGTGTAAAATGATATGAATAAATGTTCTTTGAAAATTATATACATGATTTTTTTGAAAAACAAAAAATTGAAATTATTTCCATGTTTATTATAAATATCTTTTATGTTTTTTCAGGAAATTATTGAATTTAAAATTATCATATATGGATGTTATTGTAATGATCCATGATATTGATCACCTATGTGGGATTCTACTGAGATTTTTTTCTCATTCCCTACACACTACTTTTGTGGTGCGTAGATTTCATATTTCTAGTATATTAAAAGTGAAGGTGCATAGTGAGGTAGTGATGTTCATGTCATCTAGTTTTGTAGTTACTGGTGAGTTGTTGGGAGTTCTTCATTAACATAATTAATAATAGAAGTTTGGTTTTATTATCCTTTACATGTGTACTTATCTTGGAGTTTATAGCTACTCTTATATTTTTTCTGGTTTATCTATTCATTTACATTGTAATAGATTATATTTTTTTTATTTGTCTAATTTTTATTTATTTATTTATTGATTTGTATGCCATATAGTTGTTTGTGTTGGTTGAAATCCTTAACTTGGTTTTGTCATTTGATGCACTAGTACTTATCACCAACCCATAGGGATATGGAATTCCCTTCATGTATCTGATGGATTGGGTTATGAGTCATGTTTGAATGAAAACTAGGTCAGTTCATTATAGTTTTGTAAGAGTAGAGGTTTTTCGTTGGAATTCTTATCTTGGGACATCTATTAGACTAGATATAATATTTATAAGACATGAAATGCTTGTTACAACAAGGGCATGGATAGAACTTGTTTTAATGAGTCTCAGGATTCCATTGTATGTTGGTATGTTTGCATCTAGTATTGGTTTTATATTTTAAATATATATGTTTAATCTTATAGATTCTCTTCTTTAAACTGATTTTTTTTCTGTTGTCACATCATTTTTATGTTTTCGTGTTCTGTAGAATTCCTTTTGATATGTGTTCCATGAGTTACTCTAAATGGTGAGGTTGGTGATCCTCAAGGGAATCCATTTATAGACCAGAACCTTAATGAGACTATCAAAAAAACAATACATGTATCCAATCATGATCTTCCATGAGTTTAGAACACTGTGGATAAGGTACAAAAAAGATATAGAGGTGATAAATATCGATCATTGGTGTTCATTCATGAGTATCCATCATCCATTTAAAGAATGGAATAACCTCATGAGGTGGTGGATTGGTTGCGAAGGATTGATGAAATCATAGAATCGTTAGAAACAATTAAGAATATCATGGTGAAGTGTGCAGTGTTTAGACTCAAGGGTTCCGACAAGAATTGGTGAGATTCAATGGTATAGCTAGACAAACATGTGTTATTGGATATGAAGGGATTAAAAACCATATACATTACTAATTTTTTTGAGATTCTATGATGTTGGGAAAGTCTCTTGTCCTGGATACATTATAGTTAGGTGAGCATTCATTGTCGTGGTACACCAAAAGATTTGCAGATATTGTCTATTTTTTGGATGTTCTAATGAATGACCAGGCGAAGGAATCTAAATACCATCATTATTTTCCAGTAAATATTATATTTTAGGTGTTTATACTATGAAATTATTCCTTTTTAGTGACAATGGTTAGATCTATGACTGAATATATGAATATGTAAAATTGTTTGAGAGTTCCAACAATTACCTTACATTTTTTGATTGATACATTGGAATTAATGGTAGTCAGAGGATGTGACAGCACCGTATGGGAAGTGGAGGAGGATAGAAATTTTACCAATCCTCCTCTACATCATTCATTTTAGCTAGTAGTGTGCCTCTAACATACTAATTGTGCGGAAAGATAGTATACACTATATTCCCTTTTATTTTTCCCACGAAGATGTGAAAAATTTATTGGGATGTTTGTCATCTATAAAATTTCTATCATGCTATGACTATGCCATGTCATGGTCATTATTCTTCGGCTCCAAAAGAATCTATGAAACAGTTAGATGCATTAAAGACTACATGGATCCATCTATATACATCATGAGTGAAAACATTTCGTGGGGTAGATGAGTGTCAATTGGATGTTAATGTAGGTCCAATAAAACATAGAGGTACTGTCCATATTGAATATTTAGTAACAATTTATTTATTTTATTCTTGTGTCTCCCAATCATTTATATCTACACGTTTTATTGATTTTCATAAACATTAAATAGATATTATGTCCATTAAAATGGTGTTAGAAAAACCTCTTTGTTTAAGGAATTGGAATGGGTTATTGTTACTTTCTTGTTAATTAAAGATAGAAAATACATATTTTTTCTCATATTTTTTCATTATTGATTTAAATATTCATGATTTGAAAATTGTTATAGATTGGATCGTTACTCATAGAACTGTGGTTGATTGTTATTATCAGTGCATTTTTCTACATACTATCGATGGTAACTCTCGTGTTATTAAGGGTGAGTGAGACTCAATGTCTAGTTCTGCACACACATCCCACCCATATATAATGTGTTATTTTTATTGTATTGTGATAAAGTCTGATGATGTCTAAACTATTATTCAATTTCCCACAATTGTAGGGGAATTTCCTAAAATTTTCGTTGTGTCATATCTCATGATCCTCAAGATAGAGAGCCAGATTTTACAATTAATCAAGTTCTAGTTACACAGCCAATAACAAAACATTTATATTATATGGTTCTATAAGAACTAAAAGATACCAACATTATGTTTTACTACATATTGTAAAATTATTTCTTAATCCCTAGAGTTTCTTCTTGGGAATCCCTAATGATATTTACGATGAATACAGATGGATCCCTTCATTTCTGTTTGGACTATTAGATGTTGAATAGGGTGGGGCATAAGAAAAATATCCTTTGGATCATGAGGATAATCTATTTGATGAGTTAAAGGTGTTAAAGTGGTTTTCAAATATTGATCTTGTATTAGGATTTCATCAACATGGGGTCTGGAATAATGATATATTGAAGGAATCTGATAGGAGTAGTTATGCTCATTAAGAATATCATATAATGCCATTTTGTATGAATAACTCTTCGGTAGTTTTCTTTTCATTGATGAATTTATTATTCCATAAATATCTTGAAACTTTCTTTTTTGGGTTCATAAATGATATTCTGGTTTATTTGAAATGTAGGAGTTACCACAAACACTGTCTGTGTTTTGCATATGTAATATTGATATGTCCCCATTTGTATTAAAATAGTTTGAAATTTAGTTTCATGATTCACAAAATGATTTTATAATGGCATATAATTTTTTTGGCATGGATTATCATTTGATCAATAGTCTGTAAGTTCATTTTTTTCATTTATGGAAATTCAAATTTTCATTGAAATCAGGAGGATCCATGGTCATGATGTATACTATCAACAGTTTGTCACGTATTCCTCTAGGTTGGCCTCACCTTTTTCTTTTCATACTAAAAAGGTTGTAAGATACACTTGGGATGTAAATTTTCATTTTTCTATCAAGGAACTTAAATGTATTCTGACATCATCACATATTATAATCTTATTGGAGAATGGTAAGTGACACATAGTGTTTTGTGATGCTTTGGGTGATGGTTTAGGATGCGTTCTTTTGCAAGATGACCATGTGGAGGCTTATAGATCTTTTAAAATTTTAACTCGTGAGAAACAATACTGCACTCATGATTTTTAGAATGACGTAATCATGCATGTGATTAGGTTTTGGAAACACTATCTTTTAGAAGAATTGTTCATAGTTTTATCTGATCATTAGAGTCTGAGTTATATCATTTCATATAAGGACTTGATATTAGAAAAAACAATGGGTAGAATACCTTCAGTTGTTTGAATTGGATATCGATTACCCCTACTGAATGAGAATTATTTTTGAATATGATCTTAAGAAGAATGTACTATCATAGGTTTTTCAGGATTGGAAGGTTGGGTGGAACCTTATGGGGATTTTTGCTCAGTTTCACCTGAATGATCAGGAAGATGTTTCAGGCATGGTTCAATACAATGGTCATCTTTCATCATCTCTCATAGTGTAAATCATGCAAGTCCAGCAGTTTGATGATGAGTTTTATATGGGACGAGAAATCATTTTTGGTGGGGATACCGTTTTGTGTGGGTATATTTCAGTAGTTTGTATTTTTAACTTCAGGAAAAGGATTGTAATACCAGCATCTGTGATGGGTTTATTCTAGTTTTTTTCACTTATTTCATCATTCTATATTTATAATTATTCAAAAAAGTTGTATTATGACATGATAATATGATTATCGTGGCTAGTATGAATAGTGAAATTGCAGATTATGTGTCCTGATGTTATAAATTCCTACAGATAAATTTATAGCACTTGAAACCCTCTAGTAGTCATCATCTGCTTCTATTGCAGGTTTGGAAAAGGGAATACATGTCAATGGAATTGTTTTTTTATTTTCATGGGCACACCAATAGAATATTTCTATGGGGGTGTTTCTTGATTAGTTGATGAAGTCTACTTAATTCATTCCAACCATCTACTCCACTACGGTCAACCATCATGGTAAAATGTATTTCCCGTACATCGTAATGTTACATTGGAGTCCTCCTGCCACTTTTTATATATAGGGATCCTATATATAAATCTAGGTTAAAGAGGAGTGTGCACGATGCAATGGGAACATAGATAATGTTGAATAAAACATACAATTAATAGATAGATAGTCTGATGGATCGTGTAATTTTTATTATAGAGGATATGCTTTTACTCAACATCATGGATTTCGATGGGTCTTAGGATAGCCATCTGAGACATATTGTGTTCTTCTACAAAAAAAAATTAAATTTCTTCGATAAGGATGGTTCCTTTCAAGGAATTTTATAGTCACCCATGCATATCACATATTTGTGGGGAGAGGTGGGTGAAATATAATTAGTTGTACCATGTCTGGTTCAGAAAACATTCATGATGATTTGAGATGTGTTTTGATGTCTAAATATAGCATAGAGTCGATCAGGATCATATGAAAATTTGTGATTTCATCCTCTAGAGTTTTCTATAGTTGACTTGGTCTTCTTGAATGTTTATCCTCATTTGGATCACCGTCATCTTGGAAATTAGGCAATGTTGGCACATAGATATGTTGGACTATTTGAGATCACTAAACAAGTCAGAGTATTTTCATATCAGTAAGCATCACTAATTTAGATGATAGCTATTCATGGTATTTTCCACATATCTCTGCACAAGAAATATCACCTTTATCTTTCTCATAATCTATGATGAGATGATATTGAGTAATATATAGATTATTATTTTATAGATGAACAAGTGGAGATTGATAACACTCATGTGAATGTCTTGGGTGGGAAGTTTATTCTTTTTGTCAACGTCTTATATGAACATGAATCAAATTATCACGAGACATGTGAACCTGAATAAATAAGTAGGGAGTATTAGAATCATCTATTTCAAAGAATTTCTTCTTAAACATGACTTTATAGGGATGGAAATTCAATATGGTGGGGAGTTTTTAACATCCTGATACCTTTATCGGGAATGTTTTTCGCTATCTCAAAGTTCCCTTTTGGTTGAATGGGTTTAAAAGTGGTTTTATTATAATTCTATAGGCTTTAGAATATTTAAAAAATGTGTAACTATGTTACATGTCGTATAATGGTTACAGGATATAAGTCATGAAATGATAGATCATTCTATGAAGGGTTACACATAATGATCAGGGATTACATGATGTGAAATTATAAAATATCTATTTTTAATCCATGGGGACGAGTTTTTTTGGAATACTTATCCTACATGGACTCCATGACACGAACAGTGGTAAAATGTCTTCACTTGAACTGCACACAATTTTAAAACATGTGTTTAATAGTTTTTCTCCTCCAATTATTTGAAAACCAATTCAATCTCAAGAAAAGGCTCTTCCTATGTGATTTTCAGAAGAACATTTCTTTCGAAACCGACCTTTTCATCGTCTGATATCCATTATAGTTATTGTGTGTCACTTTGGTTATGATTTCATTCCAATTCTTCATTTCAGGTGATCATAGTATCACCCAAGATTGGTATTACATGATTCATTGATCTAATTTGTGTGTCCTTTATTTTTATACTATAGATCATTTGTTAGATCACATTATAGAGGCCATTTCCATAATTTTTCATAGTGTGTCAGGAATACTTCCTTGAGGTATGTGTTTTTTCCTTTCTAAAACTAACCTATTTTGTTTATATTTGGATCATTCCTATGATGTGGGGAATATATTATAGGTCCATCATTAATAAGATGGTTTTTATTTATTTTGGTCTTCATTGTGGGAATGTGTTAACCATGTTTTGAGGTAGGTGGTTCTATATCTGGCCTATGATAACATATAATTTTGTAGATTTAAAAACTGATTCATTTTGAAATTGGAATGATTAAATTTGTGTGTATGAAATAATTTTTAATGAAAAATCTCTTATACCTTGATAATGATAAATGAAATTGAAAATGTTTTCTCAATGAAATTAATTGATGTTGGGAAATTTTTTTAGAATGTTTTTTAAAATTATCGAAAGGAATTTTGAACAGAGAACATGGGTTACCTTGGGTACCTTGGATGAAGGATTATCATGGATCCTTCGTCAATTATTTTTTGATTATAAAAGATATTATTCTTGGGAAATTCATCTATTTCATAGTCCCATTGTTCTATGAGAATAATATTGACATTTTTTGTGTTTCTGGGGGGGGGGGGTTACTCAAGTGGTATTATTATGCTTCATAGGCCAATGTTCCTGAATAATATTTGTGCACTTGAATATTGTGGCATGAGTAGTTTTTGGTTAGAACATCTATAATTCCTTAGTGTTATGAGACCTATAATTATTTTTTATACTTATTCGATTTCTATGATAACCATGATATATATTTTTATGCTTGTGGAAAATGATATGAAAAATCGTTCATTGAAATTGTTATATTGAATTTTTTTAGAAATTGAAAATGGGGTATGTTTAACATTTTTTAGAAAATTTTTTTTACTAAAAATCATGCAATGTTTTCATTTATAATGTTTATACATGGTTTATTTTTATACAATGAATTTATATGGACACTTGGTTAGGATCCTACTGAGCTTGTTAGCTCACATTGTGAACACCACATCAGTGGTGTGTTGAACTATGTTTTTCTTCCAGTGTAGGGAATTTCAATTCACCGTAGTGAGGTTGGGAGGTGTGTGTCAGCTATCTAGGTATTTCATGGTGACATGGTGGATGTTCATCCACACAATTATTTTAAGTAGCTATTTGGTATTTTCGTCTTTCCTATTGGACATGTCTATGAGTTTTTAGCAATTGTTATAGTTGTTCTGTTTCCACTATTTTCACACAATTATGGTATATATATATATATATTATTCAACTATTTAATATATAATTTATATATTTTTTTTCCATATTGTTATATAGGTTGGGTTAAATCATCTCCTCAATGTTGTTTTTTGATTCTCGGGTGCTTTTCGCTTACCCATAGAGATCAAGAACACCCTATCAGTATGTGAAAAGTCGGGTATGGCTCCACGTTTGAGGGAATATTAGGTCATTTCATTAAAATCATTGCGTTTTTAACACCATTCAAAGGATTATTTTTCCATTACAGAGTTATACCACAATATAGAGATATTTTTTGAGTAAAAAATCATTGAATGATTTACATTCCATTGAATCATGATCATTTTTCTCTCTGTTTACTAATCAATTAACACCCATCAATTATATTTACCTTAATAATGATAAACGGTAAGGTGTCACATTTAATATTTCAAACAAACAATGATATTTTATATATTTTATAGTAAATTGATCATTTGTTCAGCTACTATAGGGTCATATATTCTTTTTAATGATGGTGGATGTCGCCTAATGAAATTACTGAAATAAGACACATTCCTTTATGATATAATAGGTTCCAATCAAGAATAAATATCACACCTATATCTCAAATATTTCAAAAAATACATCACTACAATAAAATATTCAATTTCTATTCCAACCATATCAGGTTTCTAATTACGATTAATATTCTCTACATGGTTCCATATATCTATATCATATTTATTTCCTTTGTAAAAACCCCAATATTAAATAAAATTGTTTAGTTGCTGATGCACAGTAATATTTAAATGATATAATTTTTTAACTTAACCCTATGGTAAAATATTATATCTTTATGTTAATAACATTATAATATCCTAAAATGATATCCAAACCATCCTCGAATAACAACTATAAGGGCCCGACATTTAACATTACATGATATTGGCTATATTTATTTGTTTAATATTCATTGAATTTGATGATCATTTCAAGTATATAATATTATATAATTACTCCAAAACTAATACATAACTATAGCATAAAATTAAATATTGAATCATATGATTAGTATCTTTTAGACCATAATATAAATTTTATAAAAAAATTATTATTTCTTTTTATGGAAAATATCCACAAAATTCAACATTACATCTTCATGTATGTCAAATATCCATAAACTCTATGAAAACTATTTAAAAATTATAGGATGGTAATAAATGATATATAATGTATATAAATATATTGAAAATAATTACTTTTGAAAATAAAATAAAATTACACAAAACAATTTACAATTTTTTTCAACGTTATTTGTGCATATGAAATAAAATAGTATTACATGAATGGAAAAACACAAAAATGTTTCCAATAAAAATAATTAAAACACATTAAAAGATATTAAAAATAATTTTTGGTTATATATATAATCATATTCATAAAATATATTAAAAAAAATTCATTTGGATTAACTGAAAAACTGACATCTAATATAATTATTACCTAATGTATTGGAGATCAATAATGCATGTCACCCTTGAAATAAGCTATATTGGGCTCACCTATAAGTTTTTATGTGGTTTAAAATATTTAATAATCTATATTACGGTCACCCATTTCACATGAGTTATAACAGTGATCAACCCATCATATATTCTATACCAGTGTCACTTGTTATCTATAATGTAGATGATCCTTTCGTATAATCTATATTGGAATGACATGCGAGCTATAAACGGTCTCAAAAATTTGTATAAGATATACCAGGAATACCCATTTTATATAATTATCAATTGATATATCATGAGTTAAATAATATCATCACAAAACCCATTAAAATATTATTTTAAACGCTTATCAAAAAAATCATTTTGGATAAAAATACTCTTTTATTTGAAAATTCTATTTTCAATGTGAAAATGCAAAAAAAAAGGTAAAATGTTTTTATTTGATGAAAACATGAAATATTGAAATGGAATAAGGAAATAAAGTAATGGTCATAGTGGTAAGGAACTCATTTTCGATGTGTACATTAAAAATATAACATCCCTTTTTCATTTGTAGGAATGTATCGAATAAAATATGTCAAAAAAACGTCTTTTTCAAAACCATTGGAAAAATGTAATGAGAAAATAAATTTAAATTAATAATATGTTCTTTCTATATAAAATCATTAATTTAACCATTTTCAAAACAACTTCATGGATGAGATTTATATTTTTTGTGGAAAAAATAACATTATTATTTTTTAAAGCAGAAGTCCCTTGTCACTTGGGAAACTCATCATTATTGAGCCCCATTAATGATTTAAATTTAAAAACATTCAATGTAATAATAATTTAAAACATATGATAAAAAATAAAAATGTTCTATTAATTCACTATATATAATTGTATTGGGGTATATCAAAACATATTCATGAATGAATGAATAAAAATTAAGATGATGTCCCTTACATTGAGTATGAGTAGTCACAGGTGTCATAATCGTCGTGAATAATAAACTAATTAATTTTTTTCATACATGAGATCCATTCAAAAATATTAATATTAATATTATTTAACTTATTAAGATGTTATATACTATGAAATAATCAATTAATATATAGATATATGTATTTACTATATTAATTTTATGTGTAAACAGATTTTATGCAAACTATAGATACATGAGCCATTATATTAACAAGTCTATCATAATATTCATGAAATAATTAATAAATTTATATATAAATTACTCTTTTATAAAATATTATAATGGAGAATATGAAAAATGAATTATCATTGCAATCATTTACCTGGTACACCATACATACAAATGATTAATGTTTCCATTTTTAAATGATCATTTTTATAGAAGATAAAGAATTATTATATTTATAAAATAATAATTATGTCATAAATACCATATTATTTAATTATATTTTATTATATATATAAATTTTTTTTGGTGATTAAAACAAATAATGCACCGCTTTAATGAGGAGGTAGTCTAACATCCCTGAATGACATTATCAATGTTTTTTCTGTAAATTAGAAATAATTAAATGATATATTTTAATTAAATAATGTCATTAATTTAATGTATATAATTATTATTTCATTGATATAATATGTATTAATTATATTTATCCTTTTTATCTTATATGATACATGGTAGCGAATAATGGTTCACATCACTTGGTAGGGATGAAGTCTGCCATCGAGATGAACGACATTATCATATTACCTAAAATATAAAATTAAAATGGGAATATATGAAATATTGAATAAAAATAGACTATTATGATACAAATTTCATAAATATAATTAAAAAATTGTATATAAATCATTATTACAAACTATGGGTCGTGGTAATAGAATAAAGAACGACATTGGATTTCAAGGCTGTAGTCCGCCATACACATGAATGACGAATTCAGAACCCAATTTAAAAAAGTATGAATCTTTGTAAAATAAAAATAATATCAATATATTTAGTGTATCCTTTTTTTATATAATACTTAATAAGAAAGAAATTGATTTGAGGCAGGAATAAAACAAAACTGTTTATTGATGAATGTTGCCTCTTCTATGGGTGTCTTCTTTTTATTTTCACCAATGGACTTCCTTAGTTATCATTATGAAGAATATATGTATAATAATATTATTGGGGGGTGTTAAGAAGATATTTTAAAATGTATTTTTTGTACCAATGACCTTGAGCTATTTGCACATAGGATGAGAGTGGGGGCCTTTTATAAGTAGATTCTGTGTAAAACATGTTAATTTTTTAGAGAATAAAACACAACAATGTTTCTAAGAAACATGTATCTAATAATGCATAAAAATAAATCTTAGATGGTCTAAGGACCGATATGTCCATCCAATGGACCATTGAGAAGTTTTTGTTCCGTTTGACCCCTTTAGATTAAATTTTTCTCCATTTGTAAACATGATTTTAACATATTCATTATCATTCATTTTAATTTTCATTAACTAATCACATTGATCAAAAATTAAGTTAACCCTATTCAAAATTATAAATTATTTGTATTCAAAATATGGAATAAATTTTTATATATTCAAATTACAAACATGTATATTATTAACTTAATATTTATCCAACTACTGTGGAGGGTGATCAAGTTTGTAAGGATAATAATTTTTATAGAAAAATTTAATTCTATTTTAACTCTATTAATAATTTTTATAATTTTGATGAACCTCATGAATTATATAATTATGTTTTTTATATAAATTTAATTTATAACATTCATCGTTATGGATTGTTAAAATTAGTTAAAATTATAAAAAATTATGGATTTTAAAACATTTATTATAATGACATGTCATTCAACCAAATAAATTGAAATGTAAGTAAAAAAATATTATTTTTCTTAAAAAAATTTAGAATAAATACTTATTAAAAATGATTCTTTACATAAAAAATATATTCAATAAATATTTATACTTTTAGTCAACTACATTTTTTCATTTTAAATTACAATTCAATGAATTTGAATGTTTATATAAATATCTATAAATTTCAAAAAATTTAAAAATTTCACTCAAATAAAATTTTTATATTATAATTTCAAAGATGATATTAATTCATAAAAATTAAATTTATGAAATATTGTAATTTTACATTTTATTAAAACCCTATATATAAATACTTTATATAAAATGTTTGTCTTTTGGTTTGAAAATTATGTTTTATTTTATAATGAAGGTAAATCTCTAAATTGTATTAAGAAATATGGAAAAGATTTATTTTATTATTAACTGGTTTATTATTATTAGGTTTCACATAAAAAACATCCCTTGAAATTACGTGCCCCGCGAAATGGAAGTTATTTTTCTATAAATTAGACATAGACAGGTAAATATATATTTGATTATTTATTATTGTCTATATAACAATATCGAGAAGTATTGGATGATTTTCAAGAGTTTTGGATTAGAATAAGATTTCACAAGAATAAAATATTAATCCAAATATGTATGAATAATTTGGTTCATCAAATTGATAAACACAACAAGTTAATTCATGAACAAAAATCATATCATGAAAAACGAAAAATTTTATAACTATTTGTGAAATTAGTTCATGGTATATCATCGGGACCCACACATAGTTGATGAGAGCATGATATCAGATCAATTATATAAAAAAACATAGGAATCAGTTAGTTGGTCAATATGTTCATCAATATGTGCAATATTTATCTTTTCCTAATCATCATCATGTTCAACATTTTCTAGTCGACACATGAAGACATCATTTCATTAATATTAATGGATATTAATGTAATAGATCACTAAGATTAAAAAATTAGGTAGAATAATCCTATAAAATATATCTAGGTCAATTGAATCTATACAAGATTCATTATTTTACATAAAATTAAATTTTTACCAGTGCCAGTCATCAAATCAATAATGCAATAAACTATTTTCATAGTTTACGTTCTTTAGAACGCCTCAACAAACATATCATAAAATGGATCCAGTATATATGAGATGAAATTATGATATGATATCTTATTATCAAGAATTTTATTTTCAACATGGGTAGTATGATCACCCACCGACTAACAGAAATGACCCACATGCCCTGTATGGATATCCTAATCACCCTTAAGAACATAGGTGTCAAATTCATTAGATATAAAAACTACTATATATAGGTTAAAATAAAAAAGATCCTGATATGAAACATACAATAATATTCTCAATATCATGCCACAAGCTGATATCTACATATTAAACATGTCCCAAAATAGATGGTACGCACATAATTTTTGGGAAGATTCATTGCAATGTTGTACCCCCCCCCCCAATCTCACACTCAATTGTGTTCGATCAATATAACCTCACAGAAAAAATACATTGTTCAACCTAATCCATATGTATATTTAGTAAATATAAATTAATGTGATGATTATACCTAATTGAAAATCAATAACATATATATATAATTTATAAGAATAATACAATGTATAGTCAATGGTAAATCCTTTCTACCATCTGAGATGGAAAAATTGTATTTATTTGTCTTATCCTTCTACCCTAAGATATCAACAAAGATCATTTCATTTCAATTCTATAGTAATATTGATTCGATTGTCCATAAATACTATATATTTCTGCATTAACGGTATGCTTTCAGGAAAAATAAAATAAATACGGATATGGGGATGATAACCCCCTACCAAATATATGTATCATCATATGTCCTCTAACAATACAAAGCTTCCATGGGTTTCTATAAATCCTTTGTACATAAGCTACCATACCACAATATTGACACCCCACTAAGTGTAACACCATGCGAGTTAGGATACATTTTTTCAAATTTATTTAAATGTTGAAATATTTCTCTTTACACAAAAAACTATGTTGATATTGAGGTACAAATTGAACTGATTCTGGATTGTTTTTCACATAACTTCGAGATTAAATTACTTTATAAGAAACCCTAATTCTAAATGAAACATGATATAGTATTTCAATTTTCTATTTAATATGATAATTATAACTGCAAATTTGTTTTTGAAATTATGAATATAACTAAATAAATTTTTTAAATTCGGTTTACACAAGAATTCATGGTAAATAATAATTTAAAAATGATAATTAAATAAACATGAATATAATATAAATTACATTATAAAACAAATAATTTTATGAATATAAAGTTGTAATACATAAATAAATTAATTGAATCATTTATTTTCAATGATTTTTAAGAAATTTATATACTAAATATATTTGCAAAAAAATATGTCATCTTATATGATTTATAGAGTATAAAAAATAATATTTTAGTCATATTACATTATTTTTTAAAAAAGATTTTTTTTCTCTCCTTTATGGAGAACATAATTTGAAAATATATTTTTAAAAAAATTTAATCATCATTAATGAAAATAAAATTAATTATTTAAATTTTAATATCAAAATTATATTTTTATGCAATTATTGTATTTTTCCAAAAAATTATATGTTTGTAAATAGTGAAAAAATGATGAATTTTAATTAAAAAATTCTTTATTGAAATTATTTGTAAACATATATTATATAATAAATTTGGTTAAATGAATAATTTGTTCAATTCTACATCAATTAGTCGTGTTTAGTTCATTTTTTTATATTGAATTATTATGTAATAACATTGTAATATTTTGAACAATTTTACATAAAAAACATGCTTTCTCTTTACATTTGGGAATGTAATTTTAACATCAATTATGGAACTTCTATTGATGGAATTTTAAAAAAAAATTCAATATTTTTAATAATATATATATATTTATATTATATTATTTAATAAAATTTTATACCCTAATAACTAGTCAAAAAAAATTCAAATAATTAATTTTATTATGGTAAAAAAAGGTGTCTCCACATTACATGTATTTTTTAAAATTAATTGTACACACATATATTATTTTTACCTAATTAATTAAATATAATAATTATAATTAGTGAGACTAAACAATAAAATAAATATCATTTTTATTCTAACTATTGTAGGTTAAATTACATCTGGAAATTAAATGATTCAAGTTACCTTGGTTAAAACTATTAAAGTAAAATTGAGTGAACGTAAAAAAAATTATTAACAGGATACAAAGAATCTATTTTTTTGTTAGATTTATTTTTCTAATATATAAACAGTAAAATACCTTGTTGTTGAATTTTTTAGGCACATTATAAAAGGGATGCCTCTCAATAGTGAATAATTGTTGATATTTAAAGGGGGGCCGCGCTTCAGTCAGAGAAGGGAAATAATCTCCCTAATTATGCACAACTCTGATGCCATTTTTATTGACCAATACATCCAAATAAATTACTATATTATATAATCTCCACAAAGAAGAATTATTTTGTTCATTATACCATCCTAGGAATGATTTTGTTGGAATGGAAGGTGGTTACCATAAGAAGATTCAAAAATCAACAATGTCTATTTTTATATTAAATCATTCCCCAGAGCAAAGTTTTCTTATTGTAAAATGATTATATAATTACCTTTGTGTAATAAAAAAATAACATTTTTAAAATTAATGGTAAAACATAAATATACACTCATTTCTATTAAATGTATTAAAAAATAATACTTTTTGAATACGGTGGACTACCGCCTCACGATCTGATATCATTCATTTTTGCATTACAACAATATAAGCATAGTAATAAAGAATGAATTATTGTTTATATATTATATTTTTGACGTTTATGATGACATTATGATTTGGGAATTATCAAATTAAAAATAACAATAAGATTTCCATTTCATGGGAATTTGATAACATCGATCATGTCTATAGTAAACTACCTCATGTAGTGAAATATGATTCGTTCATGCATCACATGAAATTTAATTTGGATGGTTTTAATTAACATATGTTATATATACTGAATAAAAAAAATCATTATATATAATATATATATAAATGACATTTCTTTCATTTAAAATGGAAATAATATAGAGATTTCTGTAATTCATGTGTACGACCTATCATATCTTTGAATGGTTTGTTTCATTTTATATCGATATATTTTATAGATTTCTTTAAATACCTAATTAGTTAGTATATATTATATTTAAATCATTTTTTGTATTTTATTTATTACAATGGGATCAATGTATGAGAAATAAAAAATAACATGTCGAAACCTATATGAAAAACATAGTCATTATTACTTGAAATGTATAAGTATCAAGAATTTGGTAATAAATGGTCATAAAAATAGATATTATATGATAAAAAAATAATTATTATGTTATATATGTATAATAAACAAAAATATATTATAAAATAGGATTAAACAAGTATAACATATGTCAAGACATAAGATAAGGTATTTCACGCTAACATTTATTTTCCAGTGAGACCCATGTTATAATCACAACTTTTTATTTTATTTGGTGAATATATTTACCATGAATGTATTTGATGATTTATATCCATAAAATTTTTTATATTTAAAAACCATTTATGATATCTCATTTATTGGGTTGACTGTTCAAAAGTTAACAAATTTGTAGGTGTGTTTGTCTCAATTTTCATTCTTGTAGAAATAAGTTATAATATTAACTAATATTCATTCAGGATGTTTATATACATAACATTTCTAATTTAATATAATATATTTATATATAATAATGAAATTTGATGTTTTTTTTATGTTATTCATTTGTAGAGGATTAAGAATCATGGTT
Source organism: Viscum album (assembly GCA_963277665.1). NCBI lineage: Eukaryota > Viridiplantae > Streptophyta > Magnoliopsida > Santalales > Viscaceae > Viscum > Viscum album. Next base: position 852,275,134 of record OY728143.1, on the reverse strand, counting down.
ATGAAAGAGGTAAAAATATTATTTTTCAATCTCATCATTTATCTAGATTGTTTATGACTAATTTTGCACTATTGAGATCCCATTATATACCAATGAATAATTATCATGAATTTTATTTTCCTATGTTTTTTTTTAGAATACCCATTAACCCTTAATTTTCTACTACTTAAGTACTCATGGTTTCAAAATAATGTTTTTAATAAAAATATGCTTTTAGGTTGAAGACACGTTTTCATCTAAAATCATGTACTCTAAAAATGATTTAAAAAATGTTTTAAATAATTATTTTTCTATGGATAATGTATACTTACCTCCATAAATTTTTGAAATTTTTAATTAAACATCCAATATATTTATCTATGATTATTTTCAATGAATAATATTTTCACAATGTGGTTTCTTATACAAAACTATTTTTTCAAAATTAAAATAATATTTTCATCAATAATGAATTTGATAAAATATTAATGGTTTTTACATTAATAAATATCAATAACCCTTCCTGTCACATATCCTCTATTAGGGATATTTTTAATTGTTACCATACTAATTGTTACAGTTTTTGTGAGACTATTATTTCAAATAGATTATTATAAAATAATTTCTCTTCCACTGTCTAATAAATTTTCAATGATATTATTGTGAATCATATTTATTATATATGGGTCAACTATAGTTAAAAAGGGTGATATTTTTCCATTTTATCTTCAACCGGTCAAAAATTCTATAATTAGGTTATTAAATTTTAGGATTATTATAATGAAATGCATGCTCTTTGAAATTCAGTCATACTGTGGTTCTTAGACAATAAATATATGATGTAGAGGAGCATATATCCCTGGGTAATCAAAATATTTGTTATATGATTTGTTTTATTAGATATCACTAGGTAATTCAATAATAGAATATATGATATGGTAGACATGAAATCACTTGGTATACTTGCTGTATATTATATGATGGGGCGGCCTAGATTTTGTTGGGAAAGATAGTTATAGATAGGATGACATATAGGCCCAGATAGAGCTGAGTGAGCCAATTATTCCTTTCCTAAAGGGTGAAACTAGATAAATCTCCAAGTATTTTATAAAATGATAAATTTTATATGAGATAATAGGGTAAATTGTTTTTTCCCAAGACCATAGATAAGTTTTCACATGTGTTCAGCCCAATCCCAAACAAGTGTGTACACATGTGATCAAAAAAACTATGAGTTAAGGGTATATGAGTGGTCATCCAAAACCCACAATGAATGATACATAAATGGTTAGAAAAATCCCAAATATGTGTGTACATGGGTGTCCCGCCCAAGCCTAAAGATGGGGGAATACAAGTAGTCATCCGAAGTCTAAAATTTAGGGTTCATGTGTGGGATGCCCAAGTTAAAATAATGTATATGGGTGGATTTCCAAATAAAACAATTATATAAATGTATTAATGAGTATAATAGACATAGTATTCATTATGTATATGTGTATTCCCCAAATATATGTCTTATACATATTTTTTTATCTCGTGTATCATGTTCTGTTATTATCTTATGATTTCTTTCTTATAAACTACCAATAATTATTCCATGACTCAGGTTTATGACCTATTATAGGTTGGGAATGAAATTTGATGGTTTTGTTCATTTTAAAATAAAATTATACTTTTCATATTAATTCACACGATAAATTATTAATATTAATTATTATTACCCTCAATGATCATCATCGATCACTATTTCATATATTTTCATTCCCCGTGTTATGATGAAATTTTTTATTATTGGGTATTTATGTAAATATTACATAATTTAATTATATTTTTTTAAGAAATTAGGATATTTTAACATATAATAATATTATGTTCTATATTTATAATGACAAAAAACAATTATCATCCCAATGTATGGGTTTATTAAATGTAATTAGTATGCATAAAAAAGATATAATTTACAATTCTGAGATGCCCAGGTCTCTATATTTGGTATAAAATGAAATGTATATTCAACCTCTAGAAAATATTATGGGAAACAAATTAGTTAGATGACTACAAATATTTAAAGAGATATTTATAAGTATGTCTTAAAATATATTTCTTCTGATGATTTAATGTACAAGAACATTTCTTGAAATTATAGCAATGTAATGAATTGGTGGTTTCCTGAAACAAATACCTCTATTGATTATACAACTAGATATGGCCCCAAAGCACATAAACATACTGGAAAAACCCATTAAATACCATATTGAGATAGACTATATTGGGAATTGGTTCATGATAATATGACTTACTACAAACCTAGTTTGACACTCTTTGGGGAAAAGCATTTAGAACTCACAATCTATTAATAAACCATCATGAAATATTTAAATATTTGATTACTAACTATTCCCTAATATAAATCTAAGGTATTTCGATATAATGAATAATGTTTAATGATTTAGATTCAATATAATTCATTTCCATAATTATGTCATTTCCCATTATGATTAGTGTTTCTCACAGGATGTTTACGATTTTAATAGTTGGCTAGAACCAGAAGGAATGATGTTAACATTGAACCAGATAAAAAATTAAGTGACTATAAGAAAACAAATTAGATTTTGGCTATTTATAAAGTTATTTATATTTTGCATCATAAGTTATCATGATATATGATTTATAATATGAAAATCAAAGAAATTAAGGTCATATTGAATAAAAGGAATAAAGAATTTACTGGGTTTCCATTTAGATATAAACATAGAGGAAATAATATTCAATATCATAAATTATAAGAATGTGTGGAGAGATGAAAGAATTAATATATCATATTGGGTTTATGATTTTTTTTCATCTGGAACAAGGTGTAATAGTGTAAAAAATTATCATGAATATCAATGTATTATCTTTGGAGATGATTGGAAATTACCAATTTAGTTCCCAAAATATGAATTTAATAATATACCGAGTATGGTTATATTCCATGATAATAATTGGAGTGGAATGAATGAAGAAATATACAATATGGATTCCTGAATTATGAATTCTTAAATATATCTTGGTGGTTTGGTATAAATATTTCAATTTGTATTCTAAAGAATATATTGAAACCAGTTGATGACACTGAATATATGTGTTTTGGGAATGAAATGAAGATTCATGAATGTTCTAAATTTGGTTTTTATTGTAATGTTAATTTCAATAGAATTCAGCACGAATTCATTTACATGATATGTATGTGTAAAATAAGTGATCATTCCTACTATTTGTGTATTAATAAAGATTATATTTTTTAAATTTAATGAATCTTTTCTAATGTTATGGATTTTTGTCATTAATAGATCTGATATTCATAATTATTCATGAAATGGTTTAATTTGGACTTTTGATGGGGTATTAAATTTTTATGCATTACAATACTATATTATGCTTTATCCATATTGAACTACATGTGAATACCCAATTGTTTAATAATTCAATTTATGTGTCTTATTATTCATTGGTGCTTCTCAAAGAAAAATTTTACCATTATTTCATAGAGATAATGGTGTAGTAGGAATTGATCTTGTCACAGCCATAGGGTGATACTGAGGATATGAAATTGAAACAATTAAAAAAGTATATATTATTTTGAATGTTCATTAACATTAAGAAAAGTTTTCTGAAAAACAAAATTTAATCCTAGTACACTAATTTTATAATAAACATAAAATACCTTAAATCATTATAGATTTTTTGTTTTGATGTAGTTTTCATTCCTAGTAACAGTCATGTTCTTATTATTTTTATTCTATGATAATATCTTAAATTATATTCTGATTTCTTGAATGATTAAATCATCACTTCCAACCTATGATATCATATTTAGAACCATAAAATGTGTTATTATAGAATATTCTACACACCCTAGTATATTATCCATGAGGATGTTTTATTAACTCATTTTATATAGTGTGTTTCAATGATGTAATTTTTAAATAAAAACCATTAATAGTTTAAAATGATTTCTAATGAAAAATTCAATGAATGTTAAGTAGAATGTAGAACCTAGATATTTTATGAAATATATTTTAAAATTAATTTTGTTCTTTTCAAAAAGTCAATTTATATGAAGAACTATTATTATCCTTATTTTCATAAAAAAATTATTTTATCTTTACTTATACACATCATCAAGATAATATTTATTTACATACAACATTGTATTTAATAAGACATTACCTACTATTAAAATATAAATATTTAATATGATTGATGTCACATAAGAATTGGAATGGATGTAATGAATATGATTCACGAAATTATTCAATCATGACTTATATATAAATTAATTTCAAATGAATAAAATATAAATAAAAATAAAACCAATTTGAATATGAAGGTAAACATTTCCAAAAAAATATAATTTTATGTACATTTACAAGGTTGAAATAAATAAACAAAAAACAAGAATATTCATGATGGTTTTTAATGAAATTTATATATTCACATTTGTTAAACTATATCAAATTAATATAATATTTTTCCAATATTTTACATAAATAAAAATCTAATTTTCTTCTTAAAAATATATTTTAATAAAACAAAACTCGTCACATTTTATGTCACTTTTATATAAAGAAAACATTATAATTTTATAAAAATTAGTTTTATTTAATAGAAATAATTTTTTATATAATAGTATCATGTTTTTTATGTGCTTATTTTTCTATATTTTCAAAATAGATTCATTTTTTGGGGAACAAATATATATACAAAAATTTAAATGAAAATTGAATTTTTATTATTTTTATTGAAAAAGTGAAATAATATTTGATATTTATTTAAAATTACAATTACTAAAATTATATATCTTCAAATAATATTGTGTTCATTGAAAATAGTTTCATTCAGAATATAAATATAAATACATTGTAAAAATTGTATATTTTTACATTAAAACACTATTTTCTCATCCCGTCTACAGGGTCAATTTAGGAAACAAAATCTACCAATTTTTTGAATGGAATTTTGATAAAGGGATTACAAATTTCATAATAGAATTATTTTATTATTCAAAAAAGTTTAAATAATTTTTAACAGAATAATTAGTGAAAATAGTTAAAATTAATTATCTTTCTTGGGGTTAAATCATGGTTATCCAATGACATGTGTTCATATTTCAATTAATTTTATAGAAACAAATAATTTTCATTTAATTATATAAATATAATATTTAGAATAATTGTTAATGTATTATATAACAAATATCTTTTTAATATGGTTTATAATGTATATATTTCGTTGCTAAATAAAATGATACAAGTTACCTTTCTAAAAACTACGAAGATAATATTATGTAAAATTAAATACAATATAATGACATGATAAAAATATATTTATTTTTCATGGTGTGGGTATTTATAGAACTATATATCCCATACCTCCATTATTTAACAATTTATAAGTCGCATTATGTAATTTAAATCTTCAAATAGTGAGTAATATGGAAATTTTCAAGAATGTCACTCCAAATCCATTGTAAATGTGAAATCATTTTTCAAAATTATTTACAACTATTATGAAATATAGCTTGACCAATACCTTAAAAATAAAATAAAATCTTATATAACCTCCTCATAGAAGTATTATATTCAGAATAGATGACATATTAGTATTTGGTTATTTACAATTAGATGATGATACCCAAAGAAGAGGTGGACATATTCAATGAGAATTTTTATTTTATATAATAATATATGTCCTTCAATAAATATTATTTCATGATTATATAAAAAACTATAAATGAGATATATAGAGATAATTTTTGTTTTATATTATCACATTCAACAAAACACACTTCCAACAAATCAGTTACAAAATTATCATTTGTGTTTATGGCGGACTAATTCCTCAAGAATGAGCATCGTCAGTTCATTCCTTAAAACCAATAAATGAAGGTAAAAATGATATTTTTGTTGTTTAAATGTAGTATTTATAATATTTATGATTTTATTATGACTATAAAATTATTATATTACACATAACATCATTAATTCAAATTTTTTAGAATATGATAATGCCATTTTTGTGTATAAAGGTCTATAACATTACAATGAAATGTGATTTGTTCACACTTTTCGTTGAATGTATTAATGATGGGATAAATAATCATATGTGACATATATAACATAAAATTGATTATTTAGTGATAATATAAATATATATACCATTTAATTTTTCTTATTTCAAGAGGATAAAAAGTTGAAAAAGTGTTATTAATTACATACAACCTACCATCTCCATGAATGGTGTCATTCATTTTCTATCCCTAAATATTATTGATTAATATAAATAAATATAATCTGAAAATAAATGTTATTTATATGATATTTATATTATTTATATTATTAAACCTTGATTTATTTACGAGGAAAAAATAACAAGTTAAAACATATATGGAAACAAAGTGTTTATTAACCTATATTCTTTAAATAAATTTTTATATAACCCAATTGAAATGTAAAATCGCTAATTTTTTTCATAATTATATATTAGTTTTAGGATTATTTTATTCATTTATGACTGATTAGTGATCAATATTACAAATGCGGTACTTATTTTTTGATTAAAATATCAATTTTAATCGGGATATTTTATGATTATGATTTAAATGTTGGAATATCGTGATAAAAATAAAAATAATTATCATTAAAATTCTAATGAACTATTTATGCTAAGAATATAAATTTTCCAATTTTTTCATTTATTGATGTACTGAACAGAGAATTGTTTTTCTAAGAAATCATTTTTTCATTCAAAAACGTGTTTTTATACAAAAATGTTCTTTTATAAATTATTTTAATATAAAATCCTTCATAAAGTGAATCATATTTAACTAGATAAATGTTTTAAATAATTATTTCTTAATATGAATAATTTTTTCCCAAGGTTTTTTTCAAATACTATTATATTCCAACTGTTGCCTGTTTGAAAAAGTGATTTTTCAAAATGAGAATAGTATTTTCATGGAGAATGTTTTTATTGACATTTTATTTTTATTTCCATTAATAAACAACAAAACCAATTATTATACATATTTTCCGTTGGGATATTTTAATTTTATTCGTTCCATATTAATTCTATGATCTAAATAAGATCGTTTCAAAGAAATTTTTTAGAAATTTATTTCTCTTCCAGGAGATATTCATTTTCAATGAGTTGGTTATGGAAACCATTTTATTTTCATGGGACATAAACGTTAATATTTAATGAAATGGGTACCATTTATTTCAAATGATTTAATAATGTTATAAATGGATAACTGATTTTTATGAGTTTTTTTCTAATTAATTACATTTTTTACATTAGTAATGATGTTGTTATTAGTCATTAATTACATTATTTATGATCTTATATAGAGTCATATAATATAATTATATATTATAAAATGTTAGTTCCCGGATAGTGTTAGGTGTGCACGTTATATATTATACATTTGTGTGACATATATATCACTGGTTAATCTTGTTACAACTTATTCAACGTGACATCCCAAATAGCAATGTGTATTTCTATAATTACTCGCATGATTTATCTATCAAACTAGTACACCAATTCAATGGGTAATAATAAAATTTTTATATTCTTATAGGGTACATGGGTGTTTGTACCAGGCCTAATGAGTATAATACACTAGTTTTTGTCCCAAACAAATATATGAGGGTACATAGTTGGTCATCCCAAGCCAAATGTTGAGGGTATACATTTTGGGGACTTATGCCAAAAAAGGATGGTGCATGGGTGGTCTGTACAAGTAAAAACAGGAGTATACAAATCCGGAAATCCAAAGCCAAATTATGTGGGAAATTTGGTTTTCATCCCATAAATGAATTTATGGAACACAGTTGTCTATCCATATCCTAAAGATTGTACACAGATGATTAGCCAAAGCCTAAAATGTTATGAATGTATTAGTGGATCGAATTGACATAATATTATATATTCTTATGTGTATTTTAAAAATAATTGTCCTATAAAATAATTATTCTATCATTTGTCATGTTATTTTATTCCGTTATTATTCATGTCTTGTCTAATGATTATGATCTATTACAGGATGGGTTTGAAAATCGTAATTTTTTTCATAATCAGATAACTATATGATTATATTATTCCATTACATGATAATTTGTTTATATCATTTACATTTACCCATAATGTGTATTTCATTTCACCATTTCTTATGTTTTGTTTTTTTAGGAGTTGAACAAATGATTTATGATGGGTAAGTTTATTAAGACTACTAAATGAGATGATATTTTTTGAAAACATATATAATATATCTATAGATTATATGATTTTTTTATATGTATCAAATTATTCTAAACTAGGATTGTCACCATTAACTAGTTTTCAAAATGTAATTATTATTTATATAAATGAATTATTATCTATTTATGAGATTCTTAGGAATATATAATTTTTATTAAAAACACTAACTACACATGTGACCAGACATTCCACACTAATTGAATTGAAATTTTTCACTTCATTAATAGGTTGTTTCTTACCAAAAAATATTATTTCATTAAATAAACTATTTAATGTTATCATAATTAAATTTAATAATTTCAAAGGATTTACCCACCGATCTCCTAACAATCACTATTTTCCAAAATTGATGCAATCTTTTATAATACCCTAATTGATATGATACTAATTCAATACATCATAAAACATATTTAAACCAATAATATTCACCAACGAAATTATCCCAAAAATATGCCCGCTATAAATATTTTTTTACCAAAAATTCCTCATATTATATTAATTATGGGAAAAATAAATGAAATTTAGTTATGAAAAAATCACAACACTTCGTTATCATACCCCATTGTGTCAACCATATAAACTCCAAAACTATTTTCGAGTTTATATCCTTAGGTAATGTTTTCTCAGAACATAACCACAAATTCATTCCACACAATTATATATTTCATCCTATAATAATTGAGAATATTCCACTACCTCTTCCCTTGTCCCAATATAATATAAGTTACAAACTTAACCACCATAATTATTTTATTTTTCAACTAATCCAAAATCATAAAGATAAATTCAACATGATATATAGCTACCATAATATTTCACTCAAAAAATTTATTATTTTATCGTTTCAAAGATGATATTAATTCATAGAAATTAAATTTATAAAATATTGTAATTTTACTTTTAAATAAAACCATATATAGAAATAATTTATATAAACTATTTGGTTTTTGGTTTAAAAATTATTTATTATTTTATAATGAATGTAACTCACTAAAATTTGTTAAGAAATATGAAAAAGATATATTATATTATTAACTAGTTTATTATTATTAGGTTTTACATAAAAAACATCCCTTGAAATGACATGCCCCATGAAATTGATCTTATTTTTCTAGAAATTACACGTAGACAAGTAAATATATATTTGATTATCTATTATTGTCTATATAACAATATCGAGAAGTATTGAATGATTTTCAAGTGTTTGGGATTAGAATATGATTTCACAAGAAAATAATATTTATCCAAATATGAATGAAGTATTTTGTTCATCAAATTGATAAGCACAACAAGTTCATTCATGAACAAAAATGACATCATAAAAAATAAAACATTCTATACCTATTTGTTAAATTAGTTCATGGCATATAATAGGGTCTCACACATAGTTTATGAGAGAATGATATCACATCAATTATATAAAAAACATACGAATCAGTTAGTTGGTCAATATGTTCATCAATATGTGCAATATGATATCTTTTCCTAATCATCATCATGTTCAACATTAAGTAGTCGACAAATGAAGACACCATTTCATTAATATTAATTGAAAATAATATAATAGATCACTATGATGAAAACATTAGGTAGAATAATCATATATCATATATCTAGGTCAATTGAATATATAGAAGATTCATTATTTTACATATAATAAAAATTTTACCAGTTATAGTCATCAAATCAATAACGTAACAAACTACTTTCATAGTTTACGTTCTTTAGAACTCCTCAACAAACATATCCTAAAATGGATCTAGTATAGATGGGATGACATTATGATATGATCTCTTGTTATCAGGATTTTGAATTTTAAATTGGACAGTATGATCACTAACCAACTAATAGAAATGACCCACAAGCCCTGTTTGGATATCCTAATCACCATTAAGAGCATAGGTGTCAACTACATTAGATTTAAAAACTGCTATATATAATTTAAAATAAACTATATCTTGATATGAAAAATACCATCATATTTTCAATATCATGTCATAACCTAAAATCTAAATAATCAACATGTCCCAAAATAGATGGTACCCGCATAATTTTAGGGAAGGCAATTGCAACGCTGTATCCCCTCTGATCTCACACACAATGGTGTTCAATTGATATAACCTTACATAAAAAATACATTCTTTGACCTAATCCATATGTATACATAGTAAATATAAATTAATGTGATGATTATATCTCATAGAAAATCAATAGCATATATATATATAATTTATAAGAATAATACAATGTATTGTCAATGGTAAATCCTTCCTACTATCTGAGATGGAAAAAATATATTTTTTTCTTATCCTTCTACCCAGGGTTATCAACCAATATCATTTCATTTCATTTCCAAAGTAATATTGATTCTATTATCCACAAATAATATATATTTCAGCATTAATGGTATGCTTTTTGGAAAAATAAAATACATACAGATATGGGGATGATAACCCCTACCAAATATATGTATCATCCTATGTCCTCTAACAATACATAGCTTCCATGGGTTTCTATAAAACCTTTGTATATAAACTACCATTCCACAATATTGACACCCCACTAAGTGTAACACCATGCGAGTTATGATACATTTTGTCAAATGTATTTTAATGTTGAAATATTTCTCTTTACACAAAAAATAATGTTGACATTGAGAATCAAATTGAACTGATTCTAGATTTTTTTTCACATAACATCGAGCTTAAATTACTTTATAAGAAACCATAATTGTAAATGAAACATGACATAGTATTTAAATTTTATTATTTAATATGATAATTATAAATGAAAACTTTCTTTTATATTATTAATATAACTAAATAAATTATTTAAATATGGTTTACACATGAATTCATGGTAAATAATTATTTATAAATTATAATAAACTATAATTGAATATAATATAAATTACTTTATGAAACACTAATTTTATGAATATAAAGTTGTAATGCATAAATAAATTAAATGAATTAGTTATTTTCAATTATTTTTAAGAAATTTATATATTAAATATATTTGGAAAAAAATCATTCATCCTATATAATTTATAGATTATATGAAATAATATTATAGTCATAAAACATTATTTTTTTAAAAAAGTAGTTTTTCTTCTCTTTTATGGAGAACATCATTTGAAAATATATTTTTAATCAAATTTAATCATCATTTCTTAAAATAAAATAAATTATTTAAATTTTAATATCAAAATTATATTTTTATGAAATTATGGAAATTTTAAAAAAATTCATATTTTTGTAAATAGTGAAAAAATATTGAATTTTAATTGAAATTTTTTTATTGAAATTATTTATAAATATATATTATATTTTAAATTTGGTTTAATGAACAATTAGTTCAATTCTGGATCAATTATTCTTGTTTAGTTCATTTTTTGTTTTTTCATATTGAATTTATATGTAATAACATTGTAATATTTTGAACAGTTTTACATAAAAAACATGCTTTCTCTTCACGTTTGTGAAAATAATTTTAAATTAAATTATGGAACTTCTACTAATGGAATTTTTAATAATTATTTCAATATTTTTAATAATATATATATATATTTTTATATATTTATTTAACAAAATTTTATTTCCTAATAATTAGTGGAAAATTTTTCAAATAATTATTTTTATTATGTTAAAAAAATGGGTTTCCACATTACATATATTTTTTAAAATTAATTTTACACAAACATATTTTTTTAATTTAATTAATTAAATATAATAATTATAATTAGAGGGACAAAACTATAAAATAAATATCATTTAAATTTTAACTATTTTATGTAAAATTAATTCCAAAAATTATAAGATACAAGTTACCTTGGTTAAAACTATTAAAATAAAATTGATTGAATGTAAAAAAAATTAATAACAGGACAAAAACATTCTATTTTTTATTGGATTTATTTTTCTAATATACAAACCATAAAATACCATATTGTTCAATTTTTTAGGTAGATGATAAAATGGATGCCCTTAAATAGTGAATAATTGTAGATATTTAAAAGGGGGTCGCTCTTCAGTCAAAAAAGGGAAATAATCTCTCTAATTATGCACAACTATTATTCAATTTTTATTGACCAGTCCATACAAACAAATTACTATATTCCATAATATCCACCAAGAATAATTATTTTTTCATTATACCATCCGAGGAATGATTTCGTGAGAATTGAAGGAGGATACCATAAGAAGATTCAAAAATCAACAATGTCTATTTTTATATTATATCATTCCCCACATCCAATATTTTGTATTGTAAAATGATTATATAATTACTTAAGTGTAATAAATAATTTACGTTTTTAAAATTAATGGTAAAACATAAATATACACCCACTTATATTAAATGAATTAAAAAATAACAGTTTTTGAATATGGTGGACTACCGCCTCACGATCTGATATCATTCATTTTTGCATTACCACAACTTAAGCCTAGTAATAAAAGAGTGAATTATTGTTTATATATTATATTTATGACCTTTATGACGATTTTATGATTTAGGAATTTTCACATTACAAATAACATTATGATTTCCATTTCATGGGAATTTGATAACATCGATCATGTGTACAGTAAACTACCTCTTGCAGTGAAATGTGATTCGTTCATGCATCACATGAAATTTAATGTGGATGGGTTTAATTAAAATATATTACATATACTTAATAGAAAAAATTCTTTCTATATAATATGTATATAATTGAAATTTCTTTCATTTAAAATGGAAATAATATAGAAATTTTTGTCATTCATGTGTACGATCTGTCATATCACTGAATGGTTTGTTTCATTTTATATCGCTATATTTTATAGATTTATTTAAATACATAATTAGTTAATATATATGATATTTAAATCATTTTTATATTTTATTTATTACACTGGGATCAATTTATGAGAAATAATAAATAACATGTTAAAACCTATATGAAAAACCAAGTAATTATTAATTGAAATGTAAAAGTAATAGGAATTTGGTAATAAATGGTCATAAAAATAGATATTATACGATAAAAAATAATTATTATTTTATATATGTATAACAAACAAAAATATATTATACAATAGGATTAAAAAATTATAACATATTTCAAGACATAAGATAAGGTATTTCAAGCTAATATTTATTTTCCAGTGAGACCCATGTTATATTCACAACTTTTTTTTCTTTGGTGATTATAATTACGATGAATGTATTTGATGATTTATATCCTTAAAATTATTTAGATTTAATAATCCATTTATGATATCTCTTTCATTTGGTTGACAGTTCAAAAGTTAACAAATTGGTAGGTGTGTTTGTCTCAATAATCCTTATTGTAGAAATAATTTATATTATTAAGTGATATTCATTCAATATGTTTATATACATAAAATTTCTAATTTAAAATAATATATTTATATATAATAATGAATTTTGATGTTTCATTTAATGTTATTCCTTTGTGGTCGATTAAGAATCAAGGTTATGAAATTGGTAAAAATATTAATTATCAATCTCATCATTTATCTAGATTGTTTATGATTAATTTTTCACTTTTGAAATACCATTATGAACCAATGAATAATTATCATGAATTTTATTTTCCAATTTTTTTCATTAGAATGCACATTAAACATTAATTTTTAAATATTTAAGTACTCAAGGTTTCATAATAATGTTTTTAATAAAAATCAGCTCTTAGGATGAAGATATGTTTTCATCCAAAATCATGTACTCAAAAAATTATTAAAAAAAAGTTTTAAATAATTATTTTTCTATGGATAATATCTATTTACCTCCATAAATTTTTTAAATTGTTTATGAAATCTCAAATATATTTATTTATGATTGATTTCAATGAATAATATTTTCACAATGTTGTATCTTAGACAAAACTGTTTTTTCAAAATTGAGAGAATATTTTCTTCAAGAATGAATTTGATCAAATATTAATGGTATTTACATTCATAAATATAAATAACCCTTCCTGTCACATATCCTCTATTAGGGATATTTTCTATTGTTACCATACTAATTGTTACAGTTGTTGTGAGACTATTATTTCATATAGTTTATTATAAAATTATTTCTCTTCCATTGTCTAATAAATTTTCAATGATATTATTGTGAAACATATTTAATGTATATGGGTCAATTATAGTTAAAAAAGATGAAATATTTCCTATTTATCATTAACCGGTCAAAAATTTTATAATGATGTTAGTAAATTTTAGTATTATTATAATGAAATTCATGCTCTTTGAAATTCAGTCATATTGTGGTTCTTAGACAATAAAGATATGATGTAGAGGACCATATATCCATAGGTAATCCAACTATTTATTATATGATGTGTTTTCTTAGATATCAGTAGGTAATACTTTAATAGAATATATGATATGGTAGACATGAAAAAACGTGGTATTCTTGTTGCATCGTATATGATGGGGTCGCATAGATTTTGTTGGGAAAGATAGTTATAGATAAGATGAAGGGTAGGCCCAGATAGAGCCGGGTGAGCCGGTTATTCCTTGCCTAAAGTGTGAAACCAGGTAAAACTCAAAGTCTTTTAATAAATGATAAATTGTATCTGAGATAATAGGGTAAATTTTTGTTTTTCGCAATACCATAGATAAGTGTTCACTTTTTTCAGCCCAATCACAAACAAGAGTTTACACATGTGATCAACAAAAACTATGAGATGAGGGTTTATGAGTGGTCATCAATAACCTGCAAAGGACTATTCATAGATGGCCCGAAAAATCCCAAATATGTGTTTACATAGGTGTCCATCCCAAGCATAAAGATGGGGGAATATGAGTAGTCATCCGAAGTCTAAAAATTAGGGTTCATGTGTGGGATGACCTAGCTGAAAGAATGTATATGTGTGGATTTCTAAATAAAACAATTATATTAATGTATTAATGGGTATAATAGAAAAAATATTCATTATGTATATTTTTATTCCCCAAATATATGACTTATACATATTTTTTAATCTCATGTATCATGTTCTTTTATTATCTTATGATTTATTTCTTATAAACTACCAATCATTATTCCAGGACTCACGTTTATGAACTATTATAGGTTGGGTATGAAATTTGATGGTTTTGTTCATTTTAAAATAAAATTATGCTTTTATTATTAATTCAGATGATAAATTATTAATATTTTTTATTATTACCCTCAATGATCATCATCGATCATTATTTCATATATTTTCATTCCCCGGGTTGTGATGAAATGTTTTAATATTGGGTATTTATCTAAATATTACATAATGAAATTATCTTTTTGTGATGAAATGATGATATTTTACCATATAATAATATTGTGTTCCATGTTTCTAATTACACAAAACAATTATCATCCCAATGTATGTGATTATGAAATGTAATTATTATTTGTAAAAAAAGATATAATTTACAATTATGAGATGCCCATGTCTCTATATTTGGTATAAAATGAAAGGTATATTCAACCTCTAGAAAATATTATGAAAAAAAAATAGTTAGATAACTATAAATATTTATAGATATATTTATAAGTATGTCTTAAAATATATTTCTTCTGATGATTTAATGTACAAGAAAATTTCTTGAAATTATAACAATGTAATGAATGAATGTATTCCTGAAACAAATCCCTATATTGATACTACAACTATATGTGGCCCCAAAACACATAAACATAGTAGAAAAACCCCTAAAATACCATATTGATATATATTATATTGGGAATTGGTTCATGATAATATGCCTTAATACTAACTTGGTATGAATCATTGAGGGGAAAAGCATTTGGAACTCACAATCCATTAATATACCATCATTAAGTATTTAAATAAGGGATTACTATTAATTCATTAAGATAAACCTAAGGTTTTGCGAAATAATGAAGAAGGTTTAATGATTTAGATTTCTAATAAGTCATTTCCATAATTATGTGGTTTCCCAATATAATTAGTGTTTCTCAAATGATGTTTACGATTCTAATAGTTACCTAGAACTAGAAGGAATGATGTTAACATTTATCCAGATAGAAAATTCCGTGACTATAATAAATTAAATTCGATTTTGGCTATTTATAAAGTTATTTATATTTGGAATCATAAGATAACGTGATATATGATTTATAATGTGAACATCAATGAAATTATGGTCATATCAAATATATGGAATAAAGACATTAATGCTTGTCGATTTAGATATAAACATAGTGGAAATAATATTCACCATCATAAATTATATGAATGTGCGGAGTGAAGAAAGAATTAATATATCAAATGGGGTAAATGATTTTATTCCTGTGGAACAAGGTGTAATAGTGTAAAAAATTCTCATGAATATCAATGTATTATCTTTGGAGATGATTGGAAATTACCAATTTAGTTCCCAAAAAAGAATTTAATAATATATATAGTATGGGTATATTCCATGAAAATCATTGGAGTGGAATTAATGATGAAATATACAATATGGATTCTTGAATTATGAATTCCTAAATTTATCTATATGGTTTGGTATAAATTTTTCATTATGTATTCTCATGAATATATTGAAACGAGTTGATGAAATTGAAAATAAATTTCGTATCCATGTGATATCTTTTTAAATTATATACTTAATGGAAATATAACCAATAATATGTTATTGATATTGATATAATTAAGTAGGGATCAAAATATGATTGGTTTTAATAATGTAAATTGGGTAAAACTGATTACCATAGAACAGATTAATGGATTATTGAAAATGTGGTTTATCAAAACAGTAATGTAGTTTATATAATTTTTTAATTTATGGAATATATAATATATAAGTGTTTTGGGTATGAAATGAAGATTCATGAATGTTCTAAATTTGGTTTGTATTGTAATTCTAATTTCAATATAATTAAAGATGAATTCATTTACATGATATGTATGTGTAAAATAAGTGATCATTTCTTCTATTTGGGTATTAATAAAGAGTCTATTTTTTAAATTTAATGAATCCTTTCTAATGTTATGGATTTTTTTCATTCATAGAGCTGATATGAATAACCATTTATGAAATGGTTTATGTTTGAATTTTGCTGGCGTATTAAATTTTAATGCATTACAAAACTATATTATGCTTTATCCATATTGGACTACATGTGCATAACAAATTTTTTAGTCATTCTATTTATGTGTCTTATTATTCATTGGTGATTCTAAAAGAGTAGTTTGACAATTATTTCGTAGAGATAGAGGTCTAGTAGGAATTGATCTTGTCATAACCATAGGGTGATACTGAGGATATGAAATTGAAATAATTAAAAAAGTATATATTCTTCTACATGTTCATTAACATTAAGAAAATATTCCTAAATAAGAACATTTTAACCTAGTATATTCATTTTAGAATATTCATAAAATCCCTTAAATCATCATAGATCTTTTGTTTTGAGGTAGTTTTCATTCATAGAAACAGTCACGTTCTTATTATTTTTATTCTATGATAATATTTTAAATTATATTTCGATTTCTTGAATGATTAAATCATCACTTCCCACCTATGATATCATATTTAGAAATATAAAATGAGTTATTCTATAATATTATCAACACCCTAGTATATTATCCATGAGGATGTCTTATTTACCCTTTTTATAACGTTTCTTTCAATGTTTTAATTTTTAAATAAAAAAACCATTATTGTTTAAAATGATTTCTAAGGAAAAATTCATGGAATGTTAAGTAGAATGTAAAACCTAGATATTAAATGAAATATATTTTCGAATTAATTTTGTAATTTCAAAATTTCCATTTATATGAAGAACTTGTTTTATCATTATTTGCATAAAAAAATTGATTTTGTCTTGACATATACACATCATCAAGATAATATTTATTTACATACAAAATTGTGTTTAATAAGACATTACCTACTATTGAAATATAAATATTTAATATGATTGATGTCACCTAGGAATTGGAATGGATGTTATGAATATGATTCAAGAAATTATTTAGTCATGCTTTATATCTAAATTAATTTCAGATGAATTAAATATAAATATAAATAAAACCAATTTGAATATAAAGGTAATCATTTCCAAAATATCTAATTTTATGAACATTTACTTGTTTTAAAGAAAAAAATAAAACACAAGACTATTCATGATATATTTTAATGAAATTTATATATGCACATTTATTAAAACATATCAAATTAAAATACAATTTTTCTTATATTTTACATAAATAAAAATATAATGTTCTTCTTAAAAATATATTTTCATAAAACAAAACTTGTCACCTTTTATGTCACCTTTATTATAATGAAAAAATTATAATTTTATGAAAATTAATTTTATTTAATAGAAATAAATTTTGATATCATAATATCATTTTTTATGGGATTATTTTTCTACATTTTCAAAATAGATTCATTTTTTGGTGATCAAAGATAAATACAAAAATTTAAATGAAAATTGTAATTTTATTATTTTTATTTAAAAATTTAAATAATATTTAATATTTATTTAATATTATAATTAATAAAATTGAATATCTTAAAATAATATTGTGGTCACTGAACATAGTTTCATTGAGATTGTAAATATAAATATGTTGTAAAAATTGTCTATTTTTACATTAAAACACTATTTTATCGTCCCGTCAAAAGGGTCAATTTAGGAAAAAAATCTTCCAATTTTTTTAATGGAATTTTGATAAAGGGATTTAAAATTTCTTAATATAATTATTTATGTTATTAATTATATTTAAATAATTTTCAACAAAATAATTATTGAAAATAGTTTAAATTAATTATCTTTTTTTGGGTTAAATCATGGTTATCCAATGATTATAATGACATGATAATAATATATTTATTTTTCATGCTGTGGGTATTTCTAGAACTATATATCACATACCTCCATTATTTACCAATTTATAAGGAGCATTATGTAATGTAAATCTTCCAATAGTGAGTAATCTGGAAATTTTCATGAATGTCACTCCATATCAATTATAAATGTGAAATCGTTTTTCAAACTTTTTACGACTATTATGAAATATTGCTTTACCAATACCTTCAAAATAAAATAAAATATTCTATAACCGCCTCATAGAAGTATTATTTTCAGAATAGATAACATATTAGTATTTTCTTATTTGATATTTGATGAGGATACCCAAAGAAGAGGTGGAGATATTCAATGAGAATTTTTATTTTATATCATCCTATATATCCTTCAACAAAGATTATTTCATGATTATATAAAAAAAAATGACATATATAGAGGTAATTTTTGTTTTATGTTATCACCTTCAACAAAACACACTTCCAACAAATCAGTTACAAATTTATCGTATGTGTGTATGGTGAACTACTTTCTCAAGAATGAACATCGTCAGTTCATTCATTAAAACCAATAAATAAAGGTAAAAATGATATTTTTGTGGTTTGCATGTGGTATTTATAATATTTATGATTTTATTATGACTATAAAATTATTATATTACACATAACTACATTCATTCAATTTTATGAGAATATGATAATGTCATTTTTGTGTATAAAGGACTATGACATTGCAATGAAATGTGATTTGTTCACGCTTTTGGTGGTATATATTAAGGATGGTTTTAATAATCATATGTGACATATATGACATAAATTTGATTGTTTAGTGAAAATATAAATATATATACCATTTAATTTTTCTTATTTCAAGAGGATAAAAAGTTGAAATAGTGTTATTAAGTACATGCAACCTACCATCTCCAAGAATGGTGTGATTCATTTTCTATCTCCAAATATTATATATTAATATAAATAAATATAATCTGAAAATATATGATATTTATATAATTTTTATATTATTTAAATTATTAAACCATGATTTATGTATGACGATAAAATAACAAGTTAAAACAGATATTGAAACAAAATGTTTATTAACATATATACATTAAATAGTTTTTTATATATCCCAATTGAAATGTAATATCATTAAATTTTTTTCATAATTATATTTTAGTTTTAGGATTATTGTTTTCATTTATGACTAATTAGGGATCAATATTAAAAATTTCGTACTGATTTTTGTATTAAAATATCAATTTTAATCTGGATATTTTATGATTATGATTTAAATGTTGGAATATCACGATAAAAATAACAAAAATTATCATTAATATTCTTATGAACTATTTATTCTACGAATATAAATTTTCCCATTAGTTTTCATTTATTGATGTACTGAACAGATAATTGTTTTTTTAAGAAAACATTTTTTCATTCAAAAACTTGTTATTATCCAAAAATGTTATTTTATAAATATTTTTAATATCCAATTCTTCATAAAATAAATGATATTTAAATAAATAAATGTTTTAAATAATTATTTCATAATATAATTAAATTTTTCCCAAAGTATTTTTCAAATAATATTATATTCCAAATATTTCATGTTTGAAAAAGTCATTTTCCAAATGAGAATGGTATTTTTGTGGAGAATGTTATTATTTACATTTTATTTTTATTTCCCTTAATAAACATCAAAACCCATTTTTATAAAAAAATTCCCTTGGGATATATGAATTTTATTCGTTCCATATTAATTATTTGGTCTAAATAAGATCGTTTCGAAGATATTTATTTGAAATTTATTTCACTTCCATGAGATATCCATTTTCAAAGAGTTTTTTATGGAAAACATTTTATTTCCATGGGACATAAACATTAATATTTATTGAAATGGGTATCATTTATTTACAAATATTTAATCATTTTATAAATTGATAACCGATTTTTGTGAGTTTCTATCAAATGAATTCTCTTTTTTTACATTACTAATGTTGTTGTTATTAGACATTAATTACATTATTTATTATCTTATACAGAGTCATATAATATAATTATATATTATATAATGTTAGTTCCCTAATAGTTTCATGTGTGTATGTTATATATTATACAATTGTGTGACATATATATCGCTGGTAAATCTTGTTACATCTTATTCAATGTGACATCCCAAATATCAATGTGTCTTACTATGATTTCTCGCATGACTTTTTTTTTGTCGATCTAGTACACCAATTAGATGGGTAATGATAACTTTTTTACATTATTATTGGGTACGTGGGTGTTTGTACCAGGCCTAATGAATATACTAAACTAGTGTTCATCCCAATCTAATATTTGAGGGTACATGGGTAGTCATCCGAAGCCCAGTGTTGAGGGTATACATTTTGGGAAATTATGCCAAAAAAGAAATGTGTATGGGTGGTGGTAAAAGTAAAAACAGGAGTGTAAAAAGCTGGTAATCCAATGCAATATTACGTGGGAAATTTGGTTTTCATCCCATAAATGATATTTGCGGTTCACGGTTGGCTATCCCTATCCTACATCTTTTACACAGATGATTAGCCAAATCCTAAAATGTTATGAATGTATTAGTGGATTGAATTGACATAAAATTATCTATGCTTATGTGTCTTTTAAAAATAATTGTCCTATAAAATAATTATTCTCTCATTTTTCGTGTTATTTTATTCTGTTATTATTCATGTCATGTCTCAAAATTATGATCAACTACGAGATGAGTTTGAACATCGTAATTTTATTCATAATCAGATAATGATATGATTATCTTATCTGATCACATGATCATTAATTTATATCAGTTACGTTTACAATTAATATGAATTTAATTTTACCATTTCTTAGGTTTTGTTTTTTTAGGATTTGAATAAATGATATATGTAGGGTCTGTCTATGAAGAGTACTAAATGGGATGATATTTTTTGAAAACATTTATAATATATCAATAGATTTGATGATTTTTTCTATGTATCCAATGATTCTAAATTAGGATATTCACCATTCACTAGTTCTAAAAATGTAATTATTATTAATATAAATGAATTATTATCTATTAATTAGAATATTTAGATTCTACAATATTTATTAAAGACACTAACTAGACATGTGACCAGACATTCCACAGTAATTGAATTGAAATTTTTCACTTCTATAATAGGTTGTTTCTTACCAAAAAATATTATTTTATTCAATAAACTATTTCATGTTAACATAATTAAATTTCATACATTCATAGGATTTACCTACATATCTCTTAAAAAGCACTATTTTCTAAAAACAATGCACTCATTTATGATCCCCTAATTGATGAGATATTAATTCAATACCTCATAAATAATTTTTAATTCAATATTATTCACGAAAAAAATTATCCCACAAATATGCCCACTGTAAATATTTTTTACTAAACAATCCTCCTATTATATTAATTATTGGAAAATAAATGAAATTTTATTATGACAAATTCACAAAACTTCGTTATCATGCCCCATAGCATCAACCATATAAACTCCACAACTATTTGCGAGTTTATGTCCTATGGTAATGTTTTCTCGAAACATAACCACAAATTCATTCCACACAATTATATATTTCATCCCATACTAAATGAGAATATTCCACTACCTCTTCCCTTGTCCCAATATAATATAAGTTACAAACTTAACCACCATAACTATATTATTATTCAACTAATCAAAAATCATATAGATAGATAAAATGTGATACATAGCTACCATAAAATTTCACTCAAATAAAATTTTTATATTATAATTTCAAAGATGATATTAATTCATACAAAATAAATTTATGAAATATTGTAATTTTACTTTTTAATAAAACCCTATATATAAATAATTTATATAACCTATTTGTTTTTTGGTTTGAAAATTATGTATTATTTTATAATGAAAGTAACTCTTTAAATTGTATTAAGATATATGATAATGATATATTATATTATTAACTGGTTTATTATTATTAGGTTTCACATAAAAAACATCCCTTGAAATGACATGGAACGTGAAATGGAACTTATTTTTCTAGAAATTACACGTAGACATGTAAATATATATTTGATTATTCATTATTGTCTATAGGACTATATTGAGAAGTATTGGAAGATTTTCAAGAGTTTGGGATTAGAATAAGATTTCACAAGAAAAAAATATTTATCCAAATATGTATAAAGTATTTGGTTCATCAAATTGATAAACACAACATGTTTATTCATGAAAAAAAACGACATCATTAAAAATAAAACATTCTCTACCTATTAGTGAAATTATTTCATGATATATGATTGGGTCCCACACATAGTTGGTGAGAGAATGATATCAAATCAATTATATAAAAAACAAAGGAATCAATTATTTGGTCAATATGTTCATCAATATGTGCAATATGATATCTTTTCCTAATCATCATCATGTTCAAAATCATGTAGTCGACACATGAAGACATCATTTCAATAATATTAATGGAAAATAATGTAATAGATCACTAAGATGTAAAAATTAGGTAGAATAATCATATATCATATATCTAGGTCAATTAAATCTATACAAGAGTCATTATTTTACATAAAATAAAATTTTTACCAGTTCGAGTCATCAAATCGATAATGTAATAAACTTTTTTCAAAGATTATTTTCCTTAGAACGCCCCAACAAACATATCATAAAATGGATCCAGTATAGATGGGATGACATTATGTTATGATCTCTTATTATCAACAATTTTAATTTCAACTTGGGTAGTATGATCACCCACCAACTAACAGATATGACCCACATACCTTGAATGGATATCCAAATCACCCTTAAAACATAGGTGTCAACTTCAGTAGATTTAAAAACTACTGTATATAGGTTCAAATAAACATGATCTTGATATGAAACATACTGTAATATTCTCAATATCATGCCATAACCTGAAATCTACGTAATGAACCTGTCCCAAAAGACAAGGTACCCAAATAATTTTAGGGAAGACTGCTTGCAATGTTGTATCCCCTCCGATCTCGCACTCAATGGTGTTCGATCAACGTAACCTCACATAAAAATACATTGTTCGACCTAATCCATATGTATACTTAGTAAATATAAATTATTGTGACGATTCTATCTCATAGAAAATCAATATCATATATATATATATAATTTATAAGAATAATACAATGTATAGTCAATGTTAAATCCTTTCTACCATCTGAGAAAGAAAAAATGTATTTATTTGTCTTATCCTTCTACCCTTGGATATCAAAAAAGATCATTTCTTTTCATTTCTATAGTAATATTGATTCGATTGTCTATAAATACTATATATTTCAGCATTAATGGTATGCTTTCTGGAAAAATAAAATACATACAGATATTGGGATGATAACCCCATAACAAATATATGTATCATCCTATATCCTCTAATAATACATATCATCCATGGGTTTCTATGAAACTTTTTTACATAACCTACCATACCACAATATTGACACCCCACTAAGTGTAACACCATGCGAGTTATGATATATTTTTTCAAATTTATTTTAATGTTGAAATATTTCTCTTCACACACAAAACTATGTTGATATTGATATAAAAATTAAACTGATTCTAGATTGTTTTGCACATAACTTTGAGCTTAAATTACTTTATAAGAAACCATAATTATAAATGTAATGTGATATAATATTTAATTTTTTTTATTTAATATGATAATAATAACTGAATTTTTTTTGGAAATTATGAATATAACTAAATAAATTTTTTAAATATGTTTTACAAATGAATTCATGGTAAATAATTATTCAAAAATTAAATAAAATAAAATTTAATAAAATTGAAATTATTTTATAAAACACTAATTTTTTGAATATAAAGTTATTATACATAAATAAAATAAATGAATCAGTTATTATCAATAATTTTTAATTAATTTATATATTAAATAAATTTGGAAAAAAATAATTCATCTTATACGATTTATAGAGTATAAGAAATAAGATTTTATTCATAAAACATTATTTTTTTAAAAAATATTTTTTTCTCTCTTTTTTGGAGAACATCATTTGAAAATATATTTTTAAAAAATTTAATCATCATTAGTAAAAATAAAATTAATAATTTAAATTTTAATATCAAAAATATTTTTTTTGAATTTTTGGTATTTTTGAAAAAAAAATCATATTTTTCTAAATAGTGAAAAAAATAATGAATTTTAATAGAATAACTCCTTATTGAAATTATTAATAAATATATATTATATTTTTAATTTGGTTTAATGAATAATTTGTTCAATTATGCATCAATTGGTCTTTTTTAGTTCATTTTTGTTTTTTCATAATGAATTTATATGTAATAACATTGTAATATTTTGAATAGTTTTACATAAAAAACATGCTTTCTCTTCACGTTGGTTAAATTTATTTTAAATTAAACTATGTAACATCAATTGACGTAATTTTTAAAAATTATTTCAATATTTTTAATATATATATATATATATATATATTATATTATTTAACAAAATTTTATACCCTAATAAATAGTGGAAACTTTTTCAAATAATTAATTTGATTATGGTAAAAAAGAAGGGGTTTCCACATTACATGGAATTTTAAAAATTCATTTTACACACACATCTGATTTTTATTAAATTAATTAAATATAACAATTATAATTAGTGGGACTAAACTATAAAATAAAAATCATTTTAATTTGAACAATTGTAGGTTAAATTACTTCCGGTAATTAAATGATACAAGTTACCTTGGTTAAAACTATTAAAATAATGTTGAATGAACGTAAAAAACAATTAATAACCAGATATAAAGAATCTATTTTTTATGTCGGATTTATTTTTCTAATATACAATCCTTAAAATAACATATTGTTGAATTTTTTAGGCACATGATAAAAGAGATGCCTCTCAATAGTGAATAATTGTGGATATTTAAAAGGTGGCCGCTCTTCAGTCAAAAAAGGGATATAATCTCGTTAATAAAGCACAACTCTGATGCCATTTTTATTGACCAATCCATCCAAATAAATTACTATATTACATACTCTACACAAAGATAAATTATTTTGTTCATTATACCATCCTAGGAATGATTTCGTGAGAATATGAGTATACCATAAAAAGATTCAAAAATCAACAATGTCTGTTTTTATATTATATCATCCCCCACATCCATGATTTCATATTATAAAATGATTATATAATTACCTGTATGTAATAAAAAAATTACTTTTTTTAAAATTAAGGGTAAAACATAAATATACACCCACATCCATTAAATTGATTAAAAAATAATAGTTTGTGAATATGGTGGACTACCGCCTCACGATCTGATATCATTCATTTTTGCATTAAAACAACTTAAGCCTAGAAATACATATTGAATTATTGTTTATATATTATATTTAAGACATTTATAATGATATTTTGATTTTGTTATTATCAAATTACAAATAACATTAAGATTTCCATTTCATGGGAATTTGATAACATCGATCATGTGTACAGTAAACTACCTCTTGCAGTGAAATGTGATTCGTTCATAAATCACATGAAATTTAATGTGGATGGTTTTAATTAACATATGTTATATATACTGAATAAAAAAATTCTTTATATATAATATATATATAATTCACTTTTCTTTCATTTAAAATGGAAATAATATTGAAATTTCTATAATTCATATGTACGACCTATCCTATCATTGAATGGTTTGTTTCATTTTATATCGCTATATTTTATATATTTATTTAAATACATAATTTATAAGGCCCCAGCCTTAAACCTTACTTAATCTTGAGTTATTACAAGATTACACATTGAGGATCTTTTTAGGTTTAGAGTTTTAGAGAATTAGAACATAACTATTACATCTTCAAAGATTACAAAGTAGACACTTCTACTAAGTCTCCATAAAATAAAAATTCTTAAAAAGAAAGATGTCTAGATTCCATGTTTTAGATAGCATGAAATTCCCTTGATCCCATCCGTGACCTTATTCCACTTTAAGTCCTGTGAAAAACATTTCGAAAAACTTGGGGTGAGCATAAAAATCTCAGTAAGGGATACACAAAGAATGAAAACTGTTAGTTTTTTCAAAATCAAGTAAACCATGTATACTCTATCTAAGTAATACCTTCACCTTCATGAAGTAGTAAAACTCTTCACTGAATTAAGTATCATTACTTACCTTTTTGTAACCAAAGTATAACCATAAAACCCAAATAAAGAACACATAACATATATAAAGGTAACTTGGGACATAAACATACTTAAGTGGAATAACCATACGGTCGACTTCCACAGTTATCACTTAATGGAATAGCCATACGGCCAATTTCCATACATACTTAATGGAATAGCCATACGGCCGACTTCCATACCCAATGCATTGGAGGTTATAACGTAACCATCCGTCCTGGTATTCACGGCACCACCCGTCATATGGTTTATAACGTAACCACCCGTTAAAATGTCCAAGTACCAATATAAAATCATAAAACATAAAACCAATATAAAGGAATGATAACATTTCCACATTTCAATCACAATATATCATAAATATATTGACATAATAGAATCCTTTTTCAAAACCATTTTCAATACCAAAATACATAAAAGAGTATATGGTATTTATTTTATTCTAAAAACATTACGGCTTATTGAGAAAGCCAAAGATCAAATAATACTCACGGCGGCGGAAAAAGGTCGTTGTCACCGCGTACGTTAAAAAAACATTCCTTTTTGTCGTTTAGTAAAACGCTTCGTAGAAAAAGATTCCTTTTGTATAAAAGTAAAATTCAAAGGAGTTTATACACCGTATAAAAGAAAGTTCTGTATAAAACGAAATATGCCTCAATGAAAGGAGATTGAGACGAAGTCCCTTACCTCGTATCCGACTTGACCCGACCGTTCTTTAATCTCCTTTAAAAGTGTAACTCCCTTTTGATTTGAGCCTAAAGGCTTCCTTTGAAAGGATTCTGCCCAAAGGGAATCCTCTAGGATGAGGAGAGGTATGTGGAGAGATTAATTGGGCAGGGGTTGGCCGAGCCAAAGGCTTGAGAAGTGTGTGAAATGAGGTAGAGGTGAGGGCCTTTTATAAGAGGAGAGGAGGGGTACTTTTGGAAAGTAAAGAAATATTACTTTATTTGAAAATGTGTTTCGGTTTTAAAAGGTCCCACATTGAAATAATTCGTGGATAAGGTGATAAGGTTTCGAAATCCACTCATCCAATTGGTTTTTTCCATGTGTAGTTCATAGATTTTACATTATCTTTCCATTTTATTTAAATCGTCAAATAATGATGTCATCGCTGCATCATTATTATGTCATATATAATTTAATTTATTTAATGTCTAAAAATTATACAAAAATACTATGATGTAGGAAATCGTTTTAGCTTTCCAATGACTATTTATAATCAAAATTTGGACTTGTATAACCCCACTTAAAAATTGTTTTAGTAAAACATATCATGTTTGTGTCATTTTTACTTTTACATTAAATAAAAAGTTATTTATGTCATTTCCCAACAAAAGTGGATCCATGAGGTCCCCAAGTTGGCCCATGGCTTTTCATGGTCGGCCATGAATCTCCCAATAGGTGTAGGACAAGTGTCATGGTGTTTTCACATTCTTATAATATCATTTTTACCTTAAATTACACTAATTACCTCTAATCGTGATTAATGAAAAAAAGTTACTATTCACCAAAAAATTATTTTAATCTCATTGAACCACATTTTACTTCATAATGAAAACCATGTATGTCGGATTTTCAAAATTCAATACACATTAGTGGTAAACTTTCATTTAACTGAAAAATCAGTTTGCTTGATTACCACTTAGTGGTTTCACTATTCATCAAAAATTGAAGTTTTTCAGAAAATTACCAAAAATTCACCCTAAGCTATATTTGATATTCCGAATTCAAAAATGAAGTCTATTTTACAAAATTAAAAACATATAAGTCACATTAATTAATTTAATAATTAATTCCCGCTGTCATGACAAATAGCGTGTTTTTGTGAAACAATAAGTATCAAAAGATTGACACTAGTTTAAGTCCGTTTTCAAAGTGAAATTAATTCCAACAACCACTATTGGATTTAATGGTAAAAATATTTTATAATTTCACTTTAAAACCAATTCAAAAGATAATATAATCATATAAATAAATTAGATTAAAAAGTGGTTTTGAATTAAAATACAACACTTTACACTATTCATTAAAAAAAGAACTTTATCAGAAAGGTACCAAAAATTTACAAAAAGTAAATTTTGATGTCCCGATTCTAAAGAAGAGTTATATTTGGTCCAAAATAAAGTATAAGAGTGATCAAAACTATATTTAATGACAGTTCACCATTAAAAGGTGATAAGTGCACCTTTAGTGAAAATTAGAGTATATATGCCCTAAAATTTAACCCTTTCCGTATTTTAAGCCTTTATCTTTTATTGGGTGAATGTATAAACATTCAAAAACATATCTAATCATATTTTAGTTATTTCTATCCATTCCCGCCAGTACAATGGATACTTGTTAACTAACATTTAAAATAATATTATTTTATTACTAGTGTGCTACGTAAGTTTCAAAGAAACTCATCGTTGCGTATCGGGTACGCTATCGAACATAGAAACCCCTTTAAAATAAAATTAATATTTAATTTTTAAATATTAATAAATATGAAAATTATTTATTCTTTATTTACCTGGGATGTTACGTCCTTCCCCCCTTTTGGGAATTGCGTCCTCACAATTTTATTAACTTGTCAAAATAAGTGGGGGTATTTATCCCTCATAGCATTTTCAGATTCCCACGTTGCCTCTTCAATCACATGGTTTTTCCACAAAACCTTTACCTGATGAATCACCTTATTCCGTAACACCTGCTCCCTGTGGTCAAGAATCTGGACTGGTTGTTCCTCATAAGATATGTTCTCTTCCAGCTGAACTACCTCTGGGCTCAAAACATGAGATGGATCTGGCATATACTTTCTCAACATCGAAACGTGAAAAACATTGTGTACCTGAGATAAACTCGGAGGTAAAGCCACTCGGTATGCAACTGATCCAACTCTTTCCAGAATTTCGTATGGTCCAACCAACCATGGACTCAACTTTCCTTTCTTACCAAATCTCATCACACTTTTCCAAGGAGAAACCTTGAGAAAAGCATGATCACCTACCTCAAAAGATAGATCCTTCCTCCGGTTATCTGCATAACTCTTCTGCCTGCTCTGAGCTGTTCTCATGTGTTTTCTGAATCAACTAAACTTTTTCTGCCATCTCTTCTACCAATTCTGGTCCCATCAGCTTCCTTTCACCCACTTCATTCCAAAATGCTGGAGTTCGACACCGCTTCCCATATAATGCCTCAAATAGTGCCATCTGTATACTGGAATGAAAACTGTTATTATAAGAAAACACAACCAAAGAAAGATGTTGGTCCCAACTTCCCCGATAATCCATAGAACAAGCTCGTAGTATATCCTCTAATGTCTGAATTGATCGTTCTGACTGCCCATCTGATTGAGGATGAAAAGCTGTACTAAAATTTAATTCAGTACCCAACGACTTCTGAAGGACTTTTCAAAATTTAGAAGTAAACCTAGGATCACAATCCGATAAAATGAAGAGAGGAACTCCATATAACCTCACAATCTCTTTAAGATACAAACAGGAAAGTTGATCTAGAGAGAAAGTATCTCGTATAGCAAGGAAAAGAGCAGATTTAGTCAAGCGATCAACAATAACCCAAATTGCATTATTACCTCGAGATGTCTTCAGTAATCCAACAACATAGTCCATGGATATATTCTCCCATTTCCACTCTGGCACTGGTAAAGGCTGAAGCATCCCTTTCGGTAACTTCTGCTCTGCTTTAATCTGCTGACATGTCAAACACTTCACAGTAAAATCAACAATATCTCTTTTCATTCCATCCCACCAGTAATACTCCCGCAGACCTCTGTACATCTTAGTACTGCCAGGATGAACTGAAAACAGGGAACTATGAGCCTCACATAACAACTCATTCTTCAACTGTGAATCACAAGGCACACATAACCTCTTCACAAACCTCAAAACACAAACACAAACTTATCCAAGAACTAATGGAAAATTTTATTCATAAGGTCTATGAATACAGCAGGTGAATTGGTTAACCCAAAAGGCATAACTACAAATTCATAATGGCCATATCTAGTACGGAACGCAGTCTTCGGAACGTCTGCTTCTTTTACTTTCAACTGATGGTACCCCGACCTCAAGTCAATCTTCGAAAAATACTGAGCTCCCTGGAGCTGATACCACTTCATTCGATGGCCCAACATCTGCTGAAGTTGTTGAAAATGATTTTACCACCCCTTTCTGCTTGTAGTCTAACTACTTCCCATCACTCAAGCTCCTTGTCGGACACTCGTCTGCATAATGACCCATTTCATTACACTTAAAATATCTTACCGTTGGCTTTTCATTTCCTGCTTGATCATCTTCCTTACAGTTACAAGCAATATGACCAGACTTACCACACCGAAAGCACTTACCAGACTTGGATAAACATTCTCCAGGATGCATTTTACCACACTTCTCATAGGATGGATATTTGTTTTTCTTACCTCCTTGCTTCTTTGATGAATTCTTCCCCTTTTCCTGCCAACTAGATCTCTTATTCTGTTGTTTGTCATAGAACACCTGATCATCAGAAAACTCCATTTCCACCTTCTCCGCACATCGAACAAGTTTTTCATAACTTTTAAACTCACGAGAAGCTAATGCCCTTCAGTATTTTGGCTTTAACCCTGAGTAAAAACGGTTTATTTTACTATCAAGATCTCGTATGAAGTTTGGAGTATACCTTGCCAATCGAGTGAACTTTTCTTCATAAGTAGCCACTGAATCATCCTCCTGCCTCAATTCTAGGAACTGTTTTTCCATCCTAAGACGAACCACCTTAGGAAAATATTTCTCAAGAAATATACCTTTGAATTCGTCCCAGTGAAGATCCTCAATCTCATCACTATCCCTTATATTTTTCACCATCGACCACCACTGATCAGCTTCACCTTCAAAACGCTAAACAGAAAGACTAACCTTTTGATGTTCTGAAAACCCCATGACATCAAAAATCTTCTCGAGTGCTTTAATCCACCCTTTAGCTTGCACAGGGTCAGATGATCCTCTGAATGATGGGGGATGTTGCCTCATGAAATGTTCCACCACTGACATGTTCCTCTGCGGTTGATCTGGCTGATCTCGTGCTTGGATACCACCACCATTTATAGCCTGAGTCAACTGTGTCATCACTGCAACAAACTGTTCAGTTCCGATTCCGACCATCTCAGGTTGCTGATTTGGAAGGTTATCTTCCTCCTGATGTCGTCCCAACATAGCTGCTTTGTTTCCTCTGCGGAAAACCATTCTGAACACAAAAATATCTTAGGCGAAGCAACATGGTAATTCGTAAATGCTATATCATTTCAATCATATTATAATTTAACACTTTTCTAACTCCTAAAGTTGTCTAAACCGACCTCTGATACCAACTATAAGGCCCCAGCCTTAAACCTTACTTAATCTTGAGTTATTACAAGATTACACATTGAGGATCTTTTCAGGTTTAGAGTTTTAGATAATTAGAACATAACTATTACATCTTAAAAGATTACAAAGTAGACACTTCTACTAAGTCTCCATAAAATAAAAACTCTTAAAAAGAAAGATGTCTAGATTCCATGTTTTAGATAGCATGAAATTCCCTTGATCCCATCCTTGACCTTATTCCACTTTAAGTCCTGTGAAAAACATTTCAAAAAACATGGGGTGAGCATAAAAAGCTCAGTAAGGGATACACAAAGAATGAAAACTGTTAGTTTTTTCAAAATCAAGTAAACCATGTATACTCTATCTAAGTAATACCTTCACCTTCATGAAGTAGTAAAACTCTTCACTGAATAAAGTATCATTACATACCTTTTTGTAACCAAAGTATAACCATAATACCCAAATAAAGAACACATAACATATATAAAGGTAACTTGGGACATAAACATACTTAAGTGGAATAACCATACGGTCGACTTCCACACTTATCACTTAATGGAATAGCCATACGGCCAATTTCCATACATACTTAATGGAATAGCCATACGGCCGACTTCCATACCCAATGCATTGGAGGTTATAACATAACCACCCATCCTGGTATTCACGGCACCACCTGTCATATGGTTTATAACGTAACCACCCGTTAAAATGTCCAAGTACCAATATAAAATCATAAAACATAAAACCAATATAAAGGAATGATAACATTTCCACATTTCAATCACAATATATCATAAATATATTGACATAATAGAATCCTTTTTCAAAACCATTTTCAATACCAAAATACATAAAAGAGTATATGGTATTTATTTTATTCTAAAAACATTATGGCTTATTGAGAAAGCCAAAGATCAAATAATACTCGCGGCGGCGGAAAAAGGTCGTTGTCACCGCGTGCGTTAAAAAAACATTCCTTTTTGTCGTTTAGTAAAACGCTTCGTAGAAAAATATTCCTTTTGTATAAAAGTAAAAGTCAAAAAATTTTATACACCGTATAAAAGAAAGTTGCGTATAAAACGAAATATGCCTCAATAAAAGGAGATTGAGACGAAGTCCCTTACCTCGTATCCGACTTGACCCGACCGTTCTTTAATCTCCTTTAAAAGTGTAAATCCCTTTTGATTTGAGCCTAAAGGCTTCCTTTGAAAAGATTCTGCCCAAAGGGAATCCTCTAGGATGAGGAGAGGGATGTGGAGAGAGTAATTGGGCAGGGGTTGGCCGAGCCAAAGGCTTGAGAAGTGTGTGAAATGAGGTAGAGGTGAGGGCCTTTTATAAGAGGAGAGGAGGGGCACTTTTGGAAAGTAAAGAAATATTACTTTTTTTTAAAATGTGTTTCGGTTTTAAAAGGTCCCAAATTAAAATAATTCGTGGATAAGGTGATAAGGTTTCGAAATACACTCATCCAATTGGTTTTGGCCATGTGTAGTTCATAGATTTTACATTATCTTTCCATTTTATTTAAATCGTCAAATAATGATGTCATTGCTGCATCATTATTATGTCATATATAATTTAATTTATTTAATGTCTATAAATTATAAAAAAATACTATGATGTAGGTAATCTTTTTATCTTTCCAATGACTATTTATAATCAAAATTTGGACTTTTATAACCCCACTTAAAAATTGTTTTAGTAAAACATATCATGTTTGTGTCATTTTTACTTTTACATTAAATAAAAAGTTATTTATGTCATTTCCCAACCAAAGTGGATCCATGGGGTCCCCAAGTTGGCCCATGGCTTTTCTTGGTCGGCCATGACTCACCCAATAGGTGTAGGACAAGTTTCATGGTGTTTTCGCATTCTTATAATATCATTTTTACCTTAAATTACACTAATTACCTCTAATCGCGATTAATGAAAAAAAGTTACTATTCACCAAAAAATTATTTTAATCTCATTGAACCACATTTTACTTCTTAATGACAACCATGTATGTCGGATTTTCATAATTCAATACACATTAGTGGTAAACTTTCATTTAACTGAAAAATCAGTTTGCTTGATTACCACTTAGTGGTTTCACTATTCATCAAAAATTGAAGTTTTTCAGAAAATTACCAAAAATTCACCCTAAGCTATATTTGATATTCCGAATTCAAAAATGAAGTCTATTTTACAAAATTCAAAACATATAAGTCACATTAATTAATTTAATAATTAATCCCCCCTATCATGACAAATAGCGTGTTTTTTGTGAAACAATAAGTATCAAAAGATTGACACTAGTTTAAGTCCGTTTTCAAAGTGAAATTAATTCCAACGACCACTATTGGATTTAATGGTAAAAATATTTTATAATTTCACTTTAAAACCAATTCAAAATATAATATAATCATATAAATAAATTAGATTAAAAAGAGGTTTTGAATTAAAATACAACACTTTACACTATTCATTAAAAAAAAGAACTTTATCAGAAAGGTACCAAAAATTTACAAAAAGTAAATTTTGATGTCCCGATTCTAAAGAAGAGTTATATTTGGTCCAAAATAAAGTATAAGAGTGATCAAAACTATATTTAATGACGGTTCACCATTAAAAGGTGATAAGTGCACCTTTAGTGAAAATTAGAGTATATATGCCCTAAAATTGAACTCTTTCCGTATTTTAAGCCTTTATCTTTTATTGGGTGAATGTATAAACATTTAAAAACATATCTAATCATATTTTAGTTATTTCTATCCATTCCCGCCAGTATAATGGCTACTTGTTAACTAACATTTAAAATAATATTATTTTATTACTAGTGTGCTACGTAAGTTTCAAAGAAACTCATCGTTGCGTATCGGGTACGCTATCGAACATAGCAACCCCTTTAAAATAAAATTAATATTTAATTTGTAAATATTAATAAATATGAAAATTATTTATTCTTTATTTACCTGGGATGTTACATAATTAGTTAATATATATGATATTTAAATCATTTTTTTATATTTTATTTATTACACTAGAATAAATTTATGAGAAATAAAAAATAACATGTCAAAACCTATATGAGAAACAAAGTCATTATTACCTGAAATGTAAAATTAACAAGAATTTGGTAATAAATTGTCATAAAAATAGATATTTTATGATAAAAATAATTATTATGTTATATATGTATAATAAACAAAAAATATATTATACAATAGGATTAAACAAGTATAACATATGTCAAGACTTAAGATAAGGTATTTCAGGCTAACATTTATTTTCAAGTGAGACCCATGTTATAATCCCAACATTTTATTTTATTTGGTGAATATATTTACCATTAATGTATTTTATGATTTATATAATTAAAATTATTTGTATTTAAATATCCA
The DNA here is from genome assembly GCA_963277665.1 of Viscum album. Lineage (NCBI taxonomy): Eukaryota > Viridiplantae > Streptophyta > Magnoliopsida > Santalales > Viscaceae > Viscum > Viscum album. The sequence goes on along the minus strand of OY728143.1, from coordinate 852,239,038 downwards.
TTTATGATATCTCTTTCATTGGGTTGACAGTTCAAAAATTACCATTTTTGTAGGTGTGTTTGTCTCAATTTTCCTTCTTGTAGAAATTAGTTATATTATTAACTGATATTCATTAAAAATTATTATATACATAACATTTATAATTTAATATAATATATTTATATATTATAATGAAATTTGATGTTTCAATTGATGTTATTCCTTTCTGGTCGATTAGGAATCAAGGTTATGAAAGTGGTAATAATATTATTCTTCAATCTCATCATTTATCTAGATTATTTATAACTAATTTTTCTCTATTGAAATCCCATTATGGACCAATGAATAATTATCATGAATTTTCTTTTCCTATGTTTTTGTCATTATAATACCCATTCACCATTAATTTTCTACTACTTAAGTACTCAAGTTCTCAAAATAATGTTTTTAATAAAAATCATCTTTTAGGTTGAAGACACTTTTTCATCCAAAATCATGTGCTCTAAAAATGATTTTAAAAATGTTTTAAATAATTACTTTTCTATAGATAATGTATATTTACCTCCATAAATTTTTTAAATTGTTTATTAAAAATCCAATATATTCATCTATGCTTTTTTTCAATGAATATATTTTCACAATGTGGTATCTTATACAAAACTATTTATTCAAAATTAAGAGAATATTTTATTCAAGATTAAATTTGATCAAATAATAATGGTATTTATATTAATAAATATCAATAACCCTTCCTGTCACATATCCTATATTAAGGATATTTTTTTATAGTTACCATACTAATTGTTACAGTTGTTGTGAGACTATTATTTCATGTAGATTAATATAAAATTATTTCTCTTCCACTATCTAATAAATTTTCAATGATATTATTGTGAAACATATTTAATGTATATGGGTCAATTATAGTTAAAAGAGATGATATTTTTCCTATTTATCTTCAACATCTCAAAAATTTTATAATGATGTTTGTAAATTTTAGGATTATTATAATGAAAAGCATGCTCTTTGAAATTTAGTCATTTTGTGGTTCTTAAACAATAAATATATGATGTAGAGGGCCATATATCCCCGGGTAATCCAACTATTAATTATATAATGTGTTTTATTAGATATAACTAGTTAATATTATAATATAATATATGATATGGTAGAAATGAAAACACTTGGTATGCTTGCTGCATATGATATGATGGGGTGGCCTAGATTTTGATGGGAAAGATAGTTATAGATAAGATGATAGGTAGGCCCAGATAGAGCCGGGTGAGCCAATTATTCCTTTCCTAAAGGCTGAAACCAGATAAAACTCCAAGGATTTTAGAGAATGATAAATTTTATCTGAGATAATAGTGTAAATTTTTGTTTTTACCAAGACCATAGATAAGTGTTCATATGTGTTCAGCCCAATCCCAAAGAAGAGTCTACACATGTGATCAACAAAAACTATGAGATGAGGGTATATGAGTGGCCATCCAACACCCACAAAGGACGATACATAGATGGCCAGAAAAATCCCAAATATGTGTGTACATCGGTGTCCAACCCTAGCCTAAATATGTGTAAATACGAATAGATATCTGAAGTCTAAAAATTAGGGGTCAGGTGTGGGATGCCCAAGCTGAAATAATGTATATGGATTGATTTACAAATAAAAAAATTATGTTAATGTATTAATGAGTATAGTAGACACAATATCCATTATGTATATGTGTGTTCCACAAATATATGTCTTATACATATTTTTATCTCATGTATCATGTTCTTTTATTATTTTTTGAATTATTTCTTATAAACTACCAATCATTATTCCATGACTCAGGTTTGTGACCTATTATAGGTTGGGTATTAAATTTGATGGTTTTGTTCATTTTCAAATACAATTATGATTTTCTTATTAATTCACATGATAAATTATTAATATTTATTATTATTACCTTCAATGATCATCAGTGATAACTATTTCATATATTTTTATTCCCAGTGTTATGATGAAATGTTTTAACTTTGGGTATTTATGTAAATATTTCATAATGAAATTATCTTTTAGTGATGAAATGATGATATTTTACAATATAATTATATTATGTTCCAGGTTTCTAATGACACAAAACAATTATCATCCCAATGTATGTGATTATGAAATGTAATTATTATTCATCCAAAAATATATAATTTATAATTATGAGATTCTCAGGTCTCTATATTTCGTATAAAATGAAAGGTATATTTATCCTCTGGAAAATATTATGTGAAAAAAATTAGTTACATAACTACAAATATTTATATAGATATTTATAAGTATTTATTAAAAGATATTGATTTTGATGATTTAATGTACAATAAAATTTATTGAAATAATAGCAATGTAATGAATGAGTGGATTCCGGAAATAAAACCCTATATTGATACTACAACTAGATTTGGCCCCAAAACACATAAACATAGTGGAAAAAACCCTAAAATTCCATATTGAGATAGATTATGTTTGGAATTGGTTCATGATAATATGCCTTACTACAAACCTGGTTTGACACTCTAAGTGGAAAATAATTTGGAACTCACAATCTATTAGTAAACCATCATAAAGTATTTAAATAAGTGATTACTATCAATTCCCTATGATAAACCTTATGTTTCGCGAAATAATGAAGAATGTTTAATTATTTAGATTTCATATAATTCATTTCCATAATTATGTGATTTCCCACTATGATTAATGTTTCTAACATGATGTTTACTATTTTAATAGTTGGCTAGAACCAGAATGACTTATGTAAACATTGAACCAGATAGAATATTTAGTGACTATAAGAAACCAAATTTGATTTTGGCTATTTATAAAGTTATTTAAACTAGGCATCATAAGGTATCATGATATATGATTTATTATGTGAACATCAATGAAATTATGGTCATATCGAATAAAAGGAATAAAGACATTAATGCCTGCCCATTTAGATAAAAACATAGAGGAAATAATATTCACCATCATAAATTATAAGAATGTGGGGATAGAAGAAATAATTAATATATCAAATTGGCTGTATGATTTTATTCATGTGGAACAAGGTGTAATAGTGTAAAAAATAATCATGAATATCAATGTATTATCTTTAGAGATGATTGGAAATTACCAATTTAGTTCCCAAAAAATAATTTAACAATATAACGAGTATTGTTATATTACATGATATCATTGGAGTGGAATTAATGAAGAAATATACAATATGGATTCCTGAATTATGATTTCTTAAATAAATCTAGGGGGTTTTGTTTAAATTTTTTGTTATGTATTCTCAAGAATATATTGAAACCAGTTGATGACACTGAAAATAGATTTTGTATCTAAGTTATATCATTATAAAACATGTACTTAATGGAAATATAACCATTAATATGTTATTGATGTTGATATAATTATATAGGTATCAAAATACGATTTGTTTTAATAATGTAAATTTGGTAGAACTGATTACCATAGAACTGATCAATGGATTATTGAAAATGTGGTTTATCCAATCAGTAATGTAGTTTGCATAATTTTTTAATTTATGGAATATATAATATATAAGTGTTTTTGGTATGAAATTAAGAATCATGAATGTTCAAAATTTTGTTTTTATTTTCATGTTAATTTCAATAGAATTCAAGATGAATTCATTTACATGATATATATGTGTACAATAATTGATCATTCCTACTATTTGGGTATTAATAAAGAGTATATTTTTGAAATTTAATGAATCATTTCTAATGTTATGTATTATTTTCATTCATATAGCTGATATGCATAACCATTTATGAAATGGTTTAATTTGGACTTTTGATGGGGTATTAAATTTTAATGCATAACAATTATATATTATGCTTTATCTATATTGGACTACATGTTCATACCCAATTGTTTAATCATTCTATTTATGTGTCTTATTATTCATTGGTGATTCTCAAAGAACATTTTGTCCATTATTTATTAAAGATAAATGTGTAGTAGGAATTGATCTTGTCACAACCATTGGGTGATATTAAGGATATGAAATTAAAAGAATTAAATAAGTATATATTCTTCTGAATGTTCATTAACATTAAGAAAAGATTCCTGAAAAAGAAAATTTTATCCTAGTACACCAATTTTAGAATAATCATAAAACACCTTAACTCATCATAGATTTTTTGTTTTGAGGTAGTTTTCATTCCTAGTAATAGTCAAGTTTTTATTATTTTTATTCTATGATAATATCTTAAATTATATTATGATTTCTTGAATGATTAATTCATCACTTCCCAGTTTTGATATCTTATTTAGAACCATAAAATTTGTTATTCTAGAATATTATACACACCCTAGTGTATTATCCATGAGGATGTTTTATTAATTCTTTTTACAATGAGTCTTTTAATGATGTAATTTTTAAATAAAAACCCATTAATAGTTTAAAATGATTTCTATGGAAAAATACATTGAATGTTAAGTAGATTGTAGAACCTAAATATTTTATGAAATATATTTTAAAATTAATTTTGTACTTATCAAAATTTCTATTTATATAATGATCTATTTTTATCATTATTTTCATAAAAAATATAATTTTGTCTTGACTTATAACATCATCAGGATAATATTTATTTACATACAACATTCTGTTTAATAAGTCATTACCTACTATTAAAATATAAATATTTAATATGATTTTTTTCACCTATGAATTGGAATGGATGTTATGAATATGATTCAAGAAATTATTCAGTCATTCTCTACATCTAAATTAATTTCAAATGAATTAAATTTAAATATAAATAAAACCAATTTGAATATGAAGGTAAACATTTCCAAAAAAATCTAATTTTGTGTACATTTACATGTTTTAAATCAATAAATAAAACACAACACTATTCATGAAAGATTTTAATGAAATTTATATATTCACATTTATTAAACTATATCATATTAGTATACAATTTTTCCTATATTGTATAGAAATAAAAATAATATTTTCTTCTTAAAAATATATTTTCACGAAACAAAACACGTCACCTTTTATGTCACCATTATTATAAATAAAACATTATAATTATATGAAAATTAATTTTATTTAATAGAAGTTTTTTTTTTGATATCATTATATCATTCTTTTTCTGGGCTTATTTTTCTATATTTTCAAAATAGATTCATTTTTTGTTGAAGAAAGAAAAATACAAAAATTTAAATGAAAATTGTATTTTTATTATTTTTATTTAAAAACTGAAATAGTATTTAATATATATTTTAAATTATAATTACTAAATTTATATATCTTCTAATAATATTTGGTCATTGAACATACTTTCATTCAGAATATAAATATAAATACATTGTAAATATTGTATATTTTTAAATTAAAACACTATTTGCTCATCCCATATACAGGGTCAATTTTGGAAAAAAATCTACAATTATTTTAATGGAATTTTGATAAAGGGATTATAAATTATGTAATAGAATTATTTATGTTATTCAAAATAATAATAATTTTTACCAGAATAATTAGTGAAAATAGTTTTAATTAATTATCTTTTTTTGGTTAAATCATGGTTATCCAATGATATGTGTTCAAATTACAATTAATTTAATAAGAACAAATAGTTTTCTTTTAATTATATAAATTTAATATTTAGAAGAATTTGTAATATGTTATATAACAAATATCTTTTTAATATTCTTTATAATGTATATATTTCCTTTCTAAATAAAATGATACAAGTTACCTTTTTAAAAACTAAGAAGATAATATTATGTAAACTTAAAGAGAATATAATGAAATGATAAAAATATATGTATTTTTCATGGTGTGGGTATTTCTAGAACAATATATCCCATACCTCATTTATTTATCAATTTATAAGTCGCATTATGTAATGTAAATCTTCAAATAGTGAGTAATATGGAAATTTTCAAGAATGTCACTACAAATCCATTATAAATGTGAAATCATTTTTCAAAATTATTTACAACTATTATGAAATATAGCTTGACCAATTCCATCAAAATAAAATAAAATATTCTATAACCTCCTCATAGAAATATTATTTTCAGAATAGATATCATATTAGTATTTGTTTGTTTGAAATTAGATGAGGATACCCAATGAAGAGGTGGAGATATTCAATGAGAATATTTATTATATATCTTCCTATATGTCCTTCAATAAAAATAATTTCATGATTATATAAAAAAATTTAAATGACATATATAGAGATAATTTTTGTTTTATATTATCACCTTCAACAAAACACACTACCAACAAATCAGTTACAAAATTATCATTTGTGTGTATGGCGGACTACATCCTCAAGAATGAACATCGTCAGTTCTTTAATTAAAAGCAATAAATGAAGGTAAAAATGATATTTTGTTTTTTTACATGTTTTATTTATAATATTTATAATTTTTTTATGACTATAAAATTATTATATTGCACATAACATCATTCATTCAATTTTATGAGAATATGATAATGTCATTTTTGTGTATAAAGGACTATAACATTGCACTGAAATATGATTTGTTCACACTTTTCATGGAATGTATTAAGGATGGGTTTAATAATAATATGTGACATATATGAAATAAAATTGATAATTTAGTGATAATATAAATATATATACCATTTAATTTTTCTTATTTCAAGAGGATAAAAAGTTGAAATAGTGTTATTAAGTATATAGAATATATCATCTCGAAGAATGGTGTGATTCATTTTCTATACCCAAATATTATAGATTAATATAAATAAATATAATCTAAAAATATATTATATTTATATCATATTTATATTATTTATATTATTAAACCATGATTTATGTATGAGGAAAAAATAACAAGTTAAAACAGATATTGAAACAAAGTGTTTATTAACATATATTCTATAGATAGATTTTTATATATCCCAATTGAAATGTAATATCATTATTATTTTTTCATAATTATATATTAGTTTTAGGATTATTTTATTCATTTATGACTGATTAGGGATCAATATTACAAATGTGGTACTGATTTTTTCATTAAAATATAAATTTTAATTGGGATATTTTATGATTATGATTTAAATTTTGGAATATCGTGATAAAGATAAAAAAAATTATCATTAATATTATTATGAACAATTTTTTCTATGAATATAAATTTTCCCATTAGTTTTCATTTATTGATGTGCTGAACAGATAATTGTTTTTCTAAAAATTCATTTTTTCATTCAAAATCATGTTTTTATCCAAAAATGTTTGTTTATAAATATTTTTAATATCCAATTCTTCATAAAATCAATGATATTTAACTAAATAAATGTTTTAAATAATTATTTCTTAATATAATATAATTTTTCCCAATGTTTTTTTCAAATAATATTATATTCCAAATATTTCATGTTTGAAAAAGTGATTTTAAAAATGAGAATGGTATTTTCATGGAGAATTTTTTTTATTGACATTTTATTTTTATTTCCATTAATAAACATCAAAAAACATTATTATACATAATTTCCCTTGGGATATTTGAATTTTATTCGTTCCATATTATTTATATGGTCTAAATAAAATCATTTCAATGAAATTTTGTTGAAATTTATTTCTCTTCCAGGAGATATTCATTTTCAAATAGTTTGTTATGGAAACCATCTTATTTCCATAGGAAAGAAAAATTAATATTTATTGGAATGTGTGTGATTTAAATATAATTATTTAATCATGTTATAAATGGATAACTGATTTTTATGTGGTTTTTTAAAATGAATTCTCTTTTTTACTTTAGTAATGTTGTTGTTATTAGACATTTATTACATTATTTATTGTCTTATATTAAGTCATATAATATAATTATATATTATAAAATGTTAGTTCCCTGATAGAGTCAGGTGTGTATGTTATATATTATAAAATTTTGTGACATATATATCCTTGGTAAATCTTGTTACATCTTTTTCAATGTGTCATCCCAAATAGCAATGTGTCTTCCTATGATTAATCGCATGATTAGTTTGTCGAGCTAGTAGACCAATTATGTGGGTGATAATAAATTTTTTATATTCTTATAGGTTAAATGGGTGTTTGTACCTGGCCTAATGAATATAATACACTAGTGTTCATCCCATTCTAATATATGAGGGTATATGGGTGGTCATACCAAGCCCAATGTTAAGGGTATACATTTTGGGAAATTATTCCAAAAAAGTAAGGTGTATGGGTGGTCTGTACTAGTAAAAACAGTAGCATACAAAGCTGGTAATCTAAAGACAAATTACGTGGGAAATTTGGTTTTCATCTCATAAATTAAATTTACGGTACACGGTTGGCTATTCCTATCCTAAAACATGTTCACATATGATTAGCCAAAGCCTAAAATGTTATGAATGTATTAGTGGATAGAATTTAAATAATAATATCTATGATTATGTGTATTTTAAAAATAATTATCCTATAAAATAATTATTCTTTCATTGGTCATGTTATTTTATTTAGTTATTATTCATGTCATGTCTCATGATTATGATCTATTATGGGATCAGTTTAAACATCGTAATTTTTTTCATAATTAGATAACCATATGATTATCTTATTCAATCACATGATTATTAATTTATATCAGTTCAGTTTACCATTAATGCGTATTTTATTTCACCATTTCTTATGTTTTTTTAGGATTTGAATAAATGATTTATGTATGGTAGGTCTATGAAGAGTACTGAATGGGATGATATTTTTTGGAAACATTTATAATATATCAATAGATTAGATGATTTTTTTTCTATGTAGCCAATGATTCTAAACTAAGATGGTCACCATTCAATAGTTTTAAAAATGTAATTACTATTAATTTAAATGAATTATTATCTATTTATAAGAATATTAGGATTCTATAATATTTATTAAAGACACTAACTACACATGTGACCAGACATTCCACACTAATTGAATTGAAAATTTTCACTTCCATAATAGGTTGTTTCTGACCAAAAAATATTATTTCATTCAATATACTATTTAATGTTATCATAATTAAATTTCATACTTTCCTATGATCTACCCAAAGATCTCCTAACAAACACTACTTTCCAAAAATAATGCTATCATTTATGATCCCCTAATTGAGGATATACTAATTCAATTCCTCATAAAACATTTTTAAACCAAAAATGTTCACCAACAAAATTATCCCACGAATATGCCCTCCATAAATATTTTTTTACCAAACCATCCTCATGTTATATTAATTATGGAAAAATGAATGAAGTTTAGTTATGAAAAATTCACAACACTTCGTTATCATACCCCATTGGGTCAACCAAATAAAATCCACAACTATTTTTGAGTTTATGTCCTTTGGTAATGTTTTCTCAGAACATAACCACAAATTCATTCCAAACAATTATATATTTCATACCATACTATGTGAGAATATTTCACTACCTCTTCCCTTATCCCAATATAATATAAGTTATAAACCTAACCACCATAATTATATTAATATTAAACTAATCCAAAATCATATCGATAGATTAAATGTGATACATAGCTACCATATTCCCAACCTCATTAGTGAATGATTATGTTTGATGAAACAATAATTACATTTCATTTCAAAAATACATAGGACATCCCAACTTAAGTCTCTTTCCCTAAACTAAAAGAAACTGAAATTATCATAAAATAATTGTTCCTCAATGTTAACAAAAATAAATGGGGGATCTAGTTTCTCCACTAGTGGTTAATTCCTATAATTCCACACATGTAACCCTACTTATAAATTATTTTTTAATGAAATACATATATAATACCAAACATAAGTATCAAGGAATGGAACATTCAAAAAGAAAATATAAAAATTACGGTTCATAATTAACAAAACTAGCCACTCCACATACAACATTCCAAAATTCCTTGATATGCCACGAGGAAACAGACTATCCACTTTCACCCATCTATTTATGAGGTCACATAAAACATAGTCAAATATAAAATTCAAAACTAAAAATACTATATTTGATGCTATTTCAAAATGTTAATTAAGAATTATTTAATTTTAAATTATTTAATCCTAATTTTTGGGAAATGTTATTTTAAACCATACTAAAATAAAATGCAATTTTCATTTTCTAAATCTCAATTTATCTACATAATGTTATAAACCATAAAATTCTATCCCATGTGTGACTAAATAGATACATGTCACATAAATCCACTAGTTCTGTAAATGACGCATGAATAGAAAAATCTCCTGAAATTCCATCCCATGATTAAAATTTCATAAAATAGTGACATCACAAACCAGGTATATCCCCAAAGATAAAATATCGTGTAAACTATATCAATGGATCATTAAGAACCATAATCCAACCCTTTTTAAAATCTATTATCCCTTGAACTACCATTATATATGACCATGAATGAAATAATTAGCAGGATTTGACACATACTACAATCATATCTACCATTCCTTAATATTTAGTAAAAAACCAAAAAAAAATTATTGTATGAAATATTAATTCGATATTTATTACTAAAGGTTAAATACAACACAACATAAAACATCAGAATGTTTATATTATTAGAAAATTGAGAATATATCATATCATATTGAACATGGTATATAACAACATTATAGAAAACATCCTTAATATGATTATAAAATTAAATGGTTTTTTTGAATGTAATGAATAACATGGGGACATAATGAAAAAAGTGGTGAGAAATAAATCCCACTAAGTTATTAAAAATGTAATTAGTTAATGAATGTTTGAGAATAGTCATATATACAGTCAATAAAAAAATTCATAATCATGATGATGAACAATAAGATATGATATAAAATGATAACATTAAGGCATCATGTGAAATGTGGAAACCAATTATTTACACTGAATCACAATCATAGGTCAAGGATTACTCCATTGAAATCCGGATTGAAAAAGTACCATAAAATAATAAAGAACAAAACATGCTACAATATGATGTCCCAAGAGAATAAACATCACCCAATGTTTTGGGATTCTATATAATTTCAGGGTTCACCCTTCACATACATTTCTTTTTTCTCTTTAAGTGTTCCATATAAACCATAATACCTTGATTCATTCACCATCATATATAATTATAAGATCAAGTAGTGTGAAATTTATAGATTAATATCCCTATTAAATGAATTACATGTGTATAATTATTGAATCTATTTATATGAAATTTTTATTTTGTTTACTTCATAATGGTTTTGGCATGTAAAATCATAGTTAATGTTTGGTAGCATAACGAAGTGACTTAAAAATTCATAAAAATGGATGATAAGAGAGGATGGTGTCTATGATAATTTCTGAATAATATGGGAATTGGATGTACATGTATATCAATAACCCAAAAACTATTAATTGGAAAGAGAAGGGACAATATATTGAAGAAACATGAATAAAGCTGATAAGGCGGGTATCCTTATCTAAATATAGATATGGTTATGAGTGTTCTTAAATGTTCATTGGAGATATTAATGAAAGTGAAATGGCTATATAATAATTTATTCATAATATTTTTAGTAATTTGGAATATGTAATAACATATCTCAACATGAACAATTAGGAACCATGTGCCATAATATGAAAGATGTTCTTGAATTGAAATGATAAGATATAAATTTATTACGAATTTTTGTCATACTAACGGTTTTGGTAATGTTAGAAATGATAAAGTATAAAGGATCTCTCACTTAATTAAAATTAAATAGATTGTAAGTGAATGTTTATAAAATAATTGGGTTAAATTTTAATAAAGTAAAATTAACAATTTTTATGAATGTGATTATATTGAATGAGGGAGTGGATGGTCCCACACATGAATATGTTACTCAACATTCTTAAGAGAAGATTTTTAAGGGATTGAGGTACCTTTGGAGGTCTATAGTGTGTTGAGGTCATATTAATGAAGTTATATATTGACTATTAGTGAATCTAAATTGTTTATTGGTGGGATTATATAGGAAATTATGGGGGATTTTTTATATTTGCGCAAATAATAGGTTTTGGACTCACTATAATAGAAGTACAAAAATTAAAAAAATACTACATTTTTTTAACAAATGGTTATTCAAAATAAGTGTGTTTTTATTAAATTAACTTGTATATGGTCCAAAAATACAAAAATAATAACCTATCATATGTGGAGGTGAGTTAAACACTTTAATAATTATATTTAGTCCATTAAATAAATTTTAGCTTATGGAGGATTCATTAATGTATTATAAAATTAGTATATAAATGTAACATTAAATTTTTAAATCGATACATATATCTAGTTTTGGATATTTTTATATTATTTAACACATTACTTTTTTGTAATATTTATTTTCTAAAAAGTAAAATATAATTATTCATTATTTAATTTATACCTAAAAATTCAAGGGCCTCATAAAAATTGGAAAAATTTAATATTTCATAATTTCATAATTTCAATTCCAAAAAATATTCTCAAAATAATATAAATAATTATCCAAAATCATCAATTTAACTTTTAAAATATTAACTAACATTTATTTAAAAATAAGTTGTTTTTGAAAATAATAGTGTTTGAACCCTTAAAACATATATTTTCATTTAAAAAAATATATTATCATTTATATTTAATTAAAATTATTAATTATAATATTTTACTAATAAATATTTTATTTTCATAATTATTTAATACATAAAAATGTATTTTTTAATTGAAATTTCATGTTACATAAAATTATATTTTTGCTTTATAATATCTACATATAAATTTTCTATAAATTATTAAAAAGTTATTTATAATGTAAAAATTAAGGAATAAATGTAATCATAAATTATGTGAAAATTAAATATAAATAGTATAACATTTAATGAAATTCTTTTCATCTTTGATGAATTAATTTTATTCTTTTTAACTTATATTTTATTTAGTGTGGTGATTAATATTTCTTAAATTGATTTTTCTTATTGTACAAAAATTAAAGTGAACTTATTACATAATAAAATTTATAATAATTCTAAATATAAAAAAAATATTATATAATTAAATTCATATTTGATGAATAAGTTAGTTTAAAATAAAAAACACAATCATGATGGAAAGATATTTTCTAAAAGAAACATTTATGTGGAATTTATGATTTTACTAAAACTATATAAATATTAATATTCATTATATAAATTAAAATTCATAAAGATATATATATAATATAAAAATTTCATTTAGATAATATATCATTTTATGTTATTTTAGATAATTATAATTCAGAATAATTATGCAACTTAAAAATGTTTTTAAAAAAACTATTCTAATGACTAAAAATTATCTTATAAGAAAAAAATATCAAAAAGAGGATTTAAATTTAATTAATATAATTAAATAAAAATAAAAAAATTATTTCACCTTTATATAAAATTAATTGATAAATTGGAAAATTAAGTTAATTATTTTATCCAATGAAATGATAATTTAAGAAAAATGAAATTTTCACTAGCCACTAAAATTTATTTTTATAAAAAACCAAAATTTTCACCACATGTGTATTTTTTTATAATGATAATGAATTTTTTTTCATTCAAAAAAATATAAATTTTAAATAAAATAATTATAACATATTAATATATATGAAATGAAAAACATTTTTTAAGAAACCACATTTTGGAGAATTAAAATTCATTACCAAAAAATGAATGATTGTTACTAAGAATATATATATATATATATAAGTATGTGTAGGTATATTTATTTTTCATAAATTAGTTATTCATATCACTGATTTTAATGGAAATTATAAATAGTCCAATAAAAATAGTTAATTTTTATTTTGGTTTGTTGTTCAATAAGACATACAATATCAAATATAGTTTTCTTCTATAAAATCTAAGTGATGTACATTCTTCCCTTTTAGTAAATAAAATCCCCATAATTTATATTATATGTCAATAATTTTTTTTGATTCAACAACACTAAAGGGTGTTTAAAATTCCTCCATATAGAGAAATACCCCCCACAATTTCTTTGCAGAAGGAATCTACCACTTCTGTAAGTCTATCAAGGTGTAAGGAATCAAATTGATTTGAATTTCATTGAAGTAACTTAAAGGATTTCATATTTTCATGTGTCTCGTATACCATAACCAAGAAATGTATGCGGATAAGACTGATCGCGAACCGCCATCAATGCGGGACAATACATGAACCACTAGCCCATGAAGCGACGGACAGTGATCAAGGAAAACCATGCACCTCATCAACCGAATATGTTCTGCACGAAAGACCATCTGCATTCAATGTTTTGAACCTATTAGTCCGTTGATCAGGAAAACGGGTAGTGTTCTGTGCACCATTATTGTTAAATGAAGCCTCCACAAACCCTGGTGGACTGAGTCTTTCGCGGGATACGAAATTGCTTCAAAGGACCTCCGTAGTTGGTATTGTGTTCCAAGTAGATATGATCCCTCTGACAGACTATAAAATTATCACTGTAGAAGTAGAAAAAAGGGGAGAAGTGGGATATGGTTATAAAGGAGAAGAGATGAAATCTTGAGTGAGCTTCTGAGGTTGCACTTCGGCTTCCATCTTTCTTAATCAGTGAAGCACCAACAATGAACCACTTCCTTCACAGGTACATCCAGATAGGAACCAAAAAATGGTGGAATTGAATATTAATAATTGAATAGTAAACAGAACTAGTGAATTTAGAAACATTTACTTCATGTGGATTTATTTTTCCTAATGGTAATCTCCCTGACCCTCCTTCGTTATGGGGCTCTGTATAGCATACTGTTAGGTGGAATAATGTCAACAACGCGTACCCAATCAGTACGTGGATGTAACCCAAAGTGGCATGGATATCCACGTACCACTTTGGTGCATTGTTGGCAATACACATGCACGCGTACTACGTTGGTACATAGATGGCCCTCCTCCCCGCATACTTACATGATTATAGGGGCCTTCTCCATCCAGTATGAGAAACTAGTATTTGGAACACGGTGTTTTCTGTTATTGTTCATTATGGATCAATCCTCACATCTCATCTATTGTCTTATTCTCTATGATCCTTCTGCTAACCTACCCTCCGACACTATGCCAATGCCTCCCACAAATCCACCATCCTTGTATGGTCAGGACATAAGGATCATTAGCGCGCCCGTTCTAGTATACATATCCATGGTAAGTGGAGTCGCGATGACCATCCCAACAAAAGCGCGGGATTCAAGAATGTATATAAGGAAACATTCCCATGGTAACCTGGTGTCTATCCTTGGGATGTAGATCTGAACCTCCATTTTCACATGATTTGGGGTTATCACATGGTTTTCTATTCAATGAGGAACATTGGTAAGTTGAAGGGGTTATGTTCTTCCCCCATTTGATGAGGATGAAACACCTCCTCTTCCCATAATGTGGTATGGGGCCCTCCCACTACTGTAAGTCCCAAATATTTCACAAGAGGGTTTTGTTACCATTAATTCCATTGAATTTGGAAATATTCATCGCTCCACGCCCTCATCCATAGTCACCCCGACCTCTTCTGTCACGTTCTCTCCCTTCCCCACCAAGAGGGAAGGAGGCGCGTGAATTGATGAATATTTCAAATCCTATTGTATCTCAGACCGAGCATGAATAACATGGGCTAAGAGGTTTCTGTGGATTAGAACATCATCACATATTCTGAACAACAATAACACTGATTCATGATCAAACCAGGATACATAAGATGCCTACCAGATGCCTCAACCTCGAATGGGTTCTATCCCTAAAGGGTCCACCCAATCAAGAGTATCAAAAGGAAAATGAACATTCATAATCTACAAAAAATTTAAACTATAATAACACTAATTCCTAGTTAAATTAGGATACATAGTATGCTTACAAAAAGGCCCAAGAATAAATGGGTGACCATTCATATTGGGTCCTTAAAACCTAGCACCCTCAAATTGGTACCTTCCACGCATAATCCCTACACGTTCCGAAATCCATGTGATATAATTCCTCTCCCATGTATACATAAGAAGAATTTTTTTCGGAATTGTCATAACATCATGTAACCTTTCATCCCACATGGGTGAAGATAAACTATAGAGTGCCTTATAATAGGGCCAACTCATCATCACCTCTGTGGCGTCAAACATATGCATGCTCATGATGATCTCATAAGCTAAGGGTAGCCCATGGACTCACTCTTCGGGAATAAACCATGGATTCAATATCATATGAACATGACATAAATCTAGAATAGAGTCCCTGAACATACAAAAATCCTTCCTCGAATGGGTTCTTCGCGTCTGACCTCTGATACTCTTGAACAATACAGTCCATATGTTTTTTGGCCAAATCGCAAGCCGACATTTTCCTATATTTGGAATGAAAGTCTATGAATCAAGGATTCCAGGTTTGTTGGAAGTTATTAGCATTAAAACAAAGAGTATGGAGACCATATGAGGATTTTATATTCGAGACGGACCAATTTCCTAAGTGCTTGACCCCTATGCAATCACCTTATAGGACTAACAAATCCCCACTTGGTTAATTCAACCTTCGGTAATGGATAATGGCGTTGAACGGGTCGAAAAAATGTAATGGTAAATTTAATGTGATCTGTTATATATAAAAAATTGTATAGGAGATGTTATTCATTGTTCCTTTTTTGAATCCCCTGAAACACGGGCCACATAATAGGCGGAAAAAGATGATGAACCCAACATGAATCATTAACCAATGCGGTTGTTCTACCCCGATTATTAAAGAAAAAAAGAGACAACATGTCAGACCATTTAATATTCCCCAATATGTACAATATGCACCACCATGGAGACGGAACACAAATGGTGAACCTGACATGAATCCTTAACTATGGTCGTAATCTCACCCCACTCTTTCCCCTTTTCCCAGAAGAAAATGAAAGTGGGAAGAGGGACATGCAGATTTGCCAAATATTAATATGTTTAATGGAATAACACTTGGACATGTTTTATTGGTCTATTATATATATACATGTATCACATTTTCCCATAGAGTGGACTCCTATCGAAATTATATCCCAACAACCTTTGCATACATGTATATCAATGATCTCATAGGCGGCTAGGGCCTAAAATAAGAGCATGACCCCATCACCTACCATACATCTTCAATGTTGGGTATTCAATATTCTAATTAGGGAGTACCACCACAATAATACACTCCTGATGATGCATGATACAAGAAAAGTCCTCACGTCTGCAAGGGTCTGCCACCCACCACCTCAGACGCTCTTGGCACCCCAACACAAGGTGGCCCTGGGGTCATATCAAACTGTTTCAGGATCATGCGCCCAAAATTTGAAACTACTGCCTCATATACCACTAGGATGAAGACGAAATCAATGATGAGAACTTAATATCAATAGAACAGGGGACCTAGAAATAGGCTCTTTATAGAGAGCTTCGATGTAAACACCATATGACCATGCCTCCTCCAGCCAAGGAAAACCTTATGTAGAGAGAACATGTCAGAGTCCAAGAGGCCCGAGACCCTCAGGCTTCCCACCAAGAGTGGAGAATATATAATGAGGGACATTCTATCACCCTAGTTCAGAATGATCATATCTTCCACACTAATGTGGAGGCAGTTAATGGTTAGACATATGTTTATTCCCTTTCCACTAAAACCCACCACAGAAATAGGGTGGCACAATACGAGCACACCCATGTTCATTCTAGTGCTCACCGATCCCACCATGCAGATAGAGTTGCTAGATAGAGGTAGATCTAGATATCTGATGGAATGAAATAAGACATCTATCTAAATAGGGGAGAAAATGGTTTTATGCAAACACAAATACAGGCTGATGCATTCCAATCGATACATCAAAACAGGGCGACAAAAAAATATGAGAAGATTTAAATTCCGGATAATTCATAAAAATCAGAAGATACAAATATAGTGGCAAGAGTGTGGATTAAAATCCCATCTTGTGAATATGGCGTCCATCAGTCTTATACGGTGGCAACCAGAGAAGAAAACTAGTGACAGAATTGTTCCTTTATCTCCTCAAATGATAACTTCGTGTATCTACTAACAACTCATGGTGGAATAGAGCAGGTAAATAATATTGCTCCGACATCAGAATGGGCCTTCATAACAATTCAATCCAACATGTATCCCATCAAATCATGGAAATGACAAGAGATCAGACATCAATTCTAGACCATATCCTCCAAACATTCCATGATATCATTGCATCTATGTCAAAGGAGAGATATCGGGAAAACGAACTGATTTCCTCATATGGAATGACTCGCTCGCAAAATGATAATGTTTCTCCAGAGAAATTATGCATCCCTACTTCAGTCAAGGAGGGTCGATGGAAATATCGCGTGACATATAGACAACATGATCGGGAAAAAATACATGTTCTAACTATGTGATGTAGGTCTAATGGGGTGGCCACTTCTAGGCATGCATATATTCCTTCCATTACTGAAGATGCACGTCGGCATATCCCAAAGACATCATAGTACCCAATAATATGGGGACACATATATGAATTTCAATATCAAAAAATGATGGCTCTGATTACATGGAAGAGTTCTCCAAAATATTAAATGATCCAAAGGCAACCAGAAAATGAAGAGCAGATACATGATGCTGCTCTACTAGAATATGGGGTTCTTGACACCCTCAGAGATATATTAAAAAACGATCAAGATATTGACATTACATTTCCAAATTAGGGAAGTGGCAGTAGCAGTTGCGAAGATCCTCCACGCATTTTTTCTATAATAAGCATTGATGTTCCATCACATAGAATCATCGGGGGATTACTCCATGGGTAATGAATAATTATTCATGAGAGCCTATCTTCTGATACATGTCGAGGTATCCCTTCCCTTAACCAAATGAACTGACAGCTTGAAGTCCCCCCCTAACAATCTCTATCCCTAATGGTCCTCCCCAGGGTATATGATGCATATAATCTTCTTCCTGTAGTTGGAAATTAAGTCTTGATAGTAGTCCTCCCCCTGATAATAGTCATTGTGAAGGACCCCCTGCAATAAATGTTACTCTGATGGTCCTCACCAGAATTAAACCATGTAATGAGATGGTCCCCCCTCACAACAATACATGTTTGAGGTCCTCCCCAGGATGTACACTTATGAAATTCACCATATATTTGGATATCAAGTCATGATTTTAGTCCTCTCCATGATGAATATCAATTCAAAGGACCTACCCGCAATTATGGTTACTGTGAATGCCCTCCCCACAGTGACGTCAAGTAGCAAGATAGACCTACCCTTGCTACAGCTTGCCTTAAAGGTCCTCCCTTGGTTACACGCTATCAGGAAAATTCTTATGGTCTAGCATCATGTTTCCATGGTAGTCCTCTACATCATGACACAACATGCGATGGTCATTTCGTAAAAAAATACATGTTGGAATGAAGGTCTTTCCCTTACTAGAACAATTATTATAAAGCTCTCCTATGAAGAGGCACTCAAAAGTGATTCAGACACATCGATCGCTGTATCTATAATGAGTGATATTAATTCTTAACGAGAGGGTGTCTTGGAGCCATGTTCATCTTTTGGGCCTCCCCTATAGAGTCTGAAAATCGATAAGGCTCCCACCAGCCCGGTAGGATGGAATGATTATTATAAAGAGGCAGTAGAGCTATGAATATCATGTAGAGGAGACTCTAGAAGAACTATATAATTATATGTTTCTTAGAGATGAGAATATTCTAGGGATAATATACCAGTGATGTATTGGCATATGACCACTTCTCACATCGACATACTAGGAGACTTTTTTTGAGGAATGCACGCATGACATTATCCTCAATATATAGACAACTATTTCAATGCTGAATGAAAAATTCCAACCTTATGAACGGTATGTAGACCATGTCAGTACAATGGGAGAGATTATCCTACTAATTGACCTCAAATACCTATAGTCTGTAAGGTAGCCATAATAAGAAAGTGTAAAGATAAATTGAGAACTAGCGTTCCTCCATGTACTACATAAAATGCATCACCACGTTAGCAACGCCCCAGGTTGAATTCATATTCTATGGTGGGAGAACATGGATCTTTACACTTCACACCACATAATATCTAGATCGCCCTAATGGAAATGACATCCTACAAGGTCATCACCTAGAGGCAATTATAAAACCAATACCCTGAAAAGGAAATATGGAATTTTCAATAAAATCTTACCTTCTATGAGTCTTAAATGTGTCAGGGCCAAAGTGATCAAGCCATTTAAAAACATCGGATACAGGAAACCTGGAACTTCCAGTAGGCATCCCACCTAAGGGAAGCTAACAAAAAAGTTGTTCTCAGACCTTTAAAATAGCATAATCTTTGTGTATGCTCACTTTTACACTCTGCATACACCCACAAAAGAGTACATGAAATTGAAAGGGTGGAAATAGTGTTTATTACCACAGTGATATGGGAACAACACCAGGCCCAATAGTTTGGGGATTATTATATGAAAATTTCCCCATAAGACTAAAAAACAGGTCATAGTGCCTTGAAAGTGAACAGAAACATCCTTATCCCATAGGGTTGGTGGCATTTTTTCCTCAAATCCACACATTGTGGACATCTATCTTCCACTGTCTTGGAAGAACATTAGATAAAGGAGTAACTCATTCCACTGATTTTTATGGATTGCACCATCCAATTACAAGGCATGTTATGTGGTTAGAATAGGGATCCATTTTAGACAATGTACATCTAGGAGCCTGATGAATACTACAAAATGTAATGAGAATGTCCAATAAATTTTGAAATAACCCTTCCTACCATTCAACACTGTATGAACCACCCCCAATGCGGAATTCCTTAGTGAACGTGGTTAATATCCATCACATATATATCACGGGAGATGATGTAGGGGGGATAATGTGAAAATTTATGGTTCCCTCCCAGAGGCATTCCACACCCTGCATGATGTTGGTCATACTTGGAAGGAGAGGAAGGTTGAAAATCTGGGTGCCCCTAAGTAAATCTTACATTATATCTCCCGCAAAACTCTAATAAAGAGAAAAATAAATCCAAAGTCATATATGAATATCCTCCTCAACCCATTAGAATGTGTCCATCACCATATTGGAATGTTTATCCAAGAAAGAGGAAGAAATAAAAGATCACAGACATATTAATGTCAAGCTATGTCGAGGGAGTTATATTCCCGGGTGTGTTTCCATGGGAGAATGTCAATAAGTTCTCCCAAAAGAGGATTCCAAACAACAGGAACTCACCCTGCTGAATTATTACAAGCCTGGAGGGCCGTTCAAAAAGGTCCTATATGGAAGTCAATATGTCTACCTATTGAGAAGGTAGCTAGATTATACACAGGTAATTTAATAAATAATTCCTCCAACTTGGCATCTACCCAAAATTCCAATATCGTTGGCATGCCTAATCATAGAACCTACAGCCCCAGATCATGCTCAATCCTAACATGATATGCATCAAGGGATCTTAATTTTTTTTTTATCTAACAACTTGACATGAAGCGATGGATGGGTGTCACCATTTGATAAAACTAGATTGAAAACCCTACCACGAGTGTGTGAGAAATGTTCCACTACCACCAGGATTTTGGAACCCTGTATTAATAATATTCAATGGCTAATGGGATCCATAACAACATTAAATGCACTATTCCACTTACTATGACCACGTGACGTGCACTCTAGAGTAGCAAGAAGCCATAAGACTCAGGTGCTTCTTACGATCCCGACATGGATAAACTTTGGTATGGTATACATGACTGATAGACAATTCCATCATAGGTGGTGAGGTCCTCCGGTAATAGATTCTCTTCCACATTAGATCGGAATTTCCCATGATGATGGAAATGATCTCATATGTTGAAAGCAGTGAGAGAAAGAGAGACTCTCAGACATAATTACCCGATAGAATTAAATAACATATTTTATGAACTAGCCACTATACTAGGATGAGATTCTAGCCACATTCATCGATAACATCCATGATGAATTGAAATAAATACTCATCCTCATTAATTACACCAGTGGGTTTAGATACTTATCTCTCATTGCCCAAAGGATAAAATATTCCTTGAAAAGGACCAATCTTAAGACCTGAGTAGCCCCACTATCCCCAATGAAATTAGTGGGAAAACATGATGTGACTTCTATCATGACTAGGCCACCACCAACACTATCCATAGTCAGGAGGCCCCCACCGAATAGTGCAAGACCCCCAGATTCCAGCCCCCACACCCACCATGACAAGATGTGCAATTAGGTACTAAAATAAATCAGTTTGAGGAATGAATAAATAATGATTATTCATTATGAGGTGACCATTTCTACAGCTACTTTATGGCCTCTATGAATTTAATTATACTATGCCTACCAAAGTCAATGTCAGCCGATGAAGTTGGTCTCAATGACTATACAAATTATTTACTGTATCACTAGATACATGGAAACATCATCGTGGAGTGATTTGTTTTCCAGGATATCATGAAGATGACGGTTGATTCTGGGAAATACAAATTGAGCCCACCATCGACACATGTTGTGTATGTTTCTACCTATGACTCAACAGAGGGAGAAGAATGGAAAACCGTCCCCAACAAGAAGGATAAAAATTTTGATAACTGGATGACCCAGAAGACCGTCAACTGAGTACCAGACATCCTCTAGGCGTAGTTGGAAGAACCTACTATGACACCCAAAACACATAATAAAAAAAAACCATATTCCTTAACTATGTTGTCCTATAATGTATATAAGGGTAGTATTTAAGAGATAGAAGATGAGCTAGTACCAATGCTGAAGTTAGGGTTGAAAGATTTAGACATCGTGCCAAATGTCTGGGTTTAGGGGAATCACCCCATTAATTGGTAAAATGGGCACCACACCGCCAAACGGTACAATAGGAATCACCCCGCCAAAATTAAAAATGGTCAACACCCCTCCAAATGGTAAAATCATAAGGGGGTGTCATATAGGAACAACATCAGATCAAGAATTGGTCTTCAGATTGATTAATTTCTGTATCCTGATGGACCCCTTCACTGATAAATACTTTGGCCATGAAACCAAATTCCCCACACCCAACTAGAGGGTTGGAGGAAGAGGCAATAGAAGATGGAGGTTCCCTAGAAGCCATGATCGTGGTAGGGGTAAAATTCCTAGTAATGCCACAAGTCAAACCATTAACGTTGTGTAAAATCACAGAAGGATGTTGTGACAGAAAAAAACCAGAATTCACCTTCTCCCCGAAAGGGGAAAACCCAAACTCAATTGTCTTGGAGTATCCATATGGGGAAGAACAAACACTGAACTGCCCAAGGTATATAGGTAGACCAGTATGGCCAGATATGGAAAGAACTGTAGCCCCACTAGCCCCAGCTAGAAAGGATGAACATATAAAGCCAAATCTCAAACCATTAATGTGTCAATGAATGAGAATCCCATGGCCCAAAAGCACCTAATACTAGAGTAGAAGTACAAATGTTTAAAATAGATGGATTCAATACCAACAAAAATATCAATCCTTGACACATTTAATTTTTCCACAGATCTTAAGGAGGCACACATCACAGTCTTGCTATGTCCCTAGTTGTTCAAGGCTGAAAAAACAATGACTGAAGTATACTAAATGATGACTAGTTCCGAAAAATGTCATGATGTCATCACCATCCTATGTAGGGATAAAAAAATATCATTAAATGGCACATCAAACCCTTATATATGTTTAGAAAGTTAAATGGGATTGATTTTTTGGATGATCCTCATAAAAATGGCTCTGGAGTAATCCTCCTCTCATTGAGTAAGCATCACTGACAGGGGTATGATGGAGACAACATGATACCCAGTACTTATGGGATGATCAGGACATTTCAAGTCAATAAATTCATGTTTCAGTTATGTGAGTTTCCATACATCGATGATGGGTTATATGAGATGGAAGTAATACATATTTTGACCGATGACATTGAATAGATCAATGTCATGAATGGAATGTAAAAGGCTCCTACAGACCCCTTCCAGCATCTTGGGGAGGAGTACATACTACCCATCAACCTTGGTGAATAATTAAGTACATTTCCAAATATAGACTATGTTGTCATCGAGTTCTCTATTAAAAACAACAAGTCTAAATATTTGAAAGTGTGGGATGACTCCCATTTTGTCAAAAACAATTATTGTTGATGGTGTTCCTAGATCATCTATGGGAGATCAAAATACTCTATCCTCACACACTAATGGAAAAAATGATTTCATTACTCATATAGTAAAAGTTATCTCGAAAATCTTTTCTCCATCAGAAGAGTAAGATGATGAAGATGATTAAGAATAAGAAGAAGAGGAAAAAGAGCACAAATATTCCCCTCCTTCATTTGAATAAATAATTTCCACAACCATCGAGGAACATAAAAAGATAAATCAAGGCAATGAAAGATACTACCGATCAACATTAATCGGTGTGTCCATTATTTTTAAGGAACATGATTCATATAACTCCTTCCTAAAAAATATTATGGATTTTTTTGCCTAGAAATACATGGAGATGTCAGGCCTTGATCTTGAAGTATCCACCCATCGTCTAGGCATGACAGAAGATCACTATGGATATAAACAGGCTGCTAGATGTACTGACCCGATGCATCCTTCCAAAATATAGGCTGAATTTGACAAACTGATCAATGAAAACATCATAAGGGAGGTCAAATATCTAAGATGACTAGAGAATATAGTTTTCTCAAAATGAAGAATGGACATAACTGAATTGTCATTAACATCCGAGACCATATTTGGTATTTCCCAAAGATGACTTCTTGGTCCTGATCACTGAAATATTGATCAACGCAATATCCTAATATGAAGCAATACCCTTCATTGACCACTTTTATGGATACAATGAAATCCATGTGGCCTATGGAGACAAATAATCTACCACTTTTAGGGCCCCTTAGGGAGTTTTCTATTATACATTGATTCCCTTTAGTCTAAAGAATGATACCATCATATAATAGTGAGCCATGCGTGGCATCTAAAATCCTTTTTTGGAAAAATTTGTCGACTGTAATGTCGATGACCTGGTGGTTAAATAATGACATTGTTTAAACCACCTGGCCGACCGTGAAATTGTCTTCCAAAAAATTGATACATTAATTCTTAAAGATGAATCTCATGAAATTTAAATTTGGTGTTACCTTGGGAAAATTCATCAGCTTCATTGTACACCGTCATGGCATTGAAACCAACCCTAA
Organism: Viscum album; assembly: GCA_963277665.1. Taxonomy (NCBI): domain Eukaryota; kingdom Viridiplantae; phylum Streptophyta; class Magnoliopsida; order Santalales; family Viscaceae; genus Viscum; species Viscum album. The sequence continues at coordinate 852,213,776 of OY728143.1, read as the reverse complement.
GTAGATGAAATACTTTCTTGACATGTCCCCAACTCACAATCTCACTGTGTTGAGAGGTCTCTTAGGGATCCTCACATACATTCGGCACTTCATAGCCAACCTAGCTGGTAAATGTTTACCTTTCACCACGATGATGATGAAAGTATTTTCATATGAATGGGATAATGGTTTTCTAGAAAAAATTTAAACCTAAAAAATATATCTTCAAATCCCATAAGTGATAATGCCTTTAGTGGAGGTGTGACCACAAATTTTTTACGTAACTTCCCTGGAATGGTCAATAAGACCCTTCCCCTCATAGAAAAATGATTTCGATAGGGAGAACATCCACTATTATCACCGTTGAACAATGATTGATGCTGAAACATAGTATTCAATCATTTAAATGAATTGTCTATCCCTAATCATCGCAGTTCATAAGCACAAGAATTACCTACAACACTGTGAGTTTCACCTGGTCTCTATATGCATGCCTCTAAATTATATCCTCAACCATCCCCTGGTTTGTGGGCACCTATCAAGATGGGATGTCATCTTTCAATAGTTTTACATATGGTAATACTCTAGAAGCCCATCAAAGGTTAGGAGTTACAATATTTACTTAACAATCACCCCACTGAATAAATAACACCAAAGAATTCTGAAATTCTAGATATAAATGTTTTCTCTATCTATGGAACCCCCAGACATGGGAACTATACTTCGACAGTACATCCTGAATCACAACAAGGAAAAGAAAGAAAGTTCATAAGCTCATTAAAGTGGGGCTTGGAGTCATGCTCATAACTCCTAAAAAGGCCAAATTTCCTTAATCATTCCTGATTTCAGGAGGTTTTATATACATTGAAGTGGAGTATCAGGCCCTCATTGTAGGCCTAGAATTATAACTCCATGTGCAATCCAAACACCAAAAAATATAGGGTGATTCTGAGCTAGTCAAAAAATAGGTATACGATGACTATACTATCAAGAAAAATGTATTGGTTCCTTTTATGAACCATGTTTGATCATTGATGGAAGATTTCCAATCAGAACCAATGCCAACTCATGTCGCCCAGTTGTAGAATGCTCAAGTTGATGATTTAAAAAATGCATCCACAGCCTTGCTGATCTGGCCCGGGATAAAACAATCATCCACATTGTTCATATATAGTTGTTCATGTCCTTTTTCAAGAGAAATAAAGGGAAAATGGATGAAATAATCCTTATTTCTTATCCTTATAGTCATACCACCGATTGGATGACACCCATTGCATATCAACTTCATAACGGGGAATTTCCACCTGTTAGGGAAGAAAGGGATCTTTTCTAAATACAAGAAATCAATTTTACCATGTACAATGGAGAAAATCAAGAGAAGGTTCTCTACCAAAGAGGACTTAACAATATCCTTCTCAGGTGCATTAATGGAGATGGGACTTCTACCATCATAAATGAAGTGCACACCAGAGGATGTGGAGTACACCACTCACCGACCAAAGTCTCCCACCAAATGTAGAGGCATGTGTATTACTACACCACCATGATAAAGGATGGCTCCATATTAACTAAGAAGTTCCATTCCATCAATGTTAATTATATTTTCATACACCCCCTCCCCCGGAGATGCTTCATGTGGCTAAGTACTCTTCGACAATCGACCCCTAGGGGATGAATATTATGGGACCATATCCACCTGCTACTACCAAACAATTCAAGTTAATATTCAATACAATTAAATTAATTTCTAAATTGGATGATTCCATACCCCTTATGATTTTCGGGGTGAAAAAAATCGTCAACGTTTTGAAGTTTATCAGCATCACCATATTGGGTGTCCATTATACGATATTGACAGACAACAACACCAACATATTCCCTTATGAGATGGATAATATTTATCAGGAATATGGAATCTAGGGAAACCGGTCGTACTGCTACGATGCAATGGCCAATGGGATGATAGAGGATTTCCACAAGACTATGTTTGACAAACATCAAAAAATGCTCTATAAGGATAAGAAATCATGGATCAATAATATCATTCACTCTTTCTGGGATTATCGGACTACAACCCACATCACCACTAATGTAACCCCATGCACACTTGTATATGAGGTAGAGGTGGTGTTACCTATAGAAACCCATGTGTTCTCACTTCGTGTGTCCATTTGCGATCAACTATCCCTAGGAGAGAAATCCTAGATATTGTTTGATAAATTAGAGTAGTTAGAAGTTAAAAATTATTCACACTATACAACATTTGGAAATCTACCAATACCATATTGCATGAGCATTCAACAAAAATGTTCTCACTTGATCTTTATTTAAATGAGAATTGTTGTTAGTTCTTAGAATCGTGATGATACAAGGGAATAATCCCCCAAATCATTCACCAATGTGGGAATGATCATATTTCATAAAAATGGTCTATTCAAATGAAGAATATACCCCAATATCAATGCACTAAGACCTCATCATGGCTTCCACAAATACAATGTTTTTTTAAGAAATACATCACATAAAAATTCACCTATGTATTGGTCTAAATGAAACTTCCATAATCTATGAGTTATATCACCCCTGTGCATATGTCAAATATCTACGAACCTAAACTATTAGTCATCAATGATACCTCCAATATCATGGTTCAAATTCTGATTCTATAAACTCTGAGACAACTTATTGGACATATGACGCTACACTGTATGGTATTAGTCCATGAGGCATGACATTTATCTAAAAATCCACCCAATGTTGGGGTATAACCTCTACGAACCTAAACTATGAGTTATAAAAAATACCATAATTTTATAGTCCAAACTCTAAGACCATAATCAATGAGTAACGACAAAACCACAATGTGGAGGCCCATGATCTATGACCCTAAACTATGACTTATAAAAAAAAATCTTCCTATGTTATGGTCCAAACACTATGACCATAAACTATGAGTAATAACAAAATCCCAATGTTAAGTTACAATATCTAAATACCCTAAACTATGAGTCATCATTCCTTCCACATGATGTTAATCTATAAGGAACTTGTCCATGGGAAACAACAATAAACAATGACTCATGTCCTTGTTGAATGATTTTTGACTACTTTGTATAAGATATCCTAATTTTATGACAATAAAATGCACTATCCTCCACAAAACCATATGCAGCATGATTCCCACCCCAATTGTATATGTAGAGAAGCCTCGATCATCGATCCTAGACCAGTCCACAAAAAATAAAAATAGAAAACATATAGCATTCCATCTATCTCCCAATATTCATAATGGAGATCATTATCACTCATTTTTTCTCACTTCGTGTAAAACTCCTATGTTATTAATAATGGTTATATATATCATCTTATGAAGGTCAACTATGGGGTAACATTATAGACCTAAAAACCATGATGGGTATAATAAAATTTCACCAACACTTTGGACTAAGCCAAACTAGTATGGGGTACACAGAGAACTATGTACCACTATATTCCTACCCTTGAAGGATACATAGCGATTCCTCGATCTTCGATCCTGGACCATCCCCACAAAAATAGAAAATGAATATTCACCCATCATATTCTTTGTCGCCTTACACTTGAAAAGGAGACTCAGTAACCACTCCTTGTTTCTCACATCGAGTATAACTCACATGAGATTAGGATTAGTGGTAGGTATTCTCTTACACACATAAATTGTAGGGGATTATGGTTGGTCTGTCACCTGTATCATGGAAAAACAAGAATCCCCCAAGTGACCCTCACACATCATACAAATGATTGTAGGGAACATAGAGAACTATGTGTGGATTGATCCCTGCCCTCATTGAGTACACATTGACACTCATATTTGACATCCTATCGCAGCCACTAACAATAAAATAATTCCTTCCCCCATACGAGGGTAAGACCTATGTGAAATATCAAAGAATGTAACAGTTAATCATGGTCTTGGTATTCTCACCATAAAAAGTACCCCATTTCAATTTTTCATACTCGATACCTCAAGAAAACATAGTTCCTCATATTCATCAAAGGGCATCTGAAATGGAAGGCCAGTTTCCTAATGGAACCTTTGATTGACTCTGCACATAATGCCTTAGTGGCTCTACATATGTCTCCCACAAAAATGATCATCAATCTATGGTAAATTCATCTTTAAAAGTGTCCTCTCCTACCTTGGTACGCCCAATGGATTTCAAGGACCAAGTCATCCCTCTTGATTCAAGTCAAACATAGGACTATGGTTTACACCTTCTATCATCACTCACATATAAGGAACACTGGAACACGCTGACCTTGATTAAACTGAATCTTTTGAAGACTTTTACAAGTCCAAAATCGTCCTCACCACACAACGTTAAACTGCAATGCCAACGTCGTCCTCACCACATGCCTTAAACTGCAAGGCAAAAATCATCCTCACTGTATGACAATAAACTGCATGGTAATATTCATCCTCATAGCCCGATGTTAAATTACAAGGCAAATATCAGCTTCATCGGGTGACTTTAAACTGTAAGGCCATAATATTCCACACTAGATAACATAACACTTCAAAGCCAAAATATTCCTCATTGTACGACATCAAACTGTAAGGAAAAAATCTCCCTCACTACACGATGTTAAAAAAATATGCCATCATCTTCCTCACCACCTGATGCTAAACTGCAAATCAATGGATTTATCCTAAAAATTCCCCTTAATATTGAATTCCCCTTTCTAAGATGATGACATGGATCCATTGTATTACCTTTCTTGTCAAACCGAGGATATCTCAGGTGAGCATAGTGATCATAGCAAGAGATCCACCTTGAAATTATGTAAAAACATCTCTTAAATTTGGTCCTATGATCACGAACCTAAAAGGCATGTCATGATTCCCTCCACCAAGAGGAACCCAGTGTCCTGGACATGTGATGTTAAACTATTCGGTATCTCAAAGATAAAATGAATACCTAACCATATGTATGGGTCATATATATATATATAAGGGACAACATTCCATGAGTAAGTCACTACCCAAATGACAAATATATGTCCGGGTACACCCCTGCCATAATCCAAACATTATTATTTGAGTGATCTTGAATCCCCATATCCCTCCAAGGACATATAATATGGAAGGCATCTGTCATGTGGACACATTTGATTGAATATGCACATCAATCCCCAAATGAACTAAATATGTAACCCAGAAAAAATGGTCATCAATCAATGGAAAATACATCCCCAGGAGAGTCCCCTCCTACCTCAATATTCCCAATGACTTCCAAGCCTCATTCCATCCCACAAAATTTACAGCCCCTCAAAATCCTAGTTTACAATCTCCCCCAGTCACACATCATAGATTAATATGATCATATAAGCTATTATCATATCTAGTCTCTTTTGACGATTCTAAAATATATCCCATCTATATGTGGGATGTTGATCTGCCTGAAAAGGAATAATTCCCCTAATAATTTCAGGGTTTCCCAAAAGAAGTTCAAAAAAAATAATGAATCCCTTGTTTTGTGATCTGGGGGACCCTTGGTCGAAGGTCACGTACCGTATTCAGAAATATCGCAATACTCATAATCTTCCATTTCCATTATAAATGGAAGGGTAGTGTCATGGGGACACCATTCATAAACTATACACAACATGCCCAAATGGATCTACATTTTTCGTCCACAAAAATGAACATAAATCAAAGGAAAATTCATCCCCATGAGACAATTAAACATCATCCATATGCTCAAATGACGTTCACGTCTTGCCACACCCCAAGATTTGTAAAAATCATGGATGATTTCTTAGGAACCACTCTCTACGCCAGTGCCCCTCACGTAGAATATACCCTTAACTGAACTGAAAAATTATCATCTCTCCCTCACACAAGTAAGAAATGGGCCTGAACAATTTCCCACTCATGACCGATATGAATGTTCCTAATGATCTCAGACAACACTATTCAAGCCATCCACCTATTGTGGCTACCAACATCAAGATATATATAATACTTTAAAAATTATACTAGGCCATCGTAAATGTAAGGCCAGTGTCATGGGGACACCCTTGATTGACTATGAAAATAAACCACGGATGGCTCTACGTAAGCTGCCCACAAAAATGGCCATCAATCAAAGGTAAATTCATCTATAGGAGTTTCATTTCTTACCTTTGTATGTCTAAAGAGGATCCTTAGCCTTATGCATGTCCAAAATACATAAATATAGTGTAAATAAAAATCTCTAACCCATGTCTAACAGATAATAGATGATTCTCAAATAGCAGTCCCGAGTTGAAGACATATCCCGTTAAGTTTGGTCCATGTTGTTCGACCTAAAATGTCACTATTTTGTTTGATTTACAAGACTGTGAAATAAAAAATGATGTGCTACTCACCAGAGGGACAATCCACCATATGAACCTCTAAGGAAAATTCAGGTATCGGTTCACTAAATACACACATTGACCCATCAAAAAAAGGTGAAAATCATCTTAGGATGGAATACTAGAAAAGAGAGGCCTAATAAAAATGCATGTTATGGATGATAAGTCCATGTCAATAAATCTTATAAAAAAATAGTTTAATAATGAAACAGACATAATAGAAGGTGATGTATTCCATTCAACCTCAAAAATAGTCAATCATCACTCGCTATGTCGCTTGGCTCACCGGAAAATTAGATCTCGATTCAGATATCTCTATTTACTGATTTAAATTCGTGGTTTAAAATAAACACTTGATTGAAATGATGTTGACATGAGGAGATAGTGAACTGATATTTAAAATTCAAATCTGTTTCATTGGGTTCAACAATAATGGGGGAACATATCCAATTCATAGTCCCTCTGGAGTAAAAAAAGGGGATAGTACTTGCCATAATGTGGGACAGAACTACAATAGTGACTGGTTCATCCTTTCCAAAATGACAGTGACTGATTTCCATAGGTTGTCGATGGTATATTCCAAATATTTTATTTCACTCATTTTGTATTCGACCGTCGGATGCTCCCCCTCAAGGACAACATTAAGGCCACAACCTTTCTTCTAGATTTCTTTATAATTGGCGCATGAATAGACCATTTTCTACCTCAACTTGGTTACACAGGATTCTCTCTCCTGAAACTCCTCCTCTCAGGCCTCCCCAAAATTATTGGCCTTCACGACATTGGCCTTCATATTATAAATATCTCCTGAAATATCTCATATGGTTTCCCCACGGTGTTGAAAAATTAATCCGGGCCAGCTAGTCCTCTCATAGGGTGAGGAATTCGTGGGATATAATTATTTGGTAAATAAGAAAGTGAATGTGTTGATAATCAATGCCATAGGAACCTAGATCATAAAATAATAACTGAGAATTTTCACTCTCATCAGTGATATTGGACAAGGGTTTCTCTGCGGTAAGAGAATGTAAATGGATCCCTGACTCTTTTCATACTACCTAATGTCATGTCAAAACACCATCACGTCTATCCTCCCATTCATCCATGTGTTTGAATGAGTGATGTGTCTCTATTGCAATTGGGAAGGACCTAATGATAGTCCCCCTAGATGGGATACTCTCTTTTCCCTCAGATGGCCCAACATTTAGAGCCGGATGCAGAGCACTATCTATAGCCTCTGGGATGATTGGATATGCTTGGTTGGTGCTAGTCTCATTAAGATCATGGAAAATATCCACAAGTTTGGATTAGTATTATTCACTCTACACAGAAATGGGTTGTAATGAAGAAAACCCACGCAGATGATTTTGATAATAGATCGAGAACCTTCTCACCATGAGAGCTGGAGAAGGAGGTGTATCTATCTTTTGTTTCTGATGAGAGGTAATTAGAATGTGTGTCTATTGCACCTATTATGTTAAAAGGAATGTGTGGTGTTGTTTTTGGGGATTGAATGAGATAGGAAATGTTCCAGGGTTTCTATAGCTACAAAACTAGTTCTTTCAGCATCCCCATGGGGTAACAACCAGCCAATAGTTGGGAAAACTCCACTGACTAGAAGGTGGGCCCCATCATGTTAGGAATTATCATCTCTTCAGCATCACCTTTATGTATCATCATATGTAAAAATTTTTGCAGAACGATAGGATGAGATTCAAAGCTAAGTCGAAAAAACAGATGCATTATACTCTATTGAAGGAATACAAACTTCTTGGAAAACTAGTCGGGGAGGAATTGTTCAAAATTAAGTATTCGGACATCAAGGGTAGTGAGAATTACATCCCAATGATTTATGAGGAATGAAAATTCTTCCATCCAACATCCCATGTTTCCTAAAAATGACCAAATATGGGTAGGATGCAGTGAAAATGTGTAATGACAACCATCGTTCAAAATACTGACCACATTGATAACTGTTAGAGTCCAAGGATGAACTATAGATATGCTGAGAATGGTTGGATAAAATTCATACTGGGCAACTCATGCGGTATAAAAATATTCAAATTAGGGGAAAAGTTCCACCATCGAACTGCATAAGAATTGGAACAGTCTGCTGAGACGATGCAGAAACCCGCCTTCCTGAATCTGTCCCAATAATTCATAATGCCATGCAAGGGTAGGAATAGCCAAATTAATGGGTCTAACCTATTCCAACATGACCGCCATCATTAATGTACTAGCCGAAACCTTGTTTTATTCTTCACGGGAAGGAATTATTCATCCTTTTTAGAACATGGCTTAAAAACCTACTAGTCTAAATGAAGGTGAAATTTCATGCATATTCTCATATCCCAATGTTCCATACTTCCCTACTTCAAGGGAATCACAATATGAACCTAGAGTTTATCAGGTATGAAGGGTTGGGTGAGTTCAACTATGCAGACATTCAATATTTCCCTATTCATCTGCAAGAATAACCCTATCCACAAAATGAATGGGGTGATGTAATGAGCCTTGAGGGGATGTTCCATTGATCCAAAATACATGAGAAATATGATATTTGTTAAATAAAACACATGATTAGGGGAATTCCATGTGGAAAATGCCAGGAGAAACTCATCGTACATATCTTTAATGAGGCGGAGACCTCCAAGTTGGTAGATGACTTACAAAGGGATACCCACCTCTCCATGTAGTAGGTGAAGTGTGTAGATGCTTGAACACTAGTTGATCTTTAATTTTAGATGGATTTCTCCCGAAGAGATGGTTACAATCTAAGACACCCAGGCTGCTTGGTGCAGGCCCACCACCTCTAACTGGTTGATGGACTCCAGATAGGTCTGATGCACCCAAACCGCCCTGGCCCACTTGTAACACCCCGGGTTTTTATGGGATATATTATTTATAATTTCATTGATGTCTTCTATTGTACACTACATCAATATTGGCATGTACTATATGCAAAAATGTATTAGCATGCAGTATAAAAAACACAATTCTTGTCTCCTGTTACGCACAATTTCATGTTCGTTTTATAGAAATTATTCTACGCAACATTAGGTATAGATTTTGTTTAATGTATATATGAAATTAGTTTTGATTATTTTATACATGACACCAAAGGGAGCTTCCACTACATGCAACCCTGACATGTCTTTCATTACATGCAATCACGACCTTCCTCTATAGTGTGTGTAGTACGCAATACCGGGTTTCACTAAACAACGATATGTTATTTAAAAATTATATAAACTAGTCGTTATGAATACTAATTGCCACTTTTTGAAGTTTTATAAATTTTATCATTCAAAATCGACCTCATTTTTGGATTTGGAATATTTAAATTAGCCTAGGTTGAATTTTTGGTATTTTTCTGAAAACATTCAATTTTTGATGAATAGTGAAAACACTAAGTTATTGGTTAAAACTGACTTTTTTTAACAATCATTTATTTTATTTATATTTATTTTAGTTTAAAATATATTCATAATACATATAAAAGTTCAATGTAATTCATTGAAGTAATTTTATAATATTTTTAGATATATAAAAATTTTATTGAACTTTTTACCATCTTTTACACACCTCCTAGGAAAATTTGAAAATTTACATAAAACGTAATTTTACCACTTTTTTGAGTTGAATTTCAAAAATATGAGAGACACTGTTTATATCATTAAGTAATATTTTGTTTAATGAGATGAAAATAATTTATGGTAACTAGTAACTTTTGACTTTTATTTACCACGATTAAAAGTAAATAGGGTAATTAAGGGTAAAATACTAATATTATTACCCTAATAGATGTCCTAATTCTATTGGATAATTGAGATTCGACCAAAAAAATCTTATGAATAAAATATTCCCCTTTAGGTAAACTTTTATTAAATTAGGACATTTATTATTATTTTATTTAAAGAAGAGTTAAAATAGTAAAAATAAATGATTATTAACTAAAACATTTTTAATATAGGTTTATACATAAGATAAATTCCACTATAAATATTAATTACAAAGATAAAAAGATGTTGTAAATAATGGTAATCCATTTATATTTTTTAAACATTAAATAATTTAATTTATTAATGACACAATGAGGATGCAGTAATTACATTATTAATGAAATATTAACATACTTGATATTATAAATACCCAAATAAATTTAATTTGAGACTTTTTATGAACTACACTAATTTTTTAGGTTAATTCACATATTAGGTTTGGTTGGATGAATTTTTTTCGATGTAATAATGCTTCTATGAATTTATAAAAAACAAAATACCAAAATTGTGTCAAAATTCATATAAAAGAGTGTTTAAAATAAATATTATATTATAAATTGATATAATGGTCCAAAAGAAAATATATAATAATATATATGACATTAATGAACCTTTTGGGGTTCGATTGAAGGTTATTGAATTTTTATTTACCATATATTGTAAGAATACAAGAATACACAGTAAAAGTTAAATTATTTAACTTAGAGTTAAATATTAATGATAAGGTTAAAATGGTAACCTAAACATGTCTAAAACTGATTGGATGAGAGGGTTTCGACCCATCCCCACACTATCCTCGAAATAAGTCACTTTGGTGACATTATAAATTGAATATTAATTTATTATCTAATAATAATTTATGTATTTCCTAAGGTGCCTCTCACCCCTCTTATAAAAGGGCACTCCCCCTTCTCTGTAATTCACAACTCAGAAGCCATTTTTCTCATCCAAAACCTAACCAAATACCCTTTAAACTGTCCTACCTTCATCATTTAGGCCTTCCATTATATTGAATGCAAACCTACAGAGCCCTTTTGATCAAATAAAAAGGAAGAACCCGAAGAAGAGGTAAATATCTCATCGCCTATTCCAAGTTCCCTTCTTCTACCACTTCCTCCATCTTTGTTGTTTCCATTATAAAATAATAAATCCAGTATCTTCTATATACTATGATTTTTTATACAAATTTTACAACCATATTAGTTATTTTATCCATCATATTAATGTAAAAGTCACCACACGTGCATACGTACTGCTTACCATCTCCACGTCATGGGGTAGTTTGTTATTCAAACATTTCATCATTTGGATGGGTATAATAATTAGAATAAATGATATAAATAATAAATATGACATTATTATGAATCTATAAATATGATATATCATCAAATTATATATGATTTCAATATCAAAATAATGATATTGTCGCTTGTGCGTAAGTACGGACTACCGTCTCCATGAATGCAATGAGATTAATTTTCCATGATTAACCATTCAAGTATGATTATAAAATATATATAACAAATAATCATGAAATATATTACATAATATTGATACTGGAATTATGTACATATATTTTTCATTTAATTAATTCCATTCAATTCAATAAGGAAATTAAAATAGTGTTAATGCATATGTACGGCCTACCGTCTCCATGAACGGTGTATTTACTTCCAATTATCGATATATCATATATATTTTTATGATGAAATATATTTGATATATAAATCATGTTATACCTTCTATAATTATGTAAATAAGGATATAAGTAATAATATGAAGAACTGCAAGTTGAAACACGTACGATAAATGAAGTGATTTTACCCAAAATGCTTATTTAACATGGAATTTACAAAAGAATGGGTAATATTACGTCATATGTGAATCATATATGATATCATCAATATTATTATGTTTATGTTACAAGTTAATAATTTGTTTAAACCCACTATACAAGAGTTTCTTACACGTATGGAATAAATTGGGCCTCAGTTAAGGAATAATTTTGGTAATCTCATTTTTATCTGAGATTGTTTATACATAAGTATTTATTGGGGTTATATTTATCATCCATGTCCATAAAAATGTATTTCATAATGTGTTTAATATTCATCCATCTATTTTTAATGTCATTTTTACCCCTCTTTGACTTTTTAATTGTGTTATAGAAGGAATCTTTCTTTTGTTTACCAAACAAGGAACTTTTTGACCTTTTCAGCAAAAGTACGGGGATAATGTTTTTTTAACTTATATGGAATGAACAAATTTTTACAGTTTCATAACGCCTTATTTTCATGAAGCTTCCTCTACAAGATTTCATGATTATTTTCAACAAAAATCAATTTCCTTTAAAATTTCGTGGAATTTTTTAAAATAAAAATAATTTTGAAGAAGAAAGGATATTTTCCTCATTATATCATTTCAAGTGTTTTATCAAAACTATTTTCCATCTAAGATGACATTATTTAGTATTTTTAGGTTTCAAATATAATGTCACTATTATTTATATGGATTTATTTTTCTTATGATTAAATGATATCCATATCTTTTATATGAATTATGTTATGATGGGATTATGTTTATGAAAACCATTTTATTCGTTGGGTTATTATGAATGATGTATTTTTATTTTGTGGCATAGACAAGAATGATTTCATTATGAGATGGGTAGGACCTATATCTCCCTCCTATGCATTAGGTAAAGATTTATATATCATGATATAGACATGGATGGAACAGAAAGAAAAATTTTGTTCAGTAATACATGGTTGGAACAGCAAGTAAACCTGGTTCAGTAATGGACTTTGTCCACTATGATAGTCTTGGCAGTAATGCCTTGGCTACTATGGAAATAATATCATGTGCTTAATGGTTTTCCACAATCACATGTTTAATTTTATACTGATTAATGTTCCTTTATGATGTATGATTTATGTACTGCCATGATTTATTTCATTTCTCAAGATTTTGATGTTTTATGTTCATGTTATTATGTTCAAATGTTTATGGATTGTTTTTATGTTCTCCATGTTTACCCTTACTGAGCATTTGATCTAACCCTTTTTATGTTTTCTTTTCCCTAGGATATAAATAATGGTTTTAGGTAAAAAAATATGAAGATATATATAGGAGATGTTGACGATATTTCACCATGATTAGAAGATTATGCTCCGAGTTTTCACAGACACTAAACTAATACAGTCTTTAAGCATATGTTTTTGTAATGTATTATGTATTCCGCGATAGTAATGTAATGTCTATGTATGTAAAGTATGGGTCTCTACACCACTAATCATTGAAACTACTACTAGCTCAGAAACCCCACATGGTTCTCCAACCACCACTATGGTTTTCTTGAGAGATTCTAATAATGGATGGGTATTCTCAGACGTCTAGTCATGTGACACCATTTTCGAACCCATAATTTTCTTTGTTTCCAAGATGAACCACATAATATAAAGTCATTTTTTTGAATAGGTGTACTGATGACATCGTTGATTGGGGAATGGTTGGAACAATCATGATCATGTGGTTCATTTATGAGGTAGATAGGGATGCTAGGGTCATACAATGGTAGAGGCACGTCTGTGGGAAGAATTATGTAATAATGTGGGAACTTTATGGATAATGGAAAAGTTATATGCTCTAGAATTAAGAAGACTGTTAGAAAGAATTCATAGGGAATGATGTGGTTTTGAGTATTATCATTGTTATTCCTCTCCATCGTATCTCGCATCTTTGTCAATTTATCATGAGCATGTGAGTCATCCACTATAGCTTTCATTAAAATTTATAGAGGCCAATGAGACATCAAAAAAATTAAAATAGTTGGGAAATGGATATAGAAAAAATGGATAAAAGAAAATAATAAATTTCCCCAAAAGGTATTTTATATTGTTTCTGAAATTGGTAGGCAAAAAGTTATTTCCCCAAACAACATGACACGTAGAAGCCAATCCACCTATAGTTGTGGTACGCAGATGTAGTTCACCATGTACAACCATGGTACGCATATAAAAAATGTCGGGTGTAGGCCCACGAACTGTTGGCCCAAGAACATAATGGTCCATAGAATATAGAAACCACAAATCATAGCCACTGTTATGATCACATTCAGAATATGTGGATTAAAATTTATGTCTATATTAATAGTTTTTGATGACCGGTATGTGAAAAAGGCAGTCGCATAGCATTCATTCATGTAGAATCTGGATTTTATGTATTAAAATCCAATAGTACCATTACTAGAAAAAAATATTATAAGCTCATGGGAAATGGTGAGGAAATGAGTTCGTAGAATGTACATAGCAGTTCGGGAATAGGGTTTCGCAAATATCATGGTACACGAGAGTGAAGGAGGATGGGAAATCGACAGTTCTGGTTTATGTGAGGAATGGTAAATGAAAACATTCATGGGACCCTATATATACGTGTGGTCTTCTCCTATAGGGTCTACCTACTATAGGAGAACCATTTAAGATCTAGACTGCATCTAAATTAGAATAGTCCCATTTTAGACCAAACTGAATGCATTAAAATGGGGGGAATTTTTAGGGTCCTGAAAATTCTGCCAAGAGAAGAAATATCCCGCAATCGCTTTGCAGAAGTAATCATGCACTTCTTATAAGTCTATCAACGAGAAGGAAATCAAATTCAGTTGCATTTATATGAAAGAAATTAAATGAGTTAATGTTTTTAAGTGGCCCACATACTATCTCCAGGAAAGGTACACGGAGAAGACATACCGTGAACTAGTGGGTATCCTAGATGGTCCGTAAACTACTGTCCTATAAACTAATGGCCCTTGAGCAAGGAAAACATGAACATGGTCAATAAAAGAAGTTATACATGGACAATCATCAGGGTACCATTCTTTAAACCCAATAGTTCATGGATTAAATGAACAAGCATGGTTCGAAAAACCATTATCATGAACCAAAGCCTCTGCAAACCATGTTTGACCGAGTCTTCTATGGGTCAAATATTTCAATTGGCCTCTGAAATTTTTTCCACATTTCTAATAGATATGAACCCTCAAGTTATGTATAATAAGAGATAATTTAAAGTATAAAAAAAGGGAGAAAGAGGTGACATATAGAGAGTATTGGAGATGAAATATTGAGGGTGACTCTGAGGTTTCACTCTATCTTCCATCTTGATTCATCGATGAATAATGAACTGTGAACCACATCCTCTGCAAGCACAACTGGATGCGAATGATAAAATTGCATAAATTAATATCAATAAATGAACCACAATACAAACTGGGAAACCATGAACCAATGATATCTCACAGATGAATTTCCCATGAATGGTAATCCACCTGACACATCCTTCAGTATGTTTCTCAGTGTAGCGTAACACTATGTGGACTGAAACTTCCGTCGCGTACCAAATCGGTATACATATATAACCCAATGTGTCATGTTGAGTCACATACCAATATGGTAAGCGGTTAGAGATACCCATGCCAGTGTACCACACTATTATATAGATAGACCTCATGCCCTCATACTACCCGAGTATGTGTAGCCCTCCCCATCCGGAATGAGAAACTAACACGCACAATGAGGTGTTTTCAGTTATAGTTCCTTCTACTTCTAACCTCAATCCTCTATTACCATCCATTCCCCCATGATCCTTCTTCTAACCAGTCCTCTGGGACTAGGTAAAAGCCTCTTATAATGCCACAAGACATGTATGATCAGGCCATCGGGTGCATCTGCGTGCCAAATTGAGTATACATACCCACAATAAGTGGAGTTACGATGGACCTCCTAATAAATATGACATCTTCAGTAATTTCTATAAGGCTACATACCCATGGTAACCAAATGTCCATCCATGGGATAATGATATTATCCTCCCTATTATGGATATTAGGGGTGATCAATTTCATTTAAATTCAATGTGAAACAGTGGTCAGTCAAAGGGGTTTTGTTCACTCCGCCTTTGATGAGGTCGAAACTCCTCCTCTTCACAGAATGAGATATCTTTCCCTCCCATTGTTTTAGTACCCCAATATTCTAAGGCAGAACCATGTGACACATAATTCCATTCCACATGGAATGGTTCATTGCTCTGCACCCTCGCCCATTGCCACCCTATCCTATTCTGTCATGGGTTCTCCCTTCCCCACAAACAGGGGAGGAAGCATGTTAATTTTTGAATATTTCATATCCTATTGTTTCATCACACTGATCATGACTCACGTGGACATATAGGTTTGTGAGGATTACAACATCAGAACACATACTAAACTATGTGAAGTGTGATTTATGATCAATCCATGATACATAGGATGCCTAACATATGGCCCAATCTTGAAGGAGTTCCAATCCCTAAAGTGTCCTCCCAATCATGATTATAAAATGGGTAGCTCCAATGCATAATACCCACACAAATCTGAACTACGAGAACATTGATTCTTGATCAAACCAGGATATGTAGGATGCCTACCAAAAGGGTCGAGCTATAATGGGTTCCCTTCCATAATGGGAATGCCCAACCATGCCCCCTTAAATACACAGCTTCCTTGCATCAGCCCCACATGTTCCGAACTTCATGGGTTCAGATTCCGCTCCCGATGATAACTAGAAAGCCCTCTATATGGGCCTGATCACTCCATCAAGTCATCTTTTGTCCACCCCCTAGCTGAAAATAATCTCCATAGTTCCTTGTAATATAGCCATGTCAGCATCACCTCTGTGGCCTCAAACATATACAGCTCACAACGATCTTAAAAACTACGGGTACCACATAGAAACACTCTTCAGGAATGATCCATGAATTCAATAACATATGAACTAGACGTAAAACTATAATAGAGTCTCGGAAGAGGCAACAATCTTCCCTTGGAAGGCTGTAGTGATCCTGAACTCCCATCCTCTCAAAAAATGGATTCCTTAAGTGTTATTGGCCAAATCATCAGCCGACGAGCGCCTATATTTTGAATGAAGGTCCATGAATCATGGATACCAGGGCCATTGGGAATTCATGGTTCAATGAAGAAACCCATTGGATACCATCAAAGGAAGATATATATAAGAAGGATCGATTTTATGAGTGTTTGACCGATACACAATAACCCACTAGGACCAACAGTTCCCCATAAGGGTTAAATCGACATTATTTAAAGGACAATGACGCAGAATGGGTTGAAACAGAGGAATGGAAAATTGGATTAAAACTCGTCTCTATGGAAGAAATTATGTGTGATGATCTTCTTCGTTCCATTTCTATATCCCCTGAAACAAGCACCACCTCAGAGGCATAAAAAATACATCATTATATTAAGGCCCACATAGTAAAAAATGTTTTATAAAATATCGTACTGAAAAAGAGAGAATGTTAATTTTAAAGGTCACCACATAACTAGGATTCCATGTTTTATAAACATAGCTAGAACATAAAAAAGTGTAAGTGTTATATAATGAAAAATATACAGTATACAGTGAAAGAGATATAGAAAATTATAAATTAAATGACTAAAAACTGTAAATATATTATGGGTATTGAGACTATCAATTCTTTTGAAAATAACATAAAGAGAAAATGATTTTTTAATATATTCTACTAACAAATATGATTTAATATATGTTATCCATGATGTATTTTCTATCAACAAATCAAATGATAATTTTTCCCTTAGTAATGATTCACAACGAGTTTATAAATTTACCATAGAATATCCCCTGGTTTATCAAACTAAGTGCATAGTAAAGAGAATAGTCATATACTAGGTTACAATGAGTTAGAACCGACACACCATTTTAGAGATGTTTCCCTTAGTTACATATTTTTCCATAACCATGAAAAAATATAGTATCCAGATAGTGATTTATTTACCTGATAATCCAAATACTGTATACATAAAAAAATACTGATTTTTTTAATTGTAATCTTATACCTAATTGTTTTTCTATGGATTTCTATTCATAATCCCAAAAATAACTAAGAATTTCTTCAAAAATAATCAATGAAGTCCATTTTCATTATTAAAAATTAATTCATAATTCATTCCATAAAATTAAATATAATACAACATAGATGATGGATAATTATAGTGTCTTTGGGAATTATGTACATAAATAAACAACCTGAACATAGGATATAACGACATTTATGGTTAATTCCATAACATTCTTATAAAATTCCATGGATTTTAAAATTTAATGGGATAACCTAGGGATATATAAATGAAAGGGGTGATATATAAATCCCTATTTATGAAAAAAATTGAATAAAATAATACATTTTAGAAAGCAGTAATATCATTGAGGAATAAAATTGTTGAGATTCCTAATCAGGAACAACATGGCTTGATATTTCCTGATATGATAAAATAAACATGGGAAATGTAGAAAAAAATGTAAAACACTATATCCTTAACATATGTCAATGATAACTACAATGAAATCATAATGGAAAATGTCCACTAATGTAATTAGTTTCACAACCTATCACAACATTACATCTGATGAGATGAAATATTAACCAATGAACTGCAACACTATATAATTATGGGTGGACCCATCACATTAATTTTATTATCATTATTAAGTGACTCACATAGACTATAAAACATATAATAATTCATCATAACATTTTATTACAGGATCAAGTATTGTGGAATAAATACCGGTATATTCTATTTTAAATAATTATATGTGTATAGTGGTGAAAAACAATGATATGAAATGGGTATGATATTCTCTATTGATTTTTTTGGCATCAAATAGTATTATGGAATTTCGGTACCAAAATAAAGTCACATAAAAATTAGTAGATGGTTTGATGATGGGGAATGTGGTGAATAATAGTTTGGACATAAAATGGGAATTTATAAAAATATGTAATTTCATATTATAGCATTATGATTTACATATAGAATCCATAATATAATAATTAATAATGAGTAATAAAGATAATGTGATGATCCATAGGTAAATTCTTGGATAGTTTTGGGTGTTCATAATGGATCATATGGTGGGTTCGATGATGGTATAGATGTGTATCGTCATTCAAATAACAAATAGACAATAATGCTGATATAGAAGTAAACATACCAACAATATAAATTTGTAACTAAGTTTCATAACATAAAATAGATTCTTAAAAGAAAAATAGAAGAGAAAAATACCTTATGAAATTTTGTCATAGTGAAGAAATAGATAATGAATATAATGATAAATTATAAATAAACTCTCAACAAAATAACCTCATTTTAAAAATAATTATAAATTTATAATTGAATTGATTTTTATATTATTGAGATTTAATATAAAATCTAAATGATGGCCCATGAATAGATAAGATGAGAGGGTGGTACCTTAATTTTTTGTGTGAATCTATATCTATATGATTACCTTTATGAGGGCTTTGAGAACCATAGGAAAAATATAGTGATGAGATGATAGAGATAGGATATTCAACAAGGGGTTATAGTGATGAAATATGAGATCATGAGTCTATTTATATTTTAAAAAAAGTGGGGAATGTTTTATTATTTCGCAAACATTGATTTTAGACTATATAATAAAATATCAAAATGCACAAAATATACCATTAATTTTTTCATGGATTCATCCAGATGAGATTGTTTCTATTTATTTTATAATCCCAATGCCTAAATTAATAAAATAATACACATTATTATGTAACAATGAGTCATACACTTAATGAAAGGGAAATAAAATAATAAAAAATTTATACGTTTTAGATAATTAACAAAGGCATTATAAAATTAATTAAATTAACATAAAATCATATTATTTTGATAGAAAACATTTATTTATTGGTTTATATTATTTATAGTATTCATTAAAATACATTTTTCTCATTATAGTTTCATAATAAATAATTTTATATATGGTATTTAATTTTCTCACAAAAATTCTATAGTCCCATAAAATTATAAATAAATAACAATTTGGAAATTTAAAAATTATGATATAAAAAATAATATTCATATTATGTAAATAATTTTATAAATATTTGAACATTAAATTTTATTATAATATTTGACATTTACTAAAATGTTATTTCTTATGTTACAATAGTAGTTTTCAAACCCTTATATAAAAGAGATTTTACATCGTAAAAATTATACATTCCAATATATTTAGTAAATATTTTTTCACAAAAAATATTTAATTAATATATATTTTATTTCAAAATTAAATTATTTTACTAAAAATAATGCCTTATTTGAAACATTGTATTACATAAAAATACTATTTCTGTTTTATCATATGAAAATATAATATTTATTAAATTCATTACTTAATAATTTTTTAATTAAAAAAATAATGAATAAATGTAACAAACTTTTTAATTTAAAGGATACATAAATATTCATAATATTATGGTTAATTTTTAATCTTTTTTGAAAAATTTTTACACTTCAGTAACCTATTTTCTTGATAGTAATGTAATTAATAGTTACCAAATTTAATATTAATTTTGTAAAACAATGTTGTGGATTTTAATACATAATATAATATATAATGATTCCCAATACTGTATAAATTTTATAAAATTTAATTAAAATAGAAAGATTAGTTTAATAAAATGAAAAACATACATTCATGATGGAATGAAATATTTTTGAATGAATTTTTTTCTGAAAAATATGATTTTTCATAAAATCTATAACTATAAATATTAATTGTATGAATTTAAATTCATACACATGTATATTATATATAAATTTAATTTAGATAATTTATCATCAGGTTATGTTTTTTTTAATTAATGTGTATAAATAATATGAAATTTAAATTTTTGGGTCAAAAATATGTTTTTTGAACCCTAATAATTAACTTTTAATAATTTATGGTACATAGATGATTTAAACATAATTAATTTAATTTAAAAAAAACTAAATAATAATTATTTAACTTTTAAATAATATAAAATTAGTAATTGGACTTTTAAATAAATTAATTTATATAAATAAATTATAATTTTATATAAATATGGTATTTTTAACTATTCAATAAAAACTATAATTTTGGAAAGGCAAAATTTCCCCAAAAAATTTATTTTGATACAATAATACAATAAAAGGAGTT
The DNA here is from genome assembly GCA_963277665.1 of Viscum album. Classification (NCBI taxonomy): domain Eukaryota; kingdom Viridiplantae; phylum Streptophyta; class Magnoliopsida; order Santalales; family Viscaceae; genus Viscum; species Viscum album. The sequence goes on along the minus strand of OY728143.1, from coordinate 852,192,562 downwards.
CATTTTACCAAATAAAATATATATATGTTATATAAAAATTTTATAATATAGTCATAAATAGAAATAAGAAACATTTTTTGAAAAACTCATTTTTAATAATGAAAATTCATTAAAAAATAAAAAATTGATTATTTATTAATAATATATATATATATATATAATAAATTAGTTAGTAATATCTATGAATTTAATGGTAATGATAAAATAGTCATATTTAAATATTTAATTTTTGTTTGGGTTACGTGTTGTATATCACATTTGTTGTGAAGCATATGGTTCTATTTTAAAAACGTGTGGAATTACACGAAATGTAACCCTATGTTATATTTTTGTAACAACACTGCATAAGTTCCACAAAACAAGTGCTACCAACTAATTGAGAACATTACATCATGTGTTCCACATCATATTCTATTGGCTATTAAAAAGAAATGATGGTGTAATATGTTAAGCGATGATACTATTCCTTTTTTATAATAATATAAAATCATTTGAAATGTAAATTATAAATAACAGAAATAATAATGATAAACATACAAAATAACAATTTATCATATAAAAATATTCCAAAAATGGGTATGTTCTCACAATCTAAACATGAAAAAATGTCATTTTATAATTTTATCATATATCAAAGGATGTCTAAAATAATGACACTAACACTCTTCAAAATGGATACAAACATCATTTATGTTCACATTATCCTTATTATATCATCAATACCAAATTATGCATCAATAATTGAGAATATAACATCATATATATATGAAATCAGAAGACATAATGCGTACTCATTGTGACCCATATAGAGTTTGAGTAAAATTTGTTAGGCCACCATTAATTGAGGGGAAAATACTAGTTATATGACTGATTTTAGATAATGGAAGATGTTTTTTTTTGTTTTGTATTTTTTTCATTATAAAAAATAAATTCACATTATGAAATTTTGTAATATAAAAAAGGAATACCAAACAAATACTATCTGATGAACATTTCCTATGAAATTACATTTGATTTGGTTTTCTATTATTAAAATATTTTTAGCATAAGTTATATTTTTGACTCACATTTTTTCTTGAATGATTTTCCTAATTAGAATGAATATATATATATATATATATATATATATGTTTTTAATAATATTTCATGATATTTGATACATTGTTTTTTATGATTTTATCCTTATTATATTTATAGTATTTTATGTTGTCTCTAAATATGTGATCTAAGCCTTGTGAATGAAAATGGAATAAAAGTTGACTGATTCATTCATAGGAAAGAAAATCTGTTTGATTTTTTTATATAAATATGGATTTTATAATAATTATGGGAAGTCATAGAGCATTCCAATAAAAGTAGAATTATATTGTTATATTTCAAATTATTTCAACATCATGTAGAAATGAGGATAATAGTGTATTTTTTTAATGAATATATTATATGATGTAAAAGTATTCTGGTCATAGTTCAAAAATGTTAAAATTACTAGATATAGAATTTTTTCGATCACTGATAATATATAGGTTGATTAAACTTTTTTTATATATTACTAATCAAATTACTCTTTAGATATAATAAATCATTAGATAGTTGCAGTATATTATATCTGAATTATTGAAGACCAAATATTATGTATATTGTTACATTATATGCAATATCCTAATACTATAAAAAAGAATCACATCTTTGGGATAGAAAAATAATTATCTGATATATCATGGGCACACCCAATTTTGGTATCAGGTATTATTGATTAGGAGGAAATAATTTTCATGGCTATACAAATACTAATCAGGAAGGAAGTACTGATGATAGTAGATCCACATATGGTAGAGTTTTTTATGGGGTAATGGTGTGTATGTTGGTATATTAGTAAATATAATTCAATTTCATATTGAATTACTTGTACTTAGTATGTTCCCACTGGTCAATCTAAAATTCATGATAGATGACTTATTTGTTGAAGTGATGATAACTATAATCTTATTGAAATCATCTTAGTTCTATAAAATATATAGTGAAACACGTGAAACGTTCTAATTAAATTCATATTTATAACAACTACCACATATATAAATTGAATTTGGATATAAATGAACTCAATATGGAGGATGTTACTATGATTGAAAAATAAGATGAAATTATCAAAAAAAACTATAGGAAATGAGGAATTTGAAAAATTGATGATTAACATGGTTGTCCACCCTCTTTCTCACCATGGTTGATGTATGTATTTTATCCTGTTTATCTTTTAGTCATTTTATAGTAGTTTCATTTTAGATAATAATTAATGCTTCAAAAATATATATATTGATATGTTCTAATTCTTTTATGTAATCATATACATAAGTAGAATCATGGTTAATCTATGAAATCAATATTTAATTTTTTAATAGTTTTTAAAAAAATTAATGTTTTTTATCGAACATTTATAGGAATTTAGAATAATATTTGAGGTGATACGTATATAAGTTGTTTTCTAGGCCACCACTTTTGGATAGAATGGTTTTTCTAACAAATATTCTTAATTCCAACAATGATATTGCTGACATAAAATTAGAGTTTCTTTTTGATGAAATATTTATTGAGTTATACTGTTTATTTAATTATTAACCATGGATAAAAAAAATAATGTGGAGATTATAGGGATTGATTTGGATGGTTGTTGGTTTTTAAATCATGGAATATGTTTGGGCTAGTTTTTATTTAAAATTTTCATTTTAATAAATCATTTGACATTAAAAATGTTGCTGATCAGATAAAAGAATACCATAATTTGAAGATCAGATAGTAATTTCTAGAGAAATTCATAATGATTAATATTTATATTGTGAAAATATTTTATTTCCGACATTTTTTTGAACATTCTTATTTTAATTGAATGATTCCCTTGATCGTATTAAAAAGTTGTGTTATATTCTAATTAAATATTAAGATATTTGATATTGGATACGATGGTATTTTTCAATTTTTTAGCTTCTCAAAATTGTGATTTTCTTGTAAACAAATGTTCCATGTTATGTAACGGAATTTATGGGAAAATGTTTCCAAGTCTATCAAAGTATTAACAAAAGGTTTTATATTGTTGATAAAAAGATAAAACAAGAAGGTATTGTAACATGTCATAGAACATTCTATTGTATGTCAAATGATACCATGTCAATCTAAATGGTTTTAAAATCATTAAAACATAATGATAATATAAATTATTATGGGATAAATCTATGTATGATATGAATCCCAACCAATCACATTTAATTGGAGTTAGAATCACTAGATAAAAATTTTATTTCAACACTATGGGGATTGAAAATGCAGAAGTAAGTTGTTTTTCTTGAGTATTGATCAAAAAATCCATTCAAAATGAAAATTCATCATACTTTCCAATTTGAAGAATGAACCAATGTAGGGTGAATCATCATTTTTTGAGGTTTGAGAAGAATCTTTGGTGGGAATCGGTCCATTAGACACATTTTTTGACTAATTCATAATGAAATTATTTCACTGGTCCATTAGATGCATTATTGGTAACATTATGAAACCAAATAAAGGTTTATTTTAGATGATTAATAATTTTTGTGGTTTGATTCAACAATTTAAATGAGCACCAGAGACCAATCCATTGGATTTGATCAGAAGTAGATCAATTTGATAAATATCATTAACTTTTTCAAATGTTTTATAATATGCAATTTGTTTTATGGTAGAACAACTTTAGTTTGAGATTTGGAATGAGATGTCATGATTTTTTCTTATTCTCAAGTTGTACATGAAAATTGTAATGGAAGAATTTGTATAATAATATATAATTTTCTTTCTTCATATAATGATAAAAATATATGAATATTCATGATGTTTTGAGATGAATTTGTAGGTGTTCAATAAAACAAAACTGATGAAATAAAATTTTGAACATAATGTTAAATTTTGGTTCCTAAATTTTTTTATTCGGAATAGTATAATTTCATTCCCATAGATTCCATAATAGGTTCACTAATTAAAAGATTTCAATTTAGAAAGTACTCTTATATTATTCCCATGCTGGAAGAGAGTGATAGTGATGAATGATTGAAGATAATGTTTTATAAATTAGGTTTTTTGATGGATTTTACATAGGAAACCTCTATATAGGAATGAATAATGACGATATAGTTGTTATAAACTTTTTCAGATCACATGAAGAAATAAATTGACATTTCTTTGGGTAGAAAGAAACAAATTAATTTATTATTGGAGTATTTATTCTTATTATATTTATTTGTAATGAATTATAATTAATAATGAGATTGGATAATGAGAATGAACAATGAGATAGATCCATCATATTTTGTTTTCGTACAAATTCTAGAGAGTTAGATAAGACCATGTACATGGAAGGAATGTGAATAAAACATTAAAATTAATTAAAAAAGTGGATTATTTTGATGCAGAACATTGACATGATTGGAACCAAATGATGAAGGTTTAATAAATAGATACAAAAAATAATTTACATCATTTTTTCCAGTATAAGAACATTAACTATTTGATTTAACATAGAGCTACAATTATGTAATGGTATTTCCAACCTTTTATATCCACAAATAAATTATAGTTTTTTATTTGATTGTGTGGTCATCGATTATTTCCAAACCATTACATTGAATAGATACTCATATTTATTATTCATCATAGTAAATACATTTGGTGATAATGATTTTTTAATATTTTATTTTCATAAAATTAATAATTATTTACCAAGAATAATATATTGTTTTACATGAATGATAATAGAAAAGAAAAATATATAACTAATCTACCCATCCCCCACTCAGTGATGCATCGATCCTCTTTCATCCATTTAACCAATGGTGCCTAAAGAAATATGCAATCATATAATAGTTAATTATGGACATAAAATGGAATGTAAAAAATGTATGAACATATATAAAAATATAAAATTTAGTTGTGGACATTTATCCTCATTGGCCTTAAATATATATCTTACACCCAATCCAATCAAACATACATTTTTTATTTATGATCATTTAAAACATATATATATTTTTTCACATAATTTAGATAAGTTTCCTTAGGCCAATAATCCACTCGGGGATATACAACTCCATGTTTTTCAATCCAAATAAAATTTGAGGAAATCCTTATCCATCATCTTAATCAAATGTCCAAAGAGATCCATGTCTAGTAACTCCAATCAGTAATGTTTCATTCCATGCCTAATACCTTCATCCAATTCCTTAACAAACTAGTTCCAAAGTTCCATCAAATGACATCATTATTATAACAATAACAAATAGTGATCCTTTTCATTTATATATATTTATTCAAAGTTAATTACAATAAAACCCATTACCTTAATTCCATAAATAGTATATTTCACTATTTATTCATAAACCCAACCATTTCATACTATTTTAATCAATTTAACCACCTTATTATGAACACTATTACCATCCATCAATTCTACCCATATTCATCTCATAACCCATTCATCATTACCAATAAATATGAACAACACCTTATACAAAGCCAATAAAACAACCAAATGTAAAAATGACGTAATATAATAAACTCTCTCATTCTTCATTTAACAAATCATTTATATATTTTTAAATTATTGGAAAACCACATGGGAGTCCATTGACTCAGTACTAAATTCATCAATGTACTTGAAGGTATTTTTTAGGGTTCTCAAATAATAATATAAGGCCCAATTTACTTTTCTCATGAGAGGAAAAGAATATGGTTCACAATAGTATAATGCCACAACCACATATACAAGAATAACATCAAGACATTATTAAATATATTATAGACCATCAACATTTTGATTTTTATAAAAAATAATCTTTCCTCATCCAATGACTCATCATTGAAAATAAGATGAGAAAAATTTGATGAAACCCATAGAAAGAGGGTTCATGAGTACTATAAGTATAGGAACCCCATGTTGTGATTCATACATAAAATATATGAAGGGGGATTCATATAAATTCATGGGATTGTTTGTATAAAAGAAATAAAATTAATCACCATGAAATTGAAAGAAAATGAACTAATTAATAGTTTTGATATATTGGTTAATACCATTTGCTAATGAAATAGAAACTACTGGAAATTTGTGTCCAACAAAGAAGGATCAAGAGGGAAAAGGGGTAAATTTATCGCTTATATTGAAGCATATGGTTAGGCAATGTGTACTAAATTTTTTGTATCCTCAATAAAAAAATAAATAGAGTGGTGTGGTTTTTTGGGGGAAAACACATAGTTTAATAGACTATGCACAATAATTTTCAATTGGTATGTCCATAATTCCTTGGTTTCCAAGAAACTAATTACTTGGTTTAAAAAAATTTCTCTACCTGTCATCATGAAACATGTTTATGCAACGAATTTTTTAATATCCGTGAACCAACTATGCATCAAGTAGTGCATGTAATTTTTCCATATTCTTCATTTCTCGAATTACCAAGTCACTCTATAGAACTTACCTAATCTTGAGAGGCATTACATTAAACATTCAATATGGTTTTTATCTAAAATTACTCTAATACATATCTCATCAAAAAAACATGATATTAAAATGTTTATATTTTGGTATTTAAATAGGTAATGGGACTGTTGAAATAAAGTTAATTATTATTTAATTTTTTTTGGAAAATTTCATAAAAAATAATATGGGATTTCATAATGAAAATGTTTTTTAATTATTTAGGATTTAACATGTTTCTTATTAAAACTAATTTTTACATAATAATGTTTTTTAATATCAATTACATTGTATGGACACATTGAGGACTGTTTTATAAATGGTTTGTTAAAATAAAAGGATAAATTTTTTATTTATCACTTGTACCATTTTTAGAAGTATATGAGAATTTATTTTCATATATTTTTTTCATACTATTTGACCAAATTTCCATTGTAAAATGTATGAGAGAGACACATGGTGGTATCCTATTATCCTTTGTCTCACAACGTATATACTTTTTTTTGGGTTAAGTAATCCTCAAGTGTTATATAGGATTCATTAGTTAATGGATTTTGATAATGGCTGAGTTCCTCATTCATTGCGAAGAATATAAATATTGGGATTCAGGTGAAAAAATCATATTCATAAGAAGATTTTGGTTGGTACCGTGGTTTTATAGAATCAGTTCTCTGGATTTGGGTTTCTACCACTTTCATTTTATTTTATATTTTATGATTACCTTTATTTTATTTTAAATCATTTAATTAATTTATATTTTTTGGTAGTATCATTTTTGGTATTTATTATAACTTATCGACTATAATTCCATGTTTATATATATATATATATATTTCTGGGTTCATCATAGTTATTTGTTGGATTCTACATGTTAGGATTCATTTTTTCACCCATTATTTTTTTTGTTCTTGAGGCTGAATAACTCCCAAATTGTTTTCCACGGTACCCTTGAATACATTATACACCTAAGGGGGGATTTGGTATTCCCTAAATTCAGTGGTGGTTCTTCTCAGGTTTTAGTTTATACAGTTACCTAGTCATGTTGAATAAAATAGAGTAATATGAATATATTTATTTAGGGTTTCGTGGTAAATATGTAACAAAACCATCATAGATCGAGTTTTGTGTATAGATTAGTTACTGTATAGCTCTCCCCATGCCCATCCTTGAGTTTCTATGTTTTTTTATGAGATTTATTATGAGAAATAGAATTTTTGTTACTTATTTTTCTGAAAATTTTATTTTTTTCTACTAATATAAGAGGAATTATTATATCATGAGATGTATTATGAAAATCCACCTTTTATATTTCAATGGAAGGAAATATATAGGGTCATATTTATATTGAATATCATTACAAGAATGTGTAGTAAACGTGGTTTGTCCAATACAACATCCAATGTCACTCATGAAGATGGAACATAATCAAAAAAATTATGCATAATGGGAGATATTTGGAATTTTTTCACTTTCATATAATTCTATTCAATTATTCTGTGATTTACATAGTTGTTTATGGGGTTTTGAAACATATTTAATAGATTTTTATGTATTTTATCCACTTTTATAGATGATATTTATGATATAGTAGTTGGAATTATTTATGAAAAATGTATTTGGTGAGATGAGGTGTTCTTACAAAAATATTTTTTCTTTATTACATGTTATATTCGTAAAGAATGTGATTTTGATATTATATTCATTTTCAAATTCTTTTTTTATTGTTTTTTTAAATATTTTAAAGGATTTTTCTAAAAAAAATAAAATTGGTGTCATTATCGTCATTTATATCTCCAAGATCTTGTTTCCTCTATATGTGATTCTGTGAAGGATTTTTAATTTTGAAATTTTTTTCTTATATTTCCTCTATAATTTTTGAGTTTAATGTGGTTTGATTGAGTGATTTTTTATTATTTTTTAATAATATTTTGGAACATAAAACATATTTGGTCATATAAATGTTATTATCCACAATATAATTTATTCATATTGGATACATATATTCAAATATTTAAATGATAATTTACCTCATAATTTATGATGTCGAGCTATCCCTAACTATTTTTTTCCTATATTATTTTAATTTTTTATGAAATGATAACAAAATAGTGTGTACATATTTTTAACAGATATACAAAATATTTTCACAAGACAAGAAATTCTTTAATCATTAAAGATAACATACTATGTGTATAACATTATGGTTCATTTAATGTATATTTTGTATCCTAGAAGATCATGGTTAAGATTGAATCTTCGTGGTTAAGGATGAATATAATTATAATAGTATAACAATTATAACATAATACCAGTCATATTGAATAATATATGATATGATTATTAGGTGTCAGTTAGAATAAAAATTTAGAATAATATAAGAAATTTTTTTAGATTCAAATATAAAAAGTTGTAATGGCCTGGACCCCTCCAGTCCATTCCTTTGTTGAAATCGATGTGGTCAACACGACCCACGTTATAATGATAATTTTTAATACTGATGATAATGTAATAATATGTTAAATAATAATGACGATGACATAAATCGTGTGATTAATTAAACTAAAAAGATAATAATCATGATAAAATTATTTAATGGGTGTTATTATTATTAATGATGTGAAGTGGGAAGGTGTGTGGCCCATTAGACGTTGATAAATGAAACATGTGGTTTATTATTAATTGAGTAAATGTTGAAATTAAATTTTAATAACAAAAATTGGTGTTGTGTTATTAATATTATTCATAATATAAATAATAATGAGAAATTAATGAAATGATTCATGGTATTTATTACAAACAAATAAATGAAGATGCACAGTGGAAGCATGGTGGTGCGTTAATAAAATTAAAGGTGAGTTCATTATTATTACTATAATAATAATGGTGGTATAAATATATGTTGGGTTTATTAAATTGAATGGTTTTAATTTAATAAAAGTGATTTCAATTTAATCAGTGTGAAATAAAAATAAATACAATTAAATAATTAAATTTACTGATGTTATGCGACATTTACGTGGCATGGTCCGATTCAGATATCCAACGGGGTGGTTTAACATGGTCAATGCGATGAGCGTAAATATTATCATTATTAAAAATAATAATGATGATGAGTTAATAAAATAAGTTGATGAATTGTTATTATTATTGAAAAACAATAAATAATAATGATGGCGTAAAACTATGTGTGAGAGGTTAATGAAATTAAATTTATTAAAAAGGGGTTGAATATGTAAGTTATATTAATTTTGTTTTGTCATTTAATTAAATTATATTGAGTCACATTGAATGGTTTTAGTTTAATATGAGAATAATTATTGTAATCTAATTTAATGGGACTAAATTAGAACATTAATGATGGGTGTTATTAATATTAATTTTATTAATAATGACATTGAAGTGAGATTGGAGAGAGATTACAAAGTGATGGAATAATAAATAAAATAATAATAAATACCATAAAAGAATGTAATTAATGGAGTCAAAGCAAAGGAGGAGCCACTTTTGATTAGGGCGTGATGGAACTTTGAGAAGAAAGGAGATTGGAGAGAGATACAAAAAAAAGAATAAGAGAAATAAAATTAAAAGAAAAATAAATGAAAAAGGAGGAATTGGTGTTTAATTCTAGCTCCCAAGAAGACTCCAAATCATTATTGATTTTGGAGTTATGAAAAATAAATAAATAATTGATTAATAATAATAATAAAATATTGTCATCATTAATTTTGATGATAAAACACCTATTTGTCCGCAACTTCTTCTCGTGACCTCGGATTCACAAACCATCATCGGTAGTGCGATCCTGACTATGAGACGGAATTTATGAGTCCAATATTGGATGTCTTTTCTGGTTTTCAGATCGGGTACCCGAAACACTCGTGAATTAATGGATTTAATAATATTATTAAATCTTCGACCCACCATAACTCCCGTGTGCGACGTCCGATTGACTAGCCGTCAGTGGCGATGTGATCCAATCATGAATACAGTCGATTCACGTCTAATGATGGATATTAAATTATGGTTCGTGTCTTGTGTCCAAGAAACAACCAACAATAATAATATCAGAATTATTATGGGATCTTGTGTCCAACATATCTCCCTCATACGATATTGGATTGACGAACCGTCAGCGGCAGCGTACCCCTGAAATTATGAACGTCTTTTAAAGACCAATGATGAATACCTTTTTAGGAATCATGTATCAGGTCAATTAAACACCTATTATTAATTGAAGTTTTTATTATCATTAAACACATGGAAACTGCGTGACGTGTCGTGTGTTGACTAGTCAAACTATGTAACAGTTGTACGATCACATCGTGTATTCATTAATACACGGTGCATACCATTTTACCTTTTCATTGCTTATATAACAGATGAACACATGTTATTTACGGAACACTCTTCTTCTCCACACGACGATTCTCCTGGATGACCTAGAAGCCTTACTACTAACTTCTTCATCCAGACTCCGATCATCGTTCAATCACTGACTGCGGGATCGTGTTAGTGATGAGAACATCGTACACCCTATTTGGTTCCCACTTTTTTTACTTCCCCTCCATAGTTTCCAACCGAGGAGACTTATTATAATTGACGGGAACGAAGATCATTGACGGACAAATCTAAAAAGGTATGTTAAACCTCTGTTCTTGTATTATCTTTCTGATCCTACTTCTCCCGTTTTCTTTCCATGCTATGACACGTGATCTCTGTGTCGAGGGAGTTTCTTATGCTGTTGATTTGGTGGTTCCACGACGACCTTGCTGCGTGCGGTCATTCTGGGAGAATCCTTGTGATCATGGTGGTCGTGTTCCTAGAAGTACATCAGAACCTGTTGAGGTAGGGATCTCACATTCATCTCTCTAAATTTTGCATCATGTTGGGTGGGTTTCCTCTTGTTTACGTGAAACACATTTGAACGGGTTCACAAAAGATAATAACTGGCTTATATAATGGGGATGGGATGTTTGTGAATTAAATGACATTTTTTATATCCTATGATATTATGTGGTGAATTGAATTCACTTCTTCCTACTGAAAATCATGGTCGTTGGGGGCCTTTGCTTACGCAATTAAATATTGACCTCTCCTTATGAATTTTCTTATGGATGGAAATTTTATTGGATGTGGAAATTGGTTATTCATGTAAAGTTGGATGATTAAATACCTGGAACCCTTGTGTGATCACCCCAGTTGAACAAACTGAAATTATAAACATGTGGGTGCTGGTTAGGGTTTATTTATGTGAAGGGGGTGTTTTTTGGGTTGTTGTGGATCAGGTGAGTAGTGGGATGCGGTTGGTTTTGTTGGGGTTTGGTGTGAATGTTGTGTTTGTGATGGGCAGTGGGGCGGCGATAAATGTTAACAAAAGGATGATGATGTATGGGTTTCGGTGTGATTGTGGTTATGATGGTTGGCAGCAAGGCTGCAGGGATGGGTTTGAATGTGAACAAACTATGTGTAGTGAATAATAAATCAAATGTGGATGAGTTAATGAATGGTGGGGCTTGGTAACGGAACGGGAATAATAATCAATGGGGTTGGTTGGTTAATAAGGAGGGACTTGTTTGTGTTGCTAACTTTATTTGGGGTGGCAGGGATATGTTTTATGAACGCTTGATCCAGTTTGGTTGGTTGTGCCTAGTAGTTAAGAAACTAATAAACTAATTCTGCTGAAACATGAAAACCTATACGGGGTTGGGGTTTATTGTTGTATGCATGCTTCGACATAATAATGCCAAAGCACGTGCTTAGTTTATCTATTTAGAAGGCATATGTTGGGATGTGTTTTTGGTATACATATATGTTTCAGTATCTTTGTGTTTTGTCGCACACCACCCAAGTTGAGCACATAGTGCCTAACACTCCCATTTCATGGGAGAGGGTGTTTTCCCCTTAGTTACTTTCTCTTTCTTGCTCCTTCTTCCATAGTATGTTATGTCTTGAGGCGACCTTACACCCAAGACTCTCGGGTAGGTTTCGTTTGTGGTGGTTGTTGCCCATGAATCTTCGGCCAGGATTACTATTTTTCCTAAGCATCTTCAGGATGTGGCACAGGTGTGTGCTGGCGAGATACGTGGTGGTGAGGTCCAGGTGTGTGGGGGCAGTATACGTGATTGTGAGGCATAGGTGTGTGCGGGCGGGAAGAGTGTGGTAGCGTCAGAACATTCGCCGTTAGGAAGAGCAGATAACTAGTGGTAAATGGTATGGGGTACCCAATACTCTTGTTTTTATATACTACTACTACCTATTGTTCTGTGTTTTGGTGAGCGCGGATGGTGAGGTTGGGTGGATATAATTACTTGATAGGTTTTGTGTTCATATGTTGTTCTCATGGGACATTAGGATGTATCCCCACTTGTGCATGAGGGATTTTGGTTTCCCTACTGAGTATACCTTTATTCTCACCCTACATTTACTTTCAGGTTTCCAGGAGGACTACTGGGGAGTGCGGGGCCCTACTAGTCGGGACAATTGGATTTGTTGTAGTTTTTTGTACTCTTGTTTATTTTGGTATTGTACTTTTTGAGCTTTCTTGTACTTGTACCTTGTTTCAGAACTATTTAAACATGCATGTGGGACTTGTTTGGGTTTATTTATATACACTTTTTCTTTTACTTTTTGGTGGTTGACTTGTCATATTTCATGATCTTAAATAATAAAAAGGGTAATGCCTCCCATATTTGTGAAAAATCATACCCTTGGTGCTAGTCGCCACCCCGGGGCCTACTGGCGGCAGGACTCGGGGGTCATTATCTCCCTTTTTCCATTGCCAGCTCAGGAGGGGCATATTTGGTGGGAGGGGGTCGTGACACAATGGTATTAGAGTATGATGTTTGAGAGATAGGATGGAGTCAGGAGTTAGGCACAATGAGGATTGCATGGGATGGTAGGGAAACAGTGTTGGTTAATCTTGGTGCGTGACATAGGATAGGGAAGACCGGCTAGGACATGAGATTTTAGTTCCCCCTGTGATCTAATGCAAGGACATGAATCATACCAAACGACCAAGTGAAACTACATTGATTGTAGGGTAGAGACCCTAGGGAAGGTACATGCATCATCATGATTGTGTTTTACATGATTTGGGTGTTCTGAGAAATAAATTGAAATAAAAATTATAAAATAAAACCTTGAGAAATTTCCTTACTAGTTGGGCTTAGGCGATAATTGATTACCATACAGCTATGGCTCCTAGACATTTTCCTGGGTGGCTTAGACAGCCGAGGCCCAGTAGATTCAGGCAGTCAATCAGTAGAGGATTGACTGAGAGGAATAAGATAGCCAGTGGTAGAAGATTGTCTGTTACTTCCAGCGGCAATCCCTCATGAAGTATGAGGGTAGTATTTCGGATATGGAGACATAGGGGTGGCTTGATGAGCTAGAGATCACTTTTACATTGATCTGTGCTCCGAGGTAGTACTGGGTTCCCCTAGAAGTCAGTCAGCTGAGAGGTGCGGTGCACCAGTGGTGGATAATCTACCTTGGGGAGAAGACAGAGACAGAGGTTCCGTGGGATGACTTTGAGAAGGAGTTCTGAGAGAATTCATTTCTTCTATGATCAAGGAGTATAAGAAGCATGATTTACACTCCCTTCATAAGGGGAGTATGTTGGTAAGAGAGTTTGGGATTATTTTCAACGATCTCCCGCTCTTTTCTCCGGATCTCTTTCCGGATGAGGAGTCTCAGTCGAGATGTTTGGAGGAGAGACTTTGTCCTTCGCTCCGGTATGCTGTCACCCCCTTCACCCTTCCGACGTACTTGGAAGTACAGAAGAAGGCAGAGGTTGTAGAGAGGATGAACTTGCAGGGAGGTGCACCATGAGAGGGGATCCATGTGGGTTCATTGATGGGGAAGGAAGTCAGTAGCAGGTCTACTGCAATGGGACCTTCCAGTTTCAGGCTAGTAAGGAGGAGGCCCCAACAGTTCCAGTTCAGATCTTCGGGTCCTCATCCCTTTTTCATGAGCCCAGGACCGAAGTGTTTCTCTTGTGGAGGTTTCTGGAACATTCAGAGTCGGTGTTGGGCCGAAGCACAGTATGGTGGAGGTGGGTAGGTTCAGCGCCCACCTCAGTAGCACCAGTTGCCGGTAAGGCCCTTCCAGCAGCAGCAGGATCCTGCTCCTCTAAGGGCAGACCTTCCAGGTGGAGGCCGACCTCAGGGTGTTCCTCAAGGACCCCAACCGGGACATGGACGAGGAGGTGGACTTCAAGAGAGAGGCAGAGGAGTGAGATGCAGGAAGTTGAAAGCAACAGAAGCAGAAACCCTGGGAGGGTTGGATATCGAGAGAGATGTTTTTGGTTTTTAAATGCTCTTGTTTATGTATTGGAGCATCACACTCCTTTGTTGAAACTAATTATAGCCCATTCTTTGGGACTGGCCCTTGTTTTTCAAGGGTCTATATTCCTAAGTTGTTTCCCTCTTTCCTTTAAATATGTGTAAAGAGTCCTAACATGTGGGGAGAGGAGGACCTGATCTCTAATCGAGACGCATTAATTTGGATGTGATTAAACCCATGCAGGTGAGTCAGTGCTACCTAAAGCGGATAATATCTCGACATGGGAGAAGGAATTCCTCAAGCCATGTATTCGGGCAATTTATTGTTGTTTTGTATGGTTTTGGGTGTAGTTTACGTTTGGAAAATCTTAATATATGGAAGTCGGAAGACCTAATTCCTAATCGAGACACATTAATGTGGATGCGATTAAACCCATGCAGTCGAGTCAGTGTTGCCTAAAGTGGATAATATCTTGGTATGGGAGAAGGAATTCCTAACTCATATAATTTGGGTTGTCAATTGTTTCCTGTTATGACAAGAGCCCTGAGAGGTATCTTGCGGGGTAATTGTTTGGATCTATTCTTTTTCTGGGTTGGTTTTAATTCTCGAGGAGGTGAATATTTTGAGAGGTATCTAAGGTAATGGCACGGACCCCTCCGGTCCATTCCTTTGTTGAAATCGAAGTGGTCAACACGACCCGCGATATGCTGATAATTTTTAATAATGATGATAACATAAAAATAAGTTAAATAATAATGATGATGAAATAAATTGTGTGATAAATTAAATTAAAAAGAGAATAATCATGAAAAAATGATTTAATTGGTGTTATTATTATTAATGATGTTAAGTGGGAAGGTGTGTGACCCATTAGACAATGATAAATGAAACATGCAGTTTATTATTAATTGACTAATTTTTGAAATTAAATTTGATTAATAATAATGGGTGTTGTGTTATTAATATTAATCATAATATTAATAATAATTAGAAATTAATGAAATGAGTCATGGTATTTATTGCAAACAAATAAATGAAGATGAAAATTGAAAGCATGACGGTGCGTTAATAAAATTAAAGGTGAGTTTATTATTATTATTATAATAATAATGGTGGCATATAAATATTTATTGTTTATTAAATAGAATGGTTTTATTTTAATAAAAGTGGCTTCAATTTAATTAGTGTGAAATAAAAAGAAATATAATTAAATAATTTAATTGATGGATGTTATGCGACATTGGCGTGGCATGGTCAGATTCAGATATCCAACGGGGTGGTTTAACGTGGTCAATGTGATGAGCATAAATATTATCATTATTAAAAATAATAATAGTGATTAGTTAATAAAATAAGTTGACGAATTATTATTATTATTGAAAAACAATAAATAACAATGATGGCGTAAAACTATGTGTGAGAGGTTAATGAAATGAAATGTATTCATAAGGGGTGGAATATGTAAGTTATATTAATTTTTTTGACATTTAGTTCAATTAAATGAAATGTTTTTGAGTTTCATGGAATTTTTTTAGTTTAATATCAAAATAATTATGGTAATCTAATTTAATGGGATTAAATTAGAACATTAATAATGGGTGTTATTAATATTAATTTTATTAATAATGAAATTGAAGTGAGATTGGAGAGTGACTACAAAGTTATGGAATAATAAAGTAAATAATAATAAAAACCATAAAAGAATGTAATTAATGGAGTCAAAGAAAAGGAGGCGCCACTTTTGTTGGGGGCGTGATGTAACTTGGATAAGAAAGGAGAATGGAGAGAGAAAAAAAAGAATAAGAGAAATAAAATTAAAAGACAAATAATTGAAAATGGAGAATTTGGTGTTTAATTCTAGTGACCAAGAAGTCTCCAAATCGTGATATCTTTTGGGGTTATGAAAAATAAATACATAATTGATTAATAATAAATATAAAATATTGTTATTATTAATTTTGATTATAAAACAACTATTTGTCTGCAACTTCTTCGTGTGAACTCAGATTCACGAACCGTCAGGGGGAGTGCGACCCTGACTACGAGACAGAAATTATTAGTCCAATATTGGATGTCTTTTTCAGTTTTTCGGATCGAGTAACCGAAATGCTCATGAATTAATAAATTTAATATTATTATTAAATCTTCGACCCGCCATAACTCCCGCGTACGACGCCTGATTGAACTACCGTTAGTGGAGATGTGATCCTATAATTAATACGGCCGATTCATGTCTAATGTTGGATATTAAATTATGGTTTGTGGATCGGGTCCAAGAAACACCCAATAATAACAATATCATTATTGTTACGGGATCTTGTATCAAACATATCTCCCTCATACCGTATCGGATTGATGAACCATCAGCGGCAGTGTAACCCAGAAATTATGACGATCATTTTATGAACAATGATGAATACCATTTTATGAATAATGTCTCGGGTAAATTAAACATCCATTATTAATTTATGTTACTATTATCATTAAACGAATGGAAACCGTGTGACATGTCGTGTGTTGACTAGTCAAACAATGTAACAGATGTACGATCACATAGTGTATTGATTAATACATGTTGTGTACCATTTTACCTTTTAGTTGCCTATATAAGAGAGGGCCATGTTTTATTTACAGACCTCTCTTCCTCCCCATACGGTGACTCTCATGGATGAACTAGAAGCCTTCCTCCTAACTTCTTCATCTGGACTCCAATCGTCGATCCGTCAGTGACTGCGGGATCGTGTCAGTGAGGAGAACATCGTACAACCTGTTTCATTCCATATTCTTCAACTTCCCCTCCCCAGTTTCCAACCGAGGATACTTTTGATAATTCACGGGAATGATGGAATTTGATGAATTACTCTAAAAAGGTATGTTAAACCTATGTTCTTGTATTCTATTTCCAATCCTACATCTCACATTTTCTTTCCATGCTATGGCATGTGATCTCCGTGTTGAGGGAGTTTCTTGAGTTATTGATTCTGTGGTGTCACGACGTCCTTGGTGGGTGTAGGCATTCTAGGAGAAGCCTTGTGATCGTGGTGGTCGTGTTCCTAGAATGACATCAGAACCTGTCGAGGTAGGGATCACACCTTCGTCTCTCTAAATTGTTCATCATGTGGGGTGGGATTCCTCTTGTTTACGTGAAACCCATTTGAATAGATTTAATAAAGACAATAACATGCTTATATAATGGGGATGGGATGTTTGTGAATCCAGTTACATTTTTTGATCCTGTGTTATTATTTTGTGAATTGAATGCGCTTCTGCCAACTGAAAATCATGGTCGTTGGGGGCCTTTGCTTACGCAATTAAATTTTTCCCTCTCCTTCTGGATTTTCTTATGGATGGAAATTTTATTGAATGTGGAAATTGCTTAATCACGTAAAGTTGGATGATTAAATACCTGGAACCATTGTGTGATCACCCCGGTTGAACAAACTTAAATAATAAACATGGGGGTGCTGGTTATGGTTTATTTATGTGAAGGGGGTGTTTTGTGGGTTGTTGTGGATCGGGTGTGCAGTGGGTTGTGGTTTGTTTGGTTGTGGGTTGGTGTGAATGTTATGTTGGTGATCAGAAGTAGGGTTGTGATAAATGTTATCAAAGGGATGATGATGTATGAGTTTCAGTGTGATTGTGGTTATGGCGGTTGGCAGTGGCTCTACAGGGATGGGTTTGAATGTGAACGAACTATAGGTTGTGAATAATAAATAAAATGTGAATTATTTAATGAATGGTGGGTCTTGATAACAGAAGGGGAATAATAATAAATGGGGGTTGGTTGGTTAATAAGAAGGGGCTTGTTGGTGTTGATAACATGATTTTCGGGTGGCAGGGATATGTTTTATGAATGCTTGATCCGGTTTGGTTTGTTGTGCCCAGTATTTAAGGAACTAATAAACTAATTATGCTAAAACATGAAAGCCAATATGGGGTTGGGTTTTTTGTTGTATGCATGCTTCGACATAGCAGGGCTGAGGAACACGCTCAATTTCCCTATTTAGAAGCCATATGTTGGGATGTGTGTTTGGTATATATATATATATATATATATATATATATATATATATATATATATTTGTGTTTTGTCGCACCCCACCCATGTTGATCACTTAGAGACAAACACTACAATTTCATGTGAGAGGGTGTTTTCCCATTAGTTACTAGCTCCTTCCAGCTCCTTCTTCCATAGGCTGTGATGTCTTGAGGTGATCTTACACCCAAGAATCTCGGGTAGGATTCGTTTGGGGTGGTTGTGTCCCATGACTATTCTGGAATGGTTACTATTTTTCCCAAGAATCATCGGGATGAGGCCCAGGTATGTGCGGGCGAGATATGTGATTGTGAGTCCCAGGTGTGTGCAGGCGGGATATGGGGTGGTGACGCCCAGGTGTGTGCGGGCAGGATACGTGATTGTGGGGCCCAGGTGTGTGTGGGTGGGATATGTGTTTCTTGAGGCCCATGTGTGTGCGGGCGGGAAGAGTGTGGTAGCGTCAGGACGTTCGTCGTTAGGAAGAGCATCTAACTAGTTGGAAATGGTGCGGGGTACCCAATACTCTTGTTTTTATATACTAATACTACATTTTGTTCTGTCTTTTTGTGAGCGTGGATGGTGAGGTTGGGTGGATACAATTCCTTGAAAGGTTTTGGTTTCTTCTTATGTTCTCACGGGACATTAGGATGTCTCTCCACTTGTGCACGAGAGCTTTAGGTTTCCCTACTTAGTATACTTGTATTCTCACCCTATGTTTGCTTTCAGGTTTCCAATATGACTACAAGGGCCGTGCGGGACCCTACTAGTCGGGATAGTTGGAGTTGTTGCAGTTTGTTGTACTCTTGTTTCTTTTGGTATTGTACCTTTTGAGCTTTCTTGTACTTGAACCTTGTTTAAGAACTATTTAAACTTGCATGTGGGGTTGAATTGGGTTAATTTCTATACACTTGTTCTTTTACTTTTTGTTGGATGACTTGTCCTATTTATCGATCTTAAAAAATAAAAATGGTAATGCCTCCCATATTTGTGAAACCTCATACCCTTGGTACTCGTCGCCACCCCGGGGCCTACTGGGGGTGGGACTCGGGGGGTCATTATCTCACTTTCACCATTACCAGCTCAGGAGGGGAATGTTTGGTGGGAGGGGGTCGTGACAAAAAAATTTATATGCATAACAATTAGGATGAAGTGGTATGTTATGTGACCATCATCTTTGGGAATGAAATTGTGTGTTTTCACATATATCATATTTCTGTAAAAATAAAATAAAAAGAAAATAGGTTTTCTAAGGATATTGACATGCACAATGTCTCATGGTCATTGAATATATTTAGAATAAATATTATATTATTATGAATAATTTATATTATGTATATTAAAACTTCCATTATAACATCAGTATATTTTGATAATTAATAGTTGTAATAGTTTTATATGTTTTGGGATTACAAGGTCAATAAATATTTTAAACATTATAACAGCCTATAAGATCACACATTATGGTTGTGAAAGTTCATGTCATGTATTATTTTCAATGTGGTCGTACAATGAATTGAGAGCTACCAAAAAACAATATTTTATAGTATACAAATATTCTTTTGGCTCTATTTTTTCAAATCTCAGATTTTGACCTATAAGGATTTGGAAAATTCCTATGAATAATTTCAATGCATGGAATAGAGATGGTGTGCATTTATGAGGCCCATTGTTCCTGGAATAAAATTTTATAAAAATTATATGTATAATTATACTATGAACAATTGAAGAATGATTTACCAATAAAATGGTATCATAGATAAAAAAGATGAGGAAACCGTCAATTCTAGAGTATGTCCTTCATCCTAGTTGTGTTATATGTTTTTTTGGCATGGGCCTATAGTAGATAATTTCATCTAGAGAATTTTTATAAATAAATGAAATTATTTTATATTTCACAAAATATTGAATAATTCCAACACAGAGTCTCATATATAATTTTAGAGACCTAAATTGGGTATAGAAGACTGAGTTTTCCCTAGGTGTGACATAAAGGTCTCTACACAAGGTGTTTTGGATTGAGGTCGGAAGCTAGGTAGTTATGTGAAGGATGTTTTTAAAAAAAAAAAATTAACACTCTTTTCTAACCAACATCACCTTTGGTGTGTATTCCCAAAACCCCTCATCCTTCCCCAATCTCATCAATTAACCATGGTTCCATCAGTGGCCATTTTTTGATACTGATCATTACCATGTCAAGAATCAGTGCATCGTGGGTATTGTTCTACACCAGAACCATCAGCATTTCACCAGATAAGTAATAATTTTGAGTTATAACTCTAAAACCCAATATTTTGTATTTAAATACTATTTGAAACATTTATTTCAACTTAAAGAAATTTTGATCAAGATATGATGATCCCAAATCAAGTTCTAGAATGCAATTTCAAGAATCAAGGGGTCACTAGTGGTCCATGGATGTTTTTCAATGAGTGGAGAACCAGAGTGGTGGTCCGGCAGAGCATTGGTGGTAGCTCTAGTGGCGGCCTTGTACACATTGGCCGTGATCCTATGGAGGTTTTCAGTCTATCCAGTTTGGTCTAGGGGTTCTTTAAATCACAATTACATTAAAACCATCCATCTGATTACAGTTCCATCTATGGTGACATGATCTATGCATCAATACCAAAACTTTTAACATGTTTATGAAATTTTTTGAGTTGTTATTAAGGCCTAGGTCCAAAAAAGTTCGATATAATATAAATATTTAATTATAATTCAACTATCACCCACCATAACATAATGATAAATTTTTGATGCATAACATGAAATCGAGATGTTCACCCCATAATGCAGGTTTGGACGTTTGAAGTGAAATGTGAATTTTTTACTGGGTGTCCATTTTGGATGAATGATTTGTTGATGCTGTGTTTTTTTCTATGATAATTGAAACGGTTTGATTGGTTCTTTTTTATTCAGTATTGAGCTGTGCACCCCACCATGTCCTTTTCAGGCATGTTGTTGCAAAAAGAACTGTTTTCATCAGGTGACTAACTATAGAAGGTAAAAATCTATTATGGAATTTTATTCCATATATTAAATGATGTTTTAAACTATTAATACTTACAAGACCACAAGTTCCATGAATCAGGAAAGCCTCATGCAGAGCAGTGCTGGCCCGATGTTGGAGATCGACATTTCACAAAGAGAGACGTTGGGTTATGTACTCATTTATGGAATCAGGGAGTGGGTTTCCTTTATCTATCTTCTTTAGTAGGAACTGGATGACCCATATCATGGGAAAATGTTTTCTACCTAGTATTCCATCAAAGGGAGGTCTGACACAGCGGTCAGGTGGAGCTCCTGCGATGGTCCGTTAGGTGGGGGCGGTTGCCTGTCAATAGTAGCTGGTCAATCAATTTTGATCCAGGGGTTCATTAAAACCTCATTACATGAAGACCAGCCTTAAGATTCGTATGTCATTTATGGTGGTGTGAACCATGCGTCGAGGAGGATCCTTTGAGAATGGGTAGAGAATTTTATTATTTGGGTTCATGTCATAATGCCAAAAAAATGTGGAAATAATAATGTTTTATTACTATTCAACTATTATTTTCCCTAACATCTAGATAAATTTTTGTGTGCTTAATCTGAAATCGGGGTATGGATCCCAGAAGACCCATTTTGTGTGTTGGTGTTGAAGTGTGACTTTTCACTAATGTTCCATTATAGTAGAATTATTAGAAGACCCCATTTTTTACTCTGAGTATAATAGTGTTATAATTTTTTTATTGTGTTCCTAGATTGAGGCATGGTCCCAACAATGTCCCTTTCAAGGGTGTTGTGTTGAAAAGAACAATTTTCACTGGTTGATCGATTATAGAGAGTAAATGTCCTATTATGTGTGTACTCTCACATAGAACATTATGTAATCCTTTTTTATGGATTACAGGACATGAGGTGGAATTAATCGTGTAATATGGTTGTAGATTAGTTCTATGATGATGTAGGAGACATGTGGTTTTGGAAGAGATGTGCTATGTCAGATAATTCAATGTGGAACAAGGGAGAGGGTTTGTTTTATCTCTATTATTAGGTAGTTACTTGAATAACGTTTTTATGGGCATGGGTTTGTTACCATTGGGTATTTTCATTTGGGATTGTTACTCCCCTGGTTGACTGGTGTGTGTGTTCCATGTGATGTTATTACTGTTGGACTGCTCCCCTATATTTATTGGGTTTGGGCTCTCTAATATCAGTGGATGGTATATTTTTTTCTCCCTTTCGATATTTAGGATTGATTCATCTAGCCTTACATTGGTTCCCCCATACCATGGGTTAGGGATCATGTTCATTACTATGGTTCTACCCTACTCTATGTGTGGGATCCCATCTCTTGCAATGGTTCTCCCCTAAAATGGGTGATGGCTCACTACTCTCATAGTTGTTCTCCCCTACTATGTGTGTGGGATCACATTTTAGGGATTGTTTCTCCAATACTGTGTTAGGGTGAGGCAACACAATTGATATGGTGGTACTCTCCTAATGTACTAGGGTGTGGGATCATGCCTACAGAGTAGTGATTCTCCATCCATTGGTGGAAATGAGGTGAGTGTCCCTCCAAATGATCCATGGAATTTATAGATATGAATTATCTCTCCCTCGATGTACTATGGTGTGGAACCCTCTAGATAGATGTGGCCAAATATTTATTGGAATGTTTATGATCTAATACTCCCTCCACTATGAGGTAGTGCCAAGGTTCAGGCTCATAGTAGTTCTAACAAGCCTGCACAAGGTACATGTCAGGGATGGTGGAATCACTCAAATGAGTTTCATCTGGGACGGGGTGGTATTTTCAACAAAATCATGCTATTGATGAATTATATCTTTGGTTTTGTAAGAAATTAGGGTTGAATTGGTTCTTTTTTATCTCTAAGTTGTCGCTACATAATGACACCACCGTTCATGTTGTGTTGAAACATTGAGTTGGTCATCGTCAATATTCTATGGTGACAACCATGAGATATAGTGAAGTAGCTCAGTATATCTAGATATATTATGGGAGTCCTCATGGAATGTTTAATATTATCAACATTATAGGGAACATGAGAAAACTATTTTGGTATTTTAGGCGATGGTCTTGGGAGACAGTTTCACACTAGTTTAGGTGCCCCATTTCTGGGATGCATAGATGGATGCCTTTTAGTTCCTCCTTTCATTTTTGGGTTTTGGGGCTGACTATGTATTTTTATACTCACACAGACACAAGACTTGTCCACACATGTTTAGTGTATTCTACAAACCACAATCTATTCAATGGATTTGCATGTAGACCTAGAGATTTCAGGGCTTACTCAAATTGATCGAACATGGTGTTTACCAATGATTGGATGAAGAACATATCTGAATATTTATTTTATAGAGATCCCCTTCTTCTTATCAGGTTTCATTCATTTATAGTTTTCTTTGGTGGGATCATTATTTTCCCATTCTATGCTACTATAGTACTCTGCTTTTCAAATAGATGTATGAATGAATTTCTTTTCAGTTATTATATGTGTCTTCATTTCAATATAGAGGTGTATGTGGGTTTGTGTGTACATGTATGATAGGATAAGGCCTCCAATGTGTGTGATAGCCAACTTGGTGCTAGATTCCAGCCTCTATCATATTGGAGATGGGTTTGGGGAGTCCCAAATCATGAACTACTGGGTCTGGTTGTGATTGTTTGGTACCATTGGTGGTTCCACTATTTTTCATAACAACATAGTTTGTTTAGCAGTGAGCCTGGTTTGGGGTTCATAATGATAATGTTAGAGTGCCTCGAGTTTGGTTATTAGGATAAGTACTATAGTTTAGGTGCAATTTCCAACATATCCATAATATAGGTCTCTAAAAACATTCCTTTCAACTGGATACATGATGACACTGGTATTTGGGAAATAGTTGTACATGAATTATATAGGAAATGGTGTTCGATCTCTCTTTTTTTTCTTGAGTAGACTTCCTTGATATACACTTTGACCAAGGTGCATCATGAAATTTTTTCATCATGTTTCCAGGACTATAGACATCTATGGGTCTACTAAATGGTTTGGTTTATGACTTAATTAGTGATATGGTCAACTTTCAAGGAATATAGTCGTGACTCAGTTTGACTCTATTGCAATGTTGGTGGGACAACCACACATTTATTTGTGCATAGACCCACCTTCAAGGGTTATGGTGGATTCAATCTATCATACCGAGACATGGATGGCTCTATTGGTGCTGGTGTTGTTGTTTAGTTCCCTCATGTGCTAAATTTTTTCTTCTGTGGAAGACTTTTTGGGAGGTTTTATTGTCGTTTGATATGGATTCAAATTTGCAAGAAGGATGGACACTTCTCCCACTATGACACATCCTTAAGGATCAATAATAAATACTGTGTGTGAGTCATTTCTATCCACAAATGATATTATCAATTTGTGGGGGATTAGTTCCATCGACATGTGAGTTTGAGTTCCATTTCACATGTTGACGGTGGTTTTATAATGGATTTTAAGACCCATTGTGTACACATGAGAGACCCTGTTTATTATCATTTTTATGGAGACATATTCCTTTGTGTTTTGAGTTTTTTGCGAGGTCTCATGTAATGGGATATCCATTGGGTGTATTGCCGATTTATTTTAATTAATGTAGTGAGTAGGTTAACCTTCTGATGTTTGAAATTGTCATTATTCACAGTGTGAGACGTGGTGTTGAGGTGGTATTATCCTTGGTGAAATTTGGTGTTAGTAGATATCATTCAAAGATGTTTTGGGTATTTTAGTGATTTTTTGGGTGGTTATAGACCAACTAGGGTGTCGTTAAGTGATAATTGAGGATGAGTTTTGTTTGGTTTGATCTATTCAATGGTTTAGAGTGTTAGAAGGTGCATTTTTCTACCTATGAGTTTGTAACCCCTCTCTTTTTTATGGTTTTATGGAACTTCTTGGTGTCTGTTTGATACATACCAAGAACCACTGGTGAGATCGCTAGAGTGGGATTCCATGTTGAAAGCTTAGGTTCATCCCCGTGTTCCTAGTATATTTATTTTCTGGGATGAAAAGACTAATGGTGGGGAGGATTTAAAGTCTCTGGTTATTTCTTTATCAGACATAATAAAATTCCTATGAATAATCCAGAGGTAGGTGAAAACACGGAGTGAGATTTTGAGGCCCAGTATGCCCAGAATAAATTTTTATAAATATATTATCAATTTACATACAACGCATGTGGCATAAATCATTTACCACTAATGATGATGTTATGATAAAAAATATGAGGTCATAGTTGAATCTTTAGCATTCAGTTTACCCTTTTAGAGTTATATGTTTTGTTAATGTGGGTTTGATATAGAAAACATTTTCGAGGGAATTGACATAATTAAATTAAATTAATTTTTTCTTTCTAGGATCCCATAACCCTTACTCCTTTCTCTTTGACAATAAGCAGTGTCGTCGAAGGCTGTTTTCAAAACATACCATTTCAAGATCGGCAATCGACACATTTCGGGCGTGATTCAGCCCCCAAAAATTATGTGTTTCACCTACAACGTAGGGGTTTGAGTTTTAAGGCTATACCCCTCATTTGTTTATCAAATCTTCTTATAAACTACGATTTCATCATGTGTTAGTGTATATGAATATACATGGATCCCATAACATATTTCAAATTTGAATTATGAGCACTAGGGTGTCCCTTGTTTTCTGTACATGTTTCGTGACGAGGGGAGGTCTGATACGGAGGTCTGGTGAATCTCTAAAAGCAGCTTTAGTGGTGGTCCTATAGGTGGAGGTGACGGTCCAGCAACAGTGGAGGGTTCATCAAGTTTGGTCTAGTGGTTATTTAAACCACTATAACAAGAAAACCTAGTTTATGATTCGTGTTCAATCTATAGAAACACAACCCTTTCACCAATAATGACACTTTGAGAATGGTTCAGGAATTTAATGATATCTGTTCATGGATTATGGCCACAAAATGTTGAAATAATAATAATGTATTATTATTATTCAACATCGATCTGAAATACATTTTCGAATGGAGCATTCAGTTAAATAATTGTCAGTGGCATTGATCCCCTAATGATAAGTATGAGTTTTCTAGTAAAATTTTGGGTTCCTAATCAGAAATTGGGTTCCATTCCCCACAAGTCCTTTTTTTTAATTCATGGTGAATTGTGATTTTTTCACCTGGTTCTATTTGACATGTTGTGGTGAAAGGCACTATTTTCACCAGTTTTTTATTGTGTCATGTAAATAGCTGAATCTTGCATATTTTTCCTTTTATAATTGGATAATTTCCTCTATTATGTATTATGGGACACAAGGAGGTACCGATCCATCATGAAACATTTGGAGCAGTGTTAGGATGATGATGGAGATCAATGGTTTTTGAATAGAGATATTGGGTCAGGTACTATCCAATAACACTAAGGACAAGGGTTCCTTTTCTATTTTTCATGTGTAGGGATGGGGATCCCCAAATCATTGGTGTGGATTCATTACCTTTAGTTAGTTTCCTCTGGGGTCATTACTCATTTGATAGACTAAGGTGCATTATCCATCTGACATTCATACAATTTGATTACTCTCGTGTGGTGATTGGGAAAGGGATCTCCAAACTCATTGGATTTTAGAGTCAGTATTGCTATTTCATATTGGGTTCAGGTCATTTGGCTTATGTGTGGTTCCTCTCAACCATCGGTTTAGGCCCACATTCCTCGGTGTGGTGATGCCCTACCATGGGTGCAGGCTCAGGTCTCCCATTGTGGTGCCCCCTACCATGGGTACAAGCTCATGTCAATCGTTGGGTTATCCCCAACTGTGGGTGAAGGATCATGTGTTATAGATTGTTTCTCCCATGTCGTGTAAGGGTGTGGTGTCATGTTTCACAGGGTGGTACTCACCATGAGTACTAGGGTGTAGTTTCACACCTTCATATTATTACTCACCAGTTTTTTAGTTGCAATGGGTATCGGGCCACTCCACTTACTACCCATGATTAATGATTATGTGTTATAAAACCCATAACATAATGAGGTATGGGAAAAAATAGACATGAAAAATAGATGATTCATAGGTTGGTTTTGGGGATATTACTCTTTAATCCGTGGGGAAGTGGCAAGGTGTGTGGCTCTCTGCAGTTATTTCGACCCTACCAAATGGATATATCAATAATGGTGGCCTCAATATGTTTTGTTACATCATGTATGGTGTGGTTGGATCATATAATGCGAGTTTCAAATGATTTTCCCCTTTATTTTTGCTTGATATTAGGGATGGAATTATCTCATTATTTTATATAGTTCAGTACCTCATAAGACTATTTTTTTGTGTTACATTGAATACTCTAGTTGTTAAATTTTGGATAGTCTATGAATAAGACCATGATACATAGTGATAGAGCTAATTATATTAGTTTATATTCTAGGAGTCCCCACGGCATGTTTCATTTCGTCAGAATTTTGGGGACGTCAAGGTGACTAGTCATGTATTACTAAGGATGGACTAAAGATGTAGTTTCTCTCTAATCTAGGATCCTTATGGTTGGGATGAGTGGACTAATTAATTTTTATTACTTATTTTCTTTTGTGGTTTGGGGGAGCCAACTGATTATTATTATACCCTCTCATACACAGGATTTTCCAGCACATGTTTTGTATCTTGTACATACCACATGCCTTGTGGGATAGAAGTATGCATGCATTTCTGTTCAGTTTTTATATATATCTACCCTGTTTCACAAAGTTTTATGTGGGTTCATGCATATATATATGGTCATCTAAGGCCCCTCATCTATGTGATATCTTACTCAGTGGTAGATTCTAGCCACATGCCCATTTGAGATAGGCATGGGGAGTCTTCGATTAAGACTCGCATGGTCGGGTCAGGAAATTTTATCATGGATTGTTACATATTATATAACATCAGGTGAAAATCAATGAAATATTTTTTAAAATATTTTTTAAAATATTATTTTTGAAATATCTTGATGGATTTATGTATATGGTTTCATTGTTTGATATGTTTAATGAGATATAAGATAAAAATATTCTTGGGTTTTTAGGTTTTGGTTTAAGGGGTAAATATAAAAAAAAACAAACACAATGTTAACTAAATTAATAGGATGTGTATAAAAATTAATGTTCACCCATAGGATATATCAAATTATAAATAATATCAATATGTAATGGTTATATACATGAATGAATGCATTATATCATAAAAAATATGATACAACCACTCTCTACTATCAAATGTTATCATATATAGTATATCAATCATATTATGATAAATACATGTTTATAAATTTCAAGGATAAAATATAAAATAATAAATATTATATTTTTAATGTTTAATGAAGTTTATACATATGAAATATTTATAAAATATTTTTTTTATATGCTAAAGTTTTTGTTTCTAAAGTGTATCTATTGATGAAATTTAATCTTATTTTGATTTTGGAAGGTCATTTTTTTGAAATTATGATTCAACAACTAATTGTGTTTTAATATGGCTCTCTCAGACTCTCAATATCATTATCTTTAACAATAGGCCTTATGAATCGAATATGACGAGTAAATACTGCCTAATAATTAGGATATTTTAACATCCCCAAATACCCTATGTGGATGTGGAATGTTAGATTATTCTTAGTAATAGTATTAAATATCAATTTAATGAGATTATATATTCTATATTATTATAGAAATTTTATGTTTTTTAAAATATATTATTCGAGCTATTATGGCCAAAAATATCACAAGATTATAAGAGTTTTAGTTAAGATTTTATACTAGCATTAGATAACAATTATAAACATTTAAAACCATCATGGGGAACTATCATTGGATGGATAACAATTAATTCGAGAGATAACCTATAACGAATTTTTTTATGTGTTTGGAACCTATCAAAAATTATATGTTCATCGGAATATAAAAATTTATAATTTTCATATTTATACATGATTTTAAATATCATTCATGGTAACATAGTTACGTATTAATATTCGAAAAAACATTTATCATATGAATGATAAAAAATGTTTCATGGACATGAAAATATAGGTACATAACATACAACGATGATAATCATATTGCACACAATGGGTATTAATGTCTAGGCATAAATATCTTAAATTTATATGATATTGTTTTGGATTTATTTTCGAATGATACACAAACTATTGGGGGAGTTTAATTCTAGGTGGTGCAGTCATGTATAGGTACGATTATTAAGATGTTTTACTTATTTAGAATATTTACTTATGTGATTGTTATTTTATTAATGATATTATTAAATGATTGGAATATATGGGGGAATTATTTTTTAAGTGATGAATATCTTGAATGGTATATATCATATATATTTAATAAATTGCTATTTTTTTCTAATTATGTGATAGATTAGATGATTAAGAAAACTAAATGATATACAATAATGTGTCATAACATATAATTTACACCAGTATAATATCATTGTGTAAGGATTTTCATTATATGTTCTCCCTTATAAGGGTAACAGATATTTACTATATAGAAGGATTGTTATTGTTTGAGATCATATATTGAGATGCGTGGTTATAAATTTCATAAAATGAAAACTTACCCATATTTTAGTAGTGATGGAAAATTCATCCAACCCTTATGGAAATGTATTTTTCTATTTGATTGAATGTTGTGTGTTCAAACCACCTGGATTTAATTATGATAGTTTGAGCTGGATTGTAAAAATGATTATAATTTTTGAATTTGGGTGGATTTCATTCATGTTAAAAATCATAATATTGATCGTCCAATAAGGATTCACATTATAAATTTTTTTTTTGTCTTTTATAGTGTTTCATTACTCTAAAATTAATATTCCAACAGTTTGATATTGAATTATTGATGTTATTGATGTTGAAATTACATTAAATTATATTAATTTTGAATGTATTTAAAATCATTAGTCTTCATGATTATAGAAATTTAAAATAATTGCGAGGTGAAAAGTAAATATTTATCATTAATTTTATATCATTTTCTTACAACCCATTCAATGTGTGAATATTGGATAAATAGTAAATACTTCCATTGAATGATATAATAAATGTATAAATGTCACTGATATACAATAATGTATTCTTAATCTATTGAAATTTTGAATAACTTCTTAATCAAGTGAAAATTTATGGTGTAGTCATGTTAAATGAAAGACTCAATAAATAATTACTATTTTTTACATATACAAGGTGTGACGGAAATATTCTATCATTTGAATTATGTTGTTTTTTTATCTCATTGATTCTTTTGGATTTAAATTTATATATATATTTCCAAATACAAATAAAAACTTTTTAATGGTTATATTACATGTCCTAGTTGATATTGGGAATGTAATATCCCTGAATTTATTATATTAATATCTATCGAAACGTGAAGAGAAATTCTAAATCTTTTTACCTCCATGTTTTGTGGTATAATGATGTTATATAATGTATTGCACTATAGTCCAGTTATGGTTTCTAGGACTAGGTCATATGATAAGTAGTTGATAAGACCTACTAATGTAGATAGTGATATTGTTTTTTAGTGATATGTCAAGAATGTTTATATATTATATGATGAGATAAATATATGGATATAAAATAATCAAAGAAAGTTCTTATTAATATGTTATAAATCAATATTATATTGAAAATGTTTATTGTGAAACATTATTTGAAGCACAAAATTTAAATTCATATTGAAAAAAATTCATGTGTTTAATTATAGATATTTTCTTTTACATCATCAAAAAATTATTTGAATTATATATTGTTTTTTAAATGTAAAAGGATACGATTCTAAAAAATTATTTAAATATTGTGTACTATAATGAATTTTTGGTTGAATTAAAAATAACTATCAGTTTTACCATGTTTTTGGAATGTAGATATTAGTGTAGAAATGAATTTTTATCATTATAGTAGTAAACATAATGAAAATGTATTGATGTTTATGTTTTATCACTATGTTATTCTTATTTAATTTTTTGAAGGTGGTCCAATAATGTTTGTTTTCTTAGTTCATAAAAATTATTTAAATATATAAAATCTACTTGATGTATAATGTTTTGAAATCGTACATTTCTTTCATTCAAGATCGTTTTAGGGAATTACATTATTCACATTTTTTAAATTATAGTGAAACTATAAAAATGATATGTAAAATTTTCAGATGTGAGAGTATCATATGAGGGTACAATTAATTGATTGATTATGTCATTATTCTTTTTTTATCATAGTGAAATTTTATAATGTGATTTCATAACTTATTTAAATTAAATGGATTTGTTTCCCTTCCAATTGTGTTAGGGATAATAATTAATTTAATTATTATTGAATATTTGGAAGGTGTATCATTTAATAAAATTCATGTGTTATATAATATATAACTCTATGAAAATATATTATCATTTGTGTTTTTATGTTAGATTTAAAAAAATCAATGTGTTTCTCTGATGTTGTTATGAGGAGGATTTTTTTAATATCTTAGATAAAAAATATTAAATATTTATATATCGTCATATAAAAATGTTTTGTGTTTTTTGTATTTTAATTTACAAATTCATGTGGTTATTTTCCCACAAAATGCCGAAAATCATAATTTAGTCCATTTATTGGGGAATTTAATGATTTTTAATGGATTTTTTTAATCAAATGGTATATAATATACATTTATATATATTTTATTTATTAATTAATGTATTTTGGGATTTTAATGAGTTTATTAATTAATTATTCAATTAATCAATTTATATTTTTAATGTATTTATTTCTTGTAATAAATGATTATATCATGATAATTATAACATGGAATGAGAAAAATAAAAATTATTTCACTTATGACATTGTTCAATATTTAGTAATTTAATAACGTCATTTCATAGTAAATTAACATCCTAGGAAATTTATTCTAAAAAATGTCTAAAACACTTAAACCATATTTTAGCAAGCATGTTGAATAATATTGTAATGTTTTTAAAGGATACAATCATGTCAACCCATATGTTTAAATTCATAATTATCATTACTAATACCAATCATTCATGTTATTTATTATATTCAATTATATATAATAGTTTATATAAAATCTATTTTGAATTATATGTATATTGATTCTAATTAATAATATTATTTGTTTATTTTTTTTCTATTGAAAAATATTTGAAAATGTAATATTTTTTTAAACTTTAATGAAATTTATTTTGTATGTCCACTTAATAATAAGACATCAACCAAATACTTCCATCGATGTCATGTTTTTTATATCATCTCAAAAAAATCAAAAATACAAGGATATGGTTAAGAATGAAAGAGAAGAGTTTGTTGGGTGATGAATAGGTTTTAGATAATGAATAATGATAGGGACATAGGTAGAGAAACTAATAGATTATACTATGTGTGTGTGGAATCGATGGGGGAATTTAATGTTTTTTGGATACCATATGAATAACTAACAACCAATACAATGTTATGTGGGCGCACCTGGGAAAAATACATAAAGACTCTATTTTAAAAATAAAAAATATTAAATGAATGATAGAATAAATTGGAAAGTCTGATTAAATTAATATGATTTAATGTATTAAATATTCTGATATAAAAACTGCTAATGATATTTTCAAAAATTGGTTATTAATTCTCAATAATTAATAAAAAATATTAGTAAAAAATATTTTCATAATTTAATATCATGAGCCAATATATATATATGTGTGTGTGTGTGTGTGTTTTGTTTTGTGTGTGGATATGTGTGTGTATGAAAATATATAATGAAAATATATATTTTGATAATATATCATAACATATTAATAAGTATATTTATTCATATGGTTTTTTTCTATGCATGTTTTAATATATATTTATAGGAACTAAGAGTACATATTTAGAACAAATATATATATATATATATATATATATATATATTTAAAACATGTTTTTTTATTTGTATATTATTACATATATAGAGAACATATATAAATTGAATATATATATAATCTAGTTATAAAAATTATAAACAAATTTTATTGAACCAGATTAAAATTATTGTTTTAACATAGATGTTAGAAACCACAAGAAAATACCCTATACTAAAATTAAAGTGAACTTATTGTATAGGTACCTTGTAACAAAACACATTCCTAAAAATTTTATATTTATATAACTAGTGAAATTCATTTCTTCAATCATTTTTCTTACTCATGAAAATTATAAAAAATATATATATTTATATTTAGTATAAATTAAATATTAGAATAATATATTATATATATATATACTATAACTTGTTTATATATTGATTTGAATATTAACATAACAGATCTATTATTGAATTCACATATGTGGAATTTTCATTCTGATTTACCTCCCTAAAAGGGAATAAAATGAAATAAATGAGAAAGAGTTAATTTTTTACTATCCTAAGAATGATGTTTTAGTGGAATGTATTTGTAATTTTATGAAACATTTTCTATAATATTAATACAATTAGTAATTTTATAGTGAAATATTTTAATAAGTTTCTATGTTATATATATATATATATTATGAAATGGTTCTATAAAATGAATGTGTTGATATGGGAAACATATTTTCTGTTATAAATTGGAAAATAAAAAACTATTTTAGAAATGATATATTTTAATGATAATATGTTATATAAAATGTCATATAATAATTATTATGAAATTGAAAAAACCATATTATTCTAATGGTACAACATTGTAATAACACTACTTAAGAATGATTGAAATATAACTGATGGAAGAAGTGAAATAATATATCTATACAACTATAAAAATATATTTTAATATTTTTGAATAAATTAAAATGACATCATGTGGAAATTGAAACAATTAGTAGAAATAATATTTTTTTACGAAAAAATATGGATTTATTTTAAATATTTTAGTTAATGAATCAATTACATTATCATTATTATAAAACAATTAATCAATTATATCATGTGAATATAGTTCAATATCTTTCAAAATATCAATGTAAATTTAAATAAAAATTCACCCAAATCCCATTATAATGTATGAATATAAAAAGATGTTCAGAAAATTAAGATTTAAAATAATGAAAAATGAAAAATAAATAATAATAAAAGAACTATCAAAAAATAAATTTAAAAATAATTAATAAAAATTATATCCTAAAAACAAAATTAATTTCTCCCATTATATATTATAATGAATAATATAATGATGAATGAGAGGAATAATAGAAGATAATATAAACAATAATGAAATTTAAAACCTCAAGACCCCATAACTCAATATATATAATTATTAATATTTATATAAATATATAGGATTTTAGAAAAAAAATCCTTGATTTTTACCTAGAAAACCAGTAATATATATATATATAAATTTTTTCCTACAAATTTATTAATATTGCTGTGAGAATCAATTCTGGTGTATAAAAACATTTAAAATTATGAAAAACATAAATATATTTATTTATCATTTATAAATGAAAACAGAATTATTAAGGTGGTTGGGATATATGGTGTTTATAAATTTCCATAAATGGTGAAAATTTCCCCATTATTTTACTGTTTACTGATTCATTCTCTTATAATTTAAATAAGCCATGTGAAACATAAATCATCCACAATATGAAAATTTGAAATATCATTTATATAAAATATTATAAAACCATGTTTTATGGAATTAAAAAAATCCATTTTTTTCATGTATACTCTAATATGGAATAAAACATCAAATTTAAATGACCACAGAAAACATGGTTTTTATGGTGTTTAGGTATTACATTAAATATTTATATTGATGAAACTGTCTTCTATGTTGTATAAATATATAATAATATTATTTTGAGGTTCATTATAGATGATTGGGGAAAATTTTTATTCTCGAAGGTTCTTTATGATTCCGTACAACCACATATGATTTTTTATCAAACACACCATAATTGGAGATGGATCCTTCATCGTATTTTGGAATACATTTCTAAATAGAATATGAAGAAGAGATTGTTTATTAAAGGTAAAGAACATATAAATAAAAATATGATTGGATTGACAAAGTTATAATGTACTCAATTTTAGATGTGTGATAAATTATAAATTAATATAGTGGTTTTCCCTTGATTATGATGAATAATATATATCTATAATTTTTCATGTTATATATGTTGAATATTTAAAACATTAATATGATGCATTCATATTATAATCCATATGATTGATGAATTATACATACACATATATATATATGATATATAATATATTCTGTATATTTTTATTCATTTTTAAAATTTTTATGTGAGACAATGTATTATTTATTTCATTTGAATGGATTAATTCATTAGGAATCAAAGGTTTGTTCATTCAAATAATGAAATATATTCATTCATCTGCACAGTGAAAATATTGTTGAATGTGAAGTTATTCATATGTTGTGTTAGAAATGAGGATCCTCATAGTTTACTTATAAAAGGTAAATAGTTCTCTTCATTTGGGTGGGGAAGATAGTGTTTGGATGTAAATTTGATCATTTATTTATTCAGAAGATGATGGAACATGATTCTTACCATAACATCATTTATCTATATTTTGATGGTGTTATCCCTCTATCGAGATATCAAACATCCCATAAAAATCAGATGCATTGACAATTGTATCCCCTTGTATATTATAGGATTTATTCAACAACTCCTCATGGTATTAATTATTTATTATATAATATATATGATTAAGATTTCTCATAATATAAAAAAATATTTGTAAAAGGTTTTACAATATATTTACATGTTTCGTTTTTTAAAAATTGATCAGTACATTATTATGTTGTTTTCATCTAAAAATTACCATTAGTTGATAAAAAACACAATAATGTGTTTAGAGAGAGATTCATTAGGATTTATACATCTTTTTAAATATTGGATTTCATAAAAAAAATAAAACTATTTTATAATTTAATGTTTTGTATAAGTCACTAGTAAGTACTGTTATGTAAGGAATATACATAAACGTAATACCAATTCTCTTATTTTCTTCATAAATGTTTATAGGTACTTTACAAATCTATATATGTGTAGTTAAAGGTAATATCAATATACCCTTATATAGATTGGTTTATATTAAGGTTTTTTCCTCCAACCCTTACACAAGATTGTTTTGGGTAATGATCTTTATTATTTACATCTATAAAAAGTGTATGAGTGATGGCATGTCAGTGATACTTTCATGGAGTGTGAATTTGATGGGTTAAAGGAATGTTACCCTTATAATGAATTGGTATTTTATGTAATGGTAAACATAAATATTTTAAGAAAAAATAAATAATTGAACATTTTATTTGGTTGATAAAATTTTTAAAATCATGATAAATTATATTTTCAGAATATTTATTTCATATTGGAAATAGAAAGAAATAAATATATTATTTATTGGGGATATTTAATTTTAAACACGTTTTGGAATAATTTAATTCAAATTTTATATTTTAATAAATGAAATATAGTTTTCAAATTATATGGCGTGCTTATGGTTTAGAACTAAAAAGATTTATTTAAAATCACTATGTGTAATATATAAAATATTAAAAAATTAAAATATAGATGATATTAATATTATATAAAATTAGTGTATAATAGTTATATAATTAAAAAATCTATATAATTCAATAAATTTCATATAAATTTCATGAAATACAATGTTTTCAGGGGATCATTTTTAATTTAATATAATTTTTTTTATTCATAGTAATTTTTTGAATGATTATAATTATAATTTATTTTTTAAATTTTCATGAAGTTTTTTCAATTTCTTTGGAAAAATATATATATTATTTATTTATTAATTAAATTACCATTAAAATAATTATTATAAATTTTTAAATATATATGAATATTATATTTTTTTTATGATTGTTTATTAAACACAACCGAGGTGTAAGATCCCTACATTACATGTTGTCTATGACTCTATAAAATTCCTTTTTCTTCAACCTTTTCAATGGATTTATTAATGTTATGATCTAGAAAATATTTTTTCAATAGATTTGATGCATATTAGATGTTAAAAATATCATGAATTTGATATTCTATGTGGTAAATTATAATGGGGTAGTGGGACTGCTAGTCTAAACCCATACTGGCTTAGAAGATTATTCTTTGTTATAAAACTGAATGTTGTCATCTATATATCTCTATGAAATTACACATGTATATTTTTTTAATAACATATATTAATTTTACATTACATTAAATGTTCACGTTCCTTATTTATAGTATGAATTAAAAAACAAATGAATAGGTCCAGTTTCATTTTTGGGTGAGCAACACTAACATATGGGTTGTGTAAAGAGTTGGACATTAATGTTTTTTAACATGTTTTTTTGGGTTAGAATAAGAATTCACAGACTAATATTATAATAGAATTAATTCAAAAAATTGTGAATTAAAAATTAAAAGATAATATATAAGATGTAGTTGTTATTAATTTAACACACACATATATATATAATCAATAATAAATTGGTGATACCATAAAATAAAACACCTCAAAATATTCTATGTTTGATTCCTTATATATATATGTGATTTTTTATACCTCAATCATTCAATTAGTTATTTTTTACCTCAATATGTGTAAAATATAATCATATTCCTTATGGAGTTATATCAATATGAAAATCAATATATTCTTTAGTGCTAGGTCGATAATATCATGAATACCAATAAAATTTCATATATTTTCATTTAATTAGCGATTTATTTGGGTTATACTACCATGGAATACCTACCCTTTACAAATACAGAGGAATAGAGTTGTGTAAATCCATATGATTGATTTCTTGTAAATATTTATCCAATCAACAATAAAAGAATCACAACTATTATGTTTGGGATTATTTGATACCAATAAAATCGTAGATTGTTTATAAGTAGAAACATATGAATGTCGTGATAATATATAAATTTTTTTATTCTAAATGTATATAATGATTGGGGTAAAAATTATAGAGGGGGAACATTCATTTAAATACCTTAAAAAGGATAGAATATATGATTCCCACTAACAGTAATTTTCTTGTTGTAGAATATGAAATACTAAACTGCAATCATATTATGATTAATAATGTAAATAACCAATAATGTAATTTAAAATTTTATCTAATATGGAGTAATGTT
Source organism: Viscum album (assembly GCA_963277665.1). Lineage (NCBI taxonomy): Eukaryota > Viridiplantae > Streptophyta > Magnoliopsida > Santalales > Viscaceae > Viscum > Viscum album. Next base: position 852,153,593 of record OY728143.1, on the reverse strand, counting down.
CTCAAGGATAAACCTTTATTATAACCAAATATGAATGGTATAGTATAAGGCCCCAGCCTTAAACCTTACTTAATATTGAATTAAATGAGTAATTCACATTGAGGATCTTTTCAGGTTTAGAGTTTTAGAGAATTAGGACATAACTATTACATCTCAAAAGATTACAAAGTAGTCTCTTCTACTCAATTTCCATAAAATAAAAACTCTTAAAAAGAAACATGTCTAGTTTCATTTTTTAGGTAGCATGACTTTCCCTTGATCCCATCCTTGACCCTATTACACGCTAAGACCTATGAAAAACATTTCAAAAACTTGGGATGAGCATAAAAACTCAGTAAGGGATACACAAAGAATAAAAACTGTTAGTTTATCAAAACAAAAAAGTAAACAATGTATACTTTATCAAGGTAATACTTTTTACCTTTATGAAGTAGTAAAAAACTCTTCATTGAATAAAATATCATTACTTACCTTTTTATAACCAAAGGATTACCATAAAACCCATATAAAGAACACATAACATATATAAAGGTAACTTGGGACATAAACATACTTAAGTGGAATAACCATACGGTCGACTCCCACACATATCACTTAATGGAATAGCCATACGGCCAATTTCCATACATACTTAATGGAATAGCCATACGGCCGACTTCCATACCCAATGCATTGGAGGTTATAACGTAACCACTCGTTAAAATGTCCAAGTACCAATATAAAATCATAAAACATAAAACCAATATAATGGAATGATAACATTTCCACATCACAATATATCATAATAGAATCATTTATCAAAACCATTTTCAAAACCATTTAAAACATTTAATAAAGAGATTTTTGAATCAAAGTGTCCCATACCACCTTGAAGCTTAAAATTTTAAACCATTAATATCCATATAAATAAATCCTTAAAACCATTTTCAAAACATGGATATTAATAAGAACAAATAATTATAACATTTAAAATGACATTTTGGTTAAAGGGGTTTTACCAAAATTAGAGACACTTGAATACAATAATTGAGGAATAACATTTAGTCAGAACTTTATAATATCATGAGAATAAATGGATTCATGATATAATATTCCAAAGGAAAGTATATACACCATATAAGAGTGAATTGGTGCATAACAACAATGAACCCTCAATAGAAATGTCAAATGTGATGAAATCCCTTATAAAGAAGGTATCCTTAAATTAAGGACAAATAAATCTCAAAAATATGTGTTACAAATATAAATACACCCAATATAAGTGGATATTAAGTGTAAAACAATAAAAGGTAATTCACACATATTCAATGGATGACATATTCAATGACTACATGTTGAACCCAAAGAAATCGAAATTGGGTTAAAAAGTTCCCTTGACAGCCTAACGGCATCACATCAAAATGAGTTGATGAGAGATAAAAAGTGTATCTCATCACTTGGACATAAAATTTACATCAATAAGGATATATGAGAACATATCCCAACATAACAATATGTAAATTAAAAGACCCAAAAAAAGAAGTCTTTTTTAAAAAAGAGGAGGGTGAAAGGTTCCTTTACCGACTTGGGTATCTTTCAAAACATACACCCCATGAAATAAGGACAATAGATCATTGATGTAAATACTCATAAAAGAAATTATATTACACAAAGAGTATGATAATGGGCAGTACATACACCACTCAATGTAATCTGTGGCAAATGTAGCATAAATCTCACGAGAATAAAAGTGAGATGAAAAATCCCTTACGAAAACTCGCCAGCCTAACGGCGCCACATAAAACATCCTAATATGGATTGATGAGATCAAATAGGGTATCTCATGACATTAAAATAAAATGTACATCAAGAGTAATATAAAAGAACATCCCCCAACATTACAAGGAGGAGTTTAAAAGAAGTGACATAAAGGAGAGTACTTAAAACGAAAGAGAGGGGTTAGATCTCTTACGAAAGTTCGGCAGCCTAAAGGCGCCACTCAAAACTTCCAAAATGGATTGATGAGAGAGAATAGGGTATCTCATCACATAAAAATTACAGTAAGTTTAATATAAAAGATCATCCCAATAACAAGAAATATGAGCTTTAAAAGGAATGACATAAAAGTGTGTACTTAAAAAGAAAGAGAGGAGTAGGATCCCTTACCTCGGGTCCGACTTGACTCGATCGTTCTTTAACGTCCTGAATAATAAACTTGAGTTAATTTCTACTTCCTTAAGAACCTTTTTAAAGTTCTTTATTCCTTTTATATCACTTATTACCATGTCATAAACATTATGTAATCATTTAAGTTAATAATATTTGTTTTGCCGATATTTGGTTCTTAAGTCGAAAGTGGACTTCTTACAATTACATGTTGTTCGTGTGGACAAATGTTTATTATATCCAGAATTTTATTCATTATGTAGATATCATATATGTCATATATATCCAGTATATGCATGCATTTATAACATTACATAATCATTTAGAGGTAAGAAATGAAATGCACCGTTCATGGAGACGGTAAGCCGTACGTACGCATGAACGCTACTTTCATTTCTATTTCGTATTTTATAGAATGGAATAATAATGATATATAGGTATATTATAATTCGAGTATAATATCATATATAATATCATATTTACATCCTTTATACATCCCACATATGGTATTTAACGAATCAAATCACTTTGAGGGGGCGGTAGTCTGCACTTCCTTAAATGAAGATATCGCGTATACCCATAATGGAAGCCAAAAATTTAAGACAAAAATGAAAAATACAGAAGCATAAATAAAACATAAACATATTATATATCATATATAAAAATAGTGACATCATAATGGCCACCTTTGAAGGTGTTAAATGAGTATTGAACAATCATCGTTTCGGGAGGCAGAATTTCACCATCCACGGAAACCGTATGTTCTTTAACCATTTGATGTAGTTGTGTGAGAGTGTAGCTCGAATAAATCTTATAACAACATCCTAGTATATTGAAGATACTGGTGTTGTTACAAAAGAAGTAAATAAAAAGAGTTTATGGGGTTGGAGAAGCAAAATAAAACAAATGAACATGAGAGAATGAATTACCTTTAAAAGTGTAACTCCTTTTGATTTGAGCCTAAAGGCTTCCTTTGAAAGGATTCTACCCAAAGGGAATCCTCTAGGATGAGTAGAGGGATGTGGAGAGAGTAAATTGGCAGGTTTTGGCCGAGCCAAAGTCTTGAGGAGTGGGATAAATGAGGTAGAGGTGGGGGCCTTTTATAAGAGGAGAGGAGGGGTACTTTTGGAAAGTAAAGAAATATTACTTTATTTGAAATTGTGTTTCGGTTTCAAAAGGTCCCACATTGATATAATTCGTGGATAAGGTGATAAGGCTTCTAAATCCACTCATCCAATATGTTTTGGACATGTGTAGTTCATAGATTTTACATTATCTTTCCATTTTATTTAAATCGTCAAATAATGATGTCATCGCTGCATCCTTATTATGTCATAAATAATTTAATTTATTTAATGTCTAAAAATTATAAAAAAAATACTATGATGTAGGAAATCTTTTTATATTTCCAATTAATATTTAGAATCAAAAATATGACTTGTATAACCCCACTTAAAAATTGTTTTAGTAAAACATATCATGTTTGTGTCATTTTTACTTTTACATTAAATAAAATGTTATTTATGTCATTTCCCAAACAAAGTGGATCCATGGGGTCCCCAAGTTGACCCATGGCTTGTCTTGGTCGGCCATGATACAACCAATGAGGGTAAGACATGTGTCAAGCTCATCTCAGTTTATTAAAGCATTATTTTTACCTTAAACTACACTAATTACCACTAATCGCGATTAAAAACTTAATAAGTTACTATTCGCAAAAAAATTATTTTAATCTCATTGAAACAAATTTTACTTCTTAATTACAACCATGTATGTCAGATTTTTGAAAATCAAAACACAATGATGGCAAAATTTCATTTAAATGGAAAATCAGTTTTTATAAGTACCACTTAGTGGTTTCACTATTCATCAAAAATTGAAGTTTTTCAGAAAAATCCCAAAAATTCACCCTAAGCTATATTTGATATTCTGAATTCAAAAATAAAGTCCGTTTTACAAAATTCAAAACATATAAGTCACATTAATTAATTTAATAATTAATTCCCGCTGTCATGACAAATAGCATGTTTTATGAAACAATAAGTATCAAAAGATTGACACTAGTTTAAGTCTGATTTCAAAGTGAAATTGATTCCAACGACCACTATTGGATTTAATGGTAAAAATATTTTATAATTTCACATTAAAACCAATTCAAAATATAATCTAGTCATATAAATAAATTAGATTAAAAAGTGGTTTTGAATTAAAATACAACATTTTACACTATTCATTAAAAAATTGAACTTTATCGGAAAGATACCAAAAATTTACACAAAGTAAATTTTGATGTCCCGATTCTAAATAAGAGTTTTATTTGGTCCAAAAGAATTTTTAAGAGTTAACAAAACTATATTTAATGACGGTTCTCCATCAAAAGGTGATAAGTGAACCTTTAGTGAAAACTAGGGCATATACGCCTAAAATTGAATTCTTTCTGTATTTTAAGCCTTTATCTTTTATTGTATAAATGTAAAAATATTTAAGAACCTATATAATCATATTTTAGTTATTTATATCCATTCCCGCCATTACAACGTCTTCATGTTAACTACCATTTAAAAAAATATTATTTTATTATTAGAGTGCAACGTAAGATTCCCAAGAAACTCATTGTTGCGTGCTGGGTACGCCATCGAGCATAGCATCCCTTTTAAAGTCATATTATTATTTTATTCACAAATATGGATAAATATGAAAATTTCATATTCCTTATTTACCTGGGGTGTTACATCCTTCCCCCCTTTTGGGAATTGCGTCCTCGCAATTTTAAAATTGCGCTTGGAAACATCCTTGAACGTCCCACATCGGAACAAGAGTCGGTAAAACAATCACTTTAAAATAAAGAAAGATAAGCACATAGGTCACCCTAGTTAACCCATACTAGGATTCTAAGTATGAAAATATGGACATGGAGGAGAAAACATAGGGTCATGTTCCGATGGAGAGTGATAGAAAACATGTTTAGGAGAAAGTTAACAATAAGAAAATCACAATCTTGTGATGGGTTAAACGTTGTTGGGTTCCCCAGTAGGAAAAGTTAATAGACAACATTTTTGTTTTAAGTTAATTTTTATTGAGGAATTTATTCATAAGGAAGCATAATCACTTATCTTTTTGACTTTCAACTTTTACTAGATTCTTTAGTCAAACTCATATTTTTTCTAAAAGACGAGTATTTAGGGAGACTTGTTCGCATTAAGAGTACTATAATCAACTTCTAGAGAATCACCTAATCCCCAAAAGATAACTATATACATCCAATGTATTTAGGCTTTAACCAAAACCAAAACCAAAAAGGTTAGTATAAGATCAGATAATCCAGAAAAGGATAACCCCATATAAAAAGAAAATCTATTCTTAATCTCCAAAATTTTTCCAACAAAACCCAAAGTTCAACGAGGACCATCCGATAAACAATTTGTCCATAAAATTATTCAAAGTAAACCAATATAAGATTGAAACCCAAATATTTGAAGGATTTAGTCACATAGTCTTCCAAGTTAAATCGTAACATTTATCTCCAAACAACATCAGTTTCTCCTAAAGTCTCACATTGAAAAGTAATTTTCCTAATAACATATCCTCCAAAATCAACTTACTCTTAATTCATAAAATCATATAACTAAAAAGAATCAGTCAAACTAACCAGGGACTTCACGTAGTCCAGTGGTAGGCGATAAATACCAGTCTCACTTTTGTTGTGGGTTCGATTCCCGCAGCATTGTCCGACGCGACGGGTTGTCACACGGTCTGCGTGTTGTCCTTTTTCCAAAACTATATAATTCTCAAATCATTACCCAAAAAGGGATAAAATCATCAAAAATAACCATAACATAATTTAACCTCAATTTAATCTCATGCCTTTCAATTCAATCATAACATATGGTAACCCATAATTACCTCAAAAGTAAGGATCATATAAACCCTAATGGTTATCTTTTTAATTATTACCTGAACTTCCACATCGATTGGTCATCTCGTACATGATGCATTATAGAACATACCAAGGTTCAAGTGGTTGATCATGACTCCTTGATATTTGGTTTAGAACAACCATGAGTTTCCCCATTGAATCCTCCATTTTATGTCTCTTAATCAGAGAACCACCACAGTTTCCTTCAAACCTGTTGTCTCTTTGGTGCCTGCTAGATCCATCCATTCACTAAAAACAGAAATTTCAGTGTGAGTATATCAACCAAATCATCATGTATTAATGAGGAAGGTAAACACTAAGATACACATACTCATTCACTTTATCTAAAACTATGACTCTTTCTGAAATCCTAACCATTAGGGTAATGTCACTTATGCTTAAAGAATACCCTAACCTCTAAAGTTATCTAAACCGACCTTTGATACCAACTATAAGGCCCCAGCCTTAAACCTTACTTAATATTGAATTAAATGAGTAATTCAAATTGAGGATCTTTTCAGGTTTAGAGTTTTAGAGAATTAAGACATAACTATTACATCTCAAAAGATTAAAAGTAGTCTCTTCTACTCAATTTCCATAAAATAAAAACTCTTAAAAAGAAACATGTCTAGTTTCATGTTTTAGGTAGCATGACTTTCCCTTGATCCCATCCTTGACCCTATTACACACTAAGACCTGTGAAAAACATTTCAAAAACTTGGGATGAGCATAAAAACTCAGTAAGGGATACACAAAGAATAAAAACTGTTAGTTTATCAAAACAAAAAAGTGAACCATGTATACTTTATCAAGGTAATACTTTTCACCATTATGAAGTAGTAAAAAACTCTTCACTGAATAAAATATCATTACTTACCTTTTTGTAACCAAAGGATTACCATAAAACCCATATAAAGAACACATAACATATATAAAGGTAACTTGGGACATAAACATACTTAAGTGGCATAACCATACGGTCGACTCCCACACATATCACTTAATGGAATAGCCATACGACCAATTTCCATACATACTTAATGGAATAGCCATTCGGCCGACTTCCATACCCAATGCATTGGAGGTTATAATGTAACCACCCGTTAAAATGTCCAAGTACCAATATAAAATCATAAAACATAAAACCAATATAATGGAATGATAACATTTCCACATCACAATATATCATAATAGAATCCTTTATCAAAACTATTTTCAAAACCATTTAAAACATTTAATAAAGAGATTTTTGAATCAAAGTGTCCCATACCACCTTGAAGCTTAAAATTTTAAACCATTAATATCCATATAAATAAATCCTTAAAACCATTTTCAAAACATGGATATTAATAAGAACAAATAATTAAAACATTTAAAATGAAATTTTCGTTAAAAGGGTTTTACCAAAATTAGAGACACTTGAATACAATAATTGAGGAATAACATTTAGTCAGAACTTTATAATATCATGAGAATAAATGGATTCATGATATAATATTCCAAAGGACAGTATATACACCATATAAGAGTGAATTGGTGCATAACAACAATGAACCCTCAATAGAAATGTCAAATGTTATGAAATCCCTTATAAAGAAGGTATCCTTAAATTAAGGACAAATCAATCTCAAAAATATGTGTGAAAAATATAAATACACCCAATATAAGTGGATATTAAGTGTAAAACAATAAAAGGTAATTCACACATATTCAATGGATGACATATTCAATGACTACATGTTGAACCCAAAGAAATCGAAATTGGGTTAAAAAGTTCCCTTGACAGCCTAACGGCATCACATCAAAATGAGTTGATGAGAGATAAAAAGTGTATCTCATCACTTGGACATAAAATTTACATCAATAAGGATATATGAGAACATATCCCAACATAACAATATGTAAATTAAAAGACCCAACAAAAGAAGTCTTTTTTAAAAAAGAGGAGGGTGAAAGGTTCCTTTACCGACTTGGGTATCTTTCAAAACATACACCCCATGAAATAAGGACAATAGATCATTGATGTAAATACTCATAAACTAAATTATATTACACAAAGAGTATGATAATGGGAAGTACATACACCACTCAATGTAATTTGTGGAAAATGTAGCATAAATCTCACGAGAATAAAAGTGAGATGAAAAATCCCTTACGAAAACTCAGCAGCCTAACGGCGCCACATAAAACTTCCGAATATGGATTGATGAGATCAAATAGGGTATCTCATCACATTAAAATAAAATTTACATCAAGAGGAATATAAAAGAACATCCCCCAACATTACAAGGAGGAGTTTAAAAGAAGTGACATAAAGGAGAGTACTTAAAACGAAAGAGAGGGGTTAGATCTCTTACGAAAGTTCGGCAGCCTAACGGCACCACTCAAAACTTCCAAAATGGATTGATGAGAGAGAATAGGTTCTCTCATCACATAAAAATTACAGTAAGTTTAATATAAAAGATCATCCCAATAACAAGAAATATGAGCTTTAAAATGAATGACATAAAAGTGTGTACTTAAAAAGAAAGAGAGGAGTAGGATCCCTTACCTCGGGTCCGACTTTACTCGATCGTTCTTTAATGTCCTGAATAATAAACTTGAGTTAATTTATACTTCCTTAAGAACCTTTTTAAAGTTCATTATTCCTTTTATATCACTTATTACCATGTCATAAACATTATGTAATCATTTAAGTTAATAATATTTGTTTTGCTGATATTTGGTTCTTAAGTCGAAAGTGGACTTCTTACAATTACATGTTGTTCGTGTGGACAAATGTTTATTATATCCAGAATTGTATTCATTATGTAGATATCATATATGTCATATATATCCAGTATATGCATGAATTTATAACATTACATAATCATTTAGAGGTAAGAAATGAAATGCACCGTTCATGGAGACGGTAAGTCGTACGTACGCATGAATGCTACTTTCATTTCTATTTCGTATTTTATAGAATGGAATAATAATGATATAAAGGTATATTATAATTTGAGTATAATATCATATATATTATCATATTTCCATCCTTTATACATCCCACATATGGTATTTAACGAATCAAATCACTTTGAGGGGGCGGTAGTCCGCACTTCCTTAAATGAAGATATCGCGTATACCCATAATGGAAGCCATAAAATTAAGACAAAAATGAAAAATACAGAAGCATAAATAAAACATAAACATATTATATATCATATATAAAAATAGTGACATCATAATGGCCAACTTTGAAGGTGTTAAATGAGTATTGAACAATCATCGTTTCGGGAGGCAGAATTTCACCATCCACGGAAACCGTATGTTCTTTAACCATTTGATGTAGTTGTGTGAGAGTGTAGATCGAATAAATCTTATAACAACATCCTAGTATATTGAAGATACTGGTGTTGTTACAAAAGAAGTAAATAAAAAGAGTTTAGGGGGTTGGAGAAGCAAAATAAAACAAATGAACATGAGAGAATGAATTACTTTTAAAAGTGTAACTCCTTTTGATTTGAGCCTAAAGGCTTCCTTTGAAAGGATTCTGCCCAAATGGAATCCTCTAGGATGAGGAGAGGGATGTGAAGAGATTAAATGGTCAGGTGTTGGTCGAGCCAAAGGCTTGAGCAGTGTGTTAAATGAGGTAGAGGTGGGGGCCTTTTATAAGAGGAGAGGAGGGGTACTTTTGGAAAGTAAAGAAATATTACTTTATTTGAAAATGTGTTTCGGTTTGAAAAGGTCCCAAATTGATATAATTCGTGGATAAGGTGATAAGGCTTCTAAATCCACTCATACAATATGTTTTGGACATGTGCAGTTCATAGATTTTACATTATCTTTCCATTTTATTTAAATCGTCAAATAATGATGTCATCGCTGCATCATTATTATGTCATAAATAATTTAATTTATTTAATGTCTAAAAATTATAAAAAAAATACTATGATGTAGGAAATATTTTTATCTTTCCAATGAATATTTATAATAAAAAATATGACTTGTATAACCCCACTTAAAATTGTTTTAGTAAAACATATCATGTTTGTGTAAATTTTACTTTTACATTAAATAAAATGTTATTTATGTCATTTCCCAAACAAAGTGGATCCATGGGGTCCCCAAGTTGACCCATGGCTTGTATTGGTCGGCCATGATACAAAAAATGAGGGTAAGACATGTGTCAAGATCATCTCATTTTATTAAAGCATTATTTTTACCTTAAACTACACTAATTACCACTAATCGCGATTAAAAACTTAATAAGTTACTATTCACGAAAAAATTATTTTAATCTCATTGAACCAAATTTTACTTCTTAATGACAACCATGTATGTCAGATTTTTGAAAATCAAAACACAATGATGGCAAAATTTCATTTAAACGGAAAATCAGTTTTTATAAGTACCACTTAGTGGTTTCACTATTCATCAAAAATTGAAGTTTTTCAGAAAAATCCCAAAAATTCACCCTAAGCTATATTTCATATTCTGAATTAAAAAATGAAGTCCGTTTTACAAAATTCAAAACATATAAGTCACATTAATTAATTTAATAATTAATTCCCGTTGTCATGACAAATAGCATGTTTTATGAAACAATAAGTATCAAAAGATTGACACTAGTTTAAGTCTGATTTCAAAGTGAAATTGATTCCAACGACCACTATTGGATTTAATGGTAAAAATATTTTCTAATTTCACTTTAAAACCAATTCAAAATATAATCTAATCATATAAATAAATTAGATTAAAAAGTGGTTTTGAATTAAAATACAACATGTTACACTATTCATTAAAAAATTGAACTTTATCGGAAAGATACCAAAAATTTACACAAAGTAAATTTTGATGTCCCGATTCTTAATAAGAGTTTTATTTGGTCCAAAAGAATGTTTAAGAGTGAACAATACTATATTTAATGATGGTTGTCCATCAAAAGGTGATAAGTGAACCTTTAGTGAAAACTAGGGCATATACGCCTAAAATTGAATTCTTTCCGTATTTTAAGCCTTTATCTTTTATTGTATAAATGTAAAAATATTTAAGAACATATATAATCATATTTTAGTTATTTCTATCCATTCCCGCCATTACAATGTCTACATGTTAACTACCATTTAAAATAATATTATTTTATTATTAAAGTGCAACGTAAGATTCCCAAGAAACTCGTTGTTGCGTGCTGGGTACGCCATCGAGCATAGAGTCCCTTTTAAAGTCGTATTAATATTTTATTCACAAATATGGATAAATATGAAAATTTCATATTCCTTATTTACTTGAGGTGTTACATATAGAGGTCAATTACACTATCTCCGACTAATTTTAATTTTATACTAGCCACTTGTCACACAAATATCTTGAAAAATAGAAACATTTATATGAGTAATTTAATTTAATGTAAATTATATTTTTTAAAAATTAATAGATAATAAGTCTTAACATTATTATTTGAAACATATTATCTAATTTAACACATTTGATTTGTCCTTGAATTAAAGTACTATTTTTAAATTTTTATTGTAAACATGTATTTTATTTGTTTATCTTGATTGGATAAATGATATCTTCATTAATTCATGTGAACCAGAGTTATTAAAAATATCTTAATAAAATGTTTTATGTAATAATTTAAATTAGGAATTGTTTATAAAGTCAAGATAAGTATTATCGTATCTATAACATTCAGAATGAGAATTTCTAGGATAATTGTAATCATATATATCTGGATAATTTTTACTTAGGATATGAAAATTATAAATTCATTAAATAAATCCATAGATATTTAATTTTTTACTCATTTGATTATTTATCATTTGATTCATGTAATGTTTTTATTGGGAATAGTGAAAAAACAACTGTGATAAATAGTGAAAGGGATACAATATAGTATGGTTATATAGATAGTGTCATTTGTAGATCATTATGTATGCATGAATGATGTGGTTCTAGGAATTTTGTTACATGTAATGATGACTTTATTCCTCATAGTGATATGTTTTAGATTAGAAATATGTATATTTTTTTGAATATATCAGATTGTTTTAAGATGAATTATATAATCATCTAGTAAGGGAATTTAAGAATATCTGATCTTATTAGGGCGGTAAAAACATAATCCTAGAATGCATACTATCTTTATAAGATTATGTAAATGTTTCACAACTCCAATATTATCAAAAAATTAAATGTAATTGGTTTACGGAATATAATAATCATACATAAATATAAATTGTTCAATCAATGATGAGTTTCGGTGACATTCATTTCTCATTATAGTGTTACACACAAGAAACTGCAGCAATACGATCAAACATAATTCCATCTAAATAATTCATAAAGAAACTACAAGAGATATATACTGGGAAGGGTACCAAAATATATTTTATGAGGATTTAATAATTAAGATATTATGTTTAAAATTTTAATTATGAAAATATTGACTCTAAATTTGATATTTTATTATTTGTTGGTTATCCCATTGAAACCAGAGGGTATTATTTCTATAACACAAATAAAAAAAATATTTTTTCCAAGAAAGTTCTTTTCAATTAGAAGAGAGACATTATTCTAGATTTTAGTGAGATCAATGTAGAATTTAGAAATGCAAAAGTAAGAAAATAAGATAGTTACTTTAGATAGAGTATGACATAATTAATAAAAGAATAATTGAAATGACTAATCTCATGTTATAGAAGAACCTCAATGGTCTGATAGGACTTATCACGATCCAAGGAGTTATGAATTTTTCTTCGATAATGATGATGGATTATTTTTAATATGATATGACATAAATTTGAACTATGAGACAATATAGATTTATAATTATGATAGGTGGTTAAAATATATTAAATCTGATACATAATTAATAAACAGAATACATTTTTTAATATAGTGGGTGGACCAAAATTGGTATGACACATTAGGTGTTATAGGGTTTTGAATAGGAAATGTCACATATATCACAAATTAAATCCATATAAATCACTGTTCATGGTAAAAGGTCATAAAAAATTTATTGTGCTGATTATGAATAATCCTTTTGAAAAATTGTTATGAAATGGTACATTAGTATTTATATATACATGTTATCTCAATTTGATGATGAGATATGTAAAATCAATTAAAAAATTATTTATGTAACCAATAGTTTCTCATGAATGAATTTATGTTATACCCGAATGGATTTTGATGTGAGAAATGATAATGTTAAGGTATAAAAGAATTAGTGGTTCAATTTGGGGTTGAATTACATTTATGGAAGTTAAAATATCTAAATTTATTATGGAATCTCATATTTTCCATTCATCAAGACTATGGTTTATTATTGTGTGTATAATAGAGTTTGTGGTAGTAATCTTATATTTTTAATATCATATATTGATGACATATTTATATTCTAAATTGAAATCCAAATACCTCATTTTATAAAAGTGGGGTAGTGTAAATGTTTCTTATAGAATGAAATGGGTGAAATAATTAATTTAATTGGTATAAATATAGATAGATATAATTAAACAAATTTGGATAGACTATGTCGTAACACATATATCAGTAAATTAATAAAGTAATTGAAAAAGGAGATATCAATAAAGGATTCATTAATGGTGTGTTATGGAATGATTCCAAGGAAGATTTAGTTTCCTTATAAATTCTATGAAAGGATTAATATGATTCTTTATGTGTCTTATATAGGATCTATCATGTATTCTAAGTGGTGTACTCATGTTGATATTTCTTTTAAATTTATAATCATATGTATATATCCATAAAATATTTTTGACAACCATTTTATTTCATTAAAAACATCATCAATCAGTTTCTAATTACTATGTATATATTAATAAACTCAGTTGGAGTGGATGAAATATGTCAATATGGTTACATATACTGTAGTTTACAATCCAAAACAATAAATGATATGTGTAATAAATCTTGTTTTTGTTTTAACAAGATTGTGTAGAATCAATTGGAATAGTCCTTATAATTCGATTATATAAAATTTAAAAACATTATTAGATTACATCACTTTATTTATTTCTATGATGGAAATAGATGAGGTCATGAATATCTAAACCTGATGATTTTCATGTTATCCAGGGCGAAACTGACACTTAATATTACAATAATAGGGATGTTTATAAAGATTGGGAACCCTAGTTTAAGCAGAATACCAAAATCATCCATTTTAAATACTATATCATATAAGAGATCATTGGTAGAGGTGATTTAATGTTCAGTTGGGGGAAATAATAATAGAATGTAACAAATATATAAACAATACAATTATTATGGTAACAAAATATTTGACTTATTGAATATATTGTAGTAATACACATGAAATATTTTTTAAGATGGATTAAAATGTTTCATGTTATTATAATAAAGTAAATATCCATTTATCATTCTGTTATACATGATAAACAATATTTCACAACTGAAATTATAATTTTATATATAATGAGAACCATCATATAATGAGACCATACTTATGAATGTTTTAAAACAACTTATCTAATATGGGTTTGGTTATGTTTTTTTATAATCATGTTGTTTGTTGGAGAACAATATAAAAGAATTTCAATAACATGCCTTCCATTTAATGATATATGATTAGTAGTTGAATTGGACTGGGGAAAGGAATATTAATTCATATTTGAGTCATTTATGATGTGTTCCGCTTCATAGATTAGATACATGATACGATTTCATTTATATGATGTGTGATATTATTTATACTCAATGGCTTGGAAAATATATTTTTAGTTATTAGCAAATAATGAGTTTGTTATATTAGATTAACATTATGTATATGTACTAATGACTCAATTCCATGGAATATGGATTATATAATTGTATATTTGATCTATATGAGTTATATTTTGATAGATATATTTTAATATAGATATGGTAATTATTCGAGGTGATCCCACCAGACCATATAGAAGATTGAATAATAGTGACACTACACGAGAAGGAACTCATTTCATTAATCATTGAAGTAGGTATTTTAGTAATTTTTTAATTTATAATAAGGGGCACCAAATCACGTTTTTTTTCATGCATAAAAATAAATGTTTGGAAAATGTTTTTGTAAAAAAATGAGTATTTGATGTAGAATTTTATCCATAATATTTTTTAAGAATTCAGTCACACATATGTTTCTCTGTATAAATCCCTTTGGAGTTTGAATTCATACGAGAGAATGATGGATGTGTACTAATTCATGCATCCCTATGATTCATGTATAGATCCATTTTGTTAATGAATTATTTAAATCATATTATATTATCTATAAAATTTACTTTTATTGTAAGGAAATTTGTCATGTATATTATCATAAATTTGATTAATTAATATATAATAAAAATATATATGATTTTTATATTATATTAATAATACATGATATAAATATCTAAACTATTACATGTAATGATATTTCTACATCATTTATCCCGAAAGATTTTATTTTTATTTATAACCAAAGGAGGGTTTATTAAAATAATTTTATATATTCATTATTGTGTTCATTGAATGTAACACCAAACAATAAGTGACACATATGATGTGTTGTGAATGATGATCAATGGGATTCACTTATAGACGATAGTTGGTTATTTTTAATGGGGGTGATAATTGTGTAAGGATTATGTTGGGATCATAAATTTCATTAAATTACAATTAAAATTACTTATTTCAAAAGGCTTACAAATATTTTGAGAGAACTCACTACCACCCCATTGAGATATTGGGTATCATTATAAATAACTTTTAGATTAACATGTTGGTGTATCCTCATAAAATAGTGTTATATTTATTCAACTACTCTAGATGGTACTCAATAAGAATAATCCATAATTCATGAATATAGATGATGTGGTTGTTTTACACATATTATATGTCCTATATTTTATAATATAATTATTAATTTATTTTCTTCATGTATAGTCAAACAATGTTTGTGGTGTTTTCTAATCCCAAAATGTATCAGATGTTAATATGAAATCCTTGACAGAAAAAACATGCTGCAGATATTATAGAGGCCCCCATATAATAGAAACGATTTACGTAACACAACCAAACCATCAAAAAAATGTATCACTATACATATATGTAACAATATAAATTATTTTAGAATTTATATTTACAGATAAATATATTTCTATATTTTAAGTGACCAAACAAATTGATGACAACAATTATAAGTGACAACTGTCATAATAAATTTCACACGTTATATTAAAATAATGGATTAGATATTTACATATGTTACCCTATTACATGTGAGAATAATCATAATATTCACCTTTATTGAAATATATAAACATATTTGAACATTAATATAATCATCATTAAAATTTAAATATCTTTAAAATATTATAAAATACATATTGAAGTAATTGATGATTGAAAATAATAATGTCAATAACTGTAATATATATTGAGTTATTTTTTAAAATGTAATTCACATTATACGAAAATTTATTATTTATGATATGAATATTATATATAGAAGTATAATATTGAAAAATATTCAAAAAATGCATGTCCAACATTAAATATATGCATAACAAATTTTCAACACATGCATGTTGAATTTAAATATATATATATATATATATTATATTTTAGAAATTATCTATATATAGAGTCAACAAATTAATAATTCATATACATGACATGGATATTTAATATAATACTATCTATATAACCAATATTTTATATTTTTTATAATTTTGTTCTAAATAATAATATTTTATATAAATATATTGATATTTATGGAATGAATATGAATTTAAAATGTATTTTTGAAAATTTTAATACATAATATAATTTGTTTTTTTATAATGTATGTGAATTTATAATAAAAATACATTTATTCATATTTTGTATTGTATTCTTATATAAATGTAATATTTTTTTAAAATTATTTTAATATAGATATATGAATTAATTTATACATAAGATAATATATTGCGATATTATTCTAAATTTTATAATATATAATAGATTTTTGTATTTGTATAAAATAAGATCATAAATTATATATATTAAAATTATGTGGGAATGTATTGAAATTAATGTGTAAATTTTAAATAATAAATTTGGATGTGAAAATCTTAATACATCTAGTATCTATTAATTTATACAACACATAATCCTTCCAAATGAACACATATTCATTTATAGTGTGATGTATTCTAGAAATAATTTCATAAATTTTGTAAATATTTTAATTTAGAAATAAATTGTTTTAAAGAAAAATGAAATTTGAAGATTTAAATATTATTTAACTATATTGTTGTAACATTATATTTTTAGTCATCACATGTACATTTTTAGTGAAACAATAGTTATATATTTCTATAGATAGTGATGGTTTTGAATTTCAAATAAATTTTAACATATTATATTTTGTGAAATATTAAAATAATAAATAAAATAATCACTACAAATGATATGAATGATTTCAATATAGATTTGGAAGTTTGTAAGATATATTTTGTATATAAATAAAAAAGTATATTTTTTTGTATTTATTATTTATAAAATTTTGAAAATAGAGACACAAAATAGAATCATGTGAATAATAAATAATTTAAAAAAATGGATTTTATAGTTATGATCTAAAACATTGAAACATAGTGAATATAAAAAATAAAAATCAATGTGAATGATATTAATTTTTTAATTTATATGTGAATTATTAAGGACACTTATGTGTTCATTTGTATATGAAATTTTAGTTAATGTTCTACATGTACACAAATGATGTATTCAAAAACCACTATTCAATGGATATATTTAAAGCATATGAGTTTGAAGAAGAAAATTGATATATATATATATATATATATATATATATTGATCATAATTTATGTTCAAAATTACAGAATAATTAATATTTAAGATATATAGAAATTATTATTTAATTGTAATATTCCATAAAAGTATAAAAAAAATACATTAAATATATAGAATAGAAATAAAAAGTGTGGATAATGTAATAATAATGTTGAATTTATCAACAATATTATCAGAATATTGGTTCTTATATGTAAATATGTTTAATATTTTTTGTATAATAATTTTTAAGATATAAATATTTTTTGATGAAATAGTATAATAATTATTAATGAGACAAACCTTTCTTAATAGATTTAAATAGAATTATATATTTTTTAGTTTCTTAATGTGTAATTATATGAAAAATATTCTTAATATATTATATTACAATAAAGAATCACCTATATAATTTTAAAATGGTATGAAATATAAAAAATAAATAGTTTCTTATAATAGAAAAATACATTAACAATTAAATAATAAATACTAAAAATTAATAAGTGACTAATGATTACTCAAGAATCCAAACTCTCAGTTTCTGAATATAAAAATAAAAAAATTAATATAAAGTATAGATAATATATTCCAAAATGTTTAGAAGTAGAATAAAAAAATTATATAGATAATGGTTGAAATATCATTCATCTACTTGAAACATAATAATCCCATTATTTATACTATCAAATATCTTCTAATACATTTATCTTTAAATAAATTGTCACTCTTCCCTATCATGATAGACACACTACATTGATAAAAAATTAACATTGATATTTTATAGAAAATACACTATTTTGTTGTCATGGAATATAATAAACCAAATTGAAAAATTTATATATAAATATTCTTATCAGAAAAAATTATTTATTAGTTAATATCAAATTGGTATATAGTATTTTTTAAGTCATTTAATGATCCTAAAAAACACATTATCAAAAATAGTTATTTTCATTTTTTAACATACATTACAATTAAATTTTATTATATTTATAAATTTCATTTGAGTAATAGGGTAAATTGTTTTAAATAATGATGTTAATATTATCATTAGTTAATGTTGTCACATTTTTCTGAAAATTAATATATTTTCTGTGAACAGTGATTATAAAGATTTTCTAAAAATAGATACTTGTTTTTCTTAAATCAATTATTTTAAAGTAATAAAATAATTTTTCAATATAATATTGCTTTAAAATAAGTCAAATATAATTAGAAATGTCATAATTATTTACAAATTAATCAACATTATGCATTATTTATTTATAAGTTTATTTTTGGGCTTCATACGAATTTTTTGAAACCTTTTTTTTATGGATTTATTTATTTATATAAATATTTATTATTCCACTTATAGAAATTGAATCTCAAAAAAACGATTCAATATTTTTTCCTCATTAGAAAATTTGGTATATTAGTCAATTTTGTTTTAGAAAATATAAATCATAATTAAGGAAAATGATTTTTTTCATCTATAAGGGTATAATTGGTGAATCTCAGGTATAACTATGAGATTAGAACTGAAATTAAACCTAAAATTTAGCTATATTTCATTTAATTTGCTTATTATTTTTACCAAATTTATATATTAAAAATAGGTATTATTTAATAGTTTTATTTGATGAAAACCATTATAATGTTTTATGATTAAATACCAAAATGAAAGTCTCTTGATTTAAATTTCAAAAATATTTTCACATATATATATGAATTTTTTATGGAAAAATAAAAAATATACATTCCAAAAAACTAAAAAAAATTTAAGATGTCAATTTATTTTCAATTTATATTAATGGTATAACAACCTTAAATTGTTAAAAAATGCTAAAACATTTATTGTGTTTGTATACTAAAGGATTTTAAAAACATCAACAATAATATGTTTTTGATTAATTATCGATACAACTGTATATTCTAGGTCATAATATTTTATCATTGGTTGATAAATATTTTATATAATAATTAATTACCTTATAATTATATCCTTATATTTTAAATATTTTAACAATTATTAAAGTGTCATAAGTTGTACAATATCTAATATAATTATTTGAAAATGTATTAAATAATAAAAATAATGAAAAATAAAAACGAGTAATAAATGTGTGTTTGTTTCATCTATTTAACATTTTGTATCACATCCATACCTTTGAATTAAATTTAAAAACCTTTAGTGTTGACAAAATTGTTACATCCTTTGTGATTATTTTATTTTACTAATGGGTAAAAACATGATAATTATAATCACCCATAAACCTATCAAAATTTTATTTTTTAAGGGATTTAAACATAATAGTTTATTATCATAAAACATTTTCCACATTTTTACACTTTCCCAAGGAAATGAATTTGTTGTATGTAAATAATTTTGGAA
The DNA here is from genome assembly GCA_963277665.1 of Viscum album. Lineage (NCBI taxonomy): Eukaryota > Viridiplantae > Streptophyta > Magnoliopsida > Santalales > Viscaceae > Viscum > Viscum album. Next base: position 852,133,323 of record OY728143.1, on the reverse strand, counting down.
AATCCATGATCTTGATTTTCGTTTTTATAAAACGACAACACATTTCCTCTATTACCAACAAAAAATGAAGACAAATATCTAAAATAACCTATAGAAAAATTCTTCTCAACACCCTTATCAATGTTTTCATGGTCCTAGTCTCTTTAAAAGACCATATAGATAATTCTTATGAATAAATCTATATGAGGTCTCCCAAATAAGAGAAAATATGATTTATAAAACCGTTTCATTTGAAATCTAATTTTACCACATTCAATTCTATCAAACCCATTTTAATATAAAAACAAAATTTACTTCAACATAATTTTTTTTATTATATATATTTAATAACCATTACCCTTATCATTGTCCACCAATTGTGATTCAATTACATTAATCTTGTGGATGTGTGGACTACCACGACCAAGATGCAATGTGATTTGCTTTTCATTTTCACAACATAGATAAAATATTGATAAATTTAATAAATATATACTATATATATAATATAGTAATGAACATTTAAAGCTATATTATTACTATTTGTTTTCATTTCATCCATCATAATGGTAAAACATCCTACATGTAAATGAATGGACAACAATATCTATGAAGTGATTTATTGATTTTTTAGCCACTACTTTTTATGAAAAGATATAGAAGTAATTTTAACAAGTAAATATGAAAATAAATACAAGATTAATATTCTACATATTATTAAGTACCATAACTGTTGACCTAAACCATGCATGAAAAATAAAATATTTTCCACCAAGAATATAAATTTAAATAAAGAATGATTAATTTTTTTTGATAAAATATAATAATAAAACAATATATCTTATGTATGAATATGGTTCCATATTATATAAATAATAAATATAAAGTAATTATATAATATGTTTAGACTAATATAAATTATGATGAGACTCAATGTAAGGATTCACACTACCAATTTTTATTTCCATAGGTATTACTAAGTCATCCTAGACCATCTAATTCTAATATTATATAGGTAATGTCAAATAATTATTGAATGTTTTATTCAATCGTTTTTGAATGAAATTAATTTCATAACAAAAAAATCACGTCATTGATTAACTCACCCCTCAAATGTAAGATCATTGTAAGAGTTTATCATCTTAAATATTTTTATATGAGACATATGACATATTCATCACGTTTTTATTTTGTTTACTGTATATATTTTACATGATTGTATTTTATGGTTGTTATAAATAATATATTTTTAAAAATTACATATAATATTTTACTATTAATGAGATTTTTATTTCAGTATTACCAATGTGGAATGGGATGGTGTTCAAAACATTATTTTTTTCAATATTTTAAATAATAATTTTCATCAATCTAATCATTTTCAATCTAATTATTTTAACACCATATATTTTATTCTATATAGATAATTACAATAATATTTATGTATTAGTACCATTTTCCATATATGGTAATTAATGTGATCTATGAATATTTTTTATTGAATACGTTAAATTGTTTCAAATTTGGTCTCGATAATATTCTTCGACCTCTATACTAGTAAAAAATAACTTATTAAATATCATTATTATAGATATTTTTTTAAAAGATATCAGTTTAAATACTATTTATTTTATGTGTAATAATTTTTAAAGGGATTTATCTAAAACATATTTTAATATGTTTTTTTATATGTTTACAAATGCGTGATAGAAATTTTTATTTAATGTTATATGAAATGTATATCTTTTTAACCCATTAAAATAATTATTTTATATGAAAATTAAATTCGAATTTTCCATTCTTATTTTCAAAGAGTATATTTTTTTAAATAATTTATAAGGTTAAATTTAAATGATCTTGAAACAAAAGGATATATTCTCATATTTTCATTATATTTTTAAAATGGTATTTAAAAATCATATTTTATATATGATGACATAGTTTAAGTATTATTATAAATTACGAGGGGTATGTTAATATGATACCACTAACTTTCATTCTATGGATGTCTTCTGATGATGCTAATTTAAGGTTGATTATTTGAATCCTATTTTATTATTATGGGTTATTTATGTCCTGGTTAAATCAATTTGAATGTAGATTATTTTACAATGTTTATTATTCAATTATAAGATGAAATTATTATGAAATATATTTCTTTTCCATCGGTTATACTATGATCATATGTTTAAACTGTTATGATCGTTTCACACACATATGTATATTGTAAATTAGGTGATGGGTGGTGACGCACACCTGTCATAGAGAATGGAAAGAAATTTTTTTAAATATCCTATGTGTATTCTAGTGATTAACCATGTGATGTATCATGAAGAAGAGTGCACATAGAATTAGTTTGTCACTTTTAAACGTGGGTAAAAATGTTCTGTTTTTTTTAAATTAAATTCAAAATTTAAATGATTGAAAAAAAAATGATATTAAAAAGGTGATTAGGTCATGGTAAGTATCCTAATTTTAATGTTATCATTGTTTAATTTTATTCAAACCTCTTATTCTTAGTTGATCAAAGTGAGTTTCCACAATCGTTTCGTCTCATTTCCTTGGTAAAATTATAATGGTAAGAGAAAACCTTACCAAGATCTCGGTTTGATAAACTCTCATTCCATGTGTAAGATATTTGTATTAAATATCCTTAATTGACATGGGCAATACCTGATCGGGTCTTGTTTATCACAGACAATCAAGAATATTCACCACCCCTTTTATAGGTACTGACGATTGTCGAGTACTTTATCACTAATCCCAACTCTATTCCATCGTATATAAACCCTAAAATTATGGATGGAGATAATGATTATTTTACCAAGGAAAAAAATAAATAATGGTATTAAAATTAAATAACTATCACACATGATAACAAAATCCGCTATATGAAATTAAAAACAACTTTGAAGAAAAACTAAATTTCATTCAATTACATCCAAGAACACAATAATTACAAAATAGAAAACCAACCCTTCCCCAATATATCCATATGTTTACCCCACCATGGTAAGGGTAATCCAGATGAATGAAGAAGAATAAGGCATTACAAAACTATGAAAATGAATATAAATAAAAGAGAATGTCTAAATATTATCCTCCTTGGTGTCCCATAAAGAATAGGATGGAATTAGAGATTCTTTAAGAGGGTGGTGGTCTCCTCCTTTTATAGCCAAAATTTTCCCCTAGAATGTTGATGCGTTTTATCCACAATAATGACATCTTAATGAATTGATCCCTTCTTGAATGTTGTTCATAATTATCTTGTCCATTTACCCTCAAAATATCAGCTTATTTGTACATGTAATACAAGAGTTATGTTTGTTTTACTCACATTTTATTCTATCTAGTCAGATACGCCAAATCAAAAACCTCTGGATTACGATGCTATAATTACCATTAAAACGTCCAATTCTCATGTCATTCCCTTCTTAAAAGATGTTCTATAACTACTTGCTAGTCTACCCACCGAATATCAAAATAATTGGCACAACCAAAAAAAATTATAGACCCCACACACAAAATAGACATAACTATAAACAAATTTCATGAGACAACTTGTGAGCTTCTTTTGAGTTTTGATATGGTCGATTCATCTTTTGTTCCAAAAATAGTAAATGAAGCACTCGATGTGTAGAATCTAGAAGAAAATATTTTTTAAAATGGATTAGTATAAAATATGTTATGGACAAACTATAGGAATAATTTGAATTAGTTAAAAATATGAAATTGTCCATTTTAACTGTTTATCTCAAAATAACACTGATATCATAAAAATGATGAAAATAATCTTAGAGTAACACTTTTTTGGGTTTAAAACAAGTAAATTATACATGAATTTAATTAAAAATATTTTCTCTATTAATTCCCTCACACATAGCACTTGGACTCTTGGACAAGTACCACTCAAATGAAATTAAATTCAAAACACATATCAAGGAGATCTACCAAATCCTTAAAAATAAAAAAAAGAAATCATGCATCATCAAAAACAATTATATCAACTTCTCTATTTTAGATATTAATATATTTCTACTTCATTTCATATCCCATGTACACTAAACACCTACCTCACATTAATTTTCTCTCATCTCACAAATGTAAATGTTGAACAAGGATTTTCTTATCCAAACTCACACAAGAGCCACTATAGGCTTGATAAATTCTTACTTCTCCACCCAATGTTAGTCAAGGACATGTGTTTCTAATGAGGACTTTTCATTATTTTTATGTGGCTTCTGGTTGGTAGTATTTGGATGTTAAAAATTTGGCGACCAAAAAATGAGGGCTTGGCTCTTTTTGAAGCAAAATTACAGGATTCTAATTTTCACTCAAGTATGGTCTCATTCTCTTCCCCTTTGTAGAAAATAGTTTCCAACATCATTCAATAATCTCGGGATTTCAGCACAAAAAATTTCAATCTTTTCAAACATGATTCTTTTGAAATATCTAGATCGGAACAACTTTCTTTTTACGACAGAATCTTCAGAAAGGCACAACTTCTCTTATCATTGAAGCTCTAGAAAGAAAAAAATTTTACCAAAATTAAATATTCAGTAGAAACATCAGCTCTTAAACATTTCATATTCCACTAAAACCATCACCAATTGAGGTAGTACACGACAAGACATCTTCCCCCACACTTAAGTTCAACTAGATCATGCAATTTCACTTCAAAAGCATGTTGGATGGAAAAAATTGTCTTGTAATGTGGCTAACATAACAATATATTCATGGATACTATGAGTTAAAATGATTAATATATAAGGTAGTCCATAATTAAAACGATTATTTTGAAAAGGGGCTTCAAACAAAAAAAAATGCCTCAATCATTTAAATCACATGTACCCCAAACCCTCTCGTTATGAAAGAAATAAATCAAATTCTGGTTAAATCAATCATGTTCTGGTTCTCTCTATATATGAGGTGAATGAAAATAATATGACAAAATTGTTCTGAAGCCTCGAAAAAATGTGATTTCAATGATATAGACAGTGAAATATTACATGGGATAAAAAAATCAGTGTACATTTCATGATATTCCAAAAGATTTGAACCTAAAAGAAAGTCATTTCAGTATTAATTTAAACTCAGTTTCATTAAATATATTAGTTCACTCATTGAAATGGGTTTCAAAAATGATAATGATAATCATTTTAGTACAAAAGATACAAAAAACACAACAAATATAGATAAATAACCTCACAAAAAGTTGAAAACACGCATTTTTTTAAAACAAACACAAATTGAAAATTCTACGCTACAAATTTTCCCTCCCCAACAATAAATTGATGTAGTGTCCATAGTGAATTAAAATGGATTTAACATGTAAGAATATTTTATATTGATTCACAACAAAGAATTAAGTATAAATAAGTGGTACAACCTGATTTATTTTCAGTGCAACATTGAGTTAAACTCCTAATTGTTGCACTATGAAAACCTAAAAATAAAAGAATACATAAGATATTTATTGATAGAAATGAAAATAGAAATATGATGAGAATATAATTATAAAACTTGGTTTAATCCCCCCAAGTTGGCCCTGGGTTTTGACTGCCTCCATAGGGGTAGTTCTAATCATTTATCCCCAATCTGATAGTGGGTGAGGTTTCATGCTCATGAACTAACAAAAAATTTTCTTCCCATCATGCACTTGTTACTTTTTGTTGAGGACTTCATTGATATAGAATACCACATCCATCCATATTATAATGGGATACAACACGCATGGTGGGATTAGGACAATGAATGAGTCCACCTCTTTATTGGGTTTCACATGAACAACATCTTCTTTATTCTCTAGTGGTCGCTGAAGGTATGATACACCTATGGAAAAATTAAAGGGAATGTCAGAGTTTAATTCTATTTGAAAAAAATTAATTCCTGAAGAATCAATATAAAATTATTCCCATCCAATGTAAGTAGGTTGTGTCTCATTTTCTTCCAAAAACCCATTTTGATCATCTCATGTACTCCCTCCATTAAATGTTCAACAGGTTTTGGGAGCTCCAGATGTTCCTCTTCAGATGCATATTCTCCCTCCAAGGAAATAAAAGTGTTTGGTGAATCTGAAAAAATAAAACACGTGGAGATAATACTTAATTTATTTTCAAACAAACCAAATGATAATGAGTTTATAAAAATATAATCTTCCTAAGTTTGTCTGCCTTCAATTGCTTCTTCAATGGTAGGTTACACATGAAGTTTAATTTCCATAAATAGAGGTAGGTAGTCAGAATCCTTTATCTTCTCTTCAAATTCCACTACATGGTTGGTTTCATCCTTCAATGTTGTTAAATCATATACATTATGAGTAATAGTTGGATCAATAAGTTCCTCACACTCATTGTATAAGTTATCCATATCATTTTGATCTTCCATATGTCTTTCAATTGTTTAATCTTCTTCATCACACTTCTAGAAAAGGAGGTTATAGCCACGGTTTTCTGAAACTGTGGCTAGTTGTTTTTTTTCAAAATCTATAGCCACTATTTCACCCAAACTGTGGCTATGGGGTCTTTTCCAAAGGATTATAGCCACGGTTTGGGTGAAACCGTGTCTATGCGGTCATTTTCAAAGGGTTATACCCATGGTTTGGTTAAACCGGGTCTATAGGGTTGGTATATAGCCACGGTATTGGTTAAATCGGGTCTATAGGGTTAGCTATAGACACACCAATAGGTTCCATGACAAGCTGGGACCGTGGCTATAGGTTATAGCCACGGTTTTCACCCCTATAGCCACAATTTATGACCCTGGATATAGCCCAATTATTCAGTAGTGTCAATCTCCTCTAATTTGGATTGATCTGGGCTCAAATGATCTTATATTAATTTCTTCAAGCCCTCCTTGGGTTCTTCAACATGAAGGATTTGTGGGGATTCTTCTTCAATCAATATTTCTAGTTCTGGTTCTTATTCTGGCTCCATTTATTGATCCTGGGATGCATGTAATTGTTCAGCAATCCTCTATATTGTGGTCTCCAGATTTTGAACTATTTGACTAATTCATTCAAATTGGTCATCAAGATCCTTGTGAACTTCTTCTTCTTGGTTTTTCACTTTGGATATTTCTTTAAAAAATTCTAGAAAATACTCCTAAAGTTCAATTATTAATCTCTACAATCCCTCCAACACTGGGTAATCGATATTTTCATTAATGTTTTCAATGAGATCATTGAATTCATCATCAGTGATGATTTGGAATCGAGCACCTTAAATTTGATTAGCCAAGAAAGAAATTCTATACTCTATAGACCATGGTGATTCAATAATTGGTTCTCGCACTTGGGGGTAATTTTTCAATGAAATAAAGAAATAATCATTTGAAAACAACATGCAATATTTTTTGATGTATTGAAATATTTACAAATAAATTGTGGCAGTACCTCCCCGAAAGCGGTTCCTAGTTTCGATGTACGTCTGTCGTAGGGTCTTGAAAAACAATATTATAAATATCTTAAGTGTAGTATATTGATTAACCCTAGGATTTCTCTTCTATAGTAGTTCATACAAAATCTGTTTTTCACTTTTAAACGAGGGTAAAAATGTTGTTTTTTGTAAAGGAAATTTTAAATTGAAATGATTGAAAAACTACTATTTTCAAAGAGTGATTAGGTCGGGGTCGGTTTTATAATTTCAATACAATCCTTGTTCAATTTAATTAAAACATCTTCTTCATAGTAGATTATTGTGTGTTACCATAATCATTTCCTCTACTTCCTTGGTAAAATTATGATGGTGACAGAAAACCTTAACAAGACCTCAATTTGGTCAACTCTTTTTCCATGTGTAAAATAATTGTGTTAAATATACTTAATTGACATGGTAAATACCCAATCAGGTCTTGTTTATCCTAAACAATCAAGAAAATTCACTACCCATTTACATGCACTGACGATTGTCATGTACTTCACCCCTAATCCCTGGTCTCTTTCATCGTATATAAACCAGAAATTAGTGGAGGGAGATAATGATTATTTTACCAATGAAAAAATTAATAACATAATTAAAATTAAAGAATGATCATACATGATAATAAAATAAACTATATGATATTGAAAAAAAAATATTTAAGAAGAATGAAATTTCATTCAATTATGTCCATGAACTCAAGCATTGCAAAATAGAAAACCAACTCTTCCCCAATCACTCCAAATATTTACCCCACCATGGTAAGGGTAATTGAGATTAATGGGGAAGAATAAGGCATTAAAAAACTAAAAAAAAGAAAATAAATAAAATAGAAAGCGGAAAATTTCTTCTCCTTGGTGTCCCATATGGAATGGTATAGAATTTGAGAATCTTTGAGAGGGTGGAGCTCTCCTCCTTTTATAGTTAGAATATTTCAACATAATGTAGATGGATTGTAGCTCCATTAAATTATGTAATAACTTATTTATCCTTTCTTTAATGTTGTTCATAATTCTCTTGGGCGTTTACCCTCAAAATATCAGTGGATTTGGAAAAGTAATCTGAGAGTTATGCTTGTTTTACTTACAATTTATTTTTCCTAATCAGAGATTCCAAATGGCAAACCTTTGAATTAGGATGCTTTAATGACCCCCAAAACGGCCAATTATTGTGGCCTTACCTTCATGAAAGATCTTCTAAATCATCTTATGCGTTCTCCAACTAATATCACAACAATTTGGCCCACCAAGAATTAGTTATGGGCCCCACACCAAAAATCGGCAGAACTCTAAACAGTTTTCCTGAGAAAACTTGTGAGCTTCTTTTGAGCTTCAATATGGTCGATTCAGATTTTGGTCCAAAAATTTTAAATGAAGCACTAAAGTTTTAGAATCTGGAAAATAAATAATTTAATAATTTGGATTAGTGTAAAATAAGTTATATCCAAACTACAGAAATAATTTAAAATAGTTAAAAATACGAAATGGGACATTTTTAATGCTCAACTCAAAATAACCCCAACATCTTAAATATGAAGAAAATAATATTAGAGTAAAACATTTTTGGGTTTAAAAAATTTAAATTCTGTATAAATTTAATTTAAAATATTTTCTCTATCATGTGGTCTTAAAATAATATAGTTAAACAATCAATTTGGTAGTGATGTATAACTATTTAGAAAACAATTTTATGTTTGAACCTAATTTTGAATGCCAAAATTATTTAAAAACAATTGTCAAATTTTTTTCAGGGAACTATTCATATGTACATAATTATTTTTTAGGACCTAATTTTATAACCTTCATATAATGGTTGATCTAATTATAAATAATAAAATTTCCACAAATGTATTATCTTATGTTTGTCCATATTCTTGTGATTATGTAATTCTCACATATAACAAGATTGATTACAAATTGTTATGTTCTCTTATGTATTATGTATTTTATGATAACATTTTCTTATTCAATGACTCAAGTTTAAAGTTAATTAATTGATGGTGTATGAGTTTCGTGAGTTATGATCATGTTATTATACCCTTATTCTAAGATAATATCGTTTATTTGTATAACCATTACTATGAATCTGAGATCACAGTTTTTATGTTAGAAAAAATCCCCATGTTATGAAGAATTTATTTTTTGGAGGGTGTGTCCTCGGAAATGGATATGATAGAAAATCAATTATCAGTGGATATAAATACCCTTTATCTAATACTATTTTTATATCTAGTATTAAAATGCACTAATAATTTTTCGTTATGGGGTGTGTATAATTATTTTTTCATTATATATATATAAAAATTGATTAAGAATTTATTTATCAAGAATGGTTCACCACATTTGGTATCATAGCACGTTTTTTGATATTTTAATACATTGGGATTATATAATATTGTTGATGTCCATGGTGATATGAACAAATTAAGGATACCATTATAATGTATTCAAAAGGAATATATTCTTTGGTATTAGAATAATATATATCCATGAATGGATACATGAATTTGGGAGGGGTTATAGAACATATTTAACTTATCGGAAAAACATAAAAGGAGTGGATTCGGTGTTAACATGATCAATAATAATGAATCATGGGTGGTCCTAAGTCTACCCAAATAGATAGAAACTCATAGGGTATAAACATTGGATAATTCACATTTTTATTAGGAACCATCATGAATATTTCAAACAATTTAGGACCATGGGTGGATTAGGTTAAACCAAAGGATACATTGACTAAAAATATGTCTTTATGATTAAATATCCAATGAATTATTTGTAATGTTTATTTAATTTATCTCTTTCATTATTATTTCTCATATATGAATTTTTGGATTTAGTATATGGAAACTACTAGAGGGGTTTTATAGTTCATAATGTGACTGATAATTTAATGCCTTTTAAGATGATAAAGCAAAAGAAATTAGTGGTATAATATTGATCATATTTATTGTAACTAGTCTTATATATCAACATATAATTTTTTACCTTCACCTGTGTGATTATCCTAGCACCCATAATAATAGAAAAATAGTGTTTCATCGGATTATCTCTGATAAAATCCATTTAAAAAATAATAATTTTCTTCTTAAATGCCATGTGTTAGTAAGTTAAAACATTTAAAATGTTCAAAAGACAAAAAAAATATTTTTTATATCATGAAGTGAGTGGAATAGGTTAAGTAATATAAGATGAAATTGAAGATTTTGAGGGATGAAAATGATTTTCATAAAAAATTAGAATTTATATTCCAATTTCATATGTGTGTGAAGCCAGAGAATAATCCTATACAATGTATGAATCAATGGGTTATCTCTAGTAATAAAAAAATTAATATCATTATAACATAATTGAAATTGAATGACTGATATTTATATGTATTTTGATTCATGACTTATGATGTTGAATCATTTTACCATTAACATTTTCTTAAAAATAATCACAACACATCTAATGAATTTTCTTCAATATTTTTACATTATTAATATTAAAACATATATAAAAATTTAATAATAACATATAAAATTGAAGTAGTGAAAATGTAATATTTTTGGAAAAGAAAATGTTGGGGGATAAATTAACCAAAATATGTTTGTGAGGTTGATAATATAAAAGTTATTTAGGATAAAGTGATCAGTGACATTTATAATCTAGATTGAGAATTTTGTGTATAATTATTTCATTATGTAATATTCTATTCTATTTTTTATGGTGATTCACAATATTTATGGCCATGCTTTTCGTATTTATGGAATATCATGATTAGGTAATATTTTTTTAGTACATATGCTTATATGTAATTAATTTTATTTGGAGAAAATAGTTAGGATTATCATAGATGAATATGTTGTCAAATCATTCAAATATATAAGAATAAATTTTCATTTTATATTTGATATATTTTTAAGGATTTTTATTTATGAAATTATTTCTATTGAATATTGGGTGTTTTGTGGATATTATAGAGATTCATGTATGTAATTTTCTTCATATTTTATAACTTGTGATAACCATTTTTTTTGTAAATTTCACATTGATGTTAGAATAAATGATCTTTCTTTAACTAATATTATGATTTTTTAAGATAATTAAATTGGTTTGTGGATGTAAAAAAATAACCATACATATTTATCAAATGAAAAATGAGACGAATCTATGATGGTAAATTTATTGAAGTAAAATTATTGGATAATTTTTTTTTTATGTATGAATGGAGATCATGATTTATGTTATACAATATTCTATAACATAATGTTAAATTATTTCCTATTCTCATTTAATATGAATATAAAAAAATAAATACTTCTGTGGAATGTTTATATAAGCGTTTAAGGTACCATTTTATAAACCCATTAGTATTATAATGGTACATTCATTATTTTATAAAAATATAAATAAGTAATACTAATTTTCCCAGTTGTGACCTAGAAATTAGTATTCTGAAAGGATCTAAATTAGATTATATTATAACATCTTGATTCTCTAATTCTAGAATGTTATAATTAATATTACATTGGAAAAGTTTATTTAAGTGCATAGAATGTAACACCATGTGAATTTGAATATATCACTTATTAAATAAATTATAAGTGTTTGATATCATCTATTAAGGTCTTCGACGTTCATAAAATGAACCACGATATATTATAAACAATCCATGTAATTGAATTATATTATTATGATGAACAATATTAATGTAATGACACTTGTTTATTGACAATTTCTTTTAAATATTTTTAAATAAACAGTTTCTCAATATTTAGAATTTTTAATTTTTTCTTCATAAAAATAAGTCTTCTTAAAAATAAGATTTAATATTATTTTTGGGAATTTTTAATTTATATCTAACATAAATATATATTATATATTATAAATTTAGTATTATTTTTTATATCAATATTTCATTATTGGATTCTGAAAATGTTTATGGATTTTTCTAAAACGATTTATGTTTATGTGAATAATAAAAAATAATGTTTTTTTAAACCATTTTTATTATAATAAAATAATGAAATTTAATACTATTATTTTTTTTAAATTTTATATTATTTTGAAATTATAAAATATTAACTATAAATAAAATAATTATGAATTTATGGATCCATATTTTATTTCATTTTTATAGTAGATCATTTCTTTCTTAAAAATACCTTATCTAAATAACGTTTTTCATACTATTTTTTTAACGTTTTGTAATATTTATTCCCACCACATAAAAAAGTGAAAATTGACAAATGATTATCATATTCACAATCATAACAGTAGTGTTCACAAAATTGTTTGCTTTATTTTTTGTCATTTTAAATATAAATCATGGTAACTATTTTCCACCTCTCTAAGAGTAAAATGGGTAAAAATGGATTAAAACTATGATCTATTGTCTATATATCAACCCAAAACATTCCTATATTTCATTTTATGAGTTAATTTAATCAACCCATCACATATTATAAAAATTTTCATTTTTTTCATTTTCCTTTGATAAAAATCATTATATTATTTTATGTGTCCTAAAATTCTACATTGTCACCCACATGGTTTAATTTCTATTATATTTTCACATATGTATAAGAAGATGTTATTAAATATTATAAAATGTTATTATAAACATAATTATATTATTTTTATTATTTATTTTTATTTTCTATTTTTATTTTTTCTCTAATTACATAGAATGTTCAAAAAATGTTGACATGGTGTCTTTGTAAGCTGTTATATAATGAAATTAAATGATTTTAAAAACATAAATATTGATATATATTTTTAAAATTAAATAATGAAATAAATTATGGTTAAAAATATTGTATAATTAATGGTTTAATATTTTATATTTTATTGACATTATTTTTTTATATCTATAAATTCAAAATATGTGAATAGTACTAAAAAATATCTTTAATGCCATATTATGTGCAAAAATATATTATTAAATGATATGAAATAATAAAAAATCATGAAATTTTACAAGTGGAATGGGTTAAATTCTAAAATATTGAAAATTTTCATTACTTATTAAATTGTTATTTTATAAGAAAATTTATAAAAAATTAGTAATGAAATATTTATTATAATGGTTCATGTTAAAATCTGTTAATGATGGTGTGAAACCAAAATATCTGTTTTTTAATTACACATAACATGTTAATATTTTATTTAATTTTTTTAAAAAAATAACATATATTATACCAAAATATTAGTTCACTAAGTGCAACGTTAATATGAATATATTTTTTATATTTAAATCTTGTATGTAATTCGATGTGATTTCATTCCTATAATAAAAATAACAAAACCCTTATCCTATATTATTCACACCTTCATGAGAATCATAACTCAAAAAAACACATACAATACCTCTTCTAATTATCATTATAAAATTTATATAGTTTCTTTTGTCACCAAAATTAATTTCCTAGGATCCAGAAATAATGAATCCAAATAAGGTCTCATAAAGGATAGGTAATTATATTAACATATATATTTTAGTTTGTTTATTCTATTTCACCTAAAAATTCCATTCAAACCCTTATAATATTAATAATTTGGTATCCCCCATACACTAATATACTATTATATTGAATTTATAACCAATTTCCCTAAATATTTTCATCTATCGGTTTATAGTATTGTATCACATGTATATGTGTGATCCACCACCTCTAGTAAGTGATGTGATTTATTTTCTTTTTCATAATTAAATATATGGTAATATGTATATATTTGATTAATATATATTGTACTTACAATATAAAAATTATTATTTAATGTGGTGTTATTATATAATTTTCTTGTATTCCATCCATAGAGATATAAAAACATTCCTTGTATGTACGTTCAATATATGACATCCAATTAGTGATGTAATTAATTTTTGACCACTTTTTTTAATCGATATAAAATTTCAAATATTTAATAAATCATAGAATTATATCATGACTAATATTATGGATATGATTATTCATGGAAAATAAAAAATTCCCAGATCCTTTAAAATGAATCATTCTTGAATAATGAAACAATTATCACTACTAACAATTATTATTATAAATAATTAGTAATTAATGGGTGATATGGGGTAATAAGTAAATCATATATATAATTTATGATTATGGTTCTGGGTTAAATATTTAACATCACTATATCTATTATGTTTTAGTTTTGAATGAATAATAATAAAGATGATCCTTGTGGTACATGGTTTCATAGCTCAATTTCTTTAAATAAGGATATATTTCTTCGCAATGGCCTCTGTTATGAAAATATTATTTCTATCTTGGGCATTGATTATATAAGGATTTATTGATTCAATTTTTATGTATATTTAATTTGTTTTTTACCAAAAATAAAATTGTTTATTTATTCTATATACGTTTTTACTAGTGTTATTAGTAGATGTAAACAAAATTCTACTATTAATTACTCGTAAATATTTTTTGATATAAATGAGTAGAATGTTGAACCAATAGGGAAGGATAAATTATGTAGACAAAGTAATGAAATAAATCATAAATAATATCTAATAATAATTTTTAGGATATTTATTTATGAAAATAAATAAATTACAAACATGTATCATGAATTAAATTTTACAAGGAATATAATTAGGTAGACGATGAGTGATAAATAAAAAATGGGGATGGTATTGTGAAATTTTAATTTCATTATTTGGAACATATTTTTCACTTTATATAAATATTATATAAAATGCACCAAAAAAATTAATTTGGATAATCTCGGGAACTAAGATATTAACATTTAGAAGGATATCTCTTTTATATTACCATTTTCATGATTTTTCTAGTTGTGAAGGGTTTAAAGAAATTTTATTAAAAAAATACTCCAATATATTATGATACATTGAAAATATATCTATATATACACTATTAAATTTTTATTGGGAATTATCATGGATAATTAAAAAAATATAACACAACACAATTTAATTATGAACGATGAATTTATTACCAATGAAATTTATGTTTTTTTCATAGAAAAGAGTATACGTTGAGATCAATCAATATAAGAAAAAAAGAAACTAAATAAAAAATAATTTCATCCCCATTTAGTCAAATATCATATCTCGACATTACTTTTTTTTAATTATTTCACCATATGTTGTTCCACAAATACTTTAACAATGTCTCTTATATCTGATAATAACAAAATGTCCCAAAAAATTCCATCATCCTATTTTTTTATGGTTATTACCATATATTAAACCCATCTCTTATAATATACAATAAGAAAAAGAATGATTATCATTCAATCACTATAGTATATCTAAATCATAATTATAAAAAATCTAGTCCCATAAAATTAATGAATTCATCTATAATATAAAAAAATACATTTTTCTTGAATCCACATGTTTTTCAACATGAAAAATACTTCAACTTGATACTATAAAAAAAACTTCTCTCATGGACAAAAAGAATGAAAATCACTTCATTATTATAAATAAATAATGACACATCTCCACCTGGAAGAGGAATTGAATAAAAAAAATTCTATGAAGTTGGAAACTATCTCTACCAGAAGAATCAATAAAAAGATTACCATTTGAATTGTTGAATTAATCACATATAATAATAATTTATCATTACTCGGTTATTGTTTGGGATTCTCTATAATTAAACTAGGATAAATATGGATTATTCAAAAGAACATTGAGAAATACAAATACATTGATTAGTGATCCAATATTTCTTTTCTGGATTCTTTATATTATACAATTTTAAATCTAGATCAACATGTTATTTCAATCATAAAACTTCAATCACATTTTGATATAATATAATATAAATCATGCTCGATAATCTTAATAAATGTTTTTAGTTAAATTTGGAAGACTAACATATCGATGTTTTATTTAATTAATACGTGTAAAATTTTATAGCCATTAATGATAGATAGAACATTTCCGTACATTTTCTTTGTTCGTTATGCTTTGTATTAGCTATTGCAACAATTAATCAATCATCAAAATCATTACACTATTATAATTATGATTTACTTTTAGAAAAAAATGTTCAATGACGATAAATAAAATTCCCAATTATTAATGAATGAAAAACGTGAAGGATTATAATAAATATATAAAAAAACAGAGTAATAAAAATTATGTTATTTTCTAATACTACAAAATATTAATTAACAAAGTGACATGAAATAACTAATTCTAACAACCCTAAATCACATATTCAATCCAAAAATATATTTCAATTAATTCCTAATTAAATCATTGCACTTAGAATTTTTTAAAATATCTACTAATTAAAATAATAAAATCTGAAAATCAATTTACAAAAATCATCAGATTCATAAAAAAATCAATGAATAAAATTTCATCATAAAAATAATACATTAAATAATCTTCCATTTTGATCTCATATTACATAATTATATATTAAATTATTTATAATATGCTATTGAAAAATGTTGTGAATTAATACCACATAAAAATAACTCAGAAAAAATACATTTCGTGTCTTAAAAAATCATGTTGTCAAATTGCAGATTTTTTTAATTGATTAAAATTGAAAATTTTAGATATAATTCTTCCCCATTAACATTTTAACCTAATTATTATTCATAATTTACATTACATCTCAGAATACATATTCACAATAAAAAAAATTCCTTAAAAATTAGACATAAATGAATGTGTGATTATGAATAATAAATAAAAATAATGTATAATTATTCCATCCATCCACCAAATATTTATAAGAATGAATATTGAAATTTTTTACCCATAATATTATATAAATTTCAGAATATATATTGATAAATATCATATGATTTGAATAAAAATTAAAAAATTTGTAGTTAATGATAATTATAAAAAAGTCACTAATTTTTTTCCAAAATATTTATTATTTATAACACTAAATACATGTCACGACCCGTCCTCGGGGCCCGTGCCGTGACTACCCCAAGTCCGCCTTCAATAGGCCATGGGCTGGCGACTAGCACCAAGGCGTAAATCCCGGTAAAACGAGAAGGCATTACCTTTGTAAAGTAAACAAGCACCACAGAGTAAATAAGCGGAAAAAAGTAAACACTAAGTAAAAGCTGGTACAACAGTAAGTGCGGAAGTAAGTTGGCCAGAATACAAACCCAAACTGAAAGTAAAGTACAACTCGAAAGGGAAAACAACAACTGAAAAGTAAAGCTGCAACTTCGAGCCGTCCACTGGAATTCCCACCGGAAGGGTGGGTACAGATAGCCTCCACTGCTCCTCGGGTCCAGCCGACCGCTCTGAGTACGTCCCGCCCAGTGGTCCACCTCCAGGTATCGTCCTGCTCCGCAATCCTCCACCACGACCAGCGTTGTCCTTCGTCTGCAACCAACAAAACGTAGTGTGGGCATAGCCCCTAAAGGGTTGAGTATAAGCTACTCAGTAGGGACCCTGAGTCCCCCGATGGTCTCCCAGAATCCACAAAGGATAATACACAAAGGAAAGATACAATCATGAAGTAACATCCGACACGGCTTAGGTATATGCCCATACATATACCTAAGTCATCAATTCTCGCTCGGCTCCACATCTGAGCTCACGTACAACCCAGTCCACACAGGAAAGCAAAACGTAAATCCACCCAGGATAGCACAACACCATCCACATGGGAAGAAAAACGTAAATCCACACACGATACCACAACACAATCCACATAGGAAAGAAAAACAGGATTCAGCTCACACAGGTATATACTTCTTCGTAAGACGATAGAGATGATCAGATGTAGCCACTGATTCATCTAAGCCGTCGGACCCACAAAGGATCGGTAGGTACTAACCCCCGCAATAACTCACACTGGATCGATCATTATGTTGAACCCAAAGCTATTGGGAAACTCATTCTCCATCAAGTACAGTGGTTATGCAGCTACAACCAAGCGCTTCCCTCTAACCTTGGACTGCTGTAGTACTCCTCCTATCGAGTACTTTGGGCCTGTTGCTACAACCAAGTGCTTCCCACCATGGGTCTACCGCTATAAACAAACGCTCTGCCTCACAGCCTCTAGAGGTACTCCTTCTGTTGAGTACCATGGGTCATCCCCTACAACCAACCACTCCTCCGTCGTGGGTTTTCCGCTACAACCAAGCGCTCCCCGGTGCTGCTAAAACCAAGCGCTTCTCCGTCGTGGGTCTGCCGCTACAACCAAGCGCTCCCCCTCATAGCCTCTGGAGGTACTCCTTCAGTTGAGTACCGCGGGTCTGCCGCTACAACCAAGCGCTCCTCCACCGTGGGTCTACCGCTAGAACCAAGCGCTCCCCACTGGGCTATCCGTAACACACCGAGTCGTTTGATCAGCAGTCATCAAGTCTCAACCGTCTCTAGGGTTTCCGCACACAGCATGCTCGTTCCGGGAGGGTCCACTCCACGAGCCAAGAGCTCGATGCACAAACTGACATATATTCCGGAGTTGATGTATCCCAAGATGTACCATAATGGTCACTGCCAAAAACACGGAGGATTCCCGTACTGTTTTCATCTTCGTCGTAGTCGAATTCACTGAGGATCTCTGTACAGTCGTCGTCGTCACAGTAGCCGTCGCAGCCAGCTCTAGGGTCCCCGCACACAGCAAGCTCGTTCGGGAGGGACTGATCCACGAGACGAGAGGTTGATACATCAACTGACACATAGTCTGGAGTTGATGTATCCAAAAGTTCTGTATCACCAACAGGAACTCAATGTCACAGACGGCGCGTCAATCGGACGCCCATTCTGAGAGTTATTGGCCTTTTCGTCCCAGGGGCCCGGTTGGTTTTTATGAAAAAACCAACCCAACCGTACTCCACCTGCATCCAAACCTCGGCCAGAGTATACTAAAAGATCCGTCTTACTTATAGGAATTCAACAAAGTCGACGACACGTCAATCGGAAATCCGAAACTCAAGATATGAGTGTTTCCGCTATGAGGGCCCGGTTGGTTTCGTGTACGAACCAACCCGGCCGAACCCAAAGAATTCCGAAACGTTGAGTGCGATATACCGAAACGACCGTCTCGATCCAAGGATCACATCGCTGCTTACGGTACATCGTTCAGAGGCCCGTAGCTCATGTTATGAGCGAAAGACCGAAAAGAGACCGGAAACGGGGGGTCTGGGCCCGGGCCGACCCGGGTCGACCCGACCCAGGTCTGGGTCCGACCCGGTTTGGCGCGACCCGGCCCGGCCAGGGCGGCCCGGCCCGGCCGGGGCGCGACCTGGCCGGTGGGTCGGCTCGGCTCGACTCAGCTCGGCCGAGCAGGCGGAGTCCGGGGCGGGGGCACGCTGCCCTCGCGTGTCAACACCACGGCCCCCCACCGCGGGGGCCGCCCTTGGTCAGTGGATGCGGCATTGCCACGTCCCGTGTGTGCCGGACCCGCACAGCCGCAGGTCCTCTGGCCGCCGCCGCTGCGGCGGCCCTGTCTGGCGGCGCGCCGGGGTGCCCCCACCGGCGACCCGCGCCGCCGGTGGGTTCCGCGGGCCACCGGAGTTGCTCTGGTGGTCCGATTTCATTTCCGTGTGCGCCGTAGATCCTCCCGGGTCCCGTAATTCACTTCGGAAACAACGAATCACCTCTGCGGCATGTTTTGTCACCGCCCGCCAATCCGCACCTCAACGAAGAACTACAGAGGGTTGTCGGGCCATGTTTGTTTGGCCCGCACCCTCCGCGTTAGGTGATAACAATCGGGAAGAATAAATTATCATATGAAAACATAACAAGATACAATTTGATAAATTAAAATTGCACTTGATCCAGGTTCTTTGTTTTAGGAGGAAACATCCACGGATATATAAATTATTTCACAAACAAACCCCTACCTCGCCGTAGTCGTCGAGCGTGCGTTCTTCACAGAATTGATCGTCGCGGAAGGAGGTGATCGTCGCGTCACGAAAGGGCGTCGCGTCGTTGAAGAAGGGCATCGCATCGTCGCGGAATAGAGTGTCACGTCGACGATCTCCGAGGTTCAAGAACATGTAGCTTTAATTATATTAATTAAATCCATGATGTTGTTATAACCCAAAAAGATATTTAAAAGAAGAAACTCGTAATCTCCTACCTCAAGTAGTTGGTGATCGGAGATCGTTGCGGGGAAGAACGTCTCAGAAGAAGTGTCGTCAATCTCCGAGGGTGACGGTGTTCTTCGCATTCTTCGCGTTCTTCACGTTCTTCGTGAAGGAGGATGAAGGCACAAAATTTCTGTCAAAAGTCTCTCAACGAGCAATCCTCAAGAAGTCGTGCATTGGTCTTATTTTATTATTACGACAAGGGATTGTAAACAGGTTAAGAAATGATTAAATTAATTCATAGAATTTAATTTACAAAGTTAACCACCAAATTAATTGGGGCGTTAAGAATTTAAGAAAACGCGTCAGTTGACTTTCATAAAGACGGGTTTTCGCGGGGGCGTTACTTAGCAGAAAAGAAACGATGGGGCTCATGCGGGCCCCACCTCACAAATATCCTACCCACGTGGTAGGATATATTTTGGATAGAACCCTATCCGCATCAACTCAGCTTAAGCAGCTTTATGTGGATTTCAAGTGGCTTTAAGTGAAATAAAAATAATGTTGTCGCGCACTTTATTTTATTTCTTAACATAACCCAAAAAAAATATTTCAAAACCACACCCAACCAAACGCAACTCCGGAAGAGGCGTTTCTAAGAAAATATCGGCGTTGTGATTCCATTGGTGCCCTCTGAATTTGATTCTGAGCACTGGTTCAAAAGATTGAAAAACCCGCTCGTTCGTTCACTGAATGTACCCGAGCCAAACATCGTAAAATGATTCTGGGCACACCGGGCCTCGGAATCAGGTGCCGTCATAAACTACGTTCTTGTAAAATTCCAAAGAAAATTAAGAAAAAAATTTCCTTGAAATTTATGGGTCTTTACATTACTCCCACCACAGGGCTTTACGTCCCCGTAAAGCTTCACCACAAACATAGGGATACAAAGGCGGTACTGAGCACACATTTGAGACTCCCGCTCCCAAGTGCTCTCCTGGAGGTTCCCGTGCTGCCATCTGATGCGCACAAGAGGAATCGATCGTCCACATAGGACCCGCTCCTATCGATCCTCGATCTCCACCGGGACCTCCGCAAAGGTCGCCCCATCATCAACATCTAGCTCCCCATAGTCAATGACGTTTTTCGGGTCATGCACGTATCTCCTCAGCTGAGATACATGGAAGATGTCGTGCACCCGGTGCAACTGAGTTGGTAGAGACAGGAGATAAGCCACCTCTCCAAACCTGCTGAGGACCTGGAATGGTACGATGAAGCATGGAGACAACATGCCGCCTCTGCCAAATCTCCATAATCCACGTCGAGGTGAGACACGCCAGAAGACATGGTCGCCATCCTCGAACTCCAGTGGCCTCCGCCTCCTGTCAGCATAAGACTTCTGCCAGCTCCGAGCTGTCCTCATCTGCTCCTGGATGACCTGGACCTTCTCTGTTCTGGCCTGGACCATCTTCGGTCCCACAAGAGATGCTAAGATATCTTCTTTTCCGATAAGAGAAATCTGGTCTCATCCCCTGGATGAACCATGTTCTTTGCCTAATACATTCAATCTTGACATGGATGATACTAATCCATACCAAGGATGACGTCGTAAGGCCACGACACTACTACCAAGAGATCCATACGTTACTCTCGCCTCCAAGGGTTGAGTTACACTATCGGCATCAGTGTGTGGTAATTGGGTCTCCTCTAGTAGATGTCTCACAAGTGAGGGTCAAGTCAACAGTCTAAACAGGAACCTCTTAGTAACAACACAAAAGAGGACAGGAATGAAAACATCTCAAAGGTATGCATGTTTTATTATTGCACCTCATAATACAAAGACGCTACACAATAACAACAAAGAACTAGAAGTACAAAAGACGTATCCACTAGTTCTGCTCCTTTCCATCAGCTCCCAGAGCTCCATGATCGAAGGCCTCAGCTGCCTGGAGCTGAGCTCTCCCATGTCTAGCAGCTCCCTTCGGTCAAGGTGGACCTCCTGGTGGTGGTGGTGGCAACACCTCGAAGCGTCGTCCACCTCCAGCTGCATGGCCAGCTCCCCTGCCATAGTCTCCTGCTCCATGTGATCTGCCCCAATCAATCCTCTGCCTCGGCCTGGGAGGTCCTTCGTTCACCCACCGGTCATCCGTATGGCGGGTCGGATAGTCAAGAGCCATGTGACCAATCCCGCCACAGAGGTCACACTGCCCGCTCATGGTAAGTCGTTGTCCACCCCGAGTGCCTCGCACAAACGATCATGAGTCATGTTGTCGACCACCTATATGTCTAGACCTCTTGGACCCCTGCATCATTTGTCTACTTACCACTGCAGAAGACGCAGCCGCATGTCGGCTAGTGGTGGGTAATGCTGCTGGAGACTGCTCAACAAGGAAACTCTCCACTAAGAGGGCTCGCTCCAACACCCATGTCTGTGTCGGAAAGCTGTGAGAAACAACTAAAGCTCTAATCTCTCGCCTGAGCCCCTGATCGAAGGTTTTGGCCCTGAAAAAATGGGTCCCATACCATGTCCGTGGAATAACGCGAGTGATCGGTAAACCTCACCGCATAATGGGCTATTGTCATGCTTCCCTGCCGCAGCTGCAGTAGCTCCTGGATGGTCACTGCTCGGAGGGTGGCTAGGACAAACTCTGAGCGAAAAAGGCTCTGAAAGTCCGTCGAAAGGAGTGATGCCTCGTCGTGCACATGGAGCATCAGGATCCACCATCTGCCTGCTGCCGCATGCAGGAGGCTCGCTGCAAGAACCCCCATAAGGTCTGCTGGTGTCCTCACCAACCGGAAAACTCGTACAACCACCTCCAGCCAGTCCTCGGCTGCCTGGGGGTCCGTCTCCCCGTGGAACCATGGCAGTCGCAGGTGCTGGAACTCATGCAGTGCACTAAGGCGATGTGCATCGTCAGCGGATGGGGGTAGAAGCATCGGTGGCTCGGCGGGTAGTGGTAGCACTGGTGCCTTTGCTGTCAAAGGGCCCATCACCGAGGCCTCGACACTCGGTGGGCTATCGTCACGTACAACTCTCGGAACCCTAGCTGGCTGTCGTCGCGGGGCCATCCTGGAATGAAACAGGTGTGCCAGGGTCAAAACAGTATACCTAGTGAGCTGACATAAATTAATCACAAAGAAAACGTGTAACACACATGCAATAAATGTTTTCGTGCATTATGTCAGAAATCAGAAGTCAGGGTCCTGGTGTACGGATACTTCAGCCGCCGCACCGACACTGGGCTCACTGGACTGATAACCACACTCAATAATCTTAACACCATTGCTTCACATAGAAAAGATCAGAGTCCATAGTAGAACTGAACTCCTCTGATACCAATTTGTCACGACCCGTCCTCGGGGCCCGTGCCGTGACTACCCCAAGCATGCCTTCCATAGGCTAGGGGCTGGCGACTAGCACCAAGGCATAAATCCTGGTAAAAAGGGAAGGCATTTCCTTTGTAAAGTAAACAAGAACCACAAAGTAAGCAAGCAGAAAAAAGTAAACACTATGTAAAAGCTGGTACAACAGTAAGTGCGGAAGTAAGTGGGCCAGAATACAAACCCAAACTGAAAGTAAAGTACAACTCGAAAGGTAAAATAGCTACTGAAAAGTAAATCTGAAACGTCGAGCCATCCAATGGAATTCCCACCTGAAGGGTGGGTACAGATAGCCTCCAATACTCCTCGGGTCCAGCCGACCGCTCCGAGTACGTCCCGCCCAGTGGTCCACCTCCAGGTACCGTCCTGCTCCGCAAGCCTCCACCACGACCAGCGCTGTCCGTCGTCTGCAACCAACACAACGTAGTGCGGGCAGAGGCCGTGCAGGGGTGTGTGTAAGCTACTCAGTAGGGACCCCGAGACCCCCGAAGGTCTCCCAGAATCCACAAAGGATAATCCACAAAGGAAAGATTCAATCACGAAGTAACATCCGACACGGCTTAGGTATATGCCCATACATATACCCAATTCATCAATTCTCACTCGGCTCCACATCCGAGCTCAAATACAACCCAGCCCACACAGGAAAGCAAAACGTAAATCCACCCAGGATAGCACAACACCATCCACATAGGAAGCAATACTTAAATCTACACAGGATAGCACAACACAATCCACACAGGAAAGCAAAACAGGATTCAGCTCACATAGGTATCTACTTCTTCGTAAGACGATAGAGATGATCAGATGTAGCCATTGATTCATCTAAGCTGTCGGACCCACAAAGGATCGGTAGGTAGTAACCCCCACAATGACCCTCACAGGATCGATCATGAAGTTGAACCCAAAGCTATTGGGAAACTCCTTCTCCATCAAGTACAGTGGTTATGCCACTACAACCAAGCGCTTCCCTATCACCTTGGACTGCTGTATTACTCCACCTATCGAGTACTGTGGGTCTGCTGCTACAACCAAGCGCTTCCCACCATGGGTCTGCCCCTACAACCAAGCGCTCCCCCTCATATCCTCTAGAGGTACTCCTTCTGTTGAGTACCACGGGTCAGCTGCTACAACCAAGCGCTCCTCCGTCGTGGGTCTGCCGCTACAACCAAGTGCTCCCTGGTGCTGCTATAACCAAGCGCTCCTCCGTCGTGTGTCTGCCGCGACAACCAAGCGCTCACCATCATAGCCTACAGAGGTACTCCTTCTGTTGAGTACCGCGGGTCCGCCACTACAACCAAGCGCTCCTCCACCGTGGGTCTGCCTCTACAACCATGTGCTCCCCACTAGGCTATCCATAACACACCGAGTCGTTCAATCAGCAGTCGTCAAGTCTCAACCGGCTCTAGGGTTTCCGCACAGAGCATTCTCGTTCCAGGAGGGTCCACTCCACAATCCAAGAGGTCGATGCATCAACTGACATTTAGTCCGGAGTTGATGTATCCCAAGATGTACCATAGTGCTCACTGCAGAAAGCACGGAGGATTCCCATACTGTTTTCATCATCGTCGCAGTCAAATCCACTGAGGATCTTTGTAGATTCGTCGTCGTCACTGTAGCAGTCACAGCCAGCTCTAGGGTCCCCGCACACAGCAAGCTCGTTCGGGAGGGTCCGCTCCACGAGCCGAGATGTTGATACATCAACTGACACATAGTCCAGATTTGATGTATCCAAAAGTTCCGTATCGTCAACAGGAACTCAACATCGCAGATGGCGCGTCAATCGGACGCCCGGTCTGAGAGTTATTGGCTTTTTCGTCCCATGGGCCCGGTTGGTTTTTAAGGCAAAACCAACCCGACCGTACTCCACCTGCGTCCAAACCTTGGGCGGAGTATTCAAAAAGATCCATCTCACTAGAGGAATTCAACAAAGTCGACGGCACGTCAATCGGACGTCCGAAGCTCAAGATATTATCGTTTCCGCTCCGAGGGCCCTGTTGGTTTCGTGTACGAACCAACCCGGCCAAACTCAAAGTATTCCAAAACTTTGAGTGCGATATACCGAAATGACCATCTCGATTCAAGGATCACATTGCCGCTGACGGCGCGTCGTTCGGAGGCTCGTAGCTGATGTTATGAGTGAAAGACCGAAAAGAGACAGGAAACAGGGGGTCTGGGCCCGGACCGACCCGGCCCAACCCCCCTAGGGCAGCCAGAACCGGGTCGACCCAACCCGGGTCCGGTTCCGACCCGGTTTTGTGAGACCCGGCCCGGCCAGGGCAGCCCGAGTCGGCCTGGGCGCGACCCGGCCGGCAGGTCGGCTCGGCCCGGCTCGGTTCGGCCGAGCAGGCGGAGTCCGGGGTGGGGGCGCACTGCCCCTGCGTGTCAACAACGCCCCCCCCCCCCCCCCCCACCGCGGGGGCCGCCCTTGGTCAGCGGATGCGGCATTGCCGTGTCCCGTGTGCGCCGGACCCACGCGGCCGTGGGTCTGCTGGCCGTTGCCGCCACGGCTTCAGGCGCGGCGGCCCTGTCTGGCGGCGTACCGTGGCGTCGCTGCCTCCGGCCGCCGGCACCCCCGAACCCGCGACCCGCACCGCCAGTGGGTTCCGCGGGCCACCGGAGTTGCTTCGGTGGTCCGACTTCGTTTCTGTCTGCACCGTAGCTCTTCCCGGGTCCCGTACTTTACTGCGGAAACAACGAATCACCTATGCGGCATGTTTTGTCGCCGCCTACCAATCCGCACATCAACGAAGAACTGCGGAGGGTTGTCGGGACGTGTTTTTTTGGCCCTCACCCTCCGCATTAGGTGATAACAATCGAGAATAATAAATTATCATATGAAAACGTAACAAGATACAATTTAATAAATTATAATTTCACTTGATCCAGGTTATTTTTTTAGGAGGAAACATCCACGGGAATATAAATTATTTCACAAAAAAACCCCTACCTCGTCGTAGTTGTCGAGCATGCATTCTTCTCGGAATTGATCGCCGCGGAAGGAGGTGATTGTCTCGTCGCGGAAGGGCGTTGCGTCGTCGCAGAAGGGCGTCGCATCGTCGCGGAATACGGTGTCGCGTCGACGAACTCCAAGGTTTAAGAACATAGAGATTTAATTATATTAATTAAATCCATGATGTTGTTATATCCAACAAAGAGATTTAAAAGAAGAAACCCAAAATCTCTTACCTCAAGCAGTTAGTGATCGGCGATCGTTGCGGGGAAGAACGTCTAGGAAGAAGCATCGTCAATCTCTAAGGGTGACAGCGTTCTTTGCATTCTTTGCGTTCTTCGCGTTCTTCGCGGAGGAGGATGAAGGCACAAAATCTCTGTCAAAAGCCTCTCAACGAGCAATCCTCATGAATTTGTGCGTTGGTATTATTTTATTATTACGCCAACGGATTGTAAACAGGTTAAGAAACGATTAAATTAATTCATAGAATTAATTTACAAAGTTAACCGCCCAATTAATTGGTGCATTAAAAATTTAAGAAAACACATCAGTTGACTTTCATAATGACGGGTTTTCGCGGGGGCGTTACTTAGCGGAAAAGAAACGGTGGGGCTTGTGCGGGCCCCACCTCACAATTATCCTAACCACTTGGTAGGATATTTTTGGATATCACCCTATCCGCATCAACTCAGCTTAAGCAGATTTAAGTGGCTTTCAATTGGCTTTAAGTGAAATAAAAATAAAGTTGGCGCACACTTTATTTTATTTCTTAACTTAACCCAAAAAAATATAAAAACCACACCTGAGCAAACACAACTCCGGAAGATGTGTTTCGAATCAAATATCGGCGCTGCGATTCCATCGGTGCCCTCAGAATTTCATTCCGAACACCGGTTCAAAATTTAGAAACACTCACTCGTTCGTTCACTAAACGTACCTGAGCCAATCTTCGAAAAATGATTCCGGGCACACCGGGCCTCGGATTCAGGTGCCGTCAGAAACTGCGTTCTTGTAAAATTTAAATGAAAATTAAGAAAAAAAATTCCTTGAAATTTACGGGTCTTTACAATACATATGACTTGTCGAATTAAATAAATATTTGGTTTAAGTAATACTTGATTGTGGAATCACAACCACTAAATAGTTCAAAATTTATCACCCTATGGTTATGATAATGAGTTACTTGAATACTCTTAATTTGAAGAAATATTAACTATTTTATTGGTTAGTATTGAAGAACATATGTGTTACTATGAGAAATATACCCCATACTTATAATTCAAAAATGTCCCCATTATTTCACTCGATGTTTTTAAAATAAATAAAATAGTAAATACCATTAAAATTTTTCATTATAAAATTCCAAAATTATGATATGTTGTCATGTAATCCCAAATAAAATTATTCAATGATACTGAATAAGTTTTATTCAAGTGGGTGAAAGGGAAAACATGCCATATAAAACTGAATAATCAAAATATATATTATATGAATCATATAAAAGTTCCATATTAAATATAATGAATCAAGAAGAATATATACATCTAAACATGTTATTCCAACTCAAATAAAATAATGGATTATATAAGAATGATTAATAAAAACTCTAATTTATTTTCAACATCATAGTTAAAATATACAATGTATCCTAATAAAAAAATATATATTATTGTTTCATTTGTTTTAAATTTAAAGAATCCCCCAAAAAGTTAAATTTTATTGTTTATTATGAGTTTAAAATTTAATAAAAAAATTAACAATGTAAAAATTATGAGAAAAAACTACTTCATGCAATTTAAATCTTCTAAAAAGTTTTATGATTTCGAAAAATATTACGGATTAGATACATCTCTTAATCCATTATACGATGTCAAAATATCACACCCTTAGAACATATAAATTACCTATTGGATTACCCAAATAAAGTGAATAAATTAAAATTATTATTTTAACTTTATTTATAAAGAATAAATATGAGTATTTAAAACCATTATGTTTATAGAATATCAAATTAAATACAATCCATTTTATTTTTCTTTTATAACGAACTGAATGATGTTGTTAATTATTGCACCATGTTTCTTATGAAAATGTGATTAATGAAATCTTATAATAATGGATCAGTTGGATTATCAATCATTGGAAATTGAAAATAAAATCTAATAGTTTATTTTAAAATATTTTATACTCTTAATAAAATTTAAAACAATTTAATATAGTAAAATGTATCATGGGATAATAGCGATGAAGATATGAGTTTATAGTCCTTAGTTATATTTCAGGAAAACTAAATTTTAATGTACAAGTGTTTTATTTTATATCATTTTTGTAGAGACCCGAAGCCTGACGTACATAGACTTTACATTACTTTTGTGGAATACTTAGTACATAACAAAAACACACACTAAAGGATCGTAATAGTTTAGTGTCTTTGGAAACTCTGAACGTAATCTTCTAATCGCGGTGAAAGATCTTCAATATCTCCCATAAAGATCTTCTTTTTTTTCTACCTAAAACCTTTCTTTGTATCCTGGGGAAAAGAAAACATAAAAGGGTCAGCTCAAATGCTCAGTAAGGGTATACGAATGAAAAATCAATCACATCATATTCATAAGAACATAACTTTTGGAAATCTTAACCTGCAAAAGAGAGCATAATTTCATAACAAGGGATAAATCATAGTAGTGAAATGAAATCCCAATAATCATAACTTAAAACATGAAACTTTGTGGCATACACACATAATCATAGAGAATCATTTCTTGTTAGTCAATACTCATTGCCAAGACTATCTTAGTGGACAAAGTCCCTTTCTGAATCGAGTAACCCTCGTTTCAGTCCTGTTTCACTGAACCGGTATAACCTACCATTTCAGCCATGTCTATCTTATGAGATATAAAATCTTTACCCAATGCATTGGAGGGAGATATAGGTCCCACCCATCTTATAATGAATCCTTTCTTATGTGTGCCACATAATCATAAATCATACATCATCGCATAACCCATGTAATAAAAATGGGATTCTTAAACAACATGACATCATAAAACAATTCATATAAGATAAAGGAATTCATAAAAATGTTTCTATCACAACATAATCAAATCCATGTAATAATAGGGGTAAAAACAGAACCCTTTTATTATCTTAGATGGAAAATAATTTTGATAAAATACTTGAACTTCATTCTTGAGGAAAATATCCTTTCTACTTCAAAAAAACTTTTCCTTTCTTAACATGTCATAAAATTTTAAAATAAAAGAAGTTGATTAAAAATAAACTTGAATACTTGTAAAGGAATCTTCTTGGAAATAATTTTTTAGAAATCCATTCATGCTGTATAAGTTAAAAAAAACATTCTTCGTACTTTTGTCGGAAAAGTTAAAAAGTACCTCGTACGGAAAAACGACAAAAGATTCCTTTCATATTCTTTACTAAAAACTCACCGAAGGGTAAAATTGGATTTAAACCATTGCAAGTGGATGGAAACAATATTACATATTGAGGGAACATGGATGTGGATGATAAAATACACCCCAGTAAATACTTACGAATAAACAATCTCGGATAAAAATGAGATTGTGATATTTCCCTTACCTTAGGTCCGACTTGATTTGTAAGTGTCTGAACCTCCTGTATAATGATTTAAATCATGTTATTGACTTATTACAGAATCATATTCATTGTTATGATATCATATATGGTTCACTTATGACTCTATATTACCCGTTCTTTTGTAAATTCAATGTTAAAGAGCGTTTTGGGTAAACTTGTTTCATTTGTCGTCCGTGTTTTGACTTGTAATTATTCATATGATTACTTAGATCATGATTAATTAATTCCAGAACATAAAACATGATTTATATATATATATATATATATTCAGGATATACATATATAATAAATCATTAAATGGAAAGAAATACACCGTTCATGGAGACGGTAGTCCGTACATACGCATGAACGTTGTTTTCGTTTCCTTATTGAATTGAATGGAATTAAGTAGATGACATACATATAAATATATAAATAAATCCAGTATCATTATTATGTCATATATTTCATTAGTACATATTATATATACTTTATAATCATTCATTAATGGTTAATCATTGAGAATGAATCTCATCGCGTCGTGGAGACGGTAGTCCGTATGTACGCACGAGCGATGATATCGTTCCCATGGTCGTGGAATTGTGTTGAAGTGTATGTATACTATTTCAGTATTAATATAAATTTATAATAATCATATATAGTTACTCATTAAACCATTATACCCATCCAATTAAGGTGGTGGCGGAAAATAGATTACACCACAGCGTGGAGACGGTATTCCGTACGTACGCACGCGCGGTGATTTCCTTTTTCCGTAGGATGGATAGAAGATTAATTAGAGTTGTTTCATATTTATAATAACATATCAGTATGTAAGTAATACTGATGTTATTACTTTATCATGAAACAACTAAAGAAGAAGAAGTTGAAGAAGATAGAAATTGAAAAGATCGGTAATGGATATTACCTCTTCTTTGGAACGCCTCTTTGAATCCTCCACTTAGGGAACTAAGATTGGTCTTTGAAGAAGACCAGGACCTCTAGGATTATTCTAGGGAAGTGGATAAGGGATTTTGGCAGGGGTTGGCCGAGCTTGAGTGCTCAATTTGGTGTGAGGAGGAGGGGGAGGAGGTTCCCTTTTATAAGGGAGGAGAGGGGCACCTTAGGAATATCTCAAAATATTATTTTATATTAAAGTCAAAATCGGTTTATAATGGTTCCAAAGGGTCTTATTTCGAAGATAAGGTGGGGATGGGTCGAAATACTATCAACCAATAGGATTTAGACAAGTTTAGGGAATTATTGTAACCTTATCAATTAGATTTAACTCTAAGTTAAATAATTTAACTTTTACCGTGTCTTTCTGTTTTCTTTCACTATATGGTTAATACACTTACTATAACATGACAAACGAACCCCAAATTGATTATTATTAATATATATATCCTTATCTAAGTCATTTGGCCGAACCTTAGATTTTTAGGAATATAATAACAATTAATAATATAATATTTGATTTAAAAACTATTTTGTGTCAATTTTGACACTATTTGATATATGATTTTTGTGAAAGTCATAACAGAATTATATGTTCGAACCAAGTTGATTAAATCAACAATAATATATCATAGTAACCTAGAAAATTTGTGTAATTCATAAAAAGTCTCAAATTACTTTTATTTTTGTGTTTATAACATCAATTATGTCAATATTTCATAAATAAGATAATTACTGCATCATCATTGTGTCATAAATAAATTAAATTATTTAATGTCTAAAAATTACAAATAAACTACCATTATGTAGGAAATCTTTTTATCTTTCTAATGAATATTTAAAATCGAATTTATCTTATGTATAACCCCATATTAAAAATGTTTTAGTAAATAAACTTTTATTTTAACTCTTTTAACCCTTCTTTAAATAAATTAATAATAAATGTCCTAATCTAATCCTAGTGGGCCTAAATGATAATATTTTACACTTAAGGTTGTTTTTGGTCGAGATAAACTTGTCCAATAGAATTAGGACATGTGTTAGGGTAATATTAATATCATTCTTACCCTTAATTACCCTATTTACTTTTAACCGTGGTAAATAAAAGTAAAAAGTTACTATTCACCAAAAATTATTTTCATCTCATTGAACCACATTTTACTTACTGACATCAACCGTGTTTCTCGGATTTTTGAAATTCCATTCACAGAAGCGGTAAAATTAAGTTTTATGAAAAATTCAGTTTTTTAACTACCACTTAGTAGTTTCACTATTCATCAAAAAATGAAGGTTTTCAGAAAAATGCCAAAATTTCATCCTAAGCTAATTTTCATATTCCGAATTCAAAAATGAAGTCTATTTTACCAAATTCATAACATAGAATTTGCATTAATTAATTTTATAATTAAATCCCGCTGTTAAAACAAATAGCGTGTTTTTAAGAAACAATATCTATCAAAAGGTTGACACTTGTTTATGTCTGGTTTAAATGTGCAATTACATCCAATGACCAACATTGTATTAAATTGTAAAAATATATTGTAAATATACTTTAAAACTACTCCAATTAATAATTTATCACTATTAATTATTTCGATTAAAAAAGTTGTTTTTAATTATAATTTAGTAATTTTCACTTTTCATCAGAATATGAAAGTTATCCGAAATGTACCAAAATTTCACCTTAGGCTAAATTCGATAATCCGAATCCAAAAATGAAGTCCATTTTGAGAGCTAAAATTTCTAAAATTTAAAAAGTGGTAATTACTATAATAACGGCTAGTTTTAATAATATTTTAATAGCATATCATTGTTTCGTAAAACTCAGTATTACGTACCACACACGCTATCGAGGAAGGTTGCGATTGCGTGTAATGCAAGGCAAGTCAAGGATGCGTGTTGTGCAAGCTCCTTTTGGTGTAGCGTACAACACAATACATTAGTGAAATAAAAAAGAATATTTTTCATAAAATATCGGGCTGTTACATTCTACCCCCCTTAAAATGAATTTCGCCCTCGAAATTCGTCGGGGTTATAAATGGTTTACTATTCGAAAGTTTCTTTAATAGAAACCCACATCGTAAAAAGGAATACCAAAACTTGGCTTTAAAAACTAAAGTATGAAATGTAACGATTACACAAATAAACTAATCACTGGGTTTCCACATAGGTGAAAATATGGATATGGAAGAGAAATCTAACCATCATGTTCTGATGGAGAGTGGTAGAGAACATGGCTATGGAAAAGCCAGTAATCACAAATCCATAAATTTGTGACGATCTAAGGTACCATCTGATTCATCAGGTATAAGAGAACTAGGACAACATTTTTGGTTTTCAAGATCATTTCCCTAATGTTAAAGAATTTGAATTAGAATAAATACTTACTTTATTTTGGTACAATCTCACTGTTGTTCGTGCCTTTAACAATTTCCACTTCATCTCTTAAATAAATGAAGTTGAATTTGTTATTCGTGAAGTGTTAGCAGATCATGTGATAGAATGACGGGTCATTCCATCTATCTCAAAAGGTTAGCAAAATTTATATACATAAGTCGATCTATAGTGGGATTAATCATATATGGTTCCTAAAATGGGCTTATACATCATATATCATACTGCTTAATATAATAACACTAGTTTCTACTAAACAGGGACTTCCTGTAGGTCAGTGGTAGGCGATAAAGGCCAGTCGCACTTCGGTTGTGGGTTCGATTCCTACAGCCTTGTCCGAAGCGATGGGCTGTCGCCCGTCCTGCAGGTTGTCCTTTTTCTAAAAATACGTTACTATAACATCCCATCAATAATATCGAAAATCTTCTATCCTTAAACAATACTAACTTATGTCCAACATAATCCAGTCTAATCTTTAGGCTTATACATAATACTGCAGTCCACTCTCATAACATAGTGAAAACGATTACCAGAGATTTAATACCATCGTTGATCCCCATATATCATAAGATATGTTTTGTTGGTCACATTCCAAACATTCAAGGTCCTTAATCATGTATTCTCTTGAATAACTTAGTGAAAACATGAATGCAGTTTAAAGTTAACACTTTCCACATACCAAAATCCTCAAAATTCTATATACTCAAACCATGATATCACTTAGTCCTTATATCAATCATGAGCTCATGAATACTATTAAACATTTCATTTTCTCGTTTTCCCTTTATTATGCGCATATCATCTTATTTCCAAAAAAAATATCTCAATCACTTTGAATACCACATCAATAAATATTGCAATACTCAATGATACAACATTATTTTGGAATCCCATTACATAAACACTTAATCATTCCACCAAATCGTTGTCATATTCAACATTACCAATAGTGATCGCATGTGACTTCCCTTTGTCCTTTGCCTTCACTGGTTTCTCATGTTGATCATCACTAACCCTTGGATTAGGGCATTTATTAGAATAATGCCCCATTTCCTTGCACTTGAAGCATTGAAGTGTTGGTGGTGCGTTCTCTGCAGTGTTTGCTTTATTCACATCATTAGAAACCCTTTTTCCATTACTTCGACACTCAGCTGCTCGATGACCTTCTTTTCCACACTTAAAACATTTTCTAGTCCCTTTAAGACAATCTCCACCATGCTTCTTTCCACACTTTGTTCATAAGGAAACATTCATCTTCTTTTCACCATTATTCTGAGATTTCTCCTTGAACTCCATCTTTCATTTCTTGTCAAAACCATGAGATGGATATGTAACAGCAACTTCCATTTCTACCTTGATAGCACAACGCACAATTTCTTCATAGCTACTGAAGTCTCTTATAGCTAATGCCCTTCGAAGACTTGGTTTTAAGCCACTGAAAAATCGATCAACTTTACTTTCAGGTTGGATGATAATTCCAGAAGCATACCTTGCAAGTCTTGTAAAATTTGCTTCATAGGTACCAACAGATTCATCGTCCCTTTGCTTCAGTTCAAGAAACTCTTTCTCCATCTTTGTTCGAAGAATACGAGGGAAGTGCTTATTGAAAAATAAGTTCATGAACTCGTCCCATTCCATAGACTCAATTTCATCCCTTTGCCTTGTATTCTTGATAAGATTCCACCATTGATCAGCTTCACCTTCCAAACGATATACTGCTAAGATGACTTTATCATGTTCAGAACATTGAAGAACTGAAAATATCTTTTCAGTGGTACTGATCCATTGTTCAGCAACAAGTGGATCAGAAGACCCACTAAAAGAAGGTGGGCGTTGCCTCATGAAGGACTCAATAGAATATTGTTCCCTTCTCTGCTCATTTGGAAGTCCAGAATGATTCATAGCTTGTGTAAGTATAGCATTAAGATTTTGCACTCCATCTCCCATAACATTTGTTTGTTCAGGAGGACAATCATTGCATTGTCCATTGCATTGATCAACACGGTTTCTTCAGGTTCCAGCCATCGTCTAAAACCCAAAAAGAATAGTGTGATAGGCAAAAATCATGCTAGGAAAAACAACATAGTAAAGGGGGAGTACCCTTAATATCTAACATCTTAGGTTAAATTCTAAGATCGTTACCGTATTTCTAGGACCATATCCTATACGTATACTTATCCTTAGGGAAATCCCTATACATACCTTAGAAATATCTCTAGGGATCTCACTAACGTTTTCGCATCCTAGTTTCCAAAGGTTGACTAAACCTTTCCTCTGATACCAACTGTAGAGACCCGAAGCCTGACATACATAGACTTTACATTACTTTTGCGGAATACTTAGTACATAACAAAAACACACACTAAAGGATCGTAATAGTTTAGTGTCTTTGGAAACTCGGAACGTAATCTTCTAATCGCGGTGAAAGATCTTCAATATCTCCCATAAAGATCTTCTTTTTTTTTCTACCTAAAACCTTTCTTTGTATCATGGGGAAAAGAAAACATAAAAGGGTGAGCTCAAATGCTCAGTAAGGGTATACGAATGAAAAATCAATCACATCATATTCATAAGAACATAACTTTTGGAAATCTTAACCTGCAAAAGAGAGCATAATTTCATAACAAGGGATAAATCATAGTAGTGAAATGAAATCCCAATAATCATAACTTAAAACATGAAACTTTGTGGCATACACACATAATCATAGAGAATCATTTCTTGTTAGTCAAGACTCATTGCCAAGACTATCTTAGTGGACAAAGTCCCTTTCTGAATCGAGTAAACCTCGTTTCAGTCCTGTTTCACTGAACCGGTATAACCTACCATTTCAGCCATGTCTATCTCATGAGATATAAAATCTTTACCCAATGCATTGGAGGGAGATATAGGTCCCACCCATCTTATAATGAATCCTTTCTTATGTGTGCCACATAATCATAAATCATACATCATCGCATAACCCATGTAATAAAAATGGGATTCTTAAACAACATGACATCATAAAACAATTCATATAAGATAAAGGAATTCATAAAAATGTTTCTATCACAACATAATCAAATCCATGTAATAATAGGGGTAAAAACAGAACCCTTTTATTATCTTAGATGGAAAATAATTTTGATAAAATACTTGAACTTCATTCTTGAGGAAAATATCCTTTCTACTTCAAAAACACTTTTCCTTTCTTAACATGTCATACAATTTTAAAATAAAAGAAGTTGATTAAAAATAAACTCGAATACTTGTAAAGGAATCTTCTTGGAAATAATTTTTTAGAAATCCATTCATGCCGTATAAGTTAAAAAAACATTCTTCGTACTTTTGTCGGAAAAGTTAAAAAGTACCTCGTACGGAAAAACGACAAAAGATTCCTTTCATATTCTTTACTAAAAACTCACCGAAGGGTAAAATTGGATTTAAACCATTGCAAGTGGATGGAAACAATATTACATATTGAGGGAACATGGATGTGGATGATAAAATACACCCCAGTAAATACTTACGAATAAACAATCTCGGATAAAAATGAGATTGTGATATTTCCCTTACCTTAGGTCCGACTTGATTTGTAAGTGTCCGAACCTCCTGTATAATGATTTAAATCATGTTATTGACTTATTACAGAATCATATTCATTGTTATGATATCATATATGGTTCACTTATGACTCTATATTACCCGTTATTTTGTAAATTCAATGTTAAAGAGCGTTTTGGGTAAAATTGTTTCATTTGTCGTCCGTGTTTTGACTTGTAATTATTCATATGATTACTTAGATCATGATTACTTAATTCCAGAACATAAAACATGATTTATATATATATATATATTCAGGATATACATATATAATAAATCATTAAATGGAAAGAAATACACCGTTCATGGAGACGGTAGTCCGTACGTACGCATGAACGTTGTTTTCGTTTCCTTATTGAATTGAATGGAATTAAGTAGATGACATACATATAAATATATAAATAAATCCAGTATCATTATTATGTCATATATTTCATTAGTACATATTATATATACTTTATAATCATTCATTAATGGTTAATCATTGAGAATGAATCTCATCGCGTCGTGGAGACGGTAGTCCGTACGTACGCACGAGCGATGATATCGTTCCCATGGTCGTGGAATTGTGTTGAAGTGTATGTATACTATTTCAGTATTAATATAACTTTATAATAATCATATATAGTTACTCATTAAACCATTATACCCATCCAATTAAGGTGGTGGCGGAAAATAGATTACACCACAGCGTGGAGACGGTATTCCGTACGTACGCACGCGCGGTGATTTCCTTTTTCCGTAGGATGGATAGAAGATTAATTAGAGTTGTTTCATATTTATAATAACATATCAGTATGTAAGTAATACTGATGTTATTACTTTATCATGAAACAACTAAAGAAGAAGAAGTTGAAGAAGATAGAAATTGAAAAGATCGGTAATGGATATTACCTCTTCTTTGGAACGCCTCTTTGAATCCTCCACTTAGGGAACTAAGATTGGTCTTTGAAGAAGACCAGGACCTCTAGGATTATTCTAGGGAAGTGGAGAAGGGATTTTGTCAGGGGTTGGCCGAGCTTGAGTGCTCAATTTGGTGTGAGGAGGAGGGGGAGGAGGTTCCCTTTTATAAGGGAGGAGAGGGGCACCTTAGGAATATCTCAAAATATTATTTTATATTAAAGTCAAAATCGGTTTATAATGGTTACAAAGGGTCTTATTTCGAAGATAAGGTGGGGATGGGTCGAAATCCTATCAACCAATAGGATTTAGACAAGTTTAGGGAATTATTTTAACCTTATCAATTAGATTTAACTCTAAGTTAAATAATTTAACTTTTACCGTGTCTTTTTGTTTTCTTTCACTATATGGTTAATACACTTACTATAACATGACAAACGAACCCCAAATTGTTTATTATTAATATATATATCCTTATCTAAGTCATTTGGCCGAACCTTAGATTTTTAGGAATAAAATAACAATTAATAATATAATATTTTATTTAAAAACTATTTTGTGTCAATTTTGACACTATTTGATATATGATTTTTGTGAAAGTCATAACAGAATTATATGTTCGAACCAAGTTGATTAAATCAACACTAATATATCATAGTAACCTAGAAAATTTGTGTAATTCATAAAAAGTCGCAAATTACTTTTATTTTGGTGTTTATAACATCAATTATGTCAATATTTCATAAATAAGATAATTACTGCATCATCATTGTGTCATAAATAAATTAAATTATTTAATGTCTAAAAATTACAAATAAAATACCATTATTTAGGAAAGCTTTTTATCTTTCTAATGAATATTTACAATCGAATTTATCTTATGAATAACCCCATATTAAAAATGTTTTAGTAAATAAACTTTTATTTTAACTCTTTTAACCCTTCTTTAAATAAATTAATAATAAATGTCCTAATCTAATCCTAGTGGGCCTAAATGATAATATTTTACACTTAAGGTTGTTTCTGGTCGAGATACACTTGTCCAATAGAATTAGGACATGTGTTAGGGTAATATTAATATCATTCTTACCCTTAATTACCCTATTTACTTTTAACCGTGGTAAATAAAAGTAAAAAGTTACTATTCACCAAAAATTATTTTCATCTCATTGAACAACATTTTACTTACTGACATCAACCGTGTCTCTCGGATTTTTGAAATTCCATTCACAGAAGTGGTAAAATTAAGTTTTATGAAAAATTCAGTTTTTTAACTACCACTTAGTAGTTTCACTATTCATCAAAAAATGAAGGTTTTCAGAAAAATGCCAAAATTTCATCCTAAGCTAATTTTCATATTCCAAATTCAAAAATGAAGTCTATTTTACCAAATTCATAACATAGAAGTTGCATTAATTAATTTTATAATTAAATCCCGCTGTTAAAACAAATAGCGTGTTTTTAAGAAACAATATCTATCAAAAGGTTGACACTTGTTTATGTCTGGTTTAAATGTGCAATTACATCCAATGACCAACATTGTATTAAATTGTAAAAATATATTGTAAATATACTTTAAAACTACTCCAATTAATAATTTATCACTATTAATTATTTCGATTAAAAAAGTTGTTTTTAATTATAATTTAGTAATTTTCACTTTTCATCAGAATATGAAAGTTATCCGAAATGTACCAAAATTTCACCTTAGGCTAAATTCGATAATCCGAATCCAAAAATGAAGTCCATTTTGAGAGCTATAATTTCTAAAATTTAAAAAGTGGTAATTACTATAATAACGGCTAGTTTTAATAATATTTTAATAGCATATCATTGTTTCGTAAAACTCAGTATTACGTACCACACACGCTATTGAGGAAGGTTGCGATTGTGTGTAATGCAAGGCAAGTCAAGGATGCGTGTTGTGTAAGCTCCTTTTGGTGTAGCGTACAACACAATACAGTAGTGAAATAAAAAAGAATATTTTTCATAAAATCTCGGGCTGTTACATTTTTCTTCATTGCAAATTAATTTTTCATCCTTTATCCATTTACACGAATTTGTTTATTCTCTTTTCTTTGAATTTCATCATCAGAATTTTTTAGTACTTTACAAATTGTAAAATATTAAAAAACAAGGATTTGAATTTTATGGAATGTTCATAATTATATAATTAAAGACAAGAACCTTATGATGACCATAGAATTATCTTAATTAATTTTAATAATACTAAATAATTATTTCCTCTGATTTAAATATAAATGGTTTTTGAATGACTTCCTCTTAATTTAATATTAATAACTTATCTCAAGATGTCATCTCTATACAGTTGTTTTAAAATAGATATTGATGGACCTCCCTACCCAAAAAGACAATAGTTACAACTCTAATGGTTAATGAAATGACTTCCAATCAAAATCATTTTTGTAGAAATACATGTTTAGGTTTTCAATTTATTTTTTTCCATAGAAATCATTATCAAGTATGATGTTCTAATATATAAAACAATTATAGACAGTTTTATTTAAAATATGAATAATCTCTCTGTTTATAAATTATATCATTCTAATGGATTGGGGATAGTGATAATTCTCTATTAATTGATCAAAACCATTATTCACAGTCAATTATTAGAACATAAATAAATATAATTTCAAATATCATTGATAAAAGCCATGGGAAATAAACAATTATGAAAATTATCATTTTGATATATTTTGTAACAATATTTGATTGTATTTTGGTATTAAAATTTCATCAATTTACATTTAAATCAACTAATAACTACTATGATATAAACATTTCCATGTGAATATAGATATTTACCCAAAATTTGTAGTCTTCAAACATCAAAAAATAAAATTGCTAAAATTCCATTCTAAGGATAATGTTTATTTATACTAGAATTCACTAATCTCTGGATTTATTCACTACCAATAATAGAGCCCATAGAATTCAATAACATTTTATTCTTATATAAACTATCTTATAAGACATTGTGGAATATATTTTCCCCTATTTGATGTCTACTCTAATGTGATGTGTGCAAACTCTATAAATTTTTAAAAATTTGAACTTCATGATAACACCTCCTTGAAATACATTAATAAAATCTCAAAAATAGTAGATGATCATCAAAAAAGTAATAGATTATTTCATAAATTAATTTATTCAATTGATTCTATGTAAAAAAATTAGTTATAATTGTAACATCTATTTTTTTTTTTGAACTTTCCATTTAATGAATATTCATTAATGATTACAGATAATGTATATTCATTATAAAATCCATGTTTATCTATATTGGAATTTTATGTTTGGAATTTTAAATTACTAAATAAATTATTATGAAACAAAATTTACCACTATACTCATCCTAAATCTTAATTTAAATATCATAATGAAAATTAATTTACTTAATGTTCCTGAGTTAAACTACTTTTTTGGTTCATTGGAATTTATTTTAAAAAGGTTTAATTATTACAATGACTTTGTTTGCTAAAAAATATTTCCTAAAAATTCCTAAAACAAACCAAAAAATAATAAATTCTTTTTCTGTTTTTGGTAATTCCTTTGAGCAGTATTCGAAAATATACTATCATAATACAGCACATATCATTTATTTTATTTTATTTTCCATAAAACATCTCCAATAACAACATGAATATTATAAAAAAATCAAAATGAAATATTCAGTCAGGTTTCATAAAAGCGGATGAATGAGTATGATATTCTTTGAGTATATTAAAATAATTCAAAATTTTTTGTGAAATTAAAAAGAAGAGTATTTGGTAAATAGTGAACAGTGATGGTTCATAATCTTTGAGAA
Source organism: Viscum album (assembly GCA_963277665.1). Classification (NCBI taxonomy): domain Eukaryota; kingdom Viridiplantae; phylum Streptophyta; class Magnoliopsida; order Santalales; family Viscaceae; genus Viscum; species Viscum album. The sequence continues at coordinate 852,091,335 of OY728143.1, read as the reverse complement.
ATCATTTATAAATCTACAATAAAGATGGAATTCAATAATATACAACCAAAAAAATTGACATTTTGAGTATGGGGAAATTTCTTTATTAAAATATAAATTTAGAATTATAAATTACAACGCATATCCTACATAAATTTATCAAATAATATGTCCATTATTTACCATTAACCAACACATTTTCCTATTATAAAAAAATTAATTTCTTGGAACCTCCTTAAAACTAATTGATTATTTCTTATTAACATATAATCGTAAAATCAACTATAGAAAAATAATACATAAAAATCAATGATCCTCTCAATCATAAAACAAAATATAGTCCTCATGAAATTTTTTAAGGTTTTAGGGGAACCACACATGAAAAAGTGAATTTTCCAGTATGAAAATTTTCCCAATAGACATTTGAATATATTTTTATCTTGATCATAATGAACTTGGAAATTAGGGGGTAACAAGAATAGCCAAAAAATTAAACTCCCAATAAACCCCTTATGAATTTGGTTAGTTTATAGAAATGGAATGTGATCATTTCTATAGTATGAATTAAAATTCAGGTAATCAGTAAAAAAATAAATTTGGTATTTATAATACTAATTATTTTTCAATTTTCACATAGTTTGAACATTGATAATTAAGTTTTTTAGAAACTAATTAGACTTGAGAACCTAGGGAAATATAAAAAATGTGATAATGTTACTTTCATTGAATAGAATTATTAACAATTTTTCATTTCTCGTTTCATGTTGGGATGTAATCATTATTGAACCTCAACTCTTTGAGTACAGTTTGGTTCATTGGTATCCTATTCATGAAAACCAATAAGGGTTACTCCATTTGATATCTATTAATGACTATCCATTTAGAGTGTTGATCATTTTCAATGTATCCCAAAAAATAAAACCATGAATTAAAATTTATTTACAAAAAAATAATAAAAATCAAGGGAAATGTTCACAAAAAATGAGTATTTCTTATGTGTGGGGTGGGGTTTAAGCATTAGATACAACGCCTATTTTTTGGAAGGAAGACTCTAGATACTAGGTGTAAAAGCCCAAAACCAACAATCCTTGATCATATAATATATTTGATAAAATTACATTCTTGACTTTGATTATGTTAATTGTGAGAAAAATTTTACATCCAACCCTTTCAACATAAAAAGTAAAACATAGATCACACCCATTACGTAAGAACATTTTGGTATATAATTTTATTGAAATAGAAATACCTCCAACATAAATAATTCAAATGACGTTATTAAATCATTTTTTACACTTACCCAATATTCTCATTTTCAATATAATACTCCCTCATCATCTGAATGAAATTAATTATAGGAATTAGTTATTAAACATCATTCATTAACCCATAGAACATGTAAACATTATTAAGGTGAGATTCTATTCTCAGTATAGGTATATATAATCATAAATAATTGAACATGACCACTAAGCTTTAGGGTTCATAAGTGTTTCATAGAATAATCAATGTATATAAGTGAACTATAACTGAACTCAAACCCATCAATACATGGATCATTTAATATTAAAACATGAAATATAAAATAGTAAGCAGAATCATTAATCACGAGCCATGTGATATCATTATTGATGATTATAACCATTTAAAACGCATAGAATGTATAAATAAAATATATTTTTTAAAAAAGGAAACAATTAAAGCCTTAATTAAACTAAAAAAATTACAAGAGTTTAATGGAGGGAATATAAAATTTATCTCTATTAAGAATACTATTCAAATTCTTAGAAAAAAGTGGTTAAATGTACACCAGAAGCTTCAGAAGATACCTAGATTGGCAAGTCTATCAGCAAGAGAGTTGGCTTCACGATAAACATGTGTGAGATAAAGCTCATTGATAAAAGAGAGTCCAGACATTTGATTTACTTCAAAGTAAGCATCCGGGCAAGATGGATATGATTCATTCTAACAACATGTACAATAGTAAAGGAATCACTTTCAAACTATAGATTATTCCAATTTTTTTGATGAAAAAGCTCCAAAAATTCTATTAATGCCAACATCTCATCATCAAGGGCAGTGGCATGACCACAAGAGCCATAAAATCCATCAAGCACATAACTATTGTGGTCACATAAAACAATACCATATCTAGTTGGTCCAGGTATTTCTTCCTCAGGAAAAATTATAACGTCATCTGCAAAAAAAATATGTGAGGGGGAAAAGGTAAATAGGTTTTCATGAAGATCATTCAGATTCCCTTTGTCAACATTGTGATTTATCTGTCTGCTAAAATAATATTATACAATGGAAAAGATAATGGTAGAAAAAGGGTCTCCTTTCCTTAATCCTCTAGGGAACATAAAATAGCCTTCAGGTCATCCATTGATAAGGATGAAGAAATAGGCTAAGAAAATCAATGTATAATACCACTATTTGGAGGTCGGGTAAAACCCAAACATATGTATAATGTTACCAATAATGTCTCAATCAATGGTGTCAAATTCCATTCTGATGTCCAATTTGAGGGTAATACTCCAACCTCGTGTAGGTTTTTAGAGAATATTCACACATTCTGATGCATTGAAGAGACAGTATTGAATTCATCTGCCTTTAGCATACCCAAACTGATTCGAGGAAATGATTTTACCAAAGATGTAGGAATTCATGTTAGCCATGATTTTAGTAAGGATTTTCTTTATAGTATTGATCTGGGAAACATGTTTAAATTGACTAATATCAGAAGGAATTTCCACCTTTGGAATAATGGCAATGACTTCTGTATTAATTCGATTAATTTGTGATCCATTATTGAAGAAATACTTGAATAGCCTGTAAACATCTTCCTAGATAATGTCCTTGTAAAATTTTAAGAAGTGATTGGTGAATCCATTAGGCCCATGAGAGCTTTCTTTTTTAAGCCCGAGGATAGAATTCCTTATATCAATATCAGAGGGTACTCTGATCAGGATTGAGTTGTAATCATCACTAACAAGGGGAGGTATGTTGCCATCCAAGAGTTCTCCATGTCTTTTAAGTCCACTGAAGCGGTTCATATAGAAAAAGACAATGTGATTTGAGAGACTTTGATTCTCATCATGAATAACATCCCCATATTTGAGAAGAGAGAGTGGTATACTAACCTTTTTACTCCATTTTATGGCATTAATGTACATAGTATCTCAATCACCATTCGTAATCCATATAAATTTATACACTTCCTTTTTAATATTGTCTCTAATTGTAATAAGATTTTTTAGGTCTGAGTAGATCTTAGCTTCCTTTCCATTCATGCATGAAAATACCATATTGGTCATTAATTGTTGAATTATATGTAATGTGTTATCAATAGAATCAATTTACTGGTCAAGGAGGATAAATCTGGCTTTACTCTAATGCTTCATCTTAATCTTGAGAGATCTATGTTTGAAAACACAAGATAAAGGGTGATTGTTTTCCCCAATGATGCAAGTATCTTTGAAGAATGTGGAACATTCAGGAAGATTAGTCCAAGTATTGTTGAACAGAAAGGGTAGAGGTTTTCTCTATCATTTTTTAATGAAGTCAGACATGATTGGATGATGGTCAGAATTATGTTTGGAAAGAGTCACACAAGATATTGTCCTCCAATTATATTGAACTTTAACATTAACAAAGGCAAGATCAATTCTACTAGATCTAATGCCATTATGATGCTTTTGATACCAGGTTTACTTGGCTCTGAGCAGATTATCCTCAATCAGATTTTATTTTTCAACACATAGTTTAAAGTCATCCATAGAAAAAATTATAGAAGAATGTCGGTGCATTTCATCATCCTAGAGAATATCATTAAAATACCATATAAATAGCTATGAATCATCAATGTTGTGTGATGAATTCTATATGTATTTCTATAATTCCTTTCTGATGATATAATTATTAGAATCATAAACCATCGAGAAGAATAAATTTTGAGTCTGGATACTGAATTTGCTGGTAATAATTTGTTCATGAATAGATACAAGAGTGAGATTGACAACTCTTCTATAAACCAAGATCCATAGATGATCATGATAATCATCATGTACAGAGTTGAACAGTGTGTAACTGAGTTTATTAAGAAGAGAGACAGAACTGGTATACTTTTACTTTTGTTCAGCAAGTCCAATGACATCAGCATTATGTTTAGTTAGAAGAATCCAAAGAGAACTCATTGTGCCAAAGTTGGCAATGCCCTGGATGCTCCAGAAGAGAATTATCATTATATACTTTGAGTGGGGTTGAACCCCTTTTACTACAGGTTGACACCAACCTTAATTCTTTGATATCTTCATTTCTCAATGATTTTGGTGGATTCTGTAGATGCAAACTTTTATGGAGTGATTTAATCATGATCGATAGCTATATTAAGTATATCTCCTCTTGGGTTTGTGTCTAAATGCAATTCTGTACAGATCTGAGAGTCATCTTGCTTATAATTCTGCATGGAAAGAAATGATACAACATCATCCTGTTAGAAATTATTCTCTAATGAAAGTGAGACACCATGCTTTCTCACAGTTTGTTCCTCTAGAGATGTTCCCTTGTTAACTTGATTAGATCGAATTCTTGTCAAGGAAGTGTCAATAATTTGGTTAGAGGATAGTGAAATATTCTCATGTTTAGACTGACAAGAATCCAGAACTTCAATGATTATTGACCTGATCAGATACTGAGTAAAATCCTCATATTACAGGTTAAGAACAGTTTTCACAATGTCATTTGAGAACTCCAGTAGTTCTACCTGGTTGCAGCTGTCATCTTATAATTGAATGGAGTCTCCAGGAGCCGGTCTCTTTTCCAGGTAAATTGGATGGTCTTCCTCTTCATCCATTTTATCCCTGGCCTTGCTGGATCCTAAAATATATTCAGGTTCAAGAAGCATGACATTGTTTGAGGCTTTTTTGACATATTGTTTAGCAAGAATAGGTTTCTTGTTTGTATCATCTTTACATCCATTCATTTATGATGCTATCTTTGTGGTCCTTTGAACAATACAACACTAATCAAGGAAATGAACAACCTTCCTTCAATGCTCATAATTCATAGGTAGGTTTTCAAATTCTAAGGATATTTCCATAAAATGGTAATTAACATCCCTTAAAACGCTTTCTGGGGGCAGAGACTCTGTAACAATTTCAATCAGAACTCTAGAAAAGAATCCCAGATTCCCATTGATAGTTCCTTGATCAATCTTTAAAGGATTTCCAATTCCTAAATCAATATCATTCATGATTTTTCAATGCAAATAAATCCAATGAATTCCATAGATGTTTGTCCAAACCTGGGAAATAGACTACTTCTGTGTGAACAGGATAAAATGTGGATCCCATTCAGAGAGACGCAAGATTCCTCGTTTCAAATTGAGAGATCCAATACAAAAGGATTGATTCAGTTCATTTTCTTTCTGTAGAATAATATTAAAGAAAACTATTACAATTGAAATTAAGCACTAGAATGGTAAATTCCAACAAATTGAAATTCCCTATTTGAGATCAGAGTAAGACCAGGGCTTAGTGCTATTCTCATATGAAATGCGGCCAAATATAGAAAATTTTCAAACATCCAAGCACTACTTGACAACTTTTGGATTTGCAGTGATCATAATTGAACACTTTAGAATCCTTTTATCCATTTGTGTCCTGACCTATGTTTTATTAGGATAAGAAGACCCCACAAGGGCTTCTGAAAAAGTAATTCCCTTATTTGTATGATCCATTGTACCCGAGGCATTATCACTCTTATTTTGTGGACAAAGAGGTCTCTCACATTCTTGATTAAATGATTCCATTGAGCAAGAACAAATCAATAATTCTATTGTATGTCCATCTGAGAAGGCTTGAATCGAATCGATCTTTGCGTGTTCTCCCATGGTTCATTCATAATCTAGAAATGAAATCATTACCATGTTGTGATCTAGATAATATGAGAATAAAAAAAGAAAATAACAAATATTTTTATCTTGGTAAATCATATCATTGATCCATTTTTATCACTTGAATAACCCATAGATAATATGACAACCCTGCTTTTATTACAAACATAAACATGATTTATTACATAAACTATTCAATTGATACAACAAGGAAGATCAATAGGTCTAGAGTATTTGGGGATTAGGATCATTACATAACAACATAAAACATGGAATAAAAAATCTTTATTGAAAACTTCCTTTACATGTCCACTACATTCCGTCATACTTAGCATTACATGAGATAACCTGAGGACATGCATAACAAAAGGGTGAGTTATAAAGACCAGTAAGGGAATAAACATGTAATACATGAAGAGTACAATACATGTTATAAAATATGAATATAAATAGAGTGAACAAGAAACATGGACTTAAAGGAATGATAAAGCATGATAATCATAACATGGAAATGTGGCAACAACACTTAACATGGAATTAGAATGAGCCAAGGCCCATTGCACATGAATCATGATTAAATCCTCATTGCACATAAAGCATGAGTAAACACTCATTGCACTTGAATTAGCTTGATTCGACACTCATTTCACACGGGGTATCATGATACTATACTTTACCTAATGCATTGGAGTGCTATAAGGGCACACCCTTCTTAAACATTTCATTTCATGCATAAGTGTGCCACATGGATCATAAAACATGGATTCATAAAACATAATAATTTATTGCACGACAAAGGAATGTGGAATGAAACTTTATAATTAATATGTAAATGTGCATGAAGGTGAAAACCCTTTATGGAGAAATGGGCATGGTATTCACTACATTGTGGCATTGGCATAGAAAATTGGTGCAATTTCGGCACCGTAACAGCATGATATAAGAATTCATAAAAATGGATGATGAGAGAGAAAGGGGTGTCTCATTATATCCAAATGAAATTGATTATATGGGGTTATATAGATACATGTCCCAAAAATTGTAATCGAATTTATATTCATTATACAAAATTCTTTCTTGAATGTATATGAGGAGAGAGAATTTTCTTTCAGAATTTCAGCATAGTAACGGGTGTAAATGGGAGGAATTTAATCAGAGATAATGGGGTATCCCATAATTCAAAATATAAGAGGGAAGTATGAGGGAGGTGTGAAAACATACCCCAACATTTATAATTGAAATTAAAAGGGCATAACAATATTAAGGAAATTGGACAAAAAAGTGAATGAAAGAAAAACACTTACTTGGAAGTGTGCTTCCAAAGGCTTAAGAGATTCTTGAGAAAGGCTTATTGGGAGATTGGGGTACCTTGGGAGGATGACAGAGAAAGTATGGAATAGGTTGGATTAACTCTATTGGCTTTGAGTTAGGATGAAGTGGTATCTTGGTGGGTTTATATAGTAATGGTGAGTGAATTCATTATTATTTAGGTTTGGGACCCCTTACATTAAACAAATCCAAACCACAAATCATCTCATGGTTTTTACCCATGGTTTTTGGAAAAGGGAAGAGGAAAACAATATTTTATAAGTCCAAAGTGAGAACTTCTTAAAATAATGGGGTTTATTATGTGGAGGTGAGTCACATTCCCATGGAAAATAATTTAAAAAGACATGATGTTTAATAAGTCTTGAGGGGTCCATTAATTCATTGTAAAATATGTCAAAAAACCTAAAATCACATTATTTTAATAGTAGAACATATATATATTTGCTGAAAATAAAGCTAATAGTAGTTTATTACATCACTATTGGGTCATTATGATGTCATAAAACACATTATATATTTAGACAGTATTTCATTTTTACCCAAAAAATTTGACTGTCTAAGAAAATTATGAAAAATTCACTGTTGGATAATTTCGACATCCTGATTCCAGAAGTAACATTAATTTTATCTAAAGAATTTTCTAAATATGTTAATTTTTACTTTTAAAATAAAAACCGACATTTATTGAAAATCCACTGGTTTTTACAAAAATGGATTTCAATCCTTAATAAAAATTACAGTTGCATTCATAAAATTATAAGATCATTTAAATTTAATAAAATTTATTTTAATAATAATAATAAAATTTTATGAAAGTATTATTTAATTCAAAAATACATTAATTCATAAAAATAGATTTCTTATCTAAATATTAACTAAAAAACACTATTTGTGCTTTTAAAAATACTATTTACAATGTTTCAATAATGACAATAAGGTATATTCATTATTATATACAAATAATAATATACATGAACAAGGTACTAGTGATTTGTTACATAACACCTTAAAATATCCGCATAAGACATAAGGGTAAGGTGTGTGATAATGACATAGTGTTGGGGTGGCTCGGGTAACATCGCTCGAGTGGTAATCTCTATCAACTTACACTTCTCATGTATACGATCCCGTTCAAGCTTGACATGATGTAGATCAGCTTGGGCTTGGTCAAGAGTGAAACCCAAGGATTCCACCTCTTTTCCGAGCTCTGACAAATGGTCTTCGTATGGAGAAATTCTACTGGTTGAGGCCATCACTTCTTTTCTCTATGTAAATTTGATTTGTTAAAGCCCTGTATTTATACTAATCATGTGATCACTATTCAATGTCTATATTATAAACTATCAAAATTCTTAACATAAAACCAATAAATTTGACATTTTATATATACAATTTACATAAAGAGACATCTAATTAGATCATGTGGGATTTCCATTAATGAAACTTTGGGTCGTTACAATATTCCCCCTTAAGAAATTTCTCCCTCGAAATTTCGTTTTCCTACACTAAAACAGATGTGGGTAACTCAGCTTCATCATTTCCTCTGATTCCCAAGTGACTTCTTAAAACATGTGGTTTCGCCACAACACCTTGATTAGGGGATTTGTATTATTTCGTAGAACATTTTCTCTACGATCTATGATCATCACTGGTTTCTCCTCATAAGAAAGATCATCCTCCAACTGTACCACCTCAGAAAAGAGTACATGTGAATGGTCCAGTATGTTCTTCCTTAAGAGGGATACATGAAAGACATCATGTACTTTGTCCATGGTAGATGGAAGTGCAAGTCGATAGGTCACAGCCCCAACATGATCAAAAATCTCGAAGGGGCCGATGTACCTTGGACTTAACTTCCCTTTCTTTCCAATACTCATGACCTTCTCCCACTGAGATATGCATAGAAAAACCTTGTATCCAACTTTAATCTCAAGGTATCATCGACGATTATCTACATAACTCTTTTGTCGACTCTAGGCTTCCAGGATATGCTGCTGAATGGTTTTCACCTTCTCCACTATTTCCTTGACCATTTCTGGTCCAAGAAGCCTACGTTCACCGACCTCATCCCAACACGTCGGTGTTCTGCACCTTTTCCCATAAAGGGCTTCATATGGTTCCATTTAGATGCTCGAGAGGAAACTATTATTATAAGAGAACTAATGCAGAGTAAGATGTTGATACCATCCTCCTTTAAAGTCCATTGAACACGCTCTCAACATGTCCTCAAGTGTTTTGATAGTCCGCTCAGATTGGCCATCAGTTTAAGGATGATTGGTCGTACTGAAGTTCAGTTCTGTATCTAGAGCATATTGAATACTCTTCCAAAACATAGAGGTGATTCTTGGATATCAGTCAGGAACAATAGATAGTGGTACTCCATGCAGCCTTACCACTTCTCTGATGTATATTCGTGCCAGTTGATCCAATGAGAAATCATGCTGAATAGAAATGAAGTGTACAGTCACTGTAAAACGATCCACCACAACCCAGATTGCATTGTTGCCTTTGGATGTCCTCGGAAGTCTCATGGAAAAGTCCATGGTGATGTTCTACCATTTCCATTCTGGTATTGGAAATAGTTGCATCATCCCCTTAGACTTCTGCCTCTCTTCCTTCACTTGCTGGCACACGAGGCACATTGATTTATATACAGTGATCTCCTTCTTCATATTATCCCATCAAATGTTTTCTCGGAGATCACAATACATCTTTGTGCTCCCTGGGTGAATATAGAAATTTGAACAATGTGCATCATACAAAAGTTCCTTTTTCAGATCCGGACGTGATGGAAGACATAGTCTTTTCCCAAATCACACAATTACTTATTCATTAACTTTAAACTCTGAGGATTTACCTTTCTCAATATCTTCTACTTTTTCCTGAATTCCCACACCATCCTTTTGAGCATCCTTTAACCTTTCCAAAAGATATGGTTGAGCAATAATTTTTGAAAGGATTGATGATGTTCCATTCATTATGATTCCCATGTCCATCTTCATCAAGTCTAAGAAGATTGGATCCTTCTCAATACTCATCATTGATTGAATCATTGATTCCTTTCTACATAGGGCATCTGCCACCTTGTTTGCTTTCCCAGGGTGGTAATTTATTGAACAATCATAATCCATGATGAGATCTATCCATATTATCTAGCCATTATTATTCTCTCTCTTTGTGAACATATATTTAATACTCTTGTGGTCAATATATATCTCACATTTCTCCCCAAAGAGATAATGCCACCATATTTTCGAGGCAAACATAACTGCGGCCAACTACAGATCATGTGTTGGATAGTTTCGCTCATGGATTTTCAACTGCCTTGAAGCATAGGATATTAAATTAGCATTCTTCATCATCAAACATCCAAATCCCTTCTTCTAGGCATCACTTAATACCACAAAAGTTTCCCCACTTGTGGGTAAAGTGAGCACGAGTGCAGTGATAAGCCTCCATTTCAACTCCATGAAGCATTCGTTGTATTCATCACTCCAAGAAAGCATTACTCCCTTTCAAGTTAGCTTTGTAAGAGGGTTGCACAATCATGAGAAATTTCTCACAAATTGTCGATAATATCCAGCTAACCCCACAAAGCTACAGATATCTGTTACTGATGTGGGCCTCAGTCATCCATTAGTTGCATCTGTTTTGTAGGGATCCTCAGATATCACATTGATTGTAATGATATGGCTCATGAATGAGACCACCTTCAACTATAAATCACACTTGATTTACTTTTCATAGAGATTCTCCTTGCGTAATGTCTCTAGTACATTTCTTAAATTCTCCTCATGATCATCCTTCTTTTTTATTATATTAGAATGTAATCTATAAATACTAAAACAAATTTGTCGAGGTAATCTCTAAAGACTCTTTTCGTCAATTCCATGGAGATTTCTGGAGAATTAGTGAGTCTTAAATGCATTACTATGAATTTATAGTGCCCATATCTTGTGAGAAAAGCAGTCTTGGTGATATCTTCTTTCTTCACCCTTACCTGATAATATCCCGACCGCAGGTCCACCTTGGAAAAGTATTGTGCTCCACGTAGCTGATCGAACAAGTCATCAATTAGTGGGAGAGGATACTTTTTCTTTATCCTTATTTTGTTAAGCTCACGATAATCGATGCAGAGGCGCATTGACACATCCTACTTCTAGACGAAGATGACTGGTGCACCCCTTGGTGAAGCACTTGGGAGTATAAACCCTTTATCCAGATTATCCTGTAGTTGTTTCTTCAGCTCTTCAAGATCCAAGAAACACATTCTATATAGAGTCTTGGATATTGGTAGATCCACTGGTATATAATCAATTGAGAATTCAATATCTCTTCTAGGAGGAAGACCAGGTAGTTCCTCGAGAAACATTTTTTTGAATTCCCTCACAATAGGCATTTCTCCAATGATAGTTTCATCCATGGACTCAATTATCTAAGACAGATACATGTGCTCGTAGGGAATATGAATCCATCATTGATATGATATAGCTAAAGGAGATTCATCGTCCTCCTTACACTTGTAAAGAATTTGGGGTTGATCCTCTATATGAAGTGTGATTTCCCTTTCCCGACAATTTATGGTGGCTCTATATATGGAAAGTCAATCCATGCCAATAATTGCATCAAATTCCACCAGAGGGAGTATGATGAGGTTTTCCAGGAAATTAAATTCACATATTATAATAGGGGAGGACTTATATTCATGGGATTCAATGATTTCCCCTTTTGTCATACTCAACGACATCTTCACTTCCATGATTTTTGGTGGTGTTGGGATTGTTCTACTAAACATTAGAGATATACAAGTATGCGTAGAACGTGAATCAAAAAGTATGTTCTCTATTATTGAATGAATAACTAGCATACCTATCACTACCTCATTGTCAGGGTTCACTTTGGAAGAAGTGATGGCAAAAGCACTTCCTTTCTACCTTGGATGTTGTTGGTAGCCTCAAAAAACCCTTGGATTAGGGCACAGATTTGCAAAATGCCTCGGTTCTTTGCATTTGTAGCAATGAAAAACATGTTGAGGTTTGAATGGAGTGTTCCTATCCTCTGTCGCAACCGCTGGTCTTTCATGCCGATAGTTTATAGCTAGGTATCCTTCTCTTCTACACCTAAAGAATTTTCTCATCCCCTTGATGCAATTTCCAGGGTGCTTCTTTTCACACTTTTGGTATGTGGGGTGCTGGATCTTCTTAGCATCGTTTGATTTATCCATCAGACCGCCAGCATTGAAGTCCACCGTACACTTCTTGTCCCCATGATACCTCAGTGATTCCCCAATCTCCATTTCGTCCTTGAAGGCACATTGAACAATTCCCTAATAGTGGTAGAAGTCACGGATCACTAATGCTTTCCGTAGGCTAGGCTTCATCCCACCAAAGAAGCGATCAACATTGCATTAAGGGGTAATGACAATGATGGAATCATATCATACAATCCTTGTGATGTTTTCCTCGTATGATCAACATATTCTTTATCATTTTTCATGAGGGAAAGGAAGTCCCTTTCCATCTTAAGCCAGAGGGTGCATTGAAAATATGTATCGAAAAACAACTTACGAAATCCTTCCATTCTAATGCCTCGATCTCCTCCTCAGGCTTCGTATTTTTGATCAACGTCCACTATTGATCAGATTCACCCTCCATACGTTAAGCCGCCAGGATAACCTTCTCTTGTTCAAAACATTGATGGATGGAGAAGATTTTTTCAATGGAGTTGATCCATTGTTTAGCGATCGTGGGATCAGATGATCCACTAAATGTATAATGCCTTTGTCTCATGAAGCTCTCGATATCGACTTCTTCATTCATAGGGGGGTTTAACATTCCTCTTGACTGGAGATTATATTAAAATCTTGAGTTCTCTATGAGAGAAGCATGAAAAAGTTTTCGATTCGCCCTCCCATTGGATTAAGCATCTCATTAGTACAGTCATCACCCTGATCTTCACACCGGTTGTCAGCCAGAGTCCTCTTATTACCGACCATTGGATTGAATTAAAGGAATGTTTGGGGTAACACATAAAGGGTAATCCAAAGACAAAAGTTGATGACTTATAAACTAAATTTTATTTCCAAACTTATGAATCGATAGGCTTCAATCTAGGATTTTCATGATCTACTTTCTCACATATATTCTTAGGGGGGTTTCTTTCTTCCCATATTAAGGGTTCATACTAAGCTTGTGATTTTAAAAATGAATATACCCTAGGAGTGTCATAACCAAGAGTGAAACAAAGCACGTTGTCATTCACCAGTTCCTGTTCGAGTCTATCTCAAAATGGTGTTTTTTGGTTTTACCCCTAGGATGCTTCTATGCCAGAGCCGCCTCTACCGGCTCATATCCAGAGAGGGATCTTTTTTCTAGATAAATCACTTAATAAATACTCAGAAAAACATAGGGACATTTCTATTGTACTTAATCGTGTATATAAGTCTTTACTAGGGTTTTCTAATACTAATACCAAAAATAACTAAACCTATCCTCTGATACCAACTATGACAACCCTTATTTTATTACAAACTTAAACATGATTTATTACATATACTATTCACATGATACAACATGGAAGATCGAGAGTTCTAGTGTCTTTGGGGCTTAGGATCATGATATAAAAACTTAAAACATGAAATACAACTTCTTTATTGAAAAAATCCTTTACATGACCACTACATTCCCTCATACATAGCATTGTATGGGATAACATGGGGACATTCATAAGAAAACGGTGAGCTATAATGCCCGATAAGGGAATAAATATGGAATAAATGAGGAGTACAATAAATTTTAGACAATAGTCATTACAATATAGAACAAGAGAATCATGTACATAAAGGCATGATAAAGCATGATAATTATAACATGGAAATGTGGAAACCACACTTAACATGGAATTAGCATGAGCCAAGGCCCATTGCACATGAATCATGAGTAAATCCTCATTACCCATGAAGCACGAGTAAGTCCTCATTGCACTTGAATTAGATTTAGAATAAACTCATTTAACATGTCGTATCATGATATTACACTTTACCCAATGCATTGAAGCGCTATAAGGGCACACCCTTCTTAAACATTTCATTTCATGCATAAGTGTGCCACATGGATCATAAAACATGGATTAATAAAACATAATAATTTATTCCATAGAAAAGTAATGTGGAATGAAACTTTATAATTAATAAGTAAATATGCATGAAGTTGAATACCCTTGATGGAGAAATGGGCATGGTATTCACTATAGAATGGCATTGGCTTAGAAAATAGGTGCAATTTCGGCAGCGTAACAACGTGATATAAGAATTTATAAAAATGTTCGATGAGAGAGAAAGGGGTGTCTCATCATATCTACATAAAATGGACAGTAAGGGGGTCATATAGATAAATTTCCCAACAATTTTAATGGAAATTATATTCATGATACAATAGTATTGCTTGAATGTAAATTAGGATAGAGAAGTTCCTTTTGGAATTTTGGCATAGTAACGGGTGTACATGGGAGGCATTTAATGAGATATAAAGGTGTATCCTATCATTAAAAAAATAAGAGGGAAGTATGGGGGAGGTTCGAAACCATACCCCAGTACTTATAATTGAAATGAAAAGGGCATAACAATATTATGAAAATTAGACAAAAACGTGAAAGGAAGAAAAACCCGTACTTGGAAGTGTGCTTAAATAGGCTTGAGAGAGGCTTGAGAGAGGCTTATTGGGAGATTGGGGCACCTTTGGGGGATTATAGAGAGAGTAGTGAATAGGTTTGACAGTTTATAAAGGCTTTGAGTGAGGAGTAAGTGGGATCTTGGGTTGGTTTATATAGGAACGATGTGTGAATTCTTTATTATATAGGTTTGGGACCCCTTATATTAACCTAATCCAAAACACAAATCAGATCATAGTATTTTACCATAGTTTTTGGAAAAGGGAAGAGAAAAAAAATATTTTATAATGCCATATTCTGAACTTATTAAAATAATTTGGTTGATTATGTGGAGGTGAATCACACTCCGAAAGTAAATAATATAAAAAGAAAAGATGTTTAATAAGTTTTGAGGGGTTCATTAATGCTTTGTAAAATAAGTCAAAGAAAACCCAAAATCGAATTATTTTAATGGTAAAACATATATTGGCCAAACATAAAGATTATAGTATTTTTTTAAATCACTATTGGGTGATTATGAAGTCATAAAACACATTATATATTTAAACGTTATTTAATTTTTACCCAAAAATTTGAATGTCTCATAAAATTATGAAAAATTCACTGTTGGATAATTTTGACATCCTGATTCTAGAAATATCATTTATTTTATCTAAAAAAATTTCTAAATATGTTAATTTTTACTTTTAAAATAAAAACTGACATATATCGAAAATTCACAGGTTTTGACACAAATGGCTTTCAAACCTTAATAAAAATTACAATTGCATTCATAAAATTATTAGATCATTTATATTTAACAAAAATTAATTTAATAATAGTAATAATAATTTATTAAAATATTATTTAAATCAAAAATCCATTAATTTATCAAAATAGATTTTTTATCTGAATATTAACTAAAAAGAAATACAATTTGTGCTTAAAAAACTATTTACGAAGTGTCAATAATGAAAATAATGTATATTCATTATAATATACAAAAAAATATACATGAACAAAGTACTAGTGATTTGTTACATAACCCCTTAAAATAGCTGCATAAGACCTAAGGGTATGGTGTGCGATGTTGACAAACACTTGTGGTGGCTCAGATAACATCGCTCGATCAGTAATCCCAATCAACTTCCACTTTTCTTGTAGACTATCCTGTTGGATCTTGACATGATGAAGCTCAGCTTGGGATTTTTCAAGAGAAAAACCCAAGGACACCACCTATTTTCCAAGCTCCGAAAAATGGGCTTCGTATAGAGAAATTCCACTATATGAGGCAATCGCTTCTTTTTCTGAGTAAATTGGAATTGTTAAAGCCCTATATTTATACTAATAATGTGATCACTAATCAACAGCTATTTTAGCAACGGTCAAAATTCATAACATAAAACCAAAGAAGATGACATTTTATATAAACATTTTACATAAAGAGACATTTAATTAGATCAAGTGAGATTTAAATTAATGAAACTTTTGGTCATTATAGATAACCCTTACCTTTTCAGATTACCATACATCTAAATTCTGATATAATAAATTTCCAATGCAGGCCCACTAGGATCTATCTCAGACACCCCATTTTAATTTGTTGCATGATTAACTAGTGATATCTGAATGCCCCCATAATTTACAATGTCTAAGAACCAAATACGGAAAAATTAAAATAGAGAATTAATTTCATCAAATATCATATTAAAACATTTTTTCATATTAGAAAATTATTTTCCCTTATAAAAAAATCACTTTCCACAAAAATACCTTCTAACGATGGTTATCATGTGGAAATGAAGTTAGAACAAATTGATGTATTTGAAAAATGATTAACACATTTAAAATAAATGAGTTCAATACAAACAAATTTGA
The DNA here is from genome assembly GCA_963277665.1 of Viscum album. Classification (NCBI taxonomy): domain Eukaryota; kingdom Viridiplantae; phylum Streptophyta; class Magnoliopsida; order Santalales; family Viscaceae; genus Viscum; species Viscum album. The sequence continues at coordinate 852,074,606 of OY728143.1, read as the reverse complement.
AACATTATTAACCCAAGTAAAATAGTTTTTATCTATAAATATCTCATTGAATCTTGACTAATCCATTTTTATGAAATGAATTCAATAATAATATCTTTTAATCATGATTAAACCATGGAAATGAAATAGGTACAAAAAATCTATTTAATACATGATTGACCCATGGAAAATAAATGGGTTTCATAAAGTTATTTTAGTAAAATTATTAAACGATTTAAAAGAAATAGGTTCCTAAAAAAATTGCATTTAAACATCATTAACCCATGTAAAATAATTTAATTATATAACAATTTCATTGAAATGTGATTTTCTCCTCAAAAGTAATAAACTTAAATTAAAATATCTTTATATCAATATTTATTTATCTATAAAAGAATAAGGTATATATCAATAAAAATTATACCCAATTTTGGAGAATTGAAAACAAGGGTTATTGTTTAGGAATGGTGATACCATTAAAATATCATTGAAAATATTATTTTAAAATAATCCATTCAACCTTACTTAGTATCACATATCCCCTTGAAACATTGTAATAATAATTACCATTAATATATAAAAGTAAATAGAACTCATAATATCATGATAATAATGAAATTCATGATATATCTTCTCAAAGGAGAAGTATACATGCGTCCAAAAATAAGAATTTTGTATAACATAATAAATTTCTCATTGATGGAATATTAGTAAGAATACATATCACCGCTTTGGTATCATTGAAACCGTAAACCCCTTTTATAATTGATCATAAAAATGATTTCTAAAATACATGAATTTAAGGATAATAATCATAAAATACATTAATTGTTAGTATATACACAAGAAAAAAAATATATGTTTTGAAAATGGAATATATCACAAAGAATTAAATTTCAGACGAGAAAAACCCTTTAAGATATAATATTATTTGAGTGAAAATAATCCATTAAATAAATGATTTGGGAAAAAATTAAATCCATTTAATGTATATGAAAATAATAAATAGTAAAACTAGATTTCATTTCACCCATATTCATGGTTTAAATTAACAATTGATATTATTGATTAACCTAATGAATGAAAATTGAGTTATAAAATCAATTTACACATTTGTATCTTTTTTATGACTAGATATATGAGTAAATAACAAATATAAAAATAATTTATATCATGGCCTAAATGAAAATATATATATCATGTCATAAGGCATGTGATACACGATATAAATGTAACTATCTTAAAATTACAAATATTTTTCAATGGAATGTAATTTGATATGAAACCCATTAGTATAAGTCCAATTTTTCATGGTTTTCCTCTATATTACTTAGTAATAATCATATGATAATTATTTACCTTATTTAGAATCATTTCAAGGTTTATTCATATTTTTTTAAATTATAATCGTGCTATATAAAATTACATGATAAAAAATTATTATGTGATATTTGTTTACCATATTCAGTTTATGAGACAATACTAACATTGATACATAGATTATTATCAATAGTCTCATTAATTAAACATATAAATAATAATAAAAAATAAATTATTGTCACACATTTAAATCTATTAATTATATAAATTCATACATGAAAATGCATATGAAAATTGAGTCAACATTATAATCATGGAGATGGTAGGTCCTACATAAGCATGAGTAACGTTCTCGTTTAAAAATAATCATTATAAAAAGAAGTTATGTAATGTTTAACATTCCATAATGAAAAATATATCATAAATAGAATATTATTTAATTTCATATACTTTAATATATCAGTATTCTGATGTGCGTATAAAAATGTGATAATGAGGTTTCTTGGAGAATGAGGTATTCTACACATTAAAAAACGATGAAATCACTTGTTAGTGTATTTAATGGAATTGATAAAATTTAATTTAATTTTTCTAGAAAAAATATTTATATCATTAATAAAATAAAAATATACTCTATATATTTATATATATTATTTTTTAAAATGTTTCCTTAATAAATTCCTTCTAAATTATGAATGAATAACATCGCTTCCAGGAGGTAGGAGTCCAAATATCCCCAAACAATGTTATATTATTCCAAAAATGGAAAGAATGATGTTGTGTTAGATATAATAGTCATATAAGTATGATGAAATTATAATAATCATATATATCACAAAAAAAGTAATTCTGTCAATATTACCTACCATGAATGGTGGTAACTAAACCATTAATGACATTGGTACTTGAGGTGGTAGTGTATTGTACACACCAATGATAATTGTGCATCCAATTTGATTGAAGCTTATAAATTTTTATTTAAAACCTAAATATAAATAAATATCATTATATTGAATACTCTTTTATTAGTATATAAAATGGAAAAATAATAATTTAATTATAAGAGAAATAAATAAATAAAAGTTCTCATTGCATAATGTTACCTCTTTTTTAGGGTAACTATTTTTGGATTACACCAAATGACATCAATAGTTTTCATTAATCCCAAATTAATGATTAGTTTATAAAGGGGAGGTATGAATGGAGATTTCTAGGATTGTTTTTAATTAACTTAAATGTCTTGAAAGGTGTGAATATAGGGGTAGGTTTAGTTCAATTTTATAATTTATGAGTTGAAATATTGTAATTATATAGAGGTAAAAAAAGAATATTTTTAAAGAGAAATGCTCAAAATATTGAAATATTTTTAATTAAAATTTAATGTGAAATTTTATACAATAAACTGAATTTGAATATATGACACATAATTGATCTAATTATACTTTAAATCCCATATAAAAATTAAATTTAACAGTACAATATTTTTTGATGAAAATCAGTTTTAAATTTAAATTTAGCTTCAATAAATATTAATAAAAATATGAAAGTTTCTAGACAAATTATAATAATATAACAAAATAAAATTTGATATTATTAATTTAAAAATTGTTACTTTTTTGACATAATTATCATTTAATTTTTTATATATAGTTTTAAAACATGTATTCTCTTAAAATGTGGTAAAACTGAATTCTAAAAATATTAATATTATTTTGCTTTAAAATGGATTTATTCTAAGATCGATACTATAAAAAATAAATTGAATTTAATAAAATATTATTATTTATATTGAATATAAATTTAATTAATATAAATTATTAATATTGATTAATTTAATTTATTGGGATAAAACACTTTTGTAGACATAGAAAAATTTTTCCATAGTAACACATCAATTATATTAAATTATTTTTTATTTTATCTAATAAGTAATTTGACTCAATATAATTCACTATAAAATCATTTCTAAATCATATATGCATAATATTTATAATAATAATAAATATATATATTTTAATGGCTATGTTATAATTATTATGTTGTATAGATAATATTAACAGTATATTATTTTTTGGTAAGACTCGGTAATGAGTATACCAAATTTTATTGAAGAAAATAAATGCCACACTCAATGAAAGATAAACATGGAATTTTAAATACATAATTTGATCATTTTAATGTGTATAAAACAAGATATATATTAATTTAAATTATTTTGAATGATGATATTGCATAAAATCTTGAGATGTTACATCTTACAGCCCTTAAAAACAAACATTCCAGGGAAATTTTTCATAGTTATCATATGATTAAAATTTAGAAACATACATTATTGAATCCAACATATTAAACATATTTAATAAAACATCCTCTATGAAATGGTGTTTGTTTTTTATAACAGTGATTATATGTAACATATTAATTTGATTATACCAAAGTAGATTATAGCTGAAAAATTAAATGTTTGTTTTGGAAGGAAAAAACTAAATCCCCAAGAATAATACTGGGTGGGAGTGAACTTGTTGAAGATTATGTAAATCAAAAATATCCAAAATACAAATATATTAGGAAATTTTTATTATTATCATTACATGTGATGGAAATATTATATGCTTTTTTCATAATTATTCTACTAATGTTGAATGATTTTAATCACCATTTAAGATGATAACATATCAAATTAAACATTCTTTATTATTATTATTTCATCATTTTGTAAATATATACAAAATTATATTCATTATTTCCAAATTATGAGTAAAAAAATAAGAATTTCTATTTCCCAAATTTCAAAAATATACTTTGGAAGAGAACATAACCATAAAAGGGATAGTTGAGCTAATTTTATAGTCCTTTTGAATTAACTAAAACATAAATGGTTAAACCATGATAGGATAAATTGTAAAATTATTAAAACATATGATATTAAAATAATCATAAATATTAAATATTTATTCATAATGTTCAAAAATATTATTCCCTTAAGAATTATCCATAAAATTCTTGCAAAATTTCCCAACATAGTGGGATCAAAAAGATAATAATGAATTTATTATTTATTAAGATAAAAGAATCTACCCATATTGATAAAATAAATTTATTCCTATAAAGTTTATAATTTTCCTATGGGTTATAAATATATACACAAACATATTCCTCCAATAAATTCACTAATTATGTCAAATTATTACAAAATAATAAGTGAAAATGTTGTTCCTTAATACATTGAACATATGATCACCCTTAACCATATATACCTATGAATGTATACATAAATATTAAGATAGCCTTATATAAAACCTTCCTAATCTCAAAAATTAAATAGGACAACCTGTTAAGTCAACTATAATATCCTAGAACACAAACTCCTTGATCATACACTAATATCCATAACATTACATTCCTAGATTTGGTGTTGTTTATTGTGACACAAAATTCTCAATCGATATCATACAACATCAAAACAAAAACTTAGATCATTTCTTTTTCAGATGATATTTTATAATTTTATTTTTAAATAAGAAGCATAGAATCCAAAATAATCATTTCCCTTGACTTTAAATGATCATTTCTACCACATATTCCATAAATTCATTTTCACATTAATACAATATAATATTCCATACAAACTCTCTTATATACAAACCTCATTCAACATAATCCTATTAAACTATAATAAATGAAAACATAATACGGGTGAGATTATATTGTCAATAATGGTAAATCAATTCATTGACAATTAAAAATAATCAATGACAATTTGTGTTGATAAGTGTATGATTAAATAATAAAAGAGCATATGTTAATCATTAAATAACTACTACCAATAAATACCTAGATAATAAAATTTGAAAACTAGAAAAAAATAAAGGGTCAGAATTATCAATAATCACAATCCATGTGATGTAAATATCAACCATTTTAAACATTTAAATCCCATATCTTGTATAAATTAATATTATTGGTATCTTGGAACGTTATATCATTAAACCCTTACATAACCCTTATAGAACCCTTACGTAACCCTTACTAATTGGAATAACTATATGATATAAATTCTATATAACAATTAACTAATCCCATGGAGTGTTTTAGTGACTTAACCAAGTTATATCTATTCCACCCCATGTTATCTTGTAATATAAAATTATGGGTTTCTATGGGATACCCCATGTAAACTTGTATTGGGCTATCATGAAGCTATCATTGCAATCCCTTCATTTATAATTTCAAAGAATTGAATAATGAATAGGTAACATAGGTAATTAATTTCATCATTACTCATTTGAAACATCTTTCTTCATTAGTGTTCAATATTAACAAATCGAATGTAATTATATCCAAAAAAAAATTTGAAAGCCTGATTTTCATGGGGAAATAAAATTAAACATTGGAAAATAAATTTCTATAATTTAAATCTCATCATCAATTGATTAATAAATAGAAATGAAATGAGTGTAATTACAATCTATTTGAAACATGATTAACAAATTAAAAAGAAATTTGGTCAATAAAAATTTATTTCAAACATGTTAAACCCCTCTAAAATAGATTTCATCCATACAAATATAGTTAGAACCCAATTAACAAATGAAAAATGAATGGGTTAAAAAATCTCATTGATTCATGATGATCCCATTTAAATGAGATGGTTTCCATGATAATCTCTACATAACCTGGTTAACCAATGGAAAAGAAATGACTTCCATAAAAATATGATTCAAACACTAATAATTAATCCTTAAAATAATGAATTTGATGAATAGAAATACAATTTAAATATCATTAAAAATATTTATGATGATAATTACCTTTAAACATCCCAATGTGTCCCATCCCACCATGAAACATTTAAATCATATTACCCATGATTGAAGAACATAAAATGAAACAATTTGTATAATGGGAATAAGTATATTCCTAAAATATCATATCCATAGATAATCATACACACCAAATAAAATGACAAAGGTGTATAACAAACCAAATGTTTCAAAGAAGGAATGTAATGATAAAAATGTATTACCACTTTTGTAACATTTAATCCGTAAACCCCCTAGAATAGATATCATCAAAGGATGTGTAAAAACCATAAATTAATATATATGAATAATAAAATTAATTCATGTAATTATATACACCACTAAATAAAAATATGTGTTACATATATAATATATCTCATAGAAATAAAATTAAGATGAGAAAATCCATTACAAAGTTCGTATCATTAAAGGGAGAATAATTTAATAAAATAATTTTATGGGATAATTTTTTAAAAATAAATTAATACAAATAAATAATTTTAAAACTAGAGTTCATTTGACATATATTGTTAGAATAACATAACCATTTGCATTTAATCTTAAACCAATTAATGGAAATTGTGATTAGAAATCCCTAACAACATGAGTAACAGTTGAATAATGAGATTTATGAAGGAATTAAGTCAATTAAAACGTTTAATATTAAGTAATATATGAAAATAATGATATAAAAATTCATAAGTTAATACATACACAGTACAAATTATATTGGGTCATGATAATGAATTATTCAAAATGGAATATAAATTTGGATGAAACCCCTTACAATGAGTTAAATTAGATATGATTTCCCTATATCATCCTAAATAATAAACTTGGAATAATTAACTACTTTCTTCATAACCAATTCTAATTATATAATTCTCTCAATAATGGAGACATTATCATGTATAATGAAGATTTTCATAGTTAATAATGTTTTGACGTACTTTTAATCACTTTTAAATTCCCCTATAATGAACAACGATATTTTTCATGTTATCATTCTGACAATTGTCATTAATGTTGACAACACTTTTCTCATTGGTGTTACCTTTGATCATGAAATCAGAGATATTGCCTTTATCATAAATACTAATAGATCCCTTGGTCTTAATGGATTTTATTAATGGTTTCTATCAAAAATATTTGGATATCATATAAACTGTTGTTTGAAAACTCATTAAAAAAACTCTTTTCTCTTTGTATCATATCGCATGAGTTGGATGATAAATTCCCTACATTGATCCCTAAGATAGATATTGCCTCTAAAATTCATATCATTCTCCCCGTTTCTATTATCAACACTCATTATAAAATTATCACCAAACTCAGTGTGAATAGACATAGCACTATCATATATAAAATTATCTCATTCTATCAATTTGGTTTTCTCTTGGGATGATCCATCCCAGACTGTAATTTTCATTCCTATGACATCACTTACATGTTGGAAAACAAAAATAGTGGTGTTAAAAAATACATACATCATGATATTAGGAAATATTTTGACACAATGGATTTGGATTTCATATTATATGTTTATCAAGGATTTTACACCAAAAATATATTCGTATCTAGAATTAAAACCCTTATTAACTCAGCACACATTTCCAACCTGATCAATAGTTCACAAAAATTCTACATCAATTGCTACAAAGGTGTCAGAAAAGGTGACCCCCTATCTAAAATATTTTTTTCTATTATAGAGGGCTAATTTATTCATATTCTCACTCAACTGCGTAACCAAATAAAATCGCAACCCTATTCTTTATTAAAAGAATTTAAAATCCCCCACTCTCCGTCATTATGCATAAGACATCATTATTTTTTAAAGGGTGATAAAAGAAACATCAAAACTCTCAAAAAAAACTCGCTCACTATGGGGAGGTCTTAGGTCAAGTTATTAGCTACCAAAAATCCTCCATATAATTTGGAAAAAATGATCCATCCGGTAGAAAAAAATGGTATCATCAATGAGCATGGAATCAAAGAGGGGACTATTCCCTTCAAATACACCAGGTTTCACATTTTTTGGGATGTCCCAAAGAGAGATATTTATATAATATTATTGATAAAATTATTAATACTCTTTCCACATTGAGGGGAAAATATCGTACCATTGTGGGGAGGGTCAGTCTTCAAAATTCTGTCATTGTTAGAATATTTCTCTACATTAGGATGATCTAAAATTGGCTTTCAAGTATTTTTAAAACAATGAATGTTTAAATCAATGATTTTTTTACTAAAAATACCTTTGATAAGAAACATGTGACTATTCCAGGGACTACATGTTGTAAACCATAAGACAATGGTGGTCTTGGAATAAAAACAGAAAACTCTATAATGAGACCCTATAAGAAATATTAACTTGGAATCTGATTCACAATGACTCCTCCTTTATTGGGCTCATCAAAAATAGGTTCCTTGACTGGTTTAAAAGAGGTAACATGAATATCCTAACATCATCCAATTGTCCAACTATCAAAAACATGTTTGAAAGCATTATTAATAGTTCAAGATTTAGGGTTTTCAAAATATCCTGAGTTTGATATTGGTTGGTTAACTCGATAGGTGCTCCTCTTATCTCTTCGATACCTCTAGACCATTCCCCTAGAAATATCAACAGCACTATTAAAAATTCTCTTTATTATCATATTAATACTCTTCCTCAAATTTTTTCCAAATTATTAATAATTCCTTATTTTCTATTTCTATGATCTTTTGAATTTGGAACCTACTCACAATGGGTAACTAAATTAAAAACATTTCTATAACCACTCATTCTATTGCTCTAAAAATGAGTTCTAATGGATTAATTTCTTTGATAAGTCCGGAATAAAAACTTATAGACTCACTCATATTTGGCGTCATGCATATTATAGGGTTCCCACTCATCTTGATTGATTTTTTTTGACCTAAAATTGTTCTAAATTTAATTATTGTATACAATAATAAAAAGATACTAATCATTTATTTTTGTCTTATTCTAAAACCACAACACTTTGGAACTATATTTTTAATATCTTTGATTGTAGATTAATGATCCTTAAATATATCATTGCCCAGTTAAAATGTTTTGTAAATATGGATAACTCTCAAAAAATAGACAAATTGATTCTTGTTGGTATTGTATAGATTCTTCATCTATTATGGTATGATAAAAAATTCAATTCTTCAAAATAATTTCTCACTCAACATTAATGTAGGAAAAATTATTATTCTCGTTATTATTCGAGAAGCTGAATTTATATAGAGAGAGAGCTGAAACAACTCATTGTATGATTTTATGACCCTGAGAAGTCTTCAAATTGCTTACATTTTCTTCCATCCATGATGCACGTTTGAGGTCTTCTATAGACCACCACTCCGAATATGGATTAAAATATATGTGGATGGAGCCGCTAAAAATATCTAGGTTCTGAAGGATGTGGCTCTGTATTTACAAATAATATTGGTCTAATAGTTGAGTGATTTTTTGGAGTTTGTAGTATTGCAACATCTATAGAATCCAAAATTATGAGTGTGATTCTTTCCATCTCTTCCACCATAGAATAAGTTTGGAACAACATATGGATTTAATGTGATTATACTACTATAGTACATATCATTTGGAATGGGGGGATTCATCTATCATTGTTGATTACTATATTTATGATGAATTGTCTCAATTCTCTCAAAAAAATGAACTAAATTAAAACCCATACCTACTATGAGGCGAATTTGGTTGCAGATGGTCTCACCAATAAAGGGGTTGAGCAAGACATAACATGCCTCAAGGTGAACCAGCCAATTTTCTTCCTCTGTATATTAAATATTGTAATATGATACCATATTTTAGAATCATCTAATCTCTCTATTTTTAAATTTAATTTTCTTTAGTCATTGGAATAATGGACAACCTAAATAATAAAATTCAAGTTTTATTATTTATTTTTTATAGTATGAATTTTATATACAATGACATAATGAATAATGTATGAGTGAGTCTAATAAACCTCGACAGTCATATTTTCAACCAAAAATATTCATTCCTCATCGATTTCTAATAAATCATGACACCAATAACTTCATAAAATTCCAACTCCTTCAAAATTAAAACAAATTTTCAATACATCCAATAATACATATTAATGAAACAGCAAACATGAAAATCAAAAAATTCCATGTTCCCAATCAATCATAAAATTGGTGAATCTAAAAATCCCTATCATTTAAAATGTTAATAATCATTCTCAGACTATATATTAAAATATCCATAATCATAATTTCTAAATTTAAAATGTAGAAAAGTAGAAAATGTGAGAAATAATATAAATCATGATTTAACCATTGATCCATCATTTCTTCCAATATTCAAGAATTTAATCCATTTTTAGGAGGATGGAAGATCATTAAATGTCCCATAAATTTCACTATATATCACCCAATAATGATTAGGTGAGAGAAATGATTATTTTAATCATGTTTAATTCATGGAAATATGGGATTAGACCATTTAAACATGAATTCATAACAACCATTCACAGCCCCATGTACTTTTTAGTGACAAGAAAAACATCTCAACCTGAAAAATATTATTGTCTATCTATAGAACCATTTTAAATCCATGAAATCCTTCCATCCCAAAATTTATCATTTTACATATTATTCATCAACATAAATGACGAAATCCATTGTAGATAAACTTCTCTCAAATTTTTTATGTAACAAAGATTCAAAGAAAACATGTCTCTGAGTGTTAAAAACCCATTATGATTACAATGGTTTTGTAAAAACATTTTTCGAGATCCTCTAAGATTAATTTTCTCAATATTTTTCACTAATACACCATGAATCAAGATTTATGAACCCATGATACATTTCAAATCCATAATAATTGAATCTCCAAAACTATAACTGTAATATTCTCCAAATAACATATAATGTCATTAATGAAAATTCATTAGGAACTATAATAAGTTATTATAACTAGATATAGATGCAAAATAGAATCTTCTCTCCCTAAAGTATCTTTTATCAACAATATATTACTATTATTAGAAAGATTATATGGGTAACTTCTATTTTTATCTTTTTTCTCCCTATATAGTGAGAATTTGTCTCCACATTAAAAACACAATAGATTTAAATTAATATTCAATGTTTAACATCTTGTAAAAAGGTAAATAAAAAGTCAATACATTCTAACATGAGATAAATATAACTTGGTATGGGAGAATACAAAACATTGATCATATCCAATCTATAATACACACCTCATATGTTTTAAATGATCTAAAAAAACTTATATTTTTAGGAATCAACATCCAATATTTCTCTATACATTAGTTCCCTATTCAACGATTCATTTTTAAGAATAATAAATCTCCAAAGGAGGACCTAATGGTTCATTGAATGTGATTAGTGAAATAAATATACAATTATAGGATTAAATATGATGCATATAAATACTAACTGGACCTATGGAATACTATCATGATTGATCCATCAATTAATCAAATGGATAAATTTCAATAAATAAATGATAATATTAATTATTCATGGAAAAAAATGAAAGAAAATACTTTAAATATATTTCAAAGTAAAAAACATAATCTCATATAATATCATCACAAATTAATAAAAGATGTTTTTTATACCGTATTTTGTGGGTGATAAGTCATTCTAATTTTTTATGTGAGTATGTATAGAATTATAGATTCATTTCTAAAATATAAACATAAACATAGGATACCCATCTTTGATAATTTCCAATAGAACTCCATTAATAATAACATCAACCAACCCTCTAAAGATGTCCCTCTTGATATATAAGTGATAGAATAGAGATATTTACCCCATAGTCTGGCCTATAGTTGTCCTAGGGGTGGTGATATACCCCAAGGATATACGATCTCATGAAATGGTAGGAATAACCATTTATATAAGAATATGATATCATGATATAAGATGGTCCATCTGAAAACTAATCCATTAAATGTATAACAGAATAGCCAAAAAATTTCCTAAATGAATTTTTTATTGTAAAATTGCTACAAATACTATGAAAATATCCATTGTACATACAAAAATATCAAAGCGAAGCAGTGACATAGCAGTTTTCCCCAACATCGAGTTAGTAATGCCTGATATGTCCACATAGTCCACCTAGAATCCTAAAAACCATTTTATTTATTTAGGGCTATCATACATACATAATCAGCAGGTAAAGCCAAATTCTCTCTAACACATGTAGTGAATCATACTAATACCCCCATAAGAAATAGTGGAAACCAAAATCACCTAACAAGGTATACTATCCACCACAAATTCATCAAAGGAACACTCACCAAACAATGAGAGTCATGTAATATAATATATATATAACAACAAGGATAGTTTACCCCTCACCACATTACCATATATTATCCTCTCTCACACCCAAAAATAAAACATCCAGGCACTCATACTACTTCTAAATGTTCCACGGCAAAATCCACCCACACTCACCAATGCCTCAAAACTAATCCCACCTCATAGGAAGAAGAGGCTCATCACATCCCACCTATAAAATATTGGGCCTCATAGCCTTGTCCCACCAACAAAAACATATTACACAAACCACATCACATCATAAAAGTAATTGCTAAATCAGAAAGCATACCATCTCAAATTCACGTCGGAAGAAACAAATCATCTCATCCCAAGGACTCATGGGAAAACATAAATCACTCACCCACACATGGGCCACAATAAACACTACCTGGTTAAAAAATAAAGGGATATTATGCTCCTGAAGAGGGATCAGAGAAGAGTGGGTATCCATCAATCCATCCTCACACTGTGGTGTTTGGGAAAGACACCCTCCTCCTTGACAATGGTGGTGTTCAACACATAGTGCTCAACTAGGGTGGTGTGAGTATTGAAAACAAAATGAAAATATCATTATGTGTATATAATATAAATTTCACAGGTATAAACTACAGGTTCCTGGTAAGAAAAATATCAACCCTCTGATACTTACAACTATACTTTTATAACTAACTAAATTATTCAAATCCATCATCATCAAATTGGGAGATGACAAATAAAATCTATTCACAACATGCCAAAAATCAATCATTTCCCCAACCAACTCATTTATCTAAATTTAATTCATTATAATGAAACTATTAATTTATTTCATACATACCTGGGAAACTACCAACCATAGAACACAACAATTCATACAGAATAACCCATTAAGAAATAAAAACAAAGTGCAACAACTCAGTTAATATGTCCTCTCTATTCAAAACCCATACCATCCAAAAACCATCAAATTCTTCAAATGGATTTTTCTTTTTCATTCCTATCACATAGAAAAACTCAAACAAAAAGATAAACATTTAAAAACAACTTATCACAACCAAATCATCATCCCTATTGTATAACCACACCAAACCACTCCCACCGAGTAATGAAAACATGGTACAAAACAATCCACCTTCTTTACTACTCAAACATTACCCATTGATTCCATAATCAAACAATATGTCAACATGATATATAATTTCCCCATTCGTGTCACCCAAGTAATTTCATTTCTCTTAACCCTAGCACCACATAACCAAACAATGTACAATATAGAATAAATATTCATATAGAACAAATACACACCAATAAAGAAGGATGTATTCATATTTAGAAATCACTTGTTCATTAATTCCACTTTAATAATTCAGGGGTTACTATAAAGAATATTTTATTTTGAGGCATCCATTTATTTAACAAAGTATACCTATTTATAATATTTTATATTAATAATTTCATTCATAGAGGATCAAAAATAAATATCCACAAGTGATCCCTATGGCACTAACAGAGACCACCGAGGGCCAAAATTTTCTGTAGCCATATAGCCAATATAAATCCATATTTCAATAACCAATAAAACATACTAAATTTTAACTTTTATCCATCCTCTATCTATCTAAACTAAAAAAATTTATTGTCAATTTGTTTACTCAGATTTTCATTTATCATTACTAGAGAATATTTATACACCCACCCCACATGATATAAAAATTAAAAAAGATGATTGGATCCTTACATAAATGAACAGATGATCAGAATTACTCCATATAACAAAACATGGGGTGTGGAAGTATCTAGGGAATAATGATCTAGTGGTGAAACATAGTCTCACTACTCCTTAGGGAATAGTATTTCTATGTTCCCACATCTTAGTAGAAATAGAGACCCGAAATAAAAGAAGGTTATTTTCTTTAGAATGTCTAGATAATAAATCTACATGGGAAACAATTTGAAAGTCCATTAAAGATAGATCACAATAATGAAAACAAAATTTGACTATTAAAAGAATACAAGGTGTTGAGAAAATTAATGATAAAATTTACATCATTTGAATCAGATTAAAAAACACCTCTATATTTTCATAAACTCATATTATGTTAAATAAAAATTTAAAGGGGGAAATCATAAAAAAATGACAAAAAAGAAATTTTGGAAAACTTCCTAAATGACTAGCCACTGTGTGAGTCACCAATGCGATTCAAAAATGATGATTCATCGATAGATGAGTCACTATTGGGTGAATCATCATTGAATGATTCATCGTTTTGAGCTACCAACGGGGAGTCACTGACATGAGAAATTGATGAATAGTCATCGATGTGTGTTACTGATTGCTAGCCATTGAGTCCCCTCCATGTTTTCACGTATACAGTCCAATTACCTAAGACACCAATTGGTTGCACCTACTAATTTCACATACTGATGCTACCTACCATTAGAAAATAGGATTATTGGAAAACAATTGAACCATCCATTGTTGCCTCAAGAATACATAAAACACAGTATGTTTTACACTATAATAGACTAGAAAAGTCCTCGATATTACATCTAACACCTATAAAAAATTATTTCCCTTCAGAATTCAAAACCAAGACATAAGAAAAAGATGGTTTTGAGAAACCACCCTATGTGATGTATCTAAATTTTCACTATATCCGTGAAGCACCAATAGCAACTAAGAACACACTGTTCAATGATAAAACATCATGTTTTCTTCAAAATATATATTTAGCCATCGACATCCAAGTGCACCTGTACCATCTACAAACCCAAATGAACAAATGACATAAAAAAGGTAAAAAAACCACATTGTCATGGACATGTGAATCAAGTAATTCTTCCTTCCATGTAACGTTTCAATCCACTATGGGACACCCTGAGCCACATGCATAGGTTTAATCACATAACAATTATTGTATATATATCAAGAACATGGTGCTCCATTTTATTCATGTCTATACATTATCACACATCATAGAAAAAGGAATAACTCATCTCAAGGAAAAAATTTAAATCATAACATCATAAAGAAACACTTTACAAGGAAAAACTGAATACAACTATAGGTACTGTTCATGTATATTCACTTCTCACTCCCTTTTACTCCCCTACAAACCACCATTATTCCACAACATGTAAACTAATAGAATGCTCCTACCATAAAAATCCTTCTCCTTATAATCATGGATCACTACTGGTCATTTCATATACATACCATCATCGTAGATATTCAACTATCCACAATCGATGACATGGGATTCATCAAGAAGATATCGGTGATTTTGATAAACATGAAAGACATTATGTATCCTTTGCAAAAAAATGGTGGTATTTCTAATAGGAACGACACCTCGCAAACTCACCCCAACACCTACAAGGGTCCAATGAATCTTCAATAAATATTTCTCCCTTTTCCTAACCTCTGTTTCTCACGTAAATGGGAAACCATCGAGAACACATGGTCTAAAACAGTGAAGTAATAGGGAATCCTCATACGATAATGATAAGACTTATACTAGTCTCGTGGTATTTTCTTTCTCTCACAGAGTAGTTGAATATTTCTTTTCGTACACTTCACTACTTTGGAAACATGAACAGTCATCTCCCCAACCTCTATCCAACAAAATGGTGAACTCTAGGGTCTCCTAGAAAAGGATTCTTATGTATCAATTCTAATGAATGAGTGATAAATATAATGGTATGTAATATCTACCAAGGGATGGTGTTGTACCGAAGATCCGCAAATGTACAGGATGCATGATCGCAACATATTTTCCACTGTCTAAATTTTTTGATTTTTCAGTCTATCTATCTATGGATGGAAGGTAGTGATATGAAGTAAATGATCAACAAACGAATCATGTAATTATTTTTATACATTCATAGAAATCTATATTTCCTGATATGATTTGATTGGTAGTATAAATCCATGAAGCTTCACCACCTAATTAGTACACCTCTTGGTCTAGGAATACATTGTTCCCAACTCCTTAATTGCTATGAAGTGAGCCAATTTCTTCAGTTGATTGACCAATTCCTATATTAAATTACATCCTCCCTAATCCCTGGGCAACAATATGACGAAATCTATCCACATTTCTTCCCACATTCAATCGGGGACATCTAGAAAATTCAAAAACCATCAAGGACATGGTTCTCAACCTTATCATGTTGCCTATTAAGAAAATCACCACAAACTCCAACACTAATTGTTACATCCTTTTCCACCATAGCTGTTTGCTTAATCCTTGGAACATTATAGTAATTTCCTACTATACCGCTAAGGGTGAGATATGAAACTCACAAAGATTATCCTCACTCATCACCGTAGGAACAAAAATCCTCCAACAAAACTTCTAATCCCGATAATCCTCAATCCATCCCTTTGTAGCATCACCATGGTCAATAAAATCGCACATCACCACTTCCTCTAGTTCTCCCAGATTAGACTCCTCGACCTAAATTATTATAGTATACTACACTGTCAACGTGAAAAAGCAACCCCTACTTCTATATATTCATACTCTTATGTGTTAGAATTCCAACTCCTTTATCACCATCTAAGAATGTTCAGATTCATAAAAAACCTCTTTCTATGACATCTATCCCAATACATCAGCCTCAACATTCAACTATCTTGAGGTGTAAGAGATCTAAAATTCATAATATGGAATTAAATCTAACCAACTCTACATTCACAATGACATATCTCATTTGGAAAAGATATACTTTTTGATAATTTGATTTGTGCATACAACAGAGTGATCCCTAATGATGTAATTCTGCCACAACATCAGCGCAAACATAGCCACTAATAGATGAAGATCATGGGTGGTATAGTTATGTTTGTGGTGATTTATCTTCCAAGACCCATATTATTTCACTTATCACTATTTCATTAGAACACATCCCAATACAAGACATAATGCATTACAAAAAATTTCAAACCTCACACATTCCTCTGGAAATTGGTGCAATTGAGAAGCGAGTAGCTACCCGTTAATGTAGATGAATGTTTCAGGAAACTACTCACTCCATACAATGGCCCGATCTTTTCTGGTCAAGGAATTCAAATGACCTACTACATTGGAGTAAACATGTAGAAAAATCCAGAAACAGTCTACCAGAATGAGAATTATGTGAACAACTACAACATTCAAGGGTGCTTCCAAAGAAACAACTACCTTGGAATTTCATTGTTCCACTAGTACACCATGTTATGGGACCATATTTATAATAAAATGAAACTAATATTTTCAAAACCATACACTAGGAAAAAATTCTATTGATTCGGTGGTGTCAAAAAACCCTGGTGGTGATCACGATATGCTAGGAATTATCCTCCTTTAACATCATGAGGATCACAATATTTTTGATGAATATGATGATGTAATGGTCTTAGAAATCACAAAATATGGAGTTCATGATCTTTAGAAACATGTATGGTTCATTAATAACACTGAATGAAATATCCAATAACATGAAGTGTCCATACCATCACTTGAAAAGAAGTCTTCATGATAACACCTTCTTTTACCCTCATCTGAGGATACCAAAACCTCCAATCATTCCTAAATAACCAAATTTATCCCCTCATCTATCCAAAAAGTTCATCTATCCTTATGAGAGGGTAATGTTTTATGATTGTTTCCTAATTAAAACTCCAATACTCTATGCATGACCATAGAAGACTATCCACATTTATTGGAATCAAGACCAAAGCACCCCACAATGACAAATTTGGCAATATAAATCCATTCTTCATCAGATCATCTACATGAATCCCCAGCTATACTAATATTAAAATTTCTATCCGATATGAAGCCATTGAATTAGAAGAAGCACTAAGATGCCAATTTCTCCCGAATTTAACGTCACATATATGGGGTAGTGTTATAACCTCCTCATGTAGGACATCCAAGAACTCCCAAACAATGTGGTGAACCTACAACATCTCATCATCCAATGATTCCAATGAATTCTAATCCAACAAAGAATAAAGGAACCCATACACTAATAACTCATCATACAAATCTAATCACAGATGATGTTTGTATGCATCACACCCACTTCTGAAAACATGACACTCTTGTGAACAGAGTGGATAATAGAATTAATAGACTACCACCAGTTGATGTTAAGGACCAAATCTTACAGTATCATCTATAAGTGGATAATATCCCCATGGGAATGATTTATCCCCATCACCATTCTATATCAATAGAAATCATCATACAAGATAATCTAACATCTGACAAGCATACTCAACACATTGGCCATGGGAATCTTGTATATTTCAATTCTAATAGAATGTGATAAATCAGGTTAATCAATGAGATGTAAAGATCCAGAATCAAACAATGTGCTAGAAATCATACAGAGAAATCTTATAGCACCTCAAATAATCATTGGATAAGCTGGGACCGCTACCTTTGTGGTGTGTAAATGATCATGAAGAACTCTTCTACCCTTAGCTAATGAGAAGATCCATTACCAATCCTGGTTTAAGGACTCTCAGAAACACACAGAGGTTGGCCTCTACCCTCTCTGTCACCCCTCAGTCGAGAATGAGGCTTCTTTCCCCGTTTCTAGAACTGACATGAAGACAATAGAACTTGAGGTTGCTAATGGACATTCCCAACTCAAAAAAAAATGAGCTTGAACAGCTGCTGGGTATAAACTCTAAAGATCTACATGGACTCTACAGATTAGACACAACAACTATAGGCCAACAGGAAAGGCCCAATGTTTATTTGGTCAAAACAGAAATTTCTGAGGTTCCCTCCCTGCTAATTGAAACATAGATGGCCCTGGAAACTTTGACAAGTTGTTGATAACCTCACCTTTAAAATAACATGGTTGACTCCCCTATCATGATAAAAATTCTCATGAGTTGATCGACTAAAACTATTCTTCCTTATATTGGACGTCCATGTATGTCAACAATGTGACGGGGGTAATTGTGTATTGGATTGAAGGATGATGTGACTCTTCTAGGCATATCATATGAGACTCCCCATCTAGAAAGATATACGAAGAAAAATTAAGGAGACCATTTAATTTTCTCCCCATAACCCATACTAGAATACTCCCTACAAGAAGGGGGTAACTCTTTCCTATTCTCAAACATCATTGTTGAAGAAAGGAATTCATCTCAGAACCCTTACTAACAATAAACCCAAAAAATTCTAGCATCATTCCTCTCCAACAAGTAATGCATCCCCCACAGACACTAAACTCCCGACATATAGCTCACTACCAAGGTATCCCTGTACACTGTTAGATCCCAGTTCAAGATGATGGTGATCACCTGATCCTCAAGAAAAGTATTTGTCTCTAGGTCCAAAACACTTGGCTCTTATAACCCTAGAGTCTATTTTTGGAAAGTATGTAATGTTTTTTTTCACTTGATGTCCTCATCCACTAGGTCAACCCACTGTTGATCAATTTGGTCTGCCTGCTAAGGCTCTGCTTCCTATACTACACATAAATGAAAACCAGGTCCCACAACATAAAGTAATACAAGGAATTATTAACAATGAGTAATATGGAATTTTTATTTTAGAATCATTTTAACTCACTTTTATCATTTTTACCCATTTTAAATTCAAAAATTCAACCCAATTCCGAGAAGAACACAAGTAATTATTATAAAAATTCAATTATTAGGGACTCTACCCATCAAAAGGTGTATCCTCACTTGGTCATTTGGTAGAATCACAGTCCTTACATCAGATAAATATGGGAACTAAAATCTCATGTACTAGCCAGTCTCTCCTAGCCTATATCACACACCAAGATCACATATCATTGTTTCCATACCAACCCATGATGTCCGTTTTTTCCAAACCCCAAACACTATCCTATATCTCAACATCACTACTTATACTATTATGTCACGACCCCCTCCCTCCAAATATGACCCTCTAGAGAGGTCACTGAAGGAAAAGAGATAATAACCCCTGATTCCCACTTCCAGTAGGCCCTGGGGTGGAGACCATCACCATTTGTATATAAAAACATGAAATTAGAGGTATTTCCCTTTTTATAAGAAAAATGGTTCATAATATAAGAATACCTATATCTAATAAATTCTAAAACAATATAAAAAAATCATTCCTACATGAATGTTTTAAATTAAAACATCTAGAAATAAAAAGAAAGTATTCAAACTAAATTACAAAATAACATGGTAAAGTAGTGACATGACGATTGATGCTATGCTCGAAATAGTGATGCCCAACTAGTTCTGTTTAGTCTACCTCGAAAATTATATGTATTTTTACATTAATAGGGAGAGCATAGAAGTATACACTGTAGGGAACAACTGATGTATATGGTGTACAAGGGGATAAACATATAAATTAACCAATGAGAAATAGAAGAAAAAAAGCACCAAACATGGTATACAATCCAGGATACCCT
The DNA here is from genome assembly GCA_963277665.1 of Viscum album. Classification (NCBI taxonomy): domain Eukaryota; kingdom Viridiplantae; phylum Streptophyta; class Magnoliopsida; order Santalales; family Viscaceae; genus Viscum; species Viscum album. Next base: position 852,053,742 of record OY728143.1, on the reverse strand, counting down.
CACCCAATTTACTGTCACTAAATAACTCATGTCAAATAAAGTAATATAGATAGAATTGAAGATAATTTACCCCTCACCACTATCCCACAGATTATCCACTTTCTCACCCTAACAAAACATTTCATGGAACTCCCACTACATCTAAATATACTGCATAACAACCTGCCCACACACACCCGGGCCTCATATGTAGTACCACAACCTAGGAAAATGAAGTGCATAACATATTTCCCACAACACCTGGGCCTCACAACCACATCCCTCCTACAAGAACATTGGCCACATATCATGTCACATCCTGAACACTCCTAGGATTTCACAAAACATCTCATCTCAAAGAAACCTAGAAGACCAAAAATCATATTATTCTAAAGACACCTGAGAAACGAAACTTACCCAAACACACATTGGCCTCCAAAACCACTACCTTACCACAGATTCATGGAAAATGACCGCTAGAAATACGTAGCATGAATGAATATGTATTCATCCATCCGACCATCATCCTAAATGTTTATATAGATACCCCCATGATAATTGGGGTATTTGGAACATAGTTTTCTAATAGGTTTGGGTGCTTATAGAAATCAAAAGGAAAATACAAGAATGTATATATAGTTTTAAAAACTAAAGCACAACCCATGTGTTATAAAAAAATAAACATCCACCCTAGGATACTAAAAACACTGTTTATATCTTGTAAATTCCTAATTTAAACCATAATAGGCACATCATAATATGATAATTGAAATCGATTCACAATAGTCCACAACATAATAATACCCCAAACCAACTTATTTTACCAATTTTCAATTTTTATTAAGGAACAATTTAGTCATTCCATCCCTACCATAAAAACTACCAACCACAACATGTAATAGGCCTCACAACAAAAAACATTATGAGGATAAAAGAACCACATAAAAGTGACTCACTTCATATTTCCACTCTATTCAACACCCAACTAACCACTACAATCATCATTCTTCAAATTCATTCTTCATTGTCCTAACTATCAATAAGAAATCCCCCAAATTCTATCCAATCATATCAACACACATCATCACAACCAACCCAATAACCCTTTATTTAAAAAACTACACCCATCAAACATAGTAATGAAAACATGGATCAACCTGAACCTGCATCCCTACTTTGTGAATACTGAGCATCCATTCTACAATCAAAATATCTCTCAACATGAGGTACCATTTCATTGGAAATATAAATACATAAAGAACCATGTTCTTATCCCCAACATCACAAAAGAACACAAGGAACAATACATTACTATAAACACACATTATTCATCCAAACCATCAAATAACATCATATTTAGATTTAAAAACATTCATTCTTTAATTCCACTATGATTATTTTTGGGTTATCATAGTGAAATTTCTATCATGTGGCATCAGTTTATTTATCCAAATATACATGGATAACCAATTTCATATTCATATAGTCATTCATAGAAGATCAATAATAAACATCCACAAGAAATCACTTGTACACCAACAAAGACCACCAATGAAAATGATTTTCAATATAAATATAGCCTATAAAGATCACAATATTAGTAACCAATAAATCATAAACATGTGTTACTTTTCCCAACCCCTATATGTTGATATTAAACATTTTCGATTTTATTTATTTATGTGTATGTTCTATTATCTTCATGATGGAACATTTAAAGACCCAACCCACATTATACACAAATTACAAGAGATAAAGGGATCCCTAATTTAATGTATATAAGATCTAAAACTCCTCCTAGTTCCAAAAAAGGGGGTGTAAAATGATCTATGGAATCCTGATCTATGAGTTCATCATATACACATGGATCCTCATGGAAAATGATTTTTGCGAGCCTCTGTATAAATAGAATGTAGATACAATAATAAATGAAGGGAATCACCATTAAAAAGGCCACATCCAAATTCAAGAAGGAAAATGGTTTGAAATTACATTAATCTCATATCATGGTCAAGATTAAGGGATTTGAATGTAATAGGTATAACTATCATTATGGAAATTAATGATTAAATTTACATCGTTTGAAACATTTCGAAAACATGTAAATATTTATTTATTCTAGTTTTTTGTTGAATAAAACATTATAGTTTAAAATCTGGAATATCTGGAAAAACTATAAATTTTGCAAAACTGTCAAAATGACTAATTATTCGGTGAGTTAACAACATGAGTCAATGATGACGAATCACCGTTTCTGGATTCACTATTAAATGAGTCACTAATTTGGGCTTCAGATAACGAGTCACCAATACGAGATACCAATGGACAGTCACTTAGACCACTCACTAATGTCAACTACCAATGTTGCCAACTGATGCCACCTACCAACAACAACTACATTTAGAAGACTAGATTATTTGAAAGGTATTGAAATGAGTCACTATTTCCTCAAATTCAATAACTATATTTCTACAATGTAATGGACATGTAATGTCCAGTCCATTACAAATATAAATAAATTCAATATCATGGATTCAAATTATTTCTCACATTGCAAATAATTTAATTTCAAAAATTATCTAATCTAATATCACTAAAAAACCACTGTATATTGCATGTTAACTAGATAATATAGTTATTAATTCCATAGATATTTCCTCTCATAACCATATTAGTACTCACAATGTACATAACGACCCCATCCAAAATTGATACTTTAACTTTTTCCTTATTCATATGATGATAAATACAACCATAATTATCCTTAATTTTCCACCACCAATAAAACTATTATAAAATTGGTTTAGTGAAATTTATTTCACTAATTTTTACTACATAACATGAATGGTGATAATCCATTAAACATTCTTCATGAACTTTACAGATAACATTTTTACTTCTACAGAAACAAGTAATTGAATCCCATTAAATTGACCATCCAGTGATAGAATACCTATAATTATAACATCACCCAAACACAAATATTCATAATCATTGGTAAGTCACATATTTATATTCTATACTAACAAATACATCAAATTGAATATCAAATTAATTGTACTATACAGAATTCAAAAAACATAAAAGTGATATTTCACTATATAACCCATAAAATTCCAAAGTTCCCATTCTTCCTTCACTACATAAGTATATATTTTCCAACTTATATCTTCTACTACAACATAATATTTCTATAGATAATATAATTTCTCAAATCCAAATGTATGAACCAATATATTTTTTCTTATGTTGAGAAAATATTATAGAAAATATATTTTATACTCAAATAATTATATATACCATGAATTACATACCATGTCACACCGCAACTATAAAATGAATGCTAAAATAACTCTAGGTTATGTTAGAAAAAAACTAAATCCATGATAAAAAAAATTCACTAACAATGAGAGCCACATATCTTGATGACCAATATTGTTATACCTTAAATATAACATCTATTAATTGTACTATATCAACAAACCCATTCTTGAGACAAAATCACACCTTCATTGGAATCCATCTCACATATACTACTTTGGTCTAGGTCCATCATAGAGTTCATGATATAAAATCCCATCACTGATAATGAAATTATATAATTCTCTATAATTCTTGATAGACATATCTCAAATCCTAAAAATTAAATCTCTAATTTATGAATCGCCTACACCATATCAAAAAGTTCATCCCCATCCCATGTAAATCAATATAATTCCATCAATTAAAGGATATATCATTAACAAACTTATCACTTATCTCAATCCATAAAAAAACACCATTATTTTTTACCCCATTCATCCTAACAAGAATTCTATATCAAATTAAACATAATCATATATCATTTGTTATCATATATTAGAAATTCCATCAATATTTTATTTTTTAAACTGAACATATTTTTTAATTATATCATGTATTATTATTAATCATAATAACATGACATAGCTTTGGGATATTGAAGAGATAAAGAATTTTGAATTTTTTTCCAATCCATATGGTATCCCTTAATCTAGTAACCAATCACACTAATGATGATCTATATAAAACTAAAAATCACCTCAATTAATAAAACATTTTCTATATATTAATGGTTTCAATCTATGATATGTTTAATATTTTATAACAAATCCAAGATGAAAATCTGTATCAATGGCCTTCATCCATTATCAATTTCTAAACCCCTCTATTACTGAGTGGGATAAACTCTCTATACCAGCTTGTCCTAATATATAATAGACACACCCATTTGTTATATCCCATTAAAATTATGTTCAAATTTCGAATTGAGACACCATATTCCCCAAAATTTTAAATATTACTCCCATAATGAAACAAAAATGATTCCACTCAAAACTCAACTAGTGAATTCAAATTAAAAACCATTCCCCCAAACATGAACCACCTTTTGCATTGATTAATACCCTATTAATGTAGAAAGGAATTATTCATCAAAATACATACCATAATAAATTAACGATACATTTTATAATTTTTAACCATTCACCGTCATTTGACATTTTAATTAACTATTTGATATATCTAAGATCTCAATGTATCTAAATAAAAATAATATTTTCCCACAAAATTATAATATAAAATAATGAATGCTTGTATCCTCCCTTTAGATGCACATATTTGAGAAAAAATTAATTCCATGAATAAAAATCATAATAGTTCCTTATAGTTGAGGATACAAAGTAGTATAACTAACTACCCATGACCTCATCAACATCCAATTATTACTCTATAGGTCGTATATTCTATATCACATAAAGGATTCAGCATATACCACAACTAAACCCTCTTTGATTTATATGAAGATAAATAAATATGAACATTATAACTATGCCGAATCTTATTTTAATAAAAAAATATACTTTATCATTTTTATTATTATATTTTTGTTAAAAAAATTTTATTGAATATATATTTACCTAAAAAAATTTCAAAACCATTATAAAATTTAAATACCATAGATAAATTATAAGTAAATATTTAGGATATAATAATCCATTCCATTCATACCAATTTAATGTGATATAGTCTTTACTATACCAACCATGTTGTATTAAATCAATTTTATTTTTTCACTTTTTCAATCATCATGTTATAAATATAATCCATCATTTTCACAAACAAACACTCATTTACTTGAATATCCTAGTGACTCATATTAAAATATAAAAAGGATAGGTTTAGATATTTTTAGAACATTATGAATCACAAAAATCAAACTATCTTGGAAAACAAGACATACCATGAATTGAATAAGAAATAATACACTAATATGTGGTTTTCCCACCCAAACCTAAGAGCTCAATTCTGAAAATTAGAGCTATTACTCTACATAACCTATACCTTATAAACAAATTGGATTGGATAACAACATTTTTTTAATGTTAAAATAGACATATTTTTAAATTTATATGTCTAATTTAAAATATAAAAAATTATTTATCATCAAACACTTTATTTATATAAATTAATTTTCCAAAAAACCCTCTAAATTCATGAGCTAGCTTGTTAATAAAAATCCTAAATAAAAAATATTTGGAAAATAAAAATAATTAAAACAATACTAATATCCAATTAATGAATCTGGATCTACCATATCCTCTATTATTAATAAAAAATTGAACAATAACCCCCTAATAATTATAATAATGTATTACATTTACCTACATCACGACCAATCATTGGGAATTTTCCACCAAGATGAACATTATGATGTTAAAAAAAATAATTATTATATCCCCAACATTCAAAATCACATCCATGTAAATATAATTTTAATAACAAATAAAATTATTTTATTTTAAATAAATAAAATATTATATTTAAAATATTTTTTATATTGAAATTATTATTGAAATATAATTCTAATTTTATCCAAAATAACTATCATAAAAATACAATTTACAAATTTCCACAATAGTTTTTCTTTTTGAAAACACATAAACCTGAGGCTTACAAATTATTTATACATATCAAGAAACATTATTTATTATAATGGGAAATTTTATTTTTCCAGCACCTAATATAAAATTCCTTCTTCAAAAAATCTGATTGAAAATCCTTATTATTTTTAATAGATTGATAAATCCTTTTTTCAAAAATCTAATGTAAAATCATGATTATCCAAAACCAAAAAAAGGCATGATGAGATTTATTATGGTTTCTTTGATTTCTATATTGCTATGTTTTTATTCACCATAATGAATGAGTAGTTATCTATCCGTGTGTATATTAATCATCAAAAAATAAAAATACAAACAATTCCCAATTACTTGAATGTAATTTTTCACTGTAGTTCATACTTTATATACAACCCATAAAACAATATGAATCATAGAGTTTCAAAAAATAGACTTAAAAATTGATAATCTCATAATCATAGTGTCAATAATCGAAGAAATATATTCTAAAACATATATAACAATCCAAACTATCCAAAAACAATTTATTTAATTTTAAATAACAATGTATATCAACTAACTGTATAAATCAGAAATATAAATTACAGTAAAAATTTCTAATTGAAAAACATATTTTAATTACATTTTATGTCTATAAATTAAACATTAAATGGAACCAATTAATTTTAGACAATTATAATAGTTCTAACATCTTAAAAACTATTTTTTTCAAAGGCTAAAATAATTTTCCAAACAAATTTAAAAATATATTATTTTATGTCCCCAATTCCATTCTAAAAATCATTAGTTATAAAAATAGAAATTTTTTCTATCAAAATAAAATATAATAAAATTATGATTTTTTATAGATCTGTTATTTTAAAATGAACAAATCATTGATGTACTCAATATATAAAAATCAATATGCAATCCATATAAAATATTCAAATTCATAGAAGCAATTAAATCCACCATCGATGATATTATGTTCCTCGATTCCCTGTAATTCCATGATATTCATTCCATTAAAAATGTTATGGTCTAACAATCCATATCATGAAGAATGATAATCCACAATCTAAGACAACAAATTCATATATAGAACATCATCATTCAGAATTTGAGTTGTTTAATGAGGGAAAATGAGAGAATATGTGGGAGAAAATTTGATAAAAATAATATCCATGATGTTGTATCCATTCAATGTATCTTGACTTCAATCCAATTAGGGGAGGTTTTAACAACATCAAAATCAATATAAATTATAATAAAATAGATGAATATATTTTTATGAAAATAATCAGTTATGTTGGGATAGTTAATGGGAAACTGATGTTTTCATAACATAAAATATTATTAACTAGACAAAATTTATTATTCTTATGATTGAGTAGTTAACATGAATTTTATTTTTCCCATTAACATGAAAACAATATACCCTATGATTCCATGTTATTAATGATATTTTGGACTATTCTATAATATTTTGGGGACCATAAAACATATACAATATTTTGAAACATATATATATACATGAGTCAAATAAATAATTTCTCCAGTGGTAAAAAACTCATTCATGATCTATTTTTCAAGGGATGCCTCATATTGGATATCATAAAGGAATGTATTAAAAAATTATTCTATTACTCATTAAAAAACAAATTTTAAGAAACAAAGAAACAATTCATGGACATAAATATATACTTCCTGAAACCCAATAATTAATTGGAGAGTGTGAAAATTATTTGATATTATGTAAATTATTTCTTATTACATTATATATTTATCAAGGTTTATAATAGAAACAAACTAATCCTAAGTGTTGATTTTTTCCTATCATCTTAATATATACATGATCCTATAGATAATATATTCAAATTCATTTGGACATATCATTTAGAAGATTCCTAAAACATTAAACCTACATAGATATGAATAATACTAATAATAGTTTTAGTATATCATAGTATTCCACCAGAAACATTGTCCCTAAATATATCCAATAACAATAATTGTATGATTGTTTTGAAATTTTATGTTACTAATGAATCTAAAAATAGTTATCCATGATACTATCAAATTCAATCACAATACCAAGGATCTACTATTCCTTCATTATCACTTTTTGGTGTGACTTCGACCATCTCATATGGAAAAATTATTGTTATAATCCACATCTGAAAAAATATATTCTCATTTTTTTCATAATAAAAAGTAGTATTTACTCCCATATTTGGAATCCAACGTGGCATGATTAGATGTATCCAAAACCGAAATTAATACAGAATCGTCAATTTATAGTAAACCCTACCCAATCTAGCAATATATCTCCGGTTGGTACTGAATCCAACTAATAACATCAAACCAATATTTTGTTTGAATTAAAATGAATTAATTCAACGCAACTCATCAATAGTTGAAATTAAAAACAACCCCTTATGCATGTGTTAAATGATTTATTTAAAACAATTAATTGTCTAAATTAAATATGAGGACATAATTACACTCATTCCACGTAATTGATCCACATGTGATCAACAATAAAACCAACTCATATCAAATATAAACTCATCATTTTCTTGAAACAATTTATATATCAATCATATACATGGAATATAATAATTATTATTGTATAGAAGTGTTTTTAATAATTTAATATAGAAAGAAAAAATATTGATAAACATTATTTCCCATTTCAAATCATTGAAAAACAGTAAACAATTCGAATATCAGCATTATATAAAAAGGATGAGCATGGTATTAAATTTTTCAAAAAATAGTATATAGTAAAAATTAGGTTGTTTTCTGATATATTATGTAATTATAATTTAAATCGTATCCAGGGATACTTCCATGTCCGCAATTCATTTGTACACTATTAATTATCATGAATATATAAAATATTATCATGGTTCACTTTATAAAAACATATCCATGGGATCATCATCCCCGCCCCTCCCCCCACAATAGAGTTCCTTAACAAAATGTGTTATAGAAACCATTAAAATAATAAATTCCCTATGAATACTAACCCTTAAAAGAGTACTCATTGGTTTTGTAAGCCATTAACACTCCCAATTAAATGATGAAACCTATTAAATTACATTAAAGGTCAATCCCATATGTTTTTTATGACCTTATGTCACATGAATCATGAAAAGATTCATATACTGTGAAAAATAATCATGCACCACCTACCTCTGTATATTTGAATCCCTCCCATAAATTACCACTAGGTGATTCATCATTAATTTAATTTTTCATCAAAATATGAAAACACATTAAATATGGTGATAAATGAAGATTACCATAGTAATATAATTATTAACTTATAAGTAATCATAGAGGAGTATGAAAAGTGGTTAATGAAATCATTGGAGAAGAAATATAAGTCAATATAGATAAATCATTGAATACGCAGTTTTTAGGGGTGGAAATAATAGAGGATTGATGGTGTTGTGCAACTATGAACATGGGGGAGGGGGGAAGTAATGATTGTAATAAACCATTTCATATTCTTAAATTATATTTGAAAATAAATAATAAACAGACAACTATTAGGTAAATAACTTAAAAGAACTAACTACCTAGTACCCACCGATTACTCAGTACCCATTGGGGTCCAAAATCAATGCAATTGGCCAAAAGTTGGGAAAATGATGAAACATACCATTTTTCTACACATACTTTGTACACAATACAATCCAAATTAGTACCCAGGGGATTGTATAAAAGGTACTTATTCCCCTACACCAAACGAAAATTACCAAAATAAAACCCATGGACCTTACCAGAATATCCATCAGTATAGAACTAACAAAACACATGTGGTTGGTTGATAACCATAGAATCATTCACCTCAAATTTATGAAATATGAAAACATCCCCAAAATATCATACATCATCCATGAGTCTCACTATTGAGTATCACTCAGCCTCATCATTGAAGAGGTCCATCATGTGTAACAGTATGTCTGATACTCTCTCCTGTGACACCCCTTGAATATGTATACTAGTATTGAAAACATATACTAAATAAATCAAAATTCCATGATTGATATTCTTTATCTAATATATGATAAGAACAATTATTTCCATATATGATACATCAGACACTAGCATACCTTCATCAACATTGATCATTTCATTAGGGTTGGGATGGTATATCTAGGGATGAGATACCTAGAATACATCTGGTATAATAGAATATCTCTAGTAAATTTATAACTAGAAATCCATAAAAAGAATCCAATAAAATTTTTCAATAGGATCCATTAAAATGGGTTCTGACATCCCTATATTTCATAATGATGATTTTTTCATGATGATATATCATGAATAGAATTTCTCTTTAACCCACATCAATCTCCATAAAATATTATCTTCATATTTAATAATGTATATTTCTACTCTAATAAATCACTAACCTTTTCTACATCATCTATATATTCAACAACATCTCTTACCCAAGAAACCATTCAATAATAGCGGACTCCCGTGACTCTTACTAGTGGATAGGTGGTCCCCATGACATACAATAAGGGTCCTTCAATGAGGAATCTATATTGATTCATATTATTTGTTATTATAGGTTAACTCTATAATTCTTATATGTTTATCATACAATCTATCAAAACCAATGATACATGATCATATGATTTCATGATGTTGTAGGCTCTTATACCCAAACAATCGATCTATTAGAGGATGGTTGGTAGAGCATAATTACACCATCATATTCAGAACCATCATCATAACATTTAATAAGAAATATGTAATATGGGATTAATGCTCAATTTTTTTTAGGTATTGCATGAAGATTATTTTCAAATGAAAATATAATGGAGATAACATTATTATGGAATAGGTATCATGGATATTTATGAAATATATGACCCTAGTTAATCAATGCATGATAAACCACAATATATAACTTAGAAAATATAACCTTAGTAAACATGTTAATAATTTCATTTCATGTCCTTCCACATTCACTCAGTTATTGGTAAAAAATAAAAAAGACCAATAGATGACATATGTTAAACCATCAACATTTATTAAGTGGGGCATTTTGAATACAAACCTGACATGAGCTTCTTTATATCTGGCCACCAATAACACCTAAAAAATATATAATGCATCCTAGTAAGTCATATATTCATATCCCATTTTGATGCATGTGAATATCACATCATCACCTCAGACATTATAAAATGGAATATCACATTTACCTATATTAAAAGTATATGATCGGCTTCTATATAATAATGAGGTGATTTCACTCCACTATATATATTTTCCCTCATCACCACAAAATTTTATTCAAATATCATATATATTTTCCGCGATCTAGAGTAAACATATTAAATAAAAGGATGTAAGATTCACTATATGATTATAATCTAAGCCATCGAAATTAATCTCAACAAAAAGGATCTTCACCTAGAATTGTATAATAGTCACGAACCCACTCATCAGTAACATATACTCAAAACATTATATTTTCATTTCTATAATGATTGAGTTACATGTGGAGCATTTTTTTCCATCCAAAACATTTAAAAAATAAAATATTGGATCAATTATATACCAAAGGACCTTTTTGGTTAATAATTTTATTTCATTATGAATAATTGTTAATGAAACATATCCCTATGAATTCAAGAGAACATTTTCCCCATATACAAAGCTTTTTATATTCAATATTAGGTCTTCATAATCATATATATGAAACCATTATATAAAAAATAATTTTAAAATCATCATTGATTTCATTGGATAAAAGGAAACAAAATAATGGTGATATCAAATGTGTTGTAAGGGTATAAATTATCAATTACAACTGAATTCCAAAATTTACAGAAAAATCAGCATAATAGTATGATGACATAACCAATGTGAATGGGAATAACATAAGGTGAAAAATAACAATAAATAAATGTATCATCAATCATGAAACCAAAAATAATGAATTCATAAATGAAAGAACATAATAATAAATTTTCATTATACATATGATGTCAATATAGATTTATGGAAACATTTCTACCTAATAGTTATCATATCAAAAATGTGCATTTATCATGGACCATATTCTTCATAGAACTATTAAATAAACATAAAAATTTAAAATCCATATGGATGGATTTCAATATAATTATTAAAAGAAAATAACTATCATCCAAATTCATTTAAGTTATATAATTGGGATCACTCAACATATCATGAGCTATAATGGATCAAAACCATTATTTATTGATATTTAATGAGGCTAACACAGTAAAATAATGATCTATAATTTGGCCATCTCATTAGAAAATCTATATTTAGAACACCTATTATCCATACTGGTGATCAATAAATTTTAAATGATGTCCAATCCCACAATATAAGTAAATTATATAGATCATGTGTGTCATCCTAATACATAATGAAACATTTTTTATTCCTTCCATGACATAATTAAGCTGTTGAGATGAACCGAAATTAAATAATATAACATTGAAACCACCATAATCCATTTAGATAAATAATGATCATAATATTCTTATAATATCTCACAATTGAATCATATGTTACGATAAGGGTTGTTATAATTGTTGAATACAAGAAAAATTAAAAGGTCCTTAAAAATTTTCATATAGAAAATATACCAATGACTTTAAAAATCACTTTTATAATATGAAAATGAAAATAAATATTTTGTAAATGAGTTATACTTAGTTTTTTTAATATGAAATTTATAATTCATGGAATATAAATTACATGAATGAGGTAAAATTTGATCATGTTTTTAACATTAACATATGTATTAATTCAAAAAATTGTTACGATAGTAATAAATGATACATTTAGAAAAAAAATTCGAAATTTTTATTGTAATACCATATATATAATAGTTAGAGATCATATAAATAGAGTAAGGAAAAATTTATTGTCTAGAAATGATCATTATCTAGATCATTTTATTAAAAATTGACAATAAAGGAAATTATTCATGATCTAAATGATGATAAAAATTTATTATCACTTGAATAAAATATTATTCATGATTATTAAAATCATAAGTTATGAAATGAAAATTAATCATTTTGACCAAATTCATAAATACATGATAAAAAATATATGTTTTTATAAAAAATAAGATCACATTTTTTTCTTGAAAATTAATGACAAAAAAAATATCACAAAAACAAAGGTGGTTGTATCAAAAATCATGTGCAACATTAGAGATGTTCATTAATTATCCCCATGAAATAATATACTCAATAGATAAATTAAATAAAAATAACATTAATATATTCATTATATTGAATTTCAAAAATGCAGTATCTAAACACAATAATGGAAGATTGGTTCATATAATTAAATGTATTTCCTATAGAAAGGAAATTCGGGCTAGAAAACCCTTTAAATGTCATTATCATTATATTTAGTGTTATTAAATTGAGAGTGTATGTGAAAAAATATTATTCCAAATAAAAATTTGAAATATCAATTAAAATAAATGGTTTTTTTTCACATATAATAATATCATATGAAAGATAATAAATAAATATTATTATCGATTGAATATAAAATATGATACAAAACCATGTAACACTTGGTTGCAGTCTATTCAAATACCGTTAGTTGAAATAATCTATAATTGAAAATGAAATTACATCATGTATGAATTATTGATTATATAATATGTAAATGGGTATTATATACACCATATTAAAATATATTGTTGAATATTTCATATGTATCCCATAAATAAACATGTTACATGAAATACAGTACTTCTATTGTAATCTATTATCTACTTGAATGGGGGGGATCATATAAATTTCTATATAACTATTTGGTTCCAAAAAAATATATTAATGGTTAATATATAAATAAAATTATATAAATATGTGTTAAAATATTTATTTGTATTATATAATGAATATTGAGAAAATCAACCATCACATCGAGTAATGATACCATGAATATCCATTAACTCTTTTATAATATGTTTGTATATGTTAATTTATTTAATAAGAAAAAATTAAAGGTATAAGAACATATAATTATAACATTTTTTATGTTAAATAAATATATAAATATTTAATAATTTAAGTAAACATGTGGTGGTTTGACAATGTTCAGTTCGTATTTAATATAAGGCATCGATATGATGACCTTTGTCAAAGGGGGCATTCTTCTATCATTTATGTAATAATAATATTGAAATAACTATAATTTTTATAAATATATTATACATTTAATAATGAACATGTATAATGGTTATTTAAGATTTATCTATGATACAATCATAGATACATTAGGTCCTACATAGACATGAGATGAAACATCCCAACCCAAACCACCAGGTCCCATCTAAAATGATACGAGAACTCCTAAATGTATTCCCTTAAGTAATAGGAAATGAAAAAGTAGAATGTTTATAATTCTATGTGTTTGGGGATTATACACTATGTATCATTTCTTCAGATTGATAAGTATCTAATATTAAAATTAATGAAATCCATGTAAATGCAGAATGTGAATAAATGATATGCGTATAACAGATCCAAAAGTGGTAAGTTAGTTTTACGTATAAGAAATTGGAAATAAAATAACAAGTTTATAAGTAAATATACAAGTTATATTCTTGTTTTTCCCCAATAAAACATACCTTTATGCTAAACTACTCAGCCTACCACTATAAGGCCCTTTCCATTCGTCGAATCTATGGTAATAAAATCTACAAGTGCACACAAATTTCCAAGTAGGGTGTGAGAAAAGGACTAAGTAATATAACATAAATACATGAATAATAATGTTCTATCATTTATAAATTTTTATTCCACATTAAACATAAATTTATAAAATTAAAATTGACATACAATTAAAAATTGAGCCGTCGTGAACAAACCAGACCTCAAAAAACCGTGACTATACCTTCATCCTCTCCATGATATAAGAATAAACCATAATTGATGTTAGGATTATCCAATATAGCCATAGGTATATTCAATAAGTTACTCGAGGTCCTCATGGAATAATTGATACATGTAACTCATCATTACACTAGCCTTAAGTAGATCATACTACTAGTTCTAAAATAAAAATGGAGCATGATTCTTGGTAATTCATTTTGAATGAAATAACATGATAAGAAGAATAACACAAGGAATCAAGAACCCTACTAAACAGTTCATAATGCATCAAATAACATTATACTCGATATAACACATGTAATCAATTTCACTACTCAGTGGTTTCTTAGGCATTGAGTTACACGGTACATGGAATCTGGTCAATGTGTGCATCCTCAAAATGGATATTCTATGGATTCATCTTATCTCCACCATGTTCTCATATCCATCGTCAAAATTATCTCATTATCTACACATCATCCCTCTATGTGATAAATCATACAAGAAATTACACATATTCCCAGGACAAAAAAACTATGCATGTGATGTCATGGGTAACACACAATAATGTAGAGAATGTAAAGAAGGTTTAGTATGGCATTACATCATGAGTATTATTATCAAAAAACCAACAGATGTGATTATCATTGAATGTGGTTAAATAATATAAACTAGTATAGTTATATATATATATCATAGGAAATGAATTAATGTAAACACATTCACAAACTTGTGATCACTACCAAAAAAGTTCAACAACATAATCAATTATAAGAATCACATTAGGAAAATAGTAGACATAAAAACAAAGACGTAAAATCACCATGACTTCTATCATCTGCACATGTTTGAAAAATAAAACATAGTGAATCTAGGAATCATGGAATACACATGGAATAAATCAACACACGTGGATTTATGGAAAAAGGTATTCATTTGCCAAAATATACACCTCAGGGTGTCATTTTTATAAGGAACCAGCCTTAAACATTACATAATATTGAATTAAATGAATAATTCACATTGAGGATCTTTTCAAGAGTAGATTTTTTGAGAATTAGGTCAATACATTTATATAACAACCTAAATATTACATGTATACAATTCTACCGAGTATCAATTTTTTTATAAAATAAAAACTCTTAAAAAAAGATTCATGTCTAGTTCTAGGTTATAGACAACATGACTTTTCCTTGATCCCATCCTTGACCCTATTCATCTTAATGTCCTGTGAAATCATTTCAAAACTTCGGATGAGCATAAAAATCTCAGTAAGGGTTTGAATACAAAGGATGAAAACATTTTTTTATAAATACATACAAATCATGAACTCTCTTAATTACCACATGAAATAATAAGATTTATGAATGACACATAAACATCATATATCATAAAGGTAACTTGTGGCATCCAAATTATACTTACATTGTAGCTATCACATCTATATAGGGAGTTACTTTGGAATACCCATCACAGTATATTTCTTAAGTCTCTTAGGAAAAAAAATAAAATTTACCTCCTTCACATTACCCACTGCATTGTATATCTATCTCGGGCTCACCCGCCCAAGGTTTATCATGGAACTACATGTATACTTAAATAATTCCCAAGAACCATAACATGATCACTACATAAGCATAAAGGAAATATAACATTTCCACATTGCAATTAAAAAATATATCATTTCAAGATATTGAAATAATAAATCCATTCTCAAAATCATTTTCAATACCAAAATATGTAAATAGTGTATATGGTATTTGTTTTTCCATTTAAAAACATCACGACTTGTTAAGGAAGACAAAGATCATATAATACTCGCGGCGGCGGAAAGGTCATTATCACTGTTTACGTAAAAAACATTCGTTTCTGTCTTTTATTAAAACACGTTTTATAAAAATATTCCCATTGAATGAAATTAAATGTTAACAGTTTTTATATATAGTATAAAAGAAAATTGTGTATTAAAAAAAATATGCCTCAATGAAAAGAGATTGAGACGAAGTCCCATACCCTGTGTTTGACTTGACTCGATCGTTCTCTAATCTCCTAAATAATAGACTAAAATTAATTTATACTTTCTTAAGATACTTTTTCAGGTTTATTATTCCTTTTATATCACTTATTACTATGTTATAAACATTACGTAACCATTTAAGTTAATAATGTTTGTTTTGTTTATATTTACTACTTGAGTCAAAAATGGACTTCTTATAATTACATGGTGTTCATGTGGTCAAAGGTTAATTATATCAATAATGATATTAATGAAATATATATAATATATATCATATATATCTATCATATAAATTTATTTATAATACTACATAACATATGGAGGTAAGAAATGAAATGCACCGTTTATGGAGACGGTAAGCCGTACATACGCATGAACACTACTTTCATTTCTATTTCTTGTTTTAATGGAATTTAAACATTATTAAACATAGTTATATTATAATTACATTATAATATCATATATAATATCATTAAATCTATCCATTATACATCCCACATAAGTCATTAACAAGTCACACCACTTTGAGGGGGTGGTAGTCCACACTTCCTCAAATAGGATTATCGTATTTACCAACTATGGAAACCATAAAGGCGTGATATAAATGGAAAATATTGAATCATAATGAAAAAAATAAACATAATATATAACATATATAAATATATTGACATAATAATGACCACCATGAGAGGCGATTGGAGATAATCGAACAATCATCGTTTCGTGAGGCGTTAGTTTTCCAACCACATAAACATTATGTTATTCATCCATTAGATGGAGTTGTGTGTAAGTGTAGTTAGAATCCTTATCATAAAAACATCCTAGTATATTTATTATACTCTTCTTGTTACAAAATAAAGTAATAAATAGAATTTAGGGGTTGCAGAAATAATGTTAAAGAAAATTTTTTAAGAGAAACTGTTGCCTTTAATTTGAGTAACTCCCTTTGGTTTGAACCAAATGACAAATTTAAGTGCTTTTTGCCTAAGGTAATGTTTCTAGGAGGAGGATAGAGATGTATGGAGATTAATTGGGAGTATTTTGGACAATCCAAAATGCTTGAGAAAAGTGAGGAATCATTTAGAAGTGGTCTCCTTTTATAACAGAGAGGAGGGGCTCTTTAGGAAACTGTGAAAATATTATTTTATTATATAATGATATTTGGTTTTAGAAGGTAAAAAAATAATAACGTCAGAGATAAGGTGAATCATATTCGAAATAAAATCATCCAAACAGAATTGGATATGTTTTGGATAATATTTTAATCATTGTAGTCTTATTTATTTAAATGATTTATCAATGACGTAAACACTGCATCATTATTATGTCATAAATAATTTAAATAATTCGATGTCTAAAATTAATAATAAACAACATGATGTAGGAAATCTTTCTATATTTCCAATGAATATTTATAGTCGAAATTATAATTTATATTACCCCTTTTAAAAATTAATCTACTAAAAGATATTTTCTTTTGTCATTTATCCATTTACATTAAGTAAATTAATCTCAATTGTCATTATCACTCCCATGTGACTCGATGGGGTCCCAAAATAGACCCAAAGATTCCCATTGTCGTAAATGACTCAAACAATAATTTTTGGACAAGGGTTAAGGTAATTTTGAATTATTATAATATTCCTTTTTACTTAAATTACATTTTTTACCTTTAACCGTGGTAAATAAAAGTCAAAAGTTACAATTCACCAAAAATTATTTTCATCATATTGAACCAAATTTTAGTTCTTGATAAAAACCATGTTTGTTGGATTTTCTAAATTCAATTCACAGAAGTCGTAAAATTTCTTTTAAATCAAAGTATGTTTTTTAACTACTACTATACGGTTTCACTATTTATCAAAAATTGATGTTTTTCAAAAAAATACCAGAAATTCAGCCTAAGTTTTACTTGATATAACAAATAAAAAAATGAGGTTTATTTTTTAAAATTCAAAACATAAAAGTGACATTAATTAATTTATAAATTAATTCCTGTTGTTAAAACAAATACCATGTTTTTAAGAAACTATAACTATCAAAAGATCGACACTTGTTTATGTTCAATTTCAAAGTGAAATCAATTCCAATGACACAAATTGGATTAAATGGTAAATATTTATTCTAATTACACTTTAAAACCAATTAAAAAGATAATCTAACCATATACATAAATTAGTTTTAATGACACTTTTGAATTAAAATACATTATTTTTCACTATTCATTAAAAAATGAACTTTATCAGAAAGATTCCAAAAATTTATAAAATGTGAATTTTGATGTCCCAATTCTAAATATGGATTTTATTTTTTCAAATAAAATGTATTAAAGTGACCAAAACTCTATTTAAGGAAGGTTCTCCATTAAAACGTCGTAAATCGACCTTTTAATGTAAATTATGCTTAAAATTAGATTCATTCACATTTTAAGCCTCTAACTTTTATTGGATAAATGAAATTATATTTGACAAACATGTATAATCATATTGTAGTTAGTCTTTTCCATTCCCGCCGATACGAAAAATAAGAGTTAACTAGCATTTAAAATAATAATATTATATTATTAGTGTGCAACGTAAGATTTCAATTAAACTCGTTATTGCATATCAGGTACGCTATCGAACATAGAAACCCTTTTAAAATAAAATAAAAACTTTATTAAAAAATATTAATAAAAATGAAATATGTCTTATTCTTTATTTACCTCGGATGTTACATTCACCCCCCCCCCCCCCCCTTTGGGAATTGCGTCCTTGCAATTTTACTTATCAAAATAAGTGGGGTATTTGTCCCGCATAACATTTTCAGATTCCCACATTGCCTCTTCAACCATATGGTTTTTCCACAAAACCATTACTAGGTGAATTACATTATTCCGCAACACTTTCTCTCTATTTTCAAGAATCTAGACGGGTTGATCCTCATAAGAGAGATTCTCTTCCAACAAAACTACGTTTGGGCTCAAAACATGAGACAAATCTAACATATACTTTATCCAAATTGAAATATGAAAAAATTGTGTACCTTGGATAAAAATGGAGGTAAAGCCACTCTATATGAAACTAACCAACTTTCTCCAGAATTTCATAAGTTCCAATGAACATTATAGTCAACTTTCTCTTCTTAACAAAAACACATCACACTTTTCCATGGAGAAACTTTGAGAAAGACATGATCACCTAACTGAAACGAAAGATCCTTCCTCCAGTTATCTGCAAAACTTTTCTGTCTACTCTGAGTTGTTCTTCTGTGATTGTGAATCAACTGAACATTCTCTTACATCTCTTCTACCAATTCTGGTCCAACCATCTTCCTTTCACCTACTTCATCCCAAAAAGATTTAGTTTGACAACACTTTCCATATAATGCCCCAAATGGAGCCATCTGTATACTGGAATGAAAAAATTTATTATATGAAAATTCATCCAATGAAAGATGATGGTCCCAACATCCTTTATAATCCAGTGAACAAGCACGTAGCCTATCCTCCACGGTCTGAATTGTTCGTTCTGACTACCCATCTGATTGCGGATGAAAATTTGTACTGAAATTTAATTCAGTACCCAACGACATCTGAATGCCTTTCCAAAAGTTAGAAGTAAACTTGGGATCATGATCAGATACAATGGAGAGTGGAACTCCATGATACCTGACTATCTCTTTAACATGCAATCGAGATAGTTGATCTAGAGAAAAAGTATCTCTAAAAGGAAATAAATGAGAATATTTAGTCAGTCAATCAACTATAACTCCGATTGCATTATTACCTTGAGATGCATTTGGTAATACCACAATAGAGTCCATGGATATATTTCTAATTTCCACTATGGAACCGATAAAGGATGAGGCATTCCTTTCTGTAACATCCGCTCTGCTTCAACCTGCTGAAAAGTTAAACACTACACAGTAAAATTAGCAATATCTCTTTTCATTCCATCCCACGAGTAATACTCCCGAAGATCTCTGTACATCTTAGTACTACCAGGATGAACTGAAAACAGAGAACTATGAGCTTCACATAAAAACTCATTCTTCAACTATGAATCACATCGTACACATATCCTCTTTCCAAACCTCAAAACACAATCATTATCAACGTTAAATTCAGGGAACATACCCTTCTAAACCAACTCTACCATTTTCTGCAACTCTCTGTCTTCTTTCTGTGCTTTCTTTATTCTATCTCCTAGAGATGATCTCACTGACACTTGAAACAAAAACTAAGAATTTATGCACCAACAACTTCTATACCAAAGTTCATCAAATTAAAAACGAAAGGATCTCGTTCCAAACGTATCATGGTAAATAAAGCATTACTTTTTCAACTCAAAGCATCAACCACTTTATTTTCTTTT
The DNA here is from genome assembly GCA_963277665.1 of Viscum album. Lineage (NCBI taxonomy): Eukaryota > Viridiplantae > Streptophyta > Magnoliopsida > Santalales > Viscaceae > Viscum > Viscum album. The sequence continues at coordinate 852,032,564 of OY728143.1, read as the reverse complement.
CGTGGATGGTAAAGGATCATGCAATCATAATCCTTGATTAATTCCAACCACTTCCTCTATCTCATGGTCAATTAATTGTGAGTGAATATACACTATAATCTTTTTTGATCAATATTTATTTCACACTTCATTCCATACAAATTATTACTCTAATGTTTTTAGGCAAAAACAACAGTAGCTAATTCCAAATCATGTGTGTGGTAATTTAACTCATGAGGTTGCAACTGATGTGAATCATAAGCAATTATCTTATCATTCTACATTAGGCACAACCAAGTCCTTTCAACGAAGCATCACTGTAGATAACAAACTCACCATTTCTAGATGGTAGTGACAAAACATGAGTATTCACCAATTTTCATTTGAATTCCTGAAAATAATCATCACATTCTTTTTTCCATATGAACATAACACCTTTTAGAGTTAACATACACATTGTCCTAGATAACCATGAAAAATATTTCACAAACATCTGGTAATGACCAGCCAAACCATGAAAACTACGAATCTCGGTTATATTTGTGGGTCCTTTCCATTATTCAACATCTTTTTTTTTTGTAGGATAAACAGTTATTCCATTTTTTGAAACAATGTGACCAAGTAAAGAAATTTGTTGTAACTAAAACTCACACTTCGCTAAATTTACCAAATAGGTTCTTTTCTTTTAAGGTTTTCAAGACAACCATAACATGACTTTCATGTTCCTCCTTACTTTTTGGATAAACATATATATCATCAATGAACATAAACAAAAACTTATCCAAGAACTCGCATAAAATTATATTCACAAGATCCATGAATACAAAAGGTGCATTGGTTAACCCAAAAGGCATAACTACAAATTCATAATGGCCTTATCTAGTACAAACAACGGTCTTTGGAACGTCTTCTTCCTTTACTTTCAATTAATGGTACCCCAACCTCAAATCAATCTTTGATAAATATAGAGCTTGCTTGAGATAATCAAATAAATCATCGATATTAGGTAAAGGATATTTATTATTAATAGTGATGTTATTCTATGCTCTATAATCAATGGAAAGTCTCGTTGAACCATATTTTTTTAACAAAAAATACAGAAGCACCCCATGGTGATGTGCTATGTCGAATGAAACCTTTTATCTAATAAATCCTTAAATTTCTTCTTTAACTCTAAATGTTCAATTTGAGCCATTTGATTAGAGGGTTATGAAATTGTCATAGTGTTAGGAACTAAGTTAACAGTAAATTTAACTTCTTGATCTGGTATCATACCAGGAAACTCATCAGGAAAAACATCATGGTACTCTTTTTCCACTGGCACATCATTAATCTGAATAGTTCCTTTGTTTTCAACAATATGTGAAATGTAACATTCATTTTCTCTTTTTAGTAGTTTCCCATCTTCTTGATATTTTATCAAAATCAAGGGTTCATTCTTGTACACAAACTGTGAATAATTCTGAAAAAAAACCTATTTAGCTCTACAATCAATCATAGCATGATAAACAAAAATCCAATCAATGCCCAAAATAACATTAAACTCTACTAGAGAAAAAAAATAAGGTTGGCATGTAGATTATTCCCAATCACAAGTACAAAAGGTTCTTATAATTTCTTTTTGTCTCAACATTTCCTCGAGGTGTTTTTACTGTAAGTTTTGTATTCATATTTTGAGATAGAATTCCCAAATTACTAGAAAAATTCTCAGAAATGAAAGATTGTGTTGACCCTGAATCAAACAACACATTGGAAAAATCTGAAAAACAAACATTGTACCTGATATTACTTCGTTCGATGGACGAACATCTATCGAAGTAGTTTCAAATGATTTCATCACCGCTTTTTTCTTGTAGTTCGACTGATTTCCCCCAGTTGAGTTCTTCATTGGAAACTCATTTCCATAATGACCCATTTCATTACACTTGAAACATCTTACCGATGGATTTTCATTGCCTGCCTGATCATCCTCCTAACAGTTATGAGAAACATGACAAGACTTACCACACAAGAAGCACATTCCAGACATTGATAGACATTCTCCATGATTATTTTTACCACACTTCTCACAAGATGGATATTTATTTTTCATACCTCAAGGATTATTTGATGAATTATTCCCCTTTGACACCCACTTAGACCTATTTTTCTGTAGTTTTTCAATGAACAATTGATCATTGGCAAACTACATTTCCACCTTCTCCACACAGCGAACATGTTTTTCATAACTTTTAAACTCACAAGAGGCCAACACTATTTGATATCGTGGCTTCAGTCCAGAGTAAAATCGATTTATCTTACTATCATGATCTCGGATGAAATTTGGATAATACCTTTCCTGTCAAGTGAATTATTCTTCATAAGTATCCACTGAGTCATCCTCCTGCATCAATTCCAATAATTGCTTTTCCATCTTAAGACAAACCACCATAGAAAAATATTTCTCCTGAAACATTCCTTGGAATTCATCCCAATCGAGAACATCAATCTCTTCATTATCCCTGATATTTTTCACCATCGACCACCACTGATCAGATTCACCTTCAAAACAGAAAACAACGAAACTAACCTTTTGATGATCTGAAAAACCCATGGCATCAAAAATATATTCCAGTGCTTTAGTCCACCCTTCTGCAAGCACAGGATCAGATGATCCCTTGAATGAAGGGGGATGCTGCCTAATGAAATGCTCCACTACTTACATGTTCCTCTATGGTTGATCTGGATGAACTCATACATGGATACAACCACCATTTATAGCCTGAGTCAATTGTGCCATCACAGAAACAAACTGTTCATTTCTGATTCCAACCATATCAAGATGCTGATTTGGAAGGTTGTCTTCCTCCCGATGTTGTCCCAACATACCTTCCATGTTTCCTCTTGGGAAAACCATTCTGATCACAGATATTTCATAGGTGAAGCAACTTTGTAATCTGGAAATTATATATGATTTCAATATTACCATAAATTTTATTATGTATATTAATTTAACAATACCATAACTCCTAAATTTATCAAAACTGACCTCTAATACTAAATATAAGGACTCTTCCTTAAACCATATGTAATATTCAATTAAATGAATAATTCACATTGAATATCTTTTCAAGTTTATAGGTTTAGAGAATTATGACATAACTATTACATCTCAAAAGATTAAAAAGTAGAGACTTCTACCAAGTTTCCATTTTTTTACAAAACATAAAAACTCTTAAAAAGGGTCATGTCTAGTTCTAGGATTTAGACAACATGAATTTTCCTTGATCCCATCCTTGACCCTATTCATCTTTAAGTCCTGTGAAATCATTTCAAAACATGGGATGAGCGTAAAAATCTCAGTAAGGGTTAGAATACAAAGGGTGAAAAATTTTGTTTATAAATACATACAAAACATTAAATATCTTACTTAAATGATGAAATCATAAGATTTATGAAAGAAACATAAAACTCATATATCATAAAGGTAACTTCTGGAATCAAAATCATACTTACATTGTAGCAATCACAGCTAAATAGTGAGTTACTTTGGATTTCCCATCATAGTATATTCCCTACATCTCTTAGGAGAAACATTCACGTTTACCTCCATCACATTTCCCAATGCATTGGATAGATATCTCAGGCTCACCCTCTCTTTGTTTATCACGGAACCACCTGTATACATAAATAATGCCCATAAACCATAACATGATCATAACATAAGCATAAAGAAAAGATAACATTTCAACATTGCAATAAAAAAATATCATTTTAGGATACTGAAATAATAAACCCATTGTCAAAATCATTTTTAATACTAAAATATGTAAATAGAGTATATGGTATTTTTTTCCTTTTAAAAACATTACGGCATGTTAAGGAAGCCAAAGATCTAATAATAATCACGGCGGTGGAAAGTTCGTTGTCATCGATTTTGTAAAAAAACATTCCTTTTTGTCATCTAGTAAAACACTTTGCATAAAAAGATTCCCTTCGAATGAAATGAAAATTCAATGGTTTTTATACAGAGTATAAAATAAAATCATGTATTAAAACAAAATATGCCTCAATGAAAGGATATTGAGACAAAGTTCCTTACCTTGTGTCCTACTTGACTTAATCGTTATGTAATCTTTTAAATAATAAAATAAAGATAATTTCTACTTGATATGAAACCTTTTTCAAGATTATTATTCTTTTTATATCACTTATTACCATGTTATAAACATTATTTAACCATTTATGTTAATAACGTTCATTTTGTTGATATTTGGTGCTTGATTCAAAAATGGACTTCCTATAATTACATGTTGTTCATGTGGTCAAAGGTTCATTATATCCAGAATGATATTCATGATTTATATATCATATATATCATATATATCCAGCATTTACATGTATTTATAAAAGTATATAACATATGGAGGTAAGAAATGAAATGTACCGTTCATGGAGACTGTAAGTCCTACATACTCATGAAGGCTACATTAATTAATATTTCATATTTTAATGGAATTTAAACCTAATTATAGATTGTTATATTCTAATTACAGTATTATATCATATATAATATCATTAAATATATCTTTTATACATACCACATAAGGCATTAAAAATTCCCATCACTTTGAGGGGGCGGTAGTCCTCAATTCCTCAAATGAGATTATCATATTTACCCACTATAGAATCCATAATGGAATGATATAAATGGAAAATATAGAATCATAAAGAGAACATAAACATAATATATGTCATATATAAATACAAGGCAATTATAATGACCACCATGAGAGGCAGTTGGAGATAATCGAACTATCATCATTTTGTGAGGCATTAGTTTTCCATCCACAAAAACATTATGTTATGCATCCATTAGATGGAGGTGTGTGTAATTGTAGTTATAATAATTCTCATAACAACATACTAGTATATTTAGGATATTGTTTTTGTTATAAATAAAAGTAATAAAAAGAGTTCAGGGGATGGAGGTGTAAAATAAAAGAAACCAATTTAAGAGAAACAGTTATCTTTAATTTGGGTAACCCCCTTTGGTTTGAACCAAAGAACTACTTGACGTGCCTTATTCCTATGGTAATGTTTCTAGTAGGAGGAGAGGGATGTAGGGAGATTAATTGGGCAGAGTTAGGACAAGCCAAAAGGCTTGAGAGGAGTGAGGAATTGCTTAGATGTGGACTCCTTTTATAAAGTAGAGGAGGGGCTCTTTAGGAAAGTGTGAAAATATTATTTTATTATATAATGATATTCGGTTTCAAATGGTCCAAAAATCAGTATGGTCGATGATAATGTGACTAATATTCTAAATAAATTTATACAATCAGAATTGGACATGTTTTGGATAATGTTTTCATCATTATAATCTTATTTATTTAAATGATTTAATAATTAGGTAAACACTGCATCATTATTGTGTCATAAAATAATTTAAATTATTTGATGTCTAAAAATTAAAAAAAAAATTACTATGATGTCAGAAATATTTGTATCTTTACAATTTATACTTATAGTCGAAATTATAATTTATATAACACCTTAAAAAAAATTACTAAATGATATTTTCTTTTGTCATTTTTACCTTTACTTTAAGTTAATTAATCTAAATTGTCATTATCACTCCCAAGTGGCTCAATGGGGTTCCAAAATCTACCGAAAGATTACCATGGTCTTAAATGACTCAACCAATAAGGTTTGGAAAAGTGTTAATGTAATTTTAAATTATTAAAATATTCTTTTTACCTTGAATTACTTTAATTACCTTTAACCGTGGAAAATAAAAGTCAAAAGTTAGTATTTAGAAAAAATTATTTTCATCTTGTTGAACAAAATTTTATTTTTTGATAACAAACATGTATGTATTATTTTCAAAATTCAATTCACAGAAGCAGTAAAATTTCCTTTAAGTCAAAAAGTCATTTTTTTAACTATTACTAAGCGGTATCACTATTCATCAAAAATTTGTGTTTTTCAGAAAAATACCAATAATTCATCCTAATATTTATTTGATATTCGTAATTCAAAATTGATTTTTATTTTTATAAATTAAATACATAAAAGTTTCATTAATTAATTTTAAAATTAATTCTTGTTGTTAAAACAAATAGCGTGTTTTTAAGAAACAATAACTATCAAAAGATCAACAATTGTTTGTGTCAAATTTCAAAGTGAAATTAATTCAAATGACAAACATTGGATTAAATGGTAAAAATATATTGTAATTACACTGTAAAACCAATTAATAAGATAATGGTACCATATAAATAAATTAGATTAAAAGGAACTTTTGAATTAAAATACACTATTTTTCAATATTCATTAAACAATAAACTTTATTAGAAAAATTCCAGAAATTTACCCAAAGTAATTTTTGATGTACCCATTCTAAAGAAGGATTTAATTTGGTCAATTAGAATGTATTAAAGTGACCAAAACTATTTTTAAAGAGGTTTCAACATTAAATGGCGGTAATTCGACCTTTGAATATAAATTATGCTTAAAATTAGATTCATTCACATTTTAAGCCTCTAAAAATTAATGGATAAATTTAAATACCTTTAAAAAACGTGTAAAATCATATTGTAGTTAATTTTGTTCATTCACACCAATACAATGGCAAGAAGCTAACTACCATTTAAAATAATAATATTATATTATTAGTGTGCAACATAATATTTCAAAGAAACCCTTTGTCGTGTATTGGGTATGCCATCGAACATAGCAACCCTTTAAAAGTAAAATTAAAATTTAATTCGAAAATATTAATAAATATGAAATATGTATTATTCTTTATTTACCTGATATGATACACTTTTAGTCTGACATACAAATACAGTTTCAAGACTCAGCCATCGATGTTTAGAAGAAAACCCATAAAAAGGACCATTGTGAAAATATCTTACATATAGCATTATTAGTAATTTTACATTTATATAATTAAATCTAATATGATATTACTTAACTAATAATTTATATTATTCATGATATGATATATATTTTTTTGTTTCACCCAATGTATCGAACCACACATCTCATTCTTATAAAAATGCATAGAACCAATGATTAGAGAACAAGAGACCACCTACTCACACGAAAATTCCATCTAAATCAAGAATAGTTTTCAATTATATCTACACATAAATTATAAAATGAATAATTTTTTAATCAATATCCAAAAAAAGCATGGATCGTCTCATTTCATTCTCATCCTAGTCAATGTAGTTCTTTTCAAAGGATTTCAAAAAAGATAGCACAAACGCAACCTACCGGAAAAATACCACACCCCAATTACCCCTTAAACCACATCTATTTTGAAATTATTTATAATTTCACTCTCATGGATAATTAAATAGATTAAAATAAATAATAAAAATTATACCATTAATAACAAGAATATGAATAAATTTCTCCTCATCTAGACGAACCAAAAGGAATTGATGGAGAGTAAAAACAATTAATTGAACATCATATTTTAATGGTAAAAGAATGAAATTGTTTATAAAAATAATTAAAATACATAACTTAAAATTAGAGTGGGCGAGTTTTTGAGAGAGATAGTCACATTATATGGAGAAATTTATCATGTACATTATCAATATCACATGTACCAACTACTAAACTAATTTTTAATGTGTGTTATAATATATCTCTTTGATATAGGATTATGTCTAATCCATGCTATGAATTTTCGAAGTTAGTATTCAGATATTTGGAAAAGAATGATAAACCGTGATTCAAACTTAGGTTATGTTTTTTTTTTTGAAAAGGACACAAACACCATGATCCAGAAACCATGACCTAGACACCATGACTAGACACCTTGACCCAGTCACCGTGACAAGACAACGTGACCCAGTCACCGTGACAAGACACTGTGACCCAGACACCGTGGAAAAACACCTTGACCAGACACTATGGCCTAACACTGCATCTATTCTAAATGTTACTGATCTCTATACTACTATGTCATCATAAAAATCTCACCGCTCAAAGGAAATGAAGAAGTCATTGTTTCAATGGAACACCATTTGCAACTAACACTGTTTCCAAACAGGCTGGGACACGATTCATTATTTTTTTTATTTTTCTTTCAATTTAAATTCATAACGGTCACATTTGAGAAGTTTAAATGCACTAACATAATTAATATTTCATTATAGACATGTCATTTAAAAATATTACGTACTAGGTGCTAAATACATGAATATTGTCAGCTCCAACCCATGCACTGTCTAAATAAAATTACAATTGTTGACCAAAAACAAGTGTGCATGATAATTGTTAAGAAAGAGAAATATTCATAAAAATAAAAGACACATGCAACACAAAAAAATTTAATAACACTTAAGGATTATCGTATCCATAAATCTAGGATACCATAATTTAGATCCAAGAACAACATCTCATTACCATAACAATGAATAACACGAGCTAGATCTAACTGGAAACCAGAGCATCAGATTTTCTATACTTTGTTTCTCTCAAGAAGACTCAATTAGGACATCTAATTCATCCTAAAATTCCATCACTACATATACTAACACTCATAATACTTTTAACATTATATTATCATTTTTCTCTATTGTGTATTGTATTTATCTTTCGAGCAGTGTGTGTGTGTGTCCGTATAAAAACACACTTAGTATCCTTCATTAAACTGAAGGATACAAGATATCCTTTCTATTATATCTTTTTATAGATCATTATATTAACAGATAAGTGTTTAAGTGGACCTTCTATGACCTGTTAGTTTTTACCAATGAAGAAATGATGAAGAGGTTGTGTGACATCGACAGTCCTGTTTACTGTTGATTACCCCGATCTGGGGTGTGGATCATGTTTATTAATATAATCTTCTTGGTGGTATATGATCACCAGGTGTAGTGTATTAGGTCTTAACATGATACTAAAAAAAATTATATCCTTTGTGTTGTTTGATTTTGTTTTATATATTTTACTGTATAATTCTGAATCAATGAGTTAAATTTTATTGTTAATCTTCTAAATAAGTTATAATTGTATAACTTTAATATAATAGCTTCAAAATTAATCTTAATAACTTATATTAATATTATTGAGAATTAATCAATCATCTAACATGTTATTTAAACATTCAATCATTCATAACATAATTACATAAATTAATTTATTTTTATTAGGGATTATTTTAAGAATACATTTCAAATAAATTTTTTTATAGATACTAAATTCACCCACCCCCCCTCTTTAGTACTCATCTATGAAAATTTAATGGCATCATATGAGTTTTTTATTCCTATTATGATTATACTTTTGACCATATTCAACCGTGATTTTAGTTGAACTTTAAATATCTGTAAATTTCTATTGATGATAAATTTTTAGCTCTTTCAAATTATTTCTTCATTATGGATCTTCCTGTGTGAATGATATGAGTGTTAATAATTATACTATTAAATATGATAACTGTCAAATGAAACCTGATGGTCCTATTTGTAACATGTTTCTCAGTTTCAATGAAATTTTCGACAGAATGATTTCTATTTGAAGATAAGTCACTACCAAAGATAAAATTATGTTTATTCTCAAATGCATGACTAACAGATGGGGAAGAAGCTCTGTGTCTATTAGAGAGTCATGAAACATCAACAAGTTAACTATAAAATAACACATTGGGAAACTAATGATGTATTAAGATAACCAGGATGTCAACAAGGATGAGGAGTATAAACCTAAAAGTAAATTTCTTTCATTTAAGACCACCATCTCCATACAAAAATAAAATGGTAATTTGTTAGACTATTTAGAAATCTATAGTACTGAACAATCATCCCATGATAGTGATGGCGAGATGTATAAATTATCAATAAGGATTAATATGTTTTACAAGAAGAAGAAATATTTTACAATTTACAACTTCAATGGAAGATATGAACAAAAACGATGTCAGAAGAAAGATTAGAAATAATGTGACCAGTATGATGAGATAGTTTGGTATAAATATAAGTTAATGGGACTTATAAAGGCTGACTGTCCAAATATAACGTACAAAAAAATTGTGTGGATAATGATAGAGAGTATAAAAATGAAATTAAAGAATCATGGATTGCTTCTGATGACATTTCATGTGACACAAAATCATCACATGATGAACATTCCATCAAATCCAATATGTTTTTATGACAGATACATCAGGGGTATCAATGTAATCGCTTGTATAGAATTCTTATTATTCGGTATATGAAGGTGACTCGGAAAAGCTGTCTAATTATGAAATGTTTGAATACATTAATATGATTTAAGATACATGTAATGAATTAAAAGGTAAATAAATAACATTAAATAAACATCATTATCTTACCCCAACTTTTAAAACATAACTTACTATAGAATATTCTAAAATGCACAATTACTCATAGAAAATAATTAACTAATGATTTATAATCAAAAGCTAAAAATGTATCTTGAAAGGTTTAAAAATGGTGAAGATACATTCATACAAATTCGAGGTAAAATGATTTCTCATAAATATAAAACTATTATTCTCTATAAAACATGTAAAAGAAAATTTGGAAGAATTAATTTTGTTTCTAATTCTTGGAAATTAATCATTAATCTAATTTCTGGAAAACATTTCTCTAGTTCATGTTTTGATAAACTATCTAATATTTCAATCTATTATAGATCAAATAGATTTTACCTTTCGAGCACATAACATAATGTTTATAGGAATCTAATGAAGAATATGTGGGTTCCTAAAGCACTAGTCTCTAATATCACTAGACCCAAACAAATATCGATAACAAAATCAATTTTTATTTGACTTTTTTAAAGGAAATCATCATAAAGATCTCTTGTAAAAGCTTATGGTACTTGTATAGTGGGTGTAAAAGACACATGAATAGTGGCTATTAATGCTTCAATAAATGAATAAAAATTGATTGTGGGCATGTCACCATTGGTGAAAATTCCAAAGCAATGATCATTGGTTGTGGCCAAATCGGCACCTCTAACTCGGTTTTAATTTCTAATGTACTGTTTTTAAGGAATGAAATATAATTTTCTATGAATTTCATAACTTGGTGATAATGGATTTCTTGTTAAATTTGAATATGATACTTTTAATGTTATTAATTTTAAAGATGAATTTTTATTTTCTGACTAAGGAAATGAAAATATATAATATATTAACATAGATTCTTTAGTATCTCCAAATTATTCATGTTTAAGTGCATTTCAAATGGAATCAAGGATTCAGCATAGGAGACTAGGACACTATAATATTCACTCTATTATAAAGATAACTAAAAAAAGCTTAGTCAAATACCGACACAAACTTGAGTTTCCAAATGATAATGTATGAAATCCTGGTCAAATGATAAAGCAACACAAAATTTTCTTCAAACCAATGAATGAATGGTCAAATTCTCATCCTCTCGAAAAGGTTCACATGGATTTGTTTATACCATCTAGATTTTCTTGTTAAAATGAGAATCACTATGTTTATGTTCATGTATATGACATTTCTAGATATACTTGTAGTTTATTATTGGTTCACAAAAGTGAAGCTTGTTCTTATTTTACCAATGATTCCATAACTTTAGAAAATCATATTGGAAATAGAATTAATTCTACAACATGTGATCATGGTTGTATGTTTGAAAATTAAGAGGATGAATCCTTTTTCTCGCAAAATGGATATAGTCATAATTTATCTCCTCCTAGAACACATCAATAGAATGGAGTTATAGAAAGGAGAAATAGAACCTTGCATGCGATTTCCAGAAACATTATTGGTTAATATTACTTACCTATTTATTTTTGGGTTGAGGATGAAAATACATAATGCTATATTATATATAGAGTGTTGATATGACCCATTATTAAAATAACACCATATGAGTTATGGATCAATAAAAATAACAAAGTATTCTACTTTTATGTTTGTTTTTGAAATGATTATATCCTTAATACTAAGGATAATCATGAAAAATTTACATTCAAGATATATGAATGACTATTTCTTGGATATTAAATCTCTAGAAATGTATATTGAGAGTTCCATAACAGAACTAATTGTGTGGAATACTTTGAAATTGTCAAATTTGGTGAAATAGATCCACTTGATCCTAAGAACACCCTAGAGAACCTGGAGGCTAATGTATCAAATTTAGACATTAACCCAAAATTATCTAAAAAACATGTAAAGGAATCAATGAAAACCTCATGTTATGTAATGTTTTATGATTCATGTAACAATGAACCTGAACTTGTCGAAGAACCTGAAATCACTAGTCCTTCTTTTTCTTGAGCTATTAGAACTCTTATGATCCATAATTTAGATACCGTTGTTAGAGAATTAGATAAAAAAATCTCCAACTAGATATTCTCTTAGAAATGTGGTTGAACATCATGTTTTATTATGACAACCTGAACCTAAAAACCTCAACAATGCTATCAGTGATGAGTTATGGGTGATGGATATGCAAGAAGAATGTAATTGGTTTGAAACAAACAGTGTTTGGAAACATGTTTACATACCCAAAGACACATTTACCATAGGCACTATTTCGGTATTTAGAAATAAATTTGATGAAGTTAGAATAAAATTTAGAAACAATACTAGATTGACTGCACAAGGATATAGTAAAAAAGAATGAATTTTTTATGAGGGAACCATTGCACCGATAGCTACACTTGATGTTATCAGAATTCTGCTTGATAATGTTGGACATCTGAATTTCAAACTATATCAAGTGGATGCTAAGAGTCCATTACAAATGGGTATATAGCTGAAGATGTATTGGTAGAGTAAACCCTAGTTTTAAAAATCCACATTTTACAAATCATATTTTTAAATTATCAATATTTTTATATGGTTTAAAAAAATCTCTAGGTGTTTGGTATGATAGATTTAGAACATTTTTATTTCCAATGTTTTTACAAAATAAATAGTTGATCCTACCATTTTTATAAAACAAATTTCTAATGATCTTTTAGTAGTTCCAATTTATATAAATGACATTATATTTCGATCCTCGTGAAATTATTTATGTATTGAATTATCTTATATTATGAAATATTATTATGCAATCAGTATAATGAGTCAAAAAAAATTCTTGATTTAAACATTTTAATAAAATGATTTTATTTTTTTTAATTAATTAAAATTTACTAGTTATCTTATAAAAGTTTTTCTCTTGGATATAACTAAATGTAGTGAAACTAAAATGAGTATAGATAGTATGTTGGATCTTGATGAAGATGAAAAAATTGTTAATCAATCAACTTATAGAAGAATTATTGGAATCCTACTCTAAATAACATCTTGCCGACCTAACATTATTTTTAGTCTATGTTTGTGAGCTCATTTTCAAGAAATCCCAAAGGACATATGGATAATGTCACTTTTTAGGCATGTCACTGGTATCATAGTGTTGCATGAAACAAAATTGTTTTTCAATATCTACTGCAGAAGCAGAATACAATGATGTTGGTAGTTTTTGTGCACAATTTTTGTGGATAAAACACTCATTAACAGATTATGGATATCAATTCATGCATGTACCAATAAATTGTGATAATACATGTGATATTAATATCTCCAAAAATACATTTTCACAGTCTAGGAAAAAACATATTGATGTATGGCATCACTTTTTGAGAGCTCGTTATCAAAAAGGTGATATCATAGGGGAATTCATTGGAACAGAATATCTGTTTCAGATATATTCAGAAATTCATTAAATTTCGAAGGAATAAATTTCATCATACATGAGTTTTGAATGGTAAATATTATGTAGTAACTGTACTATTTCACAGTTTACAGTTTCAAAAGTCTCTACCTTAAGATTACTGTCTAACACTAAAAATTCTATAATTATAATGTTTTGAAAGTAGTTGTTTTTTATGGTCTCATAGTTACTATCTCTTGGTTACTATCTGGCACTTACTATCTCAATCAATACTGTCACACATTTTAGAAATCACACGGTTAGAATTTGACCGTGAAAATCTATTTATGTCTCACTGTGAATGCACATTTTGGTCTCCTCATAAAGATTATTTATGGTTTTATTTTTATATTATAACCCATATTGTTTTAATTAATTATTTTATTCTTTTATATCCAGTGCTTTTGATTTTGGGACGCTTGAACTCCCAAAATCATAAAACCAAAATAATTATCACTTCATTCTTCCCCGAGGATCTCTTATCTCTAACCAAAACCCCTCTTTCAACCTCTATGTCTCACACAAACCATTGTTGAACGCCCAAAATGAAACTTTAGTCATCATCAAACCCTTTGAAGAGAATATTAAAGAGTAATATGAAAATATCATAAAATTTAGCGCCTGAAGGTCCTTTTGAATCTTAACCTAGTGAACATATTGGTGGTACCTGAAAAACAATTTCACCCAAGTGGCTGATGTCTAGTAGGTCATTATTTTTTAATGTACTAAAAGAGAATGGGTAGCTGGATTAGTTCATAAATGATGATAGTCTGATATACCCGAATCTATTTTCGTAGTTTTATCTGTTCTTTCAATTATCTTTTCATACAAAAGATGATTTTTTTCTGATATGATGTATAAATGGGAAAATCTATAATTTCTCATTGAGGTTATGGGATGTGTGCCTATGTATAACTCATGAGGGTATTTTTTAGGACTACCAGGGAGGTCCCCCACCTCTATGTGCCATCGTTGTGATAAAAAAATCCTTGATAGTCTTAGCTGGAAATGAAACAAAGAGAAAAGAAATAGCTTCCAAGCTAGATGGAGAATCCAAACTTTTGTCTATGTTTGTCCAGAATCTAATTTACCCCAGAAATGGTGATTTCGAAACACACATGTATTAGAATGTATTTTTCCTAAATTGGATGAATAATGGACAGATGATCTAACAATTCATGTATTTCATTCTTCATATGTGTGAATTTATAAAGACAACAACCAATGTCACCTCCCATATCAACTCAAGGTTAATCTCTACCATGATTCATGGAAAATGGATGGTTAAACCAGATGAAAAATTCATTTTGGATGATGAAATTTTAATTTCAAAAGTTCTTGTAAAGTGATTTAAAATCAGTTGGAATATATGTAGAAAAAAATGGGTAGAAGATAATGAGAGGGTGTATGAAATGTTCAACCCAGTTTAAAAATATTCAAGACCTAAAGAGATTCTTCATCTGTGTTTGGAACCAGATAAAATTGTTGACTACTCTAATAAGTAAATGATGAAGATGTTGTTTCACCTATAGGGAAAAATTTCCTCAATGAGTAATCCTATGAACCTGCTCCGGAAGTCTTAATTGAGAAGGAAGTACATATCCCTAAAGAGATTGTTGATCTGAAAGAAGACCATATCACTAAATAAGAATATTTTTTTGATTAAGGAGAAAAGGGTATTCTAGAAAATTTTTTAGAAGAAGATGTGTCTCTTGAGAAATAATATGCATATGTGAATCATTTAGATAAACATGTTGTTCTTGAGGTTATCTCATCTACTAAATAGTGAATGGAGAAATCCAATAAATTAGATAGAAATGAAATTGGAGAGGCTATTGGGGATGAAATAATAGAATTAAATCAATGATCTAAGTCTCTCAGTCTTGATAAAGAAGAACATGTTGTGCAGGAGAAGCACCCAAATATGGAATGTTTTAAAGTGATATATCTAGTTTATTCTTGCTCTTTGGATACATGGTAAAAATTTCCCATCTATTTGGATGGAAATGAATCCCAAGATTACTTAGTTAATGGTATAGATCTATCGACTTTGTTTTAATAGAGACCATTATCTTCTCTTGATGATATAACTACAAAGTAACCTAAGCATGTCTTATCTCTTAACCCTAAATATTCTCCAGAAACTGCCACCTTGTTGAGTAAGTATGATTTGAAATATTTTGGAACTACCCTATTGGTTGGTCTTGAAAATCTCATGAATAGTCAACCTACTACAATGTCAATAATAACAGAAATATATGATTTCCAACTGTTAGAAAATATTATTTAGTAGATTCTTCCAAATATACTTCATGAAATTCATGATTCTAGAATTGATAAAAAAACACTATGATGAAGTGATGTCTCTCATATGTATTGTTAAAAAAATACAGAGAGTGATGAACTCAACACCAGAACCTAATGCTCAACCTATTGAGGATGTTTTTATTCAAATTCCACCAGAAATATCACCCCTGGTTTAACCTAACCAAAATTCCTATGCTGACAAAGTGGCTGAAAGAATAAAAATTGTTTTTCCTTTGATGTGTAAGATTGTTATTGGTCTTAAAATGTTGACTGATGAGTATAAGGGTTTTCTCTAGAAAGTCAGTAATCAACTGATGTCTCTTACATATGTTGTTACAGTATCTAGTTCCTCTCGACAAGTATCTCAACCTTCCATTGGTAGTGATCTGCTCAGAAAAGTTGATAAATATAAACGTCAGTCTATGCTCAGTGGCTTCGACAACGTGTCGCTATCGGTGGTTGTTAAGAAAAGTGATATAGTTCTTGCTTTGGTGAGAATTCATTAAATGATTTCAAATGATGCTCAATAAAAAATTACTAATAAGGTAGATTTCAAATTCAATAGTATTTTCTCTAAACATGATATGACAAAAAATTTCAATTTCCTTGTACAGAATATGAAAATCTCTACTATTACTCAATATTTGAAAACTAAAGTTCAAAAACATAAGTATTTCACTCCCTTTTGGGAAATTTTCATTGGGAACAATGATGAAATTGTGAAATAAATGTATTATGGTGTCGAATTTATACTAGACTTCATAAAACAATTGAGGAATTATCTTCATGTGCAGATCACAACTATTTTTTCTCTTATAGCATCACCCTTGATACATTGCTTGCATACCGTCTCATCCTCATCCCTTGCCTCATCTTCTATGTCTATCTCTCTAGATATGAGTCAGATCAGACATATTATCCTTTACCATCAATTACCTTAGTCTTCCACTACACCTATCATTTCCCCCTGTATTTTTGAAGGTCTCCCTCTACTATCTCTTCCATTTGGTTCACTTCCTTCTTCCACTTCCACATCTTCTCCTATGGATTCTAGTGATGTTACAGCCGAGGAAAAAGAAAAGACAACTGCTTATAAAGAAAACTGACTAATATCTTTTGATAGATATATTGTTTAATTTTTGTTTCCTATTGTTTGAAATTCCATATTTTTATCCATTTAATGCACTTTGAACTCTTATTATATATTATATTATTTACTTCTGTACGCTTTTTGATATTTCAAAAGGGGAAAATATGAACTCTAATAGCACACTAAGGGAAGCACACCATCACTAAGAATAGATTTCACACTCACCAGACTTGTGATCATAAAAAATGGGAAATTTTTGGACTTCTCATGTGTTAATGATGTTTTAGTGATCACATATCTTGTACATTCAATAATTATTGATAATCATTATATATATATATATATATATATATATCTAAAACCATGTGTACAAGTGGCTGGTTTCATTATGATTTAAACAAACCTATCCAAGATCTTAAGTTCTATGTTTGATTATTGTAAATTATTTTTTAATTTTCATTATAATGGATCTCCTTGATAAATGATTATGTCTAATCTATTCTATGATCTTTCTAACTTGGTACACAGATATTTTCCTAAGATTGAGAAAATGTGAGTCTATCACTTGTTATGTTTTTCTAGCGAAGGTCCCTGACACCATGATCAGACACTGTGACCCAGACACCATGACCAAACACAAATAACCAGACACAGTGACAAGATACCATGACCTAGACACCATTACCAGACACCATGACCAAGACACTATGACCAGACACAATGGCCCAGACACCATGAACTAACACCATGATCAGGCACCACATCTATGATCATAGTTCCTGATCTCTATAAAAATATGTCTGCATAACTATCTCACTACTCAAAGGCATAGAAGAAGATATCATTTCCCGGCGGAACCGTTTCCAAGTGACACCGATTCCAGAATAACTGTGACAATGTTCATTAATCTTTTTTGTTATTTCAAATTTAATTTAAAACAGTCATATTTGTGTCTTTTAAAATCACTAACATAATTAATATTTATTTTTAGATATTTCACCTAAATTTATTAGGTATGTGTTGCAGAATTTATGCATTCTGTCGGCTCCAAAACATGCACTCCGTGACTAAAAAAAGAATTCTGGGCTAGAAACAACTATGAATGATAACTACAATGCACGAGCAATCATGAGAAAAATACCATACACATGAATCTAGATATATATATAGAATACACTAAACATTTTAGAATCCAAAAGCATGGATAAAATAGATCATCTTGAAAAACATCTTCGCACTATAAACTACATGAAGAACACAAGATAGATCTAACTAGAAACCAGTGAATCAGACTTCAGATACTCAATTTCTCACAAGAAGACTCGATTCTGAAAACATCTTTATCCATGAATTCCAAAGCCACATAGAGTAACAGACAGAGCTCTTCAAACCTTACAACATCATTTTCCCTCTATTGTGTATTGTTTTTAGCTTTTGAGTAGTGTGTGTGTGCCTTTATAAAAACACACATAGTCTCATGCATTAAACTAGTTGATACAAGATATCATTCTTCTCATATCTTTTTATATGTTATTATTTCCATTGATAATTATGGAAGAGGTCCGATAGTGAATTGTCAGTATTTACCCATGAAGAACTATGGAAGACTATGTGTAACCTATACAGTCTTGTGTACTATTATTTACCCTAATCTAGGCTGTGAGTCATGTTTATAAATATAAACTACACAGTTGAAGGTAATCACCATGATTGTGGATTAGGACTCATTTTGAGACCGAATATAATTTTTATATCCAATGGGTTGTTTGATTATGTTTTACCTATTTTACTATGTAACTAAAAAATCATAGTATTTACTTTGATAGTTAATCAAAGAAAGAAGTTATTATTTTCTTGACATTTTAGAATAACAGCAAAAGTTTCTTCATAAAAAATATTAATATTACTGAGAATTGATCTATATTCTGAGAAGATATTTAATCAATCAAACATTCCTAACCATATTACATTATTTAACTGGGTTGTATTTATTTTTATTGGTGATCCTTTTTAGAAAACTTTTCAATTAGAAATTTTTATAGATAATCAATTCACCTCAATTCTAGAGTACTCTACTCTGACCGACAAGAATATAGGACAACTCACATGTTGAATGAAAAAAATAAAGTGGATTTCCACCATAATCATAAAATTACATACCAAATATGATGTACCACCCTAGGAAATCATGAATATTAGGATCACTATTGAATCATAAGGGTATCAACCTAAACATCCAAGTATTAGTATGACTATATAAATACCTATTTTGGTTTAACAAAAAATATAGTAGTAGAAGTAATATAAATAATTACTTGATGAATGAACTAAGGGAATCAAATAGTGGTAGGCTAATTGCAGATTCCAAAGTAGATGTCCCAAAAAAAATTATTACTATTAGATTTATTTCCAATTACAATGGGGAGACTCTGTTATATAAAATATTTGGTGTTATGTAGATGAATCATAGTAATCCTAAGCACACCATATTCTCAAATGGTATATTTCCCCTAGTAATGTTATATTGTAGAACTAAAACACCTCATTTTTCAACATCAAGATGAATCTAAAGAAATTACCAAATGTATTCTCAATAAAATATGTACAAAAACCCAAATACAAGGTGGATGCAAAAATATTCAATATCAATATTCATCATATTAAAATATTTTTTTATTATCAAAAAAATTCAATGTCAATATGATTCAATGTAAAATACATGG
Source organism: Viscum album (assembly GCA_963277665.1). NCBI lineage: Eukaryota > Viridiplantae > Streptophyta > Magnoliopsida > Santalales > Viscaceae > Viscum > Viscum album. The sequence goes on along the minus strand of OY728143.1, from coordinate 852,012,759 downwards.
TACATGACTAAGGTAGTATTTATCAATTGAATTGAATCATTACCAAATGGTATTTTTCAATGAATTCAATATCAATTGGAATCATTGTTATATATAAATGGGTTCCCATGAATTTCATGTCAATAATCATAATATCCAAATACATTGATTTTTTTGTGACATTCGTCATCAATAGGGAACCCATAAATCATAGAAAATATATTTGGAATTCCATAGTATATAAAATATATTAAAAATTATTGTTAACCACCAAGGATTTAATTATACTATTTTTAGTCACCTAGATGTATTTTTCTAATGCCATTAAATCATTTAGCTCATCACAATAAGAAAAACAAAAACAAAAATAAGATTAATATAAATCATTATCATAATAATAATAATTTTAATTAAACACATCTACTAGTATCTAAAAAATTAGATCATCCTCTCATGTTCAGAGCATATTATCATTATGCTAGTCATAATAGGCTAAAATACAATTCATGCTAAAATTTTAAACCCATAATAACTACATCCAATATAATAATAAATTCATTTATAGGGTTAAAATGATATGTGGTCACCCACCAGGGTTAACTATGACACATAAGAATTTAAACACCCTACATGGATTTACCCTTAAAATTTTTACCTCTTGTCCCATACCATAATTATAAAAATTATCTACATTTATTGTTTTATGGTTCCTCAAACTATTCACATACCCTAAAAAGATTTTTCACATCTATATTGATGAACTGATAACATTGATTCCAGAAGATACCATAAATAGATTACATTCATACAATCTATCATCACACAATAATAACCACATAAGAGAATAATGAATAGGGTCTTGTATAAAAGCTTTTATGATTTGTAAATTAGTACACCTCCCTCATAATGAGAAATGGACAATCAAAAATTATAAAAAAACCTATTACAAAAACAACCCAAAATTGCATGCTTTATAAAAAGTGTTACACATTTTTACATTTATAGGAACATATAATTATTGAGTTTTATATTATTTGTTTTAAAAATTACATAATAATTTTTATAATTTAATATAGAATAAAATTTTTCACAAAAGAATATATTTATGATTCCACCCATGTTTCATGTAAAACACTTTTTCTTCATTTATGATGTTTCATCCTATTAGAAATATTAACATTCCTAAAATGAATTATTATCCATATTTCTAGCATACATTTTTTTTAAACATGGGATATGTAAAATAATGATTAATAAAAAAATTACAATCAAAATATCCACATTATTCTAGAGAATAACATGAAATCCCTAGTGCACTTTTACATTTTTTACAATAAAAAAAGATAAAAATAAATGAATATTTCCCCATGTGAATGTAAATTAAATTTCAATTAATACTTAGTAATCTAAATAGAAAACACATATTACATAATCAATGATTACTGAAGCCAGTGGGATCTCATGAGAACTAACAAATAAATAAATTCATATATAAACATTCCTTACCTCATTAAATTAAATTATCTCAATTTATATCATTTTTCATCAATAATATATTCAAAATGGAGAATGATATTCAATATAAATTATATATTGTATTTAAACCATATAAAAATAATTTAATCTCATTTAATTCCATAGGAGTAACATTTCTGGTTATATCCATCATTTTTGTAATCAAAGACTACTCCAATATTCAAGGAATTGGAGAGCAATATTATGATCCACCACCATTATGGGATATAATAGTTATGTATAATCAAAAGGTATATAAATATTTCATAGTTACAAAAGTGGGATAATTATAGTTTAAAAAATTTTCCTTTTTATTCATAACATACTATTTTAAAAAAAAGTTAATCAAGATGAATTCATTAGCACTCTTTATATCATAATAATGAAACTATATCTGTTGGGATTTGATAAAGTGGACCCAATAATGAAATATAATACCCAGTTACGTAAGAAATGATTATAAATTAAATCATATTGAATCTAATATATCAGAGTTATTACATATACAGGAATGTGTATGAGGGTTACACTTTCTATCATTAATAAAATGATGTGGAAATAAATCATGTAATAAAACAACACAAGTTTTAAAAATATTTAAACTCAAATAGAATGGTATCCAAAAACCATGGATAACGATACCATTATTTATACATTTAAAAATTCCTATCTTACCCGCAGTAGTCAATGACCTCCTGAAAAAGATTGATATTTCTATTTTTATCCACAGAATCCCTCAATTAAGTAGGTATTCATCACCCTTGTATTCTTGTCCTTGAAAGCCCACAATTAATAACAAAAACATTCGATGTAAAGACCCATAAAATTCAAGGGAAAGTTTTTATTAATTTTCTTTTGGATTCTACAAGAATGCAGTTTTTTACGGCACTTGTTTCCGAAGCCCGGTGTGCCCGGAATCATTTTCCAAAGTTTATCTCGGGTACATTCAGTGAACGAATGAGTGGGTTTTTCTAACTTTTGAACCAGTGCTTGGAATCGAATTCCAAGGGCACTGATGGAATTGCAGCGCTAGTAATTGCTTATAAACTCCTTTATCGGAGTTGCGTTTTCTCAGGTGTGGTTTCTAAATTTTTGGGTTAAGTAAAGGAATAAAATAAAATTGGTGCGATCATTTTTTATTTTACATAAAGTTGTTTAACCTAACCTAAGTGATTGGAATGGGACCCACAATATCCTACACATTGGGTAGGATATTTGTGAGGTGGGGCCCACACAAGCCCCACCGTTTCATTCAACTTCCTCAAACCCCTCCTTTATTAAGGTAACACACCCACACCCCTATTAAGTGGATGTCAACCCTTGCATTTTTCTGTTTATGAAATGCCTCCATTAATTTGGGTGGTTTGAACGTTGAAATTAAATCATTTAATTGATTGTTTCGTTTTTGAATTTCAAAACATATGGATTGAGAAATAAAATAAGAGAAACACTTATTTTATTAAGGGTTTTTGGGTTGTGAGTGGCTTGGGAGAATTTGCTCAAGTTCTTGATGTTCTTCCTCCTCGACGAAGAATGCGAAAAACGCCGACCTCCGATGACGGATGATGGTGAGAGACGACTTCCTCAGAGATCGACGACCCGACGCGCATCACCTCATTCTTTCTTTCCGTGTCAAGGGAAGGTAGACAACGCACATTTGCGATGCCTTCTTCCACGATGATCAATTCTGTGACGTCCCTTACTGCGACAACCTCGTTTGATGACTACACTCGAGGTAGAAGGATTATTATTTCATTTGTTCCTGATTACTTTCATCGTTGACTTATCGTCTTTTTTTGGTCCGCCTATTATTGCAATAACAGGAGGTGGTCGGACCGCAAGAACATGGACAACCCTACTCTGCCGTTACAGCCGAGCCGCCTTGCCGAGCTGGCCAGGCCGGGCCACACCGGCTGGGCCAGGCCACGCCCACCGGGACAGGCCACGCCCTAATGGGCTGGACCCATACCCAGGTCGGGTCGACCCGGATCGGGCCGACCCTAGGGGACTGGGCCGGGTCGGACCGGGCCCGAACCCCCAAATATCGGAACTCTCACGGTCTTTTTCCCATAACATGGGTTGTGGACCTCTGATCGACGCAACATCAGCTGAGATGCGATCCTTGGATCGAGACGGTCATTTCGGTATGTTACACTGAAGGTTTCAAAGAACTTTTGGTTCGGTCAGGTTGGTTCGTACACGAAACCAACCGGGCCCTCGGTGCGGAAACGCTTATAACTTGAGCTCTGGACGTCCGATTGACATGTCGTAGACTTTGATAGATTCATCTAAGTGAGACAGATCTTTTGGCTTACTCCGCTTGAGGTTTGGACGTAGTAGGACTACGTTCAGGTTGGTTTTGACTTAAAAACAAATCGGGCCCCTGGAAAGAAAAAGCCAATAACTCTCAGACCAGGCGTCCGATTGACGCGTCGTCTGTGATGTTGAGTTCCTGTTGATGATACGGAACTTTTGGATACATAAAATCTAGACTATGTGTCAGTTGATGTATCAGGCCCTCATCTTGTGCAGAGGACCCTACCGAACAAGCTTGCTGTGTGCGGGAACCCTAGAGTTGGCTGCGACTGCGACGACGATTACGAATGTAAAGAGATCCTCCGTGGATTCGACGGCAACGACTACAGCACTCAGTGATCCTACATGGATCAGTGCTAATGATTATTTGTGGGTTAGATCCTGTGTGGGTCAGCGCTCAGTGGTCCTATGTGGGCCAGCGCCTACAGATCCTGTGTGGGTCCAATCCTTTGTGGGTCATTGCGGGGGTTAGTACCTATCAACCTTGTGTGGGTCCGACGACCTAGATGAATCAGTGGCTACATATGATCATCTCTATCGTCTTACGAAGAAGTATACCTGTGTGATCTGAATCTTGAAATTCAATCATTATCTTCGATATGATTGACTTGCTTTCTTGTGTAAATTGTGTTGTGCTATCCTGTATGGACGTGATCGAACTTGGGATCAGATGTTGGAGCCAAACTGGAATTGATGACTTATGTATATGTATGGGAATATACCTAAGTAGTGTCGGATCTTACTTCTTGATTGTATCTTTCCTTTTTGGATTATCCTTTTTGGATTCTAGGAGACCTTCGGGGGTCTCGGGGTCCCTACTGAGTAGCTTATACTCACCCCTGAACGGGCTATGCCCGCACTACGTTGTGTTGGTTGCAGACGATGGTCAGCACTGTTTGTGGTTGCGGCAGGAGGAGCAGGTCGGTACCCGGAGTTGGACCACTGGGCGGGGCGTACTCGGAACGGATGGCTGGACCTGAGGAGCTGTGGAGGCTATCTGTTACCACACTTCAGGTGGGACTACCAGTGAACAGATCGACGTTGCGGCTTTACTTTTTTGTTGTTGTACTTCATTTTTCAGTTGTACTTTACTTTAGTTTGGGTTTGTATTCTAGCCCACTTACTTTTTCGCACTTACTGTTGTACCCAGCTTTACATAGTATTTCTTCGGCTTGCTTGCTTGTTCTGTGGTGTTTGTTTCTTTCACAAAGGCAATTCCTTCCCTTTTTATCCAGAATTACGCCTTGGTGCTAGTCTCTAGCCCCTGGCCTATGAAAGGCGGGTTTGGGGTAGTCAGGGCACGGGCCCCGAGGACGAGTCGTGACAAATTGGCATCAGAGGAGTTCGGTTCTACCATAGAACTCAGGACTCTGATCTTTTTCTATGTGAAGAAATATTGTTAAGAGTATTGAGTGTGTTTATCAGTCTAGGGAGTCCAGTGTTGGTGCGGCAGCTGACGTATCCATACACCAGGACCCTGACATCTGATTTCCGACTTAATGGACGAAAACATTGATGGCATGTGTGTTTCAAGTTTTTCTTTTGATTACATTGTGTCAGCTCACCAAGTATACAGTTTGACTATGGCACACCTGTTTCTTTTCAGGATGGCCCCACAATGGCAACCAGCTAGGGTTCCGAGCATTGTGTGTGACGACAGCCCACCAAGCAATGAGGCCTCGGTACAGGGCCCTTTGATAGTAGAGGAACTGGTGGTACCTCTACCCGCTGAGCCACTAATGCTACCAGCCCCAGCCATTGACGATGCATGTCTCCTTAGTATACTACATGAGTTTCAGCATCAATGACCTTCCAGGTTCCACGGGGAGACGGACCCTCAGGCAGCTGAGGATTGGCGGGAGGCAGTTTTACGAGTTTTCAGTTTAGTGAGGACACCAGCAGACCTCATGGTGATCCTCGCAGCGAGCGTCCTACACGCGGGAACATGCAGATGGTGGACCTTGATGCTCCAGGTGCACGACGAGGCATCTCTCCTCTGTACGTACTTTGAGATCCTCTTCCTCTCGGAGTTTGTCCCAGCCACCCTCCGTGCAGTGCGCATCCAGGAGCTTCTACAGCTGCGGCAGGGCAGCTTGACGGTCTCCCAGTACTCGGTGAGATTTGTAGATCTCTCGCGCTATTCGATGGACATGGTACGGGACCCATTCTTCCAGGCCAGGACCTTTGAGCCGGGATTGAGGCATGAGATCATGGAATCGCTGATCTCCCTCGGCATTCCATCATAGGCAGGGGTACTGGAGCGAGCCCTTCTCATAGAGAGCTTCCTTGCCGAGCCTACATCAGCAGCGAGACCTACCGCAGGGCGGCACGTAGCAGATTCTTCTGCAGCAGGCAGTCGACGGATGACTCATGGATCCAGGCAGACCAGACCCTTAGGCCGACAACCTTAGGGAACTGGATCAGAGGTTCGTGGCACTCAGCGTAGAGCCAGTCTTTCGAGAGGCAGACAGTGCTACGCATGCGGCGGGTAGGGCCACATGCCTCGTGACTACCCGACCTGCCGTACCGAGGAGCAGCAGATGGTTGAGGGACCACCCAGGCAGAGGTAGAGGGTCGACTGTGGCGGTCCATAGGGAGCAGGCAGATGAGGCAGAAGAGCTGTCCGAGCATGAGGTGGTGGGCGACGCTTTGAGGCTCTACCACCACCACCCCCAGGAGGTCCACCCCGACTACAGGGAGCTAGCGGGCAGAGACAGGCACAGCTTCAGGCAGCGGAGTCCTACGACCATGGCATGCCCGAGATGATTCGAGGTACTATCTATTTCTATTCCACACTTGCGGTAGTTCTTATAGACAGAGGAGTGAGTCATTCTGTCATATCCACTGCCCTTGTTCGGATCTCGGTGATTCCGACAGAGTCGTTGGCTCGATCCATATGGCTAGAGACTCCTACGGGAGCAGACTCGACGATTACGCACTGGTGCTGGTAGGGTGAGCTTACTCTAGGAGGCGAGAGCTTCGGTTAGGATCTTCTTGTAGCGGCGTCGAGGCCTTATGATGTCATCTTGGGCATGGATTGGTTATCTATAGTCCATGCTCAGATTGACTGTATTAGGTGCAAGGTGCAGTGTGTACGCACGGACGCGAGCAGGTTCACCTTCACCGGATAGAAGGGATCCTTCGCAGCATAGGATAGACACTCACAGAGGAGAGGACATCCAATCACTCATCAGTTGGATAGCATCATCCTAGGAGCATTTTACGTGCGGAGTCCTGGTTTTCCTATAGTTGTGGATCAGTATGCGGACGGTTTCCCCAATGATGTTCCAAGACTACCTCCTCGCAGAGAGGTAGACTTTTATATTGATCTATACCCCGGGATAACCACGATATCCACCCCAGCATATCAGATGGCCCCCGCTGAGCTACAAGATCTACGTGTACTGTTGGAGGACTTGCAGGGCAAGGGATTCATCCGACCCAGTGTTTCACCCTAGGCTTCCCCGATATTGTTCGCCAAGAAGTCGGATGGGATCTTACGACATTGTGTCAACTATCGTCGCATGAAATAGGTGATAGTGTTGAACAAGTATCCGCTACCGAGGATTGATCACCTCTTCGATCAGCACAAGGGAGCATGGTGGTTCTCGAAGATAGACCTCAGGTCAGGCTATCATCAGCTCAGAGTTCGGGACAAGGACGTGCAGAAGACAGACTTCAGATGTCGGTATGGCCACTATGAGTTATTGGTTATGCCTTTCGGCATGACCAATGCTCCAGTAGTGTTCATGGGCCTCATGAATAGGATCTTTCAGCCAGGCCTCGATCGATTTGTAATGGTCTTCATTGACGACATTTTGATATACTCGACGACTGAGGAGGAGCACGCCTACCACTTACATGTTGTACTAGACACACTTCGAGAGATCCAGATTTATGGCAAGCTCTCAAAGTGTCAGCTCTGGATACGTGAGGTCTACTTCTTGGGACACATCATCTCTGAGGCGGGTGTAGCGGTGGATCCTACGATGATCGAAGCAGTGCTAGCTTGGGAGCCACCCAGGAGCGTGACAGAGGTGCGATGTTTCTTGGGATTAGCTGGGTACTATCAAAGATTTGTTCCAAACTTCTCTAGAGTTGCAGAACCACTCTCAGCTTTAACGAAGAAGGAGAAACCCTTTTTGTGGTCAGACAGATGTCAGCAGAGCTTCTAAGAGATGAGACCGAGATTGACCAGCGCACCTATCTTGAGGCTACCAGAGGAGAGTGTAGGGTACGTAGTCTACTGCGACACATCAGGGACTGGACTCGGATGTTTCCTGATGCAGGAGCAGGTAGTGAATGCCTATGGATCACTTCATTTGAGGCCGCATGAGCAGAACTACGCTACCCATGACCTGGAGTTAGCATCAATGGTCTTCGCTCTGAAGATGTGGTGACACTATCTGATGCGTGAGCGCTTTACAGTCTATTCTGACCATCAGATTCTCAGGTACATCTTCTCACAGAAGGACCTAAACCTGAGACAATAGTGATGGCTCATGTTCCTCCAGGACTATGACATTGAGATAGACTATACTCTTGGAAAGGGGAACATAGTAGCTGATGCACTCAGCAGGAGGATGGGCATTCATCTATTTGGGGAGGCGACATAGCAGCTAGCTGCTTTGCAGATATCCTTCATGGATAGAGATGGAGCAGCCTTCATTCAGTCACTCACAGTCACTCCTCCACTACTGTAGCGGGATAGAGAGGCACAGCATGGGGACACCGACTGTGAGACGCGGCGTGCGCAGATATCCTCAGGACATGCACCTGATGGTTTCTCATTGGAAGAGAGCACAAAGTACTTTTTAGAGGACGTACCTTGGTACTTGTTGCTTTACGGGAGGAGGTGCTGAGAGAGTTTCACACATCCCCTTGGCGGTATATCCTGGAGTGGCGAAGATGAACCAGGATCTCAGATGACAACATTGGTGGTTGGGCATGAAGAAGGATGTGGTAGAGTTCGTTTCTCGATGCCTCACCTGCCAACAGGTAAAGGAAGAGCACCAGGTACAAGCAGGATTTTTGAAACCCTTAGAGGTCCTGGAGTGGAAGTGGGACAGCTTATCTAGGGACTTCGTGACTGGACTACCACACACTTCCAGAGGTCACGACTCCATTTGGGTGATTTTCAACTGACTCACCAAGTCGGCTCATTTCTTACCCATCAGAGAGTAGGGCCTAGTGGAGAGCTTGGGATGTCTCTACGTTCAGGAGATTGTAAGGATTCATGGTGTTCCATCATCTATTCTCTCCGATCAAGATGCTCGCTTTACTTCCTGGCTTTGGAAGGGGTTGCAGGAGGCGTTCGGGATGCAGCTATGCTTGTGTACAACCTTTCACCCTCAGACGTATGGTCAGACGGAGAGGACCATTCAGACTCTCGAGGACATGCTCTGCACATGTGTCCTCGACTTTGGTCATAGCTGGGAGGACCACTTACCCTTGGTGGAGTTCACGTACAACAACAGATACCACTCCACCATCGGGATGGCACCTTACGAGGCGTTGTACGGCCGACCTTGTTGATCATCGCTATGCTGTTTAGACCCTAGGGAGTCAGCACTTGTGGGACTGGAGATGGTCCAGGCCATGACAGAGATGGTCCAGGTCATCCAGGAGTGGATGAGGACAGCTCAGAGCTGACAGAAGTCTTATGCTGACAAGAGGCGGAGGCCACTAGAGTTCAAGGATGGCGCACACGTCTTCTTGCGGGCCCCACCTCGACGTGGATTACAGAGACTTGGCCGAGGCGGAAAGTTGTCTCAACACTTCATCGGACTATTCTAGGTGCTCAGCAGGATTGGCGAGGTGGCTTATTGCCGGGCTCTACCACCTCAGTTGCACCGGGTGCACGACGTCTTCCATGTATCCCAGTGGAGGAGATATGTACATGACCCGACGCATATCATTGACCATGGGGAGATGGACGTAGACTTTTGCGGAGGTCCTGGTGCAGTTTGAGGATCGACAGGAGCGGGTCCTACGTGGACAGTCGATTCCTCTAGTGCGCATCAAATGGCAGCATGGGAACCTCCAGGAGAGCACTTGGGAGCGGGAGGCTCAGATGTGTGGTCAGTACCCACATTTGTTTCCCTAGTTTATGATGTATCTTAATGGGGACGTAAAGCCCTGAGGTGGGAGTAATGTAAAGACCCGTAAAATTCAAGGGATATTTTTTCTTAATTTTATTTTGGATTTTACAAGAACGCATTTTCTAACAGCACCTGATTCCGAGGCCCGGTGTGCCTGGAATTATTTTTCGATGTTTAGCTCGGGTAGATTCAGTGAACGAATGAGTGAAACTTTCTAATATTTGAACCGGGGCTCGGAATCGAATTCCGAGGGCACCAATGAAATCGCAGTGCCGGTAATTACTTATAAACACCTTTTCCGGAGTTGCGTTTGCTCGGGTGTGGATTTTAAATTTTTGGGTTAAGTAAAGGAATAAAATAAAATTGGTGCGACTATTTTTTATTTTACTTAAAGTTGTTTATCCTAAGCTATGTGATTGGAGTTGGACCCACAATATCCTACCCACTAGGTAGGATATTTGTGAGGTGGGGCCCACACGATCCCCACCGTTTCTTTCAACTTCCTCACCCCCTCTTTTATTAAAGTAACGCACCTGCACCCCTATTAAGTGGAAGTCAACCCTTGCGTTTTTCTGTTTATGAAACACCTCAATTAATTTGGGTGGTCTAAACATTGCAATTAATTCATTTAATTGATTGTTTTGTTTTTGAATTTCAAAATGCATGGCTTGAGAAATAAAATAAGACAAACTCTTATTTTATTAAGGGTTGTTGGGTTGTGAGAGGCTTGGGATAATTTTCTCAAGTTCTTTAAGTTCTTCCTCCTCGATGAAAAACGCGAAGAACGCCAACCTCCGACGGCGGACGACGGTGAGAGAAGCCTTCCTCGGTGATCGACGACCCGACACGCATCACCTCATTCTTTCATTCCACGTCAAAGGAAGGGAGACACCATACATCTGCGATGCCTTATTCCGCGATGATCAATTCCATGATGTCCCTTTCCGGGACAACCTCGTTCGACGACTACGCTCAAGGTAGGGATTTTATTATTTCATTTGTTCTTGATTACATTCAGCGTTCACTTATCGTCTTTTTTTGTGCCGACTGTTATCACAATAACGGGAGGAGGTCGGACCGCATGAACATGGAAAACCCTCCACTCCCCTTTGGATTTTTGATATTGTTTGTGGCACGAGCAAGGAAACGCGGTGCCGAAGTACCGTGCGGGAAATATTAATGAAATCAGGAGAAGCGCAGCGCTGTCGCGCCGCAACGGAGAACCACAAAAGCATCGCGGCCGGAGCAGGGCCGCTGCGGAGGGGCACTGTGCCATTGTGCCGCGCCAGACGGACCTAGGCCGCGGCCATAGGCCGCAGTAGAGCAAGTAACGGTGGCCGGTTTCCAGCCGCCGGCGTCGGAGCAAGGGGACGGGACCGCCCCGGTCCCGTGGGGGCAGCAGCCGACCGGCCGGAGCGGGCCGACCGGTCAGGGGGAAGCGCCGGGGGTCATAACCCACGACTATCCACCTAGAGAGGCCCCCACATGGGGGCCGCAGTTTCACAATGCAGGGTGGCAACCCCCCCCCCCCCCCCCTTCATCGCTCGACTGTTACAACCGAGCCGCCTGGCCAGGCCCCGCCCGCTAGGCCGGGCCGCCACGCAGGGCCGCGCCCCGGCTGGGTCGGGCCTCACCGGCGGGGCCGGGCCCTGCCCTTCAGGCTGGGCTGCACCCTAATGGGCCGGACCTGGACCTAGGATAGGTCGCCCCGGTTCGGGCTGACCTAGGGGGTACCGAGCTGGGTCGGACCGGGGCCGAATCCCCTAATACCGGACCTCTCACGGTCTTTTGCCCAAAACATGGGTTGCAGACCTCCGATCGACGCACCGTCAGCTGCGATGTAATCCTTCGATCGAGATGGTCATTTCGGTATATTACACTAAAGGTTTCGGAGAACTTTGGGATCAGCCGTGTTGGTTCGTACACAAAACCAACCGGGCTCGCGGAGCGGAAACAGTTATAACATGAGCTCCAGACGTCCGATTGAAGTGCCGTTGACTTTCACGGATTCCTCTATGTGAGACGTACCTTTTGGCTTACTCCACTCGAGTTTTGGACGTAGTTGGAGTACTGTCAGGTTGGTTTTGACTTAAAAACCAACCGGGCCCCTAGAACGAAAAAGCCAATAACTCTCAGACCGGGCGTCCGATTGACGCGCCGGCTGTGACGTTGAGTTCATGTTGATGATACCGTACTTTTGGATACATCAACTCCGAAATATGTGTCAGTTGATGTATGAGCCCCTCCACCAGGTAAAACTTTTCATAAACTCTATCATTATCTTACACCCATGCTTTCCTTCATGGATTCCAATTGATTTTAATTTTCTTTACAATATATTTTGAAAAACAGAACTCATAATCCTTTATGACTTCTTCATCTAGTCCAACCAATCCCTTTTCATGATGCATAGATGAGATAAGACTAGAATAAAATCAGAAGGTTGACTTGGAGGTGGTTTTGATCAACTCACACTTATAGTGTATAATATACATACAAATATTGATCTTATGTATATTCTTCTTAAGATGTATCAAATATACATCCTGATATTTTAGTAAAACTAAATAACCTTTTCTGGGGCTAACCAGATTCTGAAAAATCTTAAACAAGAGTCTAGATTCACCATCTAGCTCGGCAGCTATGGCTATCCTCTTGGTTTCATTTCCAGTTAAACTTCTCAAAGATTCTTCCAAGGCAAATAATTCTCTTGGAGGTGGAGGAAATATCTGGTAGTCATAAAAAATACCCTCATGAGGTATCCTAAGTCATGATTCCCATAACCTCGAAGAAAATGTACAAATTTGAACATTGATCCAGCTTCCCATAAAATACCCAAATTTTGAATCAAAAGTAAATTATACATAGTGGTAAAACTGTGCTACCGATCCTTTGTGGGTAAGATCCTGTGTGGTTCAGCGCTTGGCGGTCCTCTGTGGGCCAGCACCTACAGATCCTGTGTGGGTCTGATCCTTTGTGGGTCATTGCTGGGGTTAGTACCTATCGATCATGTGTGGGTCCGACGGCTTAGATGAATCAGTGGCTACATCTGATCATCTATATTGTCTTACGAAGAAGTATACCTGTGTGAGCTGAATCATGACTTTCAATCATTATATTTGATATGATTGACTTGATTTCCTATTTGGATTGTGTTGTGCTATCCTGTGTGGACGTGATCGAACTTGGGCTCGGATGTTGGAGCCAAACTGGAATTGATGACTTAGGTATATGTATGGGAATATACCTAAGTAGTGTCGGATGTTACTTCATGATTGTATCTTTCCTTTGTGGATTATCCTTTGTGGATTCCAGGAGACCTTCAGGGGTCTCGGGGTTCCTACTGAGTATCTTATACTCACCCCTGCACGGGCTATGCCCACACTATGTTGTGTTGGTGGCAGACGACGGACAACGCTGATCGTGGTTGAGGCACGAGGAGCAGGTTGGTACCTGGAGGTGGACCACTGGGTGGGGCATACTCAGAGCAGACGGTTGGACCCGAGGAGATGTGGAGGATATCTGTACCCACCCGTCAGGTGGGACTACCAGTGGACAACTCAACATTGCGGCTTTACTTTTCAGTTGTTGTACTTCCTTTTTCCGTTGTACTTTACTTCAGTTTGGGTTTGTATTCTGGCCCACTTACTTTTCCACACATACTATTGTACACTGCTTTACTTAGGGTTGCTTCTGCTTGCTTTCTTGCTCTTTGGTGTTTTTTTACTTCACAAAGGCAATGCCTTCCCTTTTTATCGGTAATTACTCCTTGGTTCTTGTCGCCATCTCCTGGCCTATGGAAGGCGGGCTTGGGGTAGTCACGACACGAGCCCCGAGGATGGGTCGTGACATTCGAAATCACACTAGGCCAGTTAAACATGTTTTACAAATATGAACATGTAGTTCACAACATTCACACATGGATGATGGAGTAGAGCTCTCATAGCATGTCTAGGAGTTCGACGACAACATTGTATCATGAATGTTTTAATAGTTTGTTATTTATATGCATGAATTATAGTGGAGGAACTTTTCCTCTAAGGGTCGTATTTCCCGAAAATTTTGGAGGGAACTATACATGTGGAATTTGTACAACGATTTATTTTAAAACAATTAGATGACATCATTTTATATAAAAAATTATTAGAAACATTAAAATTCATAAGAAACATTATTAAATTAAGAATCATATAAAATGAAAAATATTCTTTAATGAAATTTGATAACAATAATAAAATAAAATTATTTTATTTTTATGATAGTAACAATCAAAATCTAGAAATACTAAAAATAGGATTCTAGAATAATTGAGAATCGGATTCAAATTTATTATGAAATCGAAGTCAGAAAACTAATGAATTCAGAGTCTGATATAGAGAAATTAGACTATTATTTTAGGAGAAATTGGTGTCTGTTGTCTAGATAAATTAGATGATGGTTTTAGGATAAATCAGAGTCCGATTTCAAGGGATATCAGAGTGTGATTTCATGAAAAATCGGGGTATTATTTTAGGATAAATAATTTTATCAAGAAATGTATCATTTTGAGTAATAGATAAAGATCCCATTTTTTTCATTATGTATAATATTTTTAGACATGGAATGATAAAATCATAGATAAGGCATTGAAAAATATGTGTATTGTAAAAACCATACATATAGAAAGGAACATTTACATATGAAAATGATTTTTAGAGAAATGTAACTTCCCAAAAGATTACTTTTTTGTGATTTCATAAACAAAAAATAATGTTAAAGTCATAAGTAAACACATTGATTCAATAAATTCACCCTTTTGAATGAATAAATTAACCTTTCACAAAACAATATAAAGTATATTTTTTATTTTTAATCATAAAAAATTACATAGCTATATTTTTTATGGCTCCTAATGAATAAGACTTATCCCCCATTAGGTTGTGAAATCCACAAGGATTGTATTTTTGAATTTCATTTATATATTACTCCTATTACAAAATAATTTATTCTTTATGTAATATATTCCTTACTTGGCCATTCTCTTCAATTATGTTAATATTCATTTTTACCGTTAAATTCTCCATCATTCTGAATTAAAAAATAAATTTATTGAAAATGATTGTACCAAGATTAATAGGAATCTTACATAATCAAATAATGGAAAGATAAAAATTTCATTAAGATAAAAAATGTTATTAAAAAATAATTATATTAGAAAAAATTGTTCAACCTTATTTATCTCGGTCGAAATTAAATATTTTAAGTGACCTTTTTCTTATTTAAGTCTTTGTGATTACCATGAAATATCATAAGAAACACTTGATCGAGATTTTTATTTTCATGATCATTGATTTATTCTTTTAGATACATGACTATTACACCTTGTGGCTTGATCAATTATTCATGGCCTTTGAGTTTTCTAAACCAATTCTTCGCTAAATTCCATCATTTTTTTAGATAAAGAGTAATAGAATTATGTTTCCTATTAATATCCTTGATTTCTTCATTGTGTATAGCATGTTCTTTCACTAGTTTCTCTAGAAATTTTTTTGAGAGATTCTTAATCTTCTCATCAGAAATATCAAAATCATCATTTATTAATTCAGTGAAATAAATAAATTTTTTTACATCATATATGGATGTCTTTGACAACATTTTTATATAAATTCATTATTTTCTATGAGTATTATTACTGATCTAAAAATTAATTAACTCAGGATAGAGTTTAATTATATATTCCATATAAATGGTTGTTGAATCTAGAAGCTTATTTAATGACTTTTTAATAAAATTACATGTATAAAAAATGGTGGGAAAGAAATGGATTGTGTTCACAACATACATCAATGACTGGACCAAAAAATCATTTCTTAATGAAGAAAAAGACATTGAAATATATTTTATTATTGGTGAAGAAATTTCATCCTTCTCATAATCATTGTTTTTTAATATGAAATCAACATCTTTCATTCTTTTTCAAAAATATATATCATTGTTGTATCAATAATAATATCCTGTCCATTCACTTTCTTATATCTTTTCATCTAAATAATATGAGTCTCACTCTCTCCATCAGAAACATGTACTGTTTTATCATCATTAACATCACCATCTTTTTGAAAACCTTTATCAGGAACATGATCAGCTTAGATGACATCAACATTTGTAATAAATTTTTTTATCAACATGTTGTAAAATATTATAATTACTACATTCACCATTTGAAGGGAAATTATTAGCATCATCCAGATCAACATCATCATTAGGAAAATATTTCCCTTCTAAATTTATCATTATAGATGAATCCAATGATGTTTTTATTGATATATTTTTTAAGGGAATTACTTATCTTTATATTTTTCTACAATTTTTATCACATCCTATCATTATTTATCATCTTTTTATTATTATATATATTCCAGAATTGAAATATCTTTATTTCCCTATAGTGGTAGTAGAGTCTCAGTTTCAAATGGTTCTGGATGTATCACTGGATCTTTCAAGAATTATTCTGGTACCAAAAATTATTCTTAATCCTTCTAGAAATTTTATTGTATGCCTTGAATAATCTCAACTTCAGACATTTTCTTCTTCGACATCCATTCTTTAGCTAGCTTCTCATACTCTTCAGTTGTACGTAATTCTAAGGCCTTAACCTTGGAAAAATGTAATAGAAAAGATACATCACATTCAATATTATAATTTTTTTGCACTCTACATTTTCCTAAAACCTCATCATAAAATCCTTTTTCTTTCTTGTTCATTGGTGGAGAAGAAATTATTTCAACTTCTAGTTCTATTTCATATGGTTCCATCTCTTTAGTGTTTTTCAAGGGATTTGGCATGAAGCATTCTCAATATTTTCCTTTCATACCAATATCTTGGTCATCCATATTAGGAAGATCAAGGAAATCTCTTGACATGTTACTAAATCCTATTTTCATCCATACCAAGGTATAATAACATAAATACATACTCATTAAAGTGTTGGATTTTTTATTTGCATGGAATTTTGAAGGATATAGAGTATAATATAATGATCTTAGACAAGATATCAAGGTAAATTATGATTTGATATTTGATTTAGAGATTCTTAAGTTTTCATATAGTAAAAATAATTTACATAACGAGGTTTATATTTCTAATATTCACCAATAATTCCTTCATAATGATTCTTCAAATCATTAGAGAATTCTTATCTCCCTTTATATGAATAATAAAATCATGCATCCAAAGGGTTAAGAATTATTGGTTTGTTCAATGATTCATGATCATGGGTGTCTTAACTTTTAAAGCCACTCAATAGACTTCACATTCCCAAACGTACCTTCTTTATTTGGTAACATGTGGGAGAAAATTATTTCCTCACCATCAAGTAGTATATCCAAAATTACTGCATCATTCTTGTAAGAAGAACAGTATGATTTTCCATAACTCTAAAAAGAAATCATTACTTTTCCACCTTGTTCATACAACTGAATTGTATCATAATTTTTTTTCACCAAAACAGCATACACCAGATCCTTAATTATTTTTTTTAACAATATAGGATTTCCCATACATTGAGTATGATGATCGTTGAAATAAAATAGTTATACATGGAAAATAACTTCATGTCCACATACAATTACTTTAATATTAACTAACCTTTGAGTTCCTTGGTAGACTATATCTGAGTCAACTAAGAGACCACATGAGTTATTCATAGTAAAAGAGAATGGAAAACTATTCGACAGACCAAAAGGGTGAAAGATTATCGGTGGAAAAACACTGATAAAACCGATGTCTTACACAAAGAGGGGTCCCTTTATAATGGAATTATGGTGACATTTTATCTTCTCTGGTTAACTCAATAGTTGATATTTACATCATATGATATGAAGTTAGATATTAATGCCAAATAATAATGTAAAAGTTATGTTCATTTGAGGATTAAGGGAAAAATAAAATTTAAGGGAAGCTAATCTGATATGGTTTTTTAAAAACAATATTTAAAAAAATACTATGATATATGTGAATAAATGTACCATCTAGATTGCATATATTGGTTTGTTTGTACTTATAAGGTTCCTCATAGAAATAATATGTTCAATAATTTCTATTACAGAAAGAAAACATTTTATGTTCTGAAATGTTTAGGTTATGAAATAAATATATATTTTATAGAAAAAATATAGTGAATGAATAGAACTATTTACTCCGCCTATGAAATTAGTTCCTCCATTTTAGGAGTTTTTTATGAAAAAAAAGATTATATGGATGATTACTTTATGGTTATCATTACTAAAATTTTATTAATGGTTCAAATATCTCAAATACAAATGTTTTTTTATACATGTAAGCTAGTTTATCATGCATTATGATAAATTAAACTATGATATCTCATTTATGTGTATGATCCCTAAGAAATTAATTCTTTATGTCTATGTGGTTTGAATGAGAGTGATGGGAAGGGTTTTATCATAAAGAAATGGAACTATTATTTTCACATATTTTACATGTTTTGGAAAAAATAATTCCATAGCCTGTGGGTGTGGTTTGCATCCTCAACACTTGAGCACAACTATAATGTCCCGAACATTTGAATAATATTTGATTCCTAAATTTTTGTGTTATTTTATTTTATAATCCACATAATTATACCCTTTAATTAATGAAGTGATACTAATGTGTTTCGACTGTTATAAAATTTTTGGTCAATATGACCATTGGAAACTAAACACTAAACATTACAATTATTGTTAAATAATACAAGTGATAATGGTTAATTAATAAAAAAAAAAGAGTCAATGGACTCATCCAGTATACTCATGTCATATGAATCCCATCTATCAGAGCATGTGAAGGAGGTAGTATCATTGAGATTTTCTCTAGACCAATTCCATGGTGATCTTCAACATGTGATGCTTCAAAGGAATTGCCTAATTGAAAAGTTCAAGATAATAGAAATCACTACTAGGACAATGTTTTCTAACTCTCCTCAAGATTATATCACCATTCCTCACCATATACGTAGTTCCAATGCAGGTGTTATAATTGATTATGTAATGAGTCCTTGTGTAATTTTTTCAATCCACTGGTATAAATAAAATTATTGTTTCTTATTATGTAAAAATTTTTGATTTTCAAATTTTTGGGTAAATATACGATGAATAATATTGATGAATTTTGGAAAAAGGATATTTCAAAATATTCAGGTAAACTTAAAATAATATATAATGTGAAATGATTTTCAAAAAAACGGTCTTATACTGTTATGGTCCATATGATATGTAGGGTCTTACAAACTCAACTTGAATTTTTGTAAATAATTATGTATAAATAGTAACATCCCCTAATGAAGAGTAATGAATAGAAAAATTTCTAGAAAATAGAGACATCACACATCAATGTAAAAATACAATTTAGACATCTTAAAAGTGAAAAAAGGATCATATATTATGTTTTTTAATTTTTTTAGGTCGTAAATATTTTATTTTTAATTCTATAATTTATTAATAATATAAAATGTAAATTTATTTTCATAAAATTTAATGATAAGTTGTTACTTTATTTTCTTATTGATATATGATAATTAAATAGGATATTGATTACTTTTTAACGGTGTCACAAAATATGTAATAGTTTTAGGGATGTTTTTTAAATAAATAATTATTTTATTTAAAAATTAATTTAAAAATATATATATAATTATTTTCATAAAATGGTTTTTATTTTTGAATTCATAGCACTGATATTAGGTTAGGTTTAATTTATGAGATTTTTATAAAATGTTTTGTTTTTAATTGAATATTAAAAATACAGTTCTATGTTTCAGGTGTTTAATGACTTAATTAATGATTTAATAATAATTTCATCAATTCGGATGATGTATAAATAGTAATATATGCTATGATTTGTCACGGTTTCCAATACCATGGGAAAATACCGTGGGAATGCCCATGGTTTTTCAAATACCTTCAATGAGGTGTCCCATAGAAATTAATTAAATATTCCCTCACATTCCATATAAATTAAAAACCATTTCCTCATTCATTTCATTCCTAAAAAACACTACTCAACAAATTTATAGTCTTTTTATCTCCCTATGAGTCCTCCCTAGGTTCCCTCAATCACCCCAAGGTCCAAACCTTGAATCTTTCGATGTTACTCGTCATGGTATGGGAACCTTCCACCCTCATCCTTTGGTCGTGATTTCCATTACGTTATGTTTTCAAGTTTCCATATTCATAGGTAGAGGTATGTTCATATATATTCATATTACATTCCATTTCATTTCTATAATATTAGATCTACCTTCTTCTATCAAAAATTGATTTTCAGATTTTTTTAATGACGTTGTTAGGTTCCAAAATTTTCTTAAAAAATTCCCATTTTTCACTTTTTTTCATGTTTTATTTTCTTGTGTTGTACGATTAAAATATACACACCATTTTATTATTTAAATTATATTAAGTCCCTATATTGTAAAATTATTAATTTATCTATGGGGGACCCTGTTCCCCTATCTTTTTATTATTTTCTAAAACCATGTTATATAGTCGTTATACTGCACAATTTTCATCCCAAAATCTCTCATATTTTCTCAAAAAATTATCTTTTATTATTTATGTGAGTACCCAAATATATTTTCATATTTATCGGTATTCAACCATACATAAAATTGAGTAATTTATTTCTATAATTGACATACATTTAACCCTCAATCCCATTCAATGGTTTAAATATAACATAACGATGTTGTTTTTAAAAACTTTTCAAATGTAATGATTTTGAAGTGAAACCCATTTCTTTTACACTATTTGGGTTATTATTGAATTGTATGATTATGATCTCTATGGATCACATGAAATTAATGACATTTTAAGGGGTTTCCCTTATTTATCCTTAATGCATTGGGTTGTGAATTTAATCTCTATAGATGAAAAGTTTAACGATACCTTAGTTAATAGAAGTTGTAATTTTTTGACACCTTGGGGATTAACCTTAGGGATATTGTCCTGATTGTATAAATTAAATGTTTTAGACACATATTCATTGTATGGTTCAATTTCATTTCATTATGAATATTCTACTACTTTTATTTACCATGTCTTTATGTTTTTCATCATGTTCTTATTGATATCTCAAATAAACTGATTCCCTTGATTTCTTTACTTTTATTTCGACTCACCTGTTCCTTGGATGTATGTCTCCATGTGAATAGATACAGTAGTTATATATAGGATGAACTTCTCAGGAGGTTTTTCAAGGGTATTTAAAATTGATTTTTATGTTTTCATGTAATTTTTTCTTGATTTCTAAGATACTAGACATTAAAGGTCCTCTGTTTGTAAAATGTAATGAAAAGTTATGTTAAAAAGGTAGGATTCCATAGTTAGTATCAGAGGAAATCTTAGTTATTTAAGGAAATTAGAATCTGATAACTTTAGGAAGATCCCTATATAAAATATTAACTATAGGAACACTTCCTAGTACTTTTGTGAGTATTGAGTAAGTTGTTTATCAAGAAAATTCATCCATGTATGGGTATGAGAAGGTATAGGCGGCTCTAGCATAGATGTAACTAGGAGTGAAAATTATGACAAAGAGTTTCGTGTTTGACTGGGAGAGTCCTGGTAAACAGCAATAGGCAATGTTTCACTCTTGGATACGACACTCTCGAGAGATATATTTGGTTAATCATAAGATTTTTATTAATTATTATGATGTATTAATAGAGAAATGTAGTTGTTTAATGCATGAAGTTTTAAAACATAAAATCCTTTATAGTTAAAAGAATCAAAAGGCAAATATTCCTCTCATTAGGGTTTTATGATTTTAGAAAATGGATGGAAATAGGAGGAACCATGCAAATGGTGAATACAATGGACCATGCGCCGACAACCAGCCAATGGATGTTGGAATGGAATCATTCATGTGAATGTTGAACCAACTAACATGGTTTATGGGAAATTTCTTGAATCATGCTGTGGGACTGATTTCAATATGAAGGGAAGAACATTCTTTTGAATCCTTCATGCGTCAAATAACACCAAGCTTCAGTGGATCTACTAAACCATTGATTGGTGAATAGTGGATCAACTCTATTGAAAATATCATTTTTGTGTTCCACTGTTAATTAATAGATAATGTTACTTTAGACTCATAAAAGTTCTCAAGTGATGGAAAATGACTCAAAATGACAAAGTGAAGTCATATTCCGACCCGGGGACCCCGTCTGGGTGGCCCAGAGGGGCCATGTGAAATAGATTATGTGGCGCCTAAAAAAAGTATGGCACGCGCCGAATGTTCTGGGATTCACGATTGGTCCTCAACACATGCACAAAATAATTTTGCGCCCCTACTTTGCACGTGGTTCATTTTACGTCGGCTTCTTGGTCACGTAAATATTGTGTGCTGACCCAATTTCTGCACCGTCGGACGCTTAAATATAAAAGGTGACACCCATCCATTTCGAGGATGAATAATCTGATATGGGTCTTAAGCGAGAAATCCATCATTCCTGAGCACAATATGGCCTTCAGGTATGGTTCTTATCCCACTAATACATCATGGGGTCATCCTTAGCGCAAAATCCACATGCATTTGACTGAATTCCAATCCTTTTGGGATCCTCCCTTTGCGCGCAATCCCATCCATTGCATGTAGGCCAGCCAATTGCACGCAACCCCTTCCATTACACGCTCTACTTTCATTGCCCGCAATCACTCCCACATGCATGAAATTCATACTCCTTGCCTTCAATCCTTCTATTAGCACTCAAAAACATGGCTCCAATTACATGCAAGCATCGTCGAGTTCTTTCCAGCCCAGTTTTTTTCGTGTAGGACGACTATTTCACACGCAACCCTCAAAGGTTGCACGCAAATCCCAGAGACCCTTCACCTCGGTGATCCTTGGGAGCCTCCATTTGAGGGAACCCAATTCTCTTATTTTGGATTCCATTCACATGTTCCTTTCATTCTTTTGACATCCCTATCATGCAACGTTTTCTGATGCGACATTCTAGGATCGTATGAAGTAACTTCAAGGTCCCTTAGACGATAATGCTCGTTGTGTTGATTTGCCTCATGCTTCCTCACATAGGCACGCTAACGTCTATTTCTTCTTCACATAATCATGCTAACATGGACCCCATGATGGTTTGTTCCACGACAACCCCTTACTATGGTGTTTTGGATTTATTCCCTCCCTCAAGGAGAGGAGGGTACCAGTTATGTAAGGCCTATGGGTGTAGAGCGCACCCGCTTCATCTGAGCTGCAAGATGTTAAATTTCCAAGCACAAAAATCCTCAACACTTGATGTTAAATTGTGACCTGGCCTCATGCTTCACTCGCAGGGTCCCCCCCGCCTTGGACATTCTCCATGCCCACTCATCTCTACGGGGATGGGATCACCCATCACAGGGGATGATATCCTTTTTGTTGGAGTGGTGTTTGTCCGTGAGAAAGGGCAGCTACCTTGGAATAATCCCCTATCCTTTCTTGCAGAAGGTAGAATCCTTGCTCCTCCTTACTTCCTCGGTTTCATGAACAAGAGGGGAGATGAAGACATGGGTTTTTTTCACCCTTTCCCTCTCCCTTTGGAAATTGTCACCATTGGGCCTCCATCCTGGAGTAAGCCGTGACTTCTTGGGCTTCTAACAACGTGTAATACCCTGTTACCTCATTGGGACGCTCTATGAAAAATCCCCACTCTACATCTCATGGACGCACTATTTTCAACATGATCGTTTTGTCTTTTATATCTCTTTTTTCTCATACTTTCCATTACTCAATTGAGATTTGGGTGAGCACCGACCATGACCCAACACCTTGGGCTGCCTTAGAGTGTAAGCCCCCATCCATCCCAAACTACGAGGAAATTGATCCTAGTCAAGGAATGTTACATAGGTATCCTCCATGAGGTTCAAGCCCCAACACCATAGGCTGCCTCAGACAGTATTCCCTAATCCATCCTAGCTTATGGGGACTATGATCCATGTCATGTCATGGTATACAGGAACCCTCCATGAGGTTCATTCCCAACACCTTGGTCCACCTCAAATTGTAAGCCCCAATCCATTCCAAACTATAGGGACATGGATCAATGTCAAGGCATGGTACGTAGGAAGACTCCATATGGTTCAAGCCCCAACACCTTGGTCCGGCTTAGATTGTAAGCCCAATCACATCTCTAACTATGGGGAATTTGATCCCTGTCAAGGCATGGTATGTAGGAAGCCTCCACGAGGTTCAAGCTCCAGCACCTTGGGCCTCCTCAGAGAGTAATCCCCAATCAATTCTGAACTACGGGGACTTTGATCCATGTCAAGGCATGGTACGTAGGAAGCTTCCACGAGGATCATGCCCACCAACTGGTCATTCCATCCCCCCTTCGCGTCGGTTCGTCCCTGTCCTGCATGACGTTAAACCATATTCTCCATCGTAACTACGTGGTCTTTGATTCTCCACCACGGGGATACGTAGGAATCTTCCATGAGGTTCAATCCCATCACTCATGTATCATCCTGTTCTCCCCATTGAGCCCACGTGTCTCATGAAGATCGGACATAACTAAGAGGATCCACTCCTTCTAGGTCCAATCCATGAATAAATTATCATGGGTCGCCTCCTTAGGTATCCCATCATTCCATATGAACAAAGTGGTTTTTGATTTCCCACCACAGGGATATGTAGGAAGCCTCCACAAGGGAGAACACTAAATCCATCATCCATCCTGATTCTTACCCGGGCCGCAAAATCCCGATGAGATCATGCCACCCCATCCTCCATTCCATTAGACAAGATTTGGGATGACACCCTAGTGTTTTCCCTAATATCGATGTTCCCTTCGAGGGGTTCCTCAATTTGATATACTCTAATCAGCTTTTCGATCAGTCGGATCCATCTCCGCTGAACGTTAAACTTGCGGCATACCATGTGTTAATCATGGAAAACTGAGTAAAACCATAGATTCATGCCCATGGAATATGATCCCCCGCATTCTATGTGGGATTCCTCAGGCTTCTGCGCTGTCGAGAATCCCTATGATAAGAGATAGAAGATAGAAATGACAATCCCCCAGCTTCAAGACATGCCAGTGGTGCCCAATGTGAATAATCTCATAATCGAAGGTTGCTTTCCTATCCGGACTCCTTGGAATTTCCCCTCAGAAGTGGCATAATTAACTGGGGTCCATGAAGATATGGCACCGGGAAGAGTTTCAAGAACAACGTCTTAAATATATGAGATAGACCCGGAATAGGTGACGAACTCCGAGGAGGAATCCACAGAATGATGAGCCAACATCCCATAATTCCATTTCTATCAAGGAGAAAAAACCCCGGAATATGGAGCAGATGTCACCCGCCTTTGGAAAGTGGGAATGCGGTGCAACAGCGGCGCGTTCTCCGCATGACGGATGTTCTCGCACCCCAGCGAAAGCGTCGAAAACAAAAATGGTGAACACGACGTGAATATCAACTTCTTAATAAAGAGGATAGTAGATCTTGAGGAACCAATGGATCGACTCATCATCTGACCCAGTCATATGGCATCAGGTCCCCCATGAAAACAGTGGGCCTGGCATGAAACTCACCAGATGTTGGGATAATCAGGACGTTGAGCATTCCGTTTTGTGACGTTGTCTGTGTGGATCCCTCTAACCTACCACGGAAGAATGAATATCACTGGGCCACTGGTTGTTGATTTTTGTTTCCTGCAGTATTAAGGAGTTCGTCTCCCTACTTTATGGAACCATGTTGTTGCATCCAAAGCTCGATCACATGTCCGCCAGCGTAGGGGTAGGGGAAGTATCGACATGGCTACCCCACGCCGTTCTGCCTCTTCCATGAAATCATCAACTGACATGGATTTTAAGAACCCACGCCCCATCTACCTATCATAAATCATCCAGAAAAGGCTAATTAATGACATTTTATGCAGGTACGATGAGAATGGGATCATCCCCCCTAGGGATATGGCCTACTTGTATTTAGAGGTAGCAACGCCCTATTGTCAATACCGCCCCCGAGGGATGCATAGGGGGACTCTTCTCCCCACCCCAACATTCAATCATTTTAGGAACTTGTCTTTGAAATTACTTGACAACTCCCTCCCATAGGCCGACGAGGTAGATGATACCCAGAATGGCCCAATTGGAGTTCCTCTCACTACTGAAAATGCAGGATTCCTCAACGGTTCTAAACTATTGGGAAAGGCTGCAGAACCATTGGTATATATTATACCAACGGTTCTGCAAACCGTAGGGAAGTAAGCCATTAGGAAAAGTTTTTCCCAATGGTTTACAGTGAACTGTTGGGATAGGGTGCTGAAAAATTACCTTATCCCAATGGTTCTGGAAAACCATTGGGAAATCATTTTCCCAACAGTTTACAACCGTTGGGATATAGAGCACAAAATTGTCATGTTTTTCCCAATGGTTTGGAAAACTGTTGGGAAAAACCCATCATAACCTCTTTCCCAATGGTTTAGAACTGTTGGGAAAAGTGTTTTACCAACGGTTCTATGAACCGTTGCTAAAACAAGACCTACACGTTCTATGCTAACAGTTTTGAACCGTTGGCATAGCCTCTACTGGGAAAATTGCACAGCAGCTCTACAATTTACCCAGCAGCTCTCCAATTTGACCACCGGCTCTCCAATTTTCCCACTATGTCTCATTTTGTGGGTCCCTATCATTTTCAATCCAATTTTTGTACCTGCAATAAAAAAACACATACATATACAATTATTGTACCTACAATAACAAACTAACACTTACATATAGAGAAGAAATTAATACACATTTAACATATAATGGTGGAACTATATACATCCATAATTAAATTATAATTCATAACATAATTATAAACATACATAATTCATTTAGAATTCAATTTAAAATTTATATGACAATTATATGTGGAATCTGGATGTCAATTCATAATATGATCAGTTTTTTGTATACCATATATTTTTACTTGAAATAATGTCCATTTTAAACATAATACATACACCTGGAGAGCTACCGGACACACCGCACCTCGGATTGAGGTGGGGTTGACTCGTACACGTCACATATGACCCATGTATTGTTCTGCTAATGTATCGACACAATCCTAATGCGTTTGGTCAGTTTTCTGTATGTCAGTTGATGTTTTTCAATTAAAATGACGTACTTTTGAAACAAAAGGCATACACTTTGAGTGGTTCTGGCCACACCGCACCTCAGATTGAGGCGGAATTGACTCATACACGTCACATATGACCCATGAATCATTCTCCTAATGTTCCAATGGAAACCGAATGTGTTGGTCGGTTCTCCGTATGTACTTAAATTGTTGTCCATTTTAAGCAAAAGACAGAAACTTTGAGTGGTGGCGGCCACACCGCGCCACGGATTCAGGGGGGGTTGACTCGTACATGTCACATATGACCCATGGATCGTTGTGCTAAATTATCTACACAATCCAAATGCGTTTGGTTGGTTTTCCGTATGCCATTTGATGTATTTCACATCAAATTAGGTCCTTTTGAAACAGAAGACATACACTTTGAGTGGTGGCGGCCACACCGCATCTCGGATTGAGGCGGGTTTGACTCGTACACATCACATATGACCCATGGATCGTTGTTCTAATGTATAGACACAATACAAATGTGTTTGGTCGGTTTTCCGTATGCCAGTTGATGTTTTTCAATTAATATGACATACTTTTGAAATAGAAGGCAGGCACTTTGAGTGGTGCCGGCCACACCGCTCCTCGGATTGAGGCAGCGTTGACTCGTACACGTCACAAATGACCCATGGATCATTCTCCTAAAGTTTCAATGGAAACCAAATGCATTTGGTCGGTTTTCCGTATGTACTTAAATTGTTGTCCATTTTAAGAAAAAGATAGACACTTTGAGTGGTGGCAGCCACACCGTGCCTAGGATTGAGGCGGGGTTGACTCGTACACGTCACATATGACCCATGGATCGTTTTGATAAAGTATCGACACAATCCAAATGCGTTTGGTCGGTTTTCCGTATGCGAGTTGATATATTTCACTTCAAATTATGTCCTTTTGAAACAGAAGCCAGACACTTTGAGTGGTGGCGGTCACACCGCGCCTCTGATTGAGGCGGGTTTGACTCGTACACGTAAAATATGACCCATGGATCATTGTTCTAATTTATCGACACAATCCGAATTCATTTGGTCCGTTTTCCATATTCCAGTTGATTTTTCTCAATTAAAATGACGTACTTTTGAAATAGAAGGCGGACACATTGAGTGGTGCTGGCCACACCACACCTTGGATTGAGGCAGTGTTGACTCTTACACGTCACATATGACCCATGGATCATTATCCTAATGTTTCAATTGAAACTGAATGCGTTTGGTCGGTTCTCCGTATGTACTTAAATTTTTGTCCATTTTATGAAAAAGAGAGCCACTTAGAGTGGTTAGGCCACCCCGAGCCTCAGATTCATGTGGGGTTGACTCGTACACGTCACATATGACCCATGGATCGTTGTTTTAAAGTATCGACACAATCTGAATGCATTTGGTCGGTTTTCCGTATGCCAGTTGATATATTTCACTTCAAATAATGTCCTTTTGAAACAGAATCCAGACACTTTGAGTGGTGGCGGTCACACCGCGCCTCGGATTGAGGCGGGGTTGACTCGTACATGTCACATATGACCCATGGATTGTTGTGCTAATGTATCGACACAATCCGAATGCATTTGGTCAGTTTTCCATATGCCGGTTGATGTTTTTCAATTAAAATGATGTACTTTTGAAATAGAAGGCGGACACATTGAGTGGTGCCGACCACACCACACCTTGGATTGAGGCGGCGTTGACTCTTACACGTCACATATGACCCATGGATCATTATCCTAAAGTTTCAATTGAAACTGAATGCGTTTGGTCGGTTCTCTGTATGTACTTAAATTGTTGTCCATTTTATGCAAAAGAGAGCCACTTAGAGTGATTTCGGCCACCCCGTGCCTTAGATTCAGGCGGGGTTGACTCGTACACATCACATATGACCCATGAATCTTTTTGAAAAAGTATCGACATAATCATAATGCATTTGGTCAGTTTTTCGTATGCCAGTTGATGTTTTTCACTTCAAATGACGCCCTTTGGAAAAAAAATACAGACACATTGAGTGGTGGAGGCCACACCGCACCTCAGATTGAGGCAGGGTTGACTCGTACACATCACATATGACCCATGGATCGTTGTGCTAATGTATCGACACAATCCGAATGAGTTTGGTCGGTTTTCCGTATGCCAATTGATGTTTTTCAATTAAAATGACATACTTTTGAAACAGAAGGCAGAAACTTTGAGTGGTGCCGGCCACACCGCGCCTCAGATTGAGGTGGCGTGGACTCGTACACGTCACATATGACCCATGGACCGTTCTCCTAAAGTTTCAATGGAAACCGAATGCGTTTGTTCAGTTCTCCATATGTACTAAAATATTTGTCCATTTTAAGCAAAAGAGAGCCACTTAGAGTGATTCCGGCCACACCGTGCCTCAGATCTAGGCGGGGTTGAATCGTACACGTCAAATATGACCCAGGTATCGTTGTTATAATGTATAGACACAGTACGAATGCTTTTGGTCAGTTTTTCGTATGCCAGTTGATGTTTTTCACTTCAAATGACGCCCATTTGAAACAAAAGACAGACACTTTGAGTGGTGGCGGCCACAACGCACCTCGGATTGAGGCGGGGTTGACTCGTACACATCACATATGACCCATGGATTGTTTTTCTAATGTATCGACACAATCAGAATGAGTTTGGTCGGTTTTCCATATGTACTTAAAATGTTGTCCATTTTATGAGAATCCTCGGTGCGGGGGGTTGTTTGGGGTCCAAGGAAGAGGGTGGGGGGGCTGTCTGAGGGGCTGTCTGGGGGGCTGTCAGGGGGGCTGTCCGGGGGGGCTGACTGGGGTCTAGGGAGGAGGGTGGGGTCTGTGCGGGGGGCTGCCTAGGGGGTGTTCGGGGGGTTGTCCGGGGTCCAAAGATGAGGGTGGGGGGGCTGTCTAGGGGCTGTCTGGGGGGCAGTTCGGGGGGTTGTCTGGGGTCCAAGGAGGAGGGTGGGGGACTGTCTGGGGGGTTGTTCGAGGGGGATGTCCGAGAGCTGCCCGGGGCTGTTCGGGGGGTTGTCCGGGGTCCAATGAAGAGGGTGGGGGGCTGTCCGGGGGGTTGTCTGGGGGGCTGTCTGGGGGGTTGTCCGGGGTCCAGGGAGGAGGGTGGGGGGGCTGTCCGGGTGGCTGTCTGGGGGCTGTCTAGAAGGGTTGTCCGGGGTCCAGGGAGGAGGGTGGGGGTTGTCCGGGGTACAGGAAGGAGGGTGGTTCCCAAACACACAACCACTAAAAGACAACAACATCCATAAAAATAGATAATATATAAAAATAACTCAACTCCAATACTATCTACGAGTCTAGATAAAACCAACAACTAGAATAGATTAAATATCAGAGCTCAGTAATATCAGTCAAAAATGTAATGGCTAAACTTGTCCAAAATCACATTCACCATCATCACCATCATCATCATCACCCTCGTCCTCGTCCCCATAATCATCCTCGCCCTCGCCCTCCTCCTCTTCCTCACCCTCGCCACCCGCCTCGACCTCTTCCTCTCCCTCCTCTTCGGCATAATACTCCTCGCCATCATCATCGTCAAGCTGTAAATGGTACTGACCACCACTAGAACTACCACCTGGTGCACCGTATATAGAACCTATCAATGACATATACTCATCAAAAGCTGGGCTGGCCTCTGCTAGAAGTGTAGGACGTAGATCTTCAATAAATTTCATAAACGCACTGTTTTTTCTAGCAGACTGTTCTGCCATCTCTGTGGCCCTTTTCTCAGCCTGTTCTGCCTGTTCCCTAACTTTTTGCAGCTTAGTGGCCCTACAGCTCGTACCTTAGGAGGTTCAATACCTCTTCGGGGCTATCCCAGGTCGGCAGTGTACTTTGCTAGAATGCTCCTCTCCCAACACCTGATGTAAGTGATCTATTGGCCCAAAATTGTCTGGTTCTTGGGCATCAAGGGCCTCTAATGCATCCTGTTACAAATATAAATATATCATTATGTTGAAAAATAGATATTAATAAACAAATTCAACATATTAAAACTTACAATCTGCTGCTGAGTCGCTTCGCTGACGGCACTTTCATCCTTTTTCCATCTACTCGAGAAAAACAGTTTTTCTCGAGGCACGCGTCCTTCAATATTTTGTATTTTCCTCTACAATGACATTGAAAACTAAATTTATATGAAAACATTAGCAAACTATTAAATAATTGAAAAAACAAAAGAAAGTGTAAGTCGTAAAGAAAACTTATAAACAATTGTTATACCTACTTCCTCTCATGATCAGGCATCGTAGTGCATCCTAGTGTGTGGAGGTATTTTTTTGCATCAATGTTCTTTTTATTTTTTCCAGATGATTCCTAAATAAAATTCGAAAATGAAACACATAGTATTAATGAAAAACATGAAATTTATTATTTAAATACCTCAAATGTTATTAATACCTTAAACTGGGTACTCGTCCAATGAGTAATCATCTGACGATAATGCACTATAGGACAATCATCCACCACTGGTACTGCCTCTAACTCAGTGCCAACTCTAGCAACCCAGCCAATATACAACTCATGCTTGTAGGATCTCCAAAGCTCTCCAAAATACTTTAGACGTTCCGATCATGCCCCCTTACCATCTGGAAAATTAAATCAAAGCTGAATTCCAAATATTAATTCATATAAATACAAAAAAAATTCATGGCATTAAATAGAACAGATTGTTTTACCCATATCTCCACCCAAGCTCTATCCTTGACCTAATGTGGAAAATGTCTGCATGATAGCGGGTTGACGGGAATGATGTCAGAGTATTTGGCAAGCGTCGCCAAAAAAGATACTCTTCTTCCTCCAATTGTAACCAGTTTCAGTGGAAACATTCTTTCTCTTTCTAGGTTTCATTTCACCCTTCCCGAATGAAAAACTGAAATCTTTCAATTCATTAAGCATGTCAGTTCCAGACATACGTTGAGGTGGATCATCAATCTCTATGGTATTATCAAATCTTCGATGATTCATTCTATATGGATGATCCTTTGGAAAGAATCATCAATGTCCCATAAAACTGAAACTATAGCGATGTTTCAGTCTTCTAGATCGTGTATTCTTCATACAAACTGGACATGATTTTTTTCCCTTCGTGCTCCATCCAGACATCATTGCATAAGCTGAAAATCATTGATCATCCACATAAGTGCAGTACGCATCTGAAATATGTCTTTCAAACATGCATCGTATGTGCGCACACCCACATCCCAAAAAAGATTCAACTCTTTTATTAAAGGTTGCATGTATACATCAATATCAATTCCGGGATCAGAAGGACCAGATATGAGTATACTCATGAAAGTGAAAGGTTTTTTCATACACAACAATGGGGGAAGATTATAAATATGTATAAAAACTGTCCATGTGCTGTGAAAAGTAAGAATCTTCCCAAATGGATTAAAACCGTTTCATGAAAGACCCAGCCTCACATTACCACGTCAGCTGCAAAATCAGGATGTCGAGCATCAAATCTATGACATGAAAATCCATATGCAGGATGAACCAACTCATCATTAGTCTTCTTTCTCTCGGTATCATGCCATCTCATTTTTATTGATATGTCATCAGACATAAAAAGATTCTGAAGTCTGGGGATTAATGGAAAGTGCCACATTACTTTTTGTTGAAGGCGGGATGGTGTTCCATCAGATTTTGACTTCCAGTGGGATGTGCCACATTTTATACAATCTTTTCGTTCAGCGGTTTCCTCCCAGAATAAACTACAATCTTTCAAGAAATCATGAATTTTGTTTCTTGAAAATCCAAGTTCCTCAACTAACTTCCATGCCATATAGTGGTTTGAGGGAATATCTGCATCATCATGAAGTAAATCCTTCAAGAGGGTAAGAATGTAATCGATTTTTGTATTAGAAATTACATACATAGTTTTCCCATGAAACAATCTAATTAAAAATTCCAGCCTTTTCATTTTATCGCATTGTCGATATACTGGAGTCGTGGAAGCATCATTCAATTTTTTCACCCTATCAATATCATCATTTTCATTAGATGCATCAGTTGTCCTCATATAGAAGTCTTCTTGAGTCGAAATCCTTTATTTTTCAGGATGATAAATAAATGGAAACCGATCATCTAACAAATTCTCCATTCCAGTTCTTTCATTTTGATCATCACCAATTTGAGATTTCATTTTCTCCCCATTGTGATACCAGACAAAGTATTTTTCTTGAAAACCATTTTTGGTTATGTGGTATCTAACTTTTTCACGGCTCAACCAAGGTCTACCATCGCAATTGGAACATGGGCAGTGTATGCGACCACTATCTGAAGCATTGTGAAATTCAAAATCTATAAAGCTCTCCAAATTGTTTTGAAAATTGCTTGAGATCCGATCGGTTTCATACATCCAACTTCTGTTCATTCTATAAAAAGAATTTATATAAGTCATTTAGTCATAAACAATTCAATAGGATTAAACATTAATAGAAAATATATTTATGTAAACGATAAAGGAAGAAAATAATCAAGGTATCAACTACAAATGTGAAAAAAACATACAAATGTGTTATCGAAAAAATGTAAAACCAACAAGAACTGAATGTGTTATATCACATCACAACATGACTCATCCCATAAACATATTAGTAGGGTATCATGAACATGAATAACATAAACCTTGTGCCATACTCCTCCCCTACATGACCCCAACCACATGCCACATCTTATTATAGCCTTATCACATCACACCTCACCGGAAAACACTAGGGAAATCATAGTACATATCACCTCAAGACACATGGACAATCACAACACATCTTTCATAAAAACACATGTTCAATCACTTTTGAAGGAAGAGTAGGGAAGACATGGTAGATATCCAACCATATAAACACTATCTTAGATATTAGAAAAAATACCCATAACTCAAAACCTCTGATCGTTGGTAAGTTTATCCAACTCTGGATCAGAATGTGTAGAAATAACATAAAAATACATGATATATAGTTAGCACAAAATACTCAACCTATGGGTTCACATTAACTACATAATAACACACTTCACTACTACCATAAAACACATAAACCACACCACCACCACACAAGACGCATAGCATTTCTCACATTCATTTATAAGCCACTTCATTCACACTTACATTGTCCATTCATTTAATGTTAAATTAATTAAATCCATTTACCACACATCCATTTCTATTCCATATCATTTATTTAATATCTTGTTTTTTTGTTTTAACAGCATAATTTATTCCATTGTTAACCAGGAAACTAATAAAACCACCACACAATAACTCACCATCTCACAATAACCATCGACGCCATGTTACATCGACCAACCATCTCACCAAAACAACCACATATCACAACAAAAATATTGCACATCACAAACCACCGCACAACCAAAACCACCTCACCACATCATACGCCACAACTTCATCAAACAACACCTCCACATGACACAACACCACCACACATCATCACTATCACACAACTTCACATGTCACATCCATGCCCACTAACCATTACATTACAACCCCACATATCACAAATCCAAACCGGTAACCTCAATCCCAATAAAAAATCCTACAACATACAATGAAACACAACAAAAAACCTCTCATAGAGGAAACATACCCCAACTTCCATAATTTATTTATTCAAGGACTTTTATTACATTACCCCTTTATTTAGCATGGACATTATAACACAACTGATATTCCAGGGGAAACTAATTAATTAACAAAATATTCATTCATTTCCCTATTTTTCATGGTGAAATCACATCAAAATCTAGACTTAAAACTAAAATATTAGATCAATATCAATAAAAACAAGGTACTATATGTGTATAAAGAATAAAATACATGATTTGAGATGATTCAGATGGGTTTTCACCTATTCGGATGGGGGAGTTCGAGAGTAGCAGAGAGCTGGAGCTGGATTGATAACTTACAACTAAAATATTAGATCAATAACAATAAAAATAGGGTAGTATATGTTTATAAAGGAAAAAATACCTGATTCCAGACTGGTTTTCACCTCTTCAGATGGGGGAGTTCGAGAGAGGAGCAGAGCGGTGGAGCATGAATGAATTTAGGGCTTCTTTCACGAATGGGGGAGAGTAGCACCGCGGCAGTATTCTGGGGAAATCTTTCCCAAAGGTTTTTAAAAACCGTTGGGAAAGAGATGTTTAGGGTACACTTTCCCAACGGTTCTACAGAACCATTGGAAAAAGGGTACCCTTTCCCAACGGTTCAACTAAAACACCACTTTACCAATGGTTTGAAGAAACAGTTGGCTAATGGGTGACTTTTCCCAACAGTTTCAATGAACCGTTGGGAAAGGCTTCCCTAATCCTAAAACACCAACAGTTTAAGAAAAGCGTTGGTAAACACCCGTTGGTAAACACCAGAATTTCAGTAGTGTCTTTAGGGACTCCTGGTGAGGGTTCCCACCAGGTGGCGTCAACGCCGCCGCCCGATTCCCCGAGCCATGGAGCAAGAAAGCTATGCGCCTGCACCACAATATCTGGTTAATCTAACCCAATGCCAATGTCGGGCGCCTATGGATGAGGGCGCCCACAATGGGGCATCAAAATCAGTGACTACTGTGGCCCGATCCACCGTTAACTCATATTACCAACTCCCGAAGTATGTTGAGCACTGGAAGTTATTCGCCAGACAATGATTGAGGCCCCAACCGCCCCAAGGGTAGGATGGGTCGACTCTCCTGGTTTCTTGAATAGGTGATGGAAGCTGCAGACCAATCCACAGCAATGCCACCCAGTATGGAGGTCCACTTCATGCCGCCACTATGGAAGGTATGGGCCCTCCCTGTTTCCAACCTCTGCATGGAGGTCTACCTCGTGCCACCTTCAACCCATGTGAGGATCCTCCCCATGACAACAAAAATCCATATGGGGGTCTCTCCTGTGCTCACTACAACAGGTACGGGGTCACTCCCCCTGCCGCAAACCACAGGTATGGAGACATTGCATGTCTGATCACTCACTAGCGTGGAGATCCTACCAGTGTCCCCATGCAATTTGAAGAAGGTCCTCATCTCCCCAACGATCAGGGAGGAGGATGAAAACCTCAATTCACAAAATCTCAGAACAAAAGTCATCCCTATGTCCCATTCGACATTTGTCTCATTGATCCTCAGACCCCAGCTTTCTCAGGTGGAAACCCTCTCCGCCCCAGCACCAGTGCAGCCATAGTACCACATGTCGGAAATCCGTCTTATAATGAGGAGCCACCCAGGGGAAGGATGGTGGGTCGTCGCCGCCAGATTTGGAATCTTTGTAAAGGATAGAGAATATTCAGACCGGTCTACTACTCATACTCTGATGCGGAGTGCGACTAAGAGAGGGAGTCCTCTCCTCAGTCCACTGAGTCAAGGGATAGAGTAGGAATGAGACTTGTCAGCCTCGTACTCCCATAATGTGAGGTCCATCGGATCATTCCCTCCCTCCAATGTTATATATAGGAGGACGAGAACCTAACGTGTTCCCAGGGACTGACCACACAGTCACCACCATCATCTATGGATGCACCCTCTGTCTTGACTAGTGATAACAGAGAGCTATTTTGGGGGTCAAGGTGGAAGTGTTGCGGCTTAGCCCACACATAGAAGGTTATGATGTTGTGTCAAGAGATTTCTCTTCTAGTCCATCCAATCATGGTATAGTGGTTAGGTCCCTACAACCCTCTGAGGACATCCCAAGGTTCGACGGCCAATCAGACCGCACACTGTATTCTCTGCGGGCCAGCCTACCATCACAACATTCTGCCTCGGTGTCGCCACCAGTTCTTTAGCCACACTCAGTTGACGGTTGGGGAAATCAAAGGCCTAACCTTGATTCTGAGCCGAGAAGCTTCTGGACTATCCTCACAGCAGGCCACATCCCCGAGTAGTTTGGGCCGGTCATAGGACCATGTTTTTGTGCGCTAGAATCTCTCACCATATAGGACTTTGAATGTTTCCGCCAGACCCCCTGCGCAACTCACTTCCGTCTTCTCCATCGGTGAGTGAATTATCTCAGGATCCAAGAGCACCTAGAAGGCATCGGTGAACAATGTCATCTGTTTGACCTAGCCACACTCTTTGTGGTCCAACGCCCTGAGTCACCCGATCACCACAAGGCCCTCCAACAGCAATGAGTTCAGAATTTTCATGTACTCCAAAAAGATAGTAAAGAGGCTACCCCCCACGCGCATGTCCATGGTTGGGGAAAGTATTCTGCCCTTCTATGCAGTGTTATCCACCGGCTGCCCGACTCACTTGGCATCATTGAGGACATGCCCATAGGGAGAGTTGTGGTCAACTTGAATGATCTGTCGGTAGGGAAAAACGAGCTGGAACTTCCTGATGGTAACATCCTCCTTGAGGAAATGAAACCACTACTGAACCCATTGGAGAGGATTACACATCAAGAGAGGAACCTCCTAGGTCCCTCATGCCCACCGAGGCGTTGGTACTCATCCAAAATTTCAGTAAGGATAAGGAGCACATCAGAGCTGTCAAGAACCACTACATGTCCGCCTTAGTGAAAAAGATCATACAGGACACATAGAAGGACACTCTTCACCAACAACTAGCTGAGAAGATGAATTTGGATGATAAAATTATAAATGAACGCATTGCAGAATAATGACTTGACTACGACAATCCTAGGACGAGTCATTAGGGGTAGGAGGAGCTACTTCTTGGCGAGATTCTCATAAGAAACATTGATCATGCTGCATTAACTAATAAGGAGGAAGCCAGGGCTCATGGAAAGGGGGTGCGGTATGTCTCTCTGAAACCTCCTAAGTGGTGAGACAATCTATGGAACCCCACTCGGGCTCCTCTAGCAACCCCATGATTTACACCACCAGCCACTCTAGAAGCCACTGAGCCTGTCTATAGCATTGATGAACCCGACAAAGTTATCATGGTTAGGGATCCCTATATGGATAGGGACCCACATCTATATTATCTAATAGTGATACTAATCACCCTACAAGAGTCATTGGATACACAGTAGGTGGCCATCCCATCTGATGGAAAGCCATACCCAGCGTGGGTTGATGATATGCCAACACCCCTAGGATTCGGAAACCCCACCTTCTCCCCATTTAATGGTACGGGGGACCCGCCACAAAACCTTTCCCATCTCAACCCATGTTGTGGGCCTATGATAGCCACTCTAGAACAGTAGGATGCTTCCAAGCCCTGTTGTTTTTTTTAGACACTGGAGGGGCCAGTATTCATCTGGTATAACTATCTCATCGTTGGATCCATGTCTAGCTGGGAGGACCTCTGCAGGAAGTTTCATTAACAGTTCAGCTCAACTACCATGAAAACTATCATTGAATACATATTCATGTGACAAAAAATTCCTAATGAGTATGTCATAGACTTCATGTCATGGTGGAAGGGGATCACATACTGTCTTGATATGTCTCTGAATCAGGAGAAATTATTGATGATGTTCATGGGGAATGTCAAGACGGAACTAGTTCCCTCCCTGATCACTCAGAACTATCTTGGAGGGTTCCGAGACATGTATGATAAGGCCCAGATCCTCGAAGAATCCCAGAAATAGGCCAGCCCGGCATGTTCGCTTCCCCCTGTGATCCTTGTACGAAGGGATGCTAGAGCTGAGCCCACTGCGGTGGCCTAGATAGAGGCCCCGGGCAGCAAGAGTTGCTACCAATGGAGCCAGCTCTGCATCCCCACAGAGGTCCACTGCCACTAATGTAACTTTCATCCTAGCAGCGACCACCTCAGAATCGGTAGGCGCCACTGCATAATGTGCTGCCACCACTTAGGCGAGACAATCATGTTCTACCTCCTCAGAAGGCTTCTCTGGCCCCCGTCAGGTTCAGGCTCCTAAAGCCCCATTTCTAGTTAGATGAAATCTGACCTACTAATTTAACAAGGCCTAGGTGCCTGGTTACATCTGCAGTGCGTTGGAGTAGGAAATTGTACGGCTTCCAGAGTGTAGAAAGCCAGAAGAGGTGATTCTCACTGAACTACCCAACTACTAACCTTATCACCAGATCTTAGGGAACACCATCACGAAATGATGTGTGTTAATGTATAGGCTCTATGTGCAGGTTTAAAAAAATAATCAGGTAGGGGATGGACCTACCACAAGTGGCAGGTGTCTTCTTGAGATCAGAAAGCATTAGAGATGGTTAAAGTGAGTCGAAGCAGGTTTCTGACCACGAGTCCCATATGTATAACAACTGGATGGCCTGCAGGACGATTGCATCCACCCATGGCATTATACATTCACTTCTAAATCATTTGGAACCTTTAGAAGATATGGCCACCACTTTTGTATCATCATCTCACCTGACCTCTTCCCAGAATAGTAAGCATTGACGTCTTAAGAAAAATCAATGCACCCTGCTAGTGCCATAATTGTACCTCACTATCGACCACATTATGCCACCAGAGATGGGGATCCCACCTAGAATCCAACTAGTGGTGGATGGTTTTTCATGTGACATTCAAGGGTATGTTGTGGTTAACACAATCGAGTTTGTAAACCTCTATATGACTCCCAACAAGGAGGAGCACCAGGAGAACCTCTATAATCTCCACAGCCGACGCCAAAGCCAGTAGATATGCGACTATATGGTTCGTCGGGGTAGGTCAGATGGAACCTCCAGTGTAGCCGTTCATTCTGCTCAGACCAGAAAGGAGGACCAACACAGAACCTCACATGCACAACCTCCTCATTCGGTGTAGATAGGCCTGCCTCCAGCACCGTTTATGCTACTGGATTAGGCTGAACCACTTCGGTCGTGCTGTGACCAACTACACCCCACTACAAGACAATCCCAGCTGTTCGTTCCACATATGATAGCTACTCTTCAGGCATTGACTAGTGAGCAGTGGGACATTCCTGGTACCAGTCAGCCGCCGGCAGGGCCCACTCTACCTTCTACTACAGAGCGACCTTCTGGAAGTACAGTTTCATGCCTAGCACGGATGTACGATGTCCTCACGCACCTCGCTGACATCCCAACGAGGCTTTCCATCCAGGAAGCCCTTCGCATGTCACCAGATATGCGTGAAGTACACGTCGAGGCTTTATGGAGCCCCCTCCAATTTGAGACAGAGGTAGCAGCCGCAGAAGCTTTCCAAGCTAATATGGTTGATAATGCCTAATTCCAGGCTATCATTTTGTAATCTGGAGAGGATGAAGGCTACCACATTCAGAGGCACATCCACCCGCTGTATATCACTGGACAATTCAACGGCATGGAGGTTCGCCGCTGTCTTGTTGACACCGGCTCCAGGATCAACCTTATCCTGACACGGACAGTGTAGAAGCTAGGGTTATCCCAGGATGACTTGACTCCCTCGAAATTAAGAATCCATGGATACGACAGGATGGATCAGACCCTAGTTGTAATGATCTATTTGAAGACATAGTTTAGTGGCCTAGTTTTCAGTACCAAGATTATGGTTATCTCCCAGGACACTGTGTACACTGCATTGATGGGCAGGCCATGGATCCACTTGCATGCGGTGGTCCCCTCGCCATATCACCAGTGCCTCAAGTACCCCCTGAATGTTAGAGTAGGCGTACTCCAAGGTGATGCATCTCATTTCTCCTCTTGTGAAGCCCACTACTTAGATACTAACTATTACAAGAGAAACGATAGGCATGACCAGACAAGTGATGTTGAACCTGTCACTACTACGACCGACCCTTGGGTAGGCCTGAATGATTCATACGTCTTCCCAATCAATCAGTTGGAGGACATGACCCCCGATATGGGGAAATATTTTGTCATTTTTGGGACAAGGGGGAACCATTCTCCCAGATCCAGGCATCGTCGGAGGATTACTTCATATTCTTATATGGACCAGGCTCTAGTGATCTCAGATCCTCCCAATTTCATTAGGTATCGGGACGTCCAGCTCATGGCAACAGTTATAGGTCATACTTTTCTATTTCACCGAGATGGAATTTGTATGCTCCAGCCGATGCTTTAATCCTTCTTTTATATTTTCACGCTTGGACCATTGGGCCGAAGACCAGATGGTTTCAGATAGACAGCTTTCATAGCCATGGTCTCGGCAGCGCTGGAGTGCCCCGATATGATAACCACTGCCACACAAGATGGTACTAGCCTTCCATCAAGGTTTGGTAGCTCAGAAGTACCTTAACCCTTAGTGGATCCCTCCATATGTGGAGAAGAGGATATAGGGGATGCCCCTCTTTCCTTTAAGGAAGGTGTCTCTGCCACGGTCGACATGTTGGTGCAGGTGAATGTTGGAAGTGACGCAGATCTGAGACCCACTTTGATCAGTGCCGCCAGGCCCTCTGAACAGCAGCATCGGTATATAGATTTCCTTAAATATAACTATGACGTGTTTTCCTAGTGTTATGACAATATTCCAGGACTAGATCCACAGGTAGTTGTCCACCGTCTCGTTCTTCCGGAAAATCATCGTGGATTCAAACAGTCTCCCAGGAAGATGCACTATTCTCATGGTGCCATGGTCACAGAAAATGTTGACAAGATAATCAATTCCATCTTTGTCTAGGTGGTCCAGTACCCTATTTTGATGGCCCACATTAT
Organism: Viscum album; assembly: GCA_963277665.1. Classification (NCBI taxonomy): domain Eukaryota; kingdom Viridiplantae; phylum Streptophyta; class Magnoliopsida; order Santalales; family Viscaceae; genus Viscum; species Viscum album. Next base: position 851,971,158 of record OY728143.1, on the reverse strand, counting down.
ACCAGTTAGGAAGAAAATGGAATGATCATGGTCTGTATCGACTTCTGATATCTCAACCACCATTGTCTGAAGGATGATTTTCCCCTTCTAGTGATATAATTGCGGATTGAAGATTTTATAGGGATCCAAGACCACTCCTTCAGGGATGGTTACGTTGGATATAACCAGATTCAGATGGCCCTTGAGGATGAGGAGTCCACAGCTTTTAAGGATCCCCAAGGTAATTTCTGTTACCAGGTTATGTTCGTCGGCCTGAAGATTGTAGGTTCCACCTATCAGCGGGCCATGCACCGCATATTCATGACAATCCTCAGGACATTGGTGGAGTTTTATGTGGATGATATGGTGGTAAAATATCGCCAATGCCAAGACCTTTCCAAGGATCATGAGAAAGTGTCGGATTCCCCCGTTCATTCCACCTGAAAATGAACCCATTGAAGTGTTCATTTGTAGTGACCTTCGGGAAGTATCGTGGCTTTTTTGCCAGGTACCAGGCATCGAGATCAACCTAGAAAAGATCAAGGCATTTAGTAAGATTCATCCCCTGAGAAATCTTTGGGATCTATAAGGTTTCAAAGGCCACATAGCCTACATATGCTGATAAATTTGAAATCTGGCCGACGAGTGTATGCCCTTCTCTCAGATCATGAAGAAGGGAACCTCTTTAGAATGGGAGGTAGAGTTCCAGACCACAATTGGAGGAAATCAAGAAGTATTTTCTCTGGAATCTGGTCTTGATGCCTCCCATCTCTGGGAAACAACTGGTCCTCTATGTCATGGCCCTGGAATGGTCCCCCGGTGCCCTTCTCACCCAGAAGAATAATGAGGGGATAGAAAACAGTCACTACTACCTCAGCCACATGCTCCTCGATACAGACACTAGATACTCCCCCATTTAGAAGAGAATCCTTTCATAGGTTTTTTCTGTGAAGAAATTTTGAAATTACCTACAACACCATGAGGTACAGCTGGTCTCTCGGGTAGACCCTCTGGAGTATATTCTGAATCGCCCCATGTTCAACGGTCGTCTAGCACGGTTGGAGGTAATCCTCCAGTAGTTCGATATCAGGTCCTTCCCTCAGAATTATATCAAGGGACATGCTTTGGTAGACATTCTAGATTCTAATCCAACCTCTATAGGCCAGTCCCTAGACACGGATTTTACTGATGATGCAATCCTCTCAGTCAATCAGGTCATGCCATGTTCGCAAATGCACACCACTATTGCCACCCGGATCCCCAATGGTTGGTGGATCAATGATCCTCGACTAAATTGAGTAGGCATGGGTATCATCTTCATCACCCTAGTACTAGCCATTTTTTATACTCATTCATGTTTTTAGAAGGCTGAACTAACAGTGAGGCAAAGTATCAGTCCCTCATTACCAGTCTCGAGCAGGCCCTCAAGATTGGCGTGCCACATTTTAATGTGAATGGGGACTCTCAGCTAGTCATTATGCAAGTAAACAGTGACTATGTTGTCAGGAAGCCAAAGCTCGTAACATTTTATGAACACACCCTCCAACTAGTGGCCCAGTTCCCATCTCGACCAGAGGATACCCATGTCCCTCGTTCACAAAAGGGTCGAGCAGATGCTTTTTCCAGCCTGGCATTATCACCTACAGAGCCCATGAAGGATGGTCTGATTATACATACAGCACACCAAAGAGTCATTGCCCCTATTGCCTTAGAGGATGATGACTTCCTCCGAATAATCCATCTTACCGCTACATCCTCCACGTTAGGACCCCCAGGTCCCTCAGATACAGTGGTTGATGTGACTCCCAACTGGAGAGCTCCTTTTTTCATGTATCTCAAATATTGTTGCCTCCCGGCTGAACGAGCCGAGCACCAGAAAATATGACATTGTAGGCTATAGTTTACTCTCCATAGCGGTCCCAGCCTTGAGCCAATCATCTAAGAGCACAAGTTTAAAGGTTTTCTTCTCCGTTTTATTCAGGGGGTTGAGATTCCATAGTTCATGCAAGAGGATCACACTGGTTCTTGTGGTTCCCATCAGGCTGGGCCAAAATTGTCTCACTAGATCCGGAGATTATGGTATTTTTGGCCCTCGTTGACCCACGACAGCATCGAGTTCACCAAGAGGTGCCATATGTGCCATGTTCATGCAAAATTTTTGCATCAGCCACCAGAGCTTATCCACTCTACCACGTACACTTCTCCCTTTGCAGTCTAGGGATTAGATTTTGTAGAACCATACCCACTGGAAATGGCTCGCCAATGTCGATTCATCCTGACCTCTATGGATATTCTTTCCATGTGGTTAGAGTAGATTCCGGTCAAGGATGTCAAGTAACTCTCTATCATTGACTTCGTGAAATCCAACATTCTTTACCGATTTGGAGTCCCTCACTCTTTCCTCACGGATAATGACACTAACTTCTGAGAAGATGAGTTGAAAAATTTGTACACCAAGTAAAAATTCTACTGTAAACATACCTCCCGCTATCACACATATGCGAATGGGTAGATTGAGGCTTTCAACAAAACCCCCTATACCATAGTGCAGAAAATGGTTGGCCAGAACAAGAACTGTTTGCCAGATAAGCTCCCCAATGCCCACTGGGCCTATTGAATGACGAATCGTAATTCCTACCAGGTGACCCTATATTCCTTGGTTTACAGAACTGTGGTCGTCCTCCCCATTGAGATTTAGTTTCCCCCATTGTGCATAGAGGTCTATGACCAGCAAACACTAGATAAAGTACATGAAGTATGTATAGCTGAATTGGAAGCACTGGATAAGGACATGCTTCATTCTCTACACAATCTTGAAAGGAATCAGAGCAGGATGGCTCGAGATTTCATCAAAAAGGTTTTCCTCCACTCTTTCCTGCAGGGTGACATGGTATTAGCCCTCCGGTTGCCAATGATCCCCGTCAGGAAACCACCCATTTTTGAGCCCAAATGGGAAGGACCATTCATTGTTCATAAGGTTTATCCCAATGGTCCGTACTCACTAGGTACCATGGATGGTGAGCATATAAATCCTCTAAACAATGCCCAGTTCCTTAAACAATACTTTTCTTGACCCTTTTTCAGGTTCCTCCATGACCTTAAACTGAATAAATACCCTGCATGACGATAAACTACAAGCTCATCCCACATGATGCTAAAATGTATGTCATCCCCCATAACGTTAAACATTATGTCATCTCGCATGAAGTTAAACTGTTTGTCATCCTACATGATGTTAAACCGCACACTCGTCCTTCATGACATTAAACAGTATGTCGTCCCGCGTGACGTTAAATTGTTTGTCTTCCGGCATGATGTTAAAAGGTATTTCATCCTGAATGACGTTAAAATGTATATCGTCTGTCATGACATTAAACAGTAAGTCATCCCACATGACGTTAAACTATTTGTCATCCCTCATGGCGTTAAATTGCAAACTTGTCCCACATGAGGTTAAATTGTATGGTGTCCTGCATGACGTTAAACTGTGTGTCCTCCTGCATGATGTTAAACTGTATGTCATCCCGCATGACGTTAATCGGTATGTCGTACCACATGACATTAAACTATATATTTTCACACATGACATTAAATTTTACGTTGTCCCGCATGACGTTAAACTGTATCTTGAAGAACTATGTGTGGCTTGATTCCCCTCCTTATGGGATATGTAAGACCGCCTGAACATTTAGATTTCAGGTCCAGCACCATCTCTTAAGGATCTTCTGATCTCCTGGTCTCCTAGTCCCCTTGGCCTGTTCCTTTCCACGAGGTGGATAAATAGGTGTGATACGGGGTTATGCCCTCCATCGTGTTGGGTTTTTTGGCACCATGCCCCCCTTCTCCTAGGAATCTGCAATCTCTTGGCTGCTCTCAAGATGTTCCCATAGACCCTTTTTAGTGGTTCACCGATGTGTCTGAGAGTACTCTGGTCTAGGACCTGGAGTGTCATATTCATCTAGGGAATGTTTCCATCCATTTTTCAAGCTTCACGTTCCCCTTCATTTGGGACTCCGTTATCTCTCATACCCCAAGGGACCCTCAAAAATGGAATGGATAATAGTCATAAGGGCTCTACTACAATTACGGGCCGACACCCCCTGAAGGTTTCAGACAAACAATTGATGCATGTCCCGCATTGCGAATATGGTCAGCGGTCAACACCCATTTCTTTTTCCCCACTTCATCCTATCACGACATGATGCTGTGTTGAGAACATGGTTAGCATAAATCCACTATCTTCATTCCATCCCCTTCATTCCTTGAATGTTGGTTACATGATTCATATAATGTTCAACCACATCATGCCTAGGTGGAATCTCGACACTCTTGGCACTGTCCCTGAGTGCACCTCCGCATGTTAGGCGGAAAAGGCCACAATACAACATCCCATGGGGCTCCCGCGATCCGAGCACTAAGATCATAACTGGGATATTTTCTATGGGATATGTGCATCTTGATCCTCATCCTCATGGGATATGTGGTTTCACCCAGACATCGTGCTTCCGGGTCCAGCTCAGTAGGGATCTAGCTTCTCCTGCCCCTTATCCTCTGACCATTACTGGCTTCATGGCCCGAGGCTCCTCTCGTATAAGTTTTCATGATGATGATGAGGGCCTCGTCCTCATTCACGTGAGATATGCTTTATCACATCGTGTGGATTCCCTCAGGTCGAATCCCTATGAACATAAAATGTGTTGTCAGGTGCAATCACATGACCCTAAACTGTGATAGTGTCATTGCGATCGCATGACAAAAAATGGCACAAAGTTTTAATGACCTCATCGTAGAGGACATCACCTTGGGTATTGGTCATTCGTCATACCATTTTTCAATGCATGTATACAAATTGGTTCTTGTAGTGATTCCAGTGATTTCTACTTTAGGCCTATCACTTCAAAAAAAAACTCATTCACCTTAAAGGACAAGAAGATACATCAAATGCCATTTCTTTTTGTTCGACGGATAGACCCGTACACCCGCTTCATTTTTTTCACTGGTATCTTATCATGCTTCCGTTCCAGAAATAAGTATGTCTTCATTATCATCCCTATGAGATATGTAAGAACACCTTGGCATATCTCCACGGGCCTAACCTAACTTTCATGTTCGATCCCCTGACCTAAAAACTTCCCCAAGGAACACATGGTGATTTGGACTTATTTCATCATTCATGTCGGGCATCACAATCACATAACCATGTGTCCCTGCATTCCTTACTAATCACTGGTTCGAGTTCTAAGACCATAAAATAAGCCCCTATTCAGATCTATGTTTTTCTTAATTCCCGTCATTATGGGATACATAGGAATGCCCAGTATTTTAATCTCAGGTCCAGCCCTAGGAAGCACAAATCCTATAATTTCTCACCGTTGGCCCCTTGGCATGCACCCCCCTGGAGAGCTGTATAACTACATCATTTTCCTCAAAATATTTCAGGTATCCCTATAATGACATAGTTATGTGATGTTTCCTTCACCAGAGAGGACATATCTCAGAGTAGGAATGATCCATGATCATATTAATGCGTCCGCCTAAAATGCATCCACCACAGTGGCATAATTTTGGGAGTGTTGGATTCTGTTCGAACAAACCACCACATCACCTTCCATGCTTTGTCTGCCCCTTTATTTGGATCCTCATCCTATTTCATGTTTGTAGGGACCACCTAACAAAATGGATGCAAGACCTATGGTACGCCTGCTGTCCTGGGCCAATGTTCTAGAAGGCTGACAGATGATATTTGAGTTAGGTCCATTTGTGTGAACATGGTCAGCAGTTGACATTCATTTATGGTCCCCATTTCAGGATAACGCAATAGGGATTCTATGTTTTGAACACGGTCTGAAGTTGTACATCATTTCCATGCCCCTCCTATAGTGTTCCAAATTTTGGTAATGGGATTCACATCTTTTTCATTCCTCTTTGTTCGGACTGATTCCAATTCCCTTGGCATTGCCCCACTCGTGCACTAGAGCACATTGAGAATATGATACATCGATCGATATGAGTTCCTCATACTTTTATCATGCCTCCCTCTTATCCTATGAAATTTGGATTCAAATTTCAAATGACCAAATCGTGGTTGAAGATCCCACGATCAAAATAAATAATAGTATGATCATTACTTGTTTCTCACAACGAGTACGGCCCAAGTGAGATTGGGAATGGATTTTCATTTATTTTGGAATTATGGTTGAGCACATTAACCAAAAGAGACATGTAAATATATTTTCCCATACATGCTGCTGAACATAAAAAGAAGCAGTATGGAAAAATGAGTCTATGGGTTCCGCAAAAACGAGTCCCTTAGTGGTGGACTTCATGGAAGGATCTTTCCAATGCTGTTACCATTTGGATGGTAGCATCCTGGGCTGCCTCCTACATCCTGGGGACTCTCTCTTAATCTGTGTCCATGGAGCACAGTTCACTAAATATAGCCCGCTCCCGCACCTGTTCATCTTGAAGTTTAGTTATCTAGTGACTCGCTTCCATGAGTTTTTATTGGGCGTCTGCCTGTTGGGACCTCAACTGCCACACGAGCTTGGAATAGTTTGCGATTAATATCTCTTGTTATTTCACTTGTTCCTAGAGGTGAGGAACCTCATGATCCTCCCTCAAGAATTATAGGGAACTCCATGACTCCTCCCGACACTGGGTGAAATCAGAGCACTGGCCGCTCTCACACAACTTCTTGTCCATGTAATCACGGTCCATCTGGTGAAGGCATTGAGAATCTGCCCCTCCGGCTCACATGAAATGTATCCAGGTGTGGCGTGATCCCATCCACTTCAGCCATTCCATCTGAGGCTGAATGAGAAAAGTCGGGGCTGACACGGTTTGAGAGGAATGATCTGGATGGGGTGGTATGTTTTCCATCGGCTCTCTCATGGACGGTTTGAGTTCATCAGCCTATCATTCCTCCCATTTCGTGGTCTCTGTATAGAAAATGACAACCCTAATCAGTTGAGTCCTCTAACAGTAAGTACCAGTATCATGAGAGATCATCCTCACTGCTTTCACATGACTGCGGTGTGTCCACCTCAAATCCCGCCAGAGGGACCTCCTCCAGAATACCAAAGACCCACAGTGGAATATTATTGGACAATTCATACTGATTTTGGGCGGTAGTTAGCAAATTGAAGAAGGAATGGTTATTTGAGGCATTCATTTTTCCGATGTAAACCTTTGGGTTTGCAACCATTTCAGCCATGTGAGCAGCGACTGCTCCCTCATCAATCTGGATTTCATCAATCTTCTTCCAACCTATGGTTTTAGAATATGGCGTGAAATATGGGAGGTTATCATTGAGAAGTAGTGGTCATTGCGAAATTTCAGTCTGTGGTGTGAAAAAAATGTGGTTTTCTTGAAAAATAACCACTGATCTCCTTATGATTGCACGTAGCCGGAGTTGTTTTTCATGAAGATCTAAATGAAAATTTCGTGGATGAGAGCTTGAAGCCTGTCGCGCGAGAAATGTTGTGCGGAGTAAGGTACATGTGGTGTTATTTGTAGGCTATGCCTAGGTTCTGCACCTGCGCGAAAATCAAATTCTATGCCTTCTTTAGTTTTCTAAACTACTTCAGATTTTTGGGTTCATGGACCCCCCCCCCCCCCCAGAGACATGCTTTTCAGTGTTTACCTCGAAATCTCCCCATTGAGACCCCTCATCGATCCAATTCCGATGGGGTGGGGGAGGAATTTGTAGAAACCGAAAAGAGATCAATTGTGGGAAAAGTTATCAAAATGAAAAATCGAAGACATATTCGGTCCTAGGGACCTCGTATGGGGGTCTCGGAGGGGCCGCATGAAATAAATTCAGAGGTGTGCAAAAAAAGTATGTCACACATGGAAAGATCTGTGTATCATGAAGGTTCATCAGCACCTGTGCGAAATAATTTGCACCCATGCTCCATGTGATGGGAATTTCGTTCCGCCTTCTCGGTCACACAAATATTGCGTGCCGACCCAATTTTCTCACCGCCGGATGCCTATAAATAGAAGGTGACCCCCTTCCATTTCGGGGTCGATGAATCTGAACCAGCTCTCATGCACGAAACTCATCTTTCACGCACGCAATATGGCCTTCAGGTACAGTTCTTTTCACTCCATGTCACCCAGGGGTTCGCCTTCATGCAAGATCCACATGGCTTAGACTGACTTCCAATCCCTTTGCGGTCATCCCTTTCCGAACAATCCCTTTCATTGCATGTAGGCAGGCCAATTGTGCACAACCCCTTCCATTGCGTGCACCCCTTACATTGCACGCAGTCACTCCCACTTGCACGCAATTCATTCTCCTTGCGTGAAAAAACTCAGATCCAATTACGCACATGAATCACCTATTTTTCACCAGCCCAGTGTTTGTCACATATGCCTACTATTTTGTGCTCATGCCTCAAAGGTTGCGTGTAATTCCTTGGGACCCTTCACCTCGATGCCCCCCAGGCACCTCCTTTCGAGGGTGTCTGATGCTCTTCTTATGTATTCCATTCATAGGTGCCTTTCATTCCCCAAAGAATCCATATCATGAAACATTTTCCAGTGCGAAATTATGGGCTTGTATGAAGTAACTTCAGGGTCTATTAGATGATACCACATGTTGCGTTGCATTTCCTCACGCTTCTTCCCATAGGAACACTAACAGTTATTGCTTCTTCATATAGCCACGCTAACGTGTACCCCTCGATGGTTAGCTCCGTGAAACCCCCGTGCTACGGTGTTGCCGATGAATTCCCTCCAACAAGGATCAGAGGGTACCAGTTATGTAATCCCTAGGGGGGTGTAGCACGGTCGCTTCGTCTGAGCTGCAGGACATTAAACTGCCAAACACCATCGTCCTCAGCACATGACGTTAAACAATGGCATGGCCCCATTCCTTGAACACAGGATCCCCCTTCTTAGACATTATTCATGCCCCCTCGTATCCATAGGGATGGTAATAGCCCTCACAGGGGATGATATCCTTCTTTTTGGAGTGGTGTTTGTCCACGGTAAAGGGTAGGCACCTTGACAAAATCCCCTAGCTTTTCTTGTAGGAGGTAGAATCTGTGCTCATCCTCACTTCCTCAGTTCCAAGGACTAGGAGGGGAGACGGGGACATGGGTTTTTTTCTATCATTCCCTCTCCCAATGGGCATTATCACCATCGGGACTCCATCATAGAGTAAGCCCCAACTTCCCGGGCTGCTAACAACGCGTACACCACTATTTCCACTATGGGCTGCTCCATGCGTACACCCCACTCTACATCCCACAGACACACCTTTCATGACATGATCATCAGGTCTCTTCTATCTCTTGTTTATCACACCGAGCATGACTCAATTGAGCATAGGGTGAGCACCGACCATGACCCAACACCTTGGGCCACATCAAAGTGTAAGCTCCAATCCATCCTGAACTACACATACTTAGATCCATGACCAGGCATGGTACGTAGGAATCCTCCCTGAGGTTCAAGCCCCGAAACCTTGGGCCACCTCAGAGTGTAAGCCCCAATCCATCCTGAACTCCGGGGACTTTGATCCATGTCATGGAATGGTACTTAGGATTCCTCCATGAGGATCAAGACTCAACACCTTGGTCCTCCTCGGAGTGTAATCCCCAATCCATGCTGAACTATGGGGACATTGATCTATGTCTTGTCATGGTACGTAGGAAGCCTGCATGGGGTTCATGCCCCAAAACCTTGGGTTGCATCATAGTGTAAGCCCCCTCCCATCGTGAAATACAGGGACATTGATCCAGGTCAAGGCATGGTACGTAGGAAGCTTCCACGAGGTTCAAGCCCCAACACCTTGGGACGCCTCAGAGTGTAATCTAAAATTCATCCCGAAATATGTGGACATTGATCCATGTCAATTCATGGTACATTGGAATCCTCCCAGACATTCAAGCCCACCAACCAGTCAATCCGACCCCCCTTCACATTAGTTTTCCCCCATCCCACATGACGTTAAACTATATTCACCATATGAATTATATTGTCATTGATTTCACACCACGAGGATACATAGGAATCCCCCATGAGGTTCAATACCATCACTCAAGTCTCATCCTGTTATCTTCTTAGATCCCACATGTCTCGGGAAGCTCATTATCTAACCCGGATGTTCCACTTCCTCTATGTCCTATCCATGTGTCCATACTCATGGGTCGCCTCTTCAGGTGTCCCATCGTTCCATCTGAACTACGTGGTCTTTGATTCCCCACCACGGGGATACGTAAGAAGCCTCCATGATGCTCATGACTAAAGCCATCGTCCATCCTGAATCTTACATAGGCCACCACATCCCAGTGTGATCATGCCACCCCATCCACCATTCCATCAGTCAACATTTGGGAAGCCACCCATGTGTTGGCCCCAATGTCGGTGTTCCCAACAGGGGGTTCCTCAATCTGATCCACTCTAATCAGTCATCCAATTTGTCTGATCTGTCTCCACTGAACGTTAAAATTGTAGAATACCCTATGATAATCATGGGAAGTTGGGGAAAACCACAAAATACATGACAATGGAATAAGATTCACCGTGTCATATACGGGATGCCTCGGGCTTCCGCACCCTCGAGAAGCCCTATGATAAGAGACAAAATACATGCATGCAATTCTCCCAGCGTCAAGACACGCCAGTGGTTCCCAATGTGACTACTCTCCTAACCGAAGTTTGATGACCTGATCGGACTCCTGGGAATGTCTGAACAGAAGTTGCGCAATTAACTGGTGTCCATAAAGATATGGCACCGAGAATAGTTTCACGAACAACATCTTACATCTATGAGGGAGACTTGGACTAGGAGACAAGTTCTGATGAGGAATCCAAGGAAGGAAGAACCGACATCCCATCATCCCGTTATGATCAAAGAGAAGACTTCCCTAAATAAAGAGCGGATTCTTCCTGGCTTTGGAAAGTAGGAAAGTGGGGTAACAGCCACGTGTCCTCCACATGACGGATGTGTGCGCGCCCCAACGAATGCGTCAGAAACAGTTACCTTGGTTTTTTATCTCAAAGAGGGAGAAGTTGATCGGTGGTGGGGACTAATTAAAACCCCATTTCCTGGAGTGGAAGTTTATGCTATGTATTAGGAAGAGTTCATATGGATATTATTCAACAAGTATTTCCCTCGATTGATGAGAAGAAGAATGGTTAACGAGTTTCTCGAGCTAAATAAGAAGGAGAATGAATATGTGGGATGCTATGGGAAGAACATCACAAGGAATTCATGTTACACATCAAGAAATATCATTGATCATAATGGTACGATTTATAGATTATTCTGTGTACTGAGACTGAATCTCCGGAATAATATAGCTCGTCGAGATTATGGTAGCTATGAGGAGAATGTGCAAAGTGTGATGAAAGTAGAAATGGAATTTGGTGAGACACAATGGTCTCATAAATCCAATGACAACAAATTATCGATGGATCCAATATTGGGGAGGTTCCTTGATCCGAGAAGAGGAGTCAAGAAATTACAACATCCCACGTGTAATAATTGTGGGAAGAATAATTCGAGGAACTTCCTTCTTGAGAGAGGGAAGTGCTTCATGTGTGGTAGATTTCGCCACATTACGTGGAATTGTCATAGTGAGGAGAAGCCGCAACATCGCAAAACTAAGGATAAAGGGAAGATAGTGCATCCCCTACTAGATATCTAATGATATATGTGTAGATAACTTGTGTACTTTTCCAATCACTATCCATATCAGATGTTATTATAGGGGAATTACCATCAGCCTTAACAACGGCTAAGGGAACAAGGTTGTAGTTTTTCAATCACTTTGGTCGAATATGAAGCGCCAAATGATGTGGTGGATGGTACTCTTGTTTTTTATCAATGATAGCAAGTTCTTTGTTTGATTTTTGGTTTTATACATTCCATTAATTTTTAAATATTTACAGAGAATATTAAATCTACAACTGATTTTATAAATGTAGATTTATCATTCAAGACTCGTGGTGGGACTATACAAGCATTTTCAGTGTTTAGAAACTTTAGTATTGATTTAGTGAGCACAATATTATTAGAAATCTAGAATTCATTCCCATTATGTAATTTGATATTATACTAGGGATAGACTAGCTGTCAATGTATAATGCTATGATCAAATTTTAAAGTAATAAAATCTCTGTATTCTTGAATGAGAAACCTATATTTATCTTCCACGGAAAGATATCTTCTCCTGATCATTTTACAGAAGCAATTCATATATCCTTCTTTATGGAGTTGATTGGTGAAGAAGAAGATTGAAATGAGATATTGAGTATAGGAAATGTCCCCATTGTCCCGGAATACATTGAAATATTTCATGAGGAGTTACCTGGACCTCCCCCAAAAATACAAGAAGTGTTCTCCATTAAACTCATATATGGATCTCATCAGATATCAATGACCCCGTATAAATGTGAAAATATGGAGCTAGATGAGTTAAAGAAACCACTCTACTATCTTTTGGTGATGGTTTTTATCTGATCGACTGTTTCTCCTTGGAGTGAATAAGTTATATTTGTTAACAGTAAGGATGGATCTGTGCAACTATACATTTATTATATAGAATTTAACGGGGTTCCATTGAAGAAAAAAATACCATATTCCAATAATTGGAGACTTATTTTACTAACATCATGGGGCACAATTCTTCTGTAATATTGATATTTGATCTGGCTATCATCAATTTATGGGGAGGAAAGATGATATTCCAAAAATTGGCATCTGACAAAGAATTGGGCATTATGAATTTGTTGTTAAGACCATCAGACAGGCTAATTCACCTATTATTTTCATCGATTTGATAAATACAGTCTTTAAGGAATACAATGATTTCATTATGGTAGTTTTTATTAATTATATTCTGATATATTCCAAAATTCATGAGGAGCATAAGTATTATCTAATTGTTATTATTTAAACAGTATGAAAGGAGTGGATTATTGGGATGTTCAGAAAATGTGATTTCTGTTTAAATCATGTTGCTTTCTTGGGGAACATTTTTACCAATGTCGAAATCATAGTTGACCCTACAATGAGAAAAATTATAGAGGGGTGGCCTTAGCCGACAACAACAACTAAGATTCATAGTTTAATTATATTATTGTGATATTATTGAAGGTTTTAAAAAAAATTCATGACTTTCTAGTCCATTAATGTTGTTTACTCGAAAATAGGTCAAATTAATTTGGAAAAATAGTGTGAGGAATGTTTCCATGAGCTACAGATGATATTGCTTATTGCAGCCATGTTAACTCTACCTAAAATTGGAAAATAATTTGTTAAATTAAGAATTGAATATCTGAATGTTCTTGGGTGAATCCACATTAAATATGACACATTCATTGATTATGAATCTCGACAGTTGAAGACTCATGAGAAGATTTATCATACGCATGATCTGGAGCTGCCAGCAGTCATTTTGTCTCTAATGAAATAGAGGCACTATCTTTATGGGGATAAATGTGATATTTAGAGAGACCATCATTGTTTGAAGTATATTGTCATGAAAAAATAATGGAACATGTGATAGAGGATATGGTTAGAAATTTTCAGAGACTATGATTGTTCAATTCATTATCATAAATGAAGAGAAAACAATGTCGTTGTGGCATTAATTATGAAAGAACGAGTTGTTCATTCGATGAATATGATTCGATGAAATCCAATTACTGATGACCTAGTAAATCTAGACATGGGAATTATACGGTAAGGGACATAATCATCCCTAACCCAAATGATTTCTCAACATTCATTACTAGAGAAGATCATGAAATCTCTGAAAGAAGATCCTTTGTTACAACTGAAGACTGCGGATGTAAAGGATGTAATGTTTCCTGAGTTCAATATAGATCAAGAAGGTGTACATAAATTTTATACAAGACTATGTGTTCCATATATTCCAGTAATAATGGAGGAGCTGATGGATGATGGTCATAGCTCTAAATTCTTTAAACATCATAGAACCATAAAAATGTATAGGGACCTTCATGATCATTATTAGTGGGGTGATATGAAACGGGGCAATTTTGACTACACTTGAAGGTTCCTGGTATGTCATAAAGTGAAGGAATAGATAAAAATTCATTAAGGGGTATTTCAACCACTACCCATAACAGGATGGAAGTGGGACAATATCACTATAGACATAAACACTAATCTTCCGAGAACATCCAAAAGAAACAAGGTTATATGGGTTATTGTGGACCATCTCACCAAGACTGGCAATTTAATCTATATTCGGGAAGATTTTTCTCTTGACCTACATGCATTTATTTATTTGAAGGAATTAGTAAGGATGCATGGAGTTCCTATTTATATTGTATAGGATCGTGTTACAAGATTCACATCAAAATTCTAGAGAAGTCTTCAACATGTTCTGAGTACAAAATTTATTTTCAGTACATCCTACCACCCCCAAACAGATGGCCAATCTGAAAGGACTATTAAAACACATGAGGACATGCTTAGAACATGCTATATAGAATTTAATGGTGGATGGGTTAAACATCTCCCTTTAGTAGAGTTACGTTACAACAACAGATTCCACTTAAGCATCAAAATGGCACCCTATGAAGCTCTATATGGTAAGAGATGTATAACACCTACTTGTTGGCATTATGATTGTGAGATAATGATTCTTTGTGCCTAATCTTGTGAAAGAGATTATAGAAAAGGTTAATTCCATCTGAAAACACATTAAGGCTTCTTAGAGTCTGCAAAAGAGATATGCTGACATCCATCAAAAAGACATTGAGTTTGATGTTAGTGACAAGGTCTTTCTTCGAGTTTCTCATTGGAAGAGAGTCATGAGGTTTTGGAAGAAAAGTATGTTCATCCCTACTTACATTGGCACCTATGAAATCCATGATCAAGTAAAATCAGTGGCTTATCAGCTTAAACTTCCTCCAAATCTAGAAAATGTTCAGGATATCTTCCACGTATCCCTTTTGAGGAAGAACATACCTAACCCTTCACATGTAATAAATCGACAGGTGGTACAACTAGAACATGAACCATCTTATAAGGATCAGTCGGTAGAGATCTTGGATCATAGAGACATGGTTTTGTGCAATAAGATTACCCCCCTTGTTATGTTGTTATGGAGGAACAACAAATGTGGAGAAGCCATGGGACAACCAGAGGAGTCGATGAGGCATAAGTACCCACACCTGTTCCCTTCTTAGGGTACGAGTTGAAATGTCATAGATGAAATTTCTTAATAGAGGAAGAATGTAACGAAATGAACATTTGAAAAATATTTGTTTCTCAAATTTTTGTGTTATTTCATTTTATACTCCACAAAATAATACCCGTTATTTAATGAAATGATACAGTTTGGTTTTGATTATTATAATACCATTGGTCAATATGACCATTGGAAACTAAATGTTTAACGTTACAATTTTTTTATAAATACATGTGATCTTGGTTAATTATTATAGAAAAATGTGTTGATGGCCTCATCTAGTAGACTTGGGCCGTACGAAGCCAATCTGTCAGATCTTGGGAAGGACGTAACATCTATGGAATTCACTTTAGACCAAGACCAATATCATCTTAAACATGTGAAGCATGAATGGAATCGCCTAAGAAATATGTTCTACATTATAGAAATCACCACATAGGAATTGTTGTTTGATCCACACCAAGTTTCTATCACCATAGCACACCTTACCCATAGGTCCTATGTAAGTGTTATAAGTGGATATAAAATGAGCCCATAGAATCAATTTGTAATCCCTTGGTATAACAAAATTGTTTTTTCTCATTATGGTTAAATTTTTTATTTTCAAATGTCTTGATAAATATTAGATGAATATTATTGATTGATTTTGAAAAAATGTTATTTTAAAATATTCATGAAAACATTAAATAATTTATACTGTGAAATGATTTTCAAAAAATGGCCTTCTATAGTTGTGATCAATAAACAATATATTCTCTTATAAGATCAACATGTATTTTATTAAAAAGAAAAGTATGAATAGTAACATACCATTATGAATAGTAATGTATAGTAAATTGGAAAAACAATAATTCACCCAGGACTATCTAAATACAATTTAGACATCATAAAAGTAAAAAAAATTATCATAGTATATGATTTTTTTTTAGGTTATAAATATTAAATTTCCAATTTTATAATTAATTTAGTAATTTAAAATGAAAATGAATTTTCATAAAATTTAATCATAAATTGTTACATTATTGTTATATGGTTATACGATAATTTTATGCTACCTTGAATAATTTTTCAAGGTTTTAAAAAACAAGTTGGAGTTTTATGGTTATTTTTATGAATAAATAATGAATATATTTGAAAATTAATTTAAAAATAAATATAAAATTATTTTCATAAAATGGAGTTCATTTTTGAATTCACAGCAATGATTTTCGGTAAGAGTGAATTTATGAAACTTTTATAAATGACATAAAGATCATGTTTTTATAGGCATTTAAAATTTAACAATTTTGATGTGAAATCCATTTCTTTTACTATATTTTGGTTATTTACAGAATTTATTATTATGCTATATGTGGCTCACATGAATTTAAATACATATTATGTTTCCCCATGATATCTCTCCAATGAAATTGGTAAAAAATTTAATCTCTAATGATGACTATTTTCAGAATACCTTTGTGAATAAGCTTGGTAATTTTTATGATACCTTATGCATGAACATTGTTGATATGTTCATGAATGTATAAATTAAATGTTGTAGAAACGTATTCATGTTATGGTTCAAGTTCATTTCATTATGAAATGACTCAACATATTTTTCTCAATTTTTATGTTTTTCATCATGTTCTAATTGATATCCAAGTAAACTGATTCCCTTGCTTTCCTTACAAAGCATTATGCTCACCCTTTCCATTAATGTATGTCTCTATATTATGATATGTAGTAATTTTAAAAAGGATGAACATTTCTAGAGTCTTTTCAAGGGTATTTAAAATATTGTTTTATGTTTTCATGTAATTTATTCCTGATATCCAAGACACTAGAAATTAAAGAACCTCTGTTTTTAATATGTAATGAAGAGTTATATTAAAACGGTGGGATGCTATAACAACATCTTACAGATATTACATATTAAGATTCTATAGTGGAATGTGCTACATAGTGTTCATTCCTATATTACCATGAAAATAATGAATCCCCTATGAAATGACAGGTTTTAGATGTAATGTTTCTATCCATTATACAACAACCAAATTCATCATCTGAAAATATTTTTGAAAAACAATCATTTCTAGAAGAATAGAAAAGTACTAGATCCATGTTTCCATTTAGAGAAAAAAAATTCATTTCACTAATTTTAAATGAAATTATTTTGAATAATATTGATATATTTCACATAATAATATTTAAAACATTATGTCCAGATGACTAGTTATAATGTATAATACACCTTTTGTCATATATCTTAAAGATTATTGATCTAATGGTTTCCCAGCTTCATAAATATCATGAGTGTTTGAGGTGTTGATTAATGTAATTATACTTTAATTGGACTCATATCCATCATTATTAGAATGAAAATTATTATTCTTATGCTGATATATAATTGTTCTTTATAGTATTTGAGAAATTTGAAAGCCACCAAAAAATGTTAACCCACCCATCATAATAATTTAATTCTCAGATTTCATGACATTCACCAATGTGTCAGATAAGATTACAGAGTTAATATGAATATAATTTCACCAACATAATGTTTAACATTGAAAATATTTTCTTATCTTTATATATAAAAATGTTTTGTTCCATAAATTTCTTAACATAATGTTTTATGACAAAATTCTTAAAGTCTGTCATATTGGTCTCAAGGGGCTTGTTTAGGTCCATAAAGTTATTTGGTTTGTTTTTATATTGCTTAAGGATGTTTTGGGTCTTCAAAATCAGGATGTTTTTCAATGTAAAATATTTCTTGATCATAACTATTAGGGAAATAACACTACACGTTGATTTGAAAAAGGGTTAAATTGAAAAATGTTGCACTTTAATGAACAATATGAATATATCCTAGTATAGTTATTCGATCATAGGATTCTTTATAGACTATTATTTCTTGTTCATTATTGTCATTAGTTACTAATCTTGTTTTATTTAATTCAATGATTCCATTTTTATCAAATATATTTTTAATGACCAATTTTACTCCAATAATAGATGTTTTATTATGTATTTAAACAAATGCCCAAACACTGTTCCTTTAAAATTCATTTACATCATCTGTCATATCATTAATCCAATAAAGATCAAATAAAACATAATCAATACTTATAGGTTATAATTTTTAATGAAATATTAGATTATTTAATTCATTTCATATAGAACATCTAGTCTATAACGATTGATTTGTATCCATAATGATACTATCATATTGATTATTCATTAAAAACAACTGGTTTGGGTTCAGAAACTCATGTTCATCAAAATAAGATAAAAATATTCTAGGGAAATACATTAGGAATATTTTGATGATTATTTTCATGAATATGTGAATCATCTATCAAATGTTGATAATGAGTTTTTGAAAATACATCTGAAGATATAGGTTGGGGTTCTTTAAAAAAAGGATCTGCTTCATCAAACATAACATGTACTTTTTTCAATAGTACAAGAATTTATTTTAAAAACTCTATAAGCCTTAGAAGTATAATAACAGCCTAATAAAATTCATTCATCAGATATGGGTGTGAATTGTTTTAAGTTATATTTAGTATTAAAGTTGAATACATTCCATATGTATATTTTGATGTAAGAAAAATTAGTTCTTCATCCAGTCCATAACTCATAAGGGTTTTTATTAAGAAACAGCCTGATTAAATCACGATTTATAGTATAATAAGTTGTACTAATAGATGCATTCCAAAAGAGTTTATCAATAGTGTATTCACTCAACATTTTATATGTTATCTCAGGAATATGATGATTTATTATTTCAACACCACCATTTTTTTAGGAGTACTTGAAGATGAGAAGTTATGAGTAATGCATTTCATACTAAAAAAGGATTCAAAAGATGAATTTTTTAATTCTCTTTAATGATTATTACCTGTAGTAATCAATGGATGGTTATTATCATTTTTAACTTTGGGTGAAGTAGTTTTAAAATTAGAAAAGGCTTCAAATTTAATAGATAGAAAATGAACCCATGTAAATCTAGTGTAGTCAAAAACTAAGGCATACAGTCCATGTAATAATTTTACCTACATGCCTTGTATGGGTTCCACCTCACCCATTGAAAGGTGGATTGTCAAAAATCAAAAAAAATGAAGGTCTTCAGGCCATTGGATCGATTTTGGACCAAAAATATCAATATGAAGTAGTTGTAATATATAATCAGATGAGACATTAATAATTGATTTCAAGCTTGACTTATGTTTCATTCCATATTAGCAAGTATTTCAAAAGTTTGATGAATCAAAATAAAATATTTAGTAGATCTTTAAAAAGTCTTTTTATTGAATGTTTTCATAGGTTCTTATGGTTTTAGTGTCCTAGTTTTCTATTCCATGGTAATGATTGAACATTTATTCCATTAATCCATGGTATTTTTGGGATACTAATAGTCTTATATATTTGGTTTATAAACACTATCATGCCTATGGGTAAAGAGAATAAACTCTTCCTTTTAATTGTGTACAGGGGGTTTATTATTCCAAAAATTCATAGTGTAACCATCATCATTGAATTTTCCTATAATTATAAGGATATTTTATGCACCATTAATAAATAAAATATTTGATATTAAAGCTTTTCCTTGAAGAATGATTTTACATATGCAAATAATTTATCTTTGATCATTATCTCGGAATGATACATTTCAACAATTCATGTTTACAATATTTTAAAGAAATTTTTGTTACCATTAATGTGTCAGTAACATCTTATATCTGTGTACTATGTATTGTTGGCGGCACATCCATTATTTTCGTAAAACAGAAATAGTAAATCTTTTAGAATCCAAACATTAATGGATTGGGAAATGCAAGAAAATAAAATATTAGGTATCCTTTTTATATGTAAAATTTTTCTTTATGAAACAAAATGATTAGTTTTTATTCCATGAACATATTTTCTCCCAATGTCCACCACATTAAAACATAGTGAAAAAATATCACATTAGGGAACATAATTATTGTCATTAAATTTAATTTTGAATGAGAATAACCAAATCAATAACGGTTACTAAGAGTTTGAATTTTTAATACTTTTTATTAATTTATTCCGTAACAAAATTAGTGATTGAAAAAATTTTATTAAATAAAAATATTCCAGATCTTATTATGATGACAAAATTCTTATATTTATATTCACTAGTATTATTATTTGGGGTGTTTTCTAATTTTCTTTTTAAAAACCTTTTTAATATCCTTATAAATATTATCCTTTCTATAATTTACTTATATAAGGTTTTGGGAAACATTATCAAAATCATGGATGTTCTGATGATGATCTTTCAAAATATGTGATACTTAATTGGTGAAAATAGATATTCTATAATTTTCTTTATCATATTTCTTATTGATATTAATATTTTTATTATCAAGTTAACTGGAAAGCCTAGAAACTTCTTCAAAAAAAGGTAAATTATTATATTCTTTTGAAGAAGAATATTTATCCAAATATTCCTAATATTCATCACATATATAATTAGTACTTAAATAAATACTGGTTAATGATTTAATAGTTTTTACCTTAGCCATAATACATTTATTTTCAATGGGAATTATTGTTATCAGTCCAATATTCCTTAATCCAGAATTTTAAATATATGATGTTTCGTTAAAAGAATAACCACCACTAAAACTATTGGTTTCATTAGCTTTTAACACATTTTTAGACATATACATATAGTAGTTATTCATGATTCCTTCTCACACAAAGAAATGTTAGATTACAAACTATTAACATTTTTTGTATATTTTTAAACATAAGTTCCTTGAATTATGTAAAAAAATATGATAAATTAAATAATACGAGGATATAAGGATTCAAGATATAAATTATCAAAAGGGTATTTTATATATTACATATATGAAATATGTTATGAATATAGAACATATTGTACTAAAGTAAAAACAATTTGAGAAACCATTATCACATTGGTGTATTTTGAATAGTAATCCACATTAATGAATAATGAAAAATAAAAATAAAAACATAATTAAAATAAATATATTCATTATATATATTAAATATTTATGTATATATGCCGGAGAAATGAAACTAATAGTTAATATGAAAATTTTCTCATAGATTTAAATGTGAGGCGAGAAACACTTACATCGAGTTCAAACATCCCATGTATTTTCATTAACTAATGTATAATAATAATGTATCTATTATATTTTTCCTATGAAGATATAATATTTTAACATAATTATACATAAATAAATTCATTTATTTATTTGAATTAAAAAAAGTGAAATAATTAATCAATTAAGTCTGCATCTTCTGTTTTGAGGATGTTTAGTAAATATTTTCAAAATGGCTACAACATGTTTATAATGTTTAAATAGATCATTATTCCATAATATAAAGAATAATAATCATAATATTGTTATATATTTTACACATAAATTATAATATAAATAAATCAATGAATAATGGTTATGAAAAAATTGATGTTATAATCATGGAGATAGTTGACCATACATACTCATGAGAGTCATTTAAATTTTTCGAAGATCATTATATAAATAATGTAAGTACTAGTTTCTATTTAAATAATGAAAATAATATATTAAATACATTTTTATATGTTTATATAAATTTTTATATATCATTCAATTTTTATGTTGATGAAAAATGAATTACAAAATATTCATAGAGGGCGAAGTCCACACATACACATGAATGAAGTTATCGTCCTTCAATGAATAGAAAATTAAGAAAATATTATATGTATTTTAATTTAAAAATTATAAAAATTTAATTTATATAATTTATCACCATTAAATACCTAATGATCAATATCATCGACTGCATATGATGGATAACGAATTACATCGCCTTGTGACACGATAGTCTTTCAAACACATTAACGATGGTTTCATTTCCCATTCAATGGAATAGGATAATGATTTAAGTTATAATACTAAAATAATTAAATCAGTGAATATACTAGATAATTAGTTTATTATATCATCATTGTAAATGAGTATTTTATAGATATGGATGAAGAAATTAACAGAACAATCAGTTAAGAACGATATCTCTTTCTTAGACGACATCAATATGTTTTCAATTAAATGGTTCGTATGTGGGGTTTATAATCACAAGAAGGGTTATATGATATTGTTAGAGATATGAGGAACTTATTTGGATAGGTATTTTATGATCAAATATTGTATTAATAAAAAAAGAAGATAAGATAATGGTAGGTTTTTTTAAACTGTGGAGAAGACAGATAATGAATATAAATTTATCATTATAACCATGATTTAATAATTAAAAAATCTATAAAGAATTCCTAATTTTTGATACTTATTTTATATATACGTGATATATGACACAAAATCAAAATTTTTGAACATTTTATTTCATTCTAAACCTATTCTATTTAGTTTGATCCTCTAGTAAAATCATTTCCACCTTAACTGTCAAAAAAAAATTTATCTGTTATCACAATTACATATATAAAAAAATATGTTGAAAATAAATAAAATATAAATTATTACAATTTAAAATATAGATTACATTTTTTAAAATTTAATTAATAAATGTACATGAATGTAATTTAAAATAAAACATACAAGCTTGATGAAAACGTAGTTTTCCAATAAATGAAATTTTCTAGAATACGACGATCTTAACAAAATTAGGACCAAAAATAATTATTATATGATTTAAATTAAAATATATGGATATATAATATTTAAATTTTATTTATATATTTCCTATATATGGGTTATTTAATTAATAAAAAGGAAATAATATTTTTCACTTTGGAAATGTTTTAAGAAAAATGTGCAATGAATCCAAATAATAAACTTTTAAAAAATTTCTATATAAATGTGATTAAAATTTAATTAATTAGATTAAATATATCTAAATAATAAATATTTTACATTAAATAATGTTGATATCATAATGATAAATCTAAATTTCACAATTTATTTAAATAAAATGGCAAGTTTTAAAAATATTTTCACTTCAATATTTACTAATTTTTTTTTTTGAAGAATAAGAAAAAACACCATTAATGAATTTTTATATTCTTGTTTAAAAAATTAATTTCATATTGTTAAATACATTATCTATTTTTTTGATACATTTTTTAAAATTTTGATTGATAAATAGTAATTAATTACATTTTTAAAGAAATTTTATATTTTATGAATAAAATGTCATTCCAAAAAATTGATTGATTATTTATATATAAATTTTCAATTAATTTATATTTATAATAAATAAAATATATATATATAATCATGTTTTTAATTCTATTAATATCTTTTAATTTAATATCTTGGTTATAATGATCATATATTTTGAGGGTGTTTTATGTTTGGTGTTGTGTGTCATATACTATATCGAATTATAATTTTTTATTTTTTAACATTTATATGTTAAATTTATATATTATGGTAGTAATGAAATAAATAAATTACTAATGTGGGTCTCCCTAATATTTATTTTCATTAAATCTACTAGATTAATAAATAGTAAGGTAATTGTAGGACTCATGATAAGTTCAATGAAAAAATATTTCTCAACAGTTTTAAAAAGGAATTTGAATCATTATAGATTTGAAATAGGTTAAAAAATTTCTATAATAATCAAAAAAATGTTTCACCAAAAACATTTCTCAGCAAATTAATTTGATACTTTTGACATGGAGAAATTATCAGGAATGCTGACATAAAACTAGTCAGTTACTCATGGATATGCACACAAAAAAACAATCTATACAAATTTAAAATTTTCAAAACATGGAAAATATCAAAAAAAATTATCTAATTTCATGAATCATTATTTTAAAATACAAAATATCCACGTTAATCTTTACTTATTCTTTCCAAAATTCTTACACACAATTATTGATACTAAAATGTAAAAGTTGGATGATGATTATCCTATGTACTACTTGTATCCTTGATCGATTATTAATGAATAAAATCAAGTGAGGGGTATTTATATTTTATTAAAATTTATTATTAAATATAAACATATGGGAGTGGAAAAAAGTTTCTAAAATTTTCACTTTTACTCCCCATTTCTTTAGTTTACTATATCTTTTGTCTGCCATTTTTAAATATCATTATATAGAACAAAAATTAATAATTTTTTTTGAATATATAGGATATATTAATTGAAATAGTAAAATATTTTGGGGAGTGTTCATTTACATTAATAATGAAAAAACATGGGATGGATCTTGGAATAATGATTATTTAATGTCATTGGCTTTACCTTAAAAATTATACGATTAAATAACATGGTGTCTGTATCATTAAAATAACTTATTCACTTCCATTATTCAATAAAAAATATTCTCTCTTGATCTAAATAAATGATCATCTAGACTCTAAGAATAGTCTCCAAAAAACAATTTCACTCATCACCTCATCCATACCAATAACAGGAAAATTCACTACAAAATAAATCCTCTAAACCATGATAAGAAAGTTTTCAATGATTCCTAATGGGTACATTAATATTGATCATTGTAGTTTAAGTGTGACCATAATGTTTTTTGTATTCTACATAATGGATCATGATTGTGTTTTATGATGTTATGTTAATTCAGAATCATAGAATAAAAAAATCCTTCAAAATTATTTTTAATCTATATTTATTTTAATTGAAATTATACATGTTTCTGTTCATTTCATTCACATATCATTTGAAATCATAGATAACAAAACATATTGTGTGTGGGATCTTATTGATTTCTCCTACACAATTATAGTTAGATACCATATACATTATAAAAATCCTATATGATTTCATTTAATTATGTATTCAATGAATGGGATTTTAATGTGAGGAATTTTATTATAGAGAAAATACATCATTGTGCATTTATATTTCCATGATTTGACAACATAAGAAGTAGAATTCATATATTAAATAGTGTTGGTTCTTCTCTTACTACTTATTTATTTATGTTTTATTATAATTGCATTAATTTCATCTTTTACATTACTTACTTTTGTGGTTTAAAATTTAATTAATTTAGCTTTCCCCTTCTAAGGGGAATTACATTCATATATCTGTTGGGGTTTAATTTTCATTGTCTCTATAGTATTTTTATAGTCTCCCATAACAGTTTTCTATAATTTTAATAACTCCAAATTCCATGTTCCTAAGAATTAACATTTATCCAATAGATTCATACTTTATATACATAATTTTTTTCTATTTATCTTTTCAGTATGTGATTAGTTCTTTGATGAATTCTCATATGGTAATCACGAAGGAGGTTAATTTATCATCCATTATGTTGATTTTATTCTATTGAAATATTTGATTATAAAAACATTTAAATCATGGGGTTTATAGATGATAACTATGTAATTATTTTTATATGACATAGTGTTGTTATTTATCATTTTTATGTCTAATTATTATGAGATCCTACAAATAAGTATTATTTCATTCATTTTTTTAACATGTGGAATTTTCTTTACTGTCTACCATAACCTATACCCAGTAACATGTTGATTGAAAACAAATTTACTTGGATCTAACATTCAACAGATTATTTATTCACTAATAATATACATACCACATCATCTACAATGGAATTATTTCACTACAACAAAAATTTATAGAATTTTGGACTTTCCAGCCAAATATCAATGTCATAATGTGGGAATTTTATTATTTTATTTTTGAAACACTTAATATATTTAATTATTGTTTAATATTCAAATTTATTATGGTTTAAATTAATGTCTTAATTATATATTGATTTTTTATGTTGGAATAATCCGATGGGAAATTTCTATACCAATTCATTCCACAGGGTGATATAAAGGGTATAAATATAGTGAATTCATTTTAATAATCTCCCTCTTAATGAAAATATAAAAAATTAAGTCTTACCACCTCACATATGATGTTTTCAAATTAAAATGTATTGTAGAGTTCAAGATAAATTCAAAAGTGTGTCTTTTGATAATTAGGATGTTGTCTGTAAAATTGAATGGTCATTTAAATCATATAAATGATAAACAATTTGATTATAAAGTGGTTTACAAGGATGGGTGGCACCATGATTTTCAATATCACCCTTAAAATGGAATATCCTCTTTAATTAATGAGTGTTTTCAACCCTGGATCTATTGGTGGCATTACAAAAACATACATGTTTTGTTACACTACAACTCTGGTCACATCCACTATATTTTGTCTCAGCACACAGCATTTATGTTTGAAATTTTATTTGAAAATATATTTTCCTTTCAATAATGTAGATTCATTTTTCATAAATATATAAATATGAATTCACAACATGAGATTCACAAGTGATAAAATATAATATATAAAAGAAAAAATATTAGTAATTCAAAATCTATTTGGAAACTATCCCTCTAAATGGTACCAAATTTTTTATTTCTTATTTTTAATATCTAATTCTTAATTATATAATTCAATATAATATTTTTTTAAATCTAGCAAAAAATTAGTCTAAAGGTTTGAGTTTATTATGAAGTGAGTTTTAAGTCAAAACCTTGATATTTTGAAAGTATATTATATTTAACATTAAATGAATGATATATTAATGATTCATTTATTTTAAGATATATGATTAAAGGTATTCCATAATTTATATTTAGAGTGTGTTTCATTAACATAGAGTGTATCGAGAATGTTTTGGATGATTTTCTATTGATCCAGGGTTTGGCACTATATGGAAGAAACTTTTAAATTAAAAATATATAATCTCTGGTGTAAATGGGTTTGTGGGGGAAAATTTTAAAATGGCTTGTTGTGTAAATCCATAAACATTATAAAATAGATTGTTTTAGGTCATTAAAATCCCACCCATGATAAATGAATCTATCATGATAAACTAATTACCATATTTGGATTATGAGTATTTTGTAATGTAAAACCCTATTGTATGATTTAAATCACTCTGGCCCATAGGTTTTATCAAACTACACAAAAGATATCTTATTCACCATGAAGATACCCTCAAAACACTAGGAACTTCTTGGAAATCTTGGATGCCTCATCTCATATTGAATCACGTTTTTCCATGTCTGATATTCATAGTTGTTATTCTATATCTCTCTTGGTATGAATATTTTCTACATCCAATTTACTAGTTATCAAGAAAAATAATTACAATCACGATTTTTAATCATATTATTCTATGATTTTAATCCCAAATATCTATTAAATGAAAAAAAATTCCACAAAAATAATAGTGTCTTCAGATGACAAGGTAATTGAAAAGACAACATTAAATTCATTATTTTGATCTCTATAATGAGATCATTAGTACCTTTGGGCTACAAAAACTGTAATAGAAATCCAATTGAATACATTGAGAAAATTGTTCGGAAATGAATTTTAGTAATGAATAAAAATTGAAATAAATCATAGAATATGGGTTGGAAAAAATAACATGATTACATACATGGAATTACTCAAGAGTAAATATATAGAGGCCTCTTATACAAGACATTAAATTATAAGATCATGGAAACATTGGAATGTGGTTGTAAAATATAACATAAAATGATTCAATTAAAACATCCAAGGTAGAGTTCCATTATGTATTATATTAACATCCAAATCCAATAAATGTCATCTCAATATACAAAACAATACCCAGCAAATGAAATTAGTATATTTCTAAACTCTTCAAAACATATAAATTCATTTTTGTGCCACATAAATATATAATACATATGTAATAATCATATGGGATACCCATAGTGGTAAAAAAAATACTATCCAAGATTGGATATTTTGCGATAAAGTCTTTAGGGGAGGTGATTTCTTCTACTAGGGTTCTCAAAATCTTTTAGATAAGTTCTTCATCCTTTGTTAGTCTATATATGAGTAATCTTGGTGGGGGTAACATTTTTATACATTCCTTGATTGATTAGATTGTGGTAGTATCCACAAATATTCAAGGAAGAGTTATCCTAATCATTTTTTAACACATTTATTACATTTCCTTCATCTTCTGTTTCCATTCAATATTTTGACACATTCATATCAACTGTCATCCATGAATATGGATTCATATTTGAGCTTCACTAGCATGAATTGATAATCAAGTGTTGATATCAAGATTTATAAATATGTGGATGATTGATGTTCATGTTATAGTTTTTTTATTTTGGGAAGCTTTTATGTTTCTTCTAATCATCTGGGGGTGTCTTGGTTTTCTTTTGGTGGAAATATGTACTAGTATAATGGTGTCATCTAGATTTAGGATGATTGTTGTGGGCCATGTATAGTGTTAATCATTAATCTATCTGGTGACAATATATGGTTCTGGTTTGTCACATATGTGGGTCCATTTGGATTTATTATATCATTAACTTTTGATGGTATCATTGTATCATGGATTTCCTTAATTTTGGATATAAATGGTGACCTATGTACTGACACATGGTGGCCTTCTTTTATTAAAAAAATTCACGCACAATTGAAACGGTGCACTCTGTACAATGAAACTTTTCAAGCCATACTACCTAATGTATGGATATATGGGATAACAATGAACATAGGACATGGGGTCTATATTTGGAGAGAAAAAAAGGCACAAGTACATATGCCCCTCCTTGATATAAATTTTAACTCTTTATATGGTGTGGATTCGTCATGAACTATGCATGTATGCATCTCAACTTCACTGTTCATCCTACTTCTTGTTCTCTTTTCTATTCTCTCTTTTCTTATATATTCACTAGTTGTTTTGTTTCTCAAATTTTGGTACAAATTTCATTATTTTGGTTAAATATTGATTGATCATTATTTATCATTTAGTAAAAGGATCTCTTTACAGTGTGGTTGTGGTTTTGAATCAATTTCTAGAAGTTTCCATGAAATAGGTAGGTGGGTCAATTCATTATCATTGTTTGAAAATATTACTATAATATATATGGGTTCTACATCAGATTTATGATCTTTTTTGTTGGTACTAATCATGTTTTTAAATATTTTTGTTGTGCATATTGGTTAAATGTACTTTACCTATTAAATTGTAGTTTTTTATTATGTGTACCTATTTTTGGATGTGTGTATCTATAAGTGGAAGTTAATGTGACATAAGAAATAGAATTGGGAACAAAGTAATCCTAGGTATCTAGGTGGGTAGGCTAGGTCTTAAAAAATTATGTGATTTAGCAAGGATGAGCTTTGGTATCCCAATAAAAGATTTACATAAAATCTCTAACTGAAATTATATGTAATGGGGATGGGTGGATCGAGATGGATCATTGTACCTGGGATATGATATGATAACTAAGCGTAAAAGGATTCCATTAACCCTATAACCGAAATTATATAAGGATTTCTCATGGTTCTCATGATATAATAATTTTACATCTTGATGTCATCTTCATTTTAATTTGAATGTTATCGCATGTTCTATTTTAAGATATATATATATATCATATTTATAAAAAATTTGAAATAATAATTTGTATTAGGATGTTATTGTATGAAATATATTCTGGTCATATCCTAATATGAATTGGGATCACATATTATATATAAACTCATTTTTATAAAGCCATTGTTTTTCTAGACTCGGTACATGAAGGTCACCTTCTGGTGGGGATCTTGGATCTGATTACTAGTGGTTCCACCTTTTGGTATATGGTGGTGGATGTTCCAGGATGATGATAATCCACTAGATTTATGGAATAATTGTTTTGTAGTTATCCCCCTTCCTATTTTTGGATTTTTTATATTTAAATATTTACATTTTTAACTCATGTTAGTTAATATTTTGTATGTGGATTTTTTCCTTATGTTATGTATCTTTCTATTGGGTTTATTAGGGATGATTTTTATGGGATAAATCGTTCCTACATGTGATTCCAGATTCTTGTAACATCTTTTATATCATCTAGGATTTTATAATTCTCTTAAAACTATGCCATTGGCCAATTTAGGTGTCATGATTGATGGCTATCAGGCCTAGTTCATGAAAAAATAGTATCACATGGGTTACAATTTTTTGGTACTTGTTATTTCAATGTGTCTAAATAGACTGGAGTTATTACTATTAGAGTATCAGTTTCTAATTGGTAGGGTGATGTCTAATCAAAAAACCTTGTGATATGCATTGGAAGACTGTGGAATATTTGACACAATTTCGAATCCTCGACCACGTGTGGTGTACATTTAGTAGGATATTCATGGATAGCAAGTGGGGGAGGGTTAGATTGATTTGGGATATTTTTCTTCATTTTATGACTATTTTTGGATGTGTTTTGAATTTTCATTGGTGAAATATCCATGGATGATGTTTTTATTGTTTCCATGTGTTTGTTTATTTTTTATACCATCAAGACTTCATAGATATGTACTATGAAACGACAGGAAGATGCTGGTGAGAGTTCTCCCACACCAAATCATCAGGTGTTTTTTGATGTTGTATCTCAGGCTATCCTAGTATCATATTATGAAGTAGGCTCAAATACAATTCATTATAAAGAAGTCGAACCTGGTCCATAAAAGTACCGATCTCAAGAGATTCTCCAAAACAAGCCTCATTACATCTCGGTATCATGGACCACAGTGTGGTGGAGTATTGGTTTCAAAAATAAAATAGAATAATGGGGATTCTTGATACATCCATGGAGATAAATGTGAAGTCTGATTCATTAATTTTAAAATGTATTACTATCATGTGGTTAGAATCTATTTTCCATTCCATGAATCATGAGAAGATGGGTTTTACAGATAGCAAGTATATATTTAATGAAAGGTATTTCTATTATAACTTAGTTCCTTCCAAGTATAATGTGTTTTTGAATCTCCATCAAGGGGATCATACCTTGTGGGAATCACCAAACTACTTTTTTAATAGGTATGTTCTACATATGAGTTGGTTTATAATTTGAAATTGAAGGATCACCGTTCTCTTATGGGGATTCATCCAGACGTTCGTTTTGAAGTCTTGATGTTTATGATGATGAAATATGTTGAGAACTTCGAATGTTTCATGATCTTTGATATCAAGAATTTCAGATATTATGGTATTTAAATGGATGTTTCAGTAGTGGGATAATGTAGAGGTTGTGTTTTTGAGAATAATAGAAGCACAATATGTAGGAGAAGATTAGATTTTGTAGCCCAGAAAAATGTTCTGATGAACCTTCATCGACGACAACTATTAGTGGGTATTTTAGGTTCTACATGTGTAGATAGACAAAGAATGTGTGGGTGGTGTGGGAAATATGAACAAGACCATTCCATTAGTGTTGGTTCTTGGGTAAATTTTTTATGGTTTATAGTATTTTTATGATTACAGAATGATGTGTGTGTTTTCTTGAAAATAGTTGATTATCATGTTATCTCAGCGCATCAAGTGATTATGGTTTGTGGACTATTCGGAACGGTGTTGTGGTTGGATATTATTGTGGAAAGATTCATAATAAGGTGGAGTTTCATGTTTGTAATCTGTCTCATGAATTTACAATGATAAAGCACCTCCATGATATGTATCAGTAACTAATGAAATTAGATGTAGTACATATAATCAAATGAGTTATTATTTTTACCTCATCTATATATATATAGTTTTGAGTGACATCAGTGAATTTAAATCTACTATTAATTATTATTTATATATATAATAAAATTTATAATTATAAATATTTTGTAGGAAAATCAATTTTATGACCCCACTATTCTTGAAGAGAGAGATTGGTATCATGTGTTTATCTTATTCTCCCACACTATATGGGTTAAAACTGGAAGGAAATTTCTTGGTTCTGGAAATTGACCTCTTCACATTGATCCTCAGGATGGATTGGATGGTGTGTTACACTGTAAAGATCCATCGTTATCATTTGTGAGTGTCTTTTGTGGAAACTCATAAGAGATCCCATGTTTTCAAGGTGAATGAGATCCTAATCCAATGCATGTTTGTCCTCAACATTCAATGATTGGAAAAATCATATTTCAGAAGTTATTATTCATGTAGAAGTACTATGTTGTATATTTTAGGAATGGATTTACTCGATTAGTGGAAGGCTTCCCAATGGTGTTTCAATATGATTTATTGGGGTTTCCTCTAGAGCAAGACAAGGATATCACCATTGATTTTGTTTCGATAACACAACTGATATCGCATCCCTCAAAATTTATATAAACCCAAGAGTTTATAGAAAAAATTATATAGCTAGACCCTTTTGAATCCAAAGGATTTATTCATTCATGTGTTTCACATCGGTCTTCACCTATTCTATTTTTTAAAAGATAGATAGATCATTCAATTTTTTTGGGACAATTGAAATATAAAAAATTTAACAATCAATAACAAATCACCATTTTTCCAACATTGATGAACACATTCATTCTATCAAGGGGTTTGGGTGTTCTCTAAGAACAACCAACATTTTGGGTAAAATGTGGTCAGGTTTTGAAAAGTATATATTCGTAAAACTTCTCTATGATGTAGTAATGGCCACACTGATTACCTGGCCATCAATTTTTTATAGGTAACTTCTATAGTGGATTTCATTGAGGTTATGAATTTTTGTTCTATTGGTACCTCAAAAACATTGTTTTGGTGATTTTTATGATATCATGTTTTAAACAAGAACCAATTAAGGGCATGGGGGACACTTAAGGATCACTTCAAGAACTCATTAATGACATCACCATTATGATATTCTCTCATGGTGTACATTCTATGTTATGGAGGTAATGTTATTAGGTCAGATGATATATGAAGATGGTATTTCTATGGAACTAGAGAATATTGAACTAATGATTTAATGGGAGAAACCAAGTAATGTATTCATGAAGATGATTTCTTTGGTTCATATAAGATATTATATGTGTATATAAATGGATTTTCCTTGGATATCCTTTCTAATTACATAACATATCATAATTTTGGAAATGTTTTAATGGAGACCATACTATTAGGTATCCTTTGAGTATATGAAGAAGTGATTGACCAAATCCCATGTTTTTATCTTTAAAAAATATATAACAAGATACATGGAATATTTTTTGCTACTTGTATTGGTATTAGGTGTGTGTGGATATTGGATGACCATGTGGGGGTTTGTGGAACTCGCAAACTCTAACCACTAGAAATAAATTACCAAACCCTTGATATTGATTCAATATTTGTGATTCATGAAATGAATAAGTAAAATCACTAAATTGTTTGGAGAAATATGTAGTATAATAATGTAATAATATCTTGGACTATATTTTCTCATAGAATGATCTATGTCTAAGGCATCACTCATGGGTTGAGTTCAATTTGGGGTTCTTCCTCGATTTCTTCTATAACGTTGGTAAAGAGAATGTTATAATAGACTACCTAAGAAAAATGGTTATAAATATTGTGAATATAATGTCTACTGATGAGTGGGAAATGATGGGTATTTCTCGGATGAATTTGGAATTAAAATAGAACAGTTATGTCACATTATTGACAAGTGTTTATCCAACATATCCCTTGTAGAGGTATTTTATTATAAACTACCACGTTATTAGTTTTTCCAATATTATATGATGTTTCTAGATATTGGGTAGGTTCCCAACGATTTTTCATTGTCTTTAGAGGGAGTCCATATATTCAACGGTCTTTTGTAGTGTTGTATTCCATGCAAATGGTGGTGATGTTGGATAACCACCATTCATAGTGGTCCTTTTATCTTGGGACCAAAAATATATTCTAAAACATACATTGATAGTTTACATCGATGAAAATGTGTAGGGAATTAATTTAATTTGAATCTGTATTCAATACATACCTCCTGATTTAATTCATGAACTATATGCCCTTCAGTTTTCTACATGCATTTTGAAGGTTCGAGTGTCTGAGTGGATGGGAGCACAAAAAAGTTCATGAGATGGTGGATGATAGAGAGTGTGAAAGAGGGGGAAATATTTTCTTGATTACAGGATAGGGTGAGGGTATGGCATTAGATTATGATTAGAGGTTCGTTATGGTTATTGATACTGTTGAGATGCTGTTGATGTGATTTTTCGAATTTGGTATGGTTCTATTTAGGCCCCATTTTGATTTTAGAGGACTATTTGTATATTCAGTGTATATATCCCTAAAATTAAATTTCTCTACCTCATTACATTAGGATGGAATTAATGTATTTCTCTAGTGCTGCTGATTTAGAGGCCCTGAATGTGGTATGGGTGTCCTGAGACCCATATTTCATCATTTTTAATAGATATATAAAAACCAATCTATTTAAATATTCACTATGTATTATGTATATTTTATTCAATATCCTGACATGGTAGTGACTTCCTTACATGTTTCATCACGTGTAATACTCGAAATGGGGAATATAAGTCTTGATCGTTGTATTTGTCTCTTCTCCACATGCTAGTGTTGGTTGGAGGGGGTGCTCTGCCATGTTTTTCATAAGAAAATGGTAAAAATATTTGGCTAAGGGGGTGACACATATTTTTCATCTGGTTTCACTATTTAATTATATTGTGGGGGAAGGATATGTTGTTTTTTCTATTTCATTCCTTGATGTTTTCTCCCCATTATAATTTTGTGATCATTATAACTTTTTTGTCAGGTTTATTTAAAACATAGTTCAACTTATTTTAAAAGGTTCTTGCCTATACCATTTTTAAAATTATGTCTTTTTTTATGATTAGAAGATGACGCATGAACCACAAAATTTTCAAGTGAAATAAGTTTTATCGATAGAATGAAATGGGTTTCCTGATCATGTAATAAGGCATAACCAAATGATGTTTCATAATGATATAAAAAAATTAATGGATTAAATCTTTATAGGAAATCAATAATGGATAAATAATAATAGACCAAGTATAATTATATACATTTCAATGGAATAAAAGAAAATAATTTTTTTGTATCTTTAGAAATATGCCTCATATAAATGGTATTTTGGGAAATGAATAAATATTAATTATAGATGTAAAAGGAATATTTATTTCCATTAAAAAATAAATGATTGAAAATTATTATTTATTATAAAATGAGAAATTTTTTAAAATATTAGTGTCCCAAAATATTTTATGAAGTGTACATAAAATGGGACTATAAATAGAGAAGTTCGATTAATTCATGTTTTCATATATAAAGGAATTAATAATAGAATTTATTATAACATGTATTTATATGTAAAGGAAAGATCAATTGAGATAAATACATAAATGTGTTGGAAAAATATATAGAATAGTTTATAACTATATATGATTAGTGTTGAGATGAATTGAGGGAATGAGAGAGAGAGAAATCAACCCAATGAAAATATGGTTGTTTATAGGGATCCTTTACCTCAAGTATGAAGGCATTAAAAAATTGAAATAAATTTCCTATATAATGAAATTATATAAATTAATTCAATAATATTGAAACTATTACACATATATTTTATTTTTAAAAATAATATTACTTTCATTTGTGGAAATTTTTAGGATTTATATGATAAATTTAATTTTTCCAATAAAGTTTATTTTAGGGTTCTATGGGAAGATTACTTTGCTATAATGATGAAATTTCATTTCATATGAGTATAAAACTATAGATGTAAAATTAAATGGTGTAAATTCACCTTAATGTTTTTAAATTTACTCTTTTTTAATTCTTATTTCATTAATTTGGGTGATTCTTTTTTTAAAATGTTAATTGTAAATGTTTAGTTTATTTTGGTGGATTTTAAACCATCTCAAAATAGATTTTTATAAATTAATGTTAAGGAATTATAATCTATAAATAATTTGATAAAATATATAATATACCTAATTAGTTCATTCTAATTTATTTTCAGTAAATTTATTCTCGTTATGTAGCCATTAGTGGAATGTAAAAACCCATCTTCTAAAAATGAGGTTAACTAACATTATTTTGGAAATAATTTATTTTTTAATTTAAAAAGTGGAGATGAGGGTCGGGGTGTATATAATACATTAAATTATAAAATATAGCATCACAATATCAACATGATACTATAATTATTATTATATCATAGATGAAGGAGGTTAGTGGATGGTAGAAATGGAAATTAAATTTAAAGAGTTTGATTTAGAATGTTACCTCTTGAATTTCCCCTACTTGAGGATCCCCATAAGGAATAGATATATGGTATTTTGGAGAGACCAATAGAACATGGATGTGGGGATTAATTGATATGATAGTTTTTTATTGAGAATGGGAATGATTTGTGGCTAATACGGTGTGACGGGAAGTGGTGGTGATGGGTTGAATATATAGTTGGAGGAGATGATATTTTTTTATATTATATTAATAATATTATTATTTTGCCTCGTGAATATACATATATATGATTCTTTTAATTTTCTCATAACTAGTGCATTTTAGTTTGATCTATTGGGTTCTAACATCATCTATAACCAAAAAACACACGTATTTTTATTATAATGGTAATCACTAAAATTATCATATTTCACAATTCAGTAAAAATTAAAATATTATATAAAACATACAAAAAATTCCCCCTAACATTATTTTTATGTACAGATATCAAAAATAAAATATATTTTTTCGAAATAATTTTTAAAATTTGGGAACTTTTATTTTTAAATAATATATTTATTTAATAAAAAATTAATTTATTTTAATAGACTGCGATTAAGACATTTATGCTTCATAAATATACAAAAAATTATATCCTAATTTTTTAGAAAATTATATATATGTAAAATGGTTAAAATATATTATATTTTTGTTTTATAACGTAAAATCATTTTATTTTACAATAGAATATGTGGGGTTACTATTATTATAGCAAGGTTACTTTTTATAATGGTTGGATTACTATCTCAATAGTCATGTCACAATTCCAATGGTAAGATTAAAATTCTAAATGTCATATTTTTAATTGTCAAATGATTTTTATAAAATCTATAAATACATATTTTCCATTAATTATTAAATTTTGTGTATTTTATCTCAAGTTTAAATATATGTTCATCATCAAAATAAATAATTTATTATTATCATTATGATTGGCTTCTACATATTTGTTCAGGAGTATCATAATTCTAAGTGATTGACCATATCCAAATTTTCATATATTACTTATATAAGTTTTTATTTTTTTATTATATTATTTTTTATTCAAATGGATTTAGATGTGGACTAATTAATCAAATTTCATTTATGATAACATTGTTTTAATTTTTTTGTATGTAATTTAAATTTAATTATACTACATAAAATAACTATAAAATTTGGATAAAATTTTTAAATATAATGGGTTGGGAATTAATTCCCTCATAAAAAATTTATCACATGAAATTTCATTTTAAATAATATATTAAAAATAGTTTATCAGAATAATGCTTCATGGATTCCACGAGTTCCCATGATGTTTCTTAAAAAATGTTGTTTTTCAACAGTACATTTACTAACTATTTTGTCTTGTTTCCCATAGAATTATCTCTATAGTCTAGAATCATTTGTGGATAATCCTCCTAAGGGAGATCACTTTCCTATTTTACCACCTATGAATTCAATACATTTGAGAGATCTATTCTTTATATGATCAAGATAGATTTGTGGAATACCTCACATATATAATAAATCTTTTGTGGATGTTCTAGTCTATAGGTTACAACTACAATGTGTTAAGGAATATCAAAAGGGTCGATGTACCAGAAAATAAGATTTTCCTTATTCCCTATTTTCATGGCTATCTCCCATGGATTTATGTAGAGAAATGGCTTCTCTTTTACCCCAAACAAAATTTACCTCACTGATTACTAATGTTGGTATTCGTTCCACAATATAAATCACTGGTGTGTCGATCAATAGTGATGAAATTTGTAAATTTGTCCCCGAACATTTCATGTCATATCACCATTCATTCACCAACATCATCCCATCATGTAGGATTTTAATCACTACTATAAAAATATTGTATACAAACTATTTGGAGGTCCATTGGATGATTTGGACATGGGATAGAACTATCCAAATAGTTATTGTAAATCCATTAGGGTAACCCTATACCAACTGTTTTCAAACCATCAGGATAAGCCTATCACAATGTTTTTAAAAAAATATTTGGATATTTAATTTAAAATAAAATACACAGTGGAGGATTGAACCCCAGACATCCACCTTGTATATCAATGACAAAACCTCTAAACTAAGAATTATTTTCTGATGAAAATTCCATAAATATATATGTGTATATTAATATTTATTTTTTTCATTTGATTTGTTTAATCCTATTTTAAAAACAAATCCATAAATAATATGGGTACCTATACCAATTTTTTTCAAAACCATTGTTATAGTGCTACACCATGATATATTGAGATATATCAATGTTTTTGTTTAAATTGTAGGTATAGGGTAGACCTATACTATCAATTCTAGAAATAACCAATGGTATTGGTCCATATAAGTAACATATACCAATATTTTTGGATTAAACCGACTAAATAGTTCCTAATTACAAACATATAGCAATAGTTTTGAAGAAAACGTTGGTGTATGGTGTCTACAAGAGACCTAAACCAATGGTTTGACAAAAATGTTGTTATAGTGGAATTATATGGTACCTATGAAAATTATTTTCTCCTAACCATTGGTATTGGACCATTTTTATAGCATCAATTTCTATTATTTATTATATTTTCCCACAAGAAAGTAAATATCAAGATATTTTAATGTATCAGCGTAAACTAATTTTAAATATAACTCAACAACTAGATAATGTTGGTAAAAAAATTTCATTTTCATTGATAATACTAAAAAATTTCTTAATATTATGAATAATATGTTAGAACTCATTATCAGTTTTTTTTGTTATGTCATACATTACTTTAAAACAGTTTTTCAAGCATGTTGGAGACTCTTCTTGGACATGGAGTAAAATTATGTATCTCAATTGGATATAGTTAATAATGGAACACCATGAATCCTCACCACATCTGTAATGTATATCCATGAAATGTTATTTAGAGAGAAGTCCTATTAAATTTAAATGAAGTTATTATTCATTTAAAGGTGATCCACAAAAACCTATATGGATTTATTTCATCTACATGTATTATTAATTATAGTCCCAATGTCCATAGTGTTTTTCCCATTTCCATGATTGTATTGGAAATGATTACATCACCACAATAAATTTTCCATTTAATATCAACTCAGTAACATACTAGGAAAACTAATGTATATTATACAGTTACCAGCATCATTTTTTCCTAGAAATAGTGCCCTCAAAGACCTCAATACATCCTTTTATTCCATGGATGGATGGAAAATATTGTGATATGTTCATAATTCAAGAGGTCCTTAATTATCTAATGATTTAATTTAACTAATAAACATTTCATATATCCTCTGACTCATTAATATTTAATTATAAACTCCTTGGATTTCATATTTCTGAATGATTTTTCCTCCTAAAATGTTTTATAATATATTTTAGCACATTTATCATAAATAAATGTGACTTATAAGAAATATTTTGAGAAAGGAATGATGATTTTCCATTGTTTATCATTTCCATGTACTTCCATTTCATGTTTCATATTATTGAATAATTCTCATTTCAATTAGTTGATAAATATATTGGATACATTCAAAATATGGGATCATTTACATTATTCAATTTACCAAAATTGTAACGTATTATGAAATCATAATCTGTGATTATGTATAACTTTATTAACTAGAACATATTATTATCCTCCTGTGTCAATATATATTAAAGGATATTATTATATATATTTATATCTCCCATTTTCCCCATAATGAAAAGGAAACTATATTTTCAATTTGAATATCACATCTGTTGTATCCAGATCATAAATGGTATATTTTTTAAAATTAAAATTCAACTAACTTGTGGAGTTTTATGTCACTAAATCATTATTCATCATTACAAAGCATATCCCTTTTTTGATGCATCATTTTATACCATGAATATTTCTCCACTAGTGGGTAATGAAAGTATATGGGTGGTGATAATCCAAATTTTCAACTATTTAATTAAGTCTTCGTGTTAACTTGTCTAGAAAAATGACTCTCACTTTAGATTCATCTTGTTTATTGAGTATTAATAACATGAAAATTTCCTTACTAATCATCAAAAATAAATTACTAGACCAATGGTACTATGAATCTCTATTATAGATGATATCTATGTTCAATATTCAATTTTTGTTTCCTTAGAATGGTCAATAGATATATCATTATTATTGATAACTTTACCCTCGAATGATACATCGTCCATCTAGTCACTAGTTTAATTTATTTTTTATATATTTATTCTTTTCCATAGTCACTAGTACATTATTCTAATTCTCTTCATTATCTAATATTCTCTCCTAGTATATCAGGATATCATTTATGAGGGAATTTTTGAGGTAAGATCTATTGAATTTATTGACTAATTTATTACAATTATAGAATAATTAGTGACTCCGAAGGGAATCACTAGGAACTCATAGTGGTCAAACATAATTTTAAAGGTATTAATTATAATATTAAACTTCATCACATTTAATTTTAGTTATTCTTATGTAAGTAACAACATTGACTAATATCAGGGTCTATGAAGTTGATCGAAAATTTCAGATATTGGTATAAAGGATACATTTTAATTATCATGATTTTATTGACCTCATGATAATCTATGAATAAGAACAATGAACTATCCTTCTTTTTATCAAAGTGGACATGCACAACCAATAGTAAAGCACTCAAGGGTATTGAACCCCACTCCATGATCTCTTTTAACATCTAATCATGTTATTCTAAATTGATGGTGGAAAATCTTGTAGAGTTTCTGGTATATTTTTAGATATGTAGGTATAATTTTTATTGATAACTCAAAAACTTTGTCAAAAGGAAGATTGTGAAATTTTTTAGGCAACATTTTGTTGTAATCTGTTAAAATAGACGTGTCCTCAGGCATGATATTTCTATTGTATCAATAATCGATCGAGATAATATTTACAATAATGAAATATTATAAAAAATTGATATTCTGATTCCAAAGTAGATTCATAATATTCATTACACAAATATTGAATTAGAATATGACTTAGGATGTTCTGATTGATCTCCCTCTACACAAAGTTGATTGTATATCTATATAAAAATATCCAATACATGACTAGTATAACAAGAAACTCAATTAAAGGAATATTGTTGAGATTAAATGGGAGGTTAATAATAAAATATTTAATGGAGAAGACTTATATAATTGATTTGTAAAAATTTATCTCCTTTTTATTCTAACATATTGATCAACCCCAAATTTTTTAAATACAGTTTGAAAAGTTCTTATAAAATAGCATGATATCAGAGAATTCATAGAACCAGAACCAAATTGTATGATTAATATTATTTTATTATTAAATGGTATTCTTGAATAAAAATTATTTTCAAGATCCCCCTCATATGTACTGATAGAATATACCCATCTCTACTGCCTTGGAGGTTTTTTTCATTGATTTTCACGGACCACCCTTGGATTAGTGAATTAAATCACATAATGATCGGGTGACATTAAATTTTAAACCCAAAATATTTGGATGAGGTTAAATATAATAAATATATTATTATTTCAGAATAGGTTTTTCTTCATATCCCATCGACAAAAATTATGATGATTCCCCTATTTTTCAATATTGATAGATCTCCCCAATTCCCTTCAGATAGTTTCCTGGATGCTTCCTACAAAATTATAGACACATGGGGTGTTGGTTTTTCATTCATGTAATGAGATTTATTTTCCATTTAATTTTTTTAATAACATGGAATTATTACGAGTCTTTGAAAATTAACGATGAATAATTCTAAGTCATGGTGTTCCCAGAATGAAATTTGAAATTTTTTTAAAGGTATGTTCAGTAAATGCAAGATCATCTTTTTTTTCTTTTCAGCCGAGGATCAGGTTAAAATTTGGGGGCTCCATTGAATCCACAGTTCTAGGATTCACATAAGGGAGGCATATATTTGAATTCTGTAGGTCGGGAGAAAAAGATAGATTTTGGGACATTTAAAATAATAATAAAATAATATTGTTATTTTATTTATCTCTTTTAATTTCCTCCAAATTGACCAGCGGAAGTGGCGGGAAGAATGGTGTGCCAATCCATTTAATGGATTGAATCCTAAAATTCTTTGTAACAACGCTATTGAAATTAAGAAGGTTATTATTAAATGAAATCCAATTAATTCGATGTGCGTTACTCACACTCCCCCTATCCTATTAATATAGAGCATGGGAGGGAGTGATGGCATGAATTCACCATGGGACGAAGTTCTAGAAAAATACCGCTATACCAATCACTTGTAGGATGGTACTGGTTCTTGATAATGGTGATGAGTGCAATCGAAGAATGATGATTGGGAGGCGTTAGTGGATGTAATGACCCAATGTTTCATTAATGGAAATCCCTATTGATCTAATTAAATGTCTCTTTATGTTTATATAAAATGTCAACTTCATTGTTTTTATGTTATGAATTTTGACCGTTGCTAATATAGTCGTTGAACAGTGATCACATGATTAGTATAAATATAAGGCTTTAACAAATCCAAATTTACTCAGACAAAAGAAGCAATGGCCTCGTCCAATAGAATTGCTCCGTACGAAGCCCATTTGTCAGTGATAAAAAAAGAGGTGGCGACTTTGGGCTTCACCCTGGACAAAGCCCAAGCTGAGCTTCATCATGTCAA
Source organism: Viscum album (assembly GCA_963277665.1). Taxonomy (NCBI): domain Eukaryota; kingdom Viridiplantae; phylum Streptophyta; class Magnoliopsida; order Santalales; family Viscaceae; genus Viscum; species Viscum album. The sequence continues at coordinate 851,928,327 of OY728143.1, read as the reverse complement.
GCTCGAATGGGACCGTCTACAGGAGAAGTGAAAGTTGATAGAAATTACCACTCGAGCGATGTTATCTGAGCCACCCCAAGAGTCTGTCACCATCGCACACCTTACCCTTAAGTCTTATGCAGCTGTTTTAAGGGATTATGTAACAAATATGTAGTACTATATTCCTGTACATTTTTTTATATAATAATGAATATAATTTCCAGTCAATTTTGATACATTGTAAATTGTTTTTAAAGTACAAATAGTGTTTTTAGTTATTACATAATTAAGAATTTTATTTTATTAAATTAAGGGATTTTTGAATTAAATAATATTTTCATAAAATATAATTATTATTATTATTATTAGATTAATTTTATTATATATATAAGTGATCATGTAATTGTATGAATGTAATTATAATTTTTATTAATGTTCGAAAGCCATTTTTTTCAAAACCCGTGATTTTTTTATAAATGTCGGTTTTTATTTTAAAAATGAAAATTAACATATTTAGAAAATTATTTAGATAAACTAAATGTTATTTTTGGAATCAGTACATCTAAATTATCCAACGGTGAATTTTTCATAATTTTCTAAGACAGTAAAATTTTTGAGTAAAAATTAAATACTGTTTAAATATATAATGTGTTTATGACATCATAATGACCCAATAGTGATGTAATAAAATACTATAATCTTTATTTTCGGCCAATATATGTTTTAAAATTCTAATAATGCAATTTTGGGTTTTTTTGACTTACTTTGCAAAGCATTAATGGACCCCTCAAGACTTATTCAACACCTTGCTTTTAAATTAATTTCCATGGGAGTGTGACCCACCTCCACATAAGCAACCCTAATATTTTAAGATGTTCGGACCATGGCCTTATAAAATAATTTTTTCCTATTCCCTTTGCCAAAAACCATGGGCAAAAACCAGGGGATGGTTTGTGATTTGAATTAATTTAATATAAGGGGTCACAAACCTAAATAATAAAGAATTCCATCACCTTTCATATATAAACCCACCCAATATCCCACTTCCTCCTCACTCAAAACCATTGGAGTTCGTCCAACCTCTGCCCTACTCTCTCTATAATCCTACCAAGGTGCCCCAAGCTCCCAAGAAGCATCTCACAAGCCTCTCTCTAGCCTTTTGAAGCACACTTCCAATTAAGGGTTTTTTCTTCCTTTCTCATTTTTGCCCAATTTTCTATAAGTTGTTTTGCCCTTTTAATTTCAATTATAAATGTTTTGGTATGGATTATAACCTCCCTCATACTTCCCTCTTTATGTTTGAATGATGGGAGACCCTTTCTCTCCCCTCAAATGCCTCCCATGTACACCCGTTACTATGCCGAAATTTTGAAATGAACTTGTCTCCCTTCTTTTACAATCAAGCAAAACTTTTGTATTAGGAATCTAAATACCATTACAATTGTTGGGAAATGTATCTAAATGACCTAATTACTGTACATTACATGTAAATATGATGAGGAACCACTTTATCTCTCATCAACCATTTTTATGAATTCTTATGTCATGTCGTTACGCTGCCGAAATTGCACCGATTTTCTATGCAAAAGCCATTGTGTAGTGAATACCATGCCAATTTCTCCATCAAGGGTATTCAACTTTATGCACATTTACTTATTGATTATGAAGTTTCATGTATTAATTCCACATTCCTTTATCGTGGAATAAATGATTATGTTTTATGAATCCATGTTTTACGATCCATGTGGCACACTTATGCATGAAATGAAATGTTTAAGAAGGGTGCACCATTAAAGAGATCCAATGAAATGGGTAAAGTATAGTATCATGATACGTCATGTGAAATTAGTGTTGAATCATGATAATTCAAGTTAAATGAGGGTTTACTCGTGCATTATGTTCAATAAGGATTTACTCATGCTCTATGTGCCATGAGCCTTGGCTCATGCTAATTCCATGTTAAGTGTTGTTGCCACATTTCCATGTTATGATTATCATGCTTTATCAAGCCTTTATGTTCATGTTTTTCTCATGCTCTATTGATATGCCTATTGTCTAACATTTATTTTACTCCTCATGTTATTCCATGTGTACTCCCTTACTGGGCTTTATAGCTCACCCTTTTCTTATGCATGTTCTCAGGTTATCCCATGCAATGCTAAGTACGAGGGAATGTAGTGGTCATGTAAAGGAAGTTTTCAATAAAGATTTTGTATTTCATGTTTTATTTTTATATGTAATGATCCTAATCCATAAATACACTAAACAAATTGATCTTCTTTGTTTTATCAAGTGATGTTTTATGTAATAAATCATGTTTATGTTGTAATAAAAAGCAGGTTTGACATAGTAGAGGCTTGTTGCGGGGATGACGAACGCCAACTCTAAAGCAATCATGGATGTTCTCCAACAATAATGATGTAGGGATTTAAATTGTTTAATTACAATCAGTTTTTGAATCATCTTTCCTCCCCTCATGTTATCAATCTATCATAGTGGGTGTGGGCCAAACAAACAAGGCTTGGACCCTCCACTACTTTGTTGATCATTGTGTTCCTCTCGGACGTTTAATCCGGATGGACGGAACCCGGAATGTTGGGCCAAGCAGGGAAGAGGGAATCCTAGGTAGTCCATTGGTATGATCAGACGAAATGAAGGGCCACTAGAGCTCACCCAATGACCAACAGATGATCTTCAATGTTGTAGCACCAACGACCGACACTGGCGGGTGATAGTGGCAGCCGGAGACGACCGACCATGGAAGAGAGGGTGGTGTACCATCATGCGCCGACGGTGGAGGGGGGTACCATCATAGAAGCGGTAGTCTAGCAGGGCTTCTAACACATTTTGTCCATAGAGGAAGAGGCGGAGCAATGCACCATTACACATAGATGAAATTTTCATCGAAATGAAGCTACGAATGTGGAGGAGGGACACACCCTTGTGGGTCCCACAGATACCGGATGGCACCATCGGCACCACCAATTCTCATAAATAATGGACAAGGAATTCAGTGAATAGGGGTAGGTCATAACCCACATGAAAACTAAGGTGGGCCCCTGCACCCGGTTGCGACCCTCTATAGGTTGACTCGTGCATGCCCTACGTTTCGCACCTTCAGCGGGCTGCCCCTCTCCTAGGGCCGAGCCGTGTGAGCCCAACAGGTTGCACCGCCTAGGGGGGATGGAACGTTTCATCTACCAAGGGGATGAATTTACTATGGCCTAGCACAACCAAGCCACCCAGTCTGGTATGGGCTAGAATGGGTTGACCCAAACTGGGTCGGACAGGACCCGAACCCAACCAGGCCTGGTTTTGTTTAAAGGACCATAACATGTGAACTAAGAATTCATTTGACGAACTGTCTACAACACTAGAATCCATGGATCAAGATGTTCCTTTTAGGATACTCCACATTAGTTTTGGATAGTTTTGTAGTACGGTCTATTTTGATAGAACACGAATCCAACCAGGCCCACGAAACTAAAACGCTTATAAGTCCCAGAACTGCCGTCATATTGACACACAATCTATTTTGTTGGAACCGTTTCGAAATGGCAGTCATTTGGAATACTTTTTCATGGAGATTAGTGATGGATGAGATGAGACCAATGTCTTTAGGAGTGGATCCTCTCGAATACAAATGTTCTTAGTGTGGGAATCCAGTGGCTGGCCATGATTATAGGATTTGTGTGATGTATTAAACTAATACATGCCATTAGATTATAGGATAGGGGGAGGGGGTATATCATTAGATTATGATTAGAGGTTTGTTATGGTTCTTGATACTATTGAGATGGTGTTGATGTGATTTTTTGAATTTAGTATGGTTCTATTTAGGTCCCATCTTGATTTTAGAGTACTATTTGTATATTGAGTGTATATATCCTTCAAATTAAATTTCTCTACCTCATTTCATTAGGATGTTGTTAATGGATTTTTCTGGTGTTGCTGAGTTAGAGGCCCTGAATGTGGTATGGGTGGCTTGAGACCCATCTTTCATCATTTTTAATATATATATGAAAACTAATCTTTTAAAATTTTCACTATGTATTATGTATATTTTATTTAGTATCCTGACATGGTAGTGACTTCCTCACATGTCTCATCACGTGTAATACTCGAAATGGGGAATGGATATCTTGATCCTTGCATTTGTCTCTCCTCCACATTCTAGTGTTGGTTGGAGGCGGTGCTCTACCATGTTTTTCATAATAAAATGGTAAAAATATTTGGATAAGGGGGTGACACATATTTTTCATCCGGTTTCACTATTTTATTATATTATGGGGGAAGGCGATGATTTTTTTTCTATTTCATTCATTGATGTTTTCTCCCTATTCTAATTTTGTGATCATTATATATTTTTTGTCAGGTTTATTTAAAACATAGTTCCACTTGTTCTAAAAGTTTCTTACTTATACCATTTTTAAAATTATGTCTTCTTTTTTATGTTTAGAAAATGCCGCATGAACTAAAAAATTCTCAAGTGAAATAAGTTTTATCTATGGAATGAAATGGTTTTCATGATCATGTCATAAGGCATAACCAAATGATGTTTCATAATGATATAAAAAAATAATGGATTAAATCATTCTAGGAAATCAATAATGGATAAATAAAAATTGATCATGGATAATTATGTATATTTTAAAGGAATACATGAAAATAATTGTTTGGAATATTTATAAATATGCCTCATAAGAATGGTTTTTTGGGAAATGAATATATATTAATTATAGATATTAAAGGAATATTTATTTCCATAAAAAAATAAATGATAGAAAATTTGTATTAATTATAAAAGGAGATATTTTTGAAAATATTGGTGTCCCAAAATAGTTTATGTAGTGTACATAAAATAGGATTATAAATAGAGATGTTCTATTAATTCCTATTTTCATATTTAGAGGTATTAAAAATAGAATCTATTATTACAAGTATTTCCATGTTAAGAAACAATTAATTGAGATAAATACATATATGCATTTCAAAAATATATAGAATATTTTATAACTATATATAATTAATGTTGAGATGAATTGACGGAATGAGAGAGAGAATTAAACCCAATGAAAATATGGCAGTTTATAGGGATCCTTTACCTCAAGTATGAAGGCATTACAAAAATTGAAATAAATTTCCTATATAATGAAATTATATAAATTAATTCCATAATTTTAAAACTATTACATATATATTTTATTTGTAGAAATATTATTACTTTCATTTTTGAAAATTTGGAGGATTTATATGATAAATTTTAATTGTACCAATAGAGTTTATTTTAAGGTTTTATGGGCATATTACTTTGCTATAATTATGAACCTTCATTCCATATGAGTATAAAACTATAGATGTAAAATTAAATGGTGTAAATTCACATTAAATTTTTTAAATTTACACTTTTTAATTCTTATTTCTGTGAAGTGGGTTATTCTTTTATTAAAATTTTAATGTTAAATGTTTAGTTTATTTTGGAGGATTTTAAACCATCTCAAAATAGATTTGTTCAAATTAATGTTATGGAATTATAATCTATAAATATTTTGATAAAATATATAATATACCTAATTAGTTCGTTATAAATTATTTTTAGTGAATTAATTCTCATTATGTAGTCATTAGTGGAATGTAAAAACCCATCATCTAAAAATGAGGTTAACTTACATTATTTTGGGAATAATATATTTTTTAATTTAAAAATAGGAGACGAGGAAAGGGGTGTATAAAATACATTCAATTATAAAATATAGCATCACAATATCAACATGACACTATAATTTTTAATATATGTTAGATGAAGGAGGTTAATGGATGGTAGAAATGGAAATTAAATTTAAAGAGTATGATTTAGAATGTTACCTCTTAAATTTCGCCTCCTTGAGGATGCCCTTAAAGAATAGATATATGGTATTTTGTTGTGACCAATAGAACATGGATGTGGGGATTAAATGATATGATAGTTTTTTTATTGAGAATAGGAATGATTTGTGGCTAATATGGTGTGACGTGAAGTGGTGGTGATGGGTTGAATATATAGATGGAGGAGATGAGAATTTTTTATATTATATTAATTATATTATTAATTTTCCTCATGAATATACATATTTATGATTATTTTAATTTTATCATAACTAGTGAATTTGATTTTGAGCTATTGGGTTCTAACATCATCCATAACAAAAAAACACGTATTTTTATTATAATGGTAATCACTAAAATTATCATATTTCACTATTGAGTAAAAATTAAAATAATATATAAAACATACAATCAATTCCCCCTAACATTATTTTTATGTACAGATGCCAAAAATTAAATATATTTTGTGGAAAATATTTTTAAAATTTGGGAACATTTATTTTTAAATAATATTGATATTTAATAAAAAATTAATTAATTTTAGTTAAGTAATTAGTGTTATGACCCTTTAGAATTTAGATATGGTCCTATTAAATTATATGATCATTATAGTATATCAAAATGTTAATTTTTAAATTATTTTAATCTAATTATACATAATTATAAATCATGTTATTAATTATGAAACTGGGATTAAGACATTTATGATTCATAAATATACGAAAATTTAAATCCTAATTTTTAGGAAATTATATACATGTACAATGGTTAAAGTATATAATATTTTCTTTTAATAATGTAAAATTATTTTTACACTAGAATATGTGGGGTTACTATTATTATAGCAAGGTTACTTTTTATAATGGTTAGATTACTCTCTCAATAGTCATGTCACAATTCCAATTGTCAGAATAGAATTCTAAATGTCAGATTTGTAATGGTCAAATGATTTTTATAAATTCTATAAATACATATTTTCCATTAATTATGAAATTATGTGTATTTTATCTCAAGTTTAAATATATGTTCATCATCAAAATAAATAATTTATTATTATCATTATTATTTTCTTCTACATATTTGTTCAAGAGTATGGTAATTCTAGGTGATTGACCATATACAAATTTTCATATATTACTTATATAAGTTTATATTTTTTATTATAATAATATTTTTTATTCAAATTATTTTAGATGTGGACTAATTAGTCATCTTTTTTTTATGATAACATTGGTTTTATTTTTTTGTATGTAATTTAAATTTAATTATACTACATAAAATAACAATAAAATTTGGATATACATTGTTAATATAATGGGTTGGGAATCAATTCCCTCATAATAGATTTATCACCTGAAATTTCATTTTAAATAATATAATAAAAATAGTTTATCATACTAATGCTTCATGGATTCCACGAGTTCCCATGATGTGTCTTAAAAATGTGGGTTTCCCATAGTACATTTACTAACTGTGTTGTCTTGTTTCCCATAGAATTATCTCTATAGTCTAGAATCTTCAGTGGATAATCCTCCTAAGTGAGATCGCTTTCCCCTTTACCACCTATGAATTCAATACATTTTAGAGATCTATTCTTTATATGTTCAAGATAGATTTGTGGAATACCTGACATACATAAGACATATTTTGTTGATGTTCTAGTCTATAGGTTACAACTACAATGTGTTAAGGAATGTCAAAAGGGTCGATGTACTAGAAAACAAGATTTTCCTTATTCCTTATTTTCATGGCTATCTCCCATGGATATATGTAGAGAAATGGCTTCTCTTTAACCCCAACCAAAATGTACCTCACATATTATTGATGTTGGTATTCATTCAACATTATAAATCATTGGTGTGTAGTTCAATAGTCATGAAATTTTAAAATGTGTCCTTCAACATTTCATATCATATCACCATTCATTCACCAACATCATCCCATCATGTAGGTTTTTAATCACTACTATAAAAATAGTTTATACAAACAATTTGGAGGTCCATTGGATTATTTGGATATTGTATAGAACTATCAAAATAGTTATTGTAAAACCATTAGAATAACCCTATACCACCTGTTTTCAAACAATTAGGATAAGCCTATAATAAGGTTTTTTTTTAATATTGGGATATGTAATTTAAAATAAAATACAGACTATAGGTTTGAATCCCAGACATCCACCTTGTTTATTAATGACATAACCTCTAAACTAAGAATTATTTTGTGAACAAAATTCCATAAATATATATGTGTATATTAATATTTATTTTATCATTTTATTATTTTAATACTATTTTAAAAACAAATCCATAAACAATATTGGTATCTATACCAATGGTTTTAAAAACCATTTTTATAATGTTATACCATGAAATGGTGAGATATATCGATGTTTTTGTTGAAAATGTTGGTGTAGGGTTGACCTATACCAAAAATTCAAGAAATCACCAATAGTATTAGTCCATATAAGTGACCTATACCGATAGATTTGGATTAAACAGACTAAATACTTCCTAATTACAAATATATATCAATAGTTTGGAAGAAAACGTTGGTGTATGGTGTCTACAAGAGACCTAAATCAATGGTTTGACAAAAAATGTTGATATAGTGGATTTATATGGTACCCATGCAAATGGTTTTATCCTAACCATTGGTATAGGACCATTGATATTGCTTCAATTACTATTATTTAGTATATTTTCCCACAACAGACTAAATATGGGGTTATTTTAATGTATGAGTGTAAACTATTTTTAAATAGAACTCCAAAAGTGGATAATGATTGTCCAATTTTTTTTATTTGCATTGATAATACTAAAAATGTCTAAATATTATGAATAGTATGTTGGAACTCATTATCAATTTTGGTTGTTATTTCATACATTAGTTTAGAACAGTTTTTCAAGCATGTTAGAGACACTTCTTGGACATGGAGTAAAATTATGGATCTCAATTGGATATAGTTAATAATGGAACCCCATGAATCCTCAGCACATCTATAATGTATATCCATGAAATTCTATTTAGGGAGAAGTCCTCTTAAATTTAAATGAATTTATTATTCATTTAAAGGTGATCCAGAAAAACCTATACAGATTTATTTCATCTACATGTATTATGATTTAAAGTCCCAATGTCTATAGTGATTTTTCCCATTTCCATGCATGTATTGGTAATGTTTGCATCACCACGATAAAGTTTCTATTTAATATCAACTCACTTATAGACTAGGAAAACTAATGTATATTATACATTTACCAGCATCATTTTATCCCAGAAATAGTGCCCTCAGAGACCTCAATACATCCATTTATTCCTAGGATTGATGGCGAATGTCATGATATGTGCATAATTCAAGATGTCCTTATTTATCTAAAGATTTAATATTACTAATAAACATGACCTATATCCTCCGACTCATTCATATTTAATTCTAAACTCCATTGATTTCATATTTCTGAATGAAATTTTTTCCTAAAATTTTTCATAATATATTTTAGCACATTTATCATAATTAAATGTGACTTAAGAAAAATATTTTGAGAAAGGAATGATGATTTTCCATTGTTTATCATTTGCATGTACATCCATTTCATGTTTTATATTATTGAATAATTCTCATTTCTATTGGTTGATAAATATATTGGATACTTTCGACATATGGGATCATCCACCTTATTCAATTTACCAGGATTGTAACGTATTACGAAATCATAATCTGTGATTATATATAACTTTATTCACTAGAACATATTATTATCTTATTATGTGAATATATATTGAAGGATATTATTATATATATTTATATCTCTCATTTTCCCCATAATGAAAATGATACTATATTTTCAATTTTAATATCACATCTCTTATAACCAGATCATACATGGTATATTTTTTTCAAATTAAAATTCAACTAACTTGTGGAATTTTATATCATCAAATAATTATTAATCATTACAAAGCATATCAATTTTTTGATGCATCATTTTATACCATGAATATTTCCCCACTAGTGAGTAATGAAATTACATGGGTGGTTATAATCCAATGTTTCAACTATTTAATTAAGCCTTCATATGAACATGTCTAGAAAAATGAATATCTCTTTAGATTCATCTCAGATATTGGGTTTTAATAGCATGAATATTTCCTTATTAATCATCTAAAATAAATTACTAGACCAATGGTACTATGAATCTATATTATAGATGATATCCATGTTCACTATTCGATTTAATTTTCCTTCGAATTTTCAATAGATGTACCATTATTATTGATAAAATTCCCCTAGAATGATACATCGTCCATCTATTAACCAGTTTAATTTATTTTTTATATATTTATTCTTTTCCATAGTCACTAGTACATTATTCTAATTCTCTTCATTATATAACATTCTCTTCTAGTATATCGTGATATCATTTATGAGGGAATTGTTGAGGTAAGATCTATTGAATTTATTGACAAATTAATTTCAATTATAGAATAAATAGTGACTCTGAAGGGCATCACTAGGAACTCATTGTGGTCAAACATAATTTTAAAGGTATTCATTAGAATATTAAACTTCATAACATTTAATTTTTGTTATTCTTATGGAAGTAACGACATTGACTAATATAATGCTCTATGTAGTTGATAGAAAATTTCCTATATTTATATAAAGGATACATTTTAATTATCATGATTTTATTGACCTCATGCTAATCTATGAATAAGAACAATGACATATCCTTCTTCTTATCATAGTGGGAATGCACACCCAATAGTAAAACAGTCAAGGGTATTGAACCCCAATCCATGATCTCTTTTAACATCTAATAATGTTATTCTAAATTGATGGTGGAAATTCTGTAGGGTTTCTGGTATATGTTTAGATATGTAGGTATAATTTGTATTGATAAAACAACAACTTGGTCAAAAGGAAGATTGGGAAATTCTTTAGGAAACATTTTGTTGTAATCTGTTAAAATAGATGTGTCCTTAAGCATGATATTTCTATTGTATCAATCATTGATCGAGATATTATTTATAATAAATAAATATTATAAAAATTTGAGTTTTTTATTCCAAAGTAGATTCATACTCTTTATTACACAAATATTGAATTAGATGATGACCCATGATGTTCATATTGATCTCCCTCTACACAAATTTGATTGCATATCTATATGAAAATATCCAATACATGACTAGTATAACAAGAAACTACATTAAAACAATATTCATGATATTAAATGGGAGGTTAATAACAAAATATTCAATAGGGAAGACTTATATAATTGAGATGTAAAAATTTATCTCCTTTTTATTATCACATATAGATCAAACCCAAATTTTTTATGTATAGTATGAATAGTTCTTATAAAATAGCATGATATCAGATAATTCATAGAACTTGAACCAAATTGTATGATTAATATTATTATTTTATTAACTAGTATTATTGATTAAAAATTATTTTCAGGATATCCCTCATATGTACTGATAGAATATACCCATCCCTACTGCCTTAGATGTTTTTTTCATTGATTTTCATGGACCACCCATGGATTGGTGAATTACCTCACATAATGATTGGGTTCCATTAAATTTTAAACTCAAAATATTTGGATGAGGTTAAATATAATAATTCTATTGTTATTTCATAATAGGGTTCTCTTCATATCCCATCAACAAAAATTCGCATGATTCCCCTCTTTTTCACTTTTGATAGATCTCCCCATTTCCCTTCAGACAGTTTCTTGGGTGCTTCCTACAATATTATTGACACTTGGGCTGTTGGTTTTTCATTCATGTAATGAGATTTATTTTCCATTTAATTTTTTTTATTATATGGAATTATTACGAGTCGTTGAAAATTGAGGATGATTGATTCTACGGCATGGTTTGCCCAGATTGAATTTTGAAATTTTTTTAAAGGTATGTTCATAAATGCATGTGCAACATTTTTTCTTTTGAACCAAGGATCAGGTTAAAATCTGGGGGCACCATTTAATCCTCAGTGCTAGGATTCACATAAGGGTGGCATAAATTTGACTACAGTAGGTCGGGAGAAAAAGACAGATTTTGGGACATTTAAAAGAATAATAATGTAACATTGTTATTTTTTTTATCTCTTTTCTTTTCCTCCAAATTGACCGGTGGAAGTGGAAGGAAGAATGGTGAATCAATACATTTAATGGATTGACTCCTAAAATTCTTTTTAATAGCGCTGTTAAAATTAGGAAGGTTCATATTAAATGAAAACCAATTAATTCGATGTGCGTTACTCACCCTCCCCATATCCTATTAATATAAACCATGGGAATGAGTGCTGGCACGACTTCACTATGGGATGAAGTTCTAGATAAGTACCTCTATACCAATCACTTGTAATATGGTACGGTTCTAGAGAATTTTGATGAGCACAATCGAAGAATGACGATTAGGAGGCGTCCGTGGAGGCTTGTTGGAGGGACGACGAACACCAACTCTATCGCAATCAGGGATGTTCTCCAACAATAATGATGTAGGGATTTATATTGTTTAATTCCAATAGATTATTGAAGCATTTTTCCTCCCCTCATGTTATCAAGCTACCAGATAGGGTGTGGGCCAAACAAACAAGGCTCAGACGCTCCACTACTTTTTTGATCATTGTGTTCCTCTCGAACGTTTAATCTGGATGGATGGAACCCAGAACAGTGGGCCAAGTAGGGAAGAGGGCGTCCCAGGTAGTCCAATAGTATTATCAAATGAAATTAAGGGACACCAGAGCTCACCCAGTTACCTATGAAATATCATTAATGCTGTCGGACCGGCGACCGACACTGGCATGTGATAGCGGCAGCCGGAGAAGACCGACCATGGAAGAGAGGGTGGCGTACCGTTATGTGTTGCCAGTGGAAGGGGGTACGGTCATAGAAGTGGTGGTCCAGTAGGTCTGATACCTTAATGTGGCCATAAAGGAAGAGATGGTATAGAGAACCATCACACACTGATGAAATTTTCTGCGACACGAAGCTACGACAATGGAGGAGGTACACACCCTTGCGGGTCCCACAGATACCAGATGGCGCCATAGGGAACCACTGATTCTCATACAGAACGGACAAGCCATTTAGTGAATATGGGGAGGTGATAACCCACATGCCAGCTAAGGTGTTCCCTAGCCACCGGGCTGCGACCCTCTATAGGTCGATTTGCGCATGCCCTACATTTCGCACCTTCAGTAGGCTGCCCCCCTCCGAGGGTTGAGCCATGTGAGCCCAACAGGTTGCACTGCCTAGGGGGGCCGAACATTTCATCTCCCAAGGGGCTGAATTCACTATAGCCTAGCACAACTAAGCATCCCAGTCTAGTATGGGCTAGGATGGGTTGACCCAAACTGGGTTGGACCGGACCCGAATCCAACCAGGTCTAGTTTTGTTTAAAGTACCATAACATGTGAACCGAGAATTCATTTGAAGAACTGTCTACGACACTGGAATCCATGGATTAAGAAGTTCCTTTTGGTATAATCCACATTAGGTTTGGATAATTTGGAGTATGGTATGTTTTGATTGAACACGAATCCAACCAGGCCCTCGAAACTAAAACGCTTATAAGTCACAGACCTGGCGTCATATTGACACGCAATCTATTTAGTTGGAACCATTACGAAATGGGTGTAATTTGGAATACTTCTTCATGGATCTTAGTGATGGATGACATGAGTCTGATCTCTTGAGGTGTAGATCCTCTAATACAATTGTTCTTTGTGTGGGAATCCAGTGGCAGGCCGTGATGTGGATGTTGGAGACAAATCGTACAGAGGTAAGTGTTGGGAGACTATGTGTTGGTCATCACATAAATATCCAATGTGGGTCAGATCCTATGTTGGTCATCATTATGTGATCTTGTGTGGGTCAGTGCATACCGATCCTGTGTGGGTCAAATATTGTGTGAGTAAGCACATTCCGATATTATGTGGGTCTAGTCCTATCTGTGTCAGTAGGGGTTAGTATCTATCAATATTTTTTGGGTTAGTCATTGTATAGACATTAGAAGTTCCTCTCGATAGAATAATATAATCTAGCATCTCGACTAATCAGATGCACTTATGTACTTTTCCAATAACTGGTTTGTGTGGGTTCTTTGACTTTGTGGTACATTCACCTTCCATGTGTTTCCTTTGTGTTACATTCACCTTCATTGTGTTACCTTCATGGTGTTTCCTTTGTGGTACTTTCTCCTTCATTGTGTGGCCTTCTTGGTATTACCATTGTGGTATTTTCACCTTTTTTTCCTTCATGGTGTTCCCTTCATGGTGTTACCATTTTGATATTCGTCCCTTGAGGATCAGTTGTGAAAATGACATGAAATATGGATCCTAATTTATTCTCCCATATAATACATGTATATTTTGATAACTTATTTATACGTATTGGCATATAACAAAGTTGTCTTGATGACTACTGCATAGTGCATTGTGATTGTGGTCATGCTTTGTGGTTTTTCCTTTGTAAAACTCTTGGAGACCTTCAGGGGTATGTAGTCTCTACAGAGTATTTTTATACTCACCCTTTCATAGCATAGGCCAGTACTTTTCTATGACTTTTGTAGATGACAAACAATGTTGATTGCGGTTAAGGGAGCCAGGATTGGACAGTCATCAATGGTGGACCATTTCACATGACGTGATGAAATGACTATTATTCATGAGTTGTACCTACCATTCAGGTAGGATACTCAGTGGATGTTACAGGAGCTGTTTTCTATTTCTGTTATACATGAACTTTCCAGTTGGGATTTTATTTAGGCCCCTTAAAATTATTTGAACTTTTTAATGCATCAATTTTCTTTATGGTTGATTCTTTTTTGGGTTCTTGGAATGTGGGTTTGTACAGGATTAAAGACAATACCTTCCTATTATTGGGATATTCCATTACAGTTCTAGTCACCAGCCATTGGCCTACGAAGGGCGGGCATCTTGTAGTCACGACACGGGCCCCGAGGGATGGGCCATGACAATGTTGTGTCAGAGGAGTCGGTTCTACCGAAAAAATAGAACTATTATATTTTCTATGTGGCAATAGTGTTATGTGTTTTGAGTGTGGTTTTTAGTTTTGAAAATCCAGTGTTGGTGTGGATGCTGATGTATCCATTCACAAGTACCCATAATTCGGATTTCCGACTCAGTTCACGAATACACAAATTGTGTGGGTTTTTTAATTTTTTTCTTATGATATCTTTGAGTCAGTTCGCTGGGTAAAACATATTGACCATGGAACACCTTTTTTCATTTCGGATGTTTCTATGTAGATATCCATCCAAGATTCCTATGAGAGTTCATGATGACGTCCAACCATGTGATGAGGCTTCTGTGCAGGGCCCTCTTACAGTGATAGTACCATTGTGTGGTGTACCAGTAGCACCACCACCCATTGCGTAGAAGATGACAGTAGCCCCCCCCCCCCCAGAAAGGGTTACATGCCGACTAAGTGGGTTTCATGAGTTTCAGTGGTAGATGACATTGAGTTTATGAGGCAATATGGATCAGCAGGAGACTAAGGACTGGCTGGAGGCTATGGGCAGATTTTTTTTGTTGGTACACCAGCTAATCTGATGGTGATCCTAGCAACCAGGATTTTCTAGGGAGAAGTTGGGAGACGGTGGAGACTGAAATTCTAGTTACATGACGAGGCGGCCCTCACCTGGGCAGACATCGAGGGAATTTTTTGGGTAGTTTTTATCCCATCCACTCTACACTAAGTGTGTATACAGGTGCTTCTGCACTTATAGAAGGGCAGCATGACCATGACTCAGAACTCAGTGAGGTTAACTAATCAAAACCGCTACTCCATAGACAATGTACTATAAACTTTTTTCATATAATGTAACATGTAGTAAGGTCTCATAAGGGAGATTTTAGAATCGATTATATCACTTAGCATTATGACCCAAGATGGGGTGCTAGAGCGATCACTTTTAGTGGAGAGCTTCCTAGATGAGAAAGCTACGATAATGAGGGATACCATCGTATGTCATGTAGTAGAGTTATTAGCAACATACAATAGAAGGATGACATAGTATCTCATGCGAGAAAGACCTTTTGGTTGACAACCTCAGGGTAAAGGGTCAGTGGTGAGGGGCTCACGGTATAGAGGATAGTAGTTGAGAGGCAAGCAGTGCTTCACATGCATTGGGTGGGGTCATATGGCTAACGATTTCCTGAACTTCTATATGGGAGTGTAGAATATGATTGATGGACTAACGAGGTAGAGTAAGAGGTACTATATAAGATGTCTATAGGGAAAAAGATGTGACAGAGGTGCTTCCCGTGCAGCAGGAGGTGGGAGGCGATTCGAGGCTGGATATTCTGCTGGGATCTTCTAGTTGTGGTGTGGAGGAAATATGATTATATCTTGGGTATGGAATGGTTATCCACAGTCCATGGTAAGATTAATTGTATTAGGC
The DNA here is from genome assembly GCA_963277665.1 of Viscum album. NCBI lineage: Eukaryota > Viridiplantae > Streptophyta > Magnoliopsida > Santalales > Viscaceae > Viscum > Viscum album. The sequence goes on along the minus strand of OY728143.1, from coordinate 851,912,040 downwards.
GCAAATAGCGGTGTTTCCGTGACGATGGGACAAGTTTTTCCTTCACCCATGAAAATGAAACCTTTCGAACACAAGAAGGACTTACCTAGAGGTTGGTGCAACCGATCACTCATTAGTTTGCTTACAATACCCTCAGACCAGTTAATGTAGAGAGTATGAGCTATCTTGTATTGGTCGACTAGTATGATGATTTCTTTCTTGATGATGTTTCTAGACTACATCCCCATAGAAAGGTGGACTTTTATAAGGACTTGTACCCTGGGACAACACCGATATCTACACCTCCATATTAGATAGCTCATGTGAAGCTTCATGAGATAGATGTAAAACTAGAGGACTTGAATAAAAATGGGTTCATAAGGCTCAGTGTTTCTCCATGGAAATCCATGATTTTGTTCGAAAATATGGAATATGGGAGTATGAGACATTGTAGGGACTATCTATGCCTCAACTAAAGGATCATGAAGAACATGTATCAACATCTGAGGATTGATATTCATTCTTATCAGTTCAAGGAATATCGATGGTTTTAAAAGATAGACCTCAGATCAGGCTATTACCGTCTTAGGGTATAATATGAGGACATACCGAAGATAGCCTACAGATGTCGGTATGGCCATTACGTATTATTGGTGTTTCCCTTCGGCATGAACAATGCTCCGACAGTGTTCATGGGGATCATGAAAAAGATCATCCAGCCATACCTTGATATCTTCATTGACATATTTATTAATGACATCTAGATATACTCAGCATCAGATTAGGAGCACACCACACACCTTCAGATAGTTATGGATATACTCCTGGAGCACCATCTTTATGGAAAGCTCTCAACATTCCAGTTCTAGTTACGGGAAGTCTAATTCTTAGGGCATGTTATCTTGGAGGCTGGAGTTATAGTTGATCAAGGAGAGAAATAGTAATTTCTTTATTGGGATCCATACCGGATTGTGAAAATGGTGTGGAGTTTCCTAGGATTTTCTATGTACTACTATAGATTTTTAAATTAATTTTCCCGAGTTGCGGCACCCTTGTCTGATTTGACAAAGAAGGGACAACCCTTTGGGTGGATAGATAGATGGCTGTACAGTTTTTTGAATATGAGGTAGAGACTGATGAGTGCCCCTATCTAGTGGCTACCATTAGACGAAATTGGGAATGCATTCTACTATGATGCATCATGGAACACAAGTGGATGTGTCATGATTCATGACTGATCATTGATCACTTATGGTTCTTGACAGCAAACACAATGACGTTGGCTGGAGTTCCTCCATGAATATGAAATTGATATAGTCTACACTCCTAGGAGGGGGAATTAGTGGTAGATTCACTTAGCAGGAGGCCTAATTTATAGCAGATGATTGAGGTGACAAAGTAGCTAGACACACTATAGATATCCATTGTGGATAGTGATGGAGAATCTTACCTCTAGTATATAACTATCACTACCCCACATCATCAGTGAGATCAAAAACCACAACATGGGTATATTTACTACATGTCTTGACATTCTCAGATATCATCAGGACAGACACCGAATAGATTTGTTGAAGGTGGGGAGCATGTAATCCTTTTCAGAGGAAGAACCATGGTACCAGTGGAGCTATGGGAGGTTGTGATGAGGGAGTTCTATACATCCCCTATGGCGGTACAACCTGGTGTGGAAAAGATATACCAGGACATTTGGAATCAGCACTGGTGTCTGGGGATAATCAAGGCAATGGCAGAGTTTGTTTCATGATTCCTCACATGCCAACATGTGGAGGATGAGCGTTATCTTCCAGTGGTCATAGACCAGCCACTAGAGGATCCAGATAGGATGTGGGAATGTATCTACATGAGCATTTAAATCGAGCTTCCATGTACGACCAGGGTACATTATTCCTTCTTTGAGATTGTAGACCGACTCAGCATGTCATCCCACTCCCTAACCATATGAGAGTAGGGATCAGTGGAGGGATTCATATGCCTCTACGTACTGGAAATTGTACGGCTTTAGGGGGTGCCATTGACGATCATCTCATATCTCAAAGAAAGTATGAACTACCTGTTTTGGATGGGATTACAGGATGTGTTTCGGACATAGCTATGATTGAGCAGCTCCATTCATCCACATATGTATGGTCAGATGGAGCAGACCACTCATACACAAGAGTACACTCTTCGTACTTGTGTCCTAGTTTATGGCCACTGTTGGGAGGAACACTATCCCTTGGTTGAGATTTCATATACAAATTAATACCACTCCACCATCAGTATGGAACCATTTGAGGCCTTTTACGGTTGACCAGGTATATCACCTCAATGCTGGATAGACCCAAGGGAGTCAAACAATTTGGGTCCCGAGATTGTATGGGCTATAAATAGAGATGGTGCAGATCATCTAGGAGTGGAAGAAGACTACACATACCAGGAATACGTCGTATGCTGATAGGAAATAGAGACCTCAGGAGTTGAAAGAGGGGAACGATGTATTATTGAGAGTCTCCCCATGATAGGGACTACATATATTTTAACTAGGAGGAAAAATATCACTGATTTTTGTCTGACCCTTTCTGGTTTTCAACAGAGTCCGCAAGGTGGCATATCAACTAGCTCTTCCCCCACAGATGCACCTAGTTCATGGCATTTTCCACTATCACAGTTGAGGATGTAGTTGAAAAGCCATCACACATCATTGACTGTGGAGATATAGTCATTGATGAAGGGGAGATGTTTTTAGATGATTCAATTGAGATTGAGGATCAATAATAGAAAGACCTACATGGATGATCGATACATCTGGTGCGCATTTTATGGAAGCACATGAACCTCCAATAGAGCACATTGGAGATGGAGGTTCAGATTCATATTAAATACCCCCATCGTATTCTTTATTATATTTTTTGTATTTTGGGGACAAAAATCCCAATGGTGGGGAAAATTTAATGACCTAGATTTTCCATGTAATTTTTTTATTATTTAAAATAATTATGAGTCTGTGAAAGTTGACGAATCATGATTCTGAGACCTGGTGTGCATGGAATTAATTTCTGAACATTTTTAAGGTAAATTTATTAAACGCACAAGAATAATTTTATAATATTTGAATCTACTATTGGATTGAAAATACAAGGGCACTGTTGAATCCGTGGGACCATGATTTTCTTATGGGAGGAATCACTTTGACTGTAGTAGGTCAGGATAAAAAGATAGATTTTTGGACATTTAAAAGAATAATAATATAAAATTTTTATTTTATTTATCTATTTTCTTTTCCTCTAATGGACAACAGGTAGTGGTGGGACAAACGATGTGTCTTGTCATTAAATAGATTGACTCCTCAAATCATTAGTAACTGTACAGTTTGAATTAATAAGGTTCTTATTAAATGAACTTTCATTAACTCACCACGTGTTAATCACCCTCCACCTCTCCTATTTATATAGATCTTGGGGAGGATTGTTGGCACAGTTCCACCAAGAGACATACATTAGGAAAGGTCCCGTTTCACTAATAATTGGATGATGGGACCTATTCTAGTGAACGGTGATGAGCACCATTCAAGAATGATGATTTGGAGGCATAGTTAAAAGCATGTTGTGAGGTGCAAAGAACATTGAATATTCCTTAATTGGGGATATTCTCAATTGATCATGAGGTAGGGATTTATCTATTTTAATTACAATATATTTTTTAATCATTTTTACTCGCATCATTTTATCACGCTAATGCGTAGGTAGTGGGGTAATCGAAAAAGGCTCGACCCTCCAATAATTTGTGGATCAGTGCATTTTTGGTGGAATTTTAATGGGGATGAATGCCATAGGGAATGGTGGGTCAAGAATTGATCAGGGAATCATAGGGAGGCCATTGGAATCTTAGGACTGAATATTGGGCCACTGGAGCTCACATGGTGACCCGCGGAAGACAGTTGATGCTGCACTGACATGACACTAGAACAACAACATCGTCGACCAGCCAATTCCGTTTCTGGCTAGGCCAATAACGCCCCGACCCTTGTAACCCAAAGTCGGTGCCTTATTATATAACATTGGCATGATCACCAGGTATCAAATCACAAAAAACCGATCAGTTTAGTAGCACGGGAAGTACTAGACACATTCATAAGTTTTACATTATATCCTGAAATAAAAACATCAACAAAATTTCGTCCCATTTTGAACATACATATATCCTTAGCAATCTCTACCGGTCAACCATAATACAATTCCTCAAATCCTAGGAAAAATAAAACATATAAAGGGGTGATCTCAGATACTCATTAAGGAAAACAATATAGTAGAATCATTCATAAACAAGCCCAAACATTTAAGATAATGTATAAGGATAAAACAAAAGACATTTAAACTTATTCCTCAACATAATTTGGAAATTATATAATAAAAAAATTCCATTTACATATTAAAATAGATATTCTACTAGTCGAATAATAACATTAAATATAAAAGGACACTTTTATAATGATGAAATGAATAATTTCAGACATCATAACCACATAGATAAGTCCTTATTCCAAAAATACATATATGATTTTGTCAAGTCCTTGTGCCAAGACACTAGTTTTTCACATTAGACCTACCAATGCATTGAGGAGCTATAGGGTGCTCCACCCATCACTTACTATGACCAATGCATTCCACATATGAAAAGGTTTAAACATAACATAAACATTTGTATTAAAACTAGAATATGAAATATCAGTACATTTTCCATAAACCATTAATGGCATAAAAATAACCCATCCATAGTTAAACATATCACAAAACCATCAATAAATTATGGAATATCTATATCATACTAAACCAGCCTCGATCAAGATTGATATCCCACAAGGATTTCAACATAGTTGAAATTGATCAGTAAAAATCATTGAGAGAAATATCCCTTTTTTCTTGAAATACTTTAAAATTCCTAGCAAGGAATTCATTTAAAAGATAATTATGAATCAAAGTGTCCCATACCACATTGAATCTTTTTAATGGAATTAACATTTTAAATCATTAATGTCCATATAAATAAATCCTTAAAACAATTTTGAAAACATGGACATTAATGAGAATGGTTTAAAGAATAAATATGTAAAAATTTAAAATGATGTTTTTTTTAAAGAAATATTAAAATAATCTATTTTGAAAAATCTTTTATGAAACATGTACTTGGATAAAAATATTTCTCATTAGAAACATACATAAAAACAACCACGTGTAATAAAGAGATTGTAAAATTAACCCTTACATTTTACTTTTCGTTGGATGGGGGTACATTTACCTAATGATAAATAGTAAAATAATAATTATTAAATTATAGATGAAATTTAAACATAAATATGATATCATATATTACCCTCTAATATTGATTTTTTAATAATATTTTAGTAGTATCATCGTTTCAGCTGTTAACTGTTTCATTTTTTTATATCCTTGTTTAAGTAATTCAAGTTTGTTATGGATTATATGTATTTGATTCCTATAAAAAATGATATTATGTTCATAAAAATTAATTTTAATCAAAAAATGAATATTATTGTTGAATTATTATTATGGGGAATGAATCTCATCTCTTTCACGGAGACAACATTTCGTATGTACGCACGAGTGACAATATAATTATATTGATGGTGAAATAATATGTAATTGGATGGTATATCGTAAATACAGAAACCATAACATGTTATATTTATTTTTTACACTAGTTATATTCATTATTATACCCGTCCAAAATAATGAAGTGTTTGAATAACAAACTACACCATGATGTGGAGACGGTAAGCATTACGTACGAATGTATGGTCACTTTTTCATTTATAAGATGGATAGAATAACGAATATGGTTGTACCATATTTATAATAACATCACACTATATATATTATAATGGTTTTATTATTTTAGAATGGAAACCAAAAATAAATAAGAAGTGGAAGAAGAAAATAATTTGAAAGATGTGATGAAATGTTTACCTCTTCTTTGAATTATTCCTATTTATTTTATCAAAAGGTCTCTTTAGGAAGTATTTGTGACCAATGGAAGGCCCCTAGGATGAATGGAGGAAATTTGGGAGGAAATTTTGGTAGGTTTGGGCCGTTTTAAAAGGCTTTATAGGTGTGAATTTAAGAGAAGGGGAAGTACCCATTTATAAGATAGGTGATGGTCACTTTTGGAAAGGCTTGAAATATTATTTTATAATAAAATAATTTTCAATTTATAATTGCTCAAATTTAATTTATGTTGAGTTTAATGTAGGTATGGGTATAGAAAATATCAAAAAATAAGGTTTATACAAGTTTAGGTCGCCATATTAACCGTATATTATAGAATTAACTCTTAGATAAATAGTTTTTCATTTACCATGTGTCGGTGTAATTTAATATTATATGGTTAATAAACATAGGATATCATGACTAGAGACCCCAAGTGGTTAATTATTAATATATATAAACTTATCTATTTCACTTTTCTGATCCTTATAAATTTAGGAATAATATATCATTATATAATTTAGTAAAGTTTTTAAAAACTCAATAATTAAAATTTTGATAATATTTAGTATTTGGTTTTTTCAAAATTAATAACAACATGATTATTTTGAAAAATAATAATTTAATCCACCCCAACATGTCATATTAAAGTATAAAATTATTTGAATTCATCAAAAGTCTCAAATTAAATTTATTTAAATATGTATAATATCAATAAATTTATTCATTCATTAATATGTTAATTACTGCATCATCATTGTGTCATAAATAAATTAAATCATCCAATGTATAAAAGCTATAAATAAAATAAAATTATGTAGGAAATTATATTATCTTTCTAATGAATATTCACTGTTGAATTTTTTTTATGTATAACCCTATATTAAAAATGGATTAGTTGTTAAACTTTGAATTTAACTCTTTTAACTCTTCTTTAAATAAAATAACAATAAATGTACTAATCTAATAAAATTGGACATAATGGGATCATATATTATTAATAAAGTTGTTTTTGGTTTAATTATCCTTATCCTATAGAAATAAGACATGTTTTAGTATATTTATTATACCATTTTTACACATAATTACTATATTTACTTTTAACCGTTGTAAATTAAAGTAAAATTATTCTATTCACCAAAAATTATTTTTATCATATTAAACCAAATTTTACATACTGATATGAATCATGTATCTTAGGTTTTTTAAATTCAACTCTCAGAATTAGTAAAATTATTTTTTATGCAAATTTGTAAATGCTCATATGAGGTGGGTAAAAGACAGTAAAAAGCTCAATAATATTTTTATATAACTAAAATTATTATAAAATGAATCCAATGAATTACATTGAAATTATATATTTATTATGTATATATTTAGACAAAAAGTAATTTTAACTAAAATAAAAAATTATTTAAATAAAAAAATTTGTTTTAACCAATAACACAGTGTTTTTCACTATTCATAAAAAATTGATTGTTTTCCGAAGAATACCAAAATGTAAACCTCAGCAAATTTCCATACAGAATTCAAAAATGAAGTCCATTTTGAAAAATAAAATTTATTAAATTTCAATAAGTGGGTATTAAAACTCATAACTGCTATTTTGATAGGTCACGATGTGTTAGAATCTCGATGTTTTGTACAGTGCAAGCTATTGAATTATTCTAAGGGAAACGCATCGTGAAAGCATAGGGTGTTACATTCTCCCCTCCTTTAAATAAATCTGTCCATGGATTTTCTATAATATTACTACATAAAATGATTATTATGGTTCTTCATCATATGTTCCTCAGTTTCCCAAGTTTCCTCTTCTATCTTATGATTTTTCCATAGATCTTTTACCAAACAAGTTGTCTGGTTTCTCATCCCTTCTTCACTAGTATCATGAATTTGGAAAATCTCTCCACAATAAGGTAGATTGAGTTGTCGTTCAATTTCCTCATAGGTGAGTACATGTGTTAGGTCAGGATTTTATTTTCTCAACAGTTATACGTGGAAGAAAAAATGAACTTTGGAGAGACATGGAGGCATTACCAAACAATAAGCTAAAACTCTATTTAATTCATGAATTTATAAATGTAAAATGTACCTTGGACTCAATTTACCCTCCTTAATAAAACATAAAACACCATTCCATGGAGATACATTCAAGAAACCATGGTCTTCTACCTGAAATTTCAAATCATTCCATTGGTTATAGGCATAACCATTTTTCCTATATTGGTATTTTTTATGTGGGTTTGGAAACCCTTTATCATTTTCATTATTTACTCAACATGTTTTAGGTCTATCAGTTTAATTTCATGAACATCATTCCAACATGTTGGTGTGGGAAATCTCTTTCAATATATCGCTTCATATGGTGCCATCTGAATACTTGAATAGAAATTATTATTATTGGAAAATAATTCATGAGGTAGATATTGATCCCACATAACATGAATTTCAAGTGAGAATGTATCAACATATCTTATAATGTTTTAATAGTCCATTGTGATTGTCCTTCATATTGATGGTGGTAGGCAGTGCTTAACCGAATTTCGATATCTAGGACCATCTATAGAATTTTCCAGAATCTGGTTGTAAAATGGGGATCACGATCAGAAACAATCGATAGTGGTAATCCATGAAGTCTTAAAACATCATTAATATATAGTCATTCCATAATTTGAAGTGCTAAATCTTCTCTTATAGCATTAAAATGTGCTGACTTGGTAAGACAATCAAAAATAACAAATATTTCATCATTCATTCTAGGAGTCCTTGGTAGCCCCATGACAAGTCCAATCATAATATTATCCCATTTCCACTCAGGTATGAGATGTGGTTTCTTGACTCCTCCAGGTTATTCCCTTCCATCATTCACTTATTGATAATCAATGAATATTGACATAAAAACATAAATCTCTCCCGTCATATTGTCCCACCAAAAAAGTTCCCTCAAATATTTATACATCTTGGTTCTCCCATGGTGTATTGAGAAATTGGAGGTATGAGCATCAACCTATATTTACCATTTTATATTAGGTATATCGAGAACACAATATCTATTCCCAAATATCAAAATTCCATCTTCATATATGAAGTCACTCAATCCCCCATTATTCACAACATTAATCTTCTTTTGAACCTCTTTATCATCAGTCTGAGAACACTTTATTCTTTCTTGTAAAGATGGTTTAGAAACCATTTGAAAAAATTTACATGTTTCCCCTTCCATGGTCATTCCCATATATATTTTTACTATATCCATAAAAATAGGATCCCTTTCCTCTCTCATCTTGTTCAAAACACCATTATTGTTTCTACTAAAATCATCTAACACCTTATTTTCCTTATTAGGGTGGTAGTGTTTTGTGAAATCATAATCATTATGGAGTAAAATAAATCTTCTTTGCCTCATTTTGAGTTCTTATTTCTGAGAAAATATTCTTCAAACTATGATGATTAGTATAAATATCGCATTTTTTACTATAGTGATATTGTATCCATATTTTTATAGTAATGATTACAACTACTAACTCAAGATCTTGTGTATGATAATTTTTCTCATTAATTTTATGTTGTCGTGATGTATAGGAAATGACTCAATCATTCTTCATAAGGACACAATCATGTCCTTTCTTTGAAGCATCACTAAAAATAACAAACCCATCACTCCCTGATGGTAGATTCATGATATGAGCATTAACTAATCATCTTTATAGTTCTCCAAATCATTCATCACACTACCTTTTTCAATGAAATTTAACCTCTTTACGTGTGATCATGGTTAATGGGTTATCCAACAGGGAAAAATTCTAGAATAAATGTCAATAATAACCTGCAAAACCAATAAAACAGTGTACCTCAGTTATACTCATCGATGGTGGAAATTATTGGATTACCTTTGTCTTTGAAGTATCAATATATATTCCATATATAGTGACAATATGGCCATGAAATGATATTTCATGAATCTAGAATTCATACTTTCTAATGATCCCATATAATTCATTTCTTCAATGAATATTTAGAATAATGCGCACAATATTTTCATGATGTTTGTAGAGTTTGGAGTATAAAAAGATATCATCAATAAATACCACTAAAAATTCATCATGATATTACATGAAAACTCTATTCATTAGATCCATGATGTGATAGGGTTCATTAGTCAATATAAAATGGATTACTATAAACTCGTAATGCTTGTACCTGGTTCGAAATTCTATCTTTTGAATGTCATCCTTCTTCACTCGTAACTGATGATATCTAGATTTAATTCCATTCCTTGAAAAATATTGAGCTCTATGGATCATGTTGAATGAATCATAAATGTGAGGTAGGGGATACATGTTCTTTATTGTTATAGCATTAATCTACCTGTAGTCAACATACAACCTCATAGATCCATCATTCATTTTAACAAAAATGATAGGGGATCCCAATGGAGAAACACTTGGGAAAATAAATACCTTATAACTCAATTCGACTAGTTTTTTCAATAGATCAACTAATTCCACAGTGGAACATCAATAATGGGTCATCAATATGTGCCTAGAATGAGGAATTAAATCAATGGAAAACTCAATTTCTCATTTTGAAGGATTTTTAGGTAAATCTTATGGAAACACGTCAACATATTCCTGCACGATATTTTTTTCTTCTATTAGAACATTCTTTTCCTCACCCATTGTTATTTCATTCTCTTCATTTACAATAATTGAATTTTGAATATCTACTGGGGGATCTTGATAAGAATCTGGTGATGACATTTCTTCTCTCATGATAAGGTACTTCTTATCATCATTGAAAACCGCAACCTCCTTCTTCTTACAATAAATTTTCACATCATGGTCCAAAATCCAATATATTCTGAGGATTATATCAAATTCAATCATGGGTATGACAATGAGATTAGTAGTAAATGAACATTTATATTCCCTAATGGGAACTGATTCAAAAAATATTGTTGTTACAATATTTCCCTTAGGATTTTTTACTGACAACTCCCTTGTTATATCGAATTGAAAATGTCTAATTTTCATAGAAAATAGGGAAGATATTAAACAATTTGATGATCAAGAATCAAATAAAGCATTGGCTGAACATGATGAAATAATTAAATTTCCTTCAACCACATCTTTCAGAGATTTATCCTCAACAGTAGTGAGAACATAATCTTGGACTTTCTTCTTTGGTTTTTTTGTATAAGTTCCCTTGGTAGTTTGGATATTCATTTCCATAATTCCAATTTTCTATAAAATTTTAGCATTTAACATTGACAACCTCTTTCTTCCCCTAGAAATCACGACCTTGGAGGCCTTTTACCACAATATGGATATTGTAAATTTCCCTTCATCCCCTTATATCCATTTTTAGAGTGGTCAATAGATCACTTTTTCTCTTGGTTTTCTTTAATGTCATAATACGTATAGAATTACTTTTCTATATTAGTAGCACATGATGAAATATCTTTGTATGATGAGAAGGATTGTGATACTAATGCTCGATGGATAAATGGTTTTATCCCATCAAATAATAGATCAATATTACTCATTGGGTTAAATATATTATCGGATGCATGCCTTGTTTTCCTTGTAATGATAGCCTCATACTTTGCGACATTATCATCCTCGTTTTTCCTCAGTATCAGAAATTGTATTTCAATATCTGGTCGATGGTGACGAGGAATGTATTTCACCACTAAAATCACTTAAAACTCCCTCTATTCCATGTTAAATTCCTCTTCAACTTCATTTTTTTGGATTAATGACCTCCATTGATCTGCATCTCCAGTGAGGCAATAAACTGAAATGCAAACTTTTTCCCTTTCGCTACTCCCAAATGAATGAAATATTTTTTCAAAGTATTTTATCCATTTCTCAGATACTAATAGATTTTTACTCCCATTGAATGTTAGTGTTTGTTGCATCATTTTTTGGTGTAACATTGTCCTTCACGTTGTAGATTATGGTGCTTTATATGGGTAAGGATATAATTCATATCCTGAGTGAGTTGTCCTAGTATAGTGATAAGTTGATCAACACTAGTTGATTCCCCGGCTCCACTATAATTATCTTGAGTATGAGGTAAATACCTCTATGTATTACAAGAATTGATACAACTTCCCTTCCATCCATAATGCACCATTTCTAAAAAATGATATACAATATATAATTTTATTAATCGCAATATATAATTCCAAACATGTATAACACTAAAAATAAATTGAACAGTTTATGGATAGAATCTATAATCATTAAAATGTTTTCCTTAAGGATGTATATAGAAATAAACCCTTCATTATCATTTTATAGAAAATGAGAATTATCCTAAGAATATCCCCCAAGTTTGTCGTAACCAATAGTACAGTAAGGCCTATTGTCATGCATAAATGTCCATTCGATTCTAGTTCAAATTGGTGTTTTCGGATTTTACCACTAGGTACATCTCTTCCTGAGCCGCTTCTACCTACTCGTATCTAGATAGGGTTGTATTGAATGGAAAAATCACAAAATCTATACAGTTCTAAAATTCTAGGAAGTTCTTATATACTAATCCACAAAGACTATATTAGGGTAATGTTCTCTAATCAATGTTTTTCTAAATCTATCTTCCAAGGTATGTACTATACATCCTCTGATAAAAACTGTAACACCCTGACACCAGTTACCTAGAGTCATTGCATTGTTATATAACATTGTCATGATCAGAAGGGATCAAATCCTAAAAGACTGATCAATTTATTAGCATTTTAAGTACTAGAGACATTCATAAGTTTTACAATAAATCATGAAATAAAAACATCAACAACATTTTTCCCCTTTTAAACACACTTATGTCCTTATCCAATTACTAAAGGTCAACCATAAAATAATTCTTCATATCATGGGAAAAATAAAACATTGAAAGGGTGATCATAGATGATCAGAATGAAAAAAATATAGCAGAAACATTCATAAATAAGAAAATAAATTAAGGCAATGTATAAGACTAAAACAAAATCCTTTAAAACATAAAATTCAGCATAATTTGGCTAATATAAATCAAATAATTCCATTTACCTATTCACATGGATATTCTAGTAGACGAATAATCACATGAAATATAAATAGGCACTTTCATAATGATTGAATTCAAAATATATAATTCATTAACTCATAGTCCAAACCTTGTGCCATGAATAGAATTAAGATTTTTTCAAGGCCTTGTGTCAAGTCACTAGTTTGTCTCATGATACCAACTGATGAATCGAGGAGCAATTTCAAACTCCACCATTCACTTACTAAGTCGAATGAATATCTCATATGAAAAGGTTTAAACATTATATAATCATTCCTATTAAAAATAGTATACGAAATGTGAATACATTATCCATAAACCATGAATTGTATAAAAAAAACATCCACAATCAAACATATAAGAAAACTTTTAATTCAATATGGAATATTTTTATCATTATAAATCACCCTCAATGAAGAATATTATCATGTAATGGATGTTGGCATAATTTAAATTGATTAGTAAGAATATTTTAGATAAATATCCCTTTTTCCTAAAATAATTTAAAATTCATATAATGAAATCCCTTTAAATTATAGTTTTAAATTAAAGTGTCCCATTTCACTTTGAAACATTTTAAATGAATTAATATTTTAAAACATTGATGTCCATACAAATAAATCTGTAAAACCATTTTGAAAACATGGACATTAATGAGAATGATTTTGGAGAACAAATCATTAAAACATTTAAAATGATGTTTTAGTAAAAATTCCCTTAAATTGAATCAATTTAAAAACTCTTTTATGAAACATGTACATGGATAATAAATATTTCCCAGTATATACTTACATAAAAACAACCTCGGATAATAAAGAAATATTGAAATTAACCCTTACCTTGTACTTTTCCTTTGTCGAGGGTATATTTTCCACTTGTATAATATTTAAATCATTTTTAATAAATTATATAAGAACCATATATGTAAATATGATATCATATATGACCCTATAATATTACTTTGTTAACAATATTTTAGTAGTATCATCATTTTGGGTGTTAACTGATTCATTTTCCTTAATTTTCTTGGTTACGTAATCCATGATTGTAATCTATATGATGTACTTTATTCATATACAGAATGATATTATGTTCATAAAAATTATTTTTAATCATAATATTAAAATTATTCTTTAATTATTATGATGACGAATGAATCTCATCGTGTTCATGGAGACGGTAATCCATACGAATGCACGAGCAACAATATCATTTTATTGACAGTGAAATAGTATGTAATTGGACGGTATATCATATATAAAGAATAATTAAATTGTTATATTTTTTATTTAAATAATTTCTATTCATTATTATACCCATCCTAAATAATGTAGTGTTTGAATAAGAAACCATAGCACGATGTGGAGAAGGTAATCCATACGTACACACATATGGTGACATTGTCACTTATAGGATAGATAGAATAACGAATATGGTTATTCCATATTTATAATAACATCATTGTATATATAATATTCTATTGTTATTATTTTATAATGTAAACAACAATGAATGTGGAAGTGGAAGAAGAAATGAACTTGAATGTGGTGATGAAATATTTACCTATTCTTTGGGTTCTTCATATTGATTGGATCAAAAGGGCTCCATAATATGGCATTTTGACCAAAAAGAAGGCCTATATGATGATGGTAGTAATGAGGGGAGGATATTTGTGAAGTTTTTATCTGAGCCAAATTGATTTGGAGGTGTGAAATTAATAGAAGGTGAAGTACACTTTTATAAGAGCGGTGAGGGTCACTTTACGAAAATCTTGAAATATTATTTTATAATATAATCATATTTGGTTTCTAATGGATCCAAACTAATTTATTTAGATTATATGGTTGGTATGGGACTAAAACCACTAATCCAATAGCTTTTATACATATTTAGGTCACCATATTACCCTCATCATTTAGATTTAACTCTTAGTTAAATAGTTTTTCATTTATCACGTATCATTGAATTTTTATATTATATGGTAAATAAACATACTAAAACAATCCAAAAGATCCCCAAGTGGTTAATTATTAATATATATAATATTATCTACGTCATTTGGCTGATACATATATTTTTTGGAATATTATATCAATTAACAATATAGTATTTGGTTTAAAAACACAATTATGTCAATTTTGATACTATTTAGTATTTGGTTTTTGGGAAAATCATAGGAAAATGATTAAATAGAAACATATTTATTTAAACCACCCTAAAATGTCATATTATCCTTGAAAATTACTTTAATTATTCAAAAGTCTCAATTTATATTTATTTGGATATTTATAATATCATTTATTTTAATCATTCATTAATAATGTAATTATTGAATCATCATTGTGTCATAAATAAATTAAATTATATAATGTCTAAAATTTATAAATTAAATTACATTATATAGGAAATCATTTTATATTTATAATGAATATTTATAGTTGAATTTATCTTATGAATATCTCTATATTGAAAATGGTATATTTATTACACTTTTAATTTAACTCTTTTAACTCTACTTTAAATAAAAGAATTTTAAATATCCAAATCTAAACCATGTTGACCAAATATGGACATATTGTTTTTTATAAGGTTGATTTTGGTCAAATTACACTTATCCAAAAGAATTATCACATGTTTTAGGGTAATTATGATATCATTTTTACCCTTATTTACCCTATTTACTATTAATTGTGGTAAATAAAAGTGAAAAGTTACTATTCACCAAAAATTGTTTTCATCTTATTGATCCACATTTATTTACTAATATCAGTTGCATCTCTTAGATTTTTTAAATTCAACTAACAGAAGTAGTAAAATTATCTTTGATGTGAAATTAGCAAATGCTCCTAGGATTTGGGTAAAAGAAGGTAAAAATTTCAATAATATTTTTCTATATTTAAACATATTATAAAATGACTCTAATGAATTAAATTGAACCTATATAGGTATTACGTATCTATTTTGACAAAAAATAAAAATAAATAAAATAAATAATTATTTAAATAAAAAATTCTGTATTAACCAATAATGTAGTGGTTTTCACAATTAATCAAAATTAGAATGTTTTTAGAAAAATATCAAAAAATTTACATAAGCTAATTTCGATAGTCAGAATTCAAAAATAATTTCCATTCTGGTAAATAAAATTTATAAAATATTAAAATGTTGGTATTACTATTCATAATAGCTAGTTTGATAGATCGTAGTGTGTTAGAATCTCGAAGTTGCGTACAATGAAAGATATTGAAATATTCAAAGAGAACTGTATCATAGATGCTTGGGGTTTTATAGGTCCAAGTTGAACCATACCAGGTTGGATAGGACTAGGACCCAACCAGGCCTAGTTTCTCTTAAAGGACCATAACATATGAACCGGGTGTCCGTTTGACAAACTGTATGCTGCGTTGAGATCCTTGGAGCAAGACAATCATTTTGGAATACTCCACATGAGGTTTGGATAACGTTGGAGTATGTCTAGGATGGATTAAACTAGAATCAAACTGGGGCCTCAAAACTAAAACGATTATAAGTCACAGACAGTCCGTCCAATTGAGGTGTCTTCTAGTACGTTGGAACTATTACGACATGGTAGTCCATTGGAATAATTATTCATGGAGCATCATAGAGGTTGAGGTGAAACGAAGGCCACGAGGATTGGATCCTCTTGGAATCAACCGTGCTTAGTGTGTGTATCCAGTGGCTGGTACTGAGGCCGAGGTTGGAGATAGATCATACGGAGGTCAGTACTGAGTGATCCTGGGGGGGGGGGGTCAGAATTTACATATCCTATATTATTCAGATCCTAAATGTGTCAACGCCAATAGATCCTATGTTGGTCAGCACATACCGATCCGGTGTGTGTTAGATCCTCTATGGTTAGTGCATATAGATCATGTGTGTGTCAACTCCCCTGTGGGACAGTTCATACCGATCTTATGTGGGTCGGATCCTATGTGGGTTGATCTTATGTGGGTCAGCATGGGTTGGTATCTATCGATATTCTGTGGGTCACACTCTATATGGATAACAATTGTGCCTCTCAGTAGAATATGATGATCTAGCTTCTTGAATAACCATCTACTCTTCTATGCATTACTAATAACTAGTTTGAGCCGAGTATTTACTTTTATGGTACATTCATATTCATAGTGTTACCGGCATGGTTTTTCCTTTGTGGTACATTGACCATCATTTTGTTACTTTCGTGGTGATACATTTGTGGTACTTCCACGTTCTTGGTGTTTCCTTCATAGTGTTACCGTTGTGGAAGTTTCAACTTTGTGGTGTTTCTTTTGGGGTGTTACCTTGGTGCTATTACCTTTGTGGTATTCTTCCCACGTGGATCAGTTGTGAAAATGACATAAAATATGGATCCTTTTGTTTACTCATGCTTGAGATGAGTATATTTTGATAACATATGTATATGTATGGGAATATACTTATGTAAATTTAATGAATACTTCTTTGTGCATTGTGATTGAGGTCTGGATTTGTGGTTTTCCTTTGTAAAACTCTGGGAGACCTTAGAGGGTTTCCTGTGTTGTACCTACACTTCATGTAGGATCCTCAGTGGATGTTCCATGAGCTGTTTTGTAATTCAGTGGTACTTGTACTTTAATGTTGGGATTGTATTCAGACCCCATTACTTTTAGTACATATTTTACTATAGTAGTTTACTTCATGGTTGCTTTTTATTGTGTTCATGGATTGTGTTTTTGTATAGGTTTTAAGGCAATGTCATCCCGTTATAGTGATTACCGTTTCCAGTGCATGTAGCCAGCCCCTGGCCTAGGGAACGTGGGGTTGGGGTATTCACATCACGTGCCACGAGGGATGCGGCGTGACATTTCATCCATGGGATATTTCTTATGATCCTAAAATATTATTCATTATTTTCATCATTTTATCTACAAGACCATTATACCACTAGGATTCATAAATATTTATCCCATAATAATGGGAATAATGGAAAATCTCCTCATACCTATCAATGTTTAGGATCAACAAGGGAATATATACACTCATCTGTATTCCACTAAATATGTTATCCACCTTGATTTCATTGTTCATCATAAATATAAAAGGCATATCCATATATCCTAGTCAATTATTATGTGTACACCTTAAGAGACGCATATTCCAATTTGTATAGTGTAAGGAACTCAATATACATTATCAGATGAAGTGTTTGGGGAAAATACATAATGGAAAATATTTTCTTCATTCCTTCTTATACCTTGGAATACATTTGTTATTTTGAATTCATGTTCATGATTAGTGTCTATAAAAAACATTAAATCTATTACACATTAATTTATTATTTATTATATAATATGACACATAATTAAATTGTGAATAACGATATTCCACTTGTCTTAGAAAATTATATACATTAAATAAAAAGTTTAATTTGGGGTAACTCACTATTATCACAAAATTCTATAATATGATCCTTATATTATATCATATTTGAAATGATAAGGCATATCCTATGGAAATACATAATAAAAGGGAGGGATATAAATCCCATTAAAGGAATAAAAAATGTTTATGGTGATTAAATTATTTCATGGTTGAGATTAGTAAATAAAATAGTATATAAAAAGTTTTTAAATCATAATCATAAACAAGGAGGAATGATATTAAATGAAAATATAAAGGCATCAAGCGAGAGTGTATGAACCTTTAAACATGACATCAAAGACATAGTTCACAAATAACTTCCACGAAATCATAAAATAGTGGAAATTTAATGATATGGATTTAGTTCACTACATAATCCCTTGAATGATATATTATGACATTAAAACATTACCCAATGCATTGGAGTGCATAATAATTTCACGCGCACCTGTCACACCCAGATAATGTAAATGCATAAATGTTCTACAGAGGTTCTTATCTCATCAAATTGTATTCCAAAATAATTGAATGTGTGATAAATATATATAATTAAAAAATAAAATATTTATATTTCATAAATTTGAACACCCTTGACAGGAAATGGGTATGAGTATTCACTATACAATAGCATTTCTTGAAAAAACACTTTGACATTTTAGTACATATATAGAAGTTGTTAATGATTCATAAAAAAGTATTAGGATGGATAAATGATAATATAATAATTTATAAATCAAAAGGAATGTGACATGTACATGGAAAAATAAATCACAACTTTAGGAATTAGAAATAAATAATATAATAAAATAATGATTTTTGAATAAATAGGAAAAGGATTGAGTCACATACCTTGAAAGGGTGATAACAAATCTTGTGAGGAACATCTTGATTGATTGGGAAAAACATGGGATGACTGTATAGAGAGGATGTAGGAGAATGAATGTTCTCCCATTATTTTGAGTTTAGATTAATGAAAATTTGGGTGTGTTTATATTGGAAAATTGAGTATAGTTATTTATTATTTCCCAAACACATTCTTTGGACTATAAATAAAATTGTAATCAAAACTAAAAACCATTACATGGTTTTTTAATACATTTCTTGAAAATATACATGTTTTTAATTATATTAAATGTATTTTTTATTAACTAATTAGAATACCACTTTTTGTGATGTGTAATGGATTCATGATCACAGTGAAATTATTTTAAATCGTAAAATATAATATTGGATTTGGAGAATTCAGAAATGATTTATAAAATTTATCAAATAACATAATGAAAGATTATTATAAAAATTAAACATATTTTTGTTCATTTATACTTTTATTTATTTATTATACCACTTTTGGTTCTTTATGATGTCATAAAACCAACCATTAATTTATACAGTTTTTAATTTATACCTGATATTTTGAATTTCTTAAAAAATAATAAAAAATTTTACTATTAAATAATTTTAACTAGATAATTAAAGATATAATATTTATGTAAAAAAATTCATAAATATATCAATTTTAAATTTAAATTTATAATAAAAAATTAATGGGAAATTTTGGGGTTTTTATAATTATAGTTTCAGAAGCCTTATAAAAATTGTGTCTCATATCATAAAAATTGTATTTAAATTTATATTTAATAATTATTATTTAATATTTTATTAAACTATTTTTTATTTCAAAAATCCATTAATTCATCAAAATATGTGTCTTAATTGAAATTATGTACTACCCAAAAATATAATTTTTGTTTTATCGAATAAAAATAAAATTAATTTATAAATTAAGAATAACAAGAAGTAACTATAATTATTATCATACTTAAACTAAAATATAAATAATCTAATTTTTTGGTTCATGATATATTTCCCTTCGTTAAACTGACATCGTCCCTTTCAATTATTTGTTTGGGGTGAGATTTTCTTATGGTGGTTCGACATACATGATTTGGGTCTTGAACTTTAATACCTGGAATTTTCATGAAAAACGTTTTTATTTTGATTTAGTTATTGAATTTCATATTTGAAATTTTTAAGGGGAAATGTAATGTGATTTTATCTCCCTTTAAGCTACAATAAATGTTCTTCACTATGTATAATCCTACTGGTTGATCCCATCACACCCTTTTTTAGTGCTAAATAGATTTATAAGAAAACTATCACAATAATAATAGTATGATCATTGTCAAATAGTTATATTATCAATGATTGGATTTGTAATGGTCTATTAGAATTTATATAATATTATAAAACCAAATTAGTAAATATGTTATTAATAACCATAAAAAATAATGAAATTTAGTTAAACATTAAAGAGAATTATATTTATATAATTATTGGTTGTTACAATCTTCCCTGCCACATAAATTTCGCACATAAATTTTTAATTTCATAGAAAAAAATAGATGAGGATAATTCTATTTCATCGCATCCTTCATTTCCCACATTGATTTTAAAAACATATGGATTCTCCATAGCATATTCTCTAGGTCAATTTTCTTCAATCATAGAACAATATCTCTATAATATATTATCATCATCAATAGCCTTAATATAGTTGATCATTTTCCAATTGTATATTATATAGAATCAGAACATATCAAGGGTATGGTATGTACATCAAAAATTCAGATTAAAGGAACACATCACATTGTAGATACTGTTTATATGGGAGTGATTGTCGATATTCCACCTTTCCAATGCGATCAAGGATCTAAAAAAGACTTTAATATCTGGAAATAAGATTTCCTTTCATCCCAAATCACATGAATATATTCCATAGAGACATGTGGAGTAATACCTTATCTCTAGCCTCAAACTCCTTGTATTTTTTACGATTGTTATCATGGATATTCGGTAGACTATGAAAAACCTTGATGCGTAGTTGAATTGTTTGACCATTTCCACCATTTATCTAACCATTTTAGAGCCAATAAGTTTTTGTTCAACAACTATATCTATCATATAGGTGTTCTACACGTCATACCATTAATGCATTAATAATGTACCGTTTGATGCATGATTATAGACCATTAATGTAAAAGAATTTTACCAGAGGAATATGTTGACCCCATTTTCCCTTAAATACTATTGATCATTCTATCAATATATCCTTTAGTGTTTGGATAGTCTCCTCATGTAGGCCATTAGATTGAGTGTGATAAGTTGTTCTAATTTATTACACATATTTTAGATCATGTTTGTGTCTTCTACAAGATAATGAAGATAAATCTTGGATCACAATAAGATATAATATATTGGGGATGTCAATTCATCCTAGCCACATATCTCATTTATATCCTTGTATTATGATAAGGTGAATTGTACTATTATATTGAAATTATGTGAGAATACATTGTAAGATGATCTCCCAAAACCAATATATAATTATTTACTCTCAAAGTATTCAGAATACAAATGACAATTTTCGTGGTAATGTTATTCTATTTTCATGTTTTATGGGTAATGGTTTCAACACCCCCAATTTTTTTCCATTCATAATTCATTTGATGACAAATAACAACCCTTAATAAATAAACTATTATCTCATTATTCATATTTTTCCACAAATATTTCCCTTAGAGATTTTAAGAAATATTGTTTCTATCTACAAGGATATAAGAGGCAGAGCTATTTCTATCATATAACACATCAATTTTAAACTCATCGGTTGGTGGTACAAATAATAGTGACCCAAATAATACAATATTTTTTAATTAAAATTGAACATTAAGTATTTCCATATTATTATTTAATCCACATTAATATGTATTTCCCCATCAACTCTTTGAGAACCATTCATTTTTTCCCTAATTGAGAGTTGAAAAATTATTTCTGAAATGATTGATGATCCTCCTTCCATTATGATTATCATATCCATATTTTTCATGTTTATAAATATTGTACCCTTTTTATTTATCAAAAATGATAAATTTTCTAGATATTCTATGATTAAATTTTTATCCACATTATTTACATTCACATCATTTTAGGGTATTGAGAATCTATAATCAGTAATTAGATCTTAAAAAACCTCAATTTCACATATTCAACTTCATACATGTGATAATATACTTGTGGCTCGTATATTCACATATATTTTACACTTGTCACAAAATAGATAATTCTACAAGATTAACTATGTGATTATCAATACGACAGAATCCAAATTTTTCATTGGGTATAAATATTCCTAGAAATTACATTTTCTTATGGCATAGAATACAAAATTTTAATTCTGAATTAACATGTATCCTAATTCCATCATTAAAGAATAATTTTACACCATATTAAATTCCCAAATTGTGTGTATCATAAGTATATGTCATGTTATAAAGTTATCATTCAAATCCTTGAAAATTTGTCCCACTTATTACTATAAAAACAGAACTCCCATTAATTTAATCTTATTTAAAGGTTTTGATAGTCATGATAACTTTATCATGAATCTATGATATTTCCCATATAACCTAATGAAACTACAGATGTCTATCATAAATGCTTGCCTCATCCATCCATCAATTTCATCTATCTTTTATGTATCCAATAATATCCAATTACATGTGATAATATTATCCAATAATGACACATCAATCAACCAAAAATCCAATTTGTTATACATTTTATAAATAATTTTTTATGGTATTTGGTACAGTTCCAAAAATATATGACTTCTCGTACAATTATTTACATTATATTAGAATAACATTAGTAATTACCGACAAAGTTCTGTCTAGGTATCCTTAAATAATATATTCATAAAATCCATAAATATTTTAGTGAAATAGAGAGTATAAATGGAATCACTATGAACTCATAGAGCCCATATATTTTATGGAATGTAGTATTGGGGATATACATAATATTCACCCATACATGATAATACCAAGAAAAAGGTCCACCTTGGATAAATATTGGGATCTACATATTTGATTGAAAATGTCAACAATATATGGGATATGATACAATATCATTATCGAGTTCTTTTCCAACTCGTGATAATTAATGAAATGGTTCATTGAACCACCCTTCTTCTTAAATAAGTCGATTGGTTCACCCCAAGGTGATATAGTTTTTCATATTAAACCTTTTTCTATATCTCCTATATTTGTTTTTAGGATCCCCATGATCCACAAAATCCATTCTATGTGGATTTTTAATATTTTTAAATCCCCATGTATATTCTTGATTGAGAATTCATCCTCTTTACTAGGAGTAAGTCCATGAAGTTCTTATATAAAATCGTTATTGTATTCTCTGAAATGGGCATGTCGTCATGTATGATCTCTTACTTATAATAAATCATTTTATCTAGATACACTTTCTTGTAGGAAAATAATATTGAATATTTATGTTTTGGGGAAAATAGATTTATTATTCTTATTTATCATCTTTATAATTAGGGTGTGATTGATGATATAGAGATTAATATCCATATCAATGAAATTTCTGTGGGATCTATTTATGTAAATTTAATCCAAACAGGAAATTAAATCAAATTCCATAGTTATAGTATATCAAGGATCATGGGGAAATTTACCCAATAATTTTAGGAAAGATATGAGTTATATACTTGTGATGAAATAATTCCCCTTTTTACATTTTCACCCAAAACACTACTTCCATTAACTGTGTAGGAGTTTGAAAAATTCTATTATACATGAAAGTTATCATGGAATTCATAGGAAAGGATAAAAAATTATATTTTCTATTCATGATTTAATAAATAGAATAAAAATTTCCACATTGGCGGCAGGTTCATCCTTTGAGGTTTTAATTTTATAATCTCTCCCATTTTTCAATGTAGTTTTTTGTAAATGATTATCTCTGAACACCATTGGCATAGTTCATTGGTTTTAAAAGTCTCTATATTTATTTTAATTTAATTAATGAAAATCAACATGCTGGTTGTCTATGTAATTAGTCTATTCCAATACATTGGAGGGTTTCTCTCATATGTAATTTCTAACTAAGATCCCTTATTTACCATAACGAAACCATTTTCTCTCCCCCTCTAAGAAATTAATGGGGTGATTCTTACAACAATTTTGAAAATTATGGTGTTTTAATGATTTACCACAATTAGATTTCTCCCTCACACTAATAAAATTAAACTCTACTATCCACTTATTATCCCCATGGTTACATAGAGATAATTCGATGTATATTTCATTATTGATGGTACATTAGATAGAATCCTAATAACTATCACTGTATTTGATCATAAAGGATTTTTTGTTTTAGATTTTACCCACCATAGAATCGAAATAAATTATATTTAATTTTAATGATAATTATTGTGGTGTATCATGAAATATCATGAATTATTACTCATCAACGATGATGAATTAATCATTTTTTCTCAATATAATGAAAATTTATTTCTATATTATGTCGTAGAGGGTGATGTAAATATTCTATGAAATTAAAATTTCTAAATTTCTTCAACCCCTTTAGTCAGATCTCTTCCACATGCTCCATATTCTTGATCAATGTAAAAAACATGTCATATTATCCCTATAATTTAAGAATATAGGTTATAAAATTATTTTTCATTGAACATTTAATGATATATAAGATCATGGTAATTTATTGGATCTACTATTTTATGATTAAGTTATATGATGATCTATTTAATGTTTGATGGATTTTTTTTCATAATATTCATTATTGCTGATAGTTATTGATCTTTGGGATTTGGGATTTATCCATGATTCATGTTTCTATTCAATACATTATTCATCAAAAAGTTTGTCATCACATTTTCTTTATTAGTCCTCAAATTGGGTTATGTATCGCATTTGGGAAGTAATCACATTTCAATTCACATTTGTTTTTTACATGATTCATCCATGTTCAGACCATTGGATAGAATAAATGGAAAATTAGATATGAGTATTTTGGAAATTTTTTAGTGATAAACATGAATAAAACTCATTTTTTCATATATTATAAATAAAATTCAATCCCATCACTTATGATCTTATAGAATTCCATTTACCATATCAATGATACATTTTCTAAAATAAACACTTATGAATTTTTTTTCCATTTACTTAATAAAGGTGATACTTCTATTTTTAATTTTCAAATATATATACAGTGTGAATGTCAATCTATCTCTGAAGTAAGGACTATTATCATGATCCACGACACAATCATGTCTAGAGTGATGTGGTGTTTTTATGTTTTAAAATTATATGCATTAATGCTATATACACATCTACTTTTAGTATGCAGATAATGATATATTATCTTGGAAAACACATAATCAATACTCTAATAAAATTTAGGGATGTTTTTTTATGTTTATTATTATACCCAATTCTTACTCTATGGTTTTCTAATCTAAATACCAAAATAACTAAACATTCATTTGATAATAACAACAAACACAATTTTTAATATTTCACAAACATTAGTGATTCATTATGTACAGTTATAGATAATACTACTTATAAGATCAATATGTCTTATTTAATTGGATAATTAGATACATTAAATAACTACATAAAATTTTGGTTACGTCACCATTATTAAAAACCTTAAGAACATGCTCATAATATTCTATTGTACATAAAATATAGTATCCTTGGTTTTTATTATGTAAACCATTCTTGATGCTTTTAGTGGTTTTAAATTCAATAGTGATGAATGGGTGAGTTGGGAGAACTTGGAATGATGTTTTGAAGCAAAGGGGTAGTCGCGCGGGTGGCACACGGTTTGTCCAAACCCTGTGGCGAAACCATGCACAGTGAGTCTTGGAGGCAGTGGCCTCCAAACAGTTGGCGCATGACTTGTCTAACCATGTGTCCAAACCATGCGAGAAGGGTGACTGAGGCAGTAGTTAATGTATGGTTAGTGCACGGTTTTTCAAACCGTGTGAACTAACCATGCATCCACTTAAACGAGATCATATAAAGGTGGATATCACACATTTTTTCCATAATGTATCTCGTTTTTTCTCTTAATAGGTCCTAAATCAGGATTATGGTCCTCCTAAGGTCAAGGAGGGTTCTCCCAATGTTAATGATGCGATACGAAGGCTTCTCATAGCGAATCGAATCTAGATTCTTGAGGTATGTGATCGTTTGTGTTCGATTTCAAAGATCTACATAGATCTACTTCTCCCTTTCTATCGGTTTCATAGATCAACCCTCGTTATGGGTAGATCTAATTGTGTGGAGGAAAAATATGATGAGATTTGGTCGTGGTTGTGTTATGAGAAGATAACTAAGATAGATCCTTGGTGAATCGGCCCGATTTTCTTGTGCGTCATGTGTTTGTTAGGGTTTACATCGAAACCAATTAGGTAGATGGCTTCACTCTCGACTCCTCTTTCTAGAATTGATCGGATTGGTTTCAAATTGGATATTTTAATGGAAATTATTTTGAAAAGAATGGAATGACTCTTCTTTACTGATGATTTATGGTTTTGATGAAATTGTATAATCCTATTGAATTGTTGTGAAATGTGATTTGGCTTCTTGAATTTAAAATGTTGATATTAATTTATGGGTTTCCAGAATTTGTAAATGGTTTGATGAAAAATGGGGTTTCTATAAAAATGGTGTTTTATTGAAATGGTTTTTGATTGAAATGACTTTGATGGAATTGGTTTTCAATAAAAAGGGAGTTTTATTGAAATGGTTTGGAATTGAAATGGTTTGGCTATGAAATTATATTGATGGAAATGGTTTTCAATAAAAATGATTTTTTATTGAAAGTGTGTTTCGACATTATTTATTGGAATATGTTTTGTGTGTTCATATTGCATGTATGGGCTTGGTTGAAATATGACATTGTGCTCGGTGCCAATCGTTTAATGGAACATGGTAACTACTTGTACGAGGCATGGTTGAAATATGACCATGTGCTCGGTGAAAAAAGTGTAAAGGTATATGTGAAACATTTAACATGTGAAAACTTGGTAGATCAACTTGAGACCACTCATGAGTATGGAACTATCATAACGAAACATTCATGGTTTATTTCACGGGTTATGAAATGGATGGGTATGCCAAAAAGTGATTTTTTGAAATGGTTCAAAAACATGATTGGTTATTTTTATGGAAAAAAGACTTGTTGGAAAATCGGTTTCAATTGATCTTTGATGATTTTGGTTATGGATGGTTTTGAAAACATTTTATATTTAGTTATAAAATGCTTGTGAGATAATGTTTTATATGAACTGTTTTTATATTATTGTTGATAAATCTTCTATCCTAGTGGCATGAGTAGGGAAGTCATTGGGGAAAAACTACTAAGTTTTATACTCACCCCTGCTTTGGAATGTTGGTGCTTTTGTAGATGTCGTATTCTGGGACATAGTTAATGGTAAAGCATCTTATTTCTAATGTCTTGTGGTGATGCTTGGGAGATATTGTGGAGCTTGGAACTTGTGGAGCATGGAGTTGTAGTGTCTTTTGAGAGTCTAGAGTTATTCATCCGTTGTGTGCTTTGATGCTTGGTTTCGTCTTCTGATGGTGTCTACTCTAATGTGGTTTGACATAAATGATTTTTATTTAGTTGTATTTCAGTTGTTCATGCATCATATACTGAATGTTTGGGTATGATTGGCTGGTTTACTGGGTTATTTCTTAAAGGTTAAATCATCTCCCACTTCTATTTGAAACCCTTCGGCATTTATTTCCAGCCTTTGGCATCTTGGGGATGTCGCATAAGTCCTATTAATGACTCGTTTACCCCTCAATTCAATGGGAATTGGCCGGTCATTACAAATGGTGTCAGTTTGTTCGTTCGTTGGGGTATATCAATCAACTTGTTCCTTTCATTGTGGAAGGCATAGTCATCAGTTTTTGTAGGTCTTGGCATTGAATTATTATGTCTATGTTCCTTGGGTGGTCTTCTTAGGCAGGATTAGGATTGTCGAAACTTGACATGTATAACATTAAAGGACGTAGCTAACCCATTTATGCTAAACTTCAAATTACCTGGGTGTTGGGTACATAAGTGTTTTAGATAAACTTCTAGAATATTGGAAATCTGATTTTCATGGGATTAGCCAATGAGATGAGTATGACATGAATTGTAAAGGAATGACTTCTTACTAGGATTGCATATCTCATTTTGAGGAATGAGTGTGGATTTTTCACAAGGTGAAAATTATAGAAAAAAAATGCAGAAATTGATTTCATGTGAATGATTTTAAAAACATGGTAGTTGGTGTATTTTGAAAATGGGTTTTTTTTAAAAAAGAATACTGAATGTTTTCAAAAATGGTTGATCCTGGAAAAAGGTTGTTTTTGGAAAAAAAAATTTGATAGATGATGTGATATAATTTGAATTCTAATCCATCAGTTGTTTGAGGGTGAGATTGACATTGTTTGTTGTTGGTTTAGAAAATGGAACCCGGTAGGCGTCGTCGGAAACAATCCAAATATACTGCAGAGAATGTGGTTACACCTAAACCACAAGTGCACCAAGAGCTGGTTCAGAGTATTGTCCAAGGTTTTCAAGCTTGGGATACGGGGAACTGGAGGAATGAGCAATGATATGTAGATCATACAATCCAGTTCATGAAGAAGAATCCACCAATCATTCAGGGTGATGTTGAACTAGAAAAGGCGGAGGCGTGGCATAGTAGGATGCATCAAATCATCAATTTCATTAGCAGTCCCTCGGGGCTCATGGTCATGTTGGCGATGTATATCCTCGAGGATCTTTCAAGTCAGTGGTGGGATTTAGCGGTGCATGCTAAATTGGATGAAGGCCTTACCTTGAGATGAGTTAAAATGGGACTTCTTGATCTTGGACATGGATTCCTATTATGTAATCTTGGGTATGGATTGGTTGATAGGGTTTAAGGATCACTTTGACTGTTATAAGAGAACAGTTAGTTTCACGACTGATCATGACATCGACCATCTTTTCAGAGGAGAGAGGATGGTAAAAAATGTGCAACGAGCATGTTGGAATTGATGGTGGGAACGATCTCTTATCAAATGGAAACATTGACTTTGGAATTAATGGAAGAGATTGAGTATTATAGGTTTCCAACAATGGTGGATCAATTTCCAGATGTCATTCCCAATAACATCTTAGGGTTAACACCTCTAATGGAAGTGGACTTTACGATTGATCTTTATTCCCTGGACTAGTCCTATTTCCCATCCGTCTTATAGAATGGCACCAACAGAGTTAGAGGAATTGAAAGTTCAGTTAGAGGTGCCGGGAGGCAAAGGTTTCATTTGACCAAGTACTTCTATGTGGGTAGCTACAGTTTTGTTTATAATGAAATCATATCGAACATTGATGGTATGTGTGGATTATCATAAACATAACCAAGTTACGATAAAGAATAGATATACAATTCGACACATTGATGACTTTTTTGATCAATTGAGGGAAGATCAGTGGTTCCTTAAGATTGACTTGTGGTTAGGATATCACAGGATGCGAGTTCCGAAGGAGGATATTCTGAAGACAGCTTTCCAAAGTAGATATGGCCACTACAAATATGTAGTCATGCCTTTTGTCCTTACGAATGAACCATCAGTATTTATGAAATTGATGAATCAGATATTTCAGCGATATCTGGATTCTTTAGTTGTGGTGTTTGTGGATGACATATTGGTGTATTCAAGAAAAGGGCTGATCATGAGAAACACATGGCGATAGTGGTTCAAATCTTGAGAGACCATCAATTGTATGCCAAATTATCAAAGTGTGATTTTTTAATACAAGAGGTACGCTTTCTGGGACATGTTGTTTTTGAGAAAGGTGTTAGAGTGTATCCAGAAAAGATATAAGTTGTTCTGTCTTGGCAACTACTGAAAAATGTCTTTGAAATATGATGTTTTCATGGTCTAGATGGTTATTACCTACGCTTTATGCATGACTTCTCATGACTTGCTTCACCTATGACATCATTTCCAAATAAGAATAGTGTATTTCAATGGACTGGGTAATGTCAGAGATCTTTTCATGAGTTGAATATTCACCTTACATCAGTTCCCATTTGGATTTTTCCAGAATCCGGACAGGGGTACGTGGTGTATTGTGATGCTTCAGGATCCGGGTTGGGATGCGTTCTCATGCAAGGAGACCATGTTGTTGCTCATTCCTCAAGACAATTGAATTTTTAGGAAAATAACTGTAGAACACATTATTTGGAGGTAGATGCAGTTGTCCATGCCTTGAAGACTTGGAATCATTATCTCTTTGGTGAGAAATTCACTATGTTTATGGATCATAAGAGTTTGAAGCATATTTTATCACAATGGGATTTGAATTTGAGGAAGAGGAGATGGATGGAGAATCTTCAAATATTCGACATTTACTTGATATATACACTGATTAAGGGAAATTTATTGGCTGATGCATTAATCAGAATGTTGTATGCTCAGTTGGTCCAAGAAGCTTCAGATGAGAGGGAGTTGATGTCGGTCCTAGTCGACATGTGTATGGAATGTGAAGAACAATCAGATTTTGTGGTTTTCATTCCATTTGTGCTTGTTCCTAACTTGGTGTAGATATTAAAAGAGGCATAGGAATCAGATGTACACTGTGTTTAAATGAGTTCAGAACTAAATGATGGTGAGACCATTGAGGGATGGAAGCAGGATGGGAGTTTCATTTTGTGATTTCGAGATTGGATGGTTGTACTGTTAATTGCTCAATAAAAACTCCATCATGCTTACCACAATTCCAGATGTTTTGTTCAACCAGGAATACATAAGATGTATAAGGTGATAAAGGAACAATTTTGGTGGTGCGGCATGAAAGGGAAGGTAGATGAATTTGTTTCCACGTGTTTATCTTGTAAGCAGGTTAAAGCAGAACATCAGTGGCCAGTGGGCATGTTGCAGTATCTACCAATTCCAGTGTGGAAATGGGAGAAGATAGCTATGTTTTTCATTACAGATCTCCCATGAACGGTTCTGAAGCATGATGCCATATGTGTGATAGTGGATCTTCTTACCAAGTAGGCCCATTTCATCCATATTTGTGAATCTAATACGGTGGGGGATCTGTCCAAAATATATATCTGAGAAGTTGTAAAGATACATGGCATACTAGTTTCAATCGTGTCAGATAGAGATTCGAGGTTCACATCTCATTTCTGGTGATCCTTACAGAATGCCCGGGGAACTCAGTTGAATATGAGTACGGAATATCATCCTCATATGGATGGACAATCCGAAAGGATGATACAGATGTTGGAAGTCATGTTTCGGGATTATGTAATAGATTATGTTGGCTCATGGTAGAATCATATACCCTTAGTGAAGTTATCATTAAACTATATATATCAAGCCTCGAAACTATTGGCTCCATTTGAAGCATTGTATGGGCTTCCTTGTCGACTATGCTAGGTGAAAACGTAAGAAACATCACTATTCAGGCCATGACTTGTCCATGAGACAATAGAGAAGATCGAGTTGATTAGAAAGAGGATGGAGATAGCTCAGAGTCATCAAAAATCATATACAGATCACCGTCGAAGACAGTTGTCGTTCGTTGTGGGTGATCATGTCTTCTTGAGGATCTATCCAAGACTTGGGCATCATCATTTTGGTACACAGGGAATGTTATCTCACATATACATTGTCCCTTTTGAGATACTAGAAAAGGTTGGAGAGGTGGAATATTGGTTGGAATTACCACCATGGTTCAGTTTGGTGCATAGTGTTTTCCATGTATCTCAGTTGAAAAAGTATCAGCCTGATCCTGACCATGTGATCAGATGGGATCATGTTGACCTAGAGCCAGATGCTTTATTGATACATATCCCGGTACGAATTGTGGATAGGCAAGAGAAATTATTGCTTTGAAAAAATCATTAGTCTACTTTGGGTTTTATGTTAGCATGGTTAGATTCAGGAAAAGACTTAGGAACGTTAAAAGGAAATGAAGGAGATGTGGTTGGAACTATTTCAGTTGGATGAAGGGTTTCTACATTCCAAGGACTGAAAGACCAATTTTGGGAAGAATTTAGTACCCCCAGTATCTGATATGTAACCTTTTATTTATTATTTTAGTGGTTTTAATGTTAAGGTCGATGAATGGGAGATTTGGGAGAACTTGGAATGTTGTTTTAATGAAATGGGGAAGTCGCACAGGCGGTGCACTATTTGTCTAAACCGTGCGGCCAAACCATGTGCGCTGAGTCTTGGAGGCAGTGGATTCCAC
The DNA here is from genome assembly GCA_963277665.1 of Viscum album. Classification (NCBI taxonomy): domain Eukaryota; kingdom Viridiplantae; phylum Streptophyta; class Magnoliopsida; order Santalales; family Viscaceae; genus Viscum; species Viscum album. The sequence continues at coordinate 851,879,455 of OY728143.1, read as the reverse complement.
ATGGTCAGTGCACGATTTGTCTAATCGTGCGGCAGAATAGTGCATGAAGGATGACCGAGGTAGTAGCTAACGCACGGTTAGCACACGGTTTGGCAAACCGTGCGATATAAGAGTGCATCCACTAAAATGAGATCCTATAAAGGTTTATCTCACACATTTTAGTCTCTATGTAGCTCTATTTTTCATTTATGTAGCCCTAAATTGGTATTTTGGTTATCCTATGGTCATGGAGGCTTCTCCCCTCGTTTCAGAGGTGATCTGAAGGCTTCTCTTGCCGAATCGAAGCCATATTTTTGAGGTATGTGATCGTTCATGTTTGGTTTCTTAGATCTACTTAGATCTACATCTCCTCTTATCTTGGTTTCCTAGATAAACTCCCGTTATTGGTAGAACTTCGTTTGTGGATTCCAAATATGATGAGATTTGGTCATGGTTGTGTTAGGAGAAGAGATCGAAGATGGATCCTTGGTGAATCGGCCCAGCTTTCTTTTGCGTCCTCTGTTTGTTTGGGTTTTCGTCAAAACCTTTGAGGTAGGAGGCTTCAATATTGACTCCACTTTCTATAATTTATTGGCTTGGTTTCAAATTGGTTATTTGAATGGAATTTATTGTGAAAATCATGGAATAAATCTTCTTTACTGATGATTTATGGTTTTGATGAAATTGTGAAATCTTGGTGAATTGTTGTGCATTGTGATTTGGCTTCTTGAATTTAAAATGTTCATTTTAAATTATGTATTTTCTAAAATTGTAAATGGTTTGATGAAAAAAGGGATTTCAATAGAAAGGGTGTTTTATTGAAATGGTTTGAGATTGAAATGATTTTTATGGAATTTATTTTCAATAAAAAGGGAGTTTTATTGAAATGGTTTGGAATTGAACTGGTTTGTCATTGAAATAGTTTTAATGGGAATGGATTTCAATAAAAAGGTGTTTTAATGAATGGTTTTTTTGGAATGATTGATGAGAATATGTGGTGTGTTTTCATATTTCATGTACGAGGCTTGGTTGAAAAATGACCTTGTGCTCCGTGCCAAACGCTTAATGGAACATGCTAACTACTTGTATAAGGCCTAGTTGAAATATGACCTTGTTCTCAGTGCCAAAGGTGTAATGGCACATGGGAAACAATTACCTTGTGACAAATTGGTAGATCGACGAAAGACTTCTCATGAGTATTGAACTGTCATAACAAAGCATGCATGGTTGATTTCACAGGTTGTGAAATGGTTTGGTATACGAAAATGGGATTTTCTGAAATGGATATAAAGCATGATTTCTTATTTTTCTGGAAAATGACTTGTTGGGAAATTGGATTTAATTTCTCTTTGATTCATTGGGTTATGAATGGTTTTGGAAACTTGTTTATATTTAGTTTTAAACTGCTTTTGAGAAAATTTTTTATATAATTTTTGCTATCTATTTTTCTCTAGTAGAGTGAGTAGCGATGTCATTAGGGAAAACCTTATAATTTTTATACTCACCCCTGCTTTGGCACATTGGTGCTTTTGCAGATGACGTATTCCAGGACATAGTTAAATGCAAAGAATCTTATTTCTAGTGGCTTGTGGTGATGCTTGGGAGATTTTTTGGAGCTTGGAGCTTCTGGATCATGGAGTTTTAGTGCCTTTTGAGAGTCTTGAGTTGTTAATCTGCTGTGTGTTGTGATGATTGGTTTCATCTTCTTCTATTGTGTATGATAATGTGGTTTGACATAAATGAAGTTTTTTTAGTTGTTTTTATTTTTTTCATGAATCATATAGTGAATGTTTGGGTATGTTTGGCTGGTTTAGTGGGTTATTTCTTTAAGGTTAAATCATCCCCAACTTCTATTAGAAACCCTTCGGCATTTATTTCCAGCCTTTGGCATCATGGTGATGGCTCTTAAGGCCTATTAATGACTTGTTGAGCTCTCAATCCAATTGAAATTGGAGGGTCATTACATAAATCTTCTTGGGAATATTTGGGATATACTTATGTATGTGGTGACAAATAAAACCTAGTAATAGAATAAACATGGAATCACATGAGGAAATCATTACATCATTTGTAATATGAAATAAAATTAGATATAAAAAGTGTGGGAATAATAAACATGAAAAAATTGGCATGATAGATATTGATATCCTAAAGGAGACATGGGAATGTACATACAACATTAAACATGACATCATAAATAGGGGTCAAATATAACTTCCAAAAAATCACAAATTGTTTTCCGATCTTCAATTATTGATTTGGTTATTTCCACAATAACATACATGATGCCTCATGTATCGAAAACATTACCCAATACATTAATGTTCAATATAATTTTGGGTGTACCTATTACATTCAAGTATGTATATGTATAAGTGTGATGCATATATCATTCAATGTAGGATTGTATTTCCTCATATTTAATTCCAATATCAAGTAATTTTGGTTAAATACATTTAATTTCATAACAAATGAATGTATAAGCTCATTATGTTAGAAAATATTGATTGTAAATTTGTATATGTATTCACTACACACTTGTTTGGGAAACAAGGTCATAGTAAAATTTCAGTAGCATAAAGGTAGTGCATAAAAATTCATGAAAAAGTAAAATGATAATTAAAGGTTTATATAATCATTTATGTAAAAAATATAATTTAATTTTATCATGGAAAAAAGTATCCCAATATTATTAATTCGGAATAAAAGACATAAAATAATGAATATGCAAGAAAAATGAAAAGAAAGAGAAGGACAAGGTCTCTTACATGAAGAGGGTGATTCTAAAAGCTTTGGAAGAGATTCTTGAGATCATGGGAGAACCTTGAAAAAAATTATAGAGTATATGTATGATTTTGTATGTGATATATGAATTTTCAATAATTAATGATGTGGTATTTGGATGATTTATGTTGTAAAATTGAGGGGAGTTTGTTATTATTTTCAAAACATAGTATTTGGAATCTATATATTAATGTAATAACAACCATGATCTAACCTATGGGTTTTCCAATATTATCAAAAAATTGTTGTTTTAATTATTTTATATTTATAATGTTTTAAATAACTATAATAGTACCCTTGGTGATCTGAAAGTGAATCATGTTCTTAATGAAATGATTTAAAAAACCCTAAAATATAATATAAAACTTTAGTGATTCATAACAGATTAATGAAATTCATAAAATAACAAATAAAATTAATTTAAATTGAATACAATGAGTTATTCATAGATAACTTATATTTTATTTATTACCTCACTTATCAGCCATTATGATGACATAATATGCACAATATATTTAAATATCATTTAACATTTAGTTGAAAATTACAATGACTCTAAAAAATTAAGAAAGCATTCATGATTTGATAAATTAGAATTGATATTTAAAAAATAATATTTATTTTATCAAAATAATTTTATAAATATATTAATTTTCCCAAATAAAATAGAATTGAAATTTATTTATAAATTTGAAATTTTTTATAACAATATTTTTCAAACACTTATAATAATTAAATTTGACCTCAAAAAATTATATTATCATTTATATTTAATAAAAAATAAATAATGTATGAAGAGATTTTTTATTTCTAAAATACATTAATTCCTAAAAATAAATTCTTTATACACAATTAAATATTTTCAAAAAATGAATTTTTTATAGAATAAATATTAAAAAATATTATAATGTAACAATAATAAGAAGTAAATATAAATATTAATCTATTTAAAATCCTTTATAAATAATCATTTTAATAGGGTCTTGATACATATCTTATTATTATAGGAGAAATATTACTAAAGGTATGGTTTTTCATAGTTAGATATTCTTTGGGTGCTTCAACATATATGGTTTGGGTCATGATCTCGAGGATCATAAAATTATTCTACCAATAGTTTATTTCAATCATTATTTGTTGGATCTCAGGTTTAGATTTTTCATGGTAGAATCATAATAAATAATTCTCACTCAAAATATCTTAAAAAAATAGCCTACATAGGGTTTGATTAAAATTATTGAGAACATTACATCCTTTTTATATGTGAAATAGAATTATTGAAACCATATATTTATTTTAATCATATGTGCACTTTAAAATTACTATACTACCAATGGTTATGATTTTTAATTGTTTTTATGTAAGATATTATATATTAAAAGTAAATAAATGGATGTTCTTTCTCTAACTGTAATACAATTTAGGGAAATTAACTCAACCATAAATAAATTTTTTAAAAATAAGGTCACTATAGTGTCCACCACTAACCATCATACCCATCAATATGATAGAATACAAGCATGAATTTATCCTCTTCTGATAACTGGAGGATAGATAACATATTCTCATTGGAGTTAGTACAATGTTCTACAATGAGGTGACTATAATATCCAAAAAAATTGAGGATTCATTTTCAATGAAACGATTTGACAACACCTTTAAATTTTATATGATGAGTTAATTATATATGATTAATTATTTTATTCATAACATTAACCACATAAACGATAAATATATCCATGTTTGGAGTTATATATCCCATCCGGTTAGTAATAACCTTTGTTAAATCAACACATTTCCAATCACATTAATTATTTGAATGAGTTCTTATATTTCCTGCCATTAACTAAAACCAGAGAAAATAAAAATTAGGGCCTCGAAGAATTATATTATTAGAATATTGAAGTAAAATGTGAACTTATAAGGTATAAAATATAAATTAAAATAATTTAAACACATTTTATTCTATATGTATTAATCTATATTACCCATTATATCATTTTCAGTACTTATAATTATACATATTCTTATACCGACTGTTATCAGTACAAGATTTTGATCCATATTCTCCAAAACAATTGTATGTCCCCTAACACTATTATAGGTATGCAATAAAATTTAACATATTGTTAAAATATTTTATACATAAATAACCATTAAATTAAACCCAAGGATAAAAATGCCTAGTGTATTTGGAGGACATGGTTTATATATAGAAAATAAATATCTGATTTATTTTAAACTCAACAATGACCTCATAATATCATTTCACCTCCAAAAAAACATAGGGTATCCTAGGGAATACATATTTAAAAGGGGTGAGATAAAAACTGTGTTTGGTAATACATATGAAAACAATTCATAGAATAACAATCAGAAGGCATAACATGAAAAATTAAAATGCATGGATCATGAAGAATAATATTGAAGAATATGACATAGATCACAGAATAATATCATCATTTATTCAATATGTTGTGGAATAAAAATATATAATGGCAAAAAAAGATTCATTGTAAATGAAAAAGGGATATCACATTGTGGAAAGAGAAACATATTGAATAATGTTTAATCCTTAATCCAAAAAATAAAATCTCATAATAAAAAATTACCAATTTCATGGAGAAATATATGGGAACACACATCACAAAATATACATATATATGTGTGCTATAAAAATTTTTCGATACAAATTTAATAAAAACAAGGTTTCACCTTGAATGTAATGGGTTTCATAATCATTTAATAAGTAATAATCGAATGGTAAATCATAATGGTACCCCTGAATTAATGTATTTAGTGATTTAGTGACATTAATAATTGAAACATAATTATAGTTCATGAATATTGATGTCTTGTTGATGCAATTTCATGAAACATTGTGGTTATTTTTCTTTAGGAACATGTCACATAGGAATAGTTTCTGAGAAAGAATAATATATTCTTCAAAGGCTGTAATGGAATAAATATTTATATTAAAAAAAATAAACTAACAAGTGGGTTGATAATAAAAAACCATATTTTAGATAATATGGGAGAATTAAATAAATTTATTATGTTTTATTGAATGGGGTTAGAAAAAAATAAGTTCCCTTCAACCTTGTTTTTATAATGAGATATATTGGGAAGAAAACCTTTTCAAATATTTTCCCCATCAATGAAAGATTAATTGAACGTGATATACATATTTTGGAAAATATATTATGAATATTACATAAGAATTAATGTATAATGAATTGATAAATTGAGTTATATATATATATAGAAATATATATATAATAAATTTTACAATCAATATAGAAGTTTTGAGAGATCCCATTCCGTTTATATGATTGCATTATAACTAAATTTTTTTTAGAAAATGATTAATTAATTACAAAGATCAGATCCCATTTATGATATATTTGGATTATTATAATCTTATTGAGTTCCTTTATGGCTATTTATATGATTTATAACATTATATTATGTTGTTTTGGGAATGTTCATTTCAGAGTTTCATAAACAGTTCACTTTTGAATAAGTTGAGAAATTATTTTGAGAGTGAAACAAAAATATAGAACTAAAATTAAATATAATTAATGAAATTGAATAATTTTAAATGGTCCCATATAACAGCTTTAAATATATTTTTATGATTATTTTAATAAAAATTTAAAGATAATTTTTTATATTATTTTTATGGTTTTTATGAAAATATTAAACTATATTTTTTTATTTATTTTTATTAAAATAATTATTTATATAATATAAAACAACATATAATATACATCCTTATTTCATTATAATTAATTATAATTAAATTTAAACTATCCTCGATGGTATTAGAAGAATATGAAAACACATCATCCATGAAATTGATTAAAGCGCGCTATATGGACAATGATTTAATTTTTCACAGAATTTGAGTATATGTGAAAGGTGTTTAATAAAATATATTAAATTAGAAATAAAATATTTCATTATTTAAATGTTATTGTTCTTATTACTGTAAGTTTTATTAATAATTTGATCTTAAGGATAAATAATATAAAAAATTAAATATTTTTATTTGAAAAGATTACTTATGGAATATCACTTCCTAGAAGTAATCATTATGGAACCTGGAATTTTAGAATTATTTAGCTCATTATCAATTTTAAATGATAATGGTTGTGGATTAGTGTTTTTACTATATTAAGAAAGTATAACATTAAATAAGTTGTGATGATAATTGTTGATGAGGGTTGTATTTATAAATGAAGGAGACATGTGTTTTTGAATATTATATAACTTATTTTATTAGATTTGATAAAAAATATCAATAGTGGTGATTATTTTTACTATATAAAATAATAAGTTCATTTTATTTCATCATAATGGGTTATTACATCATCCTTGACCCATATACTCATTTTTTAATTATGATGCTAAATACATTAAATTAATGTATTTCACTATTCACCAAAATTACAAAAATATTAGAAAAATACAAAAATTCATTCTAGATGTTTTTAATATATAGATATAACAAATAAAAGAAACAATTATAAAAAATATATTAATAAAATGGAAAATTTAATTTTTAATTAAAATATTAATTTATTCATAAATACGTATTTCATTTTTATAATTGATTTTATGATCCTTTGAAAAAATAAATATTGTATCATAAAATTATATTTTTGTTATAATAACATTTAATAATAATTTATAAATTGTTTTTTTAAATGAATTTAATTTTAAAAATATTAATTATTATAACTCTTCGATTAAATTTTATTTGATCTAATAAATCAAAAACGCTTAATTTATAATTTAAAACATTTAATTGTATGTCTCATGGTTTAAATATATATTATATTACCTTTATAACATAAATAAATATTATTTTACTATCACATGGGTGGAGATACTATTTTATTCATCGTGATACAATTTATAATGGTGATATTACTATTTTAACTATCATGCTACTTCTATAGAGGTAAAACAATTATTACAATAACAAGATTTGTAATTTTCATATGGGTTCACTAATTTTTATTAACTCAACTTCTTCTAGTAATAAATAATTAATTATATTTATATCTATGTTATATATACATTAATATTTAAAATGAATATTTTATTTTTAGTATTATTTTTTATTTCTAATACTTTGATCATGTGAGCGACTATTATAGTGGATAAAGAAGGTAAAAATTATCATATATTACACATATTATTTTATATTTTTTATCCTACTATAATATTTTTAATTATTAATAATTTTGTTCATTAAGAATGAATTATTTTTTCTTTATGATAATATGGTTTCTTTGGTTTCTATATGTTGTGTAGGTGAATTATACTATGTTACATAATTTTAAGAAGGGAAATTCCAATAATTAAATATCACTTTGTTACAACATAGGTTTTGGGATAAATTTAAATGATTCGCTGATAACATGTTTATTTTTGATTTATTTTTCAGATGATTTTGAGTGATATTATTCTAAATATCCAGGTTTATGTTAGATATGGAGACTAATGTGTTGTTCTCGATGTTTGTGTGACCTAACCTCTATATAATCCATTAAGTAATGGATTTTGGATATATGATTAATTAATCATTGTTGGGGAATCTATTTTTTTATACTAAAATTGATTTGATTTTGGTTGATCTTATTATTGGTAGTGTCATAGATGAGGATGAGTTAGGTGGTTCCATCATAGGCCTATAATGGGTGATCCATATTGGGCATGTTTTGTATGATTTTCCTTAATAAATAAACCAACTGTGCCCAAATTATTTTTTAGTAATGATTTTCCCCCATTATTTTTAAAAGAAAATTTTTATTCAAATGGTTGTGAAATATATTGTGAAATGGGTTTTAAATTAATTTTTTGATAGAATAAACAATTGTTTTATATTGTTTACTAAATTTGAAACCTTTTTTGAGATTATTTTTGAAATTTATTGCATATGAATTCTTATGTACTTAGTTTGATGGTCTATATTAGGGCCATCATGCATTTTATTTCCATAAATTACACTCATGGGGTGTTCCGTTGATATGTATATTAATTTCTCTAGAGACTTGTTTTTTATATTTTTTTGGGTTCAAACATGTGGTGAAACTCTAATCCATAGGACTATATTCTAAGGAAATAGGTGGATAGTAGTAATTAATCGTGGTATCAGTATTCTTCTATCCCAAAATAATGTGACCATAGTAATCATTTACGTATTTTATAACATGTAATACAACAACATGATATGTATTATTTCGCTATTGATAATCAAATATGTACATATTTAACTGAAATTTTCTTAAAAGTATTTTATATTATCTATGAAAAATATAATATTTATAATTTTTATGATATATTTTTTTATAATACATATCATTCCATTGTTAAATTAAAATCATAATATCGGTAATATAAGTACATAAACATGATATGGAAAATATGTATGGGATCCTATTAAGAATTTTTATCTCACTCCCTAAACACCCCATTGTGGGTGTATATATATGGTCAATGATATTTATATAGGTAAAAAAAGTATCCACAAAGGTACTACAAGGTTTCTATGAATTTGGTTTAGAAAACCAAGGGAGAGTATGTATGTTATTTCCCATGTTTCACAAGATTATTTTTCATTAATTTTATTTTTCCATTTTTCTATGAGGCATTATTGGGATTTATCATTTAGAGGTTGAGTTATGTGACTACCATAAATATTTTTGTTGTAGATTTTATTTCTATTATGTTTTCTTCCCCTATTATTTCTAATATGAATATATATTCCACGTATTTTTTTTATTTTGGGAGAAATAATTACATATATAAATTATTTTATTCATGGGATGTAATTGATAAATCATGGTTATTTGAATTCCATTCTAGTATAAAATGGATTGGTCTTGTTTTTAGAGTATGAGTGTATCCTAGTTCAGTTCATTACATATTGGTATCAATTTTTTTCTCCCTAGCATTATGTCTTGGGGAATTGTGATGACTATTTATTGGACTATTTGAAAATAAAATGTATATTATTGTGTATTCCTAGAAAACTCTTCACATTATGAGAATCAAGTTACCATTGGATTTTGGGATGTGTGTCTTTTGTTTTGTTATTGTTTTTAGTCACATTTTCAAATTACGATTTTCTATTTTAAATTTATATTGTCCCTTTTTCTGATAGATTTTTAAATTATTATTGGTATGTGATATGCCGTTGAGAAATCTCCCATGGGTGTTGAATGATGAACCAGTGTATCCACCCATGGGGAATAATCAGTTGAACCATAATTATATAAATGATATCTTGTGAGAAATCCATATTGTTTATAAAGAGGTACCACTATTTTTAAACCATATTGTTGAGTTAAATCATGGTGTTTTAGGATATAAGGATTTCCTTAAAGAATTCATACAAGATATTCCAACATCCTTAATTTGTATAAAATTTACACAAGAGGAGGAGGTTTGGTAAAATAAGCAAAACCATGTCATTGAAATACTTGATACACTTAACACCATCAAAGTGATGTGTGTATCATTCAATCATGGTGGTTACAAAATATTAGGGTAACCTTATATAAAATAGGATTATTGGCACATGGTATTAGATTAGAAGCATTGCATTACCAAACTCTTTTAGAAATAGTGTCTAAACTATATAATGATGGAATATTTTCTAGATTTCATCAATATTCATTACATTTATCTTTCTTTGTTAGATTACACCAACAAATTTGTGGAGATTGTTCAATTTTTTAGGAGGTGGGAATGAATGATCATATAAATTATCATATGTACCATTAGGGGTTGTGATTGGATATTAGATCATAGGTATTCAGATTAAACAATTATACTTATGTCGATATATTATATATAGTTTTGATTTATAGAATCGATATGAATGTCCATGTTACATATTCTATAACTTTTCTTACACCTAGTAGAATTTTCAATTGAAAACATATAAATAAGAGGAAGTTATATAATAATCAAAATAGTGGTGTAGGTGGTTCTCAATTGTAGGCCTCCTCTACAAAATAAATAATTAAAATCATTATTCCCCTGACTTGCTAGATGATTGGAAAGTTCAGTCACACTTGAATTTCATGTCCCACAATTGATAATTAATGATTGTGATGAGTTAAACTCATGGTAAGACAATTTATATTAAAAATATCTTTTTAATTCTTCCATTAATAACGTTTTTATTATATGTGTATATTTTAAATTTTAGTTTATTGATGTATTTATATAAAAATTAGTAAATTTTAAATTATATTATTTTATCATTTTTAATAAATTTATATGGGGTATTTGTTTATTAATTTTCATAAATTCATCACAAAAGAGAAATTGATTATTATTTGATGACATATATAGAGACAATCTCATATCATGTTACCGTAACTGTTATTAGAATTTTGGTATCCTTTATATGATTCCATGTTTTCATCAATGGAAACCTTGTCATCATGTTTCATTAACATTTTAGATTTGTAAAAGGGTTTTAATATAATAGAACATATTAATTAAAGAAATGTTTTTTATGGTTCAAATTAATGTTATTATGATGCATGTTTTTATGTTTCTTGTTGTTTTTCAGAACTGTGTTAGAGGATAGGTTATTCTACAACAAATGAAGGTCCATTAATCATGTAATATCTCTCTAATGAATTGCTAAAAAGAATCGAGTGGGAAAATAAGGTTTAACTAATGATATTATAGGAATATACTATGATAATTATTTCAAGTAGAACTATGATGGATATTTAATACTTAATTTTGATGTTTATTACAGGAATAAATGTGATTTGATTCCACATGAAAAAAAATGGTATCTCTATAAGTAATATAAAAATGAAAATTATTATATATGACACCTCAAATAATTATCTGTGATTGATAATATTTTGTGGCGAAATATTTTGATTTCAAATGATAATGGAATATTAATATACTATACAAAGATGTGAATTTTATATTTGTGGATAAGATATTCTGTGTTTTCTTTGATTTATAATATACCCTATTTAGTATTATTTTCCCATTAATATTCTTTATTTAATATTTTTTGAAAGATTTTATATGTAAAAATTTATTTATTAAGTGATTTTTTATTTCTTCCCAATTATTATTTTGAATAAAAAACATATATATAATTTTTCATGAAATATTATTTTATATCACTAATTTTTGTCTCATATTAATATTTTTTGGCTAGTCTATAAATTAGAATTGTTATTCATTGGTTTTAAGGATGAGTATGGAGAAGTATAACGTCATTATCAATATTTTTAAGATATCTCTTCTAATAGAAACATAATATTTCATAAAATGGTCATTTTAATAATAAAATATATAGTATGTTGAAGTGTAAGAAATTTTTATAAATTTTGTTTATGTTGTAGTTATGACATATCTCTCTAAAACTCTAAAAATAAATTATCTATATTGTTTTTTGAAATTGAATTCTACTTTAATATTATAGGAATTATTAATATATATTTTTGTGTTTTTATAGATTGTATAAAATAATTTTATAATATTAAATTACATGTTAGGGTAATGTTAATTGAATACAATTTAATTATTCTAATATATGGTTAATTTAAAATAAAATATAATTTAATGATTACCATGTTACTTCATCTAATATATGCCTTTTTAGAATGGATTTATATTGATGAAATGGGGAAGGTAAAATAAGAATTCACTAAAGGGGTGATATCTTTTAGACATAATAAACTAGAATATATATAATTGAAATATATTAGATTATAATAGTGGTGGCTCAGTGGGAACATGATATAATTAATGGTGGTATCCATGTTATAGGGAATCCAAATCTACCATTGAAGAAAATAAGTAGAGTGTATAATTTTCTTAGAACGTATCCTCCATAATTAACTAGTCTATATGAACTAGTAGAAAATAAAATATGGATTAAATAAATATAAAAAAGATTTATTTCCCAGGGTGTTCCGATCATCAAATTTTAGGTATTGTTTCTGACTTCTCAAAAATGGATGCTAACTAGTGGCGGTTAATGGTCAATATATTCTAGGAATGAGAAGACATTTATTACCTGGAAAAGAAATGATTTAAGAAAATAATCATAGAATAATTTATTCATAAAAATGATATGTACTGAATAGAAAACATATTCATATAATTTTTAAATAGTATTGAAGATTCAGCGGTCACCCATGGAGAAAATTCACTCTACTTGAATAGTACTCACCACATTTTATCCACGATCATAATATTAAAATTATTCTATTTTATTAAATATTTAATCCTATATATAAAAATTCCATGTCTTCCAATGAATGAAAAATAAATGTGAAACTAGTTTGATGTGCTTAGAAGGTGGGAATAGAGTTTACAGATGATCATTTTCACTTAGACAACCTAAAAATAGTTCGACAGGGGGAAGGTAAAAAGGAATAATTGATCCAATAAATATGATAGTAAGAAAATTATGTTATATATATATATACATATTATAGTACTAGTAATAAATCTATGGGAGAATGAGTTATGATGTGTATTAAGTTATTTTAATATGTAAATATTGGTAATATAGATCCTAATTTCACTGAAAAAAATCATGGTAGTGGTATAATGAATTCTAATCAATGTGTTGTAATGGGTTTTAAATATAATCAGATGGGTCATTATGAAGATGTGTTTCTGAATAACAAATAGAATTATGGGAATCCAGAAAAAATATGAATAAAAGTGTTGTTATATCCCTTGTGACCATTTCGACAAATGTTGGACCATATATCAATGTTGATTCATGTATATTTTGAGATTATTTGGATTATAAAAATTCCATTTTTGATTCAGGGTCTACAATTACATTCATTATACCAAAATTTATTGGTAAATTAAAAATTCCACTATTGCAAATTAATCCATAACAAATAGAAAAATTATTTCGGTATGTATTAAGGGAAAAAATATATCCTGAATAATATTATAACTCTCTATGTAAATACATAACTTTTAAAAAATATTAACTTTTCGTATGTCGATTTTAAATTATTCTATGTATTTATTGGACCTATATTTACCATGTTATGATATATTATATATCTAATAGTGTTTTTTAGATAGAGATTCTATTTTAGTATAACAATGAGTCATACCATTCATAAAATTTTAAAAATAAATGAAACTATTAAAAATGAAAATGATATTTTTCATTAACATATTTCTTAAAATAAGGGAACTAATGAAATTAATGATGTTCTGATTGTAAATGAATACATTGAAGTTTTCCCTTATAATTTTCCCATTTTATACGTTATTCGGAAAATTAATTCACTATTGAATTAGCTCATAATTTGATGCCAATTTCATAAACCCGTATCAATTTACTTAAATTAAAATTCATCAATTAAAATATTATTTTATTGATTGTATAGGTAAAGGGTTCATTTTCTACTGATCTTTACCTTGGGGTGTTCCCCTTTTTGATTAAAATTAAATATGGATCCACATGATATTGGATTGATTATACATATTTGATTAAAATTACTAATATAGATTAATATTTTATCAACATATTTATTTTTTATTATTAGATCCTTAGAAAATTATATTTTTCAATGGTTGACAAATGGACATAATGCTATCATCTGAAGTTAAAAAGGTATAATATTTCAAAAACCACATTTCAGACTACATTCGATCATTATGAGTTTCTAGTTATTCCATTTAGTTTTTCAAATCCCCCATTTCTATGTATTGATCTTATTTATATAGTATTCAAATAATATTTAGTTGTGTTATTTGTTGTTTTAATTGGACATATGTTGATATATTCAAATATTTATGAGAATCTCGATAAAACGCTAATAATTGTACAAAAAAACTAAATAAAAACAAAATTTAAAGTAAATTTAGAAAATGTGGTTTTGGTTAATGTATATTTCATTCCATTGACACATTATAAAAAAATTGAATTAATCATTGCATGATAAAAAATAATTTCATTTAAGAATATATATCACTTAAAAATGATCAAAAATTCAAATTTTAATTGGTTTATCTTGTAATTACTGGTGATATATTGATATATTTATTAGGTTATCTTGAACCCTAAATATTTTTAATAAAAAAGGAAAAATAATCTATAATAAATTATTTATATTCCTGTTTTTAGGTACTAAAAAATGGATTAGAGAACACTATAGTTCTAGATCTTATGTCAAGGTATTGTGACTTATTAATCTATAGTTATGCCTCTATAAAAGGTCGTGGTTCTTTCATCATTAAATATTATCATTTTATATCATATGATTCATGGCCTCTGAGACCTCATGAGTAAAATTATTTTAATATAGAAATGGAATTTCTAATTTTTTTCATTAAAAATGTGGAGACATCATTTATGTGGAGCCTAGTTTGAAATATATACTAATAACAGGTATTTTAATAATATATTCAATCATAAATATTTGAACAAGAGATATAGGATATAGATACAATTGGTAGTGGATTATAACTGGAGAATTCATTACCAACATGAAAATTAATGTATTTAATGCATTGAATTTTAAATATAAGTCTTTATTAACCAGATTATCTATTATGAAAACCCTCTGATTGATTATTTTATGAATTACCCCAATAATATGTAGATGATGAAGATTATTATTTTTTGTTTTAAGTGTCAATATAGTTCTCTTTATTATATAAAATTATGAAGTATTAAATGTAAGACAACATGTTAAAAGAAATTGTATAATTCAATGATATGTGTATGCTTCTAAAATTTAATGTTCAAACAGAAGGAGTTTTGATAATTAGTTAGATATTACATGTTCCTTATGTTACATTATTAAAGAGATAAATTTTTATGGAACCTTTTTATTCAATGTTTTTTGTTTATCCTTGTTTAAAATTGATGTTAATAAAACATTGAGTTTATTATTATTTCGATGAAATGAAAATAAATATTGTTTTTTAACTTGTAATGATTTTCTTGTAAATATGTTAAAATATAATGAAACATTCAAAATTTAATAGTACATAGAATTTTTTCTAATGTGGAAATGAGAAAATATAACCATGTATTTGTTAGTGAGACTGAAATAAAAATCATAACGTAATAACAAAATTTTTGTTGTTTTTGATCGATTAAATAAATTTATACACAAACGTGACATTCGAGATTATCTATAATTATATCTATTTTCTTTAAAGTATCATAAAAAATAGTTAGGTCACATAAAGTTCTTCTCTTCATTTAATATTACTATTTTCCTATGTTCACTTCATATTTTTAGAATGTACATCAATATTCATTGGGTACTAAATTAAATTTCAATTCATCTATTCATCCTCAATATTATGGATAATAAAAATGAAATATTTAGACCTTTTATAAAATAATTTTTGATAGTTCAAATCCGTACCGTTGATGTTAGGAATATTATATTTCATTAGAGAAATTTTAATATAATAACAGATTTCATTCCAACATACAAATTTCATCATTTGAGTGGTTATATATAAATTGATGTCGTACTCCATATTTTTAGAATGTTGTATGGGAAAGGAGGTTGATCAGACAAGAATTGGTTGAGGAAATGATACATAAGGTTATGATAATTAAGAAACATATGTGGATAACTCAGAGCAGATATAAAAATTATATAGATAACTAGATAAAATATCTACCTTTTTAGGTAGGTGATTGTGTATTATCATTAGTTGTTTCCATTGAAAGGTTTTTTTAACATTTCCCTTGAAATGAGAGTATAATTCTATAGTCTCTTGGACAAATTGAAATACTTTAGAAATTTTTTTCAATTTATTATTTTTTATCGTTGACATTGAGATTATTCTTGGAACAATATGATTTTTTGGTTTTGATATTAAGAATGTATATCCTAGATTACAGTCATGTTTTGACCCATGTAGTAGTTTAGTTAGAAGAGATCGTTTTTATGAGTAATTTCATATTCATATTATGGACTATAAATAGAATATATTTTAGAATAAGATAAATCACTTATGATGTAGTTTTTTTGGATAACCCTTAGTGTTGAAAATATATCCTATGAGTATGATAAATTTTTTCAAGGAAATTTATCCCCAATTGTTTGATTAGTGAATAAAATTTTGACCTTTGAATTTCTAATCTAGTATAAGAATATAAAATTATTATTTATAATAATATTAAAAATTATTATATTAATTATTTATATTTTATTTACATAGAATAATTATAAATATTTAAATAAATAATTCGATAAAAAGAGAAAAAAACAAATAATTTTTGAAAAATTTGATATTTATATATTACATAGATTTATTGAAAATATTTGTTATCAATTAATAAAATTTTACTCATAAAAAATAAGATTAATTTTTTAATTCCTCATGTTAAAATTATCATAATATGAATTTTTATAATATTATTATATTTTTTAATTTTCAATATATAGTCTGAAATAATTATTTTTAATTAAAAATTTATTTCCATTAAAAGAATTTATAAAGGAGAATTATATTTTGTATTATCTTAAAATTTTAATTATTTTTTTTATCTGAAATAATCCAATCATGTTTTTCTAAATTAGTTGTATACATGAATTATTTTTGAAAACATTTTACACTCAAGAAGAGAAATTTTAAAAAAAAATTATTTTCATTGTGTAATTCCAATTCAAATTTAAATTTAAATATGTGACACTGGTATTTTAATTTTATTTTTAAATGTATTTTATATTATGAATTATTTGGAAAAAACTCATAAAATATTTTATATTTATTTTTGGTGAATAGGAATAGTAAGATTATTAATTTTTCTCACCAGATTAAATGGTAAATCAACAAATTAATGTTAAAATATGACAAGGAATAGAAAATAATCATAAAATTAAATTTACATTAATAAGTTTTATTATTTCAACTCCTTCTTATATTATCTTTCAATCTTAAAAATTTGGATCCATTTGAACATAAGAATTAAATTAAATTAATTATATATTTTTTGAAATTCAAAATTCTCCCCTCCCCAATCTTGTGAATGTGAACTTATTCATCTCATTACATAAATCATAAAAAGACTTATCATTTGGCCAATACCAACCCAAATACAATTTTTAAATCTATTATCACATATAATATGTCGTTTATATAGATTATTCTATCATTATACAGATTTATTTGTCAAACAAATGAAATTTTTTGAAGAAGATGAATAGTGTATGACATCATGTTTTTGTTTTATTTTATCTTCCACAGCCTTAAAATATTCCACAACCATTATAAAATAATAACATAATTATAAAATATATAATGGTATTTTATTTTTTTATTTTTTAACCTACATCCTTATCTAATATCTATCAAATATTAATGGGATTCATCATTTCTGTGTTTGGTTGACAAAAACCTCATGAATTGTTGAAATTCATATTCCATTGCAGTCTCTAATGGTTGGTTATAATTTTATATTTTTGTCATATATATATATATATATATATATATATATGATATTAGAAACATTTTTATTATTTTGGATAGATTATATAACACATATTTTCCATAATTTTCATAAATTAGAAAATGATAACATCTCTCATTGGTACAAGTAGACTACCACCACCACGAAGTAATGTTATTCTTTTATCACCAGAAAAATACATGAATTATATTTATAATTTTTAATAAAAATATAATATTGTATTTATTATATTATTATGATTATTTATATGAATAATTATAAATTCATTTTTTCTATAGACAACATTGTGAAATGGAAATGTCAATTATGTGTAGATACAACCCACAGTTTCCAAGATTATAACATAGGTCACTTTTTCTAACCATCTATAAATATTTGTTATAAATTTATAATTTAACTTTTAATGTGATTCTTATTTCATGATTATTATACTGAAGATTATTTAATAGTTACTATAAATTTCATTGTCATCTTAGTCTATTACATTGCGTTTTTTGGTCGTTGGAAGTGTATGATGGAGGATTGAAAGGAGTTTAGAGGAGTTAGGTTGGTAATAGATTGGGAATGGGGGATTTCACGCCATGTAAATATATTACATGACATAAAACACTTCTTCACATTTTTTCTTCGAGTTTTCACTATGTGTAGAAATTTTAAATGGAGTAAAGAAGAGTTTATTTTCTTTCAATAATTTAGAGTTTGAAAATTAAGATAAATTAGAGAGGTGATGTGATATTTGGTGAAAATTACCCAAATTTTTATATGATGTTATTGGGTATTATATATAATATAATACCATAATTATGTGGGTTTTAATAATTTTAATTGACATATACATTATTTATACATGCATGGTTTTCTATTCCCCTCATTATAGATGAATCCTAGGAACCTCGGGGAGTCCTTCAAGAAAATATTCTCCCTTCTGAATATATTGATTCCAATAGCAGTTCATTGAAGATCCATGACTGATCTAGAGTAATTTTTTATTATTTCTCATATATTTCCTGTAGTTATGTCTCTGATATTCAGTTTTGTGGTATAGTTTGGAATGAGTTGGATGTTTGGGATGTGTTTTGATAATTATCTGGTGCAGAAAAGGTTGATCCTCATTTATAGTCATGCAGTTGTCGCTGGAAGGAATTATTCATCACCTTATGATGCATGGATTAGTTGAAAAGATTATTCGAGTTGGTTTTTCGGTCATTTGAAATTGACTTTGCCTAATCTCATAAGGAAATAATTTTTATTTCGTGAGGATCATTATTTTACCCCACTAAACAATGATATGAACCAGGTAAATTAATTGAATGAGGTAAATAGATATAATGCATGTTTTTTTCTGGATTTTATTTAATTGTGATGTTCTGAACTATATAGGCTAACCAACCTGCTAAAAATAACTTTCTTTAGTGTTCCTTGGTTTTCCACTAGATAAGTTGAAAGTTTATTTATACGTATTGAATAATTATATATTGAAATTCGTAAATCATGCACACATGGATAATCAAATGAATCCCCATAATTTCCCAGTTTCTATAAAATCCAATTAATTAACAAGTAGATGTAAATAATGGTTTCCCAGTTACATACGAAATTGTGTTATTCTTTGGTTAATGGTTATATATATTTTGTTTGATAGTTCTGGTTGTGTGTGCGAGATTAATAAAATGTGATTTTTCTACGTTGTGACATGTGGATGCTCTCTATTTGGTGTTGTTGTACATTTATGAAGGACATATGTGGGTTGTGGTTGTTTTGGTAGGTGTTGTTAATGAACATGTAGATGATACATTAACCTGACCATGTAATCGAATCTCGGGTTTACAAATAGATTGATTTTGGAATGGATGGGAAGTTTTGTGTAGTAGGGATGCGATCGAGATTTGTAATGATATGATTCTGTGTTTCTTGTTGTGTGATGTTATTAATAGTCTCCTCGATAATATTGTAATAAATGAATGAATAATTGGTTTATAATGTTCATATGTGTCTTGGGGTTTTTTAGTTAACCGAATAATTGGTTTTTAATGAGTGCTGAATAATTACAATTAATGATTAATTTAGCTAGATAGAAATTGAATAGAGGGTGTGTCTTGATTTTCAGTGTTGTGAATTTAGAGGTATATATAAAATATAGGTACAGTTTTAAGTTGGTTGATTATTGAGAATCCATATGTTGTTTTTGAGTGTTTGTTATCATATATGAATATAATTATTTTTCCACTTTTTATTTCTATATGCAGTGCACCATAATTGAGCACTATGTGAAAAATAATTGGTTTATAATAATTTCTGAATAAATAATGTTAATGATTAATTTAGCTAGAATTAAATCGAAACGAGGTTGTGTCTTGATTTGTGGTGTTGTGAATTTAGAGGTATCTATAAAATATAGGTATATTTTTAAGTTGGTTGATTATTGAGAATCCATATTCTTGTTTTGAGTGTTTGGTATCTTATATGAATATAATTATTTTTCAACTTTTTATTTCGATACGTAGTGCACCCTAATTGAGCACTATGTGCAGAAAACCCCTATCATTGTGAAGGATGGTGTATTTCCCAAACTTCTCATTTTACGGATGGATGACTGGCCACCCTCTCTTCCCTTCTCCCTTTTATAGGTTATGATATGTCAATATTCCATATGATGGTTGTGGTTTTTTAGGACTTGGTGTGTGTGGGAATGTGGTTTTATGGCAGGCGTCTTCCTGGTGAGATGATTTTTTCTTTCCTATGTTTCTTTTTGTTGGGTTGTGATGTGGTATGTGGCCCAAGTTATTGAGAGTAGTATCTGATGTGTCACACTGACTATGTGATATGATGAGGTGTGGTTATAGGGCCTCGGTATCTACATGTGAGATGTGATGTGGCTCGTGGTCAAGGGGATGAGAAAAGGTGTGGTTTTGGGACCTAAGTGTGTGAAGGAAGGATTTGACATGGTTCTTTTTGAAGAAGAGGGAGGGATATGGTATTTCATTGTAAATAGAGGTTACAAATGTGGAAAGTAGTATAAGGTACCCAAATCATCTATGTTCTAACTATATTACTTACCATGACCTACATTATTTGGTTTGTCTGTCTTGATGAGGTTGTGTTGGTTAGTATGCCTATTTGATGATGTTTTGATCTACTTTTTTCTTATAGGGAGATTAGTATTCTCCCTTTCACATGTGCATGAGAGACATATGTTTTTTATATTGATTATAATTATATTATCACCATATGTATTTAAAATTGTTTTTAGAATTCAATGAGTATTATGTGGACTATGTGTCATGTTACTAGTTTGACCCTTGGGATGGTGGTTATGTCACTGGTATAGATTTATTATTGTAATTAAATTTTGGATTCTATTTCATTTTTAATAATTTTTTTAACATGCATTCATGAAAGATTATGGATTTCAATTATATATATCGTGTGTTTTTTTGGGACAAATTACATGATCACTCAATCATGATTTACAAAAAGGAAATGCCTCAAATTTTTTAAATATTGTATACTATTTCTAATTGTTTCCATGTAGAAAATACAAGAGGGAGGACTTAGGGATCATGAGCTACATTTCATAAATTCTATCCTAGTATGGTTATCTTTGGATTGAGTGGTTCATGAATGAATGGTGTCATAAGTGATTGTTGAGATATTGGATGGTGTTCAGAGTTAGGCACAATAAGGATTTCATGAGTTTTTAGAGAAATAGTTTCAAAATATCTTGGTAAAAAACATTATCCTAGTAATACCTTCTAAGAAATGGTTTTTAGGCCCCCCAAGATCTGAATTAATAACACTGGTCCAACCAAACAACCATGTCTAGCTACATTGTTTATAAGATAGAGACCCTAGGAAAGTTAAATACATCATTATTACATGTTTCCTAGAATGAATTTGGTGTTTCGTAAAAAAAATAATAATAGATGGATTAAAATGAGTTAAAATGCATTTAAAAAAATCCAAATGATTCAGGCATAGGAATTAATTGTTTACCATTAAACTATGACACCATGTCGTTGTCTGTGTTTGGCTTGGGTAGTTGAGTATCGCCAGGCTGATCAGGTTGATCATTGGAGGGTTGATCTAGTGGACGAGGAGGACCAATTGTGGAGAACATTATGTGCTTCATAAAACTATGATTTAGAATATATTAGGGATGTGCTTCGAAAATGAAAACAGAGACCAATATTTAAGATCTTGAGGTCTGCATCATCTTTATCTACTCTCCAAATATGTATTGGGTTCCCATGGAGGTTAATCATTTGTGAGGAACTACACATCGGTGGTGGACGTTTTACTTGGGGAGAGCAAGAATATTTTGGTTTTGTGGGTTGATTTGATAAAGGAGTTTTCAGAATAATAAATTTCATCGACCATGAAGGTTGAGAAGAAAAAGAATTTATTGTCCCTCCAGTTGGGGAGAAAGTCATTATAAGATATAGGGATAACGATTACAGGTCACCTCTGTATTCCCCAAAAATATTTCCAGATGTAGAGTCACATGCGATATGTCTACAGAGTTTCTTCATTCATCGATAAAATATGATATTACAAACATTAAATTTTCAATGTAAGGGGAGGTCTATAAATAGTTTGATTTGATCGAGCAGATGCACTCAAGAGAATGTTTAACACATGAGATTATCGAACAAGCTTCTTCGTCAGGCAGGGTTAACAGTGGCATGTCTCCATATCAATGAAATTCGAGGATTCAACCAGTAGGTATTTGACCTCAACCACTTTATTTTATACAATTTGGATCTTTATATTTTCATGTGAACTAGTGACCAAAGTGTATTTTGGGGAGTTTGAAGTCATATTCAGAATTAGTTCATAGAGTTTGTTCAAGATCGGTATGGTGGAGTTGGATATGATCAGTTCCTGCATCATGATTAACATCAGTTAGTTCATTTCAGTAGTATGGATATAAAGATAATTCAACAATGAGGGGAGACATCAAAGGTTGGGGTAAACCACAAAATTTCCCTCACAGACCTCGACTCGGGTGTGGTCATGGAGGTTGTCATTAGAAGAGGGTCATATGTGTTGGTCATGGAAAGTTTCACATAAAAATATGAAACATTTCTTCAAAGACCAAAGATAAATAGAGCTACAATATGTATTTTAGTAATGTTTCTTGTGCTTTGTTTGATTTTTGAGATTCACACTCCTTTGTTTCATTGTCTCTTTCCCATGTATTCTAGCTATATTTACATAGGATTCTTATGTTACTAGTGTTTAGTATTCTAGTTAGAGGTCATAAAATCTTATTTGATGTGTTTCCATGATGTATACTAATGATGGACCACATTATTCCCACGTGTATTTTTTCATACATCATATGTAGCAATACAATTTCATTCAATTGATCAACTATATGTATTACATGGATGTCATTTTCAACTAATTCTGGATGATTGTTATGCGTTCAAATATGGATGTTTGATGTGTTCTTTTCATTGGTGAAAAATGTTGCATGGTGGACCATTGGCATATAAATATCTTACTTTCCTTGTGTAATGAGTTAATATAATCATCACATGTTGCAATGGTGGATGTTCCCATAGTTTTTGGGGAGTCATATGATGTTTTTCTGAGCTGGATGTGATGCTACCCCCGCCCCCAATGTGATGTCCAATTTAGGATAAAAATGTAGCACAATTTTTCTATGATTTATATATATACATACCATATAGAACCTTCTGAGTAAGTGGGAGTTGAAAATTTAGATATTTGATCTGATAAATAAGTGCTTTATCCAACCAAGTGTGTCTTTTTAGAGTTCTCTATTGTCATTTTCCAAGTAGGACTGCATATTGTAGTTTATCATAGACTACTAGAGGATGATTATGGTGATGCTAAAGAACTTCTACCCACTTCCATGGATAGAAAATATTGTATACAAGCTTATATGTTCATTCTGGTGTTCTGTGATCGATCAATAGTTTTCATACCACTAACTCTGAGTGAAGGAACGATATATCCTAAATAATGGTTTCAGTTAGAATTAAGGGAACATCGAGTTTATTGTCATGTTTTTAGTGTATTAAATGTACCATCCATGTTCATGGGTCTTATGAACTCAATTCTATGTGACATCTTGGACATGTTTATCATAATGTTCATAAATTACATCTTAATCTACTCAACGTCAGAGGGGGAACATGTCATGTGTCTCATGACTATGTTGTAGGTTATTCAACACAAATAAATCAATGAAAACATGTCCCGGTGTATGTTCAATACTTGATAGGTGAATTTCCTCAAGTATACGGTGTCACAACAATACATATAAGTGGACCCATTAATGGTTCATTCTATTTTTTATTTGGTAGAAATAATGAATATGGTGGATGATTGTAGGATTATTGGTCTCATAAAAAATTAATAAATATTTATACCCACTTTTTCATGATTTATATATTCAATGATAGATCTAAGTAGAAAGGATAATGATTCTTTTAGTATGATATGTTCCTGGTTACATTTTGTTATCTAAAATGTAAGATGGTTATTGATCTTGTGTTATGGTTTTCTATGGTAGGGGAGATTTTTAGGTGTTTTTTGATACTTCTTTTCTGGGTTTGGGATGCATATTTATGTATAAAGGATGAGTAATCCTTTACAAGTCATTGTAGTTACATCCCCATTAATGTAACTATGTCACCCATGATCTGGGGGTTCATGCGGTTATGTTCACGCTGAATTTTTGGACTCATTACCTCATCAGGAAGCAATTTGTGGTAGTTAAAAATTACAATATATTGAGGAATATCATTTCCACTGATATTTGGACTTATGTAAGTGATGGTGGATAGATTTTCATAGGGACTAAGATTTATAGATCTTGTATACAATAGGAAAGGTAAATGACATGGATGATGCTTTGAGCATAATGTTATAAAATGAGGTTTTTCAGATGTTTTTGGATTCTTGGAGGGTGATGGAAGATTTGGAAGCCTTGCACATAGATGAAACTATTGAAGGTGGTAGAGGGTTTTTGATTTAAATGACAATTAAATATTTTCTTTATTTGTAGTTGGTGGATTTTTAATTGGGGGAGTTGGAGGTATATTTGTTGTTTGATTATGTTTTTCAAAGTTTTTCTCTTGTGGGATGTTCGTAGGATGGTCAAAAGTAGTTTTTGTTCTTTGGGAAGTTGTTTATTCAGGTAGTGGTGTGTGATGGGGTTCTTCATGAGTTACATATCTCACTATTAGGACTACCCCAATGAGTTTCTATGATGTACCATGTATTTATATCCTAGTTATGTGGGTCTTGGTTGAAATGGTTATTGGAAGTGTTTGTGGAATTGTTCATATTTTTCTAGTTGGTGAAGGCTAAGAACACTATTCATGGTGGATTCTTACATCTATTGGATGCACAAATGTGTAAATGGGATAGCATATTAATGAATTTATTCATAGGGTTTCCCACTAATCAGGGAGATTATGAAGTCATCTTGGTAGTGGTGGATCAGTTTTCAAAATCATCTCAATTCATAGCAATCAAGGAGGTGGGCACAATGTATGCTTTGTTTAAGAGGTATGTGGATTAGGTGGAAAGGCTTCATAGAGTTTTTATGTAAATTTTCTCATATCCTGATTCACATTTTAAATCATGTTTCTGGAGTGGATTACAACATTATTTTGGGACCCAGATACACCTTAACACTACCTTCCACACATAGATAATTGGGAATATAGATCAAACTATCTAGATGTTTTCAAATACACTCAGATCATGAATCATTACATTGGAAGATCTTCTATGTGACACTTACATTGGAATAATTTTCTAATAATAATATATATCACTATTACATTGGAAGGGCTCCATTTTAATATTTTTATGGATTACCATGTCATTATATATTGTGTGGTGGAGGTTGGGGAGACAATTGTTCTTGGTCCTGAGTTAGTGCAGAGAAGGATAGGGAAGGTTCAACTCATTTGCGAGAGGATGAAAGTAGCACATGTCTAGTAGAAGTTTTACGTCCATCATAGAAGGATTCCCTTGTAATTCGACGTTTGGATCCACATGATATTGACAATTTCCTAATGACGTGGGTAGCTTTTGTTTGGAAGAGGGTGTAAACATTCTCCCACATTCATTGGTCCCTTTCAGGAGTTCAAGTGGGTTAGTGAGGTGACATAATAGTTGGGGTCTCCGCCATACTTTGAGGGGATCTATGACATCTTCCATGTCTCTCAACATTATTAGTTTCTTCCTTTTTTCTCACATGTATTTGAATAGGGAGATTTTGATTTTGAGGATGGAATGATGTATGTGGAGTAGTCAGTAGAGAACCATGACCAAAGAAAAAAGGTAATATGTGATCATACCATTCCATTTGTATGCAGGTTGTGGAGACTAGGTGGCCTATAAGAGAGTACGTGGAAGTCAGAATCAATGATATGTTCCTTTTTTCTAAATTTGTTATGATTTTTGTATTATTTTATTTGAAATTTAATGATTCATCCTTGTTTTGTATGAGATAATATTCTCCCCTTGGTATGGTTATATGCCGTATGTTGTATGACAAATTCTTGTCATAGGAAAATGGGATTAATGTATTCTAAATAAACGTTACTTAAATTGAATTAAATTAAAATCATGTGTGCAAGTTAGTGAAACTCATATATGATAGTATCTTAAAATAGATGGTGGTATTCCATGACTCAAGTGTTTGGACAGGGTGGTAAGTTTTAATTTGTTGTGTGCCTTGTAGTAATTTCATAGCATCTTTCAGGGGGAGGGGTTTTTAGATTTGGGGTTTTCCACTCTATCTTACTTACAATATGGGTTGTTTTATCATTAAATGATAATTTATTTGTTTGTTAATGTCATTTCAATAGTATTAGGATCATTGAGGAGTATCACACTAGGTGGTTGTTTAGACCGCTTTTTCTTCTAGAAATGTTTTCGGATTCTTGATAGATATAATCATTCATATGGAATCTAATTTAATTGTATGTGTATTTTGGGTCAATAAAATTACATTTCTTTCATTAAAATCTCTATTAGGGGGGTCAAAGTGAGTTTATAGGAGTTCTATTTCTAATGGATGGGAAAATTTGGATTTTGCACCGTTTAACTATATTTCAAGACATGAATCTTCTCTTTGTTGTTTTTATTTGATTATTCATGATGTTAGGATATTTTACATTATATAAAGAAGGGTTTTACGGTGTATAATCATTCAGGGTATTAAAAATAAAATAAAATTTCCAGGATATGAATTTTTTGGTGGAATCCATCCCCTGGGCATTACATGATGTTAAGGGGTATTACACGTCATTTAATAACCCAATCATTTGTATTTATAATAATTTATTTAATCTGATCTATTATACATCTAATTGTGGTTTTCTTTTCCTCTCATTTTAGTTGAACCCTTGGTTCCTGAATGAGTCCTTTGATCCCTAGTCATCCGTTCTTTATCTATCAATACTAGTGGGTTTTAATTGGTGATCTATGATCAACACATGGTAATTTTTCTATTCATTATCATCTATTTTCTCTTTTTCATTCTCTAGGATTTACTTTAGTGGTATGAGATTGCTTGATATTTATATTTGGGCTATATATTTTTAATCATCTTGTGCAGAATTGCTTGATTTTCATTTCTATTAGTGCAGTTATCGCTTACATGAATTATTCTCTACCCTACAGCACACAAACGAGTTTTAAATATTACTCAAGAAGGGTTTTATATCGTTTCCCTTTGATTGTGTACTATGTGGGAGGGAGTCACCTTTTTTCCTATATATCTTTATTAGTCCATGTTAATCGAAGATAATAACTTGGTAAATGAATTAAATGGGATAGAGGGATTTGATGCACAAGGTTTTTTTGGATTTGTTGTAATTGTTATATTTTGAAGTAGACGTGATAAACACCAGACTAAAAATCATGGATGTTAGTGGTCATTGAATTCCCAATAAAAAAGTTTTGTGTTAGTTTATTCCTATTGAAATCTTTTATACGTAAATTGGAAAATCATGTATACATGCATAATATATTGATACCCTAGTATTAACCATCTTCTGTAAAAACCCCATAATTTATAATTATAAATAAATAAGAGATTCCTCATCCACAGTTTTGTTATAATTTCCTATTTTGAGTTATGTGTTGTGTGAGATAGTTGTGGTTTTTTGTGTGGGAAATCTAGGATGTTAATAGGCTATGTTCTGATGTGTGTAAAATCTCTACTTTGTGATGTGGTACATTTGTGATGCACATTTGTTTGTTGTGGGGTTTTTTGGTCGGTTTGGTGGATAAAAATATAGATAATAAATCATCATAGGCATGTAATGTAATCTCAGGTGAAGAAATAGATTGATTATGGAATGGATCAGATTTTTTTTCATCGGGGATGCAATCACATTGATTAGTGGGGAGTTTATGTGTTTCTTATTATGTGCTAGGATTGGTAGTTTATTAAATAATAGTGGAATAAATGAATAATTATTTTGATAATAAATTTTTGATTCGGATTGAGATATTTTGGTTAATTGAATAATTAAATGTGTTTCCAATAAATAATGTTAATATATAATTAAGTTGGTTGTAAATAGAATTGTGTTTGTGTCTTGATCTCTGTTGTTGTGTATTTTAAGGAAATAGTAAAATGATAGATGTGTTGTGAGTGAGTTTTTTTTGAGAACCCATATG
Source organism: Viscum album (assembly GCA_963277665.1). NCBI lineage: Eukaryota > Viridiplantae > Streptophyta > Magnoliopsida > Santalales > Viscaceae > Viscum > Viscum album. Next base: position 851,850,531 of record OY728143.1, on the reverse strand, counting down.
TTGGATTTGAGTGATTGGTATCATATATGTTTTTAATAGTATTTTACCATCATATTTCTATATTCACTCACTCTAGTTGAGCACTATGTTTCAAAACCCCCATCATTATAGGAGAAAAAGTATTTACCAGACATCCTAATGGGAGGTTTGATGGATTCCAACCATTTTTTATTTTCTCCAACATCATGGAAATAATTTCCCAAGATTATATGGGTAGGTTGTGGTTGTCTGAGGCCCAATTATGTCCAGTCAAGTAGTGTTTTCCCTAGGGTCTTATGGATGATATGAGTTATTCTTTCCTAGGTGTCTTTGGGATGAGATGTGGAATGGTATGTTGACTAGGTACTTATAGGTATAATATGATGTTTCAAATACATAAAGTGTTGAGACGAGGTGTGGTTGTGGGGAATATGTATCTAAAGGATACAGTGATGTTGCTCATGATGTGAAAAGGTGATCTATGGTTGTGGGTTCTATGTGTGTGTGGGCTGGTCGTGATGTGGATATTTTGGAAGATGTAGCAGAACGCGGATGTTTATTATTACAAAAGAGTTTCTAAACTAGTGGGATGTAGTGGATGGTACCCAGATCATTGGTGTTACTAAAATATTACATAACAAGACTTGCAATATTTGGTGAGGCTGGGATGGTTAGTAAACTAGTCAGGTTCTGTTTGGTTCTACTATTTTTCATAAAGGAATTAGATATCTCCATTTAACAAGTGCATTATATAGTTAGTTTCTTCACACTAATTAAACATTTATTCTCTACATAAATATATAAAATTTAATTCTAGTTCCATGAGGATTTCATGGACTGTTCTGGAGATTACAAGCGTGGTCATTGGGAAATATTTTGACTCACTCTTTTCAATTTTGTTTGGTATATATTTTGGTGTTTTTATTACACTTGTTAATGTTTTATATTAAAAATTCATGTGAGAGGGATTTTTTTCTTTTGTATAAATAGTATTGAGTTGATTTGGGATGAACCATCTTCCATCCTGATATTGTTTTCCAAAAAATGGAAATTCATCCAATTTTTTGGGAGATTTCAACCATTGATAATGATCACAACCCTATGGACAAAAATAGAGTTTCACTTGGTCATTATACTAATTTATTCATTTCCAGTCGAGGAGGGGTTCCTTTTGAGGGAGGTTTCATGATCATGACCTCTTTGACAATAGTCGTCATACTAAAAAAATTAATCAATAAAGAAATTAATATCACCAATTCATAAAATGTTAATTTAATTTATTAAATAATTAAATATTGAAAGGTATGTGATAAAATAAATGTAATAATAAACATGAAAAAGGTTAATAATAAATTAAATAATTGAAATATTATTATGATTATTTAATATAACAAATTTACATGATGATTTAGACTCAAGATAGTGAAATTATTGTAAAAAAACTATTGTATTATTCCTTTAAAAATATTTTTCTTTCATCTCCATATTTGTATATTTATATTAGGGAGCTATTTATGTGTACATATGTGATTTATAATTTATTTAATTTTTATTTTTTCTATTATAAATCAACTAGTTTCAAAACAAATCATTGTAAAATATTATTTACTTTCTCTAAAAAAGAAAAAATGAATATTATATATTTATGTATACTATGATAAAATGTTTTTTCCACACAAAAACAATTATATGATCATTTTAATCATTTATAACCTTCCAGGATTTAATCAAATGTGTCAATCCCTTTTATCAAGGAATTTTTTTTTTTTGAAAATATTTTTTTAGGAAATAGATATAACACTATCTAAAAATATTCTCATATGGGTGAAATGAATATTTTTATCGATTATGAATTTACTAAATTTGGTATGGTTCATGGGAATAGTTTTTGATTATTTTTGGAACTATTGAGAGACATGATCGAGTATTCTTATTATATACTCCCAATTAATTATGTAAATGGGCTGTTATAACTGATTAATTTTCTCGAAAAATATAATGGGAATATACTTTGATTATTATTCATATTATAACCCGGATGGTTATTTCACATGTAATTGGGATGGTTACACCTCTTATTATTATAATGGTTTTTACATGCATAAATGTGTGGTTTACCCCATAAGTACTAATAATCGGAGAATGATTCAGCAAGCAAAATATATTATTTATTTATTCTTTCTTTGGGGTTTTATGGGAATCAAATGCTTTCTATAAGTAAAGGATAGATTATGATAATTTGAAATGTTTAAAATTATTATTTCTTTAAATGTTTATTATGATTTTATGATTATTTATACAAAACATTTATTATTTTATTATTCATTATTTATATATAATTTTTTATGAATGTTTTTGGAAGAGATTCATCTTTCTCTGGTAAAATAATTATTTTGGACCCAATGTTTATATTGATAATGGAAATCATATAAAATTTTTTATGATCTAATAGTTTATTTTATAATTTGTATTGAAAATATAATATTTTTGTGTCATTCCACATTTCTAATTTTTTCACAAGTTTAATCAATGATTAGGTTCAGGGACAATGTCGTACTAATTTGTTTTTCCATTAATGGAAAAAATGTTTAATATTAATTTTTTTTGTTTTATGGGATGAATAGATACTATGTTGAAATTTATGATATTTTATATATGGGGTTATTATATATTTTTTGTGAACTAACTCTATAAAACTAAAATCTAAAATAAAATTTTCAAATGGACGAAATTTAATTCTACTTTAATGCACAATAATATGTAATCTAAATCTTTGAGTCTTTATAATGCTAATAATTTTGATAAATTCCTAAGTCACTGTAAATACATAAAAATAACATATTCTTCAAAATGATAATTCAGCCTTTAATCCTAAAACAAAATCAATTTTTTTTGTATTTACTATAATAATACAACATTCCCAAAATAGTAAATAATTTTGAAATAAAAATAATCACTTATTTATAAAATCATATTTTTAACCAAATATTAATCTCTATCATAAAAAATATTTTCCCAACAAAAAAAAATTCTTCAATATCATTTAAATAGTGAAAAATAATTTTATACTAAATAAGCCATCATATAGGTGAATTGAAGGTGTCACACCACTATCACCATATAGTTTTGGGGTCAAGACCCATATTCTTGTCGATTTCCAGCCTTCATCAACCAGTCTATAACTTATCCTTTTACTATAACTATATAATAAAGAGTATCTCCATTAAAAAAGATAATAATTCTCAATAATGTCATTAATAATCAAATAAAAGTTTAACATATATGGAATTATATACAACATATTTTCACAAAATAATATAATATTATGTAAATATTTTTTATTTACCATTTGAAACATATTATCCAAATAGAATATATATCCCTTTATTTGTTAACATAAATGAAAATTCCATTGATTTGAAACATTAAAATTTTATTATTTTCATCTAACAAATGTATCTAAATATTAAAATAAAATATACTATAGAATGTTTCATAATTATAATAACATTTATAATGTATTAGGATATTATTGGTAGATATTAGTTCATTCATCTACTTTTATAACAATTAATAATTTGATTCCATTTTATTCAAGGATAATCAGTTTTTTTAAAGAATTTTCAATCTCAACTTATGTGAAATTCATATTTAAATAATAATAAAATACTTAAAACATTAAATCTTGATAGTAGTTTCTTTTTAATTTTATTGATATCTCTTTTATCATCCCCTATGAATCCCACATCTCCAGAAAATAAATAGTCAAGTAATTGGTTATATTTCCATTTCTAAATGAGCTAGGTTGGTTTATATTTTGAAGAAAAATAAAAGAGATTACATAAACTATAATAACATATTTTCAAATGAATATTTTTTGGATAACATAATTTTTTTATGTGAGTGGAATAATAAAGAAGCTATCAAAATCATTAGGAAAATATATTGAAATAACATTGATAATAAAATAATCCCAAATGGATGAATAGGATATTAAATATATCATGGCTTACATATAGATAAATGATTATTAATCCACTAAAAAATTACTTAAACATGAAATTAGTTATTAAATATAAAATAACCCATAAGGCTAAAGACTACAGTAGGGATATGTTATAATACTCTAATAATTAAAAACCCTTTTATATCAATTTATTTATGTAATCTCCAATCCCTATTATAAAAAAAATAATGATCCATTACATAATTTTTTTGGATATATTGGTATTTAACATAAGAAAAAAAACACCCTACCATCTAATGTCACCTAAACCCTTCTTTTATAATAATTATAAGGACCTGGCATTAAACATTGGATAATTTAATGGATTTAATTATTATTTATTTTTTTACATTCCCATTGTTCTTTATTGTTTTTTAGAGTTTTAGGTCATAAAAATAAGAAAAAATTACATATAGTAAAATATATACACTTATATTATGTATCCATAATCCACATATAACACAAGAAACATTTTTTATTTTCTTAATGCATATTATCTATTTTCATCATAAACAAATCCTTTCTTTTACTTATCTTATTAAATACATTTTAATATATGGGATGATCCCAAACATCATTTTAATGGACATTAAAATGGTTAAATATGTTATAATAAGGAAAAATAGAAATTCCCCTTAATTATTAACCCTTATTAGATTATTCATGTAGATTATGAAATAAGTCATTCTGTCAATAAAATAGCCATTTTTTCTGAATGTAATCCATTAAAGAACATGGAATTCATAAATAAAACAAATATGGTACTTTATAATCATATTTATATTAATAATGAATATAGAGTAATCTTCATTGTAACAAATATATTAAACATCACAGTTATACATGGAGTAACCATAATAGTCAATCATTGAATAACCCTAACTGTATTTTTGATTAAAAATCATAATATATTCCTATAATATTTTATGATAAACATAATCCATTAAATATGTCCCATATTTTAAATAGTTATCACAATATTTTAATATATTATTTTATGTAAAAACAAATTTTTTATCTCTATCCTAATACCCAATGCATTTGATAAATGAAATGAGATCAACCATAATAAATTTATAAGGTAACCACTGATTATCAATAATGACATTGATGATCCCAATCCTAATAAAAAAAATATGTTATCCTAAAAACATTTTTTCTATAAATTAGAATACATTTTGGAATATTAATATATCCCTTTACTTTAGAATCTTTTTTGAAAATCTTGTTTTTACAAATCTAACGTATAAATTAATTTTCATTTAATTAGGCATTAAAATTATAATCAATTCCATAAATTAAAAAATGTAAATGGAAACATGAAATGTCATTTTCATCGAATAAGATAAAATATAACACTGTTTCTTTATTTTGTAATGAAATTCAACACATTCCATAAATGTTTTCGTTATAAAAAAATAATAAATAATAAATAAAACATAAATATTAATTAATAATTAAATTATGAGTATATAAAAATATTTGTAAAATAAATTTTATGATATTAATATGAATGAAAATGAGGGTTTAAAGGAAATATAAAAATGATAGTTTTTAAATGAAATTCAATTACCATAAGTATAACAAATCTTGTTAATTATTTATTTTTTTTAATATATAAAATATGTAACATATTATGTTTTTTAAAATACATGTTAAAGATCATTATTATTTTTATTCAACCACTTAACATTAGTTAACAATAACATGAACATTTCACAAAACCTTAAATGTTTTGAAAATATTTTGTACATAAGTCCAAAATTATTTCTATTGGTTCACCACGATCATAGAAGTCATTAATACAATATATATAGAATAATAACCCTGAGAGAAGTAACATTTTTCTAAAAAAATTAATTTTCTTTAAGAAATAATTTAAATATGGTTATGAAAATTGTACCACATTAAAATCATAAAGACAACATTTCATTTGTATACATTGGTTACATTTCCATTTTTTAATAATAAATATGGGAATAAAGAAATTCTCATTCACTCTTTACATAATAATAATAATAATATAAATAATATAATATTTTCTCAATATATATATATATATATATATCATCTATGTGAATGTTTTATTAAAAATTATTCATATTTCTTTCCATAGGTGGTAGTCCACATGTACGCATGATCAACATCATCAATCTATAGCATAGGGAACAGTAAAAAATATGTTTTATATAACTTTAAAGAATTATAAATATTTTACCAATATATATATATATATAAGATCAATACAACATTATAACCAGAAATGAGAGTTGGTGATTGAAAACAAATTACATCAATTTGTAATATGCTAGTCCTCTCTAAACCCAAATGATGACTTCCATTAATATTTGATGGTTTTTGGAGGTCGATATAGGTTATTTAATTAACCTAATGACATTTTATTATTTATATGTGAATTATTAGATTATATTATCATGGTTAAAATGGATTTAGGGATTTTAATTAATTAATTAAACTAATAAATTCAGCTAAAAATTATACCAATTCAATGGAATGCCTTTTTTATTTAATACCTTATGTCCACAATGGTTTCTATTATGCTATTAATAAGGCCTCTAGTACATGTGAAGATATTTTATATAGGTATTTTGATATACAGTGGAAAAACTAAATGTGTCTTTATGTGTTTGGTTATGTGATGAATAGATTTCAAATTATAGGAGAGGGAGGGGTACTCTTGAAATTTATTAGAATATTAAATAAATATAAAATATATTTCTATTAAAAAGGGACTAAACTATTTAATTCTAAATATATTATGATTATTGGTATAAATAATATCATATAATTAAATTTATAAATGTTTTTATTGGTTTTTCTCTTATAGTGTAATTGTATCCCATGGCTAACCATTATCACACATATTGTAACAACATTGCTTTTTTTACTCTTGGAGGGTAAATATAGTTACTATAAATGGATGAATGGATCATAAATACACTAGGTTTGATTTAATAAATGATATATTAATCACATTCCCATGTCTATAATTTTATTAATTTATAAAATTTAATTAAATATTTTTTACTATAAAATATCATTATTATCAAATTTTAAAACTATTCATCACACTCACATTAATAACGTCATGAAAAATAATTAAATTTTTGGAAAACATATTAAACTACAACCCAATATTATTTTATTAATCTATAATTTTCTTATCTAACATTTATTTCATCAAATAAATTTTAAATTTAATTTTTATAAAATACTTTATTTAATTTTTTCAATAATTGGATAAATATTACATCAACATTGTCAATCAGTTGAAGCTAATTATTTCATCACCAAAATTTTAAAAAAAATTACCGAAAACATGATAAATAATTTATGTTTGAAATTTCATTTTATAACTAAATATATCTTTTAGGTGTCCCTATTTTAAAAATAATAGAATTATTAAAAAATTGATGATTTCATTTTTACTTGTAATTACATAAAACATTACAACAGTTATATTCTCATAATGTGGAAAAACACGAAAACAAAATATCCACCATTTGATTATTATTGATTATATATAATCATCAAACAAAATTTGTGAAACTATTCAAGAAATTAACTATTATATATAATTTTATTTTAATCCATAATTTCTCAGTTTAAACTTTGTTGTGGTAATAATAATTACTATTGTCCCTTATCATATTGAACGGAAATAAAAGGGAACTTTAAAAAAAAGGACCAACAATATCAGGATGTGTAATACATGTTTACTAATTACAAACATACAATTTAAAAAATATAAATTTAATATAAATCAAGTAATCATTAAAAAATATATTTTTACAAATATTCCTTTTAAGGTATTAAATTTTATTTACTATCATAAAATAATAAATTTATTTGAAACTCTTAATTGGTTATTTAAAATAAAAACAACTAATGAAATGTTAAAAATAATCTGAAATATAATTTTACATTAATAAAACATTAAAATAATTATAATTTTTTATAAATATTGGAATTTTTAATATTCATTGAAATGATAACTATTTAAAAAAAATTGAAATTTTAACCACATGATAATTTTATTATGGTTATTTAAAATTTTGATATTTATTTTTCCAAATAAAATTTATAGAATTTCATTAAAATGATAATTTTAATCTCTCTCAAAAAGAAATGATAAAAATATTTTAATGACAACATATCTTAGAAAAAGAATATTATTTTACAAAAACATGAGTTCTTATTTCATAAGAATAAATAAATAAATTTATATTGATGAGATTATATATATATATATATGTACATCAACAATTATCCAATACAATCTGTTGTAAAAAATGTAATTTTTTGTTATAATAGAACTATTTAAATAATAATAATTTTCAATTTGATTAATATTGGTGTTAGGTGTCAGAAATTATATTGAAAACAATGTATCTATATTATAATCATGTGGTATTATATTCATGACATAAATATTTTGGTGTCACCATCAGGCTCTATTTTCATTATTTGTTCTCCCATTATAGGTTTTCACTGAATTTCACATCATGAGTGGGTGTTTCATGATGTGAATGGTTATTTTCCATCAGAAATTTCTCTATTAAAAAATTAATATCCAATTATAGGGATTAGATTTGTACAATTACATATCCATAATTGTTGTTCGTTGTTTATAAATTAATTATAGATCCATTTTATTTTTTTAATTTGAATTAAATATATATTTTTCCTTCCATATAACATTAAATCTATAGTTGACTCTGAAATAATTATCAATTAAATATTAAATTCTATGTATTTTATTAGTTAAAATTGTGTTATTTAAAAGGGGACATAAAATAGGATGGTATTTCCATGCCCTAAATAAAAATAACAAGAATATATTATGTTGTACATAAGAATCATCCCAAAAAGTATTTTCGATATACCATCGACTTTTACATTAATCCTAATGGTAAATTTGATGTCTTACCATATGAGATAATGTCAAACCTATAGAAATATGTGCTAATATGAGAAATTAAATCCATTTAGGAACTATTCAATGTTCCCTAATAGTCAAATTGAATATCATCGTATCATAAGTTTATCATGTTTCTTGAGATAAAGAGAGTAAAGTGAAGTTTAATTTAGGTTGTGTTATGGTGATATATCAAGGTTTTTAGAAATTATAACAAATCACATGAATAAAATTATTGTAGAATATTCATAGAAAATTCATTATGGGGATATTGAAATAATTTAGGTGTCGGAAGTAGGGGAAAAAAGGTAGTGAATTTTTTATCATAGGGACCCAGAAATTTGATGGATGGAATGAATTCAATAATTAAACATTATTCAAAATACCAATTTTTCAACTAATTGAAATAAGAAATATATGAAAACCAGTGCACTAAGAGAAGGGTTTTCTATATTGAATACAGATAAAAAAAATAACCCCTACTATGAAATAAAGAGAATATTTTATCACAAATACTGAGGGGGATACTTAAATTGAAGTGTGTATAGTTATTCTAGTATTTCATTCAAGAATATAGAGTATAATATTTTATTCAATTTATATAAATTATTTTATATCGGTTATTTTTACAAGGACTATTTAATCACTTCCTATTAACATGTGTGTTGAGTTACTAGTGAAAATACAGAATTTTGTAGTTGTTCGAACCAATTTATTTAACTACCCAAGATAATATCTTTAGATGATTTTCTTGATAAAAATGATCATACAACCCTTTATAGAATTTGGTTCTATTCCTGGTATTGTTTGATATTAACTATTTATAGCCAAATTAAATTTATCGGAGAAGGTAACTACTATATGTATCTCAAATCAGCATTAGATTTTATAAATGTAAAATTATTAGGGTTTGTTTCTTTTGGAATCATCATCTGAAGAATAGAAATTACATCTGTATAAGTAAGCATTTAAAGATAAAAAAATTAAAAAATTTAAATATAATCACTAATGACATGTCCATTGTGAAGGAATTTTGTTATGTGTTCCAATAAAATTTACAAGTCTTCCTCATTGTCAAATGGTTGAGTTATCACTCAATATTAAAAAAAGTATTTTTTCTTATACAATAATCTATAGAAGGAAAACAATTTAATTTAAATATTTGAATAAGTAACTATAAGAATATTTGGATGAATATTATAAATGTGAAAGTGACTCACAAAGGGAGTCATCAATCCTATAAACATCAAGAATTATGGGAAAATGTATATCATCATTTATTATGTGAGATTAAAAAAACATGACAATGAAAATGTATGTCAGACCACATATTGATGATTCTCTCAATCAGATACTAAGATCCAAGAACATTTATTATGTGGTTCTCTGGTTGAGATACTATAATGTAAATGGGAAGAATTTGGTTGTATAAAAGACAACATTTCATAAAATATACATTTACTATGATTTCATTTTGATGTTATTTGGACTAAAAATTATCCAACTGATGTGATGAAATAAATCAACAGATTCTTTAGGGGTTTTCTTGACTATTTTTTAGTACAAATTATGTATGATAATATCATATACTCCAAAAGTGTGGGGGGATCATTTAGAGTTTTTTAATTTTATAATATAGACAAAGAGAATGGTAAATTTTTATGAAGTGTGTTGAAAATATGGTGTCTTAATAGAGAAACTAACATTACTAAGGCATTTAATATCCTACATATGGATATAAATGGATAATTCAAATGTTTATGCAATTAAAGGATAAAATAGACCAAAACCAATGACAGGTATTTCTAGTTTCCTTACATTAGTCGGATACTATGATTAATTTGTTTGAAAAAATAATGGTTTTAAATAAATCAACCCAATATTACATAGAAAAGTGTTTTTTATATAGATTGATGAATCTAAGGATATATTAAAAGAGTTAAAAAATAATATAATAATTTAACCTGTGATTGTATTACCCAGCCATGGTGAAGGATTTTTGATATAAAATGATTTGTAAATAAAGGAATTTGGGTGTGTACTCTTTTGGGGAGAAAATTTTATAGCATATTACTCTAATCAGTTAATGAACCATTAGATGAACTACGAAACGCATGATCTGGATTTTGAAGAAGTGATCTTTTAATTAATTATTTTATGAAATTATTTTTATAGTGATAACTGAGATAAATATCAAAATTATTAAATCCAAAGGAATAAATTCACACAGAAATATCTCAGTATAAATTAATAAAGGTGGATATATCTGATAATTGATTAATATTATTAAATCCATTATCATCATGGGAAATAAATTAATGTGGATGATTCTCTATATAGAAAAAATCATGATAAAAATTAATTTATGTGGTTTAATAGGGATCAAATATATTCGTACAAACATGTATGGACATTGAATCATAAAACAAATTAAACCTAACCTTTCTCAAATGTATATTATACTATACATTCTAATGAGTTTCAAATTGTCTCAAAAATATGACATGGAGTAATAAATAATGGTAACAAATATTCTAGAGTTCATCTTTTGTAAATATTGACATATATTGTTTGGAACATATACAGTAAATGGGAACATCATGATGATATACACAGATCGTCATTCATTATTATTATGTGAAGCATTAATATGTATATTGATATTAAATAGAAGTTATGGTAGGATAAAAAAATGGTGATTTTAGAATTTTATCTTATTTCTTTTCATGAGAATAGGGTGAGATTTAATGATATAAGAATGATGGTATGATGTAAAAATTTCCATTAATAGTTTGTAAATTGGGAATCGATATCATGGAATTCTTTCTTGGACTCCATAAGAAATAAAAATTGACCAATATTTTTTGGGGGTTTTAGATGTTCACAATAAATAACAATTTCATTTTATAGTTATCTATGAATATTTTTCTCTTCATCAACATAATATGATATACAATATAGATCTTATAGTATATCATAAAATAACACTCTCCAATGAATCGAATCAAGATCTCTGAATTACAATGACTGTATATAGAATCCTTCCATCAGCATTAGATATAATGTGAATCTTAAATACTTCTTATCATGGAAATATAGGTGGTCAGACTAAGAGAACAATTTCAAAATATAGATGATACATTGAGGTCTAATTCAATTATTTTCCCTAGACCCTAGTATAATTATCATATAATACACATTTTATGATAAGATTAAATTGGATATTTATAAATTTTTTATTGAAATAGATGTCCAACACAAACATGGATAGATGAATGTAGAAAAAGAGAGGCTTAAGACAACTATTATTATCCCAAATAACAAAAAAAATATAAAAAAATTTAGATTTATCTGAAATATTCACAAATTTGAATGAAAATCTTTATAGTCACTATTCAATGAGACATCGAGATTTAGGTTAAAAAAATGTTCCCATTTTTTTATCATCAGTTAAAAAACTCCTAGGGTCTCAAAAGAAATGAAATAAAATTTCTATATACATCGACCTCATTTAGATCCATTAAAACATTTGAGTCATGGCCTATCAACTATCACTCCCACCTAACAGACCTGATGGGGGTGATTTGTTCCATGTACTCTTCTTGATATTTTAAATATCAGCCCCCTCACATGTAGGTAATCTATAATTGATACCCTAAGATAATGTAATTTCATACGAATAGTAGTTGATGATGATCAAAGATAACAAATACATTTTTTTAAGAAATAATATATATCACTTAGTTATAGTACTATGATATAGTCCATTATTTGATAAGAAAACCCGGGAGCCCAAAGAGGTGATCAAACATAGTTTCCATCATCTTTTGTCATGTAAAAAATGATATTTTGTGTGTAAAATTTCTAATTTGTAGAAGAATGTGATTGACCAAGACATTCATAAATGATAATCCCTATTGAAAGAATGAATTCCAAATTAAGTAATGATGATATATAAAACACATGTTCTGTATTGGTTTTATTGTACCATTATAAAATATATAATATCAAATTTATGAATTTTTATTCCCAATTACCATTGATAATATATACATTCAATAGTGACAGTTAAAATTAGAATATATTAATGGTTATAAAATAGAGTAAATGACATGGAGAAAATAAGTGATTCTTTAATCTACTGAAATCATACATACAATGGCCCATTTATCTAAGATTTGGAGGTAGATGGAATCCCTAGGATTTTCTACATTCCATGACTAAGATGATATTCATCAACCAAAATAGAAGTGAAACAATATTTTGGATAGTATCATGATTATATAGATCAACACAAAAACAATATTCCTAAAACCGGGATAAGAATGTATTAAAATTATTAACCTTACCAATATATAATAAGATGTCGTTATAGGGTATTATGAATATAGAACATTGTAGTATGAATTTTAATATATAATTTTTTAAAAAAAATATTAAAATATTATATTTTTATAATTACTTAATATATACATATATATATTTTACACATAAAATTATATTTTCATACGAAGAAACTAAATTTGTATTTCTAGGAATTATATAGTCTCAATTGAAAAAACATTTCTGATAAATTCAATAATTTTATTTCATATTTTTATTTTCATGAATTATTACTATTACATATTTTTCAGTTAAATATAAATTATAATTTAATATAATGAATTCTAATGTAACTAAAAAGGGTCTAAAAGTGGTATGAATTGTAAAACCATTACATTCTAGTAAATACGGATTTCACTTAAATGTTTAAATTATTATATTGATAAAAAATTATTTTTGTAAATTAAATATTCTTTTTGAAATAATCATATTGAAATTACTAAAAACATAATTTTTCATAATTTTCAAAGTTATTTGAATTTTTTGGAAAAAATAAATATATATTAAACACATTGTTATATTAAATCCAAATGAAATTTTAATTATATATTTTTATATAATAATTATAAAATATTAAGTAACAAAACATAGGCCTTTTTAAACTAATTGAACTATTCCAACTATATGAACAACCAATTAATCCTTATTATATCATCAATATCTCCATTAAATGCTTCTCAAAGGATACCCTTCAAAACACATTTTTCATATTAATTTTCATTATAACCTTGGTGAATGAAGATATATGAAAGGGATGATACATGAATCTCATTAAGGGTAAACTTATCAAATAATAATTATATTTAATAACTTATCATAAGATGAGAATATAGGTATAATCAAATTATAAAAAAAATACTGAACAATTATCATGTAATAAGTCATTGAAAAACAAAACATATAATATGACATAAATAAAATTATTGAGTAATAATGAATGAAAAATAAAATCATATAATAGTCATGAGAATAAGATTAATTTTGTGAACAAACAGTCCAATATGGAACATACATTTTTACATGGAACATGAAATTCATATGCCACATCAAATGTGAACAGGCTTATGAGTAACTAAAACATACTAACCAATACATATATAATTATATATAAAGGGTCAAATAATTAATTTCATTTTCATATGGTACTAAACCCATAATTCATATATACTTACATGGGTATCTTTAAAACCATTCTTTTATCACATCACATAGAACCCATGGTAATAAATTGGTTTTAATAATGATTTATAATGAAAATCATTCATTGTTTATTGAATAATGAAGTCATGTAAATAAAATGAATTTCATTAAATATGATATTAGGAACCTATTTTAGAAAAATAGTCATTATATCATTTATAAAAAGAATTAAAAATAAAAATCATCATAAAATACATCAATAATAACTACAGTACAACACAATGTAAAAGAGGCTATCCAATGACATCAATTAACTTTCTATGTAAATAACATTCAATGAAAAAAAAATTGTATTTAAAACATTTATATAAAGTGTATATATTTAATATAATAATATACCCATTAAAATAAATCTATGTAACATTGGTCAAAGCCCTTCAATCAATGGAATTGATAATAGGTTATTCACATATAGAATATATTAGAATAAAAATATGGATTATAAATCGTCAAAGGCCATGATATATAGAAATGGATATGCATCATTTCTATATAAGATATTAATATTTTTATCTATAGAGATAAATAAATTCTATTTTATCATTTGATGAATATCATTGATGAAGTATGATATGTATACATGTAAAATTATTAGGTAAATAACTCTCTATAAATATTTTAAATAAAAGATAAAATGGAAATAATATATATTATTGATATTAATTTAAATGATATATTTTATAAATCTATGAGAAAAATAGATTTCATTGAAACAATGATAATTTTAAAAATATTATTCATATATAATGACATAGGATTCCAAATTAAATGTTCACATGTTATCATTAAAAATATTGCATTTTCACATTTTGATGGAAATATCCAAATAGAAAAAATTTAACAATATTTAATGAATTCAAAATTATCTCATGTAATATAAAATTATTTTAATAAATTATTTATTTATAGAAAAAGATACTTGAAATCCCATCCTATTTACACAAATATGATTGAATGGAGGTTCCTAATAATGATGAATAGAAAATGGTTATTTAACTTACAAGAAACCCTTTGGGTAAAATATGTGTTAATGTTTTTTTGAGGGGATATGTAAAACCCCCTGAATATCAAATGAAAAATATGAGTGTTTTAAAAAATAATAAAATTTTCTAGATCGATTATTTTCATGAATAAATAATTATATGAAAATAATATTTGTGAATCGAAGCACTTAGGGTTTTTACCATTTTACATAAAATATATTTTCACTTTAGGTACCATATGAATAGAAGACCTCAATGATAATGTACATGATATGTATCTTGATCACCCAGATCATGGATAAGATTAATCATTAGAAATTATTCACACAATCTTATAGGATTCATAGGTAATTTTTAGAAATATATCTCAAGGGGATAAATTTGATAGAAAGGACCCCTTATTATTAATAATGATTCAAAAGGATTTGAAAAAACCTCTTTTTAATAAAATAATAGGTTAATATCAAATTTAACACAAATTTATAAATGTAATATTATTTGTAATTGTCATTTTGGTAAAGACACGGAAATTCCATAATTTTTTTTAATAATTATTTGGGATTATTATGAGTCTGTGAAAATTAATGACACATGCTTCTAAGGCCTAGAGCTCTCTATTAAAAATTTGGATGTTTTTTAAAGTATATTTAGTAAACATGAAACTACTGTTTTCAATCTTTTGAACATGTGTTTCAATTAAAAATCTGATGAAACTATTGAATCTACAAGTCTAGGATTCTCTAAGAGAAGCGTAATTTTGATCAACAAGGGTCAGAAAAAAAGTTTATTTTTTGGACTTTACAAAAACAATAACTTGATATTGTTATATTTTTCATTTTTTTCAACCGTTAGAAAACGGTTTGTGGGACTGTACTGTAATGTAAAGATATTTATGGTCTTGAATATTATTTTGTGTAACTTCACCATTGGGGGAAATTAAAATAATGTGTAACCACAACATTAGGACAATAAAAATGATAATTAATTATACTCATTAATGAACGTCAATAATTGTATAATGTGTTGATCCTCTTCCCCCATCTATTTAATCTCATCTCGATCTTAGGTTTTCATAGATCTATGAATGGAATATATAATGAAATTCCAACGTCCATCGACTCCATTGAATAATGTGATTGAGAAAAGGACATTGTGGGAATCGACAGGTGACGACAAGCAACAACAAACTACTTAGGATGTGTACAATCCCTCCTCCTCAACATCACCTTCCAATGAATACAAGGTTGGCAGTTTATGCTTGATTTATCTCATTTACCCCATTATTTATTATTATAAATTACACAAATACACCGTCCAATAGTTTGACCTGTGTTCATTCTTAAAATGTGGTAGAATATTGAGGGATATTTTTATGGGAAATTTTAAATTTAAATATCCTTCCAATGAAATAATTCTTATGTAGAGGGTTTGTTCTAAATAAACATGGATTAAAACCTCAATCGTTGTTGGTTTTCGATGTCTATTTTGTGGAGGACCGAAAATTATTGTGGCACGTGGTGGTACCGGCTGCATGCCCAACAGATAAGAGATGAGATTTCGACCCATCAAGTAGTTTTAGTAGGAGTCGCACCATAGCAGCGTGCCTGTGTAGCGGAAGTCGTGGATAGGACGGTCCACGATGTTAGAAGAGGCACACCCAGACAGTGCACCTGGGCGGCGGAAGCCCCAACCACAGAGGACCGCATCGTAGGTGGAGGTGTGTCCCGACGGTACGCATGGGTGGTCGAAGATGTTCCACATGGGATGTAGCATTGGAAGAAGTGATCACCGGTGGCACACCTAGGAAGTGAAGAAGCCATGGTCGTGATGGTTTGTGGCATGTTGGAGTTCTGCGGTGCCAGTGTGGCGCCACATGGAGGACTCTACCCACCGATCTAGTTGAACCAGAATGTGCGGAAAGGTCAACCGATGGCATGACCATGTGTGGCACATGGAAATGCTATGTATAGGAAAAAAATTTCCATCCTAAAACGGTGATCCAGAGTGATCATGGACCCCTATGCTGCTAGGTGGGACGAACTAAATTGGCCAGCCCAGTGAGGAGAGTATTAGGTCCACTGGAACAAGCCCACATGTCTAACTAGACGGACCCACAGACCATTTGGTCGTTTCGACATGATAGGGTCAGAACTGGGTCTGATCGAGTCAGGTCTAGTCAGGTAGAGTCAATCCGACCTGGACCCCATTCAGCCCAGTTGCGTTTAATTGGTCAAAACTCCAAAACTGGACGTTCATTTGATCTACCATTAGCAGCACCATAATCCTTAGGATGAAGAATTACGTTTGAGATTCTCCACCTAACATTTTGGGAATGTTGGAATTTGGTGAGGTTGGATCATAACTAAATCCCATCAGACCCTCGACACTAAAATTATTATATAAAAATATTGAGCATCCGGTTGATGCATTGTCTATTGGTTTGGAAACCTAATGAAAAGACATATCAATAGGTCACAAATTTGTGAGACTTTGTGCCAGATAAAATATGACCGATGGATTGGGGCATGGTTCTCCCAATTGCGATAGTTATGAAACCCTATTTCCGTCTCTAACCTGATGATTGCAGATTTATGACATTGTGTGACAGGAAGAAATAGTGGGAAGCACAACTATATGATTTGGTAGGGCCACGGTGGGGAGCACCGCTCTGTGACGTGGAAGAACCATAGTATACAACATGAGGAGTACCTCAACAGGCCACTATTCGGAGCAGCTCTCTATTACATAGCAGACCCACAATACTGGTTGGGGAGGAGTACTTAATCAGTTCATGTTTAGTGGGAAGCATCTATGTGTACAACAAGAGGTCTATTGTACTCAATAAAAGATGTCTTCTCCAGTAGTCGAGGTGTCCTACAATGTGAATGGTGATGCAACTATTACTACCATAGAATATACATGGGGTGATATGTCTATTCATTGTTCTTGTGATTGACAATATGCTATGTGGTATTTCTTTTTTGGAATTTTAGAGACCTTTAGTGGTCATTGTGTCCTTTCTAGTTATTGTTATACTCAATCCTATGTGGGTTTCACCCACACCTTGTTGTATCTTATGCAGATGATGGGCTGCATTGACTAAGACTCAGGGAGCCAGGACTAGATGGTGCATAGTAGTGACAATTTAAGTGGGGAGCTACGGTGGTTAGATGTACCTACCATTCATGTAGGATCCTTGGCAGACAAACTCAAGAGTTTTTTCCCATTTTTCAATTTATTTATTTCAGTTGGGCTTGTATTCTGAACCCTTTACATTCACCTATTCGTGTACACAGTATTTTAGTGGTATGTTGATTCCCTTTTCTGAGTAGGGACATAGTTTAAAATTTTTGTGTGTACAAGTATCATTGAAAATTCCTCCCACTTTTAAGGTGATGTCTTCCACCCTAGTCTCTTTCCCCTAGAATTTTGGGAGGTGGGATTAGGGTAGGCACAACACGAGCCCTGGGAAAAGGGTCATGATAAAGTGGTATTAGAGGGTTGTTGGATCCCCCTAAAGACATAGATTCTATGACATTCCTTGTAGAAATAGTGTTAAATTTTTTTATTCCAACCATCCAATTTGTGGAATCCTGTGTTGTTGCAGTGTATAAAGAATCCATACACCAGGACCTTGAATTTTGCTTTTCGGCTCAAGACATGAAAACATTGGTTTGATAAGTATATCATGATTTTTAATTAGTGTCAGATCACCATGTATATGATCTAAACATTGTAAATCATGATCTATATCAGGATGACTCCACTTGGATCTAAATCCAGGATCCTGATACGAGGTAATGAGAATAGCTCACCTAGCAACAAGGCATCTATTCAGGGACTAGTGTTTGAGATGGTCCCAATGTGTGGTGCACTAGTGCGATCACCACCCGATGGATATCATATACTACCAGAGGTTAATATAGAATATGATAATAGGATCAGTTAACTACATGAGTTTTAGAAACAGAGACCTCTTAGGTTCTGGGGAGATATGGATCCTAATGTCTCTAAGGACTGGCTAGAGGTTGTGACATGTGTCTTTTTCATAGTGAGGAAACTCCCTGACTAGATAGAGATATTTGCAGTGATCCTTTTACACACCTTAATATGGATACGGTGGAACTTCACCATTCATACTCACAATGAGGTATCCCTAAATTAGGATGACTTCGAGAGACATTTCTGGGATGAGATTTCCCTGCGATGTTGCGCTCTGTGTGAATTGAGGAGATACTTATCCTACAATAGGGCAGCCTGACAGTGGCCCAGTACTCAGCAAGATTTAATGACCTCTCCCAATTATACACATACATGGTACGAGACCCTTTATTTATGGATCAAGCCTATAGGAAGTGACTCAAGCGAGAGATCTGGGCTTCAGTAATGTCTCTTAACATCACTACACAGACTGGGGTGTTGGAGCGAGGCCTTTTAATGGTGAGCTTCTTGGGGAACCATTGACCCATAGATAGAGCTTCCAACATAACATTGGGGGAATAGTCTTCATCAGGTAGAAGATAGAAGATTCATGGGACCAAGAGAGGGAATTCATTTATAGGTCGACCCCATGAATCAATGTTGTAAGTGTGAGGCTCCCAGGTCTGATGTATTCTGAAGTGGTCTAGGATTTGTATTATTTGCGGTTGGAAGGTATACATGGAACATTACTACCTAACCTTCCATACGGGTGACCATGAAACAGTTAACGGACCGCCAAGGCAGTGACTGAGGATCGGGCATGGAGGTCTGTATGGTGACAAGTGTGGCATAAGAGTGTGTCGTGCTACAGGTTGAAGATGACGATTTGGGGTTATACAACCACCACACTAAGGTGGTCCACCCAGAACATAGGGATTAGGTGGACCAGGGAGAGCATATCTCCAGGAGGAACATTCCTATAACCATGACACTCTATATATAAGGAGAGGTATGATCAGTGTCTATTTCACCATTGTTGCAGTTCATATACACAACAGTACCACTCAATATTTTATTTCCATGACACTCGTTCGGAGCATGGAGATTTCAATGGAGTTTTTGGCTCGATCTTTATGTTTATATACT
The DNA here is from genome assembly GCA_963277665.1 of Viscum album. Taxonomy (NCBI): domain Eukaryota; kingdom Viridiplantae; phylum Streptophyta; class Magnoliopsida; order Santalales; family Viscaceae; genus Viscum; species Viscum album. The sequence continues at coordinate 851,829,974 of OY728143.1, read as the reverse complement.
TAAAAAAAGAGGATTCAGTGATTACACAGTGTTTCACATAGTGGGATCTCACTCTAAGAGGTGAGATCTTTGGCTCATATTGCATAGTAGCAACGTTGAGGCCATACAACATCATCATGGGTATTAACTATCTATCCATATTCATTGCTCAGATCGACTAATTATTGAAAATTTTGCGGTGTGTCTATGATGATGGGATCATGTATTTCATTCAATGTTGATGAGGAATCCATTATAGCACAAGATAAGCTATATCTAAGAAGGGTGATGACGATCAATCATCGGTGGGCTAGCCTCACACATGGTGTAGTACTCAAATGGATTCTGAGTTATCTTGTTATTACTGACTAGTATGGTTATGTAATACATGATGATGTTCTGGGCCTACCTCCTCTTAAAAATTTAGATTTTTACATCGACCTGTTACATGGGTTGACACTGATATCTACACCAGAATATCAGATGGCTCCTATGATTCTTTGTGAGGTGAGGGTACAATTGTAATACATACAGAGTGAGGGGATCGAAAGGCCCAATAATTGTCCTTATGAAGCCCCAATATTATTCTAAAAGAAGTTATATGGGAGTCTGGGGTGTTTATTGGTCAATTGACACCTGAACTAGGTGACCATGATGAAAAAGTAACCTAAGATGTGGATCGATTATCTCTTCGACCAGCTCAAGGTAGCATTGTGGTTTTTTAAGATAGGCCTCAAATAAATCTATCATAAGCTTAGGGTACGAGTTGGGAATGTACTAAAGGAAAACTTAAGATGTCAGTATGGCCATTATGAGTTCTTGGGGATGCCCATCGATGTGTCCAACACTCTAATAGTGCTCATGGGAATCATGAAAAGGATCTTCTAGCCTTACCACGATCTCTTCATGGTTGTCTTCATTGACTAAATTTTACTGCACTCAACATCAGATGAGGAGCATGCCACACACCTATAGATAGTACTAGATAAACTCGGAGTTGAATATATTTATGTAATGATCTCGAAGTTCCTGTTTTAGATACAAGAAGTCCACTTTCTTGGAGTTGTTATCTCAGAGGATGGATTTGTAGTGGATCAAGAGAGGATTGAGGAAGTTTTTTCATGGGATCCATCTAGGAGAGTGACTGATTTATAATGTGTATTGGGATTGAATGGGTACTACCAGAGATTTCTACCTGAAATATCCATGATAGATAAACCCTTGTTATCTTTGACAATGAAAGGGAAACCTTTCTTGGGTATGGATAAATTCTTGAATAGTTTCCAGGAGCTGAGTTAGAGACTGACAAGTTCCTCGATCTGGAGGCTACCTGAAGAGGGTGTGGGGTATGTAGTAAAAAACGATGCATCAGGGACCTGGCCAAGTTGGGTCCTGATGAAAGAGTGAGCGGTGATCATCTACGAGTCATGACAGTTCAGACAACATGAGAAGAACTATTCTTCCCATGACCTAGAGTTTGCAGTAGTGGTCATTGCACTGAAGATGTGGTAGTAATACTTGATGGGTGAATGGTTTACTGTATACTCTGATAACAACATTCTTATGTATATATTCATAAAGAAGGAACCAATTCTGAGATAATGGAGAAGGATGGATTTCCTCTAAGACTATGAATTTGATATAGTCTATATTCTTTGGAAGGGGAACATATTTGTAGTTTCACTATACCATAGGTATGGACTAAAATTGATGAGTGAGGTGACATATCAGCTATCCATGTTTCAGATATCATTTTTTGATAGAGATAGAGAGGCCTACCTCCATTATATTATTGTCACTCCACTAATCTATTAGCAATTTCAGGAGGATCGTCTTGGTGATGTTGACTATGAGGCCCGATTTGCACAAGTATCCTAAGGAAAGTCTCCTGAAAATTTTTCTGATGGTAGGGAGGACATCATCTACTTCATAGGATGCACCATGGTACCAGTGATGCAACTAGTAGAGTTGTTGATGGATTTCAACAAATCCCCTTTGGAGGTACATCCTAGAGTGGAAATGATGTACCAAGGCCTCTATCATTAGTTCTGGTAGCCAAGTATGAAGAAAGTAGTTGCAGAGTTTGTATCACAATGCATCACTTGTCAGCAAGTAAAGGTTGAGCATCATAAAATAGGATAAGCTTATCCTCTTGAGTTTTCAGAATTGAAGTGGAATGTTATATCAAAAAAATTCATAATAGGGCATCAACATATGTCAAGGTTCCACGATTCCATCTAGTTGATCATTGAATGACTCACCATGTCAACACACTTCCTACCCATATGAGAGAAGGGATCAATAGAGATCATGGTATGCATCTATGTACAATTTTTTGTATGAATTCACATGGCTCCATCGACGATCATATCTGATCATGACAAAGTTTTTATAGCCTTCTTGTGAATGGGATTGTAGGAGGTGTTTAGGACTCAGCTACACATGAGAACCTCCTTTCACCATCAGACAGATGGTCAGATAGGGCGGACCCTACAGACACTCGAGGACATGCTTCCTTATTGTTTCCTTGAAGTTGGCCATAGTTGGGATGACCATCTTCTACTGGTGGTGTCTACATTCAACAATATTTATCACTCCACCATGGGCACATCTCCATTTGAGGCCATGTACGGTAGAACATGCAATACACCTCTATGCTCGACAAGCCTAAGGGAGTCAGCACATATGGAAATATAGTTGTTAAATGCAACCACAATGAAGGTTCAGATCATCCAGGAGTAAAAGATCATTGATGAGAGACAACTGATGTCTTATAACAACAGAATACTGAGACCCATAGAGTTTGTAGAGGGAGAACATGTCTTTTTACATGTCTCGCCCAAATAAGGATTACAGAGGTTTGGTCATGGTGACATGTTATATTAGAGGTTCTTAATAACATTTAATATTAGTATCAGAGTAGATGAGGTGGCGTACCATCATGCTCTTCCCCCTCATATGCACTGGGTGCATAATCCTTTCTCTATGTTATAGTAGAGGAGGTAAATTCATGATCCATCACATGCTGTCGTCTGGGGTGAGATGGACATCTATGATAGGGGTGATTCTTTTCGAGTTCTAGGTAGAGATAGAGGATATATAAGAGTGGTTCTTTTGTGAGCATTTGATTCATCTAGTGTGAGTCCTTTTGCAGCATGAGAACCTCTAAGAGAGAAAATGGGGGAAGGAAGCACAGACAAGTGCTCAGTACCCCCATTTGTTCTCCTAGTTTTGTTGCATCTTTTTTTGATGAAAATCCATAATATGGGGAGAATGTAATGTCCCATAAATTCCATATATATTATTTAAAAATATTTTTTTTAGTACAAGTTATAAAAAATTAATGGCACATGTTATTTAAGCCCAAGGATCCTAGAACATATTTTTTAACACTTTTATGTGTCATTTAGTAAACATCTATCTGACGAATACTACCTTTTAAACCAGTTCTCAAATTAAAAATCAGAGGGTGCCATTGAACTTGCATCACCATGATTGTATTATGGGAATCTTATCATTGACCAGAAAAATTTAGCTGAAAAAGATAATTTCATGGAAATAAAAAAATAATAAAATAACATGTGATTATTTTATTTATCTTTTTTTTAACCATTGGATAGATGGTGGTGGGATCATGGTACATCATCAATTCATTTAATGGATAGAATCTTATTTTTTGAAACCGCGCCATTATGGAAAATTAAAATAATTCATAACTTCACCATTGAGAGAATTAAGGAGTTTCATTAATTATACTCATTAATGAACCTCATTAATTGTTTAGTGCACTAATACCCCCTATATTTAATATGGTATAATGATTTTGTTTTGGAGATCTACAAAAGGATTCTCTAATGATGCACTGATATCTTTTCTCTCTGATAAAGAATTTGATCATGCGATGGACATTGGGGGAATCAATGGGCGATGAATAGTGCCAACGAACACCTTAGGAAGTGTAAAATCCATCATATATTCTAGTATCATCCAATGAATACATGGTAGGTGATTTATTCTTTATTTATCACCTTTAACAAGTTCTAATTTACTATAAAGAACATCAATCAATCGTGAAATAGGTTGATCCATTTTCATTTTTAAAATTATTGATGATATTTTGCGGTTATTATCATGAGTGTTTTCACCTTTAAGGACTACATCACATGTTATAATTCTAATGCGTAGGGTGTGGGACAAATGAACAAGGCCCAAACGCTCCACCATTTTCGGTTTGGGTTTCATATTTCATAGAAAAAAAGATGTTATGGTTGCATTTAGTGGTACTATCTGTATACCTGACGAAGAAGAGAGAGGTTACCTACCCATTTGGTAGCTGGAAAAAGAGGCACTCCATGATGGAACCACTGGACGGTAGAAGCCACAACCATGATAGGTTATGGCGTTGGGGGTGGTACAGCCCTGTGAGGCACCTAGGTGGAAAAAAAGCAGCGACCGACTGTGGTATTCTAGTGTTCCACGATGCTAGGGCAGCAAAGCATGGAGCAGTCAACCCACCAAGTGGGTTGATGCTGAAGGCATGGCTAGGCCCACAGTCTGGGTGAGTATGTGCCAGTGGTGGCCTAGATGTGTCCTTGGAGAACATAGTGGGCTTGCAATTGTGGGATAGGGAGATCCTAGTGGAACATACTGCCAGGCATGCCGAGCCCACTGGTCGAGCATCCCGGACTCATAGCCCGATGGGCTTGTTCAGAACCAACAGGGTGGGCCTCGACTCAGCCAAGTGGACTCGTACAAAAAATTAGGGTCAGACCCAGGTAGGTTTGGGTGACTTAGAACCATGACCCTTTCACCTTAGTTACATTTAATTGGTGAAACTCTTAAACTGGATGTCTGTTTCATGAACCGTTAGCAGTGATGGAACCCTTATGGAGTAGGTAGCCATTTAGAGAACTCTAGCTGACATTCTTAGAATGGTTGAGTTTGACCAGGTTGGATTGTACCCAAAACCATTTGGTCCCTCAGCACTGAAATTAATATAACATACAGACCATACATCTAATTGAAACTCTATTTGTTGAGTTGGACCCCATATTACATAAGGGGTCATCAGATTACTTCTTTGTAAGAATCTGTTCCAGATGAAATACAACCGAAGGACTAAAGAGAGGTTCTCCCAAGGGCACTATATTTGAAACCCTTCGACTGGATGAGACCTGAATACTGCTTATTTCTTACTATTTCTGAATCAACGGACCAGTGGGAACAACATCTGTAGGCCTTGGAAGCCCCATGGTTTAGAGCACCCAGGTGTGACTTGGTAGACTCATGGTACAAGACAATAAATGTAACTAAGCATGCCACAAAGGGGAGCGACTCTGTTTGACCCGACAAATGCATGGTACATGATGGGGAGGATTCCTTAAGCAGTTCACGGTTAGGGTAATGTGGTTATCTTTGTGTCGAAAGGACCATTGTACTTTATTATGGAGTAGTTCTATAGAAGCCGTGGATTTCGACAATGTGACTGGTGATGCCACTATTACTACCCTATAATATCCCTATCGTGATATGTCTTGGCATTGTTCTTGTGATTTATATTATGATATGTGGATTTCCCTTTTGTGAAATTCATGTATAACATTAGGGTATTGGGGTTTATATTGGGTATTGTTATACTCACCCCTGCATGGGCTTTGCTCGAACTTTATTGTGTCTTGTGCAGATGACATACAGCTTTGACTGATCCATGGGGAGCCAGGACCTGATGGTTGATGGTGGTGATAGTTGACATGTACAACTACAATGATGAGTTGTAACAACCCTTCATGTAAGATCTTTTCTAGATGTCATCAAGAGGTGTTTTAATTTTTTTCTATTTTTATTTCATTTAATTTGGTCTTGTATTCAGGCCACATTACCTTCAGTTGTACATGTACTCATTTTTCAGTGGTATGTTTTTTCCATTTTGTCACATGGGACGTTGTTCGCATGTGTGTGCATACTGGTATCCACGAAAATACCTACAACATTCATGATGGTGCGTTCAGCACAAGTCCCCTGCCCCATACCATTAGGAGGTGGGCATGGGGTAGTCATGGAATTATCCACAAGGGACTGTTCATGAAAATTTTAATCATTATATTGATGTTTATTGGTTGGTTTTTATTTATTTTCCAACAATAAGAGATTAATTTATTTACAGTTTTTGCTAATTTTGTAGAAGCATATCCAATATGGAATCTACTAAATAATTTCATCATTATATTACCTTTCTGTTTAATGTAATAAATTAATTATAATTAGTTTGGATGTTTCAATATTCTATTATGAGTATTCAATTATTTATCATTGTTAATAAAGTTAAAAATAATCATACTTCAATGATTTTTCCTATCATATGATTGGTGTATGCATAATCATTGAGTTTAATATTGATATTAATATACCACAAGAAGAATAAAATAGTTATTTATATATTATTATCATATTATAACATTAATTATGTTTTAACAATCATGTGGGATATAATTTTTTATAATTGTTCATGTAGGTGGTCAAACTGACTGAAACATGTACATATAATGATTAATATATAATTATTTGAGGATTTAGTTACAATATAATTATAAAAAAGGAATTATAATTTCATATTATATTTACTAGAGTGATAAATAAAATTTTAAATTAATAATAAAAATATGTAATTGATATGAAATTATTATGTCATATGAAGAAAAAAAATTATTCCTCTTTGATCACTTTTTAATGATGGTTAATTATTAAACATTAATTTATTATTAAAATATATATTTGGTTATTAAATTTGTATTAACATTAAATTGATGATGTTAAAAAAATTTAATATATCCTATAAACAAATTCTAATAACAATCTATATAAGAAGGTGATGAAAAAAAATTAAAATTTATTGTTCTATAGAGACAGAGGTTAACTCATATGCATGGATGGCGATTTTTTATCACTAAAGTGAGAAAAATGTATTATGGATTTTAATATAATAATATAAAATTATAAAAAAAACATATTTATATATTACATTAATAATTAAAAATTTAAATGTATCATGGTGAAGTAAAACTAATCATTTTGCGTCTTGGATGGTGTAATCCACACAATGCATAATTCACATTTTTGTTTTTCTTAAAGACATATATAAATATAATATCATATACAATAAATATAACATCATATATGTATAATATTAATACTTATGTTATCTTTTTTAATTTGTTTTAATGTAATTTCAGTAAGGAGTTCACAAAAAGATATAGAAATGATTTAGTCATGTTAAGAACTTATACCTCACATTATGGATTATCACCATTCTAAAGTGGGTGATATCATTGAGGTATGTTTTTTAATAAGATAAGATAAATCTCATGGTATATATGATGGTTTATGAGAGGATTGATATGATTTTTTACAGAAATTTTGGGGTTTGTGTCTCAGACTAATTGGGGAGAAGAGTTCCCCTTCGTTGAGGAGAAAAAGATTTCATTACTAAGAAACACAGAAATACTCAGTAATCAGAATTCATTATCAAGTCAATATCTTTTAACATTGGGAAATAATATATTGGGGATTATATTACTTTTAACAACACCTAAACAACCTAATTAAATTATTTTTTCATTTTAGGTCCTTTATTTCTAAGGTGACATAATTTCACCATTATGGAATTCACAAAAGTAACAAGTTTTTACCTATTTAATTTACCAATTATGATAAATAAATTCCTTTCTAAATATATAATATGAAAATAATGATGGAAAATATGAAATAAATTATTTTTTTTCATTATTAGTAGTGTTAAAAATAAAATTTAATAAACTAAATGTATAATGTATTTAAAAAGATGTATTTTATTAAATATAACTTATGTTATAAATTGTAAAAAAATGTGTTTGTAAATTAAGTTCAACATTTATTAAACTATTAATTCACCAAAAAATTATTTCTCAACTTTTTTTTATGAATTTCAATTTTAATGAAATATAATAATATTATTATAAGTAACTTTTAATTTATAATTTTATTTTTCATATTTCACCTAAAAATGAATTTTATAAATAAAATATATAAAATTATCCTTAAGTTAATTTTGATTTTATATTAACAAAATGATATTTTACTTATAAAATTAGAGTTTCTAATTATTATTATTTTTTAATTTAATTATATTGAAAATATGAAAAATTAGTTTTTATAGAATGTTGGCTTCTTATGCTTTAAGTCTAATTAATCATATTTTAAAAAATATATAAAATAATGGAACATTTATATAGTTTTTTTAACAAAATTTTCTTAATTATTTCAATAAAAAATTTAACGTGACCATATAAATTTTTAAGAAATTATTAAATACTATTTTATAAATTTGTTCCATAAAATTCATCCATTAAAAAATTTCAATCAATTAAAATTATAATGTATGATTATTAATTATAATCCTTTTACAAAATAATGATTATACTTTCCATTTATTTTTAATATATATCATTTGGTTTCAGAAATTTTTTTCATTAGTTTTTTATTTTTTCAAATCATGATATTTAAGATAATTTTAATTTTGAGGAACCAAAATATTAGGTCTCCACACTAATGAAAACTAATCTTTAACAAAAACAATTTTTTATAGAATTTTACATAGAGTTTTTTATTGATATAATGTATTCAAAACAATATTTATCTAACATTTTTGTTATTCAACCATCTTATAATAAATAAAAAAGATGTCAATGAAAAGAAGAAATACTATATTCAGATACTCATGGAAATGTCTATTTATAAGATCTATAAATATTGAGGTGCTAATTTTTATCATAAATATAAAAAAACTTGTGGTGATAAATATTGATACATAAATCATTGATCAATCATTGATAAATATTGATAAATATTGAGAACCATAGAGTTCACAATAAAAGTCATCAATTAAAAAATAAATACATACTCATAATTTGTATTTAATTGAGGGATCTATAAAATACTATAAGGTACATGTAATTATCTCTCTTTTTTAAATATTGAATAGAGTACCCTAATAAGTTAGTTTAGGCATGATGAAATGATTAGGAAGAAACAAATGAAACTAAAATTTAAATTCAAACAATTCCAATGAATTCATCAGATATTGTAGTTTTGAAATTGGCTAAGCATCAGACATTATGACTATGATAAAATAGTCCTCCAAACCAGAAAAAACATCATGAAAGTCATAAAGAAATAAATCCAAATTTTCTTTTACTAATGGAATGTTACTAATTTAAAAAATAGTATTCCATTTTGAAATATTTTCTATATAAAAAATACTCTGATATTTTTTTTTCTTAGATTATTGAAATGTAAAATAATATTTGAAAAAATATTATATAATTATTTAAACTCATATTAAGAATATATTTGGAATTTTTTAGTGTTGTAAATTAAAATATCATGAGTAATAAAATTTCATTCTATACCCAAAATTTCATCAAACTCAAAAATGGGTATGAAAATAATATTCATAGAAAATCCTATTCTACAGTGAGTTATAAAAAGGTAGAAATAAATATTTTTTCCAAATTACTACACATAGAATATTTTAATAGATGATCTTTGTTAATTTCATGATATGGTATTTAAATTTTACATTCACATTTATTATATAAAAAATAATTCATTGATCTAGAAGAAAAATATATGTTAGAATAGTATTAATAAACAAGTATTGTAATTAACATCACATCATTAAATGGTTCATAATTTTCAATAGAAGTAAAAACACCTCTCCACAGATTTTTTTGTTTATTTATGATGATTCCTTCCTTTAGAAACTATCTTTAAGCAATAATTATCTAATAACCCCTTTGTTTCCACTGAAATGTCTTATCATTAGATGACTATAATTTTTTCCATTAGTTTTATAATAAGTAATATTTTCCATATAGTCTTGAAATAGATGATTTTATCAGGATAATCATAATTTATAAATCCAAATAAAAATTAATTGTATTTTAAAACATTTGGAATTTTAGGAGGACTACATACAGATTACATGGTTTAATTATTCAATAGTTCTTTTCCCCATTATCACATTATAATCTCTAGTTACTACATATTTTATTTTAAGATATATCTCAAAACTTTTACCACAATTATCACCCTCCTATAAAAATTTAAATTTTTGGCACTATAATTCTCTTTGTAAATTTATATATAAACCTATGAAAAATATCACAATTTTACGTTAAAATTCCAAAATAAAATTTGGTGAATACCTATCAATTTTTTAAAAATTTACCATATAAGAAAACATTATGTATAGTCAAATTTTATTCAACATAATAAATTCTATTTGTATTATATGAAAAAAAACATTATGAAAACAGTTCTTATGAAAATGAACATAATTGGGTTCTACCACATGCTATCAATATAATGATTATTCCTTAGTATTTTGAACAGGATACCCACATATATCAACTTCAAGTTAAAAAGATAAGTATAAAGTGATACATTTTTACATTCAATACATCCCAAAATATAAAATATCATATATAGTGCATTTTTCAATTATTATTTATTCACCGAGTTTGATGATCCCCTGAATGTTGAACATTGTTGTTTTGGGAATTTTTTAAATCTAGATATGTTTCTTGATAAATAATTTTTTCAATCTCTTTCATGGGATCCTTCATTAATAAAATGTTTCAATGGATTTAATACATACATAATAAAATCGTCTTAATACATTACATGTTTTTTATTTCAATGGTTTTTACCCTCCTCATGTATTTCTACCTCTTTTTTATTATTTCCACTATTGAAACTCATTTTGGGTATACATGGAAAATATAAAGCTATATATAAATCAAAATGATATTTCCTAATAACATAACAATAAATTAGTGTCTCTTAAATGTGACATTGAATATTGTCATAACCACCAAAGGTACATAATCCTGATCTCGGATAATAACTATGAAAACACATAAAAACCATAATTAAAAAATTTATAACCATGTGTGAAACTTATTTCATATTTAAAATAATATTTTTGGTTATTATAGTGTTCAGTAAAAATATAACATAATATTGTGGAGACGTATGCACTATATTGAATTTTATACAATGATATTGCTTTTATATTACACCCATTTTATATCTGGAACACCATTATAATGTTTTAGATAATTCACCATATTAGAAATCCTAAACTTGTTATAATTTATATCTATCTGTATATCATTTTAAATCATTTTGATATAAAGGATCCAAAAAACTCACTATGGTATATATAATTATATAAATCTAATTCTTCTATTAAAAAACATGAAAATCCATTAGGAATTTTTCCGTTTTCATAATAAAAATTTGATCACATAAATAAAACATTTCCAAAAGTGAAAATAAATTAGTTTTCAAACTAATTGATTTAATACTTATATAAAACATTGTGAAACAAATTAAATAATATTTAGGGATTTGGTATATATTAAAACATTCCATAAAAAAACATTGAGGTTCATATTTTCATTAACTCATGAAATAAAATTATTTCAACAAAAAAATAATATTTGAAAAAATATAAGTTTTTTCGACCATAATATTTATATCTAACTGTCATACATACATAAATATTATCATAATTTGTAAATCATAGTTCCTTTATTTATTATAATTATTATGATCACCTCCAGTATTTTTACCGTTCAAGACTACATCATTACTTAGTTCATTTGAGAGTTATCTCATTCCCACCTATGATCATCTGTTATATCATTCTAACATATAATAATATATAAATTTAAGGTACCATGTCATGAATAAATATTTTTTTTAATAATTCTAATTTTCATCATAAAACCGCAGTAAAAATAATTCGAACCCAAATAAGAAATAGATTCAATTTTTTCAAATCATAAAGAGAAATATCAATTTTCATTTACATATTGTAAAAATAGAATTTATAAAATAAGATAGGGAGTATGATGTTCATTGAAACCACTTGATATTATTTAATGTAATGTTCTATATAAATAGTGAATATTTTTTGACAAAACATACCAAGGGAATATAATATAAAAATAATTTTTACACTTTGGAAAAAAATATAAAAACCTATTTGAAAATGATAAAATGAATTTTTTTGGATTCATTATTAAAAAATTATAACATAGGATAAAATTACATTTAGAAGCAATTAATTCTTAAATATTATCATTTATAAATATTATCATTCTTATAATTATTTAATTAATATGTCTACAAAGAAGAAAACATTAAAAATAATGATTTAAGTGAAATTCCATTATAGTGAGTTCTTACTTGTTTCGTTTATATGTATACCATAATATACAGTTAAATTAAATTATTTTAAGCATTATTAGGAACATTTTTTTTATTCCATTACCATTGTTCTCATTAATTTATTTTTTATTGTTCATTATTTAGTCACTAAACTGGTTAATGCATGTTGGAATTTTTGATGGAATTCTGTTTATAAAATCAATATAACATTAATGAATTTACTGTGTTTATATGTGTTATAGTTTCAATAAAATTAATAATTAACATTTTATATTTACATTATTATACATTAAATACAATTTATAGACAATCTATGTAATGCATACAATTAAAATGAACAATGATATTTCATAAAGATGATTCTCTATAAGTACACATAAATGATGTTTTAATTATATTATTGATTGAAATAGATATAATGTATATAATATTTAAATTTTATATAAATAAAATTTTGTTATACATGACATATTTATTGATTTTTTATTTCTTTAGGGACAAAATTTTTGGGTGATGATGAAAAAAAATCACATTACTTTATGGAGGTGGCCGTTCGCATGCACACATGAGTGTCATAATCATTTTACAATGGATGTAAGAGGAAAAAGGAAACTAAAAACATATAATTAAAAAATATTAAATATTTTAATAATATCATATATATTCATTTTTTCATCATTATAACCATCCTTATAAAATGGTGTTGAAAATAAAAACATATAGCATAGTGGAGGTAGTTGTCCTCACATACATATGAGACATGTTTTTATTTCAAATATGATGAAATTGGAGATGAATATATTTCAAAAATTAAAACAAAAACATATTTTTTATTGAAAATTCTTAGTTATTTTTTTAGTATCATTATTTAATATTTTGGAGTTGGAAAATAATAAATATTCCAGAACAATATAAGATAAGAGTTGTACCTCTTCTTTGGGAATCCTCAATTGGATTACAGATTAAGCATTCAAGGTTTTCTCTATGGATGATTATAATAGTTATAGTAATTGTACATGGATTTGGGGGAGAGATTATTGTAGTATTGGCTGATCTAGTGTTCTCAAATTTTGTAGGGACTAGATGAGAGGTAGTTCCCTTTTAAAAGTGATGGGAGTGACACACTTGTAATTGTTCTATGTTTTCAAATAATATCAATTAACTATCTTGGTCAAGTGACAAATAAATAAATGGAAAAAATTTATAATTTAATAATGGCCAATATAACCACACTTAACAATATTTAATATTACAAAATTCAGCCTTATCACTGAGCATTTACCATATTTAAACAAATTTAATCTTTACCAAGTTCATAAATATTTATTATTTTCATTATTAATAAATACCAAAAATGAAACTGAAAAAATTAAAAATTTGTAACCTCAATTTTTAAAATAATTAATATATTTTTATTAATTTAGTTTATTTATTTTTTTATGAATTAATATTATTAGAAAAATACAAATCACAATGAACATATTTTTAAAAAAAGTGGTATTAAGAATAAAAATTAAATAATATCATAATAAATAATATTATTTATTAATATGGAAATAATTATATTTTGTATAATAAACTTAATATTGTGTGCCATTAGAACTAAATCCAAAACAAAATTGGCATTAAAATCATTTGATTTTATGAAATAAAATGAATTGTTTGCACAATTTTCAAATTCACTTTTCAATCAAAAATAAATCATCTTATGAAAAGGAAAATTATTAACCACAAGATATATTCTTTATGCTAATTCCAAAAATAAATTACACTTATTTAAGTTTATTCAATAAAACCATGAAATATAACTTCCAAATAAAATAATATTACACATTGAAAACACATCCCATAAATTTAAAACAATACTTTATGAATTAAATAATTATGTATTTGAATTTATAAATCTATGATGATAATATATCCAAAAATTGATTAATTATGAATAATTATAATAATTTTCCTCTAATATTATATTTCTGTCAAATTCACCCCATATATAAAATTGTACTTCGGAAATATTATTCAATAAAAAATAACTAAGTGTATATTTACTTTAGATAATTATCTTATTATTATGTTGATTCTTCAATTATTTGATTATTACATAAGTATTTAAATTTTTTAGTCTCCTTATTTTTTAGTTTCTAGCCTCTACGATCCAAATAATCCAAAATTTAATTTTTTTTTATAGTAGATATTATGTTCTAACTATAAAACTTTACTGTTCAAAACATTGGAGGCATTCAGTGGGTATTTCTATCTCAAGGAATCATGAATCACATTATTTACCTAAGAAAAAAATATAATTATTTCCACTATGTAATCTATTTATACAACTTTTTTTAATAAAAGTGTGATCTCCTACACAAAATGAGAAAATATTCTTCTATTTTCCACACAACATTTTGACCTTCTCTAAAAGCCCTCATAAGGTATTGACTAAATATTTCATTATCAATTATGTTTGTAAAAACATCTAGTCCAAAAAATTACTCTCACTAAATTGAACCCTACATGGTGGTGTTTAGAACCAAATTCTATATAATTTATTAAAATGTTACATATGTATTATATAATAATTTATTATAAAAAAATTATCATAATTAATTATTTTTATCACACCTTTAATTGTAATCCATTGTGAAATCTTGAAGAATTTCCTCAAAATTCTAAATCATTCACTTTGTATCCTTCATATTAAAGATAGAGTAGTTTACCATGTAATCTAAGTATCTTGTTATAGTAAATCCTAGAATGATGATTCAAATAAATATTACATAAAATTAGAATAAAATAAATTAATTTATAGAAATGAAAAAAGTATCCTCAATCCAATTATTTAGCTGATATTTTTTTGTAATCCCAACATTATGTCCATTAAAATATTCTATTATTTCCATTAAATTATTTGGAAATGATGAACTATACTATTTGATAGTGTTTTCTCCACGATACCATTTTCAACATTCAAAACGATAAGGGAATAATTATTAATAAATATAGTTATTCCATGAAAAAAATAATACTAGTGGTCTTTATACATCTTCATTCATCAAGTATAAATGAAAAATAATGTTCTATATGGATTAGTCAATAATATATTCTAAAAATGGGAATTGTATAGCAGAACAACCTCTTTCAGGGCCCAAAATACACAATATTTGTCAACAATAACACTAATAAATATAACTTATTTATCCAATTAAATCATGTCATATAAACTGTGATATTACATATGACACTTATTAATAATTTCAACCATGCTTGACTATATCGATGCCTAAACAAGAAATGACTATGTTCCACCCTGAATAATTTCTAGGTAAAAATTAATGAGGTTATTAAATAAAGAATCATTCTCCAAACATAACATAATGAATAATAAAATATTATTTGGCTTGAGTAGTAAAATATCAATCATTCTTTACTCAGATGACATTTAATAGGGAAGTCATAATCCATTATAAGTTTTTACTATCTTCTTTTACTCATGGTCAATTCATTATGATTAAATATAAAAACATTGAATTATTCTGGAATGCATGTAAATCAACTATTACAATTTATTAAATATTCATTAAAATTTATAAATAATTAAATCACTACAAGATTCTCAATAACATTTATAGGGAAAGTTGGAATATATAGTTTAATCTATGTGAATCATCTGCAATTACCTGACCATCATTCATTATGACATGACTAATGACATTCAATGGATATAATTTGTAAATAATAATTTATTAATTTTATTATTTTCATGGAAAAAATTATGGAATTAGACCACATTAGTTTATGTTCCTTCAATCATTCATCACATTCCTTTATCTAGATGTTTTTATATTATTTTCAAGTTATCTTTGATAGGGCCTATATAACCAACTAATGTTTTTTTAAACTGTTATAAGTAACATGATTCTCTTTGAGAGCCTCTTATATAAATCTATATTATGGGTCTTGTCTATTCTAACACCACATTAGATTTATAAGGATTAATAATCATTCAATATTTATAAGTAATATGCCTAATAAATGAAAATTGGTTGCATCCAAAATTTACTTTTTAAATATTTTAATAAATCACATTTTATTTTATGTTTTGAAGATAAATCCATATATATTTATCTTTTATATCATACAATATATAATAAAACAACATTTTATCACTAAAATCAGAAACAAAGTCAAGAAAATTATCTTGTAAAACACTATTCATTATATATAAAAATATAGTGCATGATCTTTTTAAACTTATTGGCATCAATTTCAATTAATAATAAAAATATATATTACTTATTGATATACAAGTAATTTATTCCAAATGTTCCTTGAAATGGTGACACCTAATTTTGATGTCAAAATTTGATAAATTAATATCACCCTATAGCTTCTCAAGAAACTCGTCTATATAAGGCAACAAATAATTTATATTAAATGTTATTTAATTTATTTCTATATAGTCAAAGAAATGTATCCCATAACAAACATTATTTTGAATTAAAATAATATGGGAACCCCATGTAAATGTTATAAGGAAAATCCAGCCCTTAGAAACATACTCTGGTATATAATTTTCCTATTAACATATCATAACTGATGATATCCAATAAGGAATACAGAAAAAAGTCATTGCATTAAACAATATGTTTAAAATAAAAAGAACCTCATGCTCAATAATAACACAATGGTAAACCTAAAAAATACATCCTTATATTCACTAATAGTGAGAACATAACTAATTCCAATATTATTTTTATTTTCAAAAATATATGAAATATAACATTCCATCCCGTGTGTACTAATTTTTTTTTTTTTGATTTTAGATATTTTAAAACCTGTATAAACAAAATTTTACATGAGAATTGAAAAAAAAGTCTGAAATTATACATTGTTTTTTTAGCTATCGAATATATTTATAAAATATGATAAAATCCAATCCATTCCCATAATAATATAAAACATTTAAATTAAAAATATATAGGCTTTATCAACAAAATCCATTCCATATAGAACAATATTAATGCTCAATGAAATTCATATTTTCAGAATTCATCCCCTAATATGTTTTTCTCAAAATATTTTATTTCATTTCTTCAGATGGTATAATTATTTTTCATTGAAAATTTTCATATAATAAAGACTACATGTATCTCGAGTAAAAAACATTTGAATAATTTGAATTAAAAATCAATATATCTAAAACTTCATCATTTGATGGTCTACTATCTGCATTAGAATCATAAAAATACATTCATGATATAATATTATTTAGTTCTTCACAATTATATCCTTTACTAATAATCTTTTAACATCCATATGTTTAATAAAACAACTCATTTAAACTAAAACATCTCATTGTAGGATAATTATTTTTTCCAATTACATGTCCAATTAGATACACATTAACTTATAGTCATAATCGAAATTGTCAAACATAATGCATTGGTGACATGTTCTTTATTTTAATAATCAGTATTTTAAATTTATTTTACCACATTTAAAATATATGTGGTCTTAAAATTATATTTATTGATTGAATGTTTATCTACTTCATTCCACCTTGACAAGTTATTACTCTTATTGTCACATAGTAAAGTTTTATACTGAAAGTACATATCGTATTTCCAGCAACAATGATCAAATTTATAATGCTATTTAAATTCAATATAGAGACATAGTATACATTGAATTGGATTTAATCCTATGATAAATATATCAATTTTTTTATCATGGTCTAAAATGAAAACAAATTCATACCTACTAAATATGGTAAATGATTCAACCAAAAAAACTACTGATTCTTATTTATTTTTCATTAAATGATTTTATTTCTTCCATTCTATTCAATTATCTTTTGGAAAATACTTATCAAGAAAATTTTTATTCATGTATATCCTCTACAGTAATTTGATATTGTTTGTTTATTGTTATTGTTATCCATTGAACACATTCAACCATATTCATCATTAAAATAATAAATTAAAAGAGTTACCTATTGATATCATTCACATTCCAAAACATAATATATATTCATAAATTAATTTATATATCAATGAAATTTTAAAATGAATGGAGGTACATAGAATGTTGAAGGGGTTTAATTTCATTAAATACCCCACCATATACATGTTACACTACAAAGAATTTAATCTTTCTCATGTTAATATAACAAATAATTTGATTCACATTAAATTATATTTGAAAATTAACCATTATTGGTATACAATCATATTTTCTAATACCCACTATAATGACTCTTATCATAATCAACCCAAAATTATAATATTTAGAATACGAGTTACAACTAAATATAATTATTACATATTTTTTATATGCAGATTTAGATAATTTTTTAAGATAATTACAAATTAATGTGGTCATATTCACATGGTACTCATTTTTTCCACAAATATATAACATTATGTCAAACAAACGTTTCATTGAAAATAAACTTACATTATTTAAAGAGAGTCACCATAGTGGAAATATTGACATTGATAAAATTTAAAAAATTATTCGTTGAAAAAAAATTATGTGGGAGGATAAAAAAAATCTTATTGAGGGATATAAAAACAAAATAATATGATCTATCTAGTGAAGAAAATACCCAGGACGAAGATTGACTTTTTCTGAGTAAATATTTAAGCCCAAAAATCTATTAATTCAATAGGTTAAAATAATTCATTTTTAATATTTATCTAATGAAAATTAATTTTATAGAACAGTGAAATCCATGATGGCATATTAAAATAATTGTTAACTCATGAAGAAATTTTATTTAATGTAAAAATATTCATAATAACAAATTCCATAAATCATAAAATCGACATTATTACATAAAACCCATTTTAACCATAATATAAGTATATTGCAGCATCATATACCTAACCAGTGTCAAATTCAATTAATAAAATGTTATTTAAATTGAATATTTGTTAATACCATTGGACTAACCATCTTAACTATTACCCACTTTTTATCCTTTGAATGGATTTGGATTACTCAGGTCATTGGAGGGCTATATAGTTCTCAACCATATCGATGAGTAATATTAGGCTCCCCAATCACATAAATAATGATTAAGTAATATATAAAGAATTTTTTATATTTAATTATCTCATTATTAAACACATTTAGAACAGATATTAACCTTTAATAAAAAAATTCCACATTTTTATAAAATCATATGAATAAATATACTATTTCATTGAAAGAACCTAAAAATTTAATAATTCTAATACAGAGATTCTAGGAATTTCATTAAAAAACCATGTTATCATATAGAAGAATATTGATATATGTTAACAGATATGATGCATAAAAAAGTTGTTTAGTTCATATATAGAAAAAATATCACTTTTTAAACAACATAAAAAAATATCTGTTAGAAAAATGTTGAATCAATTATTTTAAATTGAATTTTACATAAAATAATATATATTTTAGAATAATTATTATAATATTATCTAGTTTAAATCAAATTTTCTGTAAACCTTTTTTTTAAAAAAATCATATTGTAATTCTGAATTTAATATAATATTTTAATCAAAAATTTCTTAATAGGAGTCATGAATTGTTTCATTAATTTGTCTCCTTTACTAAATAAAAAAACATTATTATTTTTATAAATTCATAGATATATATTTTTCTTATTTGTAAAATTTTTATGTTCTTATCCGGAGTTTATATGACGTTTGGTTTATAAGCATAAAATATCATTGTTTCACAATGTCCTGGTAAAATGTGTTATTCAAACACTAAATAAAAAATATTATAATTTTCTTAATATTCATATTTATAGCATATATACACTTTCAAAATAATCCATTAATGGAATTCGTGAATAATAAACCACGTCATTTGATTCTATATATGCTTGAATGACATTTTCAATGTTTTATTGTGGGTGTAAAATAACTAAATTAGATAATATATTATATTTACATAATTTTGGAATAATTCATTTATGTAAAACTAATTAATTAGTAACATAATTATGGTCATATCTATAAGGTGGAAATGTAAAATTAATCATATCCATTCTAGGATTTTGTATTCCACATGTAAGAACTAGTGACATTATCATATACTAAAAGATGGTATTGTGATAAAGAATGATATATATTATATTTATAGATTTAAATTTCTTCCCTATTTATCACATAGATTCATTTATTTAATCATTTTAACAATCCATAAGTTCTACTATAAAATAACAATACATATAACTTCATGTTGTCCGAAATCCATTCACATGTTCAAGAGATGATGTCATTCCCCATAGGATAGATATTGAGATGAAAAAAGTGTATAACATAATAATTATAAAAAATTAATTCATATATAAAATACATATCTCATTACTTTGTCTTATTTTTGGAATATCATTTGGAGTTTGAAGAAGATATAAACATGAAAAAACTCAGTTTGGAGTTATACCTCTTATTTTGGAAACCATCTTTGCCTTACACATTACATACCAACCGATACTTATAAATAAATAAATTACAACTCATACAACAAAATATTAATTATAATATACTACCAAATAGATTTAAATTAATATTTTTTAAAAATATAATTCATAATATTATCTAAAAAAATTCATGTCTTTCTTGACAAAGGTTCATTTTTTCCACCATATAAAAAAATTCATAATCCATAATAATAATACAGCATGTCCCAATAATTCATAAAAATATATATCCTTATAAAAATTTCATTTTTCTTCATCATAAATAGGGTTGTTATAATAATAAATAGAGTGATATTAGATTACTAGTAAGGTAAAACATAAATAATAATAAACAAAGACTCTAAGTGAGAATATGATGCATATACATGTAAACGCAATGCACATGAAAAATCATGCTGAACAATTATTTGTTAATAATTCAAGAATATAGATAGAAATAAAAAAAATACATTCATGAAAACATTTATGAAATAAACATGATCCATGATCGCATTACAAAGTAATGTAAATATAAATAAAATATTTAAATTGTATTCAATTGTGGGAATATCATTCTATTAGGTTAATAAAATTCACTATCTACAACATCAATGGTAATTAAAATTAGAAACTCAATTATAAAATAGTTAAAATATCACATGAGATGTAAAATATCATTAATTTCATTAGAGGGAAATATAAGACACCACCAATCATCAATAATAACATGTTTTATATGAAATAAAATAATTGTCATATCATAAAGTACTCATGGAATTAATGTGGTTTTAATAATTTTTCATAATGTTAGTAAACGAGAAAAAAATCATTATTACATCTATAATAATAACATGATAATCCCACAGAAAATAAGTTATTATCCAGTGATGTCATGGGAATTTCGTGTTAAATACTACTCTATAAAGAAAATAAAAAATAAAGTATTTATGACATATAGATAATGGTTATATATTAAATGTAATAATTTCACCATTAAATAAATGTACTGAATCTGGTTAAACACACATCAATAAATGGAACAAAAAATATTTCATTTTCTAATGGAAGGAATTGTAGGAAAATTGGGTTTATAAACATTTAATGATTTTTCTTGAAAAAGTTTTTAACAGATCATTTCCATTATAGTAGAGAACATTCAAAATTTATATGGGGAAATAAATTGGATGGGAAATTTTGAATAATTTAATTTATCAAAAAAATTTATAAAAAAAATTATTAAATAGATTGAAACACATTTAAAAGCATGAGAAACCCCAAAATGAAAATAAGAAATATTCATTATCTGTTGATATCTTTTAAAATTTTTTTATAATATAACAAAATAAATTAATGATTTTATAAAACATGTATAGAATTTTTTCCATATAGAATAAAAATAAATAAATAATAACAATAATATATTTTAGAAAAATATATATATATTATCATAAAATAATAATTTATTGGACACTTTTGAAATTCATTTTCAATATGGTTGAATTGAATGAATTGAAAATATTTATTTTGAAAAGTAAATTTAAATCATAAATAAATGAAAGAAAATAAAGATACCAAATTAAATTTTAGTTATATTGATAAAATATTTTATATTCAATGGATGAAAACCCCCTTCTAAATATTTCAAAATAACCTCCTTTTAATACACATAAAATGGAAATAGTATTAAATTAATGGTTTATAATGTGGTCATGGGAATTAATAAAACACTACAAAATATTCCATATTGTATATCAAAAAAACTCAATAAATTGGTTGGGGAATTATGAATATAGAATAAAATATTCACATTTATTAATGTGTGTTATTCTTATAAATGAGACACATTTATTTCAGAAAACATTTCTTATAAGAAATAGTTATTAATGATGAGATATAATATCCATTCATAATAAAATTTAACTACCACATGAAATGGGGTAATTGTAGGATCAATGAAAATTTTAATATTAAAAAAATAATGTGTATGAACCAATGAATTAGAAATGGAGTCAATAAAATACTCAGAGAAATGGTATTCTAAGAAAAATGATGTTGTGGAGGATGTACAATAAATGTAGATTTAAATATCCTTAGTTGAAATATTGATTCAAATTTTAATGAAATTGTGAATTTATTTAAATGAATTTTTTTTATAATATGTAATAATTTCTATATAGAAGAAAAGGAGGAAAATAATCCTATAATTATTTTATCTATTTAGTAAAATTTATTGAATGTTATAATACAAAAAAAATATCATAATCACGTGTCTAAACGAATTATTAACCTATAGAAACAACTATAAAATTATTTTATGATTGTTATCTATATTTATATCTATTAGTTATTTCAAATTTTCTATGATAGGTGTGGGTAAGTTTGATCATTTTGAAAATGTTTCATAATAGGGGGTAATTATTCATTGTTCTCCTCAAGTTTACAATTATAAGTTATTTATAGTCATTTGAATATATTATTTATAAATTTTTATAAATTTTTTATTTCCACACATGAGTATAATAGATTTAATCCTACAATATGAAATGGAAAATTAGCATTTCAGGTTATTTTTATCCCATTAAGGGTGTTTTCCTAATTAGGGACTTAATATAGATGTTTCATCAATTGACCAAACAAAAAATCATAAAATTTATATATCATATTATAAAATTTATTACTTTTTAATTACCATCCATGATATTATTTAATAACATTATTCATGTAGGTGGTAAAATAGATCCATACATGATCATTCAATGATTGTTGATTTCAGTGAGTTGATTTTGATATAATATTAGTACACGAGTTTCATAATGATATAATATAGTTTATAATACTATGATGTATAATAGTGATAAATTATTTATAAGAATATTTAATGTATTTGAAAATATTAAACAATTTGAGATAAAATTCATTTTAGTACACTTTTTTGAAAATTATAATTAATGATAATCATTTGTTGGTTTTATAAAAAATATAATCTTAAATTGGATTACAAAATCCATTGGGTAATAATAATAATAATAATAATAATAATAATCCTCTAAAACAACTCTCATTACCATCCATGAATGTATGCAGTGATATAATAATGGAAATCATTTATCCCATGATGGTGGTAATGCAAATGCATGCTTTGATGCAGATTTCGTTTTCCACAAAAGGGGAGGAATTGATAATATTTTATATAATTTTAATATCTAAAATACGTTATGTATATCATAACTATTTAATAAATTTTAAAATATTATCATACATGTAATATGGTTATGGAAAATGAAACATCTTTCATTATTGAGCTGTTTGTCTGCAACAAACATGACTCATTTTTAATTTATCGTAATAGAAATGTAAAGGTGGTAACTTTTTTACCATGATTTTTGTAACATAAAAAATTAATTATTTCTACCTTTGTTATATTTATTATTTAGTTAAAATACATATAATTTAAAATAAATTAATATAAAGAAAAATAATAATGATGAAGAAGAGGGTTGATATATAAAACTCTCTACTCGGTTTATCCACATTGTGATGTGGTTTAATCCTTTAAAGGATGGATTTTTAAAATAAGAAAACACATATGATTTGTATTGGACTATCAAGATGGTTATTGATAATTTTTTGGGTGTAAATAATGTTTTTTTTTTGTTTTTTTATGATGTGATTGTATGAGTTCCCCTTTTATAAATGTATCAAATTGGAGTTTTTTAAATTACAAAAGGTTTGAATAATTGGAAGCCACTATGGATATTAGTGTCACCAAAATTGATAAATAATGACAAGAATAATTTTTATGATAAATAATGGCCACAACCACACATTACCACATTTTATTAAAACATATTAATGGTTGTTTTGTTTGAGATAATTTTTACTTTATCCTTTTATTTAACGTGGTAACATGTTTTTCCTAAAGGTTACATATCGATTATGTACAAAAATAAAATTCCCTTCTTACATAATGTAGACCTATAGATTTAATATTTTATATCAATTATAGATTATTCAATTTATTAAATAAAATAAAATAATTTTAAAATTCTAAATATATAATATATTATTATTTGAAATAATAACATATCTTTGGAAATGAAAATTATTGTCCACTAAAATAGATAAATAAATTTAAAAATGGTCTATTTGATAATTAAAAATACATCTCATCATTAAATGTTTTCTATATTTTAATATATATAAGTATTTTATATTACTATAATAAAATTCATATAATTTTTAGTAATGGTATTTTCTATTATTCACCTAAAAACAATCATTTCAGAAAAATCCCAATAAATTTATCTTCAGATAATATTTACATCATTAATGAATAATATAACTAATTTTTTACAATATATATGATTTAAAATTATAAATAATCTCTTAAATAATTATATTATATATTACTATAATTATTTTTTTCAATTTTAACCTATTAAAACATAAAGAGTTATTAATATTATTTCATATATATTTATATATTATTATAAATTAAAATAATCAAAATATTACCGATTAAAATAAAAATTAACATATGATAAATGTAATTTTTAAGGTAATATATTATTCCCATTTTATGTGTTTCTAGAAAAGTAATCCTTTATAATATATTAATCAAATAGAAAAAATCATTATAGTTATTTTAACTATTTATTAACCTTTCATCTATAATATGTTTTATCATTCATATTCTATTAATATGTTCTAGTTTCTTTTACTTGGGTATTATGTTTTTTTAGTGCCATTTTTTATAAACACCATTGAATATATTATTAATTTAAATAATCCAAAATCAAATGTTGATACATTACCCACCGCCTAAATAAATAATTCAATTAAAATTAGAAATTATTAATAACTTAAAAAAACTGGGAGATATTGTTCTTAACAAATTTATTATTATATATATAACTTATAATGTTATATTAACCATACTATGTTATTTTATACCAACAGACTCATCCGTCCTGAAACAAAATTTATTATAAATACTATAATCATATATTTTGTAGAATATTACTTCGCAAAATCAACTTCAATCTCCAAGTCATTAAACTATAGTGAAATATCATTTCCTTCCAAAAAAATCATATCATTGATCCTCATGTGGTAATAATTACAAGTTAATATAGTCACAAACTTCTTAATATAAATTATAATATCATATATTATAAATAAATTGAAAAAAAATTATCATGTGTTGCATTATCATTAAATAAATAATAATTTGGAGTACTTTCTAGCTCACTATTCTCATAATAAGTAATTACATTAATACTTCAACATCAAACTTATATTAATCATAATAGTTATTTATTCCTCAATAATGTGTAACATAATATAGGTCTGAAAAAACTGAACATCTTCATAAAATCATAATTTGTGTGTATTGAATATATTAAAAATATTTGTAATAATTTTAAAATAGAAATATATCAGAAAAATACTTTTATGCTTCAAATGAAGCTCATATCATTTATAATATAATGAAATAAAATAAAGAATTATAACCCACTAATGAAATATTGTAATGATTATAAAAAATTAATATTTTAAATTATGGTATAAAAATCATTGTCTTAGTTAAGCGATGGAAAATCACTTTTTAATATAACATAAATAAAATAAGTCTCTCTTCCATTTCTCTAATCTCTTTTATTCTGCTAAAAGACAAAATCATTTCAGGATACATGGATTTCTAGGATATATCATCATGATTCTTCTTCAAATCCTTATTAAAACTAAAATTGTTATGATATTATCCAAAATAATTTGAGTAATGTTCCATGATGATTATGAAATATATTTTTAAATAATTTGATTTCATCTATTGCTTAAATTCCACACAATAACTTACTAAGATTAACCGCAAAATATTTCAAAATTATTTTATGTCTATTATTACATAGCCATTAAATTAGTTGGAATGAAAATGAAATGTCTAATTTTTGAAATTTATATCAAACTCAAAATGAACGTATTATTATATTCATAGAAATTGATTACAATGATTTTTTAAATAAAGAGATCTTGCTGAACAAAAAAAACATTGTCATTAAAAAATTCTACACTTTATGAGTTAATATTAATTTATTTATTTTATATAATTTTTATTTAAAAAAATTAATTTCTGGATTTAATTTATAACTTTGAAATTGTATGATTTCTTTTGGAAAAAATTTACGTTTCCAATAATATTAAAATATACTTTTTTCTATTGGAAAACTTATTTTATTGTAATATTTAAAATAGTTAATTCTGTTATCGAATTGAAATAAATATTAGATAGTATATTTTGAAACAATATAATCCAATTCTGTTAATTTAAGAAGATCTTATACTTGAATTTAGTAAAAATATTTTAATTTATAAAATGGAATTTTCTAAAAAAGGGTTTTCTAATTCATTTTTCAAGTGATATTTTAAATAAAACTCTGGAACATTTTTTCTGAATTTTGACAAACATATTCAATACATTTAATATGTGGGTTTAACTTTATTAAAGATATATACTTTATTTTTATTTAATATTAATAGTAAATATGGGACAATTTATTACCTTTTTAAAGGGTAAAATTGTATAATGTGGAATAAAAATAAGTTATAAGTATTTAATTTTTAGTACATATAATTATTGGATGAATTTAATTAAAACCTTAAAACATATTCATATAAAATTACATGTTTAATTGATATTATACTAATAAAATAAGTTACATATTACTCAAATAAATAGTGTCACAAAATTCCACATTATTTTTCTAAAATATGTCATATGTATCCACTTTTTGAACAATGTAGGTTATGAAATAATCAATGTGTCTATTTTGAACTTAATAAACTTTTTACCATCTCTTAAATTTATATGTGACTTTTGGGGACTCCTATGTAATGTTATAGAATTTATAATATTTTATTTAAATAAAACTCAAAGATGTCACAATCATTATTCTAATAAAAAAATAATTTTTAAAATGGTGTCTCATAGAGGATGTGTTTGACTATATAATATTCGTTTCAAATATAATATTTTTACATTATAAATGGTAAGTTATTCGTAATTTTTGGAATTAAATGATTACCTTAATGTCATTGAAAATTAAACATGCAGTAATTGTTCAATTAATCGGAAACTAATATAAACGATATAAAAATATATTAAAATCAATATATTATTAGATATATAAGGTGATATATGAATTCTATAAAATAAATTGACATTATATGTGAACAATAAAATATTTGGTTAAAATTTTACATATTTTAATGAAATTTGTAAAAGATGATGTATTGAATTGCATCATAATTGATATCATTGATATTTTATAGAAATAAAATTTTATTTAATTTAGTCAATAAAAAATATTTAAAATAAATACTGATTATGACATGGTAATAAAATGTCATAAATTGTCCATATAAGATCCAATTTACCCCATATTATTAAAAAATTAACTTTTTAATATTTCAAACTGTGATATCATAGTTGAAATTAAAATATGTTACCTAAGGTTTAATCAAAATGATATGGTTTCAAAAAACACCAAAAATTATCTCAACTATATTGGGTGATTTTATTAAAACGTCATATTATATAAAACATGAGCCCATGGACATTTGGTAAACATTTTTCTGAAAATTAATTTATTATAATTTAATCTTTTAATAAATTCTAAAAGAGACCCGCACCTCGATTAAAAGAAGGGACTTATTCCCTCACACATTTTCCCCACATTGAGCAGTATATCTCGACAATAATTTGAGAATTTATCTCATAATATTACCCAAATACAGTATATAGGTCATGTTCTTATCAAAATCCCTTCTCTAAAAAATTTAAAGGATATTTAAAGGGGGAATTGTGATGAACAGGTAATCACTTCAACCAATCACAATTTATTTATAATCTTCCATAAACCATATAAATATTTTTTTCTCAAAATAAAATATTAAATATACTATATATTCATAAATGGTATTATTGTTATTAAAAGACCATTTTTTATGAACCTTTTCATCATAGAATAAGTGTATGTATTTCTCATGTGTACATATGGTTTTCCATCCGCACATAGCGATATAATTCATTTTTCATCACCATCTATTATGGGTGAGTATTATAATATAATAAAATAATACATATGATATATATGATATAATAAATATTATTTAAATATTAATTATTTGTTACCTTTAATTCATCTCATCAATCAAAAATATAAAAACATCATTTATCCCTATATATGATATACTGACTCTATGAATGATGTTATTAAATTTTATCACTAATTTATTTAAATGATTATAAATATGTATATAATTATTATATATTATTTTTATAACATTACTATATTTTTTTTAACTGATTAGAACAATATCAAATTATGATGACCACGAATGTTGAACTGAAACACACATGGAAACCGAAGTAGTTACAACAATGAGATATGATTTTAATAAAAAACTATTATTAAAAAAGTGAAAATATTTTATAAATAAATAATAAATTGTCTCTATTATTTTTTTTATATGTAATAAATTTTTTATAACATGTAAATATTATAAAATTTTCTTGAACATGAACAATAAAAGAAAATTCATATGGTAAGGGTTCGTTTAACAATATCATTATTTTTTCAGATGTTTTATATTTAAGTGTCTGCTATAGAATATTTCAATTCAATTTATATTATTTATAAAAATGATTCTAAATTGATTTTTTATACTCCAACAATATTTTAACTTAATGTTTTTCATTTTTTTTTTCAAAATGAATAGAGTTGAATAATTTAACAATTTTCCAAACAATGTACATTGTGAAATTTCAACCAAAAATACTGATATATTTTTTTTGTAATTAATATGAAATGAAATTATTTTTCAAAATTAATAAATCATTAATTACGTGAATATTCTAATAAAATATCTATATGTTATTTTAAATGAAATTTTTTTGCTTTTAAAATCATGGTGTTTCAATAAATTATTGACATAATTGAAAAGATATTTTCCTCAAGAAGTATTTTTAGTGATATTTGTAAATAATTTTCTATCTAAAACAACCTTATTTGATGTTATTTATTCTTGAATGGGGATATGATCCACAGTTAAAATAACTTTTATTTCTTTAGATGATTTAATTTTATGATTCCATTATTTTTAGGAATCTCATTGCTTTTTTATTATTTATATTTCGATTTCAAACCCATTACATTAAATAGGGTTATTTAATTTTGAAATGTTTATAAAATTATTCTATTTTTATTTCTATAGATATGATTACTGATTTAGGATCCAATGGAATACACATGTATGGTTTTTTTTATATAAAATGTGGGACCTATAACTTCCTCGAAAGAAAATAGTAAATAATTTTATGTACTTGATTCATTATTGGAAATAGGTGTAACCTAATCTACTATGTGAAACATATGTGTCCTGATTACTATCTCAAATAGGTGTTTCATGATCTATTATGGGAAATAGGTTTTTCTTGATTAACTATATTTTTGGTATTTTTGGTTAACAAAAATATGTGAAGTGGTTTTCAATATTTTTGATGGTTCTATAATTTAATGACATGGAACATATCTTCCATGATTGAATTATAATAGATTATCATTATTATAGTCTTGATTTTATAAAATGATAATTTTATACCACGAATATTGTTTGTGACCAATAATGTGTTGGGTACGAACATATTGGGGTAGCATATGTTTCTCATTATGATATTCTTATATTATATTTTCATATGATGATGGATGGATATTTGTAAAATATTCCATTACTATGCATTTGAGGTCACACATTTCCATATTTCCTTACATAGGTGATAAAAATTGTATTATTAAGGGTATAAATAATAGGAGTTCAATGAGGGATGTTCTTTTTTGGATTTGATGAATACTAGTCAAAAAATATTATAATTATATTTATATTCTCTAAAGGATAAAAACCATATTGATTTTTTTGGATAGAGTTTCTATATATTGAATAATCATATAACATGATTTAATATTCTTTTTTAAAATTTGGAAATTTATTTTTTGAATCATAGATAGTTTGAGAAACTCATTAGAGATTTGGGTTAGAAACATGTTATGATAGTGTTAGAAATATTACTAAATATAGGATAAAATCATAATGTTTCGATGACAACCATGAATGGTCCAGTTACAAACCAATGGCTTCATTTTTTTAAAAATACAAATTCCTTGTATAGATAAAATGATTATTGATTATGTGGTTTAATCATTTGATTATGGTTGCTCACAATTTGATTATTGGGTATAAATAAATGGTTTGATCTAGGATGATTCATGTTAATGTTAAATGTGGGTGATTACTGAAGGATATTCTTTATGAGAAACCAGAAAAATCGTTTATATAATGGTGAAAACATGTAATTATTTATAATAATCAATCCCATTATATAATCAATAACCATAAAATTTTTGAGTTTCCTGACTCATCTAAAAATGTAAATATTGGGTTTCATTATGTCTATAGAGGATTGAATGTTCAATTTCCCAAATGTAATGAAGTTTGGAAGTGACATAAAGGAGAATTCTTTAATTAAACTAGAATATTATTTGGGTGTGGTAAAAAGAAAAAAAATATGAAATTTTAAGGAATATATAATGGTTCAATTAGCTCATTGGATGAGAATAATGTATTTCATAATTCATCATTGATAGTTAAAACTTTAAATGTGGACTCTATGGTAAATATGAATGTCAATACACATAAGGAAAATCCCATGAAGATAATTATCATGGTTATATGAGTAAAGGTTATGTTAATGATGATGAAAAGTTTATGCATTACATATAAGATAAATGAAATATTAAGGAATAAAAATACAATGTCTTTTAATGGGTAAATAATTTAGCGTCATGACTGATTTGTTATATTTGGTAATTAAAAAATAATGTTGTTAATGTAATTTTCTGCTAACATCGAATAATAAAACATCTATGGATTGGTCTGCAACTTTTTTTTTCCTATGTATTATAAATAATATGTTGAATGGTATATGTAACGATTAAATGTGATTTTGGTGGTAAGGTGGTATTATTTTATAAGTCATTAATAAGGGAATTATTACCCTCAATATGTGAATGATTCAATAATTTTATGATTTATGATATCAGGAAGGAGTTAATTTTTGAAAGAATGCATTTTCCCCTATGTTTTTATAGTAATACATGTTATTGACAAGTTTCAGTTGAACAGATTATAATAGGAATCATAGGTTTGGTGTTTGAAAATTATGTTCTATCTCATGTTGTTTTGAGGATTTGTGATAATTTTATTTTAGAAATGTATCTAACTTCTTTTGAATGCTTTTGATGTTAATCAATTTTATGTTTTTAAGGATAACCTTATATGAAAATGTTTAAGGATTAATTTCATATGATGCTTCAGAGAATAATTAATTACATAATTATAAAGACCCAAACATAAAAATATGAAAGTATAGTGTTTTTTAACTATAAATCATATTAGTGGACGACTTCTGTTTAAATTTTTATAGAATCACTACAGGAAAATTGCCATTTTGCGGCGGGTTTTTTGATATGGTGGATGTTTCTGAAAACAGCAGCTAAATTGCAAGTCAGGAAACAATTTTTGAGGGTTAAAGATATTTAGGGGTGGTTTATGGGAACTATTTTAGTTAGCACCTTCTTTCAGTGGTTAAATTGTTTTTCATGGAGGTTTTTCCAGGAAGTTGTTTACATGTTTTGCAGCAGTTAAAATAGCCAC
Organism: Viscum album; assembly: GCA_963277665.1. Lineage (NCBI taxonomy): Eukaryota > Viridiplantae > Streptophyta > Magnoliopsida > Santalales > Viscaceae > Viscum > Viscum album. The sequence goes on along the minus strand of OY728143.1, from coordinate 851,797,495 downwards.
TAAAATAATTTATGGTTTTTACGAACAAACCATTGAGACAAACAATATAATCATTGCAAAAATGCGTGGATGATGGGCCACAATAGTGGAGGTTAAAACATCCTCTAATAGAAAAATATCGATATTTATCGCTAGTTAAAACCACTATTAAAGAGCGGATTTAGAAAAAAAGAATATGTTTTGGGAGAACCTGTACCAACGCCATGAAAAAAAACCATTCCAAGAATACAAAAACACTAACAGAATACATACTACATTCAGTATGTATGGAGATTCTTAACTATGCCCAACTAAATGTATGGTTTAGTGAGTAATGGAATGAATATAAACAAATCGTATGGCATAATCCTTGTATACAATAAAATCTAGTGGTGAATTTACAAGTTTACCCCTATCCAATTCTTATACCACATTCCCATTTCTATTTCATCTTCCAGTTATTTTGAATTATTTAACCTCTTCTATAACTCAATAAATTTTAACACATTTTCTTCCATATCTCTTTCATTAGACACCCAATTCAAGATCTGAATGAAGCATTGGAAATCTCAATGTAAGGAAAACCACACTCATACTTCCTATTTTAGTTTCCCATTGGATCCTTTGTGCTTTATAGGAATAGGAAAAAATTCTATACTATTATGGAATTGAACCATTTATCATATTTCTCCCAAAAATCATTAAATATGAATCGGATATCCAGAGAAGCATCATTTATGACATTTAGGTTGGTAGTCACATTGTATTCCCTTTGGGGATCGATTTTTTGTAATTATGCCACAGTCTTGCACACCATATTTGGTCGAGTATCTCTATTGAAGTTATTTATGTATTTAAAATTGACAATGGATGACTCATATGTACTAGTTGATCCTTTATTAGATGTTCACAGGTTGTGTGTATATTCTATGGTCACCTATATGGTGATCAATGTTAGATGGGAAAATATTTTTTTTTTCAAATGTTGGTCCTCCAACATATATTCTGTAATTATTCAAGAATGTAATGTCCATTTATAGTAGATTATTTGATAGAACCAGAGGAATCCCTTAGGTGATTGAACCGCTTACAGTTGGAATTTCTAATGTGGGAAATTTACTAGATTAATATGTCACCATCTATGTGACTCCATTTAGACAATATATTAGATTTCCATTTTTAAATGAATTGAATTAGTTAAATGGAATTGATAATGTGAAATGGATAATTAATTATGGATTTCCATTCTTAAAATAAATCAATTGGTATTAAATGGAATGACCCCATGTAATTTTAATTTCAAAATATTTATTTATTCTTTATAAAATGATTTATATGAATTGTAATATTTTTAATGGGTATTGAACATGGATAATGACATGAATAAGAGGTTATTATTTATCTATTATGTCAAAAATTATGATGCATTTATTATGTATATAGTGTAGATAGAATAGATAGATGTGAGGTAATTCCTCATTCTAGTAATATTTAATATATTCCTTCATGGAGGTTGTGGTATGATGATACGAGATTGTTGCTAAATGAGATATCACAATTCAATCCATCAGGTGTTGATCATGGTGTATCAAAAAAAATTACTATATATGTATGGTGATTTTCTCACCACATTCCATGTCTACAATGTTGACCAGATGGCACACTAAACATCCCATGTGTTGTTTCGTGGCGTCTCTCACTATATTGGGATATAGGGTATGTACCCAATTACTTGAACACATAAGATCGTTAGACTGGTTAGGGATGTTTGAGTTAGGTCATATTCTATTAATCAATATTATTATAATTATATATCTACATACATCTTCACATACCTTGGAAATATAGGTTGGGGAAATATATAAATAAATATTATATATTACAGCTGTATATATAGTAACTATTTAGATTTTTATTCTATCTATGTTCGTTTTAATTTAAACCCTGCTACAGTCTTTTGTGAACGTGTTTGGGTGGTTATTAATTTATTATTTAGTTACTCAAAAGATTCGTGGTGTTGTATGTTGGTGGTAGACCCTATATCATGGGAATAATGATGTGGTAAGATTTTCATGGGATTAATTTTTGTTGATGTTCAATGTGGAATTATTAAAGTTGAAACATAACATAGGAATTATTTAAATCATCACTCTCTTGGGTTATTCCATGTGGAATTATTATAATTGACACTAACGATAGAAAAAATGTAAAATCATCTTAACCATGGATATGGATTACTAATTTTTTACGAGTGATGGATGAGGTTCAAGAATCATATTTTTTCACTGAGGTGAATTATTTTCAAAATTGTTCTTTAGTGTGGTTTCCTTAAATGGAATATAATCTAGCTCCTAATATATTATAACTACCATTAAAAAACCTAGTTATTTTCATGTGCAGAGTATAATAGAAATGATCAAGAATATTTCTTCATGGGGAAGAGTTTCTCATGAAGGGGGTAGATATATTCTATAAAGGAATATGGAGTCTTCTAATAAAGTATTTTTGATATGGTAGTTGATGTTATGAATGGTAAGTAACTTATCATGTAGTCCATTTAATATTTTTCTTAGGGTAGTGGGTTCTAGAGAATCTATTGGGAGTTTTCCATCTGCATTTCATTCCTACTAAGATAATGGATACTATCATTCACACTACATGAATTCTCTATGAGGCCACTTGGGAAATGGTGCTAAATCCCCATATCAAACAGAGATGCAACATTTCCCCTCATCTCATATCAGTATCTATAGATTCCAAATATCATTTGATATTTTGGATACTATGATTATGCTACACTAAAGGGCGATCTATCATAAACATGTTATTGAGACACAGATTATCATCCATATGGATTGATACAATAGCATAACTAAGTAGTAAATCCTTGAAATGGATATATAGTTGAAAATTCGTTAGGATAGAAAATGTAGAATAAGTTATTATAAAGAAAAAAATTAATTTAAGAAAAATAAATCATAAAAAATGAATCATCAGAATAAAGAGTATATATATAGGGTGCATACCTCACTAGATAAATCAATACATAAAAGGAAACATCAGAAATCAATAAAATAAATAAATGGAAACATGAGAAATCAAGAAAATATTTGGTCATGAAAATGTTTGGAGGTATCTATGTGCCACAGATGATACATATACAATCCAACCATTACAATATTTGTCCACATATCGACAGTACTACTAATAAATGTTTGATGATGAACACATATCATCACCCACTCCACCTCCATATCCAATTCATACTACCAAATGTAAAAACAATATATTGAAAATTAAATAGTGTTTTATATCTATATTAAAACTTAAAACCAATAAAAGCATTCAAACTAAATCTTTTTTATTTTTAGTGATTTACATGTTCACGGCCAGTCGATGTAATACCACTAGGGGGATATCATCACATATACTGACATATATCTGTCAACACATTCTTCAAATCAGATATCTGAGCCTTGAAGTGTTGAACTTTTCATCGTAGAGAAAAAAAATTTCTCTGAGAATATTCGGGTATGAACTAACTAAAACTAAGAGTTGATTCATCTGCAATCCCTGATGTCCTGCCAAATTCCTCAGATGGTACGGGTCCCAAATTCATCCCATGAAATCTACAAGGATTCTCCTTCCCAATGATATTAGCAAAGGGGTCATCTTAGGAGACTGAGTAAGACTTCCCAAGATTGGCATCCCATATTTCATTAATTTATACCTATAAATATAATATCAATGTATTTTAACATAGTTAAAATTGATAATAAGTTATTATAATGAAAAAGTGAGTTCATTCCTCAACTTCATTGGCAGGATCATTGACAAAACGTATTTCAGATTTTTTTTGAACATCCAACCACACTTATGTTTGGGATGCTTTGTGCCCTCAACTGTATGACTGTATTAAACAATGACAAATAAATAGTTTAACATATTAAAAATATAATATTATCTTATAAATATTTAATCTAATAAAAAGATTACCATATTCAATCGGCATTTAGAAAAGATTTTTGACCCTACAGTATGAGGTATGACTTACATAGCCTGAGATGATGCATTCATTATTGAGAGATATTTAAATAAATAAAATTCAATTTAATAGTAATGTATTAAATTTCATCACTTATTCATATATATTTATTAATGTAAAATGATGTTAATATAATAATATATATTTAAATACCATCTTCTTCTCATCACAATGACTGTCAACAAAAACATTCCACTATTCTTTGGCTACCCCTTTAGATAGATTCTCATACATTTTTTGGACAGTAAATGATGTATCATTGAAATCTATACATAATCTCTATTTTATGTCTCTACATTTATTACCATGATTTTTCAATGTCCACTTTCTTGCTATCACATCAGCATCTGTAATGTGGAAAAACATTTGTATACCGAAATTCATTATAAACATATCTATAACATGACAATAAATTACATGATAGTGTGTTATGAATAATTTTATTTGGGAATAAAAAACATCCTTATAATATCATGGAGACATATTTCTCAAATCATCAGATGAAATATAAAGGGAAAGGGGCTCCGCTGCCAGCAGGCCTAGAATTTGGCCATGTAATCCTGTGATGTCATACGTAGGGACCTCATATGAATCAAATGGGGCAACTATCTTCTCTCCATTCATATTACACACATCTAAAAATTTTATATCTTTTTCCATAGTAGTAATTTTTCATCTTTAATGAACAAAAAATTGGGATTAAAAGTGCAATAAATTTAGTTATATGAAAATTTGAACATATAAAAGTGACCCCCCCAATATGCAGGTGATGATATAGTAGTGGCGGGCCGCCACCCTTCTACTAGGCTACTAAAGGGGGAGTCGATGACTGATCTTCTAAAGGTATGCTCACAGAGGGTGTGAGAGATGGTTTAGGGGGAGATGGTTTAGGGGGTAGGCATCTGGTGGCTCAGATGCAGTTGGTAGGGAGATATAAAGATCGTCATCTGTCGAAGTAGTGGATGAAAAAGTGTATCACATCCTCCTTCAAATTCCTATCATTTAATCAAAAAAAATAATATCACAACATAATTTTCAAAAAAAATATGCCAAAACATATTTTAAAAATGATAATATATGACTATTACTAACAAAAAAAATATAAATAACAATTATAATGAATGATCGGACAAATGAAATAAGTAGTTGTTGAATGAATAAATAATTTTACATATAGTAGTTTCCCCTTCAATCATGTCAGTTTCTAGATCCGTTACATCATCTACATAATTCGTCCATACAAATATAATATTTTCAATATCATGACAGAAAAATAATTCTGCTTCTTATTGTAGATGAGATTCAATTTCCGAGGACAAATATTTCATTCATCACACATATCATACAAATCTCTTTTTATTACATGAGCTACTCCACTCCATCCATCATCCACAATATCATTCAATTAATATACCATTTTTTCTTTTGATGATATGATATATGGATCATGCATTTCACAGTCACCGACAACCATCAATAGAGAGAAGTTCATAAAATTAAATTGCATGGAATATCTTTTAAAACCTCTGATTATATCGACCCAATTTTGATTGAATAAAACCACTAAATAATGACCATGTTTCTTTAATTAAATAATATCAGTTAGCATTCCATACTATACCACTTCATAAAATGTAAATATACCGTTATTCTGTGTTTTCAAACCCCTTTTTGATCGACAATACGAAATCTAATGTCATTCACATTATAAGCGTCAAACATTCTAACATGTTTTAGAGGACCTCGAGCAAGAAACATCAAATATTCTGAAAAATCTAATCGAGTATCAGTATTCATGATCTAAAATAGAAATATTCTTTATTATATTTAAAAAATATATGTTTCAAACTTATATTCGTATTTATTGCAATATTTATGAACATACACATCGTTAAAACAATTCTACATGATCATTATTAATAAAATTCATATATCATTATAATTTCATGTTCGTCCTCTCATTATTCTCATTTTTTGTATCATAAACTCTTCAATAAATGGATAATCAATTACACTATTCAGCAGCACATATCTATGGGTCTGTAATAATTCTAATTCTGTTAGTTTCACATTTGAGTTCCTCCCAACTCATCTGCCAATAGTTGGATATATTTTTGATTTTTGATGTATTTGATATTGATTTGATGTGTCATCAACATATCCAACTAGATTAATACTTGTCTCAATATCATCCATGTATCTAGAGAAAAAGGTAAGACACTCTTTACCCAATTAGCCTTCAGCTATAGAGCCTTCTAGTTGAGCATTATTTATCACGTATGATTTGAAATACCAAAGATATCTGTGAATTGAAATAATTTTTTTTATTAATTTAATTATGTTACAAAAATCATTTTATTAACTAAAAAACATATAAATAATGTACCACTCAATTGGATACATCCAACTATTCGGAATGGGGGATCTTAATTTATCGTCCTCATCCAAATGCATAGTTAAATGAATCATGACGTTTTAAAATGATAGAGGAAATATTATCACTATTTAAAAATGGGTAAATAAAAACCTTTCCTTGAGGTTGTCATACTGATATGGATTTTGAGATTTCTCAAATAGTTGTATGAAAAATGTGCAGAATTGGATTACAACAGCAATATATTGTTTAGTTGATAATATTAACATTGCCAATGGTAGTAACTACAATAACAAAATATTTGAATCGTGACGTTTTGAACCATGTATCTTTCAATTCTTCATGTTAACAAAAATTGAGATGTTACATGAATACCCATCTGATACCTTCACATTCGATAAAAATCGAATGAATGTATCTTTGTTAAGGCCCGAAAATTTAAAGGAAAATTTTTTCTTAAATGATTTCGAATTTTACGAGTCTGTGAAATCTGACAACACTAGATTCCGAGGCCCGGTGTGCTCAGAATCAATTTTCGAAGTTTAGCTCGGGTACGTTCAGTAAACGAACCAGCAGGTTTTTCTATCTTTTTAACCGGTGCTCGGAATTGAAATCTGTGGGCACCAATGAACTTGCAGCGCCAGTATTTTCATAAGAGGACTTTTACGGTAGATGTGTTAGCATGGGAGAAGAAGTTAAATTTTGGGGTTTAAATAAGAAGTAAATAAAATTGGGTTCAATTTTATTTTATTATCCTTGGAAGATAAACTCTCCCATGGGAAGTTGTTGGTGGGGCCCCCAACCACCCATCTTACCATGTGTGGTTATGTTGGAGGTGGGGCCCATAGGATCCCCACCCTTTTCACATTACATAACCCCTTAACCCCATTTAAACTCCCAATTTAATTACACAGAAACTCACTAATAATTTGTATCCTTTAAATGTTTAACTCTTCCTCTCCCCTCTCTCCCTCATTAAACATTCCAACCTATCACTTAATTAATCAGAAAAATCATGGTTTAATTAATTATGTGAATTAGGATGTGAATTTTGTAATTTTTAATGCATGGAAAATAAAAATAAAATAAGGAGAAGCCTTATTTTATTTTGGTGAGAATTATTGGGTGAGGAGGAATTGGGAGAACACTAGTGTTTTTTAAGAACTTCATCCTCAACGTAGAATGCCAACTCTCCGATGAAGAACCTTGACTCAGCAACCCCGAATTCTCCAACCTCTTCTTCCTCCGTGACAAGGGAGGCGACACAGATGCGGTAACTCACCAATGACATCTTCCTTGTTTTCATCTTTTCGTGATAAAAGGTGGAGACGCTGCTTCCTCCACGGACGCTCTCCATCGACGCCTACGAATCCTCACCTCGCGACGCCGTCAACTGTGATGCCGACGTTCATCATTATTTATCGATGTAGGGGATAAGTTCAATTTTAATGGATTAAAATTGTGCTTTGGTTTGTCTTTGAGCATCTTGTTTACCTCAGCCATTTGCTATCACTTTACGTGGAGGGCGCGGGCCGAATGAACACAGCCCGACGACCCACCATTTATGTTTTTTATTTTATTTAGAATTGGCAAGAAAAGGTGGAGGAGTTATGATACCATCACACCGTCCCGGGAAAGCAAAAATGGAGGCCGACGCCGTCACACCGGTTGTGTGGGAATAAATGCGGCCCGCTACACGGGCCGCTTCGGCGGAAGAACCGGACAACCCGTCAGCTGGCCGGGTGAAGAGGAGTCGCGGCGCCAGGAGGGCGCCCTGCTAGAGGATAGACAGCCCACCCATGGGGTCCAAATGCACAAAAGACCGGCCAGTCTAGCTGGTTGGTTTAGGGAATGTCGGCACCACCGGTTCATAAAACTACCCCCCCCCCCCCCTAGAGCCCGCTCAGCTTCGGCCAAACCAGCCGGGCCGCGTGCACAGCTGGGCCACGCCAGGCCGGGCCACGCCCCATCGGGGTGAGTATTGTAATTCTTCGGACTGGTCCGACACCCATGCTGGGTCAGACTCATCAAACAGGGTCAACCTGACCCGTTGGCCCACTATGCTAAATGGGCTAGGCCCTTTTATTCACATAAATGTGAATAACATAAGGACCACACGTTCGATCGACGCGCCGTCTGCAGCAATGGGACTCTTTCGATGAGACGGTCCTTTTGAGATACTCTATGTGAGTTTCGGATGAACTTGGATATCGACCGGGTTAGAAACGAGTGTGTTTATAACAGGGCCCCTGGAATGGAAAAGTCAATATCTCTCAGACCGGGCATCTGATTGACGCGTTGTCAGTTGCGTTGAGTTCCTATTGATGAGACGGAACATTGAGATACATCAACTACAGACTTCATGATAGTTGATGTATCGACCCCCTTTGCTTGTGGAGCAGACCCTCCCTGAATCGAGCATGTTGTGTGTTGGAACCCTACAGCTGGTTGTGACTACGACGACGATGACGACTATACTTGGATCCTACGTGGGTTTAGCAACGAGGATGACTGTACTTGGATCCACAGTGGTTTTGACAGTGATGACGACTGTACTTGGATCCTACATGGGTTCGACAGCGATGGTTACTGTACATGGATCCTACATGGGATCGGCAGTGATGACGTCTGTACTTGGATCCTATGTGTGTTTGACAGGGGAGATGATTCAAAGGCTATATCTATCATCTCCACCCCTCTTCGTGAGTAGTATACATGTGTGAGATGAGTCTTGACTTTCAATCAATATCATCGATATGATTGACTTACTTTCTTATGTGGACTGGGTTGTGCTTTCCTGTGTGGGATGAGTTGTACTTGGGCTCTTGAGTCAGAGCCAAACTAGAATTGATGACTTAGGTATATGTATGGGAATATTTCTAAGTAGAGCGGGTTGATACTTCATGTTTATATCTTTTCTTTGTGTTATATACTTTGTGGATTCAGGGAGACCATCAGGAGTCTCGGGGTCCCTACTGAGTATCGTATACTCAACCATGCACAGGCAATGCACACACTACGTTGTGTTGGATGCAGACGATAGACTGCACTGATCAAGGAGATGAGGAGACCATTTATACCCACCCTTCAGGTAGGATATCCAGAGGATGACTCAGTGGTTGCTGGTTTACTTTACTACAACTGTTCTTTCTTTACTGTTGTACTGGAATTTCAGTTGGGTTTTTATTTTGGCCCATTTACATTCCAGTACTTATTTTTGTACTCAGTATACTTAGTGTTTACCTCATCGTGTGTACTCTATTGTGTTTGATTACTTATATAAAGGAACTTCCTTCCCTTTTATGAGGATTTACACCTTTGGTGCTAGTCTCCAGCCCCTGGCTATGGGAGGAAGGCTTGGGGTTGTCACGGAATGGGCCCCGAGGACGGGTCAGGACAAATTGGTATCAGAGGAGTCAGTTCTACCGCAGAACTTAGGACTCTGATAATTTCTTCATGTGAAGTAATAGTGTTAAGGGTATTGAGTGTGGTTATCAGTCCAGAAAGTGCAATGTTGGTACAACGGCCGACGTATCCATAAACCAGGATCATGACTTCTGATTTCCGACTCAATGCGTGACAATATTGATTTCTTGTGAGTTTCAAAAGATTTCTTTGTGATTAATTTGTGTCAACCCACCAGGTATATTGTATTAACTGTGGAGACCTATTTCTATTCAGGATGGCCCCACAATAGTAGCCAGCTAGGGTTCTCAGTTACGTGTGTGATGGCAGCCCACCGAGCGACGAGACCTTGGTGCAGGGCCCCATTATAGTGGAGGCACCAACGGTACCTCTACCCGATGGGTCACCGATACCACCAGCCCTAGCAGTGGAGAGTGCACTCTGCCTGAGTGTGTTGTACGAGTTTCAGTGACAGATGTCGCCCGGGTTCCGCAGAGAGACAGACCCTCAAGCAGCCGAGGATTGGCTGGAGGGTATTGTTTGAGTCTTCAGATTCATAGGGACACCAACATATCTTATGGTGATCCTTGTTGAGAGTCTTCTCCATGCAGAAATAGGTAGATGGTGGAGCCTGATGCTCCAAGTGCATGACAAGGCATCTCTACTTTTGATGGACTTCGAGAGCCTCTTCCGCTCGGAGTTCATTCCATCCACCCTCTGTGTGGGGCACATCTAGGAGTTACTACAGCTATGGCAGGGCAGCATGACAGTAGCGCAATACTCGGTGAGATTTACCGACCTCTCGTGCTACTCCTCGGACATGGTACGAGACCTATTCTTCCAGGTCCCAACCTTTGACCAGGTACTGAGGCATGAGATCAATGCTTCAATGATCTCCCTCATCATTCTGACGCAGGAAGGTGTACTGGAGCGAGCCCTACTTGTGAAGAGCTTCCTTGCGGAGCCTATGCCAGTACTGATGCCTACCGCAGGGCGAAACGTAGCGGATTATTCTATAGCCGGCAGTAGACAGATTTCATAGAGGTCCAAGCAGACCAGGCGGACCAGGCCATCAGGTGGGTGACCTCAGGATACTGGTTCAAAGGTGTGGAGCACATACAGCAGAGCCAGTCATACGAGAGGCAGGCAGGGCTATGCATGTGGCGGGCAGGGCCACAAGGCTTGTGACTGCCCGACCCGCCATGCAGAAGAGCAGCAGATAGTTTATGTACCACCCAAGTAGAGGTAGAGGTTTTAATGTGGCGGTTCGTATGGAGTAGGCGGACGAGGCAGAGGAGCTGGACGAGCATCGGGTGGAGGGCGACGCTTTGAGGCTCTACCACCACAACCAATAGGAGGTCCACCCCGACCACAGGGAGGTGGTGGACAGAGGAAGGCTCAGCTTCAGGAAGTAGAGGCCTACGTCCATGGAGCACCATAGATGGTTTGAGGTACTATATGTGTTTACTCCACCCTTACTACAGTTCTTATAGACATAAGAGTGAGTCATTCTTTTATTGTCGATGCCCTTGTTCAGAGCTTAGAGATTCTGACAGAGCCGTTGGCTCTAACTTCACGGCTAGAGACTCATACTGAGCATACTCGATGATTACACACTGGTGATGGTAGTGTGAGCTTACTGTAGGAGGCGAGAGCTTTGGCTGGGATCTTCTTGTAGCAGCGTCGAGGCCTTATGATGTCATCTTGGGTGTGGACTGGTTATCTACAGTCCATGCCCAGATAGACTATATTAGGGGAAAAGTGCACTGTGTCCGCACAGATGGGAGCAGGTTTATATTCACCGTCGATAAGGGAGCCTTTGCAACGTAGGATGGACTTACGCAAAGGAGAGGGTAGTCGATCACACATTAATTGGATATTCTCATCCTCAGAGCGGTTTATGTATGGAGTCTGAGTTTTACTATTGTGGTGGATCAGTATGCGGATGTTTTTTCTAATGACGTTCTCGAACTACCTCCGTGCAGAGAGTTAGATTTCTACATTGACCTGTACCATGAGACAACCACGATATCTACTCCAGCATATCGAATGGCTCCCACGGAGATTCATGATCTGTGGGAATAGCTGGGGGACTTTCAGGGCAAGGGATTCATCCGACCCTATGTTTCACCCTGGGCTTCTCCGATTTTATTCACCAAGAAGGTGGATGGGAACTTACGACTATGTGTCGAATACCTTCACCTGAATCTGGTGAATGTAAAGAACAATTATCCAATCCCGAGGATAGACTACCTATTCGATCTATTCAAGGGAGCATGATGGTTCTCGAAGATAAACCTCATGTTAGGATATCATTAGCTCAGAGTTCGGGACAAGGATGTGCAGAAGGTGACCTTCATGTGTCAGTATGACCACTATGAGTTTTTCTTTATGCCTTTCGGTGTAACCAACGCTCCTTTAGTGTTTATTAGTCTCATGAATAGGATATTCCATCATTACCTTGATCGTTTTATTGTGGTCTTCATCGACGACATTTTTATTTACTCGACTACTGAGGAGGAGCATGCCTAACACTTGCGGGTTATACTAGACACACTCCAAGAGCACAATAATTATGGTAAGCTCTCGAAGTGTCATTTATGGATTCGAGAGGTTCACTTCTTCAGTCATTTCATCTCTGAGCTAGGTTTTTTTGTGGATCCTAAGAATATTGAGTCAGTACTTTCTTGGGAGCCACCCAAGAGTGTGACGGAGGTGCTAAGTTTCTTAGGTCTGGCTGTGTACTATCGGAGATTTGTGCCAGACTTCTCCAGAGTTGTAGCACCATTTTCAGCTTTGAAGAAAAAGAGGAAACCCTTCATGTGGTAAGATAGATGTCTACAGAGCTTCCAGGAGCTGAGATAGAGATTGACCAGTGCACCCATCTTGAGGCTACTGGAGGAGGGCGTAGGGTACGTAGTTTACTTCTATGCATATGGGACCGAACTTGGTGGTGTCCTGATGCAGGAGCGGGTAGTGACCACTTATGGTTCACGATAGTTGAGGCAGCACGAGCATAACTACACTAACCATGGCCTGGAGTTAGCAACAGTAGTCTTCGCCTTGAAGATGTGGCGGCACTATCTAATGGGAAAGCGCTTTATATTCTACTCTGATCACCAGAGTCTCAGGTACATCTTCTCGCAGAAGGACCTAAATATGAGGTAGCGGAGATGGCTTGAGTTACTCCAGGACTATGACTTTGAGATAGTCAATAATCCTGGGAAAGGGGAACGTAGTTGCTGATTCTCTCATCAGGAGATCTGAAATTCACCTACATAGAGAGGCGACAGAGCAACTAGCTGCGTTACAGATATCCTTCCTGGATAGAGATGGAGCAGTCATTCTACAGTCACTCACAGTCACTCCTCCACTACATCAGTGGGTCAGAGAGGCACCGTGTGGGGAAGTTGATTGTGAGACTCAATGTGCACATGTATCCATAGGACATGCACTTGATGGATTTTTTGTAGGAGGAGAGCATGTCATCCTCTTCAAGGGACGTACCATGGTACCAATTTCATTACAAGAGGAGGTGCTAAGTGAGATTCACACTTCCCCTTTGGTGGTACATCCAAGAGTAGCGAAGATGTACCAAGATCTTAGATGACAGCACTGGTAGTCTGGTATGATTAATGTTGTGGCAGAGTACATTTCACGATTCCACACCTGCCAGCAGTTGAAGGCAGAGCACCTGGTACCGGCTGGCTTTATGCAGCCCATAGAGGTCTCGATGTGGAATTGGGATGGGATATCCAGGGATTTCATGATGGGGCTCCCATGTACATCCAGAGGACACTACTCTATCTGGGTGATTATCGACTGTCTCACCAATTCGGCCCACATCCTACCTATCAGAGAGCAGGGCTCAGTGGAGATCTTGGGATGCCTCTATATTCAGGATATCGTATGACTTAATGGTGTTCCATAATCTATTGTCTCTGATCGAGATGATCTCTTTTCTTCCCGGCATTGGAAGGGGTAGCAGGAGGCTATTGGGACGTAGCTACACCTGAGCACTGCCTTTCATCCTCAGACGAATGGCCAGACAGAGAGGATCATTCAGACACTCGAGGACATGCTTCATGCTTTTTTCCTTGACTTTGGTCACAACTGGGAGGATCACGTACCCTTGGTGGAGTTTGCGTATAACAACAGCTACCACTCCACCATCGGGATGACACCATTCGAGGAATTGTATGACCGACCTTGCCGATCACCTCTGTGTTGGACTGACCCTGGGGAGTCTACACTCATAGGACCAGATATGGTTTAGGCAATGATGGAGAAGGTGCAGATCATCCAGGAGAGGATGAGGATTGCACAGAATAGACAAAAATCCTATGCTAATATGAGGATGAGACCACTGGAGTTTGAGGATGGAGACCACGTTTTCTTACGTGTCTCACCTTGATGTGGATAATAGATATTTGGCTGGGGTGACAAGTTATCTCCACGCTTCATCGGACCGTTCCTGGTTCTCAGCAATGTAGTCGATGTGGCTTATCGCCTGGCCCTTCCACCTCATTTGCACCGGGTGCACGATGCCTTCTACTTATATCAGCAGAGAAGATACGTGCACGACCCGACGCATATCATTGCTCACAGGGAGATGGACATCGATGATGGGGCGACATTTGGGGAGGTTCCGGTGGAGATCGAGGATTGACAGGATTTTTCCCTATGTGGATGGTAGATTCCTCTAGTGCACATTCGTTGGCAGCACGAGAACCTCTAGGAGAGCACATGGGAGTGGGAGGCTCATATGATTTCACAGAACCCGCATTTGTTTCCCTAGTTTATGATGCAGCTTTACAGGGATGTAAAGCCCAGATGAGGGAGTAAAGAAAAGACATAGAAATTTCAAGGAAATTTTTTTCATAAATACTTTGGAATTTTACAAGTCTTTGGCTTCTGACGGCACATGATTCTGAGTCCTGGTGCACTCGGAATCAATTTTCGATGTTTATATTGGGAACATTCAGTAAAGAAATGAGCGGGTTTTTCAATCTTTTGAACCGATGCACGGAATTGAAATCTGAGGGCACCGATGAACTCATAGTGCTGATAATTTCTTAAGATGACTTTTACAGTAGATGCGTTTTCATGGGAGAAGATGTTAAATTTTGGGGTTTAAATAAGAAGTAAATATAATTGTGTACAAATTTATTTTATTTTCCTTGGAAGTTATAATCTCCCATGGTATGTGGTTGGTGGGGCCCACAACCACCCAACTTCCCATTTGTGGTTATGTGGGAGTTGGGTCCCACACGATCCCCACCCTTTTCACATTCCATAACCACATAACCCCCTTTGAAATCCCCTATTAATTACATGTCAACTACCCATTAATTTTGTATCCTTTTAATGTGTAACCCTTCCTGTCCCCTATTTCCTTCTTTACACTTTCCAACCTATCACTTAATTAATTAGACAAATCATGGTTTAATTAATTAAGTGAATTAGGATTTGAAATTTTGTAATTTTGAATGCATGGAAAATAAAAATAAAATAAGAAGAATCCTTATTTTATTTTGGTGAGAATTGTTTTGTGAGGAGGAATTGGGAGAACACTAGTGCTTCTGTAGAACATCATCCTCAATGAAGAACGCCAACTCTCCGAGGAAGAACATCGACTCAGTGACCCCGAATTCTCCATCCTCTTCTTCCTCCGTGACATGGGAGGAGACACCGATGTAGGAACTCACTAACGACGTCCACCATTTCTTCTATCCGTGATAAAAAGGGGAGATTCCACTTCTTCCTCAGACGCTCTCCATCGACGTCTATGAAAACTCTCCTCACGATGTCGACGTTCATCATCATTTATCATGGTAGGGGTTAAGTTCAATTTTAATGGATTAAATTTTTTCTTTGGTTTGTCATTTAGAATCTTGTCTACCTCTGCCATTTTCTATCGCTTTACGCGGAGGGTGCATGCTGAATGAACACGGCCCGACAACCCTCCATTGAACTTGTTTATATTATTTATAATTGGAAAGAAAATGCAGATTAGGCACAACGCCATCATGCCATGACAAGAACGTGATAATGGAGGCCGGTGTCATAGCGCCGGTTGTGCGGGAAGAAGCGCGGCCCGATACACGGGCTGCTTTGGCGGAAGAACCGGCCTGCCCGTTAGCCAGCCGGGTAGAATAGGATCGTGGCGCCATGAAGGCGCCGCGCTGGAGGACTAGTGGCCCGCCCATGTGGGCCACATGCACAGTAGACCGACCGGTCTAGCTGGCCAGTTTGGGGAAGGGCGGTGCCGCCGTTGGGGAAAACCGGGCGGCGCCCCTACTAGTTAGAGTCTGCTCGGCCAGCCGGTTGAGCTTTCCGGGATGTGCTGGGCTAGGCTGAGCTGGGCCTTGCCAGGCAGGGCCGAGCCGGGCCGATCCGGGGTGGGCCGGGCCGGGCGGCGCCGGGCCGCGCCAGGCCAGGTCGGGCCGCTCCACTTCGGGTTGGGCCACACCACTTTGGGACAGGACGTTCCCCTTCAGGCTGAGTTTTTTAATTCTTCAGACCGGTCCAACACCCCTGCTGGGTCAGACTCGTCAAAATGGGTCAACCGAAACCGTTGTCCCACTGGGCTAAACGGGCCAGGCCCTGTTATTTAGATAAATTTGAATAACATAAGGACTGCATGTCTGATCAACGTGTCGTCTGCGGCACTGAGACTCTTTTGATGAGACATTCCTTTTGCGATACTCTATGTGCGTTTTGGATGAACGTGAATATTAGCCAGGTTAGAAACAAGCGTATCTCTAACTGGGACCCTAAAACGGAAATGTAAATATCTCTCAGACTGGGCGTCTTGTTGGCGCGCTGTCAGTTGCGTAGAGTTTGTATCGACAAGATGGAACTATGAGATACATCAAATTTTGACATCATGACAGTTGATGTATTAACCCCCTTGGCTCGTGGAGCGGACCCTACTGGAATCAAGCGTGCTATGTGCAGGAACCCTAGTGATGGCTACGACTGCGACAATGATGACGACTGTACTTGGATCCAACATGGTTTCGGCAATGAGGACGATTGTACTTGGATCCTCCATGGGTTCAGCAGCGATTATGACTATACTTGTATCCTATGTGGGTTCGGCAGTGATGGTTACTATACTTGGATCCTACATGGGTTCGGCAGCGATGACTTCTGTACTTGGATCCTAAGTGGGTTCGGCAGGGGAGATGATTCAGAGCCTACTTCAATCATCTCCACCCATTATTGTGAGTAGTATACCTGTGTGAGCTGAGTCGTGAATTTCAATCAATATCATCGATATGATTGACATACATTCTTGTGTGGACTTGGTTGTGCTTTCTTGTATGGACTGAGTTGTACTTGGGCTCTTGAGTTGGAGCCGAACTGGAATTGATATCTTATGTATATGTATGGGCGTATACCTAAGTACATCTGGTTGATACTTTGTGTTTATATCTTTTCATTCTGGTATATCCTTCGTGGATTATGGGATACCTTCGGGAGTCTCGAGGTCCCTAATGAGTATTGTATACTCACCCATGCATGGGCTTTGCCCGCACTACGTTGTGTTGCATGCAGATGACAGACAGCACTGATCGAGTTGGAGTCTAGTGAAGCGGGATGGTACCTGGAGGGGAATCACTTGGTGAGACATACATGGAGCGGACGGCCAGAACAGAGGAGATGAGGAGACCATATGTACCCACCCTTCAAGTAGGATATCCGGAGGATGACTCACTGGTTTCTAGTTTACTTTACTACATCTGTTCTTTCCTTACTGTTGTACTGTACATTTAGTTGGGTTTGTATTCTGCCCCATTTACATTCCAGCACTTATTTTGAACTCAGTTTACTTAGTTTTGACCAAAGCATGTGTACTCTATTCTATTTGATTACTTATATAAAGGCAATGTCTTCCCTTTTATCAGGATTTATGCCTTTGGTGCTAGTCTCCAGCCCTTGGCCTATGGGAGGCGGGATAGGGATAGTCACAGCATAGGCCCCAAGGATGGGTCGTGACAATCTTTATCCCTATTTATCATTGAAAAAAATTTCTGGAGCATACATTTCATTCTTATCTACCCAAAGATCATGTTTTATGTTCATTAATTTTAAGTCATTGCAAGCATTTAGATGGTCCTTTGACTTTACATGTTCATTAAGCAATGTGAAAATCAAATTTTCATAGACATTCTTCTAAATATTCTTCATATAAATATTATGCTGTAATAAATTAAATTCCCAACACAGATGTTTGAAGAATATACTTTTTTCATCCATTGTTGCATTCTGATTTCTCATGAGGATGCACTACAAACCCGTTTCCAACTATCATTAAAATAATGAACCTTCCCATATTTTGTTCCAACATTTTCAATTTGTGTCAATATTTCATAACCACTTAACAACATTGGAGGTGGACTACGATCAATGAAACCATTATATTTTTATTTGTTCAGCTGAAATCCTTGAGATGCAATGAGAAATCATCGATGTAACAAGAAACACCATTTTCTATGGCATGGTAGTTGTTTTCGATCAAAATCAATGTTTCAAAAAGGAAAATCCAAACCCGTGTAAATGTACCATCCAGATAAATTCCCAAGACCAATCAAGTTAGTAATGGACCGCATTATAGAAAAATGCATTTTGAACATTGTTTTAGAAGAATCATCAAATGTCTCAACACCATTGCTCCATAACATCTATAATTTTTCAATGAAAAGATGTAAGTATGCATAAATATCATTTTTGAGCATTTTTTACCCTAGAATAATCACCAATAGGATAATAGTTGTTTGTTGCACATGCATCCACGGAGGAAGATTGTAAGGTATCAAAAGAACTGGACAATTTCTATAACTGGTACTCAAAGTCCCAAATGGGTTGAATCCATTGGCAACTAATCCCAATAAATCATTCCTAGGATCAACTGAGAAATATGGATATAATGAATCAAATGTTTTCTCTGATTTTGAATCTTGTGGGTTTCTCATTAACCCATCATTGTTATTATATACAGAATTCCACTTTAGGTGTTTGGTGGTTTTAGATAACATGAATAATATTTGCACTCAAGGATTTAAAGGAATGTAACGCAAAACCTTTTCAGGTGACTTCCCTTTCTTCTTATTCATGGATGTATGTTGACTCAAACTTCCAACAACACCCAATGACTATAATCAAGAAGAGGAACAATTTTTTATATTCTGTCTATTTTAATCCTCTAACCAATAGAGCATAAAATCATTGGGACCCAAATGTATTTTTATATAATTCAGTCTAAGCTGTTAACAACTTTTTTCTTATGATAAAAAGACTTATGGATTTTTCATTTAGGAAATGAATCATGAAAAAATTCCAATATCATGGAAATTTCTTTATTTTTAATTACACAGAGACATTTTATATTGTACAATTTCAATAGATAAGCAAGATTTGAATGTTTCAAACATCTACTGTACAACTCTTGATTTCCATCGTCAACTAAATCATGAAAAATATTTTCTTCTGTGAAGATTTCTATTACATTTTTCTCCACAGAATCTTGAGGAGGCTCCAATGATAAGTTATAATCTTGATCTGGTTGTGTTACAGTCTCAAAAACATCACTTTTCACGTTGTAATTTGTTTCACCCTCACCAGGTTGTTCTCTTAGGTTTTTATGTTTATATTGGTGTCTTCAATTGTCAAATGTATAATTTATGAGGTTTTTTATTTCATATTCCATTTTTTATGAATATGGGATCTCATTCTATGGATTAACACCAGTGCTCAAACTTTTTGTAACTTTCGATTCTCCATGCCAAATCCAACACAAATATTGATCCGTGAATTGCTTCAGAATTAAATGTTCATAAACATTATCTCTCTTTAACAATATTATAAATTTACATTTAGTACATGGTCATCTTATTATCCCTTAAATGGATCGATTGGAAATTTCAAAATCTAAAAACACCTTCAAACTATTAACAAACTGAGGTGTGTTTCTTGATAATGAGATCCAACTTTTATCAATGTATATCACAATGTGACAACACAACATTAAAAAAATTAAAACACATAGTTACTACTAAATTGGAAAATATATTTACATATAATAGTTGAAATATATATATAAATATATTAAATAATTTTTTCCTATATAAATACATATCAAAAATCACCCACTATAAAAAAAAGTACATATATGCATGCATGTGTATGCTTATACACATGTGATTACAAATTCAGATGAAAAAACAACAAGATTGTGAGTATTTTCATAGGATATATACATTTTAAGAAGATAGTGAGTATTTTAAGATTTATTAGAGCAAGTTCATCATTAGTAAAAATGATAAGAGTAATGATGAAGCATTATATTAGAAGTCAACTTGAAGAGCATTATGATATTTTCAAGTGGGTCATTATGATATAACAGTTAGTTGAATTGGAAGTATTATTTTCAACTATTCATGAGATTATACTAAATCGACTTTCATGCATGGTGATTAAATATATTTAGTGCAAGTAATTGAATTTAATTCTTTTTATAAGAATAATTACAATTTATATTATTAGAATAATATAGAAAAATATATTTTTTCCATTAACATGATATATAAGTAAATAAAATATAAAACATGCACATTATCAATGCACAAAATTTATAAAACATGGTAAAAATATTTTTTTCTTGAAACAATTAAAATTTAAAACACATTCATATATCCATAAAACATTACCCCTTTTATAAAAAGAACCCTTAAATTTTTTAAAAACATTTCAATGGAATTTTTAATAATGTCTATAAAATTAAAAAAAAATTCCCCTCACATGAATGCTTTAACACAACAAACTCAACATAATTAAGGAAACATGGATAAATATTAACAAAATTCTCTACAGAATGTCATAAAGTATGCAAATAAACAAGTGAAACAAAATAATCAATATTAGTACTAAATAATTATAGGATCAATTATTCATTGAAATTCTATCCAAGTAAATATTATATATAGAAGATAATAAATAATTGAATGCATAACACATGATAACTAAAATGAGGAAACACATTATGTACTAATAGGACAAGTGTAATAAATGAAAATGTGGACCAACATCCATTGGGTTAATGGTCACACATCCATCAAACAAATCTCTCTGAACACAATCTCATCATCGACACCCCACTAACTCTGTATTTTGTACAACTAGTGGTAACTAGAGATTGTGTAATCTTAATGTTCCTAGAAAAATCCCATTATATTCTAAATAGTATCCTATGGGTACATATAAAATAAATAATGGGGGAGATAAAAATTTAATGTGAATATCTTTCATTGAAAATAATAATGTCAAAATGCTTGCATAATAATTAAATCTTTCCTACAACCCACATTTGGCTTATAACGAGCCCCCACCCATTATAAAATCATGCATCACATCACAATAAACCATCACATGGATACATGTTAAATAATAAATAAATAAAAAGAAGCTCAACAAGGGAACAATGAACCAATCAACTCAAATATCACATCACAAAGTGTCATCCAAGACATCTAATTATCACATATAATATATACATGTGTAAATCCATATTTAAATTTTTTTGGGATCAAACCACCAATATAAAGGAAAACATAATCATTTCCAAAACACAACCAAAACAACCCAAATGAATCACAATTCCAAATCATAAAACAACATGTCCCTTTGAATCATGGAAACCATTTAACCCCAAAAGGGTAACTAACTTTGAAAAACCAATTTCCCTTAAAATTGAATGACCATGTTTTTTCTTATATAAAACCAATCGTTAAATTTTATCAAACATGTCGAATGAAAAAAATATAAATTTACCAAATAATTTCATTTATTCAAGAAATTAAAACTATTAAGCCACATGAAAACCATGTTATGTTATAAAAAACCATTATAAACCAAACACAGATAAACCACACCCTCATTATCTGGATTAAAATTTAATTTATAAATCAAGAACACACAAATATATAATATAATATTTTTTGAAATTGAAACATAGAATAGAATAAAATTCATCAGTGGTAGGGAGGTGAGATAGGGTTCGTGTCTTTCGAGGGTTAGGGGAATAAGGTGGGGTCACAGGGGTTGGGAAAATATGGTGGTTTGGGGTCAGGTGTTGGAGGGATATGGCATGGATGGTCGGCTGGTGGAGCTGGGGATTGGGGATTTCTCAGAGGGGTCTTAGGGAGAAGGGGATTCGGGGTCAGGGGAAGTGTCACAGCTGAAAAAATGGGGTTTAGAGGTGTTTTACCAAACCCCTTCTAAAAGACCTCCGCTAAAGGCGATTTATGTTGTAGTGAATTTGGGATAAAACATATAATTTAAACAGTTATTGTACAAGTTGAAACATATTCACATTATAAATTTTTTCCCATTATAAATAACACTATAATATATCATGATTTTTGGTATATAAATTCATAAAATTTATCACCTCTATTTTATCCTTATAATTAATCCCCCTTAAACCCTGTGAATAAAATTTTAAAATCATTGTATCTGAACATAATAAGAGTAAATAAAAAATAAATAAAGTAGATAGTTAGTTCAGTAAAAACATGAACAGTAATTAAACATTTTCTGATTTCATTATTTCTAATTTATAAGGTGAAATAACATTTTTTAATGAGAGAAACCATAAATTTTTCTTAGAAGACATTACAACCCATACAAAGAATTTAAATCTCATTAATGTAACTTAGAGATTCATATACTAAAAACCCTTTCAAGAACCTATAAATTAGAATAAACATAATATTTACATCAAATTACCTAATTAGAGTCCCATCCAACATTATATGGGACACCCAGTGTTATTCTATAATTGTATTCCCTAGCACAATGATGTCCTCTCCCTGTTAAGTTATAACAAGCATTCTCGATGATATCTGGGTACTCCATGTTAAGCTATGATAGGCTTACCTGATGCTATCTAGGATACCCCATGCATATGATATATTGAGAACAAATATCTCCTATGATTTTAATGAACTACCTTCTAAATAATGAAATTTCATCATATTATCCATTTGAAACAAATTTTAATCCCATTTGAAAAAAAATTCATACACAAATACCATTATATTTCAAGAATAAATTTTCAATACAAAAAAAATTCATAGAAAACACATTTTTAATAAAACTATGACTAAAAAATATAATTTTTTTATTTTATATTGATATTAAATGTTTTTCATGAATTATAAAATAATAAATCTAACTTTGTAGTGGAATAGACTTTTCTATCGTTTAAATTATGAATAGAAAAATCTATTTGTTGTTTTTCAAAACGTTATGTCTAAAAACATTTAAAAATATTCTTTTATGAATACATTTTAATGAAATTAAAAATATAATTAAAATTTAATTTATAGTTACTTAATATCCCCATAAATAAATATTTCATGTAATATCAATTATATTAACATGGTGTAAAACATTTAATAATTATATCTTTAAGCATTCAATGTATCCCACAAACTATTAGTCATTTAAATCGAAATGTATTTGAGAAAATAAATTTAACAAAATATAATATTACATTTGTATAGATAATTTTTGATATTAAATGTTATTTTATCTGTATATACACATTTAATGAGAATAATGGTGCATAGATTCATGAAATTCCAAAATGAAAGTATATTGAGACAAAATCACTTACCTAGAGCCGGACATGCAGTGAACATTCATTATCTTCCTTAATAATAAACATAGTATTAATATTTACATTCATTAGAAAATTTTTAGTTATTTTTTTCATTTTATGTCACCTTATATCTTGTTTAAAATATTACATAATTATATAAGTTCATGTTGGACGTTTAGATGATATTCAATTCATGAGTCCATAATGTCTTTTGCTTCATGTATATAGTCAAAAGGGTCATAATTCCATCATATATAGAATTAAATACATTAAAAAATAATATATTATATATAGGTATAATAAATTTAAATGAAGTTATTAATGTATGGTTATGAATAATGAAAAATGATATAATAATATATATGGTAGGATGTACGTACACATGAGTAATGTTTCTGTATTCCAATGGTCTTTATGGAATGATGATAATTTTTATTTTATCATCCCATTATTATCATAATATATTAAAAATAATATTAATACTTTAAATATAATTATATATATCTTTTATGTTATGCGGTGAGGAAAAATAATAACTTCACCTCTTGGAGGGGACTGTTTAAAAGTATGTATGAAAGACATTATCATTTTTGCATTCATGGAAAGCTATAAACATAAATGATATATTATTATTAATTAATGAAAAATATTTTTTGAATATAATATATAAAAATTAATTCAATAATTATTACATGTAATGATTGATCATAAAAGGAAAAGAACTATATTGGTTCATGGATATGATTGTTCACACCTACAAACGTACGATTATTTATTATCCAATTTTACGTAATTAGAGATGGATTTATGTTATGATATTTACCCAAAATAATATAATAATTTTTTATATAATTTATCTATTATATCGTCATGTTTGGAGATGATTTTATCAAATTTGTAGAAAACAAATTCCTGATTAGGAAATATGTCTTATTTAGAAAATATTCTTTGACAACAAAGTAAACAAGTATAAATAGGGTGTAATTACAGATATAATAAATCCATAAATTGTTGTGGGATTTTGTTATGGTATTTGGGTAGATCATGGATGAACCAAATAGGGTTGTCCTTTTGTGGAAAAGAGAATAATGTGTGCCCTTTTATAGGAGTGGGGATTTTAACACTTGGAATTATTTAAAATAATAAATAAATATAAATTAGAATTATATTAAAATGGGTAAATATTCATTTATTTCTATTATATGATTATTTTGTGACATATAAAATTTAGACCAATTAAAATTAGATATATCATAAATATTATTTAATCATTTTATTTTTGTTTTAACCCCCTTTATCTCTTATAGTGATATTCTACAATTTACTATATCAGAGTTAATACAATTAATATAAAATAGAGAAAAATAAATAAATGATTAAATGATTGAATATTGAGACTGATAATATTAGTTTGTCCTTTGTCTATATTTTTTTTGGAATTTTATATCATTTATTAAAATATTATTATTTTTTTAAAAATATCACTTATGTCAATATTAATGAAACTCATTGTTTTAATTTTTAAATTTTCATACAAACATGATATCATGGAATAAATATTTTAACCTATCCCTAACATCAAAAAATAATTAATTTGCTTACCGAATGACATAGATTATATCAATTTATATATATTTAATTTATTATTATTATTTATTTGATTCTCTTAATAATTAATCAATTTCAACATCATCATTATGTCACAATGAAATTTAATTGTATATTTCAAAAATATTGTAAATATTATTGATGATTAAAAAAATATATATTTACAAATAATATTTATAACTAGACATTTCCCTTATATGAAACCATTTTTTTAAAATTTCTCTTATTATAAACAAAATTGTGGCAAATATGTCTTTCTAATGAATATAGTGATATACAAGTGATAATGTCCTTAGATTGGCACAATGTAGAACAAAATTAAATGAATAACCCTCAAATACTCTTAAAATGAAATTAGGGAATGTGATATGGTAAATTTATTTTATAAATACAATTTGTTTCACCTTTAATTGCATGATTTACCACCAACAATTGTAATAATAATATTACTAAAGTTACAATTCATATTGTACAAAATAAAAGAAATATATTTTTATAATTTGATGATTATTATTCCAAATAGATTATTAATTTCTCAGAAATGAAAATATAAATTGATATAAATTAATTAAAAATCAACCACATTGACAGAATTATAAAACAAGTTTTTAAAGTAAAAACGTTCATAAGATAACATTATTTTTTTATCAAATGTAAATGTAAAATTTATTCCAATGAAAAAAATTGGATTAAATGAAAACAAGTATCTAATTTACCATTAAAATAATCAAAATAAATAATTTAATACAATAAATATATTTTAGGAAAAATTGTTTTTCCATAAAAATGAAATATTTTTTCACAAATTTATAAAAATGAATCATATTAGAAAAATACTACAATTACTAAAAAATTAAATTCGGATTCTTATATTTAAAATAAGATTCAAATTTTTAAAATATAAATTACAAATTTGTCAAAAGGTTTTTAAAAATATGTTCGCCGACATAAGGAGGCATGGAATATTTTTTAAAAATATACGTTTTATGTGTAAAATAGGATTTTGTCAAATATAATTTCTAAAAAATTTATATTAATCAGTGGATCTAATATATTATATATTTATAAATATATATCATTAATATAATCTAGCAAGAGATGCTTTTTTTAGTATAAAAACATACTTTTTCACATTTAAATCGTTTATCAAAATAACATTTTCTTTTATTTTGAAAAATGTTTTACATTAATTTGTAATTAATTCCTGAAAAAATTAATTTTCTATATAGGAGTAAACATTATTTTCTAATTCAATTTATAATTTTAATATATTAAATTCTAATTACTATTTTATAGTATAAATATTTAAATAATTATATTTAATTTTTTGTTTATGATTGATGGGGCAGATAATGTATTCTATTAAACATTGTGTTTCCTTTTAAAAAATGATGATATTATATTCTACAACCTAAAATTAATTTTTTCCCCTAAATGTTATCTCAGGATCAAAAACTAGATGTTTCAATTTTCAAAATATCTTAACTAAAATACCACATCGGAAAAAATGAAACATCCACTGCAAAAATGATGAAAGGGATGTATGTTGTAACATGAGATAACACATAATAGGGTTCCATGTAGTAAAACCATGAAATTAAATAGGAAAATAACAAACTTTTTGTATTGTGTAGTGATAGGGAACATAGTCATAATAATGTTAACAGTCAAAAAACCAAAAAAAATTATGTCAGGTTAAGAGGACATTGATTTTTAAAAAAAAAATGGATAACATTTTTTCATAATTTTTTTTATAATGTTTATTATTTTCTATAAAAATATAAATTAATATCATAAAAAATAAAAAATAATCTAAATTTATAGTTCTATCCTTTAAACTATTTCCACCACAAATATATCTTTTTCTCATAATAATGAGTATTGAAGATTAATTTTTCATGTATGACGAAGTGTATCAAATTGTAAAGAATCTCATAATATAAAAATATTAACTATATATTTACCCTATTTTGAATTATTATAAAAATTATTTAGTACAAAATAAGATAATTACCCAATAATAATAAACCATTATCTGATGGAAAATTGTATTAAATCTCCAAAATTCAACAGTGATACCCAAAGTTCAACATAAACCATTTGATAAATAATTTTTACTAAAAGTACTCATAATATATCCATCTAATACTGAAACCCAAAATCTATATTTATTTATTACATAGTCTTTTATGACAATTTTTAACATTTATCTCAAAATAACATTAGTCTCTTGTCATGTCTCGAACTGAAATATAATTTCCTAAACAACCCAATCTCTTAGATATGATAATTCTTTCCACAAATAACCCAAATATTGAAAAATCCAAAAAAATCATATATTCATAAAAAATATAAATCACTGTTCATTTATTAGATATAATAACACATTATTATATTTACATAGATCATATAAGGTATAAAAAATAGTTATTGTATTTTGAAATAACATTTATCTCTTTTTCCAAATAATATAATTATAATATGAAAAAAAAATCGTTCCCAATATCAATATATTCTTATTATATCACATAATTTAACTAAAAAGAAAATGTTACATAAACATATTGATCACGTAGTCTGATAGTAGGTGATTTATCATTGTCTCCCATAAGTAATGGGTTTGATTCATGTGGCCTGACCAGATGTGATGTGTTAACACCCATCCTTCAGTTTTACTATTTTATAAAACTATATAGTTATTATAACATTCTAAAAATATGATAAAAAAACTAAAAAACAACCATAACATATTGAATGCACAAATGTTACATCATAAGTCGAATTTTTCATCCCAATAATTAATAACACATAATTACCTCAAAAATTAATGTGTCAAAAATACTGTTAGTCATATATTAGTTTTGTGATATAAATAATCTAAACGAATTTTATGATTTTCTGTATATAATCATCATTAAAATTATTAAATGACGATGATATCCCTACCCTTTTTGAAAATGTCCTAATTTAAAATAATCAATTCATTGATACCAACTTAAAGGAAATGACCACAAACATAACATGTTCTACTATTTTTTGGACAGGAATTAACATTTGAGGAACATTAAGATTAGAGTAATAGAGAATATGGAAAAATCTTTAGAAAGTAAACACATACATTACATGTGGAAACTTATACTCAGTGCCTATTTTTCATTGAAAAATTATTTCAAAATAAAAAATGATTTCTATATTTGAAAAATATATATAGTTAGCCCCTTTATCTGATAATTTCTTTATTACCAACAAAACAATGTGATTTTTTTAAAAAACATGGGATAAACACATATTCTTAATACGGGTTAAAAAATTGAAATATATTGTTAGTTTAATTAGAATAGTTGAATTCAGAAAATGTTTACCATTATCTTTAATTTCATTTGAGAATTTGAAAATAATCATTTTTACACAATAATATTGATCAAATAAAATCATTCAGACCAATATTAATTACATATAACTCATTTAGGTGACATAAAGAATCATATATATAATACCCTTTCAACACCTTTATATTATAATAACCATAAGTCAGAACTCCAATTAATATATTATGAGATTACCCAGTTCTATATGGCCACCACATGTTTTCCAATAACTAGTGTTCCAAAGCGCCATCTCATCCACCCATGTTAATCTAAAATGGGCTTTATCGGTGCTATCTGGGTCACCCATTTTAAATTATGACAGGCTTACCCGACACTTTCTTAGTCACCACATATATATGATCAATCATATAACCCTATTTCATCTAATTATCTAGAACCATATCAACAAAAAAACTCATCCATCATAAAACTGTATCAAATACTCATTTAATCCCCTATTAAAACACTTCTAGATTGATGAAAAAAAATTAGAGCCCATTTTCAATAAAAAAAAATATTTTCCTCGAAAATCCATTTTTAGACTAAGATTACCCAAAAAATATGGGTTTAATTTGAGGATATAGGAAATAATTCAAACGGGGATGATAATAAAATAATGGTCACTATAGTGGAAAATTATTTGTTGTTATATGCGTCATGAATAGAAAATTATTATTATTTCTTATAAAAACGTTCAATAAAAAACACGTAAAATGATTTACTTTTGAAAATAAACGAATGAAATTCAATATAGACGTGAAATTAAATTTATATAACTTCTATATATATTTATTTAAATATTATAAGAAATATCATGAAAATTTACATGGAGAAAAAGTTTTGATAATTAATTCAATTAACATTCAAGGGGTCTCGTAACACTTTAAAATTTAAATCAAAATATTCATGAATGAATAAATTTACCAATAAAACTAAATAACATAATTATAGAAAATATATGGATATTAAATTCCACGTTATCTGTATTTATAACCAATAAAATAATAATGGTTCTTAGCATCATGATATTTCTTAATTAAAGTAGATGGAGACAAATTTTCTTACCTTATGTTTGACATGACACGTGATTTCTTTATAATACTAAAAAGTAAACATAGTTTGATTTTTTAATTTCATGAAAACATTTTTATAGTTTATTATTCATTTTTATCAGTTAATATCAGGTTATAATAAAAATATTAATTATATATGTTCACATTGGATGTTTTATTGATATTCAGTAAATGAGTCCAAAATGACATTGGAGTGATGTATATAGTAAAAATGGTCATAATTTCATCATATATACAATATTATTCTACGAATAATAATAAATATTAAAAATAAATTATACTTATAAATAAAATTCGTTAGGTATGGTTATGAATAAATGGACTACTTTGTATTCCTCGAGATGGTAGGTCGTATGTACGCACGAGCAACATTTCCACATTAAAATTTTCATTAATGATAGAAGAAAAATTTTAACTTATAATTATGAAAGGATAATGATATCATTAATATCATATTTAAAATTTAAAAATAATTATAAATACAATCCATGTGACGTGGTGATAATCACATTGCTTTATGGAGATGATAATTCACATGTACATAGTAACATTGTTATCGTTTTTATGTGTATAGAAATTTACTAACAGAAATCATATATTATTATTTAATAATTGTTATAATTTAATATATATTATATATAGACATTAATTTTATCATCATAGATAGTACTGAGAGATAGTAAATGGAAAGAAATTATATCGGTTCATGGAGGTCACAGCTCACACATAGGCACAAAGGATTAATTCTTTTCCCATTTAACAAAATAATATATTGTGTAATGATATGATGTTAACAAAAAAATAATAATAATGAGGATATTTTAGTTATTATCTCATTAGGGTTGGATTATATCTGAATGAAGTGGAAGTCTAAATAAAATATAATTACATGATTAAAATAATATCTTTCATTCTAATGATATTATTTTATTACCCCCATAAAACCTATAAGTTTGGTGTTATTCAAATTATAAGGCCGATATAATGTGGTTAGGGATTCTAGTAAGGTATTAATGGTGTTTATTTACCAATACAAATTAGTTTTTATGTGTGAATAAATGAGAAGAATGGGTTTCATTTTAAATAATAAGGGAGGCGTACTCTATGAATTTTCATTATATAATCAAAATATAAATTAAATATCTACATAAAATGTGTGAAAATAAATTTATTTATAATATTTGATTATTTTATGTCAAATATCAATCATTAAATTAAATATTTATATGTTTTATGTAATCTTTTATCCTTGTCCATTTGTTTTAACTTGTTTTAACTCTTACAATGATATCATGTAATTTATATTTGTGGTTAAATAGAATTTCTAAGAAATAAAAATAGATAAAATAATGATATTTTTTTATAAATATATTTCTTAATTCCAATAATTTTCTTTTATGAAATTTTCTATCATTTTTTATAATATTATATATTTGAGATATGAATTATGTCAATTTCAAATCTATTTATTAATGGACATTTAAAAATGTTATAACAACATTATATCTTATTAATACCCCTATTTACTAATTAATAACATGTAAAAGTTATTTTAAAATCTCTTGGATGACATCATTTATATAAATTTATATTAATTTAAACAGTTTTTATATAATTTAATGGATTCTTCCCTTAAGGAATAAATTACGGTGTCATCATTGGATCATAATATAATTTAAATATTACATTCTTAAAAAATATAAATAAATTTTCATGATATATAAAAATTTTTATGATTTCATATTGTAATTTATATATGAAAATAACTCTTATATTACACAATTTTAAAAATATTTGAGTTGTTAAAATCAAAAGTGTGGAAAAATTTAGTTTTTTTGACTATAACACTATAAAATATTCATAGTCTTCCAAGAGGACAAAAAAATGTCACAAAAATTATTTGTTTCTACCAATACTGATGCAATTAAATTATGATAAGTTTTATAGTAAATTTATATTACATATAATTTTACTTCTACATTTAGATACCTGATTCACTATCAAGTTTGGTGATAAATTATTTACTTAAGGAACAATTCATAATGTCCCAAAATAAAGGGGAGCTATTTAAAAAATATTGACATCAGGATTAAAAATATGAAATAAATTTTCAAAAAAAATCAAAAAATAATTGTCATAAATTTATTAAAAATCAATCCCTTTAATTGAACAATGAAACATGTTTTTATTGTAAAAACGTTCAAAATATTACAATGTATTTTTATTGAATTTCAAGGTGAATTTTATTTCAATGATATTAATTGAATTAAATAGTATAAAATGATCTATATATTTTTTAAAACCATTATAATATACACATTAACATATGAAATAGGTTTGATGAAAAGGTAATTTTCAATTAAAATGCATTATTTTTTTACTATTAAATTAAAAATGAATCTCATTAGAAAAATTACAAAAATTAAACCAATGAAAATTATTATACCCATATTACAAAGATAAAAATTATTTTTCAAATATAATATATATTGTTTCAAAAACTAGACCTCAAATACATATGTCATTTGAAGGTGGAAAACCACTATCATTGAAACATACTTATTTGATGTTTACAACTTGAAATAGTCATACACAATGTATTTCAAAAACATAGAATGAATTTTAAACATTATATTTAGTATAATATATATATAAATATATTCAATTAATATAATCCAAAAATAGAGATCTATTAATTTATTGGTATAAAAACATACTTTTTCACATTTAAATAATTTCATGAAAAACATTTTAATTTATTTTACAAAGGGTTTTAAATTCATTTAAAAGTAATTTTTCAAAGAATTAATTATATATAAATGTATAAAATATATTTTCATATTTAGATTATTTTAATTAAATAAATACATTATAAAAACTATGTTATAATGGTAATATTTAAATAATACTACACAATTAATTATTTTAACATGATGTGGTGTATCATATACGCTACCGAACAACATGTTGTCATTAAAAAAATATTGATGTTACAAAAACCATATAAATAATTATATGTATTGGATAACATTTTTGACCATTTTTTTATGATGATAAATAGACATAGAAGGGGTGAATTGTCATCCCATTAGAGATCTTATTTTCCATTAGATCATATGGTAATTTGATTTTATCTTTATTTTATGTCATATGAGATACAACATAAATTGATCAATAAAACATATAAGAGTGATATTATACATATAAAATGAAATAAATTTTTTAGTTATATTTTCTTAAAAATTTCTAAATAATATATTATCCAATTATCATTATTTCTGATGATATCAATCACATTTTTCAAACCAGTGTAGTGTTTAGTTTAGATGCCATTAAACAAATCTTGATCATCTAAATTTTCATTATATATTACCTCTTGATAAAAGTTATCCCCTGAAAATAAAATATTAACATTTCCACATAAATTTTACCTTTGTAAAAACCTAGTTATTTATTACATCATGTAAACATTTAATTTTAAACTTTCCCCTTTTGAGGGACGTTTTATTATTCATTTGTATGATGTGGGTTTCCATAAATGAAAAATAAAATGATAAACCATTGATGTCCAAGATAATTTATTATTAATAAATTAATTTTATGGCGTATAATATAAAAACAAAATTTCAATGAAATAAAATTTTTATATATATTATTTATTTGAAAGATTTAATTTCGTGCAATAAAATTTTTACATAAACAGAGAAATATTAATATATTATTAGATGTTTTTTTAAAAAAATATATATTATATTTGAAATAATTAATGATAATTAATAATTAATGAAATTATTATTCCTATCAATATGAATGTATATTTATGTTCTATGAAAATAATCATACAATTTTTTTAGTAATGTCATTTAATTATCCAAAAAGTAAACCTTCTTAAAAAATAGTTTTTCTTATTTTTATAATTGAATATTTATTTATAAAAAAATTATGAATATTAATTTAATAAATTAATTTCTTTTTTTATTTCATGATTTTGTAATTAACTTAAATTTATTTGTTTGGTATTTTCTAAAAATAATTAATTTTCCATGAGTAGTGAAAATGGATATTTTTATTTAAAAATTAAATTTCATTTAATGTTTTATAAGGTAAATTTATTTATTTGATTTTTATAAAATTATAATGAGTATCTTTTGATATAAAATAATATAATTAGTATTTGTTTATGTAGATTTTATACTTGAATTTACTATGAATAAATTTTATATTTTAAAAGGAATTGTTTTGCCAATTTTTATCAGTTGAGTTTTTACATTTTTATATTCTATTATATTATGAAACATTGATATTTTTATTAATTAAAATGGATTTCATATTTTGACATTTTTCGTCCATATTTTTCAAAAAGGATAGTTTTATTTTTAGTTATTGTAAATATTAACTATGGTAAAAAAATTACCTTAGTATTGGGTAAAACATGTTAATATAAATTAAATATAAATGAAAAGGTTATACTTTTTCATCTTATTAATTATTGTATTAATTTAATTTTACCCTAAAAAAATAAGGATTGAAATTTCATTATTTAATAAAAACATATCCTAGAAAATGGATAATTGATTATTCCAATCAAACAAGGTCACAAAATGTCAGAGTGTTTGTCTTAAATATCATTTAGGTTCCAACTTATATAAAAAATATTTTGATTGAATAGAAGTATACATGTAGATATCAATAAACATATATATATATATAATTTAATATTTTTGATCCAGTTGGACACTATTATGATATTTATAATATTTTATTCAATGAAAAGTAAAATATATGACGTTGATGTTTTTATGAACAATGGAATTTTTAATAAGTGGATATAAATAATATATTTTCTACAATATTTTATTTAAAATATAAAATATTTTTCTTCATCATTGTAATTTATTTATAATATTTTGGATTAAAATATTTTCCATAAATTCTTACACAACGATAATGTAGTATTTATTCAACAAACATATAAATAAAAAACATTATATTAAAAATATTTCAAATAATATTTTCTCTTAAATTTAATGTGATTAACGAATTGTCTAGATTACCATTAAGTTACATAGATATAAGAAATAGTAAATTCTAATTTTACATATTTTATTGATATTCATGAATTTCAATGTAGATTATTGTAATTTACAATAATGATATTTTATGAGATTATTAATTATAAAATTATTGAAAAGTAATAAAAATAATAGAAATATACAATGTGGTTATTACATTGTTTTAAATATCTTAATTTGTATATTTTCGAACAAATTTAAAACAAATAATTAAGAAGTACAACCTTTTAATATAAAAATTTTTATACTGTAGTTATCGTTAAAATTTGTTAATTATGAGTTTATTAAAATCAAAAGTTTAAACATCATGAAAACTTCCATAGTATATATGTTTTTATTATTTTTCAACCTAATATTATATTATATTCTAATCTAGTGTAATTTGGTAATATTTTAAGGGAAAAATAATTTATTATAATTTAATATTATCATAAATTTGATAAGTGCCCTTTAACCTAATTATAAAAGGGAACCTCTACCCTCAATTATTTAAATGAAATTGAGCTTTAAATATTAACCAATCAATTATAAATTCTTTTACAAACTTCCCTAGAAAATTTATGTATGTTTTGGTCATATCAAAATACGAAATATTGATCCCTTTAATGGATATAAAAAGGATACATTTCAAAGAATATATAATATCTCTACCCTATAAATTTATTTTCTACTCATTTATAGACCTCTTACTCAATGATTTCAATGTTAATGTCTTACATTTAGTATTATAAATATTCTAAACTTTTAGTTTGATTATTAAAACACCATTATACAGCCTTTTTCCAAAAAAAAATGTTAAAGTATCCCTCATGCATACGTAAAACATTCCATCTCCACGTGGCGATACAAATGTTTTTTCATCACATTGTTTTAGGTATGGGTATTAAGATGGTTTTAATGAATATATAACATATATATGATATATTAGTGATTATAGAAATATGAATTATTTTTTTTTATTCTATTATTTCATCAATCAAAAATAATAAACAGCATTATTTTAGAAAAATGGCATATCATCTCAATGAAAGGTGTAATAAATATTTCTATTTCTAATTTCTATAAATGATTAAGATTATTTATATTATTATTATATATAATTTTCAATCCATGATTAAGAGACTGGAAAACATGAGACCAATATAAATAAAAATGCACCAAGGCTTCCTAAGCATGAAAAAAGAAGTTGTTCCGACCGAGAATAATGATTTTAATAAAAAAAATGTATTAATAAAAGGGGGATAATATATTATAAATAAATAATATATTATATGATATAATTAATTATATATATTAAATTTATAATAAATAATAATTTAGTGTACTATATCATTTAATGTGAATTAATAATGTTAATACTTGAGGTAATGATTTATTTCAAAAAATCATTATTATGGGAAATTGTTTATGTTTAAGTATTCACTAAAAATAATTTCCAATATATTTTTATGTTTTCCAAAAATATATAAAAATATTTCTTATATACTCTTACGTGTCATTAGGTAAATTTTAACCATATGTGAATTTTTTAAAAAGACATTCAATGGAAAAAATGAATCTATTTTCTTGATAAAGAACATTATGGCTTTTTATAAAAAAAAATAAAACAGGAATGTTTTTTAAAATTATATTACATAATTTAATTTAATCACTTTAATAAATCATTAATATTTTTAATATTACATTATATTATTACAAACCCTTTTTTAATTAAATTTGATTATTTTTAAATTGATCATCATTTCAAAAAAAAATCAAAATTGATAGATTATTTTCATCAAGATTGATTTCATGTGATTATTAAATATAATTTTCCATCTAGTACAAAGTTAGTTTATGTTACTAATCCAATAATACCTATGTGATCCAAGGATACCATCATTATTATTTCTATAGATTTTTTATTATTTCGATTGAATTATGATTATGAAACCCGGTACATTACCATAAGTTATAATATGATGATATGTTTTTAAAACCCATTTCGATTTCTCTAGGATATTTGATGATGAAATTTAAATAAAACCCATTTATTTTCATGGGTTTTTATATTATTAATTATTAATTATATTTTGTCACATGTAGTTATGGTTTTTAGGGAGTTAAAGGTGGTTCTTATATCTCTATCCAATGTATGGTGTAAATTATTATATCTCATGAGATATTAATCTAATGCCAGCCGAGGGGATTGATACACTATAGGAAACTAGTGTGTCCTAGTATATTTTAAAATGTAATATCATAATATACTATGGTAAATAGTTTCACACTGATCTATTATGGGTAACATGTGTTTCCTAATCTACAATGTTGGTATT
Source organism: Viscum album (assembly GCA_963277665.1). Classification (NCBI taxonomy): domain Eukaryota; kingdom Viridiplantae; phylum Streptophyta; class Magnoliopsida; order Santalales; family Viscaceae; genus Viscum; species Viscum album. The sequence continues at coordinate 851,760,584 of OY728143.1, read as the reverse complement.
CTTTGTAGTTAACCCTGACAATGAAATGGTTTAATTTATTTATGATGGTTCTACAATATTATTACATTGTTTTATAGTTCATGATTGAAAAATAAATATATCCCATTATTATAGACCATATTTTCTGAAAAGATAATGTCTACAAAATGAATCAATTTCATCATCAATGAGAGGTTTGGTGTGAACATTGCAAGTTATTTTCATGGTCACATATCATTGTTATTTTCTTATTCTTTTATATGATATGGTAGTGATATCTCATATGATTACCCTTAATAACCATCTAATATTGGAATATCTTATATTTATTTACACTAGTGTTGAATAATGGGTCAGTTAGGTTATTCATATAAGTATTACGGCGTTTTAATATTGTTTTAGTATTTTTTAAAGATTATTTGTAAAATAAAAAAATTCCAATTATAATCTATAAGGAAATTAAACATAACTGGATCTTTTTTGGATAGTAGTTTTATGTCTATAATATTAATTTTAATATATTTAATATTTCATATGAAAATATCATTAATTTATAGATAGAGTATATGAATATGAATATTATTACATAATATTCCTTCCCCAATAACTATTTAATTTTAACCTATGATATATTCATTTCGATTATTTCATACACGGTTAGTCCAATAATTACCATTAGTCTACATTTGTAATATTTATTTGTGTTATATCATAATTCATAAAATTATATTTAAAACTAATTTATAATTAAATAATTCATAATGTTTTGTAAAGAGAATGTGATTGAACATTGTGTATCCTCCATGAGTTAATAATCTAGAGTATAGTTAGGGATAATTATCATATAACTGGTGATAAATGATTTAATAGTCAATAATAACTTTTCAAGGATATTAATTCTTGATATATCTATGATAGATAATTTATCAAAATATCGAATTTGTAAAATGATATTATTGTATAAAAAACTAAAAAATCTACTTTATAAAAATATCAAAAATTCATATTATACATACAATTGGCCCATATAATTTATCCTAGTGTATCCAGAAAAACTATCTTATCCAAATAATAATATATTCTATATTGCCTCCGTTAACCTAAAAGGATTTTTATACCATTGAAATTATCATGAACATTAACATATCAACAATCAATTTTTCCACAACAAACATCTTAATCACTGATGTTATCTAAACCCAACTCACATACCAACTATGATAGCATAGATTCAATCATCCAATAAATTACACATATTGATAAAAATATTTTATTATAACAGATTCCAAAGATAAAGTAGGCTTATTGTTTTATATAATAAGAAAAAATCATTAATTAACATAAAATATATTTTTTCCAATAATATAATTTTTTTCCTTAAATAATGAACCACTTAATTTATTAGATTTATTCAATATCTCTATCTTCTTATTAACATAATTCTTAAAATATCATATATTTATTTATTTTAAATTCTATAGAAATATATACTCAATAAAGTGTGATCTAATATTCTTATTATGGGTAAATTCATGTGATAACCAATGAATATCATGAGGGTTAATAAGAAGATCATACAATTATAAACATGATACAGAAGTGAATATTGAAAAATTCTGATTTTTTTATAATCAAGGCCAAAATATTGAAAAAATAAATATATCTATCACAAGTGTGATAATAAAGAGAAATGTGAGAACAACAGAGTAAATAAAATAGTCATAAAACTATGAGTCATCTTTAAAATGAATATACAATAGTCTTTGGATCATAGCCTAAAAGAACCACACCATCAGTTCCCAGGAATCTAAGAAACTAAAATGTATAAGTGAATACATTACTCGTGAAATATAAACTCTTAACTAATTAAAATAAGGGAAATATAGGACCCCCCATCATCATCCATACTTATTCCTTCAATAAAAAATAAAACATTAAATATATAAAAAGAACAAAAAACATGAAAAAGGGTTTTATTCAACACATAAAAATAAAACTAATGAATGATAAAAAAATTATCCATTTGAAATAGAATAACACTATGAAAACATTCACAATTCCATCAATAATAATATTATGGTAATCCCATGGAAAATTAATGGGAATAAAATAAAATTATCTAACTGTCTCGGAAAATAATATTATTTCAAGATAATAATGAAAAAGTCATATTCACTATATAGATAAAAGGTATATATTATGATAACTAACATACCAATCAAATATATTTATTGAATCTAGGTTAATATCCTTCAATAAAATGAACTAAATATACTTCATTGATATATGGAATGAATTGGAATAAAATTTTGATTTTTAAACAATTAATTATATCAAAATAAAAAAATTAATTATAGATAATTTCCATGATTATATAGAACATTAATAATATAGATATATAAAAAATGTGGATGGTTTAATTTAATTAATATAGTTTATCAATAATAATATTTAATATATGAATCATCCTTTGATGAAAAACTATTTTAAAATCATATAAAATTATACATTTGAAAGAAAAATACATTATAAAGTGAAATTATTTTAAAATGTAAATTTAAATATAAATAATATAAAAGAAATTTCCTTCTAAATGAATATAGATATTTTATTTTCATATATAATAAAATTATATATGTAACACCGAAAAGTTAATTTAGAAAGAAAATTAACATGATTTTAAAATGATGATGTAATGAGTATCATTAAATTTTTTTATTAAAATGGTGAAATGAAAACCGTGAAACAATTTAATGTGGAAAAGTAAAAATCCATAATAATAAAATTAAATAATATTTATTTTATCATAATTAATTTATGTTTCAAGATAAAATATTTTATTTTGAAAGGATGGAATAAAATTTTAAATATTTTGAAATACATTTGTTACAAAACCCAAATCATTAAATTACTATAAAATATTTTCTTTAGATGGGTTAATGAAAATTATAAGAATCATTTATAATTTTAAAAATTATATTTCCCCAAAAAGTGTTCATAAAATTTCAAGCAATTAAATAATAGACATTAAATAAAATATCCACTTCTATGAATGTGAATTATTCTTACATATATTACACTTCAATTTTAGAAAATATTTTATAAAACCAGTTGTTATTTATATTGATATGTAATTTTCCCAGGGATGAAATAGGTATTAATTATAATACATGGGAGTATTTGGATAAATGAAAGCCTTAGATTTATCTTCCATTAATAAATTCTATGACCCATTGAATAATAACATGAGTTGATGAAACTCTCATGGGATTGGTAACATAAGAATCAATTGAGCTTTAGAGTAATATCATGAAATGAACACCTAATATTGTATTAGGGAATAAAATTTAATATTTGAATTAAATTGGATTGTGATTAAAATATTTAAAATAAATAATGGTTTTATATATGAAAACACATCCCATGGAGTTGAAAATGTTGCAAAGAAACCCATACCTTGTATCAATGTTTAGTGGAATTCACAACCACATTCAATAAAAAAATATCATAATCAATTTTATTATAATTTATTTTATATGAATAAAATTTTATAAAATTCATTGATAATAATTCTATACATTTATGTTTCCTTTTTATTTCATATTCCTAATGTCTTATGTGTGTAATCATCATATTTTTGAAGTAGTTTTGTACTTGTTGGGATGTTATTTTTTATTATCCATTTTTCATATTTATTATTTTATTATAATTATTAATAATGAATATTTATAAATGATTTATTATGTTTATATTTTCATTTTTTATTATTTTAGTGTATATACAATAATATGAAACAAACTATGAACATTTTTTTTTTATTTTCAACCACAATGGGAGTTTTCGTAATTAGAGAGTAAAATAATGATTTATCTCATACAGAACCAAAAATATTAATTATTTACATATGAATATAAAATTCAACTAGTAATTTACTTTCTATAATCATCCATGTTATAATTTAGTACAATTGTTCAAGTATGTGGTCAAGCTGGCATAAATAGAAATATAATATTATTATTATTGATTATGAGGTGATTTTTCTGAAATATCATTAATATAGATTTAAAATTAAATAATATAAACTTTTATAGTTTATATATATTAATTATAATTTTATTATAATTTTATGTAATGTATATGAAAAATTTATTAATTTTAATGGAATATTTTCTTTTTAGTACACTTCTTTAAATGATTAAATTAATTTATTATCATTTTTGGTCATATCATTAACATATTTTCAATTTAATCATAACATAAAATCAATTACATATTAATGATAATATTTATATATTAATCCAATTATCATGACCATCAATCTATATGAATTATTATATTTTAAAACTCAATCATCCTATAGAGGCTGTAGTCCAGACTTTTGTGTTGTTAATGTTTTGTTACCAAAATTGAGAAAATAGAATAATATGTGTAATTAATTTATAATATAAAATATGTTATAAGTATAATAATAATTTATTCAATTAATATGAGTAATATACATGTATAGTGGATATGGAAAATGAAATATAATGACTAATTGAGGAGGTTTTCTATACATCTCAGATTCACATTTTCATTTTTCATAACAGAAATAGGGAGATTGATAAATGATTGTATGGTAAAATATTTAACCAAGTTAAATGGGTTTGGGGTAATGGTAAGTGATGATAGTATTGAACAATTATATAAGAGAAAAAAAGTGAAATTTTTTAATATACAATAATTTCTTATAATTTCAAGTTAAACAAAAGGTACGTGGGTGAAAATTTGATAAATAATTTATATAATACATGATTTTATCAATAATTGTATCTACCACACATTTTATTCATGTTTTAGTCATGGTTATTATCTTTTACTATTCGATAATTAAATTTACTGTGGGGTCTAATTTTTACAAAAGATATATTTTACTTTTTTCTCAAAAATATATTATCACTTATAACATTATTTTGAACGATATATTCAGAATTTCAAAAAACATTTATTTATATAAATTTAAAAATTGATTAAAAAAATATTTAAAAATAAATATTATATAATTTATTAAGGATAATAATTTTTTTGAAAAATATTTCATTTATATTAAAATGAAATATATTGGATTATAAAATATCACTCATGTTTTTAAAAAAATTGTGTCTATAATTAATTAAAATTATTTTATAACAAGTAGGTTTAATGTATATCAAATTTTTACTAGTATATTAATAATGAATTATAATTTATTTTATTGATAAAATATATTTTTTCACAATTCTCTGAAAATCAATCATTTTATAAAATTTTAAAAAATTAAACATAAGATGATATTCAAATAATTAATTCAAATAAGAAATTTTATTCAATTTTAAATATCATCAAATAACTATTATCATTTAAATTAAAATATAACACATTCTAAAAAAATCATTTATTAAAAAAATAGCATTATTAAATATCACCTATTTTGATATTATATTATATTGATTTATAAAAAAATAGTAATTTTGAAATAATATAATAATTATTCGTGAATGAAGAAAATTATGTGCAATCAATTTAATTTTTTATGTTAATATATAATAACACATTTTTGAATTTTTTTGAAAGAAATCATTTTCTAAAATATTATTCAATGAATTATAATATATAATTCTTTTACATTATTGTTAACAGCTTATCTATGAATGAATTTTTCATTGATTAATTTTTAATATAATCTGGTTCATTTTAGTCACGGTTTGTATTAGTAAGGTGTTCCATGGGATCAAATCTATCGAAGATTATGTTAATTTAAAGGATTCAAAATCTAATGTCATCTACAACTAATTCCTTATATGTTTGGTTTGTTACTAATAATAGGAATTCTAGTACATGTGGAGGGATTTGTGAAGAAATTTCTATAGAAATTCAGTAAAATAGAGTGGTAAAAATGTGTCTGTATTTGAGGAGATGATGATTTAGTTATAAGTTATTGGGAGGTAAACTTTTAATAATTCAATGTTTCAAAATAATATTAACTCACTATCTTAGTAAACTATAAATATTAATCTAAAATTTTATTATATTGTATAGTGGTTTGAAATACTCTTATATAATAAAATTTAATATGTAATTTTGTGGCTTTTTCACAATGAGTTTTTCTTAATTTACAGATTTACCATTTACTGTGGTGATACATCTATATCATCATTACATGTAATAATGACCCAAAAGAAAATTATTGTCATTAAAAATTTAAAACATAATGATTTCAGAAATGTAATCCATTTTTATTTAATAACATTTCATATTTATTCAAAATAACATTTAAAATAAATTTACAAACCTCAATGATATGTTTTTTTAGAAATTTCTTTTATCATAAAAATAAACATATTCCAAAGTAAAATATTATATTGATTCCAATGAATTATTTATATTATTTTGAATAAAATATATCTTATGTAACATAAAATAAAAAAAGTAAATGGTACTTATAAATAATATTATTTAATTAAATAATGTGGTTGTTTTCAGAATATTTATATTTTTCACGATGCACTAAAAAGAAATCATATTTTAATAATAAATGAATATCTCTAAGATATATTCGATATGCTGATTCTGGAAAAGAATTCATTTTTTCTAATTAAAATTTTAAAATCAAGAAATACATCCTCTATATAGAAATATATATTACATAGAGTAAAACATTAGTTAAATAAATATATTAATTTTTCGATTGAAAAATTATATACTGAATTTTATAAAACATAATGAATATGAATCCACAAGATGAAAAATTATAAATCATTGTATTTATTTATTAATTTTATTGACATTTTTTTAATGACTCAAATAATAAATACTATATATTAATTGTAACCAATGAAAAAATAATAATTATACACAATTTATTAATTGAATCTCTTATCTTATTTCCTCACTAGGACTGTAGACAAAATCATGTAATACATTTCTTTATAAAACACACCATAATATTGAAATATTAAATCAAAAAACAAAATCAAATATCCATTTATCTTTGAGATTCCATTTTTGTAAAAACCCTTTTTTGAAACTCATTTTAGAAATGAAATCCAACTCTTATATTAAATTTAACAAATACCACACCTCAATAAAAACAGTGGGACACTGAAGCTTGTTCAAAAAAAGAACGACCATCAACATATTTGGAATGTTTTGTAGTACATGTTGATTAATAATAATACATGTGTCTTTCCAAATCTATTGTGGGATATTATAAATCATAATAAAATTGAAGGATGTAATAATTATTTCACACAACTATAAAATGGAAAATAAAATAAGAGACATAATAAATTCATGGCCACCAATCTCACATAGTGGTCTTCGATTAAAAACATAGAACATCAAACACATCTTATGATCGTCAAAGAATCATCTATACTACTATGTACCAATAGAAACCATGACTCCCAATAAATAATTATAAAAAAATTATTTACTTTTTGATTAATTTATAATTATTATAATTAAATTAAAAAATTATCATTTTAATTTTGAAATGCATGAATGCATAAAATTTCACTGATTTATCTCATAACACAAAAATCAAACCATTAGAAGTTCTTCATCATAGCATTATGGAAAATTTCAAACATCTTATGTTTATTTAATAAGAAACCCAATTTGATTCAGGACAAATAAACAAAATAACTCATTAGAGAGATAGAAATTAAGGTAAATGATAGTAAACATATGTAATAACTACATACATGACACCCTCAATTACCAATAAATGAAATAATAATAATATAAGGGTGATTCCATTATTCTCCAGTGGAATTGCCACAAGATCTCTCACTTGTTAATTCCAAAATAGAGACAGATATACTTGAAAAAAGTAAAATCAAATATATGGATACTGAAAAATAATATAATAATGCATTCATCCAAGAGAATTGATTATTTATAGAATTGATTATTTTGATCTTTTAAAATTATTATTTCTGGTTAATTTATAATTTATAAAGCAGAAAAAATTTAATTATATGTTTTATTTGGGTAAATATTCAAAATCCAAATGACGGTCTTATGGATATTTTTATAAAAGTTGTATGGGAAAAATAATTCATTTGAATATATATTAACTAGAGAAAATGATTAATCAGAAATAGATCAAAAAAATGGATAAATATATGTTTGTTCCATATAGATGAATCAGTTATATTTACATTCTCGGATTCATCATTTATATTAAAAATAATTCCTCAAAAACATGAAAATTATTTTCAAATAACAATTATACTCAATTAGTTTTAATAGTGATAAATAAATAGCCTCTTTAACCCATCACAAATTTTTTTTTATAATTGTAGACTCTATAATGACCATGTTTTCAATCAATCTCTATCAGAACATAATATTTTTTTCACTTTAATGTCCAATTTATAATTTCAAAATAATTTTATATTATTCAAAATTGTAATTTTGGGGTGACATTCACATTTAATTTTCCCTCGTCTAAGGGGTGTTCTATTAACCATTTTTGGATGTGGGTAACCTTTATAGAATTTTCATATTCCAACCATTAATCTTGAATGTAACTTTTCAAATTTTCAAGATTTTTTTTATGGAAGGAGTGAGAAACGTAACACACTATTATTTTATAGTATCTTATAAAAAAAATTATATTTATTATATTTCATTCCTTATAGAAAAAAATGAGTGTCAAGAAATGAATAAATTATATTATGTAACTAGGATTATTATCACTGATCTATTTGAATGTTGGGAATGAATGATATTATCTAAATTATAAAAATATATTATAAATATGTTTATAAAATGAATTCATTTATTAGAAATTATATATATATAAATATAACTAGAAATTAAACCTAAAATATACTATTTTATTAAAAAATTATACCCTTTAGGGCTATCACGACCCGTCCCCCAGGGCCCGTATCGTGACCCCCCAAACCTGCCTTCCATATGTCAGGGGCTGGTGACTAGCATAAAAGGCGTAAATCCCTAAAACTGGGAAGGCATTCCCCTTATAAACTATAAACATACAAAACCGAGTAATTTAGAAGGAAAACACTCAGTAAATCTATATAAAAAAGGAGTGATGAATAGTAAAGCGGCTGGAATTACAAGACCAAAAAGAAAGTACAAGTACAACTAAATGAAAAGTAAAATTGAAGAAAATTAAAATAACTATTTGGTCATCCTCCGGTGTTCCTACCTGAAGGGTAGGTATAGATGGCCTCCTCATCACTCTGCATCCTTCTCTATCATCTCTGTACTGACTCGTCGTAAGGTCCACCTCCGAGTACCATCCAATCCTGCCACTATGATCCTTAGTCAGCGTTGTTCATCATCTGCATACAAAACATTGAGGTACGAGCATATCCCATGTAGGGGTGAGTTTAACGACACTTAGTAGGGACCCCGAGACCCTTAATATCTCAAAAAATCCAACAAGGATAAACCAAAAAGTATGGAAATTGACAGATAACCCCACATAGGTATATACCCATACATATACCTATGTTATCATGTAATCCATCTCCTTCACGGGGAATCCCAAGAGTTGCAGACTCAGCTCACACAGGTATTCAAATTTTGTAGAGAGATAGAGATGATCAGATATAGACATTGAATCATCTATTCTATCGGACGAGCACATGATCTAGGAATAGAAGTCAAAACTTTCGGACCAACACATGATCCATGAATAGTTGTCAAAGATGTCAGACAAACACATGATCTAGGACTGGCTATTTTTTCAGACCAATACATGATACCGAAACAAAAGTTCATACTGTTGGACCAACACATGATCCATGAAAAAGACGTCAAAGCTATCGAACCTATACATGATCTATGACCAGCTATTCTATTGGACTAACACATAATCCAGGATCATAAGTAAGAACTGTCAGACCAACACATGGTCCAGGAACAGTCGTCAAAGCTATCAGACTAACATATGATCTATGACCAAATATTCTATCAGAACAAAAAATGATCTAGGAAAACAAGTTAAAACAGTCGGAAAAACACATGATCCAGGAACAATCACCAGAGTACAGCTAGCCATAAAGATTCCACAAGGAACAGATGTTTCCAGGAGGGTCTTCTCCTCAATCCATGTGTCGATACATCAACTGCCATGAAGTCCCAAAAAAATTATATGAAAGGTCAGTCTCATCATAGAGGTCACAATGCAACAGACAACATGTCAATTAGATGCACAGTCTATGAGTTATTAGCTTTTTAGTCTAGGGGACCTGGTTGGATTCATTTATGATCCAACCTGACCATATATCAATATGAACCCAAACTCTAGTGTGGTATACTCAAGGGACCATCGTGATCCATGAAAACTAGTGCCATTGATGGTTTGTCAAACAGTCGTCCATTGCCAAAGTTACGGCCAAAGGAAGTAATAGGGTCGTTAATGGGCCACAATCTGGTCCGACCTAGTCGGACCAACTCGGCCCAACCCAGTCTAGGCTGACCTGGTCTGGGTCAACCCAAACAGACCCGTTAGGTCTTACCCAGCCCATTGGGCTAGTCAACCCATTATGTTCAACCCAGTCCATTGGGCCTGGCCTAGCATACTATGAGGGTGGTTCGGCACAGATTTCGCTGCGTAGGCGGATCGGCCCAAAGGTCGGGGCTAGTTTGTCCAGCGCCGCGAGGGGCGGGGCACGGAGACTCAGCTCAAGAGACCGGACTGGTTTGGCTAGTGACACTGTGTGGGACATCGTGGGTTGGCTCGGGAGGATGGAGGGGAGCCAGGCAGCGTGCCTGGAGGCAGACTGGCCACCAGGAAACACACTAGGAGGTCGTGGGTAGGTGCCCTGAGCACTGGGCAGGCAGCGGGTTTAGCTCGGAGCACCGAAGTGCCGTGAGGGCACCGCTGTTTGTGGATTCCACATGTAGAATGACCTTTGTAATTGTTGCCTCATCACCATGCTTAAAATAATCACAAAAAAATGGCGGAGGGGTCTGGCCTTGTTGGTTTGGCCTGCACCCTCCACATCTAGGGTCGTATCAATTGGCTCATCAAAAAAGTAAGAAGATGAACAAAAAACTCACCCAGAAACAATTCCTTTCCAATAGTTGATTATGATTAAAGGAAATAATCAACAAGCAAAAAACCCCTACCATTTTATTATGAGTTGTTCTTCGTTCATTGACGACATTGTGGAAGAAGATGAGGAATGTCTTTGTTCACCGCGTACGAGAAGCACTCTTCCACTCCTGTATTCACACAATGGTTGTGGAAGTGGTTCCAGGTCAGTAGATGTTAATGAAAGGAGTCTAAGAGTTTTGGTGTTCCACGTTATTGGATCATTCTTCATTATTTATTAGGATCTTTTCTGCCTAGATTTCCTCCTCCCAAACTCCACCAATTTCCCCAAATAAATATAATAGAGGAATTCATTTCTATTATTTTTATTGGAAAAACAATTCAAAAAGAAAATAATTAAACAAGATGCTCCACATAATTAATGCATGAGGGTTGTCATGGATTAATTTGGGGAGGTCAAGGGGGGTTCTCCCCATTTAATTGTGGGTTGAGGAATTCAAGTCTTTCTCCCTCATTAATGAAGGAGAGTTGAGAGGTTTTATCCTCCTCCATCAATATGGGTCAGGTGATCCCCACCCCTATTATATAAAAGGGTGGATATGCATGGGTGGGGCCCCCCACCATAACCTCCCAGGGTAGGATATGGTGGTGTGGTCCCACCTCCAACTCCCATGAGGATGATTTAATCACCCAACCTCCACATGGCGGTTAATAACCAAATAAAGTTCTACCTCACTTCATTTTATTAATTTTTTTTAAAAATACAAAAACAAACATTTAATACTGACCATCTATCATCGAGGTGAATGTATTCGTAAGAAAATACTAGCACTGTGAGTAAAACGGTAACCTCAGATGTCTATTTCAAGAACCAGTTCAAATGTTACCAAAATCCACTCGTTCGTTTACTGATTATACCTGAAATTTTTTTTTGGATAATTATTATCAGTCACCCTTGACTCGTGCCGGTCGAGGTTAGGCTCTGCCTAGGTGAAACATTCCCAATGATCCCAATGGTACTCTCAGATTTTAAATCGGAGTTACCATTTATATGTTATGAATTTTACAATAATATAAATGTACTTAATTATTTTATTTGCGGCCAAAAACTATCATTCTCTGGTGGCCCACGTCATCCAAAGATATTATCTTCTAAATGAAAGCATATAATCACGAGTTCCACGGTGGTCTCAGGCTTATAATTTTTTCTACCGTTTGTGCGTTATACTAATTTAAAAAATAAAATAAATAATTTAATTATTTTAATTACGATTATTCCATTTTTTGGGTTTTCTCATAGGAGGCCCACACCAACTAATATTAAGTCACACCAAGGGTAAAACTGCAATCCTGAGCACAATGGTGACCTCAGATTTTTGGTCTGAGTTACCATTTAAGTGTAATTCATCATTTTTAGGAAATTTACTTATACGCGTAAACATAAGCTTAACAAAAAAATTGACGAATCATTGCAGACACTCTAGGGCTTCGGAATTGGGAGCTGTCTGAATTCGTGGACCCATATAATTCACATTTTATTAAAAAAAATTACATGTAAATCCAGGGTGTTTATATTCTCCCCACATCAGGTCGTTACATCCCCGTATGCTACAACTTGAACTAAGGCAACAAATAGGGGTACAAAGCATGCATCTGAGCCTCCCACTCCCATGTGATCTCTGGGAGGATCTCATGATTCCAATGAATGCACACCAAAGTTATTGACCATCCACATAGGACCCTACTCCTATCAATCCAGAATCTCCACATGAACCTCAGTAAAATTCTACCCATAATTAATGTCCATCTCGCCATGGTCGATGATGTGGAAATGGTCGTGCACATATCTCCTCAACTGGGATACATTGAAGATGTCATGCACCCAGTGAAAATGAGGTGGATGAGCTAAGCGTTATGTCACATCGCCAAGTCTATTGTATACCTAAAAAGGTCTGATTAATCTTGTAGATAACATTCATCCTCAGCCAACTATCTATAGACCACGATTAGATGATACCCATAGAAAGACGTGATCGCCATCCTTGAACTCCAAAGGTCTCTGTCTCCTATCATTATACAACTTCTGTCTACTCTGTGTAGTCTTCATCAGCTCCTAAATGAATTGAACCTTCTCTGTGGTAGCAAGAATCATCTCTAGTATATAGGAAGTGGGAAGACTTGGTGAGTCTGTTGACGATCACCCAAATAGACTAATGTCCCATGGACATATGTGGAAGACCCTTCACTATGTCCATAGATATCCCATCCCTCTTCCACTTTGGGACCTCTAAAGGCTAAACCAAGACTGCTGGTACCTGATGCTCTGCCTTCACTATCTGAAAAGTGAGGCATCGAGAGACAAACTTCGCTATTACCTTCATCATAAATATCTACCAGTGATGTCATCAAAGGTCTTGGTACATGTTTTCCACTATTGGAAGTACCGCTAGAGGGGATGTGTGAATCTCCTTCAACACATCTTCCTGAAGTCACTCTTGCACCATAGTAAGTCCTCTAAAGAGGACGATGTGCTCCCTACCTTCAGAAAATCTATCTGGTGCATGTTCTGTGGATATCTGACCACGCCGTGTCTCACATTCAGCATCCCTATGCTGCGCCTCCCTATCTTGCTGAAGAAGTGGGGGAGTGACATTAAGAGACTGAAGGAATGCTGCTCCATAACTATCCAGAATGGATATCTGTAAAGCATCCCGCTGCTTTGTCGCACCATCAAGCAGTTTTATATTAGATCTCTAACTAAGTGCATCTTTTATAGAAATCCCCTTCCCATGAGTATAGACAATCTCTAAGTCATAGTCCTGGAGGAACTCAAGCTAAAATTGTTGTCTCAGGTTCAGTTACTTCTGAGAGAAGATATACCTATGACTCTTGTGATAAGAGTATATGGTAAAACGTTCACCCATAAGATAGTTTCTCCACATCTTCAAGGTGAATACCACTGATGTTATCTCCATGTCATGGGTAGAGTAGTTCTACTAGTTCTTTCATACCTATTGAGAACCATATGCGATCACTGCTCCCTCCTGCATTAGGACACATCTGAGTCTTGTCCTTGATGTGTCGTAATAAACTATGTACCATATATACCTTCCTCTGGAATCCTCAAGATTGGGGCACTAGTCAACCTCTACCTCAACTCCTGAATGTTCCGCTGGCATCTGTCCTACCACATTAAGGGTTTCCACTTCTTCATCAAGGCTGTTAGTGGTGATGTAACTCAAGATAATTCTGGCACAAAGGTAATTTTAGCTGACTAATGAATGATTGGAAGCACCCTCTTATGAATGAGTCCATCCTGTACTGTCTGGGTTTTCCTTTTCATCGACAAGGAAAAACAAATCCCAATGTTCTGAATAAACTACAACCTTTTTGCCTAAAACAGTGAATCTGTGTGTGAACTGTGGATGTCAAGTCTGAAACCAAACAAATGTCGTAAGGCCTCGATGCTTCCACCATGTGGTTACAACTGAAACTCTCACATCAAGGGTCATATCACACCATTGGAAAAATTTTGATTATCGAGTCTCCACCCAAAGGTATCTCTAGACGTGAGGGTCATGTCAAATGTTTAACAGGAAACTCTAGGTCTTGGAGAAGATTCGTGGAAGGAAGGAAGGATTGGTACCTATGTATATTGTTATGACATCTAGTATTAGACACAGACCATACCTAGAATCATTCCAAGATCCTTTGGGTCACACTCCTAGCTCACCGTCCATATCTGATGACCTGTAGATTCATATTTCATTAACAATTCCTCATCTCGAATCATTTTAACATGATCAAGTCTCTGAAACTGGCATCGGTTTCCTGCTTTCCCAACTGCTAACATTCACTAGATGTTTCCACTCATCCAAAAAACATTTAACCATAATGGTTCTCTATAGAATCCCATAATAAGTAGGAATAAGTAGAAGAATTGTGATGGCTCGGATGTCCTTTAGACACACCTCGCTCGGAAGTTCAATCCCGAAAGCACTGATCGTACCATCATCATCGAGTACCAATAATGATCGGTATGCCTCGATGAATACTCATCTTTTGACACATCATCCTTACAAAGCTGTAGAAGTTTTAGGGAACTCTCATCCACCTCCTCAAGCCTGTCTATAGCTGCCTGTGAGTCAAGATAGCCTCAGAACCTTAGTGGTATCTGATGCTGAAACATGGTTAAGGCACTAATCCTACAAGTGTTCTCTACAGGTACCACCGGTTGCAACTGCTGACGAACATGTAGTGATACAGCTGACACACTACCCTGAGGTACTATCTCAGGTAATAGTCCACGTAGTGAGGCATCATCACTCAGCGGACCATTCTAATGGTCACTCACTAAAAAAGTAAATAGCTAAGATCACCATATGCTCTAATGGTTTCTGAACTTGGCGGTAAACTCTAGCAATCGAATCCATCCAATCCTTTGCTTCCTAGGAATCTATCTCGCCTCCTACCCTCGGAGGCCTCTTCTGTTGGAACACATGAAACGGGCTCAGTAGGAATGAATTTTCCGCCAGTGATTCTGGTGGCATCTTCTTCCCAAGGGGTGGTGGTGGTGCTTGGACACCACCTGAAGGTGCCAACATAGTTAGAGGGGCCTCCACTATAGCCTTGTCTCTTGGTGGGTCGTCATCGTGTGCTCTCCCGAAACTCTAACTGGCTATCTGCATGGAGGCATCCTGAATAGATACGACATGGTCAAAAGTTATACATGGTTAGATGACTCAAGATATCAAAAAGAAAACTCTTAAAAACACACATGTAATTAGTGTTTTCATGCAATTAGTCAGAAATCAGAAGTCAGGGCCCCGATGTATGGATACGTCGGCCACCGCACCCACACTGGACTCCCTGAATAGATAACCACACTCAGTACCCATAACACTATTACTTCATAGAAAATAATAATCAGAGTATTGAGTTCTATGGTAGAACCGACTCCTCTGATACCAATTTGTCATGACCCGTCCCCCGGGGCTCGTGTCGTGACTACCCCAAGCTCGCCTTCCATAGTCTAAGGGCTGGAAACTAGCACCAAAAGCATAAATCTCAAAATCTAGGAATGCAATGAATTTATAAACTACAAATACACACAGCAGAGTAAGATATAAGAAAAACAGTAAGTAAAACTATATACAAAAGATGTGCTGAAAAGTAAAGGGGATGGAAATACAAACCCAATAGGATAGTACAAGTACAACTGAATGAAAAGTAAAAATGAATAAAAGTAAAATAGATACTCAGTCATCCTCTGGTGTTCTTACCATACGGGTAGGTAGAGTATGCCTTTTTAACACTCCACATATGTATGTCTTCTCTGTGTACCGACTCGTCATATGATCCACCTCAAGGTACCATCCAATCTTGCTACTTTGATCTTCAGTCAGTGTTTTCCATTGTCTATATCAAACACATTGAGGTGTGGGCATATCCCATGCTGGTGTGAGTCTAATGATACTTAGTAGGACCTCGTGACGCTCAAGGTCTCAAAATATCCAACATGTATATACCACAAAGTATGAAAATCGATAGATAACCCCACTTCGGTATATGCCCATACATATAACTATGTTGTCAATTAATCCATCTCATTAACGAGGAAAAAAAAGAGTTGCTGACTCAGCTCACATAGGTACACAACATATGTAGAGAGATAGAGATGATCAAATATAGCCACTGAATCTTCTATTCAGTATGACCAACACATGATCTAGGAACAGAAGTAAAAAATGTCAGACCACCACATGATCCAGGAACAGTTTTCAAAGCTATCAAACCAACACATAATCCAGGATAGGATATTTTTTTCAGAACAACAGATGATCCAAGAATAGAAGTTATAAATGTTGGAAAAACCCATAATCCAGGAACAATTGTCAATGTTTTCAGACAAACACATGATCCATGTCTAGATTTTATGTCAGACCAACACATGATCCGGGAACATAAGTTAGAACTATCAGACCAACACATGATATAGGGATAGTTGTCAAAGTTGTTGGACTCACACATGATCCAAGACCAGATATTTTGTCGGACCGACACACGATCCAGGAATAGATGTTAGAATAGTCGGACAAACACATGATCCACAAACAGTCGCCAGAGTATAGCCAGCCATAGGGTTTCCACAAAGCGCACATGATTATATGAGGGTCTTCTCCTCAATCCATGTGTAGATACATTAACAGCAACAAAATACCAAGAAGAAGTATCTCAAAGGTCTGTCTCGTCATATGGGTCTCAACGCAACAACAGGAACGTCAATTAGATGTTCATTCTGTGGTTTATTAGATTTTTAGTCCTTGGGAACCGGTTGGATTCGTGTGCAATCCAACCTGACTGTATCTCAATATTACCCCAAACTCTATTGGGTTATACCCAAGGGACCTTCATGATCCATTAAAATCAGTGTCACTGACTGTTCTTCAAATGGTCATCTGGTGCCAAAGTTACATCCAAATGATGTAACAGGGTTGCTAATGGGAATGGGTCCGGTCTGACCCAGACAGACCGACTCGGCCCAACCCAGTCCGGTCTGACCTGGTCTTAGTCATCCAAGACATACCCATAGGGTCTGACCGTGACCGTTGGTCGGGTCATCCCATTTGGTTCAACCCAGTCTGATGGGCCCAGCCTAGAGGACTGCGAGGGTGGTTCTGCCCGGAAGTCGCTGCGTAGGAGGCTCGTTCCGATGATAGGGGCCGGTTTGACCTGCTCTGCATTGGGCGTGGCTCTGCAACTAGGCCCAGGAGGTCAGGCTGGTTCATCCAAGGAGGCCGTGAGGGATGTCGCGGATCATCTCGATAGGATGGATGGGGGCCGGGCAGTGTGTTGGGAGGCCGACTGGGCGCCGGGTAGCGCTCCTGGAAGCCGCGCGTAGGCCGACTGGGCCCCGTGCATTCCGTGGGTTCAGCCCAGTGCCCCCAAAGCATCGTGGGGGAAACATAGTTTGCAGAGGTCGTGGGTAGCGCGACCTTTTTCATTGTTGCCTCATCGCCATGCAAAAAATGATCACAATTAAGAAGGGCAGGGGGTCAGAACATGTTGGTTTGGCCCACACCCTCCATGTTTAGGATGGTAAAAATGAGATCATCAGGATGTAATAATATGAACAACAACTCAACCACAACCAATTCCTTTCAAACCGTTGAAGAAGATTTAATCAAAGAATCATCATGTAAAAAACCCCTAACTTTTGATTATCATTCTTTATTCGTTTGTTGACGGCATTGTGGAAGAAGATGAGGAAGGTCTTTATTTTTTCTATATTCCAAGAACTCTTCCACTCTCGTATTCTCACAATGGTCATGGAATTGGTTCCATGACGGTAGATGTCCAGGGAAGGAGTCGAAGAGGTTTGACGTTCATTGTCGGGGGAGCATTCTTCATTCTTCATTGGGATGTTTTCTCCCTAGCTTTCCTCCTCCCAAGCTCCACCAAATTCCCCAAATAAAAATAATAGAGGAATGGTTTGTCTATTATTTTTGTTGGCAAAACAATTCAAAAATGAATTAATTAAACAAATATCTGCACGTAATTAATGCATGATAGTTTTCATGGATTAATTAGGGGAGGTCACAAGGGATTTCTCCCCTTTTAATGGGGGATGAGGAATTCAAGTGGCTCTCCCTAATTAATGAGGGAGAGTTGAGAGGTTTTATCCTCCTCCAATAATGGGGTCAGGTGGTCCCCACCCATATTATTTAAAATAGAGGTTATTCTTAGGTGGGCCCCACCACCATAACCTCCCACAGGAGGTTAAGGTGTGGTGGTCCCACCTCCAACTCCCATGAGGAGCTTTTAACCATCAAACCTTCACACGGTGGCTAAAAATAAAATAATATTTTAGCTCACTTTATTTTATTAATTTATTTATAAAACCCATAAACTAACATTTAATCCCTACAAACTACCATCGAGGTGAAACACTTCTTAAGTAAATACCATCATTGTGAGTACAATGGTGGCCTCAGATTTCAATTCTGATAACGAGTTCAAATTTTACAAAATGATGCTTTCTCATTTACTTAATGTACCTAAAAAAGTGCGGAATATTATTATCAGTCACTCTAGACTTGAGCTGGTCAAGGTTAGTCTCTGCATAGGTGAAACACCCCTAATGAACCCAAAGGTACTCTCATATTTTCTATATGAGTTACTGTATAGAATTTATAAATTTTAATATAAAATAATTCTCACTTAATTCATTTATTTGTGGCCAAAAAATAACTTTCTCTGCTGGCCCGCGTAGGCCAATGTTATTATCTGATTAATGAAATCATACACTCATGAGATTAGCAGTGGTCTCAGATTTTTAATCCGAGATACCATTAGTGAGTTATAAGAAATTTAAATATAAAATAATATATTGAATTATTTTATTTACGATTATTCCATTTTTTGGGTTTTCCCATTGGAGGCCAGTGCCAACTAATCTTAAGTCGCTCCATGGGTAAACCCACCATCTTGAGAGAAATAATGCCCTAAGATTTCTGATATGAGTTACCGTTTAAGTGTTATTCCAGTTTTTCTGGAAAAATGCTTATGCGTGTTATCATAAGATTAACAAAAACTATGACGGATCATCTCAGGCACTCCAAGCCTCAGAATCGTGCACCGTCAGATTTCGTGGACCTGTGTAATTCCCATTTAATTAAAAAAATTACATGGAAATTTTGTGTCATTACATGGGAATTTTAATTTAAAAAATTAAATTAATCATTATTTTTAAAATATATTAATCAGAGTTATATTTTGAATATTCTTAATAAATATGTTTATGCACCAAATTTCTTTGATATTATTATGATGAGAAATAAGTTTAATTTGAAGAATAAAACATATATATTTTTTAAAAGGAAATAATTCATCATTTTAATAGAGATCCTATTTCAAGACTAAATTTTGACACATTAATAATCATTACATTAAACATTAAACATAACTTCTAAATATATAGTATTAAAATTATCCTAGGATGAAATTATGGTATATTTGATAGAAGATTCATTTTTGACATATAGTGAAAATTAAAAAAAATAAAATAAAATTTGATTTTATTTCTAATTTATTATATACTTTAACTAATTTTAAATGGGTACTAAAGATTAATTATTTCAATTATACAAAAATAAAATCATTTTAGTATTTTTAAATTAATTTCCCATTGAAATTTAATACAAAAACATTTCATCAATTTGATGTTTTCAATTTAGAAAATTGTTTTTTTATTATCTCAACGGGATTATTTTGTAATATAATTTGTCCAATTATGTGAATTGAATTTGGTAAAATTTATTCCATATTTTAAATAATATATACAAATTATTTATCTTAAATCATATTATTTTTTATAAATAAAATAAATTTAATTGTAAATAAATTATTTACCATTCTATATCCAAAATAATGAAAAATATTAGAGTTAAAAGGTAAAGGCTTAGAATACCTAATAAGTAAAACATTAAATGGCATATTCTATTTTTATAGACCATAAAAGTAATTTATAACAATAATGAAAAATCACGTTGGTGTAAATTAATTCCACTTCAATGTGGTTGGTTTCAAATTTTAAATAATAATTATATACTCACTTAAACAATTATATCATCAAGTAAAAATACCACCCACCACCACCACATTTAATCTCAAAATACATTAAGAACCTAAAACATATTTACGAACATCTCTTAATAAATATCCTAACATCCCAGTTCTATTTGTCTCACTAATTAACCAAATTCAAGGATCTCAAGTGGCCATAATTGGATTAGATATTCAACGATTAATTTTTTAAAAAGACCTCTCTTTTGTTTATTTATTATTTGATATTATCCCATAACTATCATATATTCATGAATAATAGATAATTAATTAGGTTTATATTGTAGTGATGTGTTGAAATTCTAATTTAATAGATGCCTCACTTTTTATCAAATCTTAATCCGTGAAACAATATTATTTTCCATGTTATGTCAGTTCACTACCTCCTAAAATAATGTTATTGTAGTTTCTACATCACCAAGATTATGGATAGTCCTAAAATTATTATCCTAGAACAATATGAAGTTAATAATTATATTATATGAAATTTAATGTTTTATGGATAATATATAGACATGATATTAAATAAAAATATCATGTTTTTTATGTTCTAAAAAGCCTAAAAAATAAACATAGCATTTATTGTTAACATTTAATCCAATAAATCATCTTCATGTAATAAATAAAAATGATAAATGGGACCATATAAACTTATGAAAGTTAATTAATACAATTTATTTTCATTTATTTAGTTTTATATAAATTTTACAAGATAACCAATATTTATACACAATTCAACTGATAATGAGTCCATGAAACAAATGCAATCGAAATAATGGAACAATTGAAGGATTATTTATGATCAGTTGGTATGATGTCATAAAAATATGATATATCATTTTAAAAATAAATATATATTTTTTAATTAAATAATAAGATTAGTTTATATAGTATAATGAAAATTAATGAAAGTTACACTAATGTGTAATGTGAAGTTAGGAGATTAGCATCTCACACTTTCTTTTGGGAGATATATTCCTTATTCACCACATATTACTTATGAGAGGTGAATATAATTTAAATTCATATATCATATAGTAAAATTATTTATCTTCATCTTATTATGTGTTTCATTTTATAATTACTAATATTATGGTAATATGGTCTGATTAATTACAAATCAGTTTGAGAATTCCAATCATAATTTCTATAATTTTGGTTAATGTTCTAGTTTTGTGATTTTTTTAGAGAAATCAAATATGTTAAATTAATTTCAAATATATAATTTCTGGATCCACTATTTGCTGTTTTTTTAATGTGAATAAAAATACTCTATTCATTTGATTTATGAACGCTTTAATGATATGATATTTATAAGGGACATTACATCAAAAACTATCTCATAATATTTTCTATTAAAAGTTTATTTTTCTTCCATTTACAAGATATATATGGTTGTTTCCAGAATAAATTTCAATATCCTAATGTAATTTATTCTATTTAATTATTCTTGGGACTGAATTTTTACCAAATTGTTTGAAATGTATATTTTGTAATTTCTAAATAGATTTCTTGAGACTTATTTGACAAAAATAAGGTTGAAATGCTTTTTAACAAATATGGAATGAGAAACATTCCAAAATTTGAAGGAAATAATTATTTAAAACACAAATTAATAGATTTTATGGGTATATTCAATTATAATTAATTCTTTTATAATTTCTTGTCAATTTATAAATAAATTTTCTTAACATTAAATGGTTATTTCCTCAGTTTTTTTGATTGATATAATTTAAATTATATTCATCTATGTCAGCATCCTTTTTTTAAAATGGTTGATACTTGTGTTTCTTCACTTATCGTACCATAGAAAATATTTTATGAAATGTTTATAGATTATTTTTACTGCGAATGTACTATTTTGGTTCCATTGACAATATTTTTCATGATGGTTTTAAATTGTGATTTTTTAATGGATAATGTTATTTACATATTGTTTGAAATTTTCAATACCAATATATATTTATTATATTACCAAAATTTCACATGAGTAATTTATTATACTTATTAAGTGATAGTTGGGGTCCTCAATATCCCCTCAATGCTCTAATAAATCCCATTAGACAAACCACATTGTGTTTTCTATGGGGGAATACCCGTTTACCTTCATATGTCATGGAAGATTCTTTAATGATATGTTTTATATGTTAATTATTTTTCATTCTATCATTATCATTTGATTTTATGATTAGTATTTGACTATAAAACTATTATAATATCAATGGTAATTTTTTCTCGCTTAGATTGTTATTTATTTGGTATTAGTAGATCATCTTTTATTACTTCCGCATTGTGATCATGTTTTTTGATTAAATGGCATGTGTTTAAGTTATTTAAAATGACATAATTAATATTTATTATTTATAGTATAATGAAATGTAATTAAAAATACATGTAATTCTATATCAATGATTTCTTATGATTTATATTTATACAGGATGTCAATAAGTTTATTACAATTGATATTCGGGGACGAGATAGGGCAATATTGGTGTTATGAATGGAATTGATATGTTTTATTTTGATGTTTTCAATTGTAATGTATGATTTGTGAATGAATCCAATTTACAAAATAACAAAATTATTAAATACATTGTGATGTTAATCTTACTAAATCAATCCAATATAATAAATTAACAACTGAATCAAGGCTACTAGAGCTGAGGGTGTTGTAATTATATTAAATATTTGGTTCAAGTATTTATATGTTATTGGGGTGTTAGTAACTGTGGTTTTGAACATGATAACTATGTACTAATACATTTTATTTAAAAAAAATTAGTTTTAGGAGGAATAATGTATCATTTAGATACATGCGAAATTAATATTTTAAGTTAGTGATACATCCAATTACCAATGGGTTAATATTTTCATTATAATAAAATTTATTTTCATAATGAGAATGTTGATGATGATGAATGATTAATGGAAATTTATTCTTTTTTACTTGATTAACAACGTATTACAATGAATATGATGTGGACATTGTCAATGCAATGAAAAATTATCACATAGATGGGATACCAGAAAACACTATAATAAATTTCTTATTAATTAGGCAAAATAATTTATTTATGAAACTGAAAATCTAAAATAAATATTTTTTAACTTTAATATATATATATAAATATTATTTTCCTGTAATTTCATTTATATTTATTTCATTTATATATCAAGTTTTAATTTAAAATTATAATCTTTTAATTTTTTCTAACTATTAATAATAAATTATCTATTTTTTCTTATATACTTTCATTCAAAAAAATGTTATAAATTTTATTCATATTATGAACAATTTAATTTTGAATACAAAATATTTTTATTTATTTATAATCAGAAAATGGTCTAAAATTTTTCACATTTTTAGATGATAATCTACATTCAAATTTTTTAAATTTCAACTTTCATTGTTTTTAATTGCTAATTTTTTATTGAAAAGCCTAACATTAAATTTTTTGTTTTGAGTTATGAAGAATAAATTTTTTAAATCATTAAGAATTATTAAATTTTATTAAAATACTTGTTAAAAACTCTCTTTATTTTATCTTTTTCTTCTAAATGAAAAACTTGGAGTCAAGGAAACTGAGTTATGTATAATTTCGTTCATAAATATATATATATAGTAATTCAATTATTTATTGATATTTAACATTAATTTTTTCATATTATGTTTTGTATTATTTTCATTAAATGTATTATACCTAAAGATGTTAATCAAGGGATTATAAATTTAACAAAAAAAATTACTTCACATTTATTAAATAGTTTTTTAATTATGATTGATGATAAGGACGACCCATGAATGAATAATGTTACACAGTGTAGGAGTTACATGTCTATAGAGATATGTTGTCTGATAATAATTTTATTCCCATATTTAAAGAGTGGATTCTAGTCACCAAGAGATATATTATAAGAGTTTATAAAGATAAAATATTCTAACTTAGTTGTTATATTTCAAAATTGATGAAATATTTAATAGTTTTTATTAATAATATTTAATATATTCAATTATATTTGACATTAAACATTAATAAGAAGGAAGTAATTATAAAAACATTTACAAACTAAATCAAACCCAAATTGGAAAATTTCATGTAAATATATCATATTTTTATATTTTGGGGGGTTAAAAATGAAGATAAATTCATATTTATGGGTTTCTTGATAGAGAATCATGATATATGTTTTTTCGAAGTTGGTGGTGGGAGTTGAATAATTTTTTTAGTTTTGGAATTATTTATTTCTTCTAATAATTAAAATAACATAATATATTATTTAATTTTCCTCATATAATGGGAATTTATGAGAACTTAGCAAGAGATAGATCCTAGAATTTATACCCTCATTTATTTACACATAGGGGTGTATAATTTATTATAGTAGAAAATAATTGCCTAAAATTAATGAATAAGGAACAAAATAATATAACTGCACTAAAGAGGATCACCACAACCCTCCATTTATAACCCTCATAATTAAAAAATATAAAGTTTTAGTATTAAAAAATAATGTGGGATATATATTAAAAATAAAAAAATATATGATAAGGTCTTATGTAATTAATTATTAATTTTATTCGATATTACTATATTTTAAATTTATCCCACTAATAAAATGTTGTGAAATATTTAATTTTGGATGCTTGTCGAGTGAAAATAACACATAAGAACACTATACATAAGGGTAGGATATATATTATTATGATTACTTTTGGTAATCTAAAACACAGAAGCCAAATCAAAGGGTATATGGAGGGTACCAATTTTAGAAAAAAAATCAGTATTCCGCTACAAATTAATTAGTGTGGGATGAATAATATAAATAAGTAACAACATAAATTGCATATATATTATTGTTTAATGAGTTTATAGTTGATAATATTCAATATTCTACAGCACCAATGCTTGTGAATATAATGATATAGATGTAGCTTTTCATTCTTCCATGAATGATCATCCACCTCGATATTTACACTTGATAATGTTCAATGAGATTCATGATAGTAATCTCTATTTACATGTTATACAATATGAAAATTCAAATAATATTGTGGATAATATAAATCATAATTTTAAGAATTTTGGTTAGGAAAGAGTATAGTGAAATGATATTATTGATATAACTAATCTATTACCACTGCCTATTGAGGGGGTGAAAATTGTTGGGAAAAGGATTTTTAATTAGTTACTTATAACATGTACTATTTATCACTCAATGATATTTGAGATTTTCAATGATTTATCATCTTTAATTTACCAATAAATTCAAATTACTTATACCTTTTTCCCTTCAGATAGCTTATAATAGAGTATAAAACAAAAAGTGTCATTATAAAATAGTGTAGAATTTCTTAAACAATACCCTTTATATACACCAAAACATGTTGATAGGACAAAAAAGATATCACATATTTCGTTTATGATAAATAATTATTATAATTTTATAATTAATGATGTTATTTTGGGGGGATTATTTTTTAAATATAAACAAAACATCACTGATATTTGTAATAGTCATATATCTTACCACAACCACGTTGTTTTAGTTTTCCTTGTAAATAAATTCCTATAATAAATTTAAATTCCTTATGTAAACATATTTTATATTGAATTAATTTATTACCTTTGTAATTTGTTATCCACATTCTATTTTACAACAATATGATTTCAATTTTTAATGGATTTATAGATGTATAATGTGTTTTAATAGTTATAAAATATGTATAACAACTTTACAGAAATGAATATATATTATAATGATTGAAAAAATGAATATTAAATATAGGGTTTCTTTCATTAATATACATATATGAACACAAATATAATTATGTTGAAATTTTCATTATATATTTATAAAAGTTGGTATTTTTAAATTTTAGATGATGTGTGATATAACATCCCAAGTAATTATATAATAAGACATTTAAAATCTATTAATATATATTAATATGTTTTTAATTTTTAATTAAATTTGATATCATGTATTATAGCACCATTAACACAAAACAATGGGTTTCTCTAACATCTTATCCTGCACACAAGACTGAGTTATACCGAAAACTAATATATTATATTTATTTTTAATTGTATTTATCACCAAGATGATGTATTAGAGGGAACTAAGAAATAAAAATATAATATATTTAAACATTTTTATTAAATATTTTTAATTTATTCTAATAATTTTTTGAAATATAAAATTATAATAAATAACATTTTAGGCATAAAATACTCGAATATTTTTAAAATATAGATTTACAACCATTTGATGGGGAAACCTTTTTAACTATAGTTTTTTCCACTTTTTATACTCTATTTGACAATATAAACTTCTTATTTTGAATATTGACATCAAAATTTACTTTGGTTGTTTTTTAGTATTCTTCCAATTAAATTCTAATTATAATGAAAAGTGATAAATACAACATTTTTATTCAAAACATCATTTTAATCTAACATATTTTTATAGCTAGATTATTTATTTAATTTTATTTAAATTTTAAATTTTTTTCTATCATTTAACCTAATTTAGTTTATATTGAGCAATTACATTTTTATATTAAATATAAAAACATTGTGAACATTGAGACGTTTTACAAACAGAACTCGTTTTCTCATTCGGGCAACGTGATTAATTTTCAATTTAATTTTTCCACTTATATGAATTTAATTCATAAAAAATTACATACAAGATTGTAATTTGTGTGAAAAATGTTTTTTTAATAGGATCATAATATTTTTTTGGTGATTTTTAACATGAATATATTTTTTCTCATAGTTAAATGTAAATTGGGGTATTATAGATAATAATAATATCTCAATAGTATAAAACTACTATTAAACATGTCATAATCTAATTTTATAAGTTAATTTTGACCAATACAATACTTAGGTAAAAAATTTGGTCGTTATGAGACACTTGGGTGTTATTATGACATTTACAACATTTAATTTAAAGCAATTAAAAATATGTCATAATGATTCTTTTATTACTAAAAAAATATTAATATGGGTTTATATCAGGGATCTATTGGACTATAAATATATCTTATAAATATAAAAATTTTACTTATATCCTAGTAATTTATTTATATTTTCTTATTATATGATTAAATTTAAATATGACACAAAGATGATGTAGTGATATATTCATTAAATAATATATCAAAAAAAAGGGTATTAATTATTTATAAAAACTAAAATTTGATATATTTGATGACATAATTTAATTTTATTGATTTATATAACATGTTAGTATTTTTTTAATGGAATCTTTTCTATGAAATAATTTAGTTAGTAATTTTTAAAAAAATTAATGTGATGAATATTATCAAAATTGTTATAATTAAGAACATAAAATAAAAAATATATATTAAAATGAAATTAAATTTATAAAAATATAATATATGTACTAAATGTTTATATAAATCTATAAATATCATTAATGATTCATTGATTTGTGTTTTTTTATGATTTGGAATGTATTTAATCTCTCAATGTCTAAATTAATTGTAAAAAATCTTAGAGATAAAAAAGATTAAAAAATAATGTTAAGGATTAGAAAATATAAAAAAATGTATAATTTTAATTGGTTGATTTATAATATTCCAAAACTGATTATATAATATAAATAAATTAGTATGGGGCCATTTTAAATAAAATATTATTTTATATTAATTTAATAAATTAATTAATTCTAAGGGTGCCCCTCCCCTATCCCAGTAAAAGGCATCTATTCACATATATAACTCACACATCCAAAACACATGTTTCAAAAAATGTATACCCAAAATCCTTAATATAATCCCTAGCTTGATTATTATTTGAATAGTTTAGAAATTGCAGTCTCCTTAGAGTTGTTAAGGTGGTAGGAAGTGTAATCATCTGAAGGAAATGGTAAATTTTTTTATTTAAGTTTTTTTATTTTATTTCATCTTCTAATTCATTCAAATATCCTACAACCATGATGATATGATAAATAATTTAGCCTAAATGTACTATGATTTTATTATGTTCATATATTCACATAAATCAGGATCCACTTCCCTTATATGGGAAAGTAATTGATTTTTCGTGCCTACGCATGAACCATCACCTCCACAACCCGACCTAATTTTTTACCCTAACCGTCACACATGGCTTGTTATAATAAAATAATTAACGTTAATATGTGATATTTGTGATATATAAATCATTATAATATATATATAAATTAATTAATCTGTTAATTTTTATGCACAAAAATCAGACAATGTCATCTGCACATACATGTGAACTATCACATTTATGAAGCATTGTGATCCATTTTAATTATGTACATCACTTTTATGATATTTATATAAGTATATTTATTAATATGTTATTAATGAATTTATGATCATTTTTTAATGATAAAATTTTTCTTATCATCTTTCCATAATGATCAATGAAAAATGAAGACGTAAAAAATGCGTACGTGTTACCTATTCTCTCCATCATTATAATGTTGATAATTTTTCATAAACATAATTAATGGTTTGATTTAGAAGTATAATAGATATATAAAAGTTTTCCTTCTGTGTTGAATATTAATCTGGACATGAAGAAATTATGACCACATGGACTACTTGGATAATACCGACTTCATTTTAGACCCAAGAACTGAAAAATGTGAAAACGTCCAATATAAAATTCAATAAATATGTAAGTATTATAACATAGTAATAAGTGACTTAAAAAGAATAATTAAAAATTAAAATGAAATAAATAATATATAAATTTATCTTTTTTTATTATTTGTTATGAAAAATATTGTTTGTGACATGTCAGAATCATGTTAAGAGACTCTAAAAATAATACATCATTTTAAATGTTTTACAGATTTGTTTTTCTAAATAATTTTCATTAATGTATATGATTCCCAAAAAAATCATGATATATTTATAAAGAAATAAATACTTAAAATGATAATTCCTTTAAAATGTTTTATTGTGTTATGGGACACTTGGATTGAATATTGATCTTTTTTTAATGTTTTAGTTCTGTTTAAAAAATTAATGGAATATTTGAAAAATAGAAAAAAAATTTAATTATAATCCATGAATGGAAATGTTCTATTTGAGGTTTTTACTATGTATTGATTATTAAATTAATATTTATCATTTTTATTTAAATTAATTAGTTTCCATTTATGAGTGCACATCTTGTAAATATATAATGTGATTTATTTGTAGAAATGTTATTTTATTTTGTGCTTCAATTATGTGATTGTATTTTTTTATGGTTCTTCAGAATTTACTTTAAATAAATGTTTTTTCAGGATTAATCCAGGGTGCTAGAACAAGTGATATATCTCTATGTCATTTTGTAGTAGTAAATATTCACATGATATGGTGTCTCCTATGATATTTAAGGAATGTACTATGATGGGTAATCCAAACATTACCATGAATGAAAAAAACTATGATGCTGTGAAAGATACAATTTATGTATTATATGGATGTCATAGGTTATGTTTTGTATTTATGATTTATTAGTTGTCTTAAATGATTTATATGATTCAATGATGTATGTTAATCAGTTAATGTATTATGGGTGATAGTTGTGAATTTTTTTAAAATTTCTTTATTTTGAAAAATTAAATGACAATGGTTTCATTCCTTATTTTATATCCCTTATTGTTCATTTGGTGTAAATCCCATGTTTTTTAAATTCTGTCACATGATTTAAGGTAGAATAGAGTAAATCATGGAATAATGAAAATGTTATTAGGATTAAACAAGACCATAATCCATGTTTTTTTTTGAAAGTTCCTATTTTATTTATGATATGGATGTTGTTGGATATTTCAACTTTAAATTTCTATGTTTTTTATATATGAGCTACGACATAAATCTTTAGAGCTATAAAATTGAAAATATACTGAATGAAAATGAATTTAAATTAAATACATAACTCAATAGTATGTAATATTAATCAATGTGTCCTTATAGTTGGTATAAGAGGCCATCATAGATAATTTTAAGCCTTAGAATATTGTTAATAAAATACCCATATATTATTTTTACATTATTATTAAATTGGAATAATATTGAATTTGAAAATTAGTATATTTATTCTTCTATTATATGTCTATTACTAATGGTTTTCTATAGGGGAATAGGGTCGTTATGCAGGGATGTTATACAGAGGAAAGAACCTACAAAATCTATATCATGAGATAGCTAAAATAAGAACAGAACTATTTGTTGTTGTGGAGGACCAATTGAATTATGTGATAAATGGTGGTGGTTTCCATTCATGAGATCAACCAGATCCACCACAGAGTAATATGTTGGTAGTATACATTTCATGAGTCTACAACCCCCATCATTCATAGGATTATATGAACGAGGGAAAGCTGAATGGTGGATTAAATCACTAGAGTTATCTTTTGAAGTAATGGAGTTTTTAGAAGATCTAATGGTTTTTCTTTCTATTTATCATTTTGAAGATGAAGTATATCAGTTTTAATCAATGATTAAAAATATCAGTGAATGTTAAATGATTCATTCCATTGAATGAGATGAATTTAATAATATATTCCATGACAAGTATTTTCTTAAGTATATTTGACTTTGAATGGAAAACCAATTCATGGATTTGAGAAAATAGGATGAAGATTCTATGGATTCATATGATGAAAATTTCACCCATTATTTAATGTATGTCCCAAATATTATCTTGGATTTTGATAGTAATATAAATTTATTTTACTCAGGATTGAAGCTGAAATATGAGACAAAATTAGATAATCGTGAGTTTCGTAGCTATGAGAATCAAGTCCAATATATAGAGAGGGTATAAATGGAGTATTACATTGAAAATTTGTTCCATGAGGGAATGAAAAAAATGTTATCTAGTTGGCCTGAAATGGAAAAGTATTCATTGATGAAGATGCGTGGTATAAAAAATAAATTTACATATTTTTAGAAGTGTGGTAAAAATAATTATGGACATTGTCTCTTAATGTATGGGACGTTCTTGAGATGTGCTATGACTGTTCATATTTGTAGTGACTAAAAAGGATATGATTTGGAATGTAACGAAAATCGGGCTGTATGATGTTTTATATGAAATGAATTTTGTGGATTATGCTAACGTGAGACCAAAGTTGATTATCTAGGATGGAAATCAGTAATATCTAAAGAAGAAGGTATTGGAAAATTCATATTATACTACATTGATGGATATGTGACCATCAAATGAATTAGTAACAGGTATGTTAGAATTTTTTTTAAAATTTATGACTAATCTATTTGATAATAGATCTTCACTTTTATTCATTTATTAGATCATTGCAATTAAATTATAAATATTTCTTCATAAATATGATATAGAACATTAGGTAAAAACACATGGTGGATGTATTAAAGGCAAACAGATTTATGGTAATCTTCCAATTATCTTTAGTGGGATGGATTTTTCTACAAATCTTTTTAAACATTTAAATCATGGTATTTTTTATTATTTTTCTTATGGATTATATTTTAGATTATCATAAAAAACTATATTTCCATGACATAAATGTTTTATTCAAAAATTTCTCACCTTTGATAATAATCCTAGAAAATTTTAGATCGATTAATGATGGCAGTGAATGTTTTCTAGATCATGTAGTTGAAAAGAAAGAAACTGTTTTGATTAGTGACATTCTAGTAGTGAATGAATTTACATATATTTATTCTGATGAATTGTTTATTATTTTTTATGATCTGTAGGTTGAATTTACTATTGTGTTCAGTTCCTGATGTTAATACATTCAAATCCCCCTTATTTAATGGTCATGTATAATTGGTCGAATTGAAAATATAGTTATAATGATTTCGTGATAAAAGATTCATTCGCCCAAGAATATCACCATGAGGTGATCTTGTTTTATTTTTTAATATGGTATATAGTTCTATTAGACTTAGAACTAATTATGGATCATTGAATAACATCTCTTTGAAGAATAAGATTTTATTGCCTCATGTCTACGAATTTTTTTATTAGCTCCATGGAGCTCAATATTAGTCAATTATTTATTTCAATTTTGGGTACCATCGGTTAAATTTGAAGGAGTATTGCATTCCAAAGATAGTGTTCCAAATGAGATATGGCTTTACGAGTTTTTAGTTATTCTCTTTGGGTTATCTATTTCCCGTACTGTATTTTTTAATCTCTTGAATTTATTCTTTCATAAATATTTGGATTAGTTTTGGGTTGAGTATATAGATGATATTTTGGTATATTATAAATTATAAAAGAAACATGAAAAAATAAAGATTGTTTTTCAAACCTTATCAGAAAATAAAATATAAGTAATGATTTTTATGAGTTAATATTTGTTGCAAATATTTATTTCCATTGTCATATTATTTCTGAAGATAAAATTATTGTTGACCCCTCTAAAACAAAATTTGATGAAGGGTGTCCAAGACCTACTAATATAACGGAGTTTCATATTTTTCATGTATTAGAAATTTTTCACCGAAGGTATTTGAAAACATTTCTCTATTTTCTATACCAATATCTAGGTTAAAGTACATCTAGATTAAATAATATTATACTTTTTTTAAGAAATGAAAAGATAATAGGTAAATTCGATAGTAGTGTCCTATATTTTAGAAATGGGGAAATTATTATCTATAGTAATTCATCATTGAATGGACATTGTTATTTCCTAATGAATAATTATAATAAAATTTCTATTGCTTCATGACCATTCATACCTCATTATTTAAATTAACATACCCATATTTAGGAATTAGATGTTACGTTTTTTCATTAAAAATTTAATGGCATCATTTATGTGGCATAAATTTTGAAATATATAATGATCACATAATTTTAAAATATATATTCACTAAAAATTAATTGAACAAGAGATAGAGGAGATGATTAGATATAATCAATGAATATTATTCCATGATTAATTTACATGCATAAAAAACAAATAAAGAGTTTGATGATTAGTTCAAAAAAAGTAATGCTACATTGATCATGATTCATTTGGAATGAGATCCAATGGTTAATTATTTGATGAATTTAGTCTTTGAAGTTGTTGGTGCTAGAAATTATCCTATTTTGTGTCATTTGGCTCTGAAATCGTGATAATCAGACCGAATTATGCAAGCGTATAAGGAAAAAATGACTTGCGTAAAAAGGTTACATTGATTCTGAAGTGTGATTTACATGATTTTAACATTGATAAATATTGTGTTTTCATAATTTGAAAGAGATTATGTGTTCGTTTTGATTCAATGTTGAAGAAATATTTATTATGTGAAGCTCATTGTTCTCCATTTTACGTTCATCCGGGAAGCACTAAAGAGACCTTTTAGTGTATTGTGGGGGGTGGAATAAATTGAGATATCGCTAACGTTACCCTAAAATTGTAGTTTTGTCAAAAGGATAATATTGAGAAATAGATACCTAAAGGGACTCTTAAACCATTTTCATTTTTATAGTTGAAATGCAAAAATATATTTATAGAATTTTTTAATAGGATAACATAAGACTTCTTGATGTTACAATGTGATCTATGTTATTATTGAATGATTAACTAAATCATTTAATTTTATTCCTCCTTGAGATACTCTCTATGTATATCTAATTTCTTGGTTTTATATGAATGATACAGTTAGGTTACATGGAGTTTCCATCTATATTGTTTTTATACTAATATTAGGCCCACTTATAGGTTTTGGAAAGGGCTTCATAAATCATTTGGAACTATATTAAATTTCAATATAGGTTTTCATCAATAGATATATGGGTAGTCAGAAGGAATAGTTCAGAAGTTTGAAGAGATTTTATATGCATGTTCAAGGGATTAAGAGAGAAGTTGGGATCGCAATATTTATTTGGATGATTTTTCTTATAAAAGTAGTTTTCATTCCACTATATATATTTCATCATTTCAGCCATTATATAGAAATTAGTGTCGAACTCCATATTTTTGGGATGATGTTGGAGAATGGATGATATTGAGATAAATGTTAGTAGAAGAGATGGTTGAAAAATATTAGTTAAATAAAAAACATATGAGGATAACTTTGAGCATTCATAAAGGTGATATGGATAATCAGACAAAGGGAAATTTTTTTAGGTCGGTGATCATGTCTTTCCCAATGATTCACAATGGAATAGTTTGATGCGTTATGAAATGAAATGGATTTTGTGACTATATTATATTAGACCTAATGATATTTTAGAGAAATTTCGATCAATTTCTTACCAAGTGGAATTACCTCTGTGTCTATATGAATTTCACAATTTTTTAAAAGTTTTAATGTCAAGTACGTATATGTTAGATAAATCTAAAGTTTTGAGTTCAGAATTAGTTCATTTGGAAGAGAATATTTTATTTGAGGAATAGATATAGTGGATTCGTGCTTATAGAGAGCAGTTGTTACAGAATTTCGTGATTCTTCATGTTATGATTTAACGGGAAAATTATATGAGTCTAGGGGAATCATGGGATTATAAAAATTATATTAGGGGGAAATACCTCTATATCATTGATAGGTAAATAAAATATTGAGGATTCTATTTCCAATATGGGGGATGAATGTAACATCCTAGGTAATTGTATAATAATCATTTCTAAAAATTATAAACATTTATGAATTAGATAATAATTTTACATTTAATGGGATTTGATTTATGATATTGTACTAAAAATGAAACAATGTGTTTATCTAAAATCTTATGTTGCAACACAAAACTATTTTATCACGAAAATTAATAATACATTATTATTAGTAGTATTTTATATAGTAAACATCACCTAGTAATTTTATTACATGGAATGAATATAACAAACTATATTATGTTAATAAATTTTTATTAAATTTTTTTAACTTCTTTCCAATAAATTTTAGAGGGTTAAAATGAGAATAAATTATATTTTTCTCATAAAATACTGTATTGGATATAAAAGGTATTTTAACTACCTTTTGTTGGAGAAAAATTATTAATTAAAATGTTTTCACTTTTATATGTTATGTTTAACAAAATAATGTTTTAATTTTCATTTGGGATATCAAAATTTACTTTGGTTTAATTTATTGTTTTTTTCCAATAAAAATCACAGTTTAGTTTATAGTCAAAAAATATATGTATTTTAATTCAAAAATTATTTTCTATGAATCATATTTATATAGTAAGATTGTATAATTATTTTTTTTCTAATGTGTAATTATAATACGTTTTTATCATTTAATACAATTTAGTTTGTTTTATAAATTTCATATTGAAATTGAATAGAAAAACAAAGTGAACTTTTCCTTTTTTTTATATAGAAAATCCTTTCTCACTTTCTGACAATGAGATTTATTTTAAATATAATTTTACCACTTCTCTGAATTGAATTTAAAAATACTAACATTCATGGTTGAAATAATAATGAGAAATGTGGTCTAATCTAAACCAAATAAATTTGGGTTAATAGTATCTCTAGTATTTAATTTACCATGGTTAAAGGAAAATTAATTTAAATAAAGGTAAAAATAATATAACAATAATATAAAAATACCCTAACACTTGTATATTTTTTATTTGATGATTTATTTTCAACCAATTAAATATTTGCTTTTAAATTTTGGTCATTGGAGTCCACATGTGTGTGATTAAGATATTTATAAAATTTAATTTATTGTAATGTAAAATATGTCATAATCATGTCTCTTATTACTAAAACTATTTTAATATGGATTTATATAGAGGATACTATCAACAATGAATTTTCCTCATTAATATGAAAAAATATACTACATAATTGAAATTTCATTATAATTATTAGGTAGTAAATAATTAAATATAATTATGACACAATGATGATGTTTTAATATATTTATTAATTAAAGAATCAAATAATTGATATTAATAATATTAAATTAGTTATGAAATTTATATTGCTTTCCATAAACATATTTTATAGAATCCTATAAAATATTAGGATTGATTTAGAGTCGTTTTTTTAAATAGATTTGAGTTGTTATAATCAATTTAAATTTTTATGTGACGGATAGTGTATATTTTAACATTATTCTCATCCTACAATATAAAATATATAATTAAATTATTTAAAATTATAAAAATAGAATTTTAGGAAAAAAATATTAGATAACTCTATATATGTCATTAATTACTCATTCATCGTTCGATTTTCATGATTTCATAATCATTTCATCTATCAAGGTGTAAATTATTTGATAAAATAAAATGATATAAAATGGATAAAACCAATATAAAAATATTATGAATTATTAAAAACTTGAATAATTTTAATTAAATGATTTTAATTTTTATCCCAATCATCCATGGGTTCCCCTACTCTGTATTCTTAAATAAAACACATTCATCTCTATTACTCACACATATAGAACAATTTATTGGGCCATAGTCTCGCCAAAACCCTTCATATAATCCCTCCCCAAATTCTTGAGGATTTATTTTTGGAATAATTTCCACCTTATAAGTTTTAAGGTGTTAACAAGTGTGATCATCCGAATGAAATGTAATGTTTTTGTTTATGTGTTTCTATTTTATTGTTTCTCTAACAAACATAAAATATCCTCCTCCAAGATGAGATTATGACTCAGTTATCCAAAAAATATTTTTATTTTATTATGTTAATATCATAAACTAATTCATTCCCCACTTCCATTACATGGGATAAAAAAAATATTTTCGTGTGTACGTGTGAACTATCCCCTCCATGAGTGGATCTAATTTGTTTTACATAACCATCTGTCATGACTGGTTATAATAATGGTATTGTGGTTCATATGTGATATTAATTAAATATTATTCAAAATATTATTATAATATATAAATTATGTTATTACTATTCCTGAACCTAAAAATTATAATATTGTTATTGTTTATGTGAGAACTATTACCTCCACGAAGCAAAGTGATTTTTTATTCACTACATAATGTGTATGACATATATAATAATATCTAAATTAATAATATAATATTTATTATGTTAAGATAAATTCTAAAAGATAGAAGAGTACTTACCTTCTATCCACAATGATCAATGAAAAATGGAGATGCAACTCAAGCATACATTCGACATATCATCTCTATGATAATAATGATGGTCATTTTTAACAACGATAATTAATGGTTGGATTTAAAAAAATAATTTATGTAAAAAATATATCCTTATTTCATGGATATTAATCTTGACATGGACTTATGACGATATGGACTATTGACATCGTACCAAGTTCATATTGGACTCAAGTATCGAATAACGAAAAAACGAATGATATGAAAATAAATAAACATATAGTTTTTTAAATATAGTTTCTAGTGATATAAAAATAATAATAAAATTCAATATGTTTCTAATCAAATTAAAAAAATAACCTATGTTTTTTATTGATGAATATAAATATTTTAAATGATGAGTTCGAATCAAGTTATGAGACTCTTTAAATAAAACATCAATTTAAATGTTTAACAATAGATTCTTAAAAATCATTCCCATTAGTGTCCATGTCATCAAATTGGTTTTCAGGATACATTTAAATGGACAAAAATGTTTTAAAATTGTTATCTGTGTAAAATTCTCCAATGTGTTATGGGTCACATTTATTCATAAATTTACTTTATTAATGTTATAATTGTGTTTTAAAAATGTATTGATTATTTTAATAACTTGAAATGTGTTTTTATCACAAATTCATTGAATGAAATTTACCACATTAATATTTCTATTATGTATTTATTTTTACATTACATGTTTAATAGTTTATTTTAATACAATTTCTTTTCATGTATGAGTGATCATATTTTAAAATTTTTAAGTGATTTCAAATTTAAATGGTTATATTTTACTTTTTTCTTATTTTGTGTGTTATGATGTTGTCGTTGTTGTTAGAAATTTATTATGTATATTGATGGTTCCTTAATAAAAAATGGAATGTGATCCCACAATATCTATCAATGGATTTTTAAAATGGTTTTTTCATCCCTATCTAGGGTCTTGAACCGCATATGAAGACATTTTTCGGGAAATAATGTTTCCTATAACAGGTGATGTCCATCAAAATGGCGTGACATTTAGATTAAATCTGACTCTAATAATGTTGTAATAGCTATGATGTCCAGAACATGGATTTTCCCAGGGATTCTTCTACATTGTTGGATTGAATTTATAAATTAGGAAATTGAGTTCAACCTAATTATCTCACATGCGTAAATAATAGTCATCATTGTGGAAAATTCTATATTAAAGAGGGAGGCCCTTGAATAATTCTCAATGTGGGATCTCATTATCACTTGAATTTTTTATTACATTGTTGAATTATTAAATGTTTGATTTTTTCACAGTTGGGTGTGTAAAACAACTTATATCATTTATTATTTTCTCTAGTACTATTCTATATTAATAATGTTTTTTGGAAAACTCGTTCCTAGATCATGGACCTTCCTTGTATGATATGGATTCCACAAGATTTCACAATTATTTATGATCGTAGTAATTTTTTAACTAATCATATGAATTCATATGTTATGTTAATTAGTTTATGTTTTAGGTGTGGAGATTATGATTTCGGGAGAATGTATTCAAGCATTTACAATATTAATGCTCTTACAGTTTCATTCCATAATTTATATCCCTTATTGAGATATTTGTTCTTGTTCTCTTTTTTTTGAAAATACATCATAGTATTTATCGGTGAATAGAACCATGAATTTGATCATGGAAACGTTATGATGATTAAACATAAAAAGATACCTTGTTTTATTTTAAAAGATTCTGTTTTAGGAGATAAATGGATATTGTGGGATGTTTCCACATTTTATTTCTATAGTTCTTTATGTATGAGTTGTGGCCTAAATATCTAGATATATAAACTTGAAAATATCATTAATGGGAAATAAATTCAAATAATTTACATAACTAAAAACTATATAATAATTTCGGTTGGGTACTTATATTTGATGTTATATATATTGTTCCAATATTGAAGACTACTATATTGTTTATACTCATTATTGGGTGGTATTGGAAAAATATTTAGAAAGTTGTTAACGATGTGAATATTATTATATTATTATATTTCTAATATTATAGTTCTTTCATTTAACATATGTTTTGATAGTTGTTCTTTGAAATTAAAATTGTTCTTGTATTGAGGTCAACAAGTCTCATTTGACAATTGTGTGACTTGGAAACATTTAATTTATGAATATTGATGGATATAACTAATATATCC
Organism: Viscum album; assembly: GCA_963277665.1. Taxonomy (NCBI): domain Eukaryota; kingdom Viridiplantae; phylum Streptophyta; class Magnoliopsida; order Santalales; family Viscaceae; genus Viscum; species Viscum album. The sequence continues at coordinate 851,720,682 of OY728143.1, read as the reverse complement.
ATGAAAGTTTATTATTTACAAATATAATGTGACTATTTTAAAAACATTAATTTATAAACACACTATAATCATCAAATAAACTTTAATAAATATATTTATTATGTTTCATGACTATTTTATATAATAATATTGTATATAAAAACAATATATTTTTAAAATGTGTTTTTTAGCAGATAACTTCTTATTTAAAATAAATTTCTTTTAATTGTAAATTCTTTAAAAATTATGTTGAATTTTTTCATTATCTTTCTCTATATATTTGAAATTACTTAATATACCTTCAATTTTTATTTTTAGAATATTTTTAAAACTATCATAATTTACAGTTGTCCTATCATTTTGGTATATATTTGAAAAAATTGTGGTGAGAATATTAAATGAGTTTTTCTACCAAAATTTCTATCAATTTAATCTTCTATTTGGAGTCGTTGTTTTTTAGATATCTATGGTTTTGTAATTTAACAAACATTACCAAAAAAATATAACAGACAACTTTTTTTTAAGAAAACTCAATGTTGAATGTATTTCACGAAAGTATATTAATTTTGGTTTTAAGTAAAAAGGCATAAAAATCTTCTTCAAGATTGGATTTACAAAAATAGTACATTGAATATTCAATAAGATGGGCATTAATTAATATTTCATTAAACATTTCACATTGAAATCCTACTATATAACGTATTTTTGAAATGATTTCAACATCATTTTATTATAAATAATGATAAAATATCCACTTTTAACTCTTTATATATTTAGTTATATTTTTAACCATTTATAAAATGAATAAAAAATATTAAATTTTTTGTTAGTTAGTTTCATAATGAATTTTTCTAAGAGAAAATATTATAATGATACAAAATTTTCAATAAATATTTATAATGGAATAAAAAAATAAAAAAGGTAATATTTAATTTAGATATTTTATTATATGTATATATTAATGATTAACATAATATTATAATAGATTTTATAAATATTATAGGATAAAATATTCTAAAATCAATTCACTCTAAATCATAAAATTTTATAATATGAAATACGAATTTTAATTTTAATTTTTAAATATTATTTAAAATAACTATAAATTTTGTTAATGAACTATTTTTTCTTTGTTTTATTTTAATTAATAAATTTTAGTAAATGATATTAATTGTAATTATATTATATAAATATTTTTATATAAATTATTATCAACCAAATAATTATTCCAATGAAATTATTAAGAATAAAATCTTTTAATACATAATAAATGTCTTCTTTTAAAAATTCATTTTTTACACACTATGAATTTTTATATTCAAATCCAACATATATTAATTTATACCAGTTATAAAATTTGTTTTTTACATGAATAATTGATTTACCCTAGTTAAACTTGTAATTAATAGGAAATAAAAATAGTAAAAGCTAATAATTTAGAATATAAATTTTATATAATTTTTTATAATATAATATAATTCCATATTTAGGTTTAGTTGAAATAATTAAAAAATTAATTTCAATTTGAATAAAAATATATTTTTTGATTCAATATAAAAGTATTATCAAAGGGTAAATGCTTTCCATATTTCCGAAAAATAAATATTTTTAGGGGAATAATGTAAAATATCATTTTATCATATAACTTGAAATTAATGTAATATTTATGATAAACAGGTGAAAAAAATTATCCTTTTAATATTAAAATTGTTTCAAATGTTATTATTTTCTAAATATATTTTTTATGGATTGATATTCATTAAAATAATTTTATATAATTTTCCATGTGTAAAATAAATAATTTTATTATAAATAATTTTTTGTCAATAAATTATATGGTTAAATATAAAATTTCAATCTATATAATATCTAATTTATATATGAAAATTACGCATGTAAAAATTATATTAGAGTTATGTTTTATTATTTTTCAGAATGAGTTTCTTTTTAGATGAATAGTGAAAATATATATTTTCTAATTTCTGATAATTTTATGTAATTATCAAGATATTAAAATTAAATGAAATTATATGAATTATATTTTTGATCCTAAATATATATTTACCAATTCATGTAAATAATTTAAAAAATTACGGTTTAATTTGGAAACCATTATTGGATATTTTGAAATTTAATTAATGTTTTATTTTAATGAAAACTATTTTTGATTGTGTTGTATTAATTGAGTAATTAAGATGTTCCTTTTAGTTATTCTTTACCCTTTGAAGTCACACAACTTTTAATTTTTTTAATAAACCAATAAATTTCATAATGAACAATCATATACCTTATTTCGATGAAAATAATGTTTTTATGATCAAACATTAATTTCCATAAAATCTATTTTTATTATGATTGAGACATTTATGGAATAATTAAAGTTTCACACTTTTTGAAATTATATATATTAATAAAATTTTCATATTTTTAGTTATATATTTCAAAAATATTAATGTGTTATGTTTAGTTTGTAGTATTAAAAATAAATTACCAATGTTAACAGATAGTCCACATTGAAGTGGGTTAAATATAGTACAATGTTTATAATTATGAAACAAAGTTCCAAATTATTATCTCTAATATTTTTTTAACAGTTAATTTTAAAAATCAATTATAATCTATTAAAATTTTTCGTTTTTACCTTTTTAGATTAAAATGAGTCTTTAATTTCAGTTTCAATCCTTGAATATTTACAAGACTGTCACTCTTATTACGTATAAAGAAGCCCTTCCCCCTCACATATCAATAATCATTGACCAAATTAGACCAAAAAATCAATAAAAAATTCCCTTCCTAACACTGTTTATCATTTCCTTGTTGTTATTTTTTTACTTAAAAACTAATCAAACAGGTCATAAAAAGATATCCAATATAGGATTATGACGGAATAAGTAATCATGTATCCCTACTATTTAATGCTTTTATCTTCTTCAAACCCCATTAAATTTATTCTAACAATACTTATATAATTTATTCAGTCCCAAAAATATTTTTAGATTTTATTATCATGATGGAATAAAATTATTTTTCCTATATTCTATCCAATGAAAAATAATTGCAAGGCTTGTATGTATTTGTAGACTGTCACCTCCATCAAGTCACATATTTTAATTTTCAGTAATACTTGTCAATTATTGATATAAACATGTATTTAATTAATATATATAGTATTTTTAACATAACAATGATTCTATAATAATAAATTAATATCTACATATTTTCCATTTTATATTCTCAATATAATTTTTGAATGTTTCATTTTTATTTATTCACCAAAAGACGTGGATATTTTTTAATATTTATATGAGATGATAGAATGTTATTTTTATTTTTCATTCATAATAGTGTTATGATTATAGTTCAAATATCATATATATAATTTTGATGTATTAATAATCAAATTTATATAAAATGATGGATGGGGCCATTATATGACCCTCCAAACTCGAAATTTGGCAAAGGAAAAAAGAGGTGAAGGTTAGTAGGTCACAGTTCTAGAAACACTCTTCACACAGTCGCAATTTTACAAAGGAAAAATGATGTGAAAGTTAGAACCTCACTATCAGGAAACACAATTCACAAACTCAAAATTTGGAAAAGCAAATAAGAGGTGAATTTTAGAACCTCACTGTCTAGAAAAACTGTTCAAAAACTCAAAGTTAGGAAAAGGAAAGAAGAGGTGAAGGTTAGAAGGTCACCATTCTAGAAACACTGTTCACACACTCAAAATTTTTCCAAGGAAAGAAGAGGTGATAGTTTGAACCACACTGTCTAGAAACACTGTTCACAAAATCGTGATTTGGAAAAGGAAATAATTATTGAAGGTTAGATTTTCATCATTATGGAAACACTGTTCACATAATCGAAATTTGGAAAAAGAAAAAAGTGGTGAAGGTTAGAAGGTCACCATTCTGGAAAAATTGTTCACACACTTGACCTTTTTCAAAGGAAAGAAGTGGTGAAGGTTATAAGGTCACCATTTTGGAAAAATTGTTCACGGACTCAAAATTTGGCAAGGAAAGAAGAGGTGATGCTTAGAAAGTCACCGTTCTGGAAACAATGTTGACACACTCAAAATTTGGCAATGGAAAGAAGAGGTGAAGGTTAGAACCTCTATTTCTAGATACACTGTTCACGAACTCAAAGTTCAGCAAAGGATCGAAGAGGTGAAGGTTAGAACCTCACTGTCTCGTAACACTATTCCCAAACTCGAAATTTTGCAATGGAAAGAATAGGTGAAGGTTAGAACCTAACTGTCTAGAAACACTATTAAAAAACTCGAAATTTTGCAAAGGAAAGAAGAGGTGAAGGTTAGAACCACACTTTCCTGAAAAAATGTTCACCAACGTGATATTTGGAAAAGGAAACAAGAGGTGAAGGTTAGAACCTCACTATCGAGAAACACTATTCATAAACTCGAATTTTGGCAAAGGAAAGAAGAGGTGATGGTTAGAACCTCACTGTTTGGAAACGCGGTTCATGAACATGAAATATGGAAAAGGAAATATATGTTGCTGTTAGAACCTCATTGTTCTGGAAACACTGTTCACAGAACTCCAAATTTGGTAAAGGAAAGAGAGGTTACCGATTGAGGATACTGTTAGAGGTTACCGATAGAACTCTTTAACGATGGAACTAGTCATAGAATTTGAAATTTGGAAAAGTGATGGGGACGAGTCACCATGACCCCCAAGATCACCTCAAACAACATATTTTCAAAACGAAGTTGACCGAAGATGTCCAAGCCATTACATCAAGTACCTCTCAAAACATTATCGTCCCCGAAAATTCAAAACCCGCCAAATGTGAAAATGAAACGGGGTCCGAAAAACCACCCATCGAGATACCTATCAAAAGAGAGCAAGCCATAAAAGAAAAAAATGGAATCCATCACATAAACATTAATGGTTTATAACCAAGAAAGATACATCGATACATCATAAAATTTAAACATCAAACAACTCTGGGTACTGAGCATGTATATGTAACTCATGTTCCCAAGTAATCACATCCATGCCACTGTGTCTCCACAAGACACAAACCAATTGTATAGAACGCCCTAGGAACACCTTCTCTTTGTGGTCTTGGATCTCCACAGGTCGCTCCACGATGTTTGCATCATTATCTAAATCGATCTCTCCGCAATCGATGATGTAAGATTCATCATGAAGATAACGACGGAGCTGTGATAAATGGAAAACAGAATGTATACCACTCATATGTGGGGGAAGTTCTACTAGATACGCCACAGCCCCATCATGAGCTAACACCTTGAAAGTCCCAAAAAACCGCGGAGAAAGCGTACTTCCACGACCAAACCTTTGCTTCCAACGATGGGGAGTCACCTTCAGAAACACATGATCCCCAAAATTAAACTCCAAGGGTATCCACCTTTGATAAATATATTATTTATAATGATCTTTAGCTGTCTACATCCTCTCATGAATCACCTGAGCCATCTCTGTTGTATTCTTCACTAGTACCCGTCTGAGAATTGCTCACTCTCCGACCCCAGTCTAGCACGATGAAGAATGGAAATTCTGGCCATACAAGTCTTCAAACAGAACCATACCGATGGTGGAGTGAAAAATACTGTTGTATGAGAACTCCACCAAGGGTAAGTGTTTCATCCACGAATCACCAAAATCAAAAACCCAAGAGCGTAACATGTCTTCAACTGTTTGGATGGTTCCCTCTATCTGACCATCTATTTGAGGATGAAAAGTAGTGATAAAGCATATTTGAGAACCAAAAGAATATTGGAGACCTCTCTACACCCAGGACGTAAAATGAGGATCTCGATCAGAAATGATCGCCCTAGGGACTCCATGAAGTCTCAAAAACTCCTCTAGATACTGCCTCGATAAAACTTCCACTGAGCTCGACTCCTTGATCGCTATGATGTGTGTCGATTTTTTAAATGATCCACTGCCCACAAATAGCATCATATTCTCCCAAAGATTGAGGTAAACTAGAAACAATGTCCTTTTAGATGTCCTCCCACTTCCACTGAGGAATCATTAATGGCTGCAAAAGATCACCAGGAACACGGTGTTCAGCTATCACCTTCAGGAAAACTAAACATCGAGACACAAACTCCACAACCGCACGCTTCAGCCCAGGCCACCAAAACATACTTCTCAAGGATCGGTAAATAATGGTCACGCCAGTATGTACTATTAAAGGCGTACTATGGAACTCTTTGAGAACCGTTTCACGCATCGTCAAGGGAAAAAAATCCTTCCATGATATAACACCCATTTTTCTTCATCCTCTGACCGACCATCAGGGGACTAAACACAAACAACTCGGTCTTTCCAGACCTCCACCTCTAGATCGCCCAACTGGGACTCTCCACCATCTGCATCAGAGATGACTGTACCATCATCTGAAAAAGACAGCCTCTAACCCAACTTCTCCCATATCATGATGTAATTATAGAGACCCATAATTGACTTGGATAGACATTACATTAGTTTTGAGGTATACATAATACATAACAAAAACAAACACCCAAGGAAAATAATAGTTTAGTGTCTTTGGAAACTCGTAACATAATCTTCTAATCATGGTGAAAGATCATCATGTTCTCCCATAAATATCTTCCACTTTTTTTTTCTTACATAAAACCATTCCATATGTCCTGGGGAAAAGAAAACATAAAAACAGTGGGCTCAAATTCTCAGTAAGAGTAAACATATAGAACATAAATCAATCCATAATCTTCTGAATGCAAAAACATGAACATTAAATCTAAACTTCAAAATGATTAGCAATGACATAAAACATGGAAGCACGTAAGACATATATCATAGAGGAAAATAAATCATGATAAAATTTCATGGGAAGAAAACTTGTTATTGTTTCAAAATAGTAAGAACATGATATGATTTCCATAGAATCCAAGGAATTGCTGTGAAGACCATCATAGTGGACAATGTCCATTACTGAATCGGGTTTACATGTTCTTCCAGCCCTATATTACCGAACAAGATTCACTTAAAGTTCAAGCCATATTTATCTTATGAGATATATATCTTTACCCAATGCATTGGAGGGATATATAGGTCCCACCCATCTCATAATGAAATCAATCTTACTTGTGCCACAAAATAATCATAAATCATTCATCATAAACCAATGAATAAATTGGTTTTCATAAACACCATCCCATCAAAACATAATCCATATAAAAACATTGGATATCATTTCATCATAAGAATAATCAAACCATGTAAATAATAGAGACAGTATTATTGAAACATAATCATACTAAATAATTTCATCTTAGATAGAAAATATTTTTGACAAAACAGTTGTATTGAATTCGTGGGGAAAATATCCTTTTTCATCAAAATCATTTTATTTTCAAAAAATTCCACTTAATTTTAAAATAAAATGATTTTTGTGGAAAATAATAAAGAAATATTGTAGAGGAATATTCATGAAAATTAGGCGTAATCAATTCGTAAAAATTCATTCATGCCATATTTTTTAAAAAAACATTATCCTCATACTTTTTCCGAAAAAGTCAAAAAGTTCCTTGTATGGAAAACAAAAGAAAGATTCCTTCCATAACAAAATGTAAAATTAAATGATGTGTTATCATGAAATTATACATAAAAGGAATAATATTAAACAATTTTTAAAACACATTTATATGGACATGGATGAAAAATATTACACTAGTAAATACTTACGAATAAACAATCTCGGATAAGAACGAGATTGGAAGAATTATCCCTTACCTTATGTCCAATTTTTTTTGTACGTGTCCATGACTCATGTATATTGGGATTAATCATATTATTAACTTATAACATAACCATAGTAATATTTATGAAATCATATATGATTCACTTATGACTTTATATTAGTCGTTCTTTTGTAAATTCTCTGTCAAAACAGCGTTATGGGTAAATTCGTTTCATTTGTCGTAAGTGTTTTGACTTGTTGTTCTTGATATTATTAATTATAACCTGATTTAAATTATTCTAGAATGTAAAAAAAGATTTATATATAATATAGACTCATCATATAAATATATATGATAACTCGATAAATTGAATTAAATACACCGTTCATGGAGATGGTAGGCCGTACGTACGCATGAACATTGTTTTGGTTTCCTTATTGAATTGAATTGATTTAAGTAAATTAAACATAAAAATACATAAATCCAGTGTTATTATTTTGTAATATATTTCATTATTAATTATTATATATACTTTATAATCATACTTGAATGGTTAGTCATGGAAAATGAATCTCATCGTGTTTGTGGAGACGGTAGTCAATATATACGCATGAGCGACAATATCATTCTTTTGATATTAAAATCATATTATATTGGATTATTTATCATATATAAAGAATCATTATAATGTTATATTTATTAATTATATCATTTATACTAATTTTTAAACCTATACAACTGATTAAATGGTTGAATAACAAACTACACCATGACGTGGTGATGGTAATCCATATGTATGTAGGTGTGGTGACTTTTTCATTCATAGGATTGTTAATCTAACTAATATGGTTGTACAATTTTTATAATTACATGAACTTATATAGGAGATAACATAGTTATTATATTATAATGGAAACAATATAGAAGGAGGATGTGGAAGGAGAAAGGAAATTGAAATAGGTGGTGGGATATTTACCTCATCTTCGGGTTCTTTCTTTTTATTTGATCAAAATGGATCCATAAGATTGATTTCTGACTAAAGAAAGGCCTCCAAAATGTACGGAGGATATTTTGGGTGTTATTTTTGTAGGTTTTGGCCAAGACAAATGGTTTGGAGGTGTGAATTAGAGAGAAGGGTGTGTGCCCTTTTATTAGAGGGGTGAGGGGCACCTTAGGATGAAATTAAAATATTATTTTATAATAAATTAATATTTAGATAATAATGGCTCTAAATTGACTTATTCTGAGGAAAGGGTGTGTATGGGTCTAAAAACTCTCAACCAATATGTTTTAGACAAGTTTATGTTACCATTTTGAACTTATAATTTAAGTTTAACTCTATGTTAAATAATTTAACTTTTACTGTTTCTTCTTGTATTCTTACACTATGTGGTTATTAAACATACTACAAACTACCAATCAATCACTAATTGGTTAATTAATGTCATAGATATTATTTTATAAGTCTTTTGGCCTAACCTAAAATTTTTAGGACCATTATATCATTTAATTATATAATATTAGTTTTAAAAACTCTTTTATGTCAATTTTGACACTATTTTGTATTTTGTTTTTTATAAATTTATAACTGCATTATTAACTCAAATAAAATTCATCTAACCAACCCTAATATGTTATAATAACCTATAAAATTATTTTAATTCATTAAAAGTCTCAAATTGACTTTATTTGGGTTTTTATTATATCCATTATGTTAATATTTCATTAGTAAGGTAATTACTGCATCATCATTGTGTCATAGATAAAATAAATTATTTAATGTCTAACAAATATAAATAAAAAACCATTATTTAGGAAATATATTAATCATGATAATTAATATTTATATTAGAATTTATCTTATATGTATCCAATATTAAAAATGTTTTAGTTATTAAACTTTGATTTTAACTATATTAACTGTTCTTTAAATAAAATAATAATAAATGTCCTAATCTAATCCATGTGGACCAAAAGGGTAATATTTTATTTTTAAGGTTGTTTATGGTTGAATTAAACTTATCCAATAGAATTAGGACATGTGTTTGGGTAATAATAATATCATTTTTACCCTTAATTACCCTATTTACTTTTAACTGTGGTAAATAATAGTTAGAAGTTACTATTCACCAAAAATTATTTTCATCACATTGAAACACATTTTATTTACTAATATAAACCATGTCTCTAGGATTTTATAAATTCAACTCACATAAGTGGTAAAATTATGTTTTATGCAAATTTTCAAATGCTCCTTGGATGTGCGTAAAAGACGGTAAAAAGTTCAATAAATTTTTTATATATCTAAAATTATTATAAAATGTCTCTAATGAATTACATTGAACTTATAAAGGAATTATATATATTTTTGACCTAAAATAAATTTAAATAATATAAATTATTATTTAAATAAAATGTCGGTTTTAACCAATAACTTATAGTTTTCACTATTCATCAGAAATTTAAAGTTTTCAACAAAATAAAAAAAATTACCCTAGGGTAATTTTGATATTCTGAATTCAAAAATGAAGACTATATTGAATGATAAAATTTATAAAATTTCAAAAAGTGGGTACTACTAACCATAATGGATATTTTATATAATATTTAAATAACATATCATTGTTTAATGAAACTCGGTATTGCATACAATGCAAGCTATCGAGGAACATAGATCTAGCGTGTAACACAAGCCAAGAATAGTGTTGCATATACTTCAAGATAATATGACGTTTCGTATTGCGTGAGATAATCTTGGTGTAGCGTAATACATAAAAGAAATTAATAATATTTCTCATAAAATCTCTGGGTGATAAATTCTACCCCCCTTAAACTGAATTTCACCCTCAAAATTCATCGGGGTTATAAATGGTTTACTACTTGAATGATTCATTAATAGAAACCCACATCATAAAAAGGAATACTATAAAATAATTTTAAATACTAATGTATGAAATGTAACTATTACCAAACTTAACTCATCACTGTGATTCCACATAGAAGAACATAGGTGAAAAAAATGAATTTGGAAGATAAATATAACAGTCAATTTCTGAGGGAGTGTGGTAGAGAACATGGCTATGAAAAAGACAATGATCACAAATCTATAAATTTGTGATGATATAAGGTACCATCTAGGACAAAGTTTTTGGTTTTCAATATCATTTCCCTAGTGTTGAATAAAAATTGGAATTAGGAGAAGTACTTAATTGATTTTGGTACAATCTCACCGTTGGTCATAACTTGAAAATTTTCCATTAAATATCTTAATGAAATAAAGTTGAATTTGTCATTCGTGAAGTGTTATCAGATCATGCGATAGAATGATAGGTCATTCCATCGGTATCAAACAAAAGGTTAGCAACAGTTATTAAATATACATAAGTCCATATTTGGTGAGATTAATCGCATATGGTTCCTAAAATGGACTTATACTTCATCTATCATATCACATAATAAAATAAAAATAATTTCTACTAACCAGGGTCTTCCTGTCAGCCAGTAGTAGGCGATAAAGGCATGTCACACTTCAGTTGTGGGTTCTATTCCTGCATCCTTGTCTGAGACGACGAGTTGTTTCCCATCCTATGGGTTGTCCTTTTTCTAAAACTATACTATTATAACATTTCTGAAATAAAATAAAAAATTTATAGTCTTAATCAATACTATTTGATGTCTTAATTAATACATTCAAACATTTTGGCTTATCGAAAATACTTCTGTCTGATTACTAGAAATTTCTTCTACCGAGCATGTGAATTCCTTCATTTTCCCCCATATATCATAGGATATATCTGGTTTTTGGTCCCATTCCAAACATGTGAATACCATAATAATTTATTCTCATGAAAAATGAATACCAATTTAACTTAAGTGAAAACATGATTGCTCTCAAAAGTTAACTCTTTCCTCATACCAAAATTCCAAAATTTCAGTATACTCAAACCATGATATCACTTTGTCCTTATATCATTCATGAGATCATTAATACAATAAAATATATTATTTTCTCATTATCCCTTCATTATACGCATATCATCTTCATTCCAAAAATATTTCAATCAATTTTCATGGTTACTGGTATTGTATTCTTATGGATAACCATAATGGACCAATACATAGATATTCAAATATACCATAAAATTTCCTCAACAACATAATTCAGGAATACAAATACATAAACACTTCAATACATCCTCTTCAATGTTGTTCATGGAATAAGTCTTTCCATGAATTATAAGTAACCTCTTAGGCCAGGGCATTGTGTTAGGTAATTCCCATGTTCTGCATTGATAAGACATTTAACTCCATAACAGTTTGTCACTCTATGACCCTTTTCTCAACACATATAATATATTCCCATCCAATTGAGGTATTCCTCAAGGTTCTTCTTACCTTCTTCTTGATATATAGAAAGCTTCATCGTCCTTTTTCTATGTTCCTTACCATGAGAACATGCATAAAAGTCAATCTTCCTATGATTTGATGACTTAAGAATACAACTAAAGTTCACCTTGTTAATCATATATCATGATGACTGGGTTGTAATAATCATAATAACTTTAATTCTAGGCATTACACAATTCTGTTGATCATAGTCTCTAATTTTTCCATTAGAATCAATGTTAACCTAATTCCTTCTCCTTACCACAATTGACTAAAACCAGAAACCATAATGTAAGAAACAGTTAAAATAACAAGGAACCACATAATCATAAAAAGACACTTATGTGATATAGGAGATGTCTAACATATCACAAATTCATTAATTGATGACACCTTAGGTTTAACCTAGGTTATTACTGATCGTCATCATAATTCTAGGACTGTAACTTATTTTTATACTAAGCCTTAGAGACATACCTTGCCATACCTAAGAAATATATCTTGGGATCTCAATAAAGTTTTCACATCATGGTTTCCAAAGGTTAACTAAACCTTTCCTCTGATACCAACTGTAGAGACCCATACTTGACATCCATGGACATTACATTAATTTTCTAGAATACTTAATACATAACAAAAACAAACACCCAAGGACCGTAATAATTTAGTGTCTTTGGAAACTCGGAACATAATCTTCTAATCAAGGTGAAAGATCTTCAACATATCCCATAAAGATCTTCCACTTTTCTTTCTTACCTAATACATTTCCTTATGTCCTGGGGAAAATGAAACTTAAAAAGGGTGAGCTCAAATGATCAGTAAGGGTAAACATAGAGAACATAAAACAATCAATAAACATTTGAATGCAAATAATTGGACATAAAATCTAAACATCAAAATCTTAAGAAATGACATAAAACATGGATGTACGTAAGGCATATATCATTGAGGAACATAAATCATGATAAAATTCAATGGGAATAAAACAATTAATTGTGGAAAAAAATTAATCACATGATATTATTTCCTTAGTAGCAAAGGGATTGCTGCCAAGACCATCATAGTGGAAAAAGTCCACAACTGAATTGGGTTTACTTGTCATTCCAGCACTGTATTAATGAACTGGATTCATATTCCATTCCAGTCTTGTTTATCTCATGAGATATTGATCTTTACCCAATGAATTGGAGGGAGTTATATTTCCCTCTCATCTAATAATGAAATCATTATCACTTGTTCCACAAAATATACATAAATCATTCATCATAACCGAATGAATAAAATGTGTTTCATAAAAATCATCCCATCATAATGTAATCCATATAAAACAATTGGATATAATTTCATCATAAGATGAATCAAACCATGTAAATAATATAGATATTATACTTGAAACATAATCATACTAAATAATGTCATCTTATATGGAAAATTGTTTTGACAGAACACATGAAATGAATTCTTGAGGAAAATATCCTTTCTTCTTCAAAATCATTTTCTTTTCACCAAATTCCATTAAATTTTTAAAGAAAATGATTTTTGTTGAAAATAATCATGAAATATTGTAGAGTAATATTCATGAAAATTATGCATTATGAAACCAGATAAATTTTTTCAAGTCATATAAGTTAAAAAACATTCTCCTCGTACTTTTGCTGGAAAAGTCAAAAGGTTCCTCGTATGTAAAATAAAAGAAAGATTCCTTCCATAAAACAATGTAAAATTTAATGATGGGTTGAAATAACATTAAACATACAAGGAATAATATTAAAAACTTTATAAAAAACATTTTTATGGACATTGATTAATAATATAACCCTAGTAAATACTTACGAATAAACAATCTCTGATAAGAAAGAGATTGGATCAATTATCCCTTACCTTATGTCCAATTTCTTCCATATCTGTCTGAGACACATGTATAGTGGGTATAAACATATTATTAACTTGTAACATAACCATAAAAATATTTATGATATCATATATTATTCACTTATGACTTTATATTACTCTTTATTTTATAAATTCCATGTTAAAGAAGTGTTTTGGGTAAAATCAGATCATTTATCATACCTATTTCGACATGTTGTTATTGATATTAATACATATATCCTGATTAAATTAATTCCATAATGTCAATCATTATTTATATATAATATATATTTAGAATATAAATATATATGATAGATTGATAAATGGAGTGAAATACACCATTCATGTAGATGGTAGGCCATATGTACGCATGAACACTGTTTTCATTTCCTTATTGAAATGAATGGAATTAAGTAACTAAAACATATATCTACATTAATCCAGTATCATTATTATGTTATATCATTCATTATTATTTATTATATATACTTTATAATCATACTTGAATGGTTAATCATGGAAAATTAATCTCATCACGTTCGTGGAGACTGTAGTATGTACGTACGCACGAGAGACAATATCATTCTTTTGATACTAAAATCTATATAATATAATGGTATATCATATATACTGAATCATAATAATGTTATATTTATTATTTATATCATTTATAATCATTATTATACCCAGCTAAATGATGAAATGATTGAATAACAAACTACACCACGACGTGGAGGCGGTATGTCGTACGCACGCATGTGTAGTGACATTTTCATTCATATGATAGATAAAATAACTAATATGGTTGTAAAATTAATATAATAAAATCATAGTATTTATAAGATACTGGATTTTTTATTTTATAATTGAAACAACAAAGAAGGTGGAAGTGGAATAAGAAAGTAACTTTAATTAGGTGGTGAAATATTTACCTCTTATTCGGTTTCATCCTTTTTATTTGATCAAAAGGGATCCTTAGGATTCCTTTATGAATAAATAAAGGCCTCTAGGATGAAGGGAGGAAAATTTAGAGGGTATTTTGGAAGGTTTTCGCCAAGCCAAATTGATTTGGAGGTGTGAATTACAGAGAAGGGGGGTTCCTTTTTAAAAGAGGGGTGAGGGGAACCCTAGGAAAAACATAAAAGATTATTTTATTATAAAATAAATTTCTGTTAATAATGGCTAAAAAGGGAATTATTTTGAGGATAGGGTGGGTATGGGTAGAAATAATCTCAACCAATAGGTTTTAGGCAAGTTTGGGTTACCATTTAAACCTTATAATTTTAGTTTTACTCTAAGTTAAATAATTTAACATTTTACCCTATCTTCTTGTTTTCTTACACTATATGGTTAATAAACATACTATAAACTGCCAATAGAACCCCAATTAGACCATTCATGTCATATATATTATTATATAAGTCTGTTGGCCAATCCTTAGATTTCTAGGACAATTATATCAATTAATAATATATTTTTTGTTTTAAAAACTGATTTATGACAATATTGACACTATTTTGTATTTTGTTTTTCCTAAATTTATAACAGCATTATTACTTAGAATAAAATTAATCTAACCAATCATAATATGTTATAGTAACCCTTGAAATTAGATTAATTCATAAAAAGTCTAAAATTACATTTATTTTGGTTTTTATAATATCAATTATGTTAATATTTCATTAATAAGGTAATTATTGCATCATCATTATGTCATAAATAAATTAAAATATTTAATGTCAAAAGAATAAAAATAAAAATCCATTATGTGGGAAAAATATTTCTCTTTCTAATTAATATTTATAGTCTAATTAATCATATATGTGACCCTATGTTAAATTTTTTTTTATTTTTTAAACTTTGATTTTAACTATTTTAACTCTTCATTAAATAAAATAATAATAAATGCCCTAATCTAATCCATGTGGACCTGAAGGGTAATATTTTATTTCTATGGTTGTTTTTTGGTCAAATTAAACTTATCTAATAGAATTATTTCATGTGTTAAGTTAATAATAATATCATTTTTACCCTTAATTACCATATTTACTTTTAACCGTGGTAAATAAATGTTAAATGTTATTATTCAAAAAAATATTTTCATCTCATTAAACTAAATTTTACTTATTGATATCAGCTGTGTCTCTATAATTTTTGAAATTCAAATCACAGAAGCGGTAAAATTATGTTTTATGTAAATTTGAAAATTCTCCTATGAGGTGGGTAAAAGAGGGTAAAAAGTTCAACAAAATTTTATATATCTAAAATTATTATAAAATGTCGCCAATGAATTAAATTGAACATATATAGGTATTATTTATCTATTTTGACCTAAAAGAATTTTAAATAAAATAAATTATTATTTTAATAAAAGATGGTTTTAACCAATAAATAAGTGTTTCACTATTCATCAAAAATAGAACGTTTTCAGAAAAATACCAAAAGTACACCCTAGGAAAAATTTGATATTCCAAATCAAAAAATAAAGTCCATTTTGAATGATAAAATTTATAAAATTTCGAAAAGTGGGTATTACTATTCATAACAGCTACTTTACATAATACTTTAATAACATATCGTTATTCAGTGATCCTCGGTACTGCTTACAACACAAGCTATTGAGGAAGGTTGCTCTAGTGTGTAACGCAACACAATAATTGTGTAGCATATACTACTAGATAATATGGTTTTTTGTATAGTGCAAGATAATCATGGTGTACCGTGAAACATCAAAAACAATTAACAATAATTCTCATAAAATCTCGGGGTGTTACACTAATGCTGATAGTTCGTCCATTAATCTCCATGAATAACCAGATTCACGCACAACATGACTACATGACTTTTGGCTCAGTGCATCTGATACAACATTCCCTTTTCCAAGTGTATATGATAATTCGATGTTTTATTCCAGTAAGAACTCCATCCTCCGATGTTATCGTAAGTTTAGGTCACGCTGGGGGAAAACATACCTCAATGTTTTAGGATCAGTGAAAAACATAAAGCGCTCACCCATTAGGTAATGTCTCCACAACTTTAGAGAAAACACCACGGCTTCCAAGTCAAGATCGTGGGTGGAATAATTGTGTTCATGGGGACATAACTTCTGAGACCCATAAGAAACAACTAACCTCTACTGAATGAGAACCCAACCTAACCCCAGATGTGAAGCATCACAGAAAATAACTGAACTCCCTCGGGTGGATGAAAATGGCCTAGAGCACTTACAAACTTCTCCTTAGAGACTCAAAAGCTACCTGACACTGATCAGTCCATATGAATTCCTAATCGTTCCTGGTCAAAGCTCTCAGAGGAGTAACAACTTATGATAAATTGTCGACGGACCTCCTGTAGTATCCTTAGATACCAAGGAAACATCGCACCTCGGAAACTATCTTAGGGGATTCCCAAGACACAACTAATTCTATATTCTAGGGATCCACAGCTACTCCATGTTGAGACACAACATGCCCCATGAAACGGACTTCATGATCTCAAAAATCACACACAGAAAACTTCCCAAACAGCATATATCAAAAAATAACTCCCAAAACGGCTTGTAGATGCTCTGCATGATCCTCTTCGGATGTGGATTACACAAGGATGTCGTTGATGAATATTATCATGAAATTTTCCAAGAACTCATAGAACACATCATTCACCAATACCATGAATAAAACTAGAGAATTCCTCATGCCAGATTGCATTACAATGAACTCAGAATGCCTATGATGACAATAGAAAGCAGTCTTAGGGATATCCTCATCCTTCACATGCATCTGATGATATCCTGACCGCAAGTCGATCATTGAAAACCAACATGCACCCTTCAGTTGATCGAATAAATCATCAGTCCATGTATGAGGATATTGATTATTTGTTGTCACTTTGTTTAAGAGATGATAATCGGCACACAACTGCAATATGTCATCGGCCTTCTTCACGAACAATAATAGTGCACCCCATGGTGACAAACTAGGCCGAACAAAACCACACTATAATAGACCATCAAGCTGTATACGTAGCTATCGTAACTCAGAAGGGGACATCCTATATGGAGACATAGATATAGGAGACGCTCCTGGGTGTAGATTGTTCCCAAACTCGATCTCTCGTCGAGGGTGTAATGCTACAACCTCTTCTAGAAACATATTATGGTACTCCTCTAGGACCCTAGGAAACGCCAACTGATGAACCTATGAAGAACTCAACATCATCTCAAACATCATGGATGATAATAATGGAACGCGCCTATGACCCGTCCAAGGGTATCGCTCACCAAGAAACACCACTTGCTCATATCTGCACCAATGAAAACGACCTTCCTCCTGAAGAAATCCATGATATCTTGCACCGAATACAACTAATCCATGCCAAGGATGACACCAAATGGTTGTATTTTGAAACATAAGAAACCTCCCCAAGATCGGTGTTTCCCCAACACTATCTCACAGTCTCTACATACTTCAAACAAGGCCGCTCAACCTCCAAGTGGAATACTCAACGCCAAGGGCATTGGAATCCTCTCTACCTAAAGTCCCAATGCATGGAAAAAGGTGGGTGATATGAAGGAGTATGTGGATCCTGAATCAAACAAGGCATACACCAAGCGAGGAAACAAGTAATGTGTGCCATTAACGATGTCTGGCTCTCCTGGAGTTGGAAACACTAGAGCTTGAAGCTGACCAAGACCTCCTCCATGACCTCTATGTCCCTGATGAAGACCACCACCATGTTCGTGCTCTGCTATATGAAGACATGGAGCATCATGGGGATTTCCTCTGCCTACATCATCTACACTAATCTAATCTAAAGATATGGAAACAGGTAGTTGTTGCCTCTGCTATAACTGCCTCTACGGAGGAACTTATAACATAGCGCCTGGTGCAAGATGACTACTCTAAAAGTTTGGTGAATCCCATTACTGATGGCCACCACCTTCATAAGACAAACAAGCACTTTATCCCTTGGAATTGTCCTGAGAGTTGCTTCCTATTAATAAATGAGATGTGAAGGGTTGGGACCTACCCACAGCTGAACACAATCCCTTATACCCTGAAAAAAAGGAACCCCGGACCACAGCTCTGCTTCATCAAGAATCATCTCGATTCGCCTCTCGTAATGATCCAGTCCTGGCCAAAGTCCTCTCAACAACCATTGCCCTTGAGAGTACCTCAAGATATGTTTTCACCATAAATGGGGTTATGTGGTGTGTGATCACTAGATGCATAGCTTCCATCAAATGTCTCTCCCTGGCCTCCTCATCTGGCAACAGGTTCGAAGAATATTTTAAAAGCTTCCCAAAACGGATTCCAAACTCTCGAACACTGCATCTCCCCTGTCGAAGGGTATGAAGCTCCTAGCGACTGGACACATTCATAGTTGAAGAAAGAAACATGACTCTAAACATGTCTCGGAACTCCTCCCATGAGATCGCTAACTCCTCGCGATCCCTAAGGAACAAAAACCACTACTGCCTCGCTGCTCCACATATCATTGTCGCAACAAAGGACACCCTAGTGCTCGTTCTGAGCTTTAATTGAACTAAAGCTGATCTTTACCTCCACTAAATAGTCTTCCAGAACTGTATCTGAAATGGAGCCCTCATTATTCAGAAGATTATATCCCTAAAACACTCGGAGTGTCTTCCACCAAGTGTTGTCGTCATCAGCCTCTACCCTGCGGTGATATGCTGGAACAGCCTGATGGACATTATCTGCGCAAACCTGATGAGGACGTCGACTTTGAGCCATACCTATAAAATAAAAAACTGTTAGAGCTCCTAAATTGGGAATATGGAAGACTCAACATTAATTAAATAATTATTTTACTTTTTTCATTTGAGGTTAATCTATCCCAAGGTCCGCCCATTCTAACACAAGAAGAGAGAAGAAAGATGCATGATCCTTTCCTATGTCTCTACCATGCAACTAGTATAACCTTTTTTAGTATACATTCTAAACATAATGGTCCATACATCAGATCATAGGGGGACCTTAATTCCAATGTCTTATCCTTTATCTAGTGTTTACCTCACTTGATAAACATGAATGACACTGTTGTCATACCAACCCATGCAACCTCACCTGTGCCTAACTCTAAACTCCATCTTATCCCTCAACCAGACCTCTAATACCACTCTGTCATGACCCCCTCCCCACAAATTGTACCCCTCATGGGCCGACAATGTGAGATGGGAGATAATGACCCTGATTCAAACCTCCAGTAGGCCCCAGGTTGGCGACTAGCACCGAGGTTATAGTAACACACAAATGAGAGGCATTACCCTCTAAGAGAACACATGCGGAAGAGAGAGATAAGATAGACACAAACCAATTCAAACTCAGAACTGAAATATAAATGAATCCCATGTTCACATATGTAATGTCATGCAAAATTACCACAAATGGAAGGGAAATACTACAATTTCCCAATAGAAAGTAAAAAACAACAATAACCACCAGCCCAAACTGCTCCGGTAACCCCAAGCTAGTAGAAACCAGCTTGATCTCCAACCCACTCCAAGTGACCTGAAAAATAGTTTATATATACATAGGGAGAGTATAACATTATACTCTGTAGGATCCTCCTAGAAGCCTCTCGTGCAAATGTAAATAAAGCATGCTGAAGCACAGTAAAAAAAAGTGGAACTAACTCAACACCTATACAGGTATACTAAGTTCCCAACCTCACCATGGATACTCTCACCAAGTAACTCATACAATAATATATCATATAATAAAGAATATCAAGGGTACACCACCACTACATCCCCACTAATTTGCTGCTTTTCCCTAACGTCGCAAAACATGAGCATCTCTCTCCAAAAAAGTCTTGCCATCAGACACCTGGAAGAAGAACCAAAACATACACCTCATGAAACAGAACCACCACATCCACACACTAAAGTAACCTGGTAGTTTCTGGGAGCCACCACATCTCTCATAATGTGTATCATACGTCGATTACTATACCTCAATCCATTACAGCCTATACACCGAGTAAATATACTCAAGACATCACAACATATACATGTTACACCTATAGTTTCCCATAGAAAAATATATCCAGAATATATGTGTGTGAATAACCACAAGGCATTTCAGCCCTCTACACACATATATGGGGAAAACTAACCAATGTGCCTAAAAGCACAAGTAAGTACCATGAGATGTGAGCAGGGCCAATGGGGGTTTCCAGACATCTATCCTCTGACTGGAATGTTGGGGAAAACACCCCCTAGGGATTAGATTCCCTGAGGTGTCAGTTTTCCTTAATAACTGGGTGGAGTAGTATATAGAAACAGAAAAAGTATAGGATATATAATAACTCACAACCACGCTATGGGCATAACCTAGTCGTTGACAAAACTACATCTAAAACCCCTCAGATCTAGGTTGCTACTTCTAAGACTAGGTATCATATTCGCACAAGACCATTTAAAGAGATTTATTAGATTACTTAATTCCCTATTAAACATTTTTAATTTACGGTAATTAATTATTTAAATATTAATTAACCATGAATAATTCCAAATTAAATTTTATTAGCATCACACTCAGAGTCCACCGTTCCTTCAAAATTACAACCTCATCATTATGTTCCAGCAACTCCATACTCATGGGTTAATACCATTTATTCAATTACACATTATAGAATTACTATACCACATTTTAAGGCATTCTAGAAAAACATTATATTCTACTAAACAGAAGGGGATCAACACGGTGAGTAGATTTACTACTCGTCGAGTCTTTGCTGCTAATAGCAAGAGCATATACCCATCCTTCCTTGAGAAGCTATACACGGAAAGCACATGGAATACCACATGCATATTTCTCTCTTTTTTATGAAGGATAAGTAAGACCAGCAACTGTGAGATGTGTGGGAAAGTAAAGTAGATAAGCAACCAAAAGAAACAGCAAGCATCCAACAAACACATTCGTCCCATTCCATCATCCTTATTGTCCTCCCCAACACCCACATGCATAAATAGATTCATCTCACCATTGTAGGCATCATCTGCAACCATAACCAAAATCCTTCATGCCCACACATATCACAACGACCATCTAGGATCACATCATAGTACAAGCAGTTGGAAAACAAAAATCACATCAATTGGGATCTTGTCCCTTTAACAAACAAGAGGGTAACTCATAAACCTTTAAGAAATTATCAAACAATAAGTTCATAAATCCATCTTGAATTAAAATATTTATTATTCATAGGATCAAAATTCGTGAAACCTAATCAGTAAGCTATCACAAATGATTGAACATGCTCACAACACCAATTTGATTAAAATCAATATACAACAATAACCAGATTGTTTTACATGTGTCTTTATCTTTAGCCAAACAATTGTTAGATAATCCCAAATTGCATTATTTACCTATTTCTATAATGAATGATCAACTATTCAAAGCAAGGATAGATATCACACTATCTAGAAAAAGAAGATGCAATAAAATATGATCGATATCAATTTTTTTATCAGGTTAAAATATTTATTATGTCAATTCCATTTTCATCCAGTGTGTTAAACATGCTAAATATAAATTTTCACATAAAATAAAATAGTAGCAATGAATCCCCAACCTAAAATAGTTCCTCATGTTCTTTATCCACACAATAGGTCTTGATACTCCTCTCTCGAAACTGCTTCCACCGAGGATTACACCGTACGACGACACTAACCAAACCCCAAGAAAACTCATTTAGAATCATGGATATTACAGGAAATAAAATGGAAATGTGAAATAAGAGAATATCATCCCTATAGGAATGACAGTAAAACATATCTTATATCAAAGATTAATCGATATAGCTTGGTTGCATCAAAATAGAGCAGAACCAATCTGAGGAGTAATGTTTGATTGTGCAACTCCAATGGGAAGGATTGAATGGTTATATAATCTCATAGTAGAGAACATAGTGGAAGAACAAGGGAGGAATATATCTTGTCCATTTTGAAGATTTAATGGGGCGATGAATTAGGATACAGTTAATTCCCCATTAAATGAAGATCACAATAACCCACACGTTTTGACCAAGTAAAAACATCTTGGGCCTGAGGAACAATTAATATACTATTTATGGCCTTTGAATCATCCTTAGCAGTCCTTAAAATAGGGCATTAAATTCATTATACATCAAAGGAAAATTCTAAAGGGGTGAACCATGTGGGAAGCTGAAAAAACTATTCAAGAACTCAAAATTTGACAAAGGAAATAAGAGGTGAAGGTTATAAGGTCACCATTCTGGAAACACTATTCATGACATGAAATTTGGCAAAGGATATATGAGGTGAGGGTTAGAAGCACACTGTCTGGAAGCACTATTCACGAACTCGATATTTGGCAAAGGAAATAATAGGTGAAGGTTAGAAGATCACTGTTCTAGAAACTCTATTCACAACTTGAAATTTGGAAAAGGAATGAAGAGGTGAAGGATAGAACCTCAATGTATGGAAAGACTCTTCCCAAACACGATATTTGGAAAAGGAATGAAGAGGTGAAGGATAAAACCTCAATGTCTGGAAACAATGTTAAAAAACATGAAATTTGGTCAAGGAAAGAAGGGGTAAAGGTTATAAGGTCACCGTTCTGGAAAGACTGTTCACACACTCGACATATGGAAAAGGAATGAATAGGTGAAGGTTAGAACCTCACTATCTAGAAACACTGTTCACAAACTCAAAATTTAGGAAAGAAGAGGTTAAGGTTAGAACCACAATGTCTGGAAACACTATTTACAAACTCAAAATTTTCTAAGGAATATAGAGGTGAAGGATAGAAGTTCACCATTATGGAAACACTATCCACAAACTCAATATTTGTCAAAGGAAAGAAGAGGTGACGGTTAGAACCAAACTGTTTGGAAACACTATTCAAAAACTCGAAATTTGTCATAGGAAATAAGAGGTGAAGGAAAGAAGGTCACCATTCTAGAAACACTATTCAGACACTTGAAATTTGGAAAATGAAAGAAGAGGTGAATGTTAGAAGGTCACCGTTATGGAAACACTATTCACCCACTCAAAATTTGGAAATGGAAAGAATAGGTGAAGGTTAGAAGGTCACCATTCTAGAAACACTGTTCACACACTAAAAATTTGGCAAAGGAAAGAAGAGGTGCATGTTAGAAGTTCATCGTTCTAGAAACATTGTTCACACACTCGAAATTTGGAAAAGGAAAGAAGAGGTGAATGTTAGAACCTCGCTGTCTGGAAACACTATTCAAAAACTCAAAATTTGGAAAAGGAAAGAAGAGGTGAAGGTTAGAACCTCACTATCAAAAAACATATTTCAAAAACTCATAATTTGACAAAGGATAAATGAGGTGAAGGTTATGATCCTCACTCTCTGGAAACACTGTTCACAAACTCAAAAACTTAAAAAAAGAAAGAGGAGGTGATGTTTATAACCTCACTGTTTATAAAACAAAATTCACAAACTTGAAATTTGGAAAAGGAATGGAGAGGTGAAGGTTAGAACCTCACTATCAGGAAACATTGTTCACCAACTCGAAATTTCTCGAAGGAATGAAGAGGTGAAAGTTAGAACATCACTATTTGGAAACACTGTTCATGAACTCGAAATATGGAAAAGGAAATAGAAGTTGTTGTTTAAACCTCACTGTTCTCGAAACACTGTTCACTGAACTCAAATTTTTGCAATAGAAAGAGAGGTTACCGATAAAGGTTACCGTTAGAGGTTACTGATAGAACTGTTCATCGATGTAATTGTTCACATAATTGGTAATTTGGGAAAGTGTGGGGGATGGGTCAAATTGACCTCTCGGATAACCACAAACACCATATTTTCACAATGGAATGGACGAAAGAGTTCTGGGAAATTACATCCTCCATGCATGGTTGTGTGACTCATTGTGCATCAAACGACTTCATCCTTCCTATTTGGTTCCTAGTTCAGAGATAATGCTCAATGATGGCCTCATGTCTTGTTCTTCTTCGGTAGAATTCTTTTTTCCCTTTATGTTTTAGTGGCAGTACTTCTTGACCAATGATTTAGTGTACTGCCTCCCTCAACTTGATGGTGAACATGTTGTTAGTGAGAACATTAGTTCATAAGTGAATGGGGATGCTAGAGCATGTATAAATGATTCTTTTGGTTGCCAATTTTCTTATTTGTTTTGTTTGGGATACCTCATCCAGGATACATGTGAATATCTTCTAGGTTCATTTCTATGAAGGGAATTTTTTGTTTAGTTTATTGTTCTATGAGATGATTTGTGTGTAATTTTGGGTGTTCTTGTATCTTCAAATTGATGATTGTGTCATTTGGTTATGGTGGACTCATAGTCGATGATGCAATGGAATTAATGGATAGACCGTAGAGTTTTCAAGTAATGTGGCGGTGATGATAATATTCCGGTATAACATTGGTTTCAATTAAAGGAGACACACCATTTGAGGTATCATGCCTAATGCATTTTTTATGTGTTTTGTTCATTATTAGTTTGAATTTCAATATTGGGCACTATAATTTTTGTGGACTCATGTCACATTCTGATGTTTGTTATTTTACATGTTGGTATTTTTTCTTTTGAATCATGTAACATTTTGATGTTTGTATTTTCCTAGGTTTGGTAGTTTTCATTGGGATGTCTATGAGGCTACCACTTATCCATAAAGTGTGTTTTAAAAATAAAAAAATGGGTTTTGATTTTAATTTACTCATAAAAATGTTGGATTATGTATTAATGATATAATCAATATACCTTCTTCATTAATTTAATCATTTAAAATTCATGTTCTAAAGATAAAATATAAAAATTTAATTATGTAATGTTTTCAATATCCCAAAATTCATCATATCTGACCATTATAATTCAAATATATCACACTAATAAACACTAAATCTGATCATTATGCTTTATTAATAATGATAATAGATCAAAACCACCGTATAATCATTCATCAAATCAGGACACATTCATGTTTGGATATGTTTAAATATCTAATTGAACAATAAAATAAATTTATATGATTTCTGGATATTGAACAATATTACTAATAAAATATAAATTAAATGTTTATATTATTATTTATTTTTAATTATATGGAATTTATATAAATATTTTACTCAATAATTAACAAAACACCATTAGATCCTCAAGAATCGATGAAGAATTGTTGTTATTAAGTACATATTAATGGTTAATGATTAAAAATCTAACATAGCTTCCCAGATGCCAATGAACCTATTCTTTGTTCTAATACCCATGAGGACACAACAATTACTCGCCATACACTTGAGTATATGATTTAGTTAAAAGGTATTATATGGTTACAATGGGGATAATATGCCATCAGGATCACATTTCACATGACAAGAGAATTGAATAAAATAGATAAAATCTAGCATGATATAAATATGTAAAAGAATAATATAGGTAATATGTATACAGATAACCCAGAATATAAAAATGTATTTTACTCCAATCATTTTTTCATATATGTAATATTCAAACACATAAAATTACAAAAAAATCAAAAGAATTAATTGATAGAAAAACTACCAAACATCCCAATATGGTAAGTAATTTTTTGTCCCCAACACAAAGCACTAAATCATCCCACAAGATGGTTATTTTCCTTCTTCCACACTACATCCATGTAGTCTACATTAGGAACAACTGTTGAACAAAAAAGGGTGTCATAATGATATAATATTAAATAAAAAGTGGTTTCTTAATAGAAATTTGCATATACAATATAGTTCAATTAGATGTATGTTAGAATATAAAAAGATAATAATTATATATAAATAACATAAAATAACCTTCATCCAAGAGTTCTTTAATGACACATGGGTCAAACCTCCCTACTTCATCCTACTTAGAAAAATTTGAGCATATCTCAATGATTGATCCCACCATAGTTATGACAAAAAATATTGGTTCTCATACAAAAATTTAAAATATCAAATATAATGTAGAATCCAATTACTCATGATGTGATTCCCAAGAATCTAGGATTATCTGGATTGCACAAATCCCATCCGACAATTCCTAAATCATATATTGCATAAATTCAAAGGTCTAAATCCCAAAATTCCTATTTATGTGGATACATATAATATTTGGAATCCAATGAATTCATCTCATAATAAAACATCCATTTAGTATCTCATATCATAGTTGAATTCAAAGATATTGTCCTTATATTCTAATTAATTTAGAACCACTAATATTCAAGTGAATCTAAGAACCTCATCTGGACATTCCCACTCATGAAATAAATTAGTATAAAATTATATAACTAATTTTACCATTAATGATCCTAGGTCAAAAAAATAATTTTAATGAACCGTTTCATGTTAATTAAATATATATGAAAGTAAGAGGGTACCCATGATTCCCATTTACATAAGAAGTCACACTCATATACTAATTTAAATCATTTATTAGATTTAACCACCTCAAAAATATAAATAAAAGACTAAAACTATCATATAAACCATTTCTTTATAAAAATTTCATTTCTTATTCTTAAGTCACCCTTTATGTTCCTATTTAGTGTGATAAAAATGATGCATAAAAGATACCCACCCTAAAGCATTGAATAATGATATAATCTAAAATTAAAGGGTCAACACTTTGGATTTATAGAACCCAATACTCATTTTACGTAAACAATTATTTGGTTTCTGGTTTTTGGGTCGAATTAATGACAACCTGTTAGGAATAAATACATTAAAAATACATTAAAATGGAAAAAATTCATTATATATTAAAATTCAGATAACTTTATCTATAAGGGGTCCCCTACTTATCTATTTCTCTTCAGTTCAACTAGAGATAAATAAATTGGAATAAAAAATACACTAATAATTTTGAATTTACATTAGAAATGGTGGCTGTTAAAAGATACAAAAAATATATATTGGAACAAATGAGAGTGTTAGCCATATCCAAATCATTCTGATGTAATTAATATAGTTGGAAATTATGATAGATCAAAGTAGAAACACCCATGAACTGAAAATAGGATATGCGAGCTCTATAATTCTTTAAATCATCTAAAATGATGTTAAAAATGTATTAAAAGAGGTTATATTTATTATGGGGTATTGGTAAATTTCCAATTTTTTACTAGGGTGAGTAGTTTAGCCATGCATTTCTCCACACCTGTATGAACCACAATTCCCATAAACTCAATACTTTGCATAGTTTAGTGCATTGTTATACAAATCTTACACATATCAATTGGATTTTAACTACATAATTTTATATATTATTCCTAGGTTTCTATGCCCCCGTCCTACTATATAAAAAAGGGATTTTATCATTTTCTAACTATTATTTTTGGTGTGTACATTTGTCACAAACAATTAACAAACCATGATCCATAATCTTCCTTTCTAAAAATGAGTAAAGAATACTAAAATATTCAGACACTCTTGATACCTCCTCTTCTCTCTTGAGAACACTACTAAGGAATGAGTAATGATATTTATATAAAATGAAATTGATTATATATATTAATTTAGGGATGGAGTATTCAAATATCTCCTCCATAAGGATAAATTCCCTGATATTGCACAATCACATTTCATCGGTGTCCTCAAAAAATATTTGCGGCCATTGAGTTTGCAAATATGATTTACACAACATAATTTTCTCCTAAACATGAATGAGTTTTTATAACACATAGATTATAAGAATAAAAAATCCTGGTATATTTTTCAAATGATGATCAACAAGAAAAACTTGATGCTCCTTAATTGATGTATCCGCCAAAATATTAGTATCATCAACATCAAGAGAATGTAATATATGAAAAAATGAATATTTAGTGTTAAGATAAGTGAAACAAGTCATATATAAAAATAAACTAATATAGATGGTAAAATTGGTATACCCCTTGGTTTCCCCATTCTACAGTCTCTAATAATCCCATGTAAATGGGATTAATTTTCACATACCACAATAAGTGATAATGTCCAATTCAAGGGGACACATGTAAGAACAACTGAACACAAATATCTATCTAATGATGGATCCTTGAATAGATTAACTATATGAGAGTAACATCATTGTTTTCCAAGGATGATATGTGTTTTTCTCTTCACATGTCAGGGTAATACCATCGTGCATTCCTCACACATCAATTAGTAGTAGTGGTTTCCAATAAGCAGTGAGGGTCCATTGTGATTAATTTGGGGAGACTATTACCTCGTGACCATAATGTGAAATCCAATGGAAATAAATAGAGATATTTAATCATTATATACACTTATAGGAAAATTATGGTATAATTCACAAATCAAATAAATCGATTACACATGCCGTATAAAAAATTTTTATATTCCCTTCAGTGAGTAGTACATAACAATTCTGTTTATAAATATGTGAAAAAATAACCTATGGATCAAAATACGGAAAAATATAATATATATAAAAAGAGGATATGTATAATATCATTTTCCCCTATTTTCAATCCCATCCCAAATCACGAGTCTTCTATAGGTTTATTTCCCTTATAGAAATATACATCTATGAATTCATCTTGGGTACCATCCAAAATCAAAATTAAGGTGTATGAATGAATAAATAGTCCCCCAAAAATGATATTTACCTTCATTTATACATGAACCAATATATTTATTCAATATTTAATGGATAAAAAATAGAATTAAAATAAGAAAATAAATAAAATGATATATCCATTATACATAGGTTGCAGAGTGACACCCGGGTAAGTCCTACCTTATTCAACCATTGCCAAATTTCACTAACCATGTATCAAAAACTATTCCATCCATAGTAACCCCATAAAATCATTGAACTCGTCCCAGTATTCTAAATATTATTTAAACTATAGGATCCAATTACTCATCTCATTATTCATATGAATCTATATGTGTGCAATCCATGGAGATCATCTTGGGATTCCTAAATATTGTACTAAATAAAACCCAGGAATATCATCCTAGATTTCATATTTATATATCACTATATCTCAGATGGAATCAATGTATCTCATCATGAAATTGTATTATTAGTTCACACCATATTTTGTAATGAATCCAAGGATCTCATCCTATTAATATCATTCTTTTTAGAACAATTCAAATTCCAAAAAAATAAATGTGGTCATCTCATCATTACCATTTATGAAAAAAACTAATACATAATTATATAACCCATCTACATTTATTAAGTCCATTTCAATTTTATATTTATTTATTAAAATCCCCATTTCATGAAAAATAATTGTGTCATTAAGATTAAAGGTCACCATGCATCTCATTTATTTAAGAATCCACATAAAGTTACTCATGTCAACAATTTCAATGGTTTTATTTAAGAAAAAAATATAAATATAGAAAAACCAAACCACAAAAAAATTTCCATATACTGATATCACTTTTAAATTTAATGACATACCTTGGAAGACTCTTCAGTTCAATGAAAACAATACATAAATCGCTCCAGTATTAAGGGTTTGGAAAGGATATGATTACCTTTATCAACAGTTAGTTCATAGACATTTAGGGGTCTAGACACATTTTAAATAAAAAATTAACTAAAATTTTGTTTTAATTATAATAAATAAATAATCAAAATGATGTCATGCAAGGAACGTACTATAAAAATTGTGACAGCTAGAGGGATATCATTAAGGCCACATAAAATCAACTAGATGATTAAATAGGTTGAGTATTCATCTTTGGATTATGTTGAAATGAAATATAGAGTGAAACTATAAAATTTACAAACAAAATAATGAATTTATGTTAAAAATTGTAGGATATAACAACAAATGATAAAAATGAATTATTTTATTTAAAATAAGTGATAGGCTTACCCTGATCCTTCAAAAACTATGAATAGAAGAGAAAATGGTATTGGATGAAAGGAGAAACAATCAAGAACAAAATGGTGGATAAGAAAACTATATGATTTTATAAATGGGAAAATTGATACTGAATTAGGATAAAAGGTGTTAGGGTTTTAAGTGTATTTTGGACAAATTTATCAATTTTTCTATGATGGAGGGTTTTGGCCTCATGATTAGATAAACCTTGAGAATAAAACTCAACTGAAGCTACACTCAACATATAGATTGATAAATGTTTCAAAATATTTATGAATACTATATTCAATAGAACTAAAATATTTTGAATTTTTTTGTTGTTTTTAATTCTATAGTTATATATTTTTTCAAATTTTGATCCCCCTTTTTCAAACATAATTGTTGGGTTGGACGGTTGTAACATACTATATACTATCATTGAACCCTATTCTATCCCCTAATAAATAAGAAAAATTCAGCCCTGATCACCATTGAAAATACTGATTCCTCCCTAAATCACTTTAAAATATACCTAAGGATGAATTAATAGGACGTGTATAAAAAAAGGAGTTTGCACCATAATAAAGGTGTTTGGTGTTATAAAAAATGATTTTTTAAACATCATATATAGTTATTAAATATTCCTCATAGTATATGTAATAACCTATTAATGATTGTATATTAATGAATAACGAATAAATGTATTTCTATTATGAATCTTAGAGAAATGATTAAAACGATAAACACCCAATATGGGAGATTTTGTGGAATTCATATAGAAAACGACAATTTTTCAAGAGTATAAATGAATATAGATATGAGTACGGTTCAATGTATGGGTTTTATGTATACTATTTTGGAGATAAATAAGGATAAAGTATTTTCTTAGAATTCAAGATTAGTGTTATGGGGGTTCAATCTCAAATTCATATCATTGATATATGTTTTGTATAATAAACCTAATTTTCATTATGTTGTGTATATAATACATATTTGAAATTTTATATACTGAAATTGTTTTATTCATGGAATATTGAGATAAATTTCATGTCATTTATTTGGATTGGTTTTTATTTATTTTCTACTAAAGAAATAAGTTAGGGTTTTATTCCTTAATTTTAATTCATTGGGACTCACATTTTATTCCCAACATATTTCCTTTTTTTGTGGTTCAGACATTTATATGGAATTATATTAAAATAAATCTCATGAAAATAATGTATTTTCAATCCAATATTGAAATCTATCCCATATAATATTTTTATTCAAAATCTATCCAAACAATTTTAAAACTCATTTATTTCCATAGTGAAAACACAATCATTGGTTTTAATAAAGTAATTGTTTATGAAATTTCTGTCGATAATTTAATTTTTTTATTAAAAATGATGTGATCCATATCCCAAAGACAAGGGCTACATGGGGGTCTAACATGATGCATCCCGAGAGTGTACCCCTTCACAAAATTATTACATTATCGAGGCAATGAGCCAAAACTAGAGAACACCATAAATGGTTCATCATGACTACTTCATTGTGAATGTCCATCCACCAAAATGTTGGAATCCTTTTTCACATGATGAACTGAGAAATAATGTCTGAGCACTATGGTGAAGCTACAAACCAAGTAAGATAAGTGCCAAGGAAGATCATCCTGTAACTTTACAACTCAGACAGTAGTTTCAGAATCTGATTCTACCACTGAACACATCAATTCAAGGACCTTGAAAATCATGATACATGTTCATATTTCCATTACCTCCCCATCCAGCAAACTCCCCGAACCATAAAAACTGATGAAGGTAAATTTCACTGATCCATACTCATCCCTTAACAGACTGCCCCCAAACATCTGACCATTCAAAAATGATCTAACCACATTTAGCTTATATATAAGTAGTGGTGGACTCTATCTAATCCAGAAACCCTGTGATATATTCATCTCGGTGGTCTGGGTAAGTATCTTGCATAATATAATTGACTGTTGTCAGCCATTCACCATATAACCTAGCTCATGCATGATCACCTTCATTCTAACATGCTAAAATGAAACTGATGGTCACACATCTTTCATTGCCTTATTCTGAGCCTCCCACAATGTCTAGAAAATAGCAATAAAAATAATGTTGCGGCTCTTACATTCCAATTCATGATTCCATACTCCCTAAAAAATAGCTAACAATGAAATCCTACATGGAATTGTAGGAATAATTGAAGTAACCCTAGCTTCTCATGATGGACCATAGACTATTGGCTCATTCACTTTTGACAAAAAGATGGAATGTCAACTCAAAATACGGGTTTGTACAACATTAGCAATTCAAGCCCATGGAGATCTCTCTCCTCTAAATATTATCCTCTGTTGGCAGTGCATAATTCTAGGATCTCTATATTAGGAAATTCAGTTTTTTCAGAGCCTCTTTTCCCTATAATCGAGTGGCACACTCATCACTAGCCCCTCTAAGTTGATGAAGTCTTCTGCAATCATGCCTATTGAAATAACCAGAAACATAACATGTAAAACAAACCCAATCATCCTCCTCATTTAATAGACCCTCCCTGAAGAAAACCATTTTCTCCTCATTTATAATGGAATCCATATGTGTGGGAAAACAAGAATCCAACATAATCATTATATCTAGAACATGACGTAACAGAAAAAACAACTTCTCACAGACCCAGTTGTCATGAAAAAGGTTGATCTCACCTCTCCCCACCACCCAACATGTGTAGTCTTGAAGAATATCTAGATGAATGAACAAATTTTCCCCTAGAAGAGAAAGTTTTGTAATGTTCAACTCCTCCCAGTGTTGTCTGTATTTTTTTCTGAGAGCTTTGGTCCACAGTGGTTCACCAACAATATAATCCCATGCCATACGAGCCTGCATGGACTATACTGTTAAGGATATTTCCCTCAGTCCAAATACTCCCTCCTCGATTGGTTTTCAAGAATATTCCATGCATCCTAATGATCCACGCATGTGTAATTGGAATCTTATAGGAAGCAGTTCATAGTTTTCTCCATCAGTGAAATAATACCGTTGGGAGGGGAAATAAAAAACATTACATGCATTGGAATTGATGAATGAACACTGTTTATCAATGAAACCTGACAACCGAAGGAGAGAAATTTTCTATTCCAACATAGAATCCTCTTTAATATTAAGTTAATTAGATCCTCGAAGAATGTTTTTTTAACCCACCCACTAACAATAGGTTCGAAAAGATAGATCATTGGAAATTGTTTCCTCAGTATTCCTAAAATATTCTAGATGTCCTGAGAAATTCTTCATGTGTATTAATATGAAATGAAAACATTGCTCTTCATCAAATTGATATGATGTCCACATAGGTGACCGTAGACCTCCATAATTTCCATAAGCTTAAAAATGGTAGACGATTTGACATTCATGAAAATCAGATGATCATCAACAAATAAAAGATGTGAATGGGATCCATATAAGAATTTGGTGTGATAAGAAAGAATCCTTCATTCCTCAAGGCCTTAGTGAAAATTATTTGAATGTGCCTCTTGGGAATGATAATCATTATGGGAGATAATGGATCTGACATTCTCAATCCCCCCATATTTTTGAAGTAACCAAATCCCTTACCAGAATAGAGAGGGTTAGCCATGGTGAGGAATAACAGCGAAAGTAGAGGTCAGACACCCATTTGGTAAATCCCATTCCTCTGATGACATGAGTATTAATACTCCAAATCATTTTGTTATAAGACCTTTCCATATACACTTGAATTATGAAATATTACCCAATCACACATTAATTATCATCTTCAAACAACACTTTGGAAATTCCAATCACCCCCTGTATTCCACTTCCCTTGATAAAACTGTGTTGTTCCTAAGAGATTACATTCTCTATTATCTTGTTCAATCTTCTAGCCTGCTGGCATTCCAAGATCTTCTAAGAAATTTTACATAATAAAATGGGTCTAAAGTGATAAATATATAAGGGTCATTTATTTTTGGTATCCAAACCACTTAATAAGAACACGTGATCATGTTAATAAGTCCTCCCCTAAAAAATATTGAATGGCCTCAGTCACATGAGCCTCCACAAAATCCCGTGCTGCCAAAAATAAACTCCATGGGAAACCATCTGGACCTGGTTCACTATCCAATGACATGTTGCGGATTGTTCCCCAAACCTCATAGCCTTTTAGGGTAGCCACGAGAGTGTTGTTATCCTCCACCTAAAGCTTGCTAGGTATAATGCCCATGAATGACTACTACTCCTCCACTAGAACACCAGCCAACAGGTTCCCTTAGATATCACCAGGAAGCATATTCTAATAGTTCTCTAAGACCAAACTACCTCATAAATTGACATTAGAAGTGTAGGATCCATCCACAAGTTTTATTTTTATTTTCATATTATGTCTCTCCTTTAAACAGGTATGAAAGTAAGTAGTATTGAGATCGCCCTCCTTAGTCCATCTCACCATAGAACGGTGCCTACAATCTCATTCAATATCATGTAATCTCTCAGCCAGGAATCTACGTTTAACGTATGTCCTAATGAAGGTACCCTCATCCCATCTCTGATGGAGTTGCACCTCGAAATCATCAATTTCCATCTGAATAGAAACCACAGAACTATCTTCAGTGGGATTATTAGAAAGCCAGTGATAAATATATAACTTAATTCTCTTAAACTGACCAAAAACCCCACCCATTCCCTTCCCTCACAAGGGTGATTTATATTATATTGATAATACCCCATAGATTCTAATATTTTAGATGTTCTCATAGATATCCAAATTATTTTATTAAATGGAGATGTATTTTATTGCCACAATTATCATTATATATATATATGTGTGTGTGTGTGTGTGTTTCCTTAAACAAATGGTTCATTAGAGAATGTTATAAATTGGAAAGTTTACATTTATGGTGAATGCATATATGTAGTCATTTTATAGATGTTACCCAACATTACATATCCCATTGATGCATATATAGAATTTATGAGAATACATAGAGTGTTTTTAGAGTATAAATCTATGCATATCAGCAAGGAATCATACAATAAGTCATTGAAAACATGTTTTTATGTCTCTTGTTATTCATTACATTAGTATTTTATCATTGAATATTTTTATCAGCTTTCTCATTTATTTTCTAGGATATAACATTCTCTTAGTTTCAATTGACTGTTGATTCTTGTTTATTATTTATTCCAAATAAATAACATGTACTATTTTTTCATAATAGTTTTTTTTGTATTCAACAAATTAATAATAATTGTATCTCACCCTCATTGGTTTTACTTTCCCAAGGAATCCTAGAGGATAACAATGTTTAATTTTCTATGAAATTATATGAGTGTTAATAATATTTTAACAAGGTGCTCATGTTGTAAATTATGATCTTTAATGCAATATATGTATGTATATATTCTTCTAACACTACTATGTAACTGGAACCTATGAGAAATATTATATTTTTTACAAAAATATAATATATATATTTTCTCAGTGTATGTGGAGTATTGGTTGACACACAAATGAAAAATCAAATAAGGACTAAGGTGTTACATCCAATGTAATTTTAATAATATGTAATGTAATGTCTATATAATAATCATGAACACATTTAATGAAGTAAAATTCAATACATTGATTATAAAAAAAATTAGTCAAATAATAAAGATACATCACTATAAATTGTATTCCATGAGTAATATCGGTTCATTAAGTGTTTATATTTATATATTTTATGAATTGAATTTGATAAATTGGACATCATTTTTTAAATCACTATATCAAAATTTCCTCAAAATAAATTATATTGATTATTTTAAAAATACCACTTTTATCTTAATGATGTATAATGTTTTTTGGTGTGAGTGAAAAATTCCAGTGGGTGGTGAATTGAGTAGAAAATAAAATTTATGTTAAGAACATGTTTAGCTAAATTACCCAAATTAAAATAGATCCTTCCATTTAATCCAAACTACTGTTTAATATATTTTGTTTTTATTTTTTACAATATGATTCAGTTAATTCAAAAAAATAATAATAATTAATTTAACTTTTAATAAAAATATAAAAAATTACCTATATAGAATCTAGTTAATATTGTCTATAAAATTACAGGTTTATTTACATATTAGAAACATATTTTGATTAAGAATTGAAATGATGAAAACAATAGAAACATGTGATGGAATGAAAATGGGGTTTGTCTCATACAAAGACCTAATCCCCTCAACATTGAAATCACCTAACACTAATATGTTTTTTTTATAAAATAAAATGATCCACATCCAAGATAGGGGGCACACAAAACTGTACAAGTTCTCCAATATCAAATCCTCTTCCACCATTATACATGGGAGGAAAAAATAATGTATTTCACATATTGAATTATTTCACCATATTTTAGTATAGATAATTAAAAGGGGAAAAAATAGAATATGTTGTATTATAAAATTCAAATGAATGAGTTATTGTGTAAATAATTACAGATAAATACATCAGACAACTCAATATTACATTATAAATAATGAATAACAATAATTAGAGATAGGGAATTGATGTATTTATTTGTTTTTAATTCACTAGATACATAAGAGTCCTCATAATTTTCATAGTGAGTAAATCGAACTAATTCATGAAATATTGAACCAAAATAAACTATTGTGATGTTATCATTTATATCTATAATAAATTATCAAAAACCTTAGTGTACAAAAAGCATTTTTAACATTATTAGAGGAGGTATTCCTTAAAAAAATTATCACAATAGGGTGGAATAACCATTAAAGAATAACTATAATGATGTTTTGATCCTCATTATGATCTATGACTTGTATTAAATGTGTACTTGAAAAGGATATAAATATTCATGGAATGAACCATCAATATTACATTTCATAAAATAGATATTGGAAGTATATAATTCAACTGACATTAAAATTCTATAGTATAAGGTTCGAGGGTAGATCATCTATAACATTGGCATGGATCAATGACAGTAGGATGGATTTAAAACTATCATGTGGTAGATCAAGCTAATGATGGAAAAGTCCTAGTAGCTTCAGATTTTAGTGTGATTAGATTTCTAATAGTATCACACCATTTATTTATAAATTATTGAATTGTAAGAGTAAAAAACTCATAATATAACCAGATGTAGTTGATTCATGATGCAATTAAAATAAATGAAGTATGAGATTGATGAAACACGAGCCTAGTGGTTTCAGTACTTTGGTAGTAGAAAAATTCGGGATTATAGCACACTTCTGATAAATGGTTTATAAAGGTATTTTTATACTACTATGATATATTTTTGACCCTCATATGAAATTTTGTATTACTTATTACATGATTTTTTAGATTAAGAAAATGTCTTGTTTGATTTTAAATCTATTAATTCTTTAATATCAAATAAATTTTATTGTCAAATAAAAATTCTATCTTATAAAATGATGAAAAAACTTTTATTTAAAAACAAATTTTGGTAGTATAATTGTAAGAAAAATATAAATAAATATTGTTATTATCATCCATGGAATATTTTTTCAATTATAAATTCTTTTATTTTCAATTTTTGTGTTTATTGCTTTTTGGGTATAGATTGGATTTGAATTTAAAATTCTATGATATATTATAAAGCTATTGATTTTATTCTTCAAAATGAGTTTTTTACAATAATAATTAATCATTACCATTAATAACATATCATGATGATATGAAATCGATAAAATATGGATGTAAAATTAATCTAGCACATATTGTTGATATCAAATTAATTGGTCGAGTTGTAGATGATTAATACTAAATGAATATATATAATTTTATTGTGATAATTTAAATAGTGTTATTTCTGATTGAGATGTTGATTTTATTAAACTACTTTTAAATGGAAACACAATTTCAAAAAATAAAAAATAAAAAATTATTTTTTGAGAAGATTGAATTGATAAAGTTGTTAAAATAATTTATTGATATGTTTTTCAACTGAACTATCAATTCACCTTATTGTTATCATGTTTTTTATAAAATAAAAGGGTTGAGTCATGATTATTTTAACTAATTATATAGAACTAAAAAACATCATTGTTAGGAACATATATCATTTTCCAAAGAAATATGTCATGTTTGATTTAATACATCAAAAAATGGTTTTCAAAGATCAATCACATGCCCATGATTCACCCGTAGAAGCTAATTGTGGGAAAAAT
Organism: Viscum album; assembly: GCA_963277665.1. Lineage (NCBI taxonomy): Eukaryota > Viridiplantae > Streptophyta > Magnoliopsida > Santalales > Viscaceae > Viscum > Viscum album. The sequence continues at coordinate 851,681,711 of OY728143.1, read as the reverse complement.
TATATAGGAACCATCTTGTACTATGTATGGTAATTTCTTTATTTTTTATACCATTTAGGTTAACAAACTAACCTAATGTATTTATTGATCTAATTAATTAATTAATCCATGAGTATTTGTAAATTTGTTTAGTTTTTTTTATAAATTACATTTTTTATTATTCTAAAGAATAAGAGGAAAATGAGTAATACCTGATTATTAAATACAGACTTTATAAGAGAATATGTTTTATATGAAATTTGGAAAATGTAATTTTTTTCAAGGGATTTAATTCATTTTTATTTTTTTATAATGATGAAATATCTGGTGATCCTTCCTAAACTAAAATGGTGGAAGAGTGTCCACATCTATAAATGGATATAGGTATTTGAGGATTTCGAGATTTGTGGATTACAAATGGGAGTGTTTTAATAAAATTATTGGTATTTTACCTTACTAACTAATTCTACATCAAAAAAATAAAATTATTATAGAAAATATAATGTCATAAATTTTTTTATGATTTTATATGATTATTTGTTAACACATAAATAATAGTCCTTCGTAAAAAAATGATGAATTTTTTATTTATAGTGATTCTTTTTTTAAGTATTCGTTTGAATGTTGAATCATAATGTGGAGGATATCACAAATATAACAATCCAATCAAAAAATATGAACATTAATTTTATGCACATGACCTTTATATGTTTTTTGATGCTTTAGATTTAAAAATATTAGATAATAATCAATATAGCTAGAAATATAAATTATATTAAATTATAAAGTGGATATTCACTCTAATTTAGTTTAAAATGTGTAATGTAATATGTGTAGACATTATTATTTTTTATTACGGAATAATTCATTGTCATACATTTAATGTATAAAAGGAATTTGATGCATTGAGTTGAAAATAAAAATTATCAATGATTATTTTACATCGGGAAACAAATATATTTTTTAATAATTTAATAATTATTGGCCTTTTAATTTTGTCTATAGAAACTTTTTTACTCATATATCAGTACATTAAACATTGTAATAAAAATTAAGATACCTTATAAAAAAGATCATGGTGTTAAAAAATTGTATTATTATTAAAATAGTGTACATTTTCTATGTTTAATGTTGGTAAAAATGTGTAATCTAATTTAAAAAGTTATTTTGTATTCCTTGCGCATCACTATTAATGAAGGAATTTTTTGTGAATCTCAAATATCATGGTTTTCAAAACATCATTGATTCTATAAGACATAAATATACCTTTATAAAAATATTTTGTGGTAATATTTGAAAATTGATGTAATTGATTTTAATATGAATTGTGTAATTTTAGATAAGGGTTAAGTTGAATTATTACTAATAATGGGGATGATTTATTTTTTTTTCAATTACAACATGGAAATGTAAAAACATATACATCTATTTCATGGTGGTATTATGAAATAAATCTCATTATAATAATGAAATTTGGGTTATTGTTCAATGATTGAAGAAATATGAACATTTTATTCCTAATCATGGTTTTATCTATTTGGAACAACTTTTAATAAATTATATTTAATAGATATTAAAATTAAATGGGGTCCCTAACTAAATTATATCTATTAATGAATCTAGGTTGACAATAAATTTTCAAAATTGAACTCAGATATTAAGGGGTGTTGAATTAAATTATAGTGTCACTTTTCATCCTAATTCCAATAGATATAAAAAATGTATAATTAATAATTTTGAGGATACACAAAGAGATTTCTCACTTAATTATTAGGGAATTTGGGATAAACATTGTTATTTAGTTGAATTTTCCTATAAATAAAATTTTCCTTAATGTATATAGATGTAAACATTAGTGGGATTATATGGAAAATATTTTTGGATTAAAACATATTGATACAAAGTCTGAGAAAGGAAATTTGTTTTCTATAATTGGTATAAGAAATTGGTGAGAATATAATTATTATTTAGCACCATAAAATATATTAAAATGGTCTTAAAAGGTGTTTTGTTGACACTTGAAGGAAATATAATTCATTGTAGATATGTGATCAGGTATTTCATAAAATACCTTTCTCGAAAAGTGTAATGAATTTTTAAAAAATGATACATGAGACCATGATAAAATGGACCAAATAAAATTAGAAAAATTATTGGATAAATATAAGATAGTGTAGCCCATCCAAGGTGTTATTTAGATATATTATTTGTTTTCTGTTACATTTTAAGTAACATTTGTACCTGAAAATATCAATTCTTTTCAATAGAGTGGTATTGTTAAATAGGAATATCACTTGGGACACAAATACTATATATATAATGGATTATAGAGTTAATTTACATTTAAATATAACGATTCACCATTATTTTATTTTATGAAATATTTTCCCCCCTTTTGTTTTATTAACTTATATTAAATTTAATTTGAACCATAAATAAAAATTAATTTCTGAAAAATGGATTACATATTTGGAATCATGTTTTTCAAAAGTATAAATGATTTTAATTGATATTTTTTTCACTTTCAATAGTATCCATTGTAAAAATATGTCATCAGGTTAAAGGATCGATCATGTTAACTATGGTAAAAAATAAGTGATTGAAACAAAAAATTATATCTTAATTCTTATTTTAAACCGTTATTTGACCCTTATCACCTTATATAAGCATTTTAATGCTATTGATTCATATAACAATTTGGAAAGAATAAATAATATTAGAATGTTATGAAAAATTTAAATTTTTCCACTGGCCACTCATATAAAACTAAACCTCCACCCCTCCCTTTATTAATCCATTTAAGAACTATTTTTTGAAAAATTACATACACAAAATATTTCCAATATCCCTCTGAAATTTATAAAAGACAATATCGTTTAAAAATACCATTCCTATAAGTCTTATGATAAAATCCCATGATATTAATATAAAGAGAATATAGATGTCACAAATAAACAGTTTCATGTTTATTTGTACTTATATTTACATCAAATTTATTAAAACACTATAAAATTAAAAAACTATTATTTTCTCAATACATTGATGTTATTATGTTAATAAAAAATTATTTTTTTATTTTTTTAACTATGGTAAATGTAAACATCGCTTCTGTGTGATATGGATTAAAACCACCAAGAAGTTATATGTTTTCTATTCTATTTCATTCTCACATTTATGGTTGTATATAATGAATTAAACAATATATATATATATATATATATTAAATTATTATAATTCAATAAATACAATATATTACTATACTTTTTACCATTTTAGTCAGTTAGATATTGACAATATCGTTCTTCCATACGTGTGGAATACAACCTCACCGATTTGATGTGATTCATTTTTCATCTACACCATAAGTCACTGGTCATAAGCATAGAGATTATAAATAAATAGAAAAAATAAAACATATTTAAAATTCTAGAAAATATTGTAGTTATAATTTTTATTTCTTTACCACCCATTATAAAAATGATATCCTTGTTCATGAGTACATGTGTACTACCATCTCTATGGAAAACACAATTAATTACCCTTGAACACCATACATGGTGGGTTTTAAAATTTAATTTAATTTATAAATATGAACACTATAACATGGTTAATATTATTATGGAAATTGATCCATAAAAAAATTGATCATGGGAAATTAATGAACAGTTTATTGAAGATTTAAACTAAACAACACCAAAATTCACAACACAAACACAACCATTTGAGTAATTAATGAAGTTGTGTTTATAAAAAAATGAATAATTAAATTTTAATGAACATTAAATTTTCAATTTTAATATTCAAAAGATAATCTAGTATTATTATTAAATACAATTTCCATATTTTCATTTTAATTATTTCTCATGCATATATATGTTAATAAAAGTTTTATAAGAATGATAGGATTTATAAAACAAATATTATTATAATTAAATTTATCCTACTTTCTAAATTATTATTTATGTTTTGAAAAAATAATATTTAAGAATTTACCATATGTATCAATCTATCATTTTTAAGGATGTGAGAAAACTATATACCATATAATGCGTGATCAATTATTTCTAATGTCATATTTATTATTCATTATCATGATTACTAAAGAAGATTATATTATTAATTATAATGAAAATAATTATCGTAAAATTTTAATAATTTTTATTTTTAAAAATTTTAATTTTATTGGAAATAGAAACGTTTCACACCATTATGACATAATTAAAGTTTTTTTGTGTTATTGAATTGAAATTAATATGGTTTTTTTAATTAAATTGGAATATTTATGACTTTTATTCATGACATGGTTTCTGAGAAATCTTATATTAAATTTGGTTAAGCCTAAAATGGCTCAATGTTTTGGTGATCCTTATATATATATCCAATGAATTTTGTAATGTGACCGACTATACTGGTTATTTGTTACTTCTAAGAGATATGAACATTATCTGGTTTTGTTATATTATTATTACTGTTATTATATGGATGAATTTTAGGATAATTTCTCAAGGTATCAACATGATCTTATATTAATGGTTTATAAAGGAAATATTTAGATTTCATAATTATCTAAAATGGTTATATACTATTATGGAAAGTTTATGAAATTATTATTTAAAATAAGATGAAATGATTGTGTTTTACAGAGAGGTGTAGATGAGTTTGTTTGTGGTTTCCACGAAACCCTTGTGATTATGATTTTACAATTATGATATCATTTTAAATGAATCCCAAAATAAATTGTCAAATTATTTTGTTCCATATAAAATTAAATTGATATTAGAGGTGAACTTTTTAATGCAGAAAACAGAATTTTTTTTTATTTTTATCTTTAAAATAGAATAAATAGTTTCTTTAATGTTATGTACCATAGTGGGAATTATTTTCATTTTCTCACATTTATAAATTATTTTTCATATGGATAATGAATGATTAGAAAGTTAATAAATTTAGTGTTCCAGTTTTATGAGTTTCCCTAAACGATGAAATAGTATCCTTATAAATAACATAATATGATGGCAAAATTTACACTGTGTTAAAATGATAACATTTTAATGTAAACATTTAATTAATTTTATAAAATTTTATAATAAAAAAATAATATATAAATTTTTGAAATTATAACATTTTTTTACTGATATATTTATTATATTAATATGGTATGTGTAATTTTATAAAGATAGATACATGATGGAATACCGAAAGATAATTTATTTGTGTAAAAAAAATATTAATTTAATTATTCATATTAAAAATACTTAAAATATATTCAAACTATCCTAATATAATGAAATTTAATCATTAATATATGTATATGTTATTATGGTGGATGAAAAAAATTATATCCATTTTCCATCTAATGTTAAATGAAAATCATACTCATCAGTACATGTGGTCTACCTCCACTATAATGTAGAATATTTCCTTTTTCTCATCACATCAAAATGTTGTTAGAAAATATTGATTTAATTAAAATATTCTATATTTATTAAATAAATATCATTTTATAAAGGTAAATGGATATATTCAGTCATTCCCACTAATCCACATGAAAATGTGAATGTTTCTCTAGTGTAAATGTAAAATACCTCCTTAATGAAATAATATATATCATTTTTCTTAACCTTATTAAATTTACAGTTATAAAAGCTTATTTACTATGTAAAAGTGATATAAAATTATAATTATTCTGGTTATGAGGGAAACAAAAACCCTTTTACCACGGGCAACCGATCAAATTCCTTTTAGATATTTTAAACCTAATGACCTCAGAACGTCTGATGTCAACATATCTAACTAAAAATACAACATAAATGACTGTAATAAATGAAATTTAATGCATAATAAAATATATTTAAACATCAAAATATTTTATTATAATGTAAATAAAAATACAAGTTTGCTATTAATGAAATTAATTGAAGTATGTTCTGATTCAGTACTCGATGTAAAGATTTTATCTTTAATAATAAATAAACAATGTTTTATAATCTTTTAGATAAAAATCAAAATTTTTAAATGTTTCAATCATGTTATATAAAATTGTCCGATGACATTTACATTATTTTTCAACTACCTTTTATTTTCATTAAAAATATTTTGATGGGAGTGTTGATAACATTTTCAATAAGTGTAATTTTATACTATCATATAAGGGTTTTAGAAGCATGTTTCATTAAAATTTACCAAGGGGAATAATTTTCTTGATATCATTACCATTATTCATTTTTAATCATTCTATTTAGATTATCAATATTTTCAAAAGTAATACTAATTACCCTAGTTTTTTTGGTATTTTTTATTTTTAAATATTTATAAAAAAACGTATATATAATATTATTTTTATGATATATGTCAATGTTAATTTGACTAAGGGTTAAAATTATTATTATAAGGAAAATTTATTTCTTTTAAATTTTTTAATAAATTTATGATTTTTAAAATTATAAATTATAATTCGTGAGATTACGATAATTCCCTCTAATGCGTTATCTAATTATTTTTCCAATGATAAATGATTATTGTAATTAACCAAATATATTTTATTATATATGGGTGAAGAATGTCTGAAAAAGGATAATAAATATGATATCCCAATATATCATCATGGTTTTTTTATTTGTATAATTTAATTTTTTTCTGAGTTAATATTTTTTTACATTTGATAATGTTTTACTTATGATCTTAAATGTATATAATTTTTATAGGTTCTTTATCTAATTGGTTTAACTGTTTTATAAAAGGGTTAATTTATTTTCATATATCCTGTTGTGATTTTTTTATTTAACAAAATTAAAATTTACGTTTATATAGGTCATGAATTTTATGGTACATTAAAAATATCAATGGTCTGGTTATAGATAATTAAATTGAAGGAAGAAACTTTTTCACTAGTGAATCATTAATGAAAGAATATAAAAACATTTTTTTAAAAATGTGACATCGAGTGTATGTGTTTTGTGTATACTATCACAATTCTTCAAGTAAAGTAATTTTAAACACATGAATATGTAGTAGTATAGGACTCAATTTATCTTTTATAGTGGAAAATGTTACAGGGAAAATTTAAAATGTTTTACTATGTTTGATTTATAATATTAGATGGTTATATTCCATTATTGTCTATTTTCATAGCTTTGTATATCCTATTACATTATATATAATATAATAAGTCTAATTGAATTCACATATTATATCATATATTAGATGACACCTCACTAATCACCCTAATCTAGTTTCTTAGGATTAATAAGAGGGCTACTTAATCAAATAAACCTCTACTCACCCATCACAATCATCAAAGATATCAAATAATAATTATATATACCCACTATTTTTAATTTCATGTAGTGAATAGATTCTATGATTTTTAGGTTTTCAATTGAGTGAAATATGGATGATGAATTAAAAATTCATCAAATTATTTGAATTTCCTAAAATCTAATTTTTTTCAAGAATTATAGATTTAAAAAAAATAGTTTAATATTTAATGAACGGAGAATATTTATATGGGTTGGGGGATTATCCTCATATTAGACAATAATTTCTTAGTGCTTCCATATGTATACATTTATGAAAATCAAAATTGCAGAAAACCAAAAATGTTCTAGACCAAATTAATTGATTGTATATGGATGCACCCCCACACAATAAACCAATGATTATATCATTATATATATAGTTTTTATATCCATCCATTTATTTATAATCCATTCTATATGAGTAGAAAGGAAAATTTATCCCCTGATCCTATTATTTAAAATGTTTTCCGCAAATTATTTTCAAATTATCTCACTTTATATTATCCCCACATGAATTTCTAGATATAAAATTTTTATCGATATCTGTATTATAGTAATCATTATCAACAAAAAAATTTCCCCCCATTATCAATATTTATACTCTAATATAATGTATTGAAGAAAAATTTACCTGATTTTTGAGGTCATCACTCAAAGTAAACGTCTAATTCAAAAAACTATGATGAGTGTGCTATGCTTGTTCTCATTTGAACAATAAAAGTCCTATAGGAATAGTTTTTTTCTTTATCAAAACTATTATCATATACATCACTGTATATGTGAATAAATATAGAAACAACAATCATGGACATAAATATTTTCCATAATGTCTTGATATGGATGCCTCTAATAATTATTAATTTAGTATATCACTGGAATGTATTGGGTATGATATGATGACTACTTCATTCTTAGGAAATGAGGAATTGGGATCAGTGATTCTAGGATTATTGAATCATGTGGTAAAACATCTAATTTATTTCCATGATATGTTTTATAAAATATGAGTTTGGTTACTAAATTGTAGAAAGGGATGATTTTTTGAACATCGATGTTTGGCCTTGTATATGAATCCTTGAGTAGTTAGGATGGTGTTAAATCATTCAATAATGTCTCGGAAAAACATTTGTTTTCAATTTCTTAATTCCATGAAACTAGTGAATATGAGGGAAATAAGGAATTTAGGTCTTTTACTCTGTATAGGGAAAAAACTTTGAATTTTTAATTAATTATAGAACAAATTACATATCCCAAAATTGAATCAAATTTCAATTTATGGTAAACATTTCTTTTATTATATGAACAGATCAAGTAGCTTTTTAAAAGATTGTGGTATGGATAAAAAAATTTCGAAGAATCATTACTCTAATCATGTTCTATTAATCAATCACATAGTGTAAGATTTTACTATGTTTTGCAAATTCTAATAGAATTGAACATGAGTTATTTTCAATATATGTATGAGTTTACAGCTTTTATTGTGAAACTAATTTTGTTGGCAGGAACACATGATCCGGAAAATCAAATTTTATTTAAGGGGTTAAGATTTACCATATAGTATAAAAATAAAGAATGATCATTTTTAGGGATCTCATATAGTAGGTTGGAAACCATAATGGTGAAGTCTATTGAGAATAAAAGCTCATGGTTTCTTTCTATTTCTGTTGGGATCATGATTAATATTTTAAGATGGAATATTCCATTATAGAGTGTTCTTAATGTAGTATTGATGATGTTTGAATCAATTTGATGTCGAATTAGGATTGATTTCCACCATATATGAGGGGTTTTGATATATTGGAAAAATAATATTGTTAGTTGGATTTTCTATTGAGGTACCTTGACTAATCTTGACGAGAGATCATGGTAGGTTGAACATGATCACAATGTGAAGGAATAATCAATCATGGGTCATTAACATTTTCTTACCATGTTAAATAGAACATGATAACTTTATCATATTGAACATGTGATTAGTTAATTTTCATTCATGTGGTCAGTACATTCCTTTCTAATTTATCTACTATTGGTAGGTTGTAATTTGTTGATGCGATCAGTTGGTGTGAATTTATAATTGATGCATATTTCTTTTTTTAACATCTCAGCATCCGATTTTCACAGAATTAAGAACCATAAAAACATAACATCAAATAATTTTTTTTTGATAATCTATTCGCTTGTATTTCCAAAATATAATCTAGCTCGTTATCTTCCAATTCGAAATTAATTTATTTCTCAACTAATCAATAATTAAATTCACATTCATTTAAAATAAAATTTTAATCTAAATTTCATGATATATAATTAAAATTGATATCTAAAAATTAAAATCCCTATTTAAATTTTTATCCTTTTAACGCATATACATCATTCACTTCTAATGATTGAATAAAACAATTAAAAATAAAAATTAATGTCTTGAAATATCAATTCTTGGTTGCAATAAAAAATCTAGCAAACTATTAAACATCATGTTTATAAATAAATAAATGTCTTAAAAAAATAATAAATAACTCATTAAATATCAATATTTTCTTCCATATTCCATTGTTTATAAAATTATCCAATATTAAAAAGGAAATATTTACCCGAGTCTTGTTTGATTAATTTCATTCTGGGAATTCTAGATCAAATCAATGTTCAAAATTTGTTAGGAATTTTTTTTTAATAAATATCTAAAAATATAAAATTATATTAACATTGGAATTTAATATGTTTCAAAATCCATTATATTAAACAATTTTTTAAGGTTAGGTTATTTATGATTTTTATAGTTGGTAAGAATTAAAAATGTGAAATTAATAGGACTTATTTAACTTAGTACTCGTATACAAATATAATAAATTGTAATTAATATTAAATAATATTAATGAATTCATTTTCATAATTTCAAATTAATTTTATTAGTTAAATTAATCATTAACAAAATTTATTACTGATTTACATACCCAGGTTTTACATTTTATAAACTAAATTATATTTTTCTCCAAAAAAAAATTTAATTGTTGATACATATATTATTTTATAAATAATTTGTATCTCATTTATAAATTCTAATAGAAAAATGTATTTAATATGAGAAATAAAAATGTACAAATTATGAAAATTGTCCTATTTTAATTTTTAGGTTCAAACAATTTCTTATTTAATAATCAGTATAAAATCCAAAATGGTAACCTTTTAAAATTAAATGATAAAATACCAATATATATATAATTTCCTTTTTTATTTGATGACATTAACTCATACATTTTCAATTATTTTTTTACTTTTGGATCCACTTTCTCAGAGTAGTACGCCAATGTTTTATAACAATTTCACGCATTATAATTCAAAAATGATCCCTTAATCACCACACATCTAATAAATTTAAATTATTCTTTAATTAAAAAAAATATACCTATTATCCTCCATAAATCTCTTATAAATTTATTAGAGTTTAAATCTATAAAATTAAATCCCATGAAAGCTTAAAAAATTCTGAAATGTGTCATTAAAAATTGTGCAGTAAAAATTCACAAATCACTCCTTTCATGATCTATTTAGTTAAATATTCTTCACTTATATTGAAGTTTTTATAAAATCCTAAAATAATAGAATCATTATTATTATTATTATTTAGTTAATCATATTTATGGAACACTAATTATCATCCTTTCTCAATTATCTAATGTAAAATGAAAACACTGTCTAAAAATATGTGGAGACTATTTCCTCTATAAACAATTTATTTTCATAATACACAAACATAGATTGTTGATTATGGGTATTTAATGTGAATGTATGAAATGTTTTATATTTTTAATATTAGAAAAATATAAATCATATCAATATTATTATTACTCAATGAAAAATAAAAACATCATTTATATGTACATGTGGACTACCGCCTCCATGGAGAGGTGTATTTCATTTTTCATTTCCATCAACTCTTGCTGATATCAGTAATCTAAATAATGAAGTAAAACTAAATTTATGATATAATTGATGTTTTTTAATGATTATAAAAATACATAACATGTTATTAACATATATATTTTTTTCCAAAAAAAATTCAAAAATATGTTTTACAATGATTCTGTCTTCATAGATCCTGAATTATTCTATCATGGAATGAAATTAAAAATTGATAAATAATTTTATATTATATAATGTTTAACATTGGATAATTTATTAGTTTTTATATTAGTATCAAATAATGGTGATTCAAATCTATTATTAAAATAATGCGCCAAATAATCAAAATCTGGAACACCCATTGATCAAAATAATCTATATCTAAGTAACATATTTATAATGGATGTCTATAAATTAAATTTATATATGTTGATATATTTTTTTTAATATTATAAAATATATAATTATTATTTCTGTACTTAATATGTTGGAGGATTACAATCATTCATGTAAATCAATCATAAAAGGAAAGGGGTTTTCTTCCCTCAATAGATTTTCCCGAGACATAATTTTTCCACGTTGAATATGTTTTTCAGTTATTCGCTTATTTTATCCAATGAGGATATTTTATTTAATTTACTACATCATTTTTAGGTAATTACATTTTCATATAAAATATATCCTCTCTGAAGTATTTATTTTTTTCAAAATATTTTTTGCTGTTATAAAAATTTATCATCATCTCCAAATGAGTTCTTTATATTCCATATATATATTCACCCATTCTTAAAATTTTATTCATATTTTATCTAAAATTATTTTATTATTTATGTCTATCTTCAAATTTCTATTTATATATTTTCAATTGGAATATTGATCACCCTTTTTTCTATGTGGGTTTCAAAAAATTTATTTTTAAAACATAAAATATGTATCCTTTAACAGTCATATATTTTTATTCCACTGAACATTTAATTTATAAAACATTTATATATTTTTCATTGTTAATTAATTAGTATATATAATTAAATAATTAATCATACATAATTTATTAAATAATCCAAAAAATATTCTTTTTGAAAGTGTATCTTAGCTTTGTTTCACTAAGATGATGTCATTAAATGTTTTTATAACTTGTTTTTAAAATTTCACCTCTATTATCCATTTCTACATCAACAAATATAAAATTTCTAGAGTTTTATTTTCTTGAATTACCCTCTATAATATTTTATAAAATAAACCATTATGGTTAATTAATTTTGTGAATATAATGATATAAATCGTGAGTTCATTTAATGTGATACAATATTGAAATGCGATAAAGAATATTTTATTCCATTGGGTTATTCATTGTATTATATATGATTTATTTTTTTATATGATATAATTATATTGTAGGTAAATTATTATATATATATAAGTAATTTTTATAGTTTATATATCCTGAGATCAAAATTTTACGCTAGTTTTCATTCAATCTTCAAGAGGATAAATAGGTAGGATCCCATGCCTAAGAGGGAACATAGGTAGTAACCCAATACCAAAATGGTACACTAGATTGTGAATAATAATAATAGTTTATAATATTTTTAATCCTAATACTATTATGTTATATGGGTTTTTATCCCAATCTTAAGAGGGTATACAATTGGCTTCCCTTGACCAAGATTGCCTGTGTTAAGTTTCCAAACACTACATGGGTGAAAGGATAATATCCAAACCCTTGAAGTAATATTATTATTCATCTCATCCAATGATATATCGTCAGTTTTTATTGCATGTTTAGGAGATTTTTTGGGTGATTATCACATTCAAACTATTTTATAGAAAATGTGCAGTAATGTCTACTCCATGATGTAATAATTTCATATGCTTATGATTATTTAACAATACCAGGTTATATGCCAGTGAATGTTCATTTAATGTGATTATTGACTCATGAATCCTTATACATGTTTCATGTTATAGGTTTTATTAATTGATATAACGTTGAAAAACTTTTATTGGTCAATATACTTTTTATCTTTAGTTTCTCCCATGATAATGTTTTCTCATATTCTTATAAATGTACAATTTATTAAATAGGGATATGTTTTCTCCTATACAAAACATAAGATCAACCATTACATATTATTTCATTTCATAGGTTATAAATGGTTTTATATCCTTGAATATATCTAGAAAAAAATATTGAATTGTGTGATTATAATGAAATGTTCACAGTTAAATTTTTATACACTTAATCCTTGGATACACCTAAAATTTAGGTTCTAGGATTATGATATTTTTTTTAGAAATAATGTTTATATTAACTAAATGCATATATATTTTTTTCTTGATTTCACACTTCTGGTTTCAGAAATATATTTAAATTATATTTTTTATATAGGTAAATGGAATAGAGGTCTATAGTATATTACGTACATGCCAAGGAACCCATATCTATCGTCTATAGTTACCACTATTCATCATAGGGTTATCTAATATATACCATGTTGTATAAAATTATTATTTACCAATTTATGGACCAAAAACTATGTATTCCTAGAAAAAAATTACATATTAAGAATATGATCTTTATGATTCTAATAGTATCCATAATTTATTCCTTATGCATCAAAATTTATCCCTAATATATAGGGTGACCATACCTGGACATGGTGAATTGTATGTATTTTGTTTTTGTAAAGAAACTATTTCATGTGAGGACCCTTATATAATAGTTTCTATACGTATGAGGAATTATGAAATTTTATATCTCTTAAAAATAAAACACCCTAATCTCTAGAAGATTCAAACAATCACAAAAATACATAATGAATGACAATAACGTGTCATGGAATGAATTGATACCAACAATGTCAATTCACAATATGGTTATCATAATCCTACACTAACAATCCCATGGGCACCTTATACATCTATATTACATTTGATCTCACAAAAATATTATATTTTTTTTTATAATAGAAACAAAAAAATAATCATTTAACCCTATATATTAATGGTTTCGAAAATAAAATTAGTTATAACATTTATTTTTCTTCTACGATAGATTAATTTTATTATCTCCATGAAAATATAGTGCAATGATGTTTTCTAGCTAGTTCATATTATGAATATAAACATGAAAATATAAGATGTTATTATGGAATAACATTCTATTATCCAATAACATTCTATTATGGGACATATATAATGGTTGTTGTTCATGGTTAGATCATATTAAACATCATCTATGTTTATAAAAACAACTAACCTCATTGTGGAAATGATTATTTCTGAACATTTTCCTCTTGGATTTTTCATGGAACTGGAATCACCCAATAGTTATATATACCTATGTTATTTGTTTAAAAATTAATTCACTCATTATAAATATTGACACAAAATGAGTAAGAAGATGGATTGGTCGAGAGGATGGGAGGTCAGGATTATCACACCATTTTAGGGGGAATTATTATCTTTTCCATGACTCTCTTATAAAATTTAGATATGTACACTAATCCTTTTTTAAATAACATGTATTATTTTGTTCCTATTAAATTAGAAACCAATCAATAGAATGTGTGGAATTCAGAACCACCCATTTGTATTCGAGGGTCATCATTGATGGAGGTATATTTATGTATCTGAGCTTCTCTATCAATGGTATCTACACATCTACTAATTATATTTTTATTGAATTATTTTATAACTATTTTGGTTTCCTAGCCACATAGTGAAAAACTCTAGTGTTTATTTTCATCAAATAAAATTAATTTCACTCTTGAGTTTATCATCGTCCAGGGAGATGAAAATTGATTAATTTAAGGATTGAACCCATAAATAGTCTTCCTATGTATCCATGTGAAAGGAATAAAAACCATTTTAATTTCATGATGTTAAATAGGTAATATTATACATTTTATGGTCAAGCTATAAAAAATGTGTAGT
The DNA here is from genome assembly GCA_963277665.1 of Viscum album. Lineage (NCBI taxonomy): Eukaryota > Viridiplantae > Streptophyta > Magnoliopsida > Santalales > Viscaceae > Viscum > Viscum album. Next base: position 851,666,601 of record OY728143.1, on the reverse strand, counting down.
TTAATTGCATATGGAATGGAAACCTTGGAAGAAGGTTGATAGACAATGTTTAGTGTGGGACTTATATAGACACAACCCATTGAACTATCAAGGGATATGATTTTACATCTTAAATTATACTTATCATAGGATATGGCCTAAAAGAATATGTTTTTATGATATTGGGTTTGAACCTATATAAAGATTCTTATGCATCCTATTTGGATTGGAAAAAATTATGCATAGTTCATTGGTGAGGACCCCTACCTATGGAGGACCTCAAGTGTTAGTCTCACAGCAGAGTATGGATCTTTTAGATAAAAAGATGGGGATTACACCTGATAAATATTTCCATTGTGAAGTGACCATGAGTTATTTTTTCACTAGTAATTTGGGGGCTTAATGTGGAATATACTCATAAAGAGGATACCCAGATGAAAGGAATTATAGTTGGGTCTTATTCCTAAATCTGATGCCCATTGAGCTCTGGCCATGGGTGGGATTAACACATATCCTTGTAAGTAGGTATCATGTATCTCTTTGTTCCATCCCATTTGAATCATACACCTATGTGGAGGTCCATTAAATGGGAATGATTTTTAAATTAATGGATGAGATGATATAGAGGTTGATATATGAGAAGGCTTCTTATATGTCCCTATAATGATAGGAATAAAGGTTATTGTAGTTCATTCATTTATGTGGATTCTGTAGATGTTGTGATCATTAAAATCTTATAAGATCATGTGATTCATTATCTTTTTTAGAAACTGTAGGATGAAAAAGATTTAATAAACCAAGCAGTTGTTTCCTTCGCTATTTGAAGATTCTTAGCTAAAACGGAGGAGACCAGAGAAATGGCATAAGAGGAGAAGAAAATTGGTGGATGTGAATGGGATGATCATGGGAGATTTCTATGATATATAATCTCCCTCTATTCAAGTTACCTTATACATGTTTCCAAAGTGAGAAACAAAGGTTTTGGATGATGAGTTGGTATGGGATAGGTCTTGGGTACCTGCCCCTCTCCAACTATGTATCCTATAGGCTGATGATAAAACACTATTTTATTGAATATTTCATTGATAATAAATGATATAATTTCCTCACATTGTGTTAAATATTTCTAACTAGAAAGTATTTGGGATTAGATCATTAATTTGAATATTTGATGAAAATTCCAGTTTTACCCTTTATAGATCACTGTAGTATTTCGAAGATACATATTTTTATATTTATTATGTGAATTTGCAATTTTTTATAAGAGTTCCAAACTTAATTATCTACAACTTGTATTCATGACACTAGAGCTAAAGAGTTCATTTGTTTGTTTAAAATGGGCCATGAAGTCAAAGTTGGGCTGGGCTCGCCAGAATGGAGAAGCTTCTGTATTTCGGCCATAAATCCTTAATATGGGCCTGTATTGAGCCCAAATATTTATAAGAGACAGAGGACCCATATCTGAACATTTTATCCTTCTGGAAGGCTGGCCAATTCAGTCGTTTTGGTGGTCAAATGGGCGGTGCAATTTGGCATAAAATATTTGGCCGAATTTCCACATTCACACTTGAAACCACTTGTAACCTCTCCTCCCTTCCCCTCTATTAATTGGAGTTTTTCTCATTGGAGGGGTTGCGGACGTGCATTGGAAGATTGGAGGCAGAGGAGAATTTGTTTCACCCAAATTCTCCAACCATTGTAAGAGGGGTAGCTCATGAAGCAAGGATCCCCTCATCGAAGCCTCCTTCTCTTCTTCATTTTGTAATGTTTTCATATGTGTAATAAGCTTCTTTGTTATTCTTTTATTTCTTCTCTTTTCTTATTTTTTGTTTAAATTTATTCTTCTCTTAATCTTCCTCTTTGTTCTGGAATTCTTGAGTAGAAGTGTTATTGGGTTATACCCATTATAAACCTTTGCACATGCAAAACGCTTCTACGATGATTACGCCACCCATGGAAGAGTAGTCTTTTAGTAATCGATCTATCTTCTAACCTCTTCATTTAATTATTTTGAATCATTGAGCTACTGTAATTCACTTAATATGATCCATGAATTGTGTTTTTAAATTTTAAGAAACTAAGCAAGCAATTGAACAATTAACACAAAAACACGCGAGGTCGGGATTTTGTGTAAATTGTGAGAGCGCAATCTTAATCGGTAATACAAGACCACACGGGATAAATTTGTAGATTTCAAATATAATCCCTAAACAAAATTCATCCTCATTTCTAGAATCGATATGTGCCTTAATTTACCACTGACCATAAGCTAATCTTAGAACATAAATCAAAGCAGGGTGCTGCGATTGCATGTTCCGAAGTTAGCCTAGGGTTAAATTCACATCATCATCGTGGTAAAGTTAATTCTCATAGGGTTCAGGATTTAAGAAATTAAGGGATCATAATTAAGTGAATTTTAATTTACATGATAATGATTAATAATAAAGTGAAGAGGTAGAGTTAGATCTATTACACCTTTTAAATAGATTTCTAAAAAAACATCTTCTTGTTGTGTCATTTTAATCAAAATTCATTTCAACACTAAAAACAAAAAAAAATTATACAATCTTCTTCCAGCAAACTTATTCTAGATTCATAAACTACAATAAACCCCAATCCTTTAAAGTAGTATTTTTATTCTATTCTATTTTATTTTATTTTTTTAGCATACCTCTAATAAGTTGTTAAATTCACTTCCTCCTTTGAGAGACGACCTTGGTCAGCCACTCTACTGCACCTAAGTACCCCAAATCACACTAATCATTTGAGGGCTCCCACGATAGCGCTCTTTCAAATTGGTGCCATTGCTGGGGAGGCAAGTAATTATTTCAACCAATTAGAAGCATTTATTTTATTTTACATTTTATTCTCTTCCTCTCTTCTTTCTTCCTTCTTTACCCAATCTGATTTTTCTTCCTCTTCTTTTATTTTCTTCTAGTTTTTTTTCGACCATCAAATCAAACTTCTCATTTTTATTTTACTATGGTCCACTTTCTATATTTTCATTTTTATTTTATCTATGACACGAACTAATCCCGAATATCTCTTAGATCTTGACCCTAAGATTGAACGTAGCCTTAGGGCTCGAATCAGAAATTCTCAGTCTACGGGAAGTTTCAATATTAACCAAGTTGGTGAATTCCTCTCTTTTGGAAACATTGAAATTAGAATCAATTCAAATTCAAACATAAAAGAGGAACCAATGGCTAGAAACAATGGAAATTAACTTAATAGAACCATTCGAGAATTGGCTGCACCTGATATTAACTATCAACCAAATTGTATTGCATACCCAAATCTCGAATCGGACATTGAACTAAAATCTGGGTTAATTCACTTACTTCCAAAGTTACATTGACTCTCTGGTGAGGATCCTAATAAAAATTTGAAAGAATTTAATGTGGTTTGCTCAAACCTTAAACCAAGAAATGTTTCTGAAGATAAAATAAAATTAAGAGCATTCCCATTCTCACTTTATGGAGCTGCAAAAGATTGGATGTATTATTTACAACCCAAAGATGTAACTTGTTGGAACGATTTGAAACGTCTTTTCTTGCAGAGATTTTTTCCAGCATCAAGGACCACATCCATTCGAAAAGAGATTTCGGGGATCAAGCAAGCACAAGGGGAGTCAATGTATGAGTACTGGGAGAGATTCAAGAAGCTGTGTGCAAGCTGTCCGCATCACCAAATCAGTGAGCAACTCCTCATCCAATACTTCTACGAAGGACTGACACCCATGGAGAGGAGTATGGTGGATGTTGCAGCTGGAGGAGCATTGGTGGACAAGACACCAGTAGCTTCATGAGCATTGATCGACAAAATGGCCCAAAACTCCCAACAATTTAGCGATAGAGGTACACAATATGTCAGATGAGTACATCAGGTAAGTCCTTCTTATCTTGAAAGTCATTTGATTGATACTAAGTTAGAAGAATTGACAACTATGGTGAGGCAGATTGCATTGGCTCAAAAGACATCCCATCCCCCCTCCTTCATGGCCATGTGGCATTTGCACTGAGATAAGCCACCCAACTGACTGTTGCCCACAACTACAAGAGACAGAAGATTGTGCCGCAGTGTTCCCTGGGAGACCACTTCAGCAGCAACAACAACAACCATATCCCCAAAAGAAGTTTGATATAGTATAAAACCAAGGGTGGAAAGATAAGTCAGACATCAGGTATGGCTCTGGACAACAACAAAGGCCCCATTTTCAACCAAACTTCCAGCAGCCTCCACCTTACCAACAGGGTTTCCAACAACCCCAAAGGAGATTTGAAGCCCAAACATCAATGATTCAGCAACAAGGTAATATCCAACACAAGGTAGACTCTAACACTGATGATCTTGTGAAACAAATTTTTCTTAATCAATAGAATGAGCTGATGAGTCAAGGTTCAGAGCTGAGAGAGTTTAAGTCTCAAATGAGTCAGATTGCCACTGCCCTCCATGAACTTGTGAGTAAGAATTCTGGAAATCTACCTTCCCAACCCACTCCAAACCCAAAGGGGAATGTTAGTGCCATCACATTGAGAAGTGGGAAGCAAATTAATAATACATCTGGAGCTACAATTCCACCGGGATTCACCTCTACTCTAGAGAAGTCGCATTCCATACCAATTGATGACAAATCCAAGGAGAAAGATAAAGGTACGAAAAAGATTGATGATGTACCTCCTAAACCCCTTCCTTTTCCAAATAGGGTTGTTCAAACCAAGAAGATGGCTGAAGAAGCAATGCAAAAGGAGTTTTTGGACACATTCAAGCATGTGGAGATCAACATTCTTCTACTTGAAGACATTAAGAAAATTCTAAGGTATGTGAAATTCTTAAAAGAACTTTGTACCAATCTAAGAGGGCTCAAGGGAAATTAGAGGATCAAACTTGGAAGGAATGTCTCAGCACTCGTTACACCAACTCTGGCAATGCTAACAAAGTGCAAGGATCTAGGGACATTCACCATCCCATGTACCATAGGGGAGTTTCACTTCTCTGATGCTCTTTGTGATTTAGGATCTTCAATAAATGTGATGCCTCACTCTGTATTCTCTTCCTTGCAGGTTGGTGAGTCGAAGCCAACAAGAGTAGTGGTGCAATTGGCGAATAGAGCTATGGCATATCCAGCGGGAGTCCTTGATGTTGTACTTGTCCGGGTAAGAGACATGATCTTTCCAGTGGATTTCTATGTTCTTAACATGGAGGATGATCAGGTAAGTTCTCATTCCCCCATTATCTTATGTAGGTCCTTCCTCAAAACTGAAAAAACTATCATAAATGTCAATGAGGTTACACATTCCATGGAATTTGGGGATGAAGTAGTGATATTTAATGTTATGGATTCCATGAAGTACCCCTCTGAGGACCATTCTGCTTTTGTTATCTCCCATTTTGAACCACCAAGTAAAAACTCCATGGATTTTGATTATCCTATACTTAAGGAGATTATGAGTGTTGGTTCTGGTTTAATGTCTAAGAGAACTTCCACACCTGTTTCTAATGAACAATACTCTCTAATATTTGATTTTTAAATGGATTCATATTCAGATCTTGTTCATGTGAACTCTGATTATGACATGGCTATAGAGTATGCGGATGGATTTGATGCTTTATTCTCTGATTTTGATGATGTATATTCTGATACTGATGCTCTTTGTGCACATATTTCGGTTCGTTCAATGTCTCCATCCATACTACACCCTCCTTCATTAGAACTCAAGCCATTGCCACCAAATCTGAAATACTCATACTTGTTGAGTGGTGATAGATTACCTGTTATCATTGCTAAAAATATCGCTTTTGAACATGAAGAAATGCTTTTGAAAATTTTGAGGGAGAACATCAGGGCGATTGGGTGGACCTTGGCTGACATATCAGGTATTAGCCCCTCCATTTGCATGCATAGGATTCTCTTGGAGGATGGGGATAAACCGGTGAGACAGCCACAAAGGAGACTCAATCCCACCCTCCTGGATGTTGTTAAAAAAGAAGTTAAAAAATTTCTCGAGGCAGGTATAATCTTTCCCATTTCAGATTCACAGTGGGTAAGTCCAATTCAGGTTGTGCCTAAGAAAACTGGTTTTACTATTGTTAAAAATGAGAAAGATGGTTTAGTTCCAATGAGGGTGAAAAACAGTTGGCGTGTGTTTATTGATTATATGAAACTAAATCAGACCACTCAAAGGGCCATCTCCCCCTCCCATTTATTGATCAAATTCTTGAGAGACTAGATGGGAAAACACACTATTGTTTCTTGGATGGATTTTCTGGATATTTTCAGGTTATTATAGCTCTAGAGGATCAGGAGAAGACTACATTCACCTATCCCTTTGGCACATTTTCCTACCGGAGGATTCCATTTAGACTTTGCAATGCCCCAGGTACCTTCCAGAGATACATAGTGAGTATTTTTTCTACTTTTATTGAGACCTACATGGAGGTATTTATGGATGATTTTACAGTGTATGGATCCTCATTTGATGAATGTCTAAATAGTTTGGGAAAGGTATTGAATCGTTGTATGGAGAAGAATCTGGTCCTAAACATTGAAAAGTGTCATTTCATGGTAGAGCATGGCATTGTCTTAGGGCATGTAGTGTCAAAACATGGGATAGAGGTTGATAGATCAAAGGTAGATATTATTTCATCCTTACCATATCCTTCATGTGTGCGTGATGTTAGATCTTTCCTAGGTCATGCAGGATTTTATCGGCGCTTCATCAAAGATTTTAGTAAGATTTCTCTTCCTATGTCAAGATTACTTCAAAAGGATTCTGATTTTGTGTTTGATGTTTCTTGCAGGGTATCATTTGATGAGCTGATGAAGTGTCTGACCACTCCACCAATCATACATCCCCCACGGTGGGACCTTCCATTTGAGATTATGTGTGACGCCTCCAACTTCACGGTTGGGGATTTCTTATCTCAGAGGGTGGAGGGACGATCACATGTGATCTCCTATGCATTGAGGACACTAGATTCAGCCCAATAAAATTACACAACTAAGGAAAAGGAGTTTCTTGCTGTCATATTTGCTTTAGATAAATTCCATTCATATTTATTGGGCTCTAAAGTAGTTTTTTTTTCTGACCATGCAGCTTTGAGGTACCTCCTGAAGGAGCCAGATGCAAAGCCACGACTTATCCTTTGGATGCTCCTTCTTCAAGAGTTTGACCTTGAGATAAAGGAGAAGAAGGGGTCAGAGAATTTGGTGGCGGACCACATGAGTAGGCTTACTCACACACTAGAGGATGACACATTGGACCAGGTACCACTTCTGGACACTTTTTCTGATGAGAATATTTATTCCATCTCAGGTACGCATCCTTGGTATGCTGATTTAGTGAACTAAATTGTTTCCTCTGAAATCCCTACAAATTTAAAGAAATATAAAGTCCAAAAATTAAAAAGTGAGTCTAGGTATTATTTTTGGGATGATCCTTACCTATGGCGCATGTGTAGTGACCAAGTCATTAGGAGGTGTGTTCCCGATCATGAGTTTGAGTCTGTTTTGCATTTCTGTCATACACTTGCTTGTGGTGGACACTTTGGACCCCAAAGGACAGCTAGGAAGGTTTTGGACTCTGGATTATATTAGCCTAGCTTGTTCCATGATGCCCATATGTTTTTTAATTCATGCTCTCGTTCCCAACACCCTGGGAATATTTCTAGGAGAATGAGATGCCCCAACAACCCATACTATTCTGTGAGATTTTTGATGTATGGGGTATTGATTTTATGGGTCCTTTTCCTAGTTCATTTGGATTTTTGTATATTTTTGTTTTTGTTGATTATGTGAATAAATGGGTGGAGGCCAAGGCCACCAGGACTGACGATTCTCATGTTGTTGTGGACTTTGTCAAAGCACAGATTTTTTGTAGGTTTGGAGTACCAAAGGCCATCATCAGTGACTAAGGGACACACTTTTGCAATAGGAATTTTGCTTCCCTCCTTCAAAAGTATGGGGTGACACACAAAACATCAACACCATACCACCCCCAAACAAATGGCCAGGCTGAGGTTTCAAATCATGTGTTGAAACAAATATTGGAGAAAACTGTGCATCCAAATAGGAAGGATTGGAGCAAGCGCTTTATAAGGCCTCAGCCTTAAACCTTACTTAATATTGAGTTATTACAAGATTACACATTGAGGATCTTTTTAGGTTTAGAGTTTTAGAGAATTAGATCATGAAACTTGCATTACATTCCACATTTAAACAAAGTGGTTACATAAAAGACAGTATTCATTCTTCCCATCAACGGAAACATATTTAAAATAAAACAAGGATTCTTTCTTGACACATCCTTGAATAAAATATAGAAAGGAAACATTAGTTCATATATACATAAGAATGAAATCATAATTCACCCATAAAACATAGGCACTTTAACATACCTCATCAAATCATGAATAAATCATAGAAATCATAAGACATAAAAGGTAACTTGAGGCATCCATAACATTCTTACGTAGGGAGTAACCCTCTTGGTTACGTTTGGAATACCCACCGCAGTATATTCCCTAAATCTCTTCGGAGAAACCTTAACGTTTCACTCCTTCACGTTACCCAATGCATTGGAGAGCTATATCGGGCTCACCCGCCCTTAGTTTATCACGGAACCACCCGTATTCATAATAATGCCCAAGAACCTCAACATAATCGTATCACATAAAACATGCATAAAGGAAACATAATATTTGCACCTTTCAATCACCAGATATCAATACAACACATTGATATAAAAACATTATGAAAACCATTTTCAATACCAAAATAAAAGAAAAGTAAAACATGGTTTTTATTTTTCTTTTGAAAAAAAGGTATGGCTTGTAGAGGAAGCTGAATCTCAAATAATAGTCACGGTGGCGGAGAAGTCGTTGTCGCCGCATACGTACGACAAAAACACTCCCTATTGTCGTTTAGTAAACGCTTCGTATAAAAAAGATTCCTTTTGAATAAACTTAAAAGTCAAAGGGGTTTATACACCGTATATATGAGGGTTGTGTATAAAACAAAAAATGCCTCAATGGAAGGAGATTGAGACGAAGTCCCATACAAAGACGGTATCCATGGTTTAAGGATAAATCAATTACATAATTATGTGTGACAAATGAATACACAAAATATAAGTTGATATTAAGTGTAAAATAATAAAAGGTCTTTCGCACATATTCAAAGTATGACATATTTAATAACTACATGTTGAACCCAAAGAAATCTAAATTGGGTTAAGAAGTTCCATTGATAGCCTAACGGCGTCACATCAAAATGAGTTGATGAGAGATAAAAAAAGGGTATCTCATCACTTGGACATAAAATTTATATCAATAAGGATATATGAGAACATATCCCAACATAACAATATGTAAATTAAAAGACCCAACAAAATAAGTCTTTTAAAAAAGAGAAGGGTGAAAGGTTCCCTTACAGACATGGGTATCTTTCGAAACATACACCTCATGAAAGAAGGACAATACATCATTGATTTAAATACTCATAAATGAAAGTATATTACACAAAGAGTATAATAATGGGCAGTACATACACCACTAAAAGGAAATTTTGGAAAATGTAGCATAAATCTCACGGGAATAAAAGTGAGATGAAAAATCCCTTACGAAAACTCAGCAGCCTAATGGCGCCACATAAAACTTACAAATATGGATTGATGAGACCAAATAGGGTATCTCATCATATTAACATAAATTTTATAGAAAGAGGAATATAAAGAGCATCCCCCAACATAAAAAATAGGATCTTAAAAGAAGTGACATAATAAATAGTACTTAAAAAGAAAGAGAGAGATTGGATCTCTTACGAAAATTCGGCAGCCTAACGGCGCCACTCAAAACTTTAAAAATGGATTGATGAGAGAAAATAGGGTCTCTAATCATATGAACATAAAAATTACAGTAAGAGTAATATAAAATAACATCCCAATCACAATAAATATGAGCTTAGAAGGAATGACATAAAAGAGTGTACTTAAAAAAGAAAGAGAGGAGTATGATCCCTTACCTCAGGTCCGACTTGACTCGATCGTTCTTTAATCTCCTGAATAATAAACTTGAGTTAATTTCTAATCGTTCTTTAATCTCCTGAATAATAAACTTGAGTTAATTTCTACTTCCATAAGAACCTTTTTCAAGTTCATTTTCCCTTTTATATCACTTATTACCATGTCATAAACATTATGTAATCATTTAAGTTAATAATGTTTGTTTTGTCGATATTTGGTTCTTAAGTCGAAAGTGGACTTCTTACAATTACATGTTGTTCGTGTGGTCAAAGGTTCATTATATCCAGATTTTTATTCATTATGTAGATATAATATATATCATATATATCCAGTATATTTATTCATTTATAATATTACATAACATTTAGAGTTAAGAAATGAAATGCACCGTTCATGGAGACGGTAAGCCGTACGTACGCATGAACGCTACTTCCATTTCTATTTCATATTTAATGGAATTAAAACATAATGATACATAATAGTATTTTAATTCCTGTATGGTATCATATATAATATCATTAAAAATATCCTTTATACGTACCACATATGGTATTAACGAATCAAATCACTTTGAGGGGGCGGTAGTCTGCACTACCTTAAATGAAGATATCGTGTTTACCCATAATGGAAATCATAAAGGTATGCCATAAATAAAAAATACAGAAGATTAAGTAAAACATAAAAATATTAGATATCATATATAAATATAGTGTCATCTTAATGGCCACCTTTTAAGGTGTTAGAAGAATGTTGAACAATCATCGTTTCGGGAGGCAGAAATTCGCCATCCACGGAAACAGTATGTTCTTTAACCATTAGATGTAGTTGTGTGTAAGTGTAGCTCGAATAATTCTTATAAAAACATACTAGTATATTGAATATACTTTATTTATTTCAAAATAAATGAATAAAAAGAGTTTAGGGGGTTGGAGAAGCAAAATAAAACAAAAGGACACCAGTGAAGACATTACCTTTAAATTGGGTAACTTCATTTGATTTGAGCTCAAAGGCTTCCTTGGAAAGGATTCTGCCCAAAGTGAGGCTTAAAGGAGTTAGATAGGGATGTGGAGAGATGAAATGGGCAGAGGTTGGCCGAGCAAAAGGCTTGAGAGATGTGGGTAAGGTGGTAGAGGTGGGGGCCTTTTATAAGAGGAGAAGAGGGGCACTATTGGAAAGTAAGAAAATGTTACTTTATTTGAAAATGAGTTTCGGATTTTAAAGGTCCCACATTGATGTATTTCAAGGATAAGGTGATAAGGGTTATAAATCCACTCATACAATAGGTTTTGGACATGTTAAGGTCTTAGATATTACATTATCTTTTCATTTTATTTAAATCGTTAAATAATGAGGTCATCGCTGGATCATCATGATGTCATAAATAATTTAATTTATTTAATGTCTAAAAATTATAAAAAAATTCTATGATGTAGGAAATCTTTTTAGATTTCCAATGACTATTTATAGTAAAAACTATGACTTGTATAACCCCATGTAAATATTGTTTAACTAAAACATCTCATGTTTGTGTTATTTTTACTTTAACATTAAATAAAAAGATATTTATGTCATTTCCGAACCAAAGTGGCTCCATGGGGTCCAAAAGTTGACCCATGGATTGTCTTGGTCGTTCATGACACATCCAATGATGGTAGGACATGTGTCTAGGTCATTTCATTTTATTAAAACATTATTCTTACCATAAACTACACTAATTACCTCTAATCGCGATTAAAAACTTGATAAGTTACTATTCACCAAAAAATTATTTTTATCCCATTGAACAACATTTTACTTATTAATGACAACCATGTATGTCGGATTTTTGAAATTCAAAACACAATGATGGAAAAATTTCATTTAAACGGAAAAATCAGTTTTTATAAGTACAACTTAGTGGTTTCACTATTCATCAAAAAAATTGAAGTTTTTCAGAAAAATACCAAAAATTCACCCTAAGCTATATTTGATATTCAGAATTCAAAAATGAAGTATATTTTAAAAAATTCAAAGCATATATGTAACATTAATTAATTTAATAATTAATTCCCGTTGTCAGAGCAAATAGCGTGTTTTTATGAAACAATAAGTATCATAAGATTGAAACTAGTTTAAGTCTGATTTCAATGTGAAATTAATTCCAACGACCACTATTGGATTTAATGGTAATAATATATTCTAATTTCACTTTAAAACCAATTCAAAAGATAATCTAATCATATAAGTAAATTAGATTAAAAAGAGGTTTTGAATTAAAATAAAACATTTTACACTATTCATTAAAAAATGAACTTTATCGGAAAGATACCAAAAATTTACACAAAGAAAATTTTGATGTCCCGATTGTTAAGAAGAGTTTTATTTGGTCCAATAGAAGGCATAAGAGTGAACAAAACTATATTTAATGACGGTTCACCATCAAAAGGCGATAAGTGAACCTTTAGTGAAAACTAGGGCATGTACACCTAAAATTGAATTCTTTCCGTATTTTAAGCCATTATCTTTTATTGGATAAATGTAAAAAAATTTAAAAACATATATAATGATATTTTAGTTATTTCTATCCATTCCCGCCAACACAACAGCTTCATGTTAACTACCATTTAAAATAATATTATTTTATTATTAGAGTGCAACGTAAGATTTCCAAGAAATTTGTTGTTGCGTGTTGGGTACGCCATCGAGCATAGCATCCCTTTTAAAGTAATATTAATATTTTATTCACAAATATGGATAAATATGAAAATTATATATTCTTTATTTACCTAGGGTGTTACATCCTTCCCCCCTTTTGGGAATTGCGTCCTCGCAATTTTTAAAATTGAGCTTGGAAACATCCTTGAAAGTCCCACATCGGAACAAGAGTCGGTAAAAAATCACTTTAAAATAAAGGAAGACAAGTACAGAAGTCACCCGAGTTACCCCATACTAGGATTCAATGTAGAAAAACATGGACATGGAAGAAAAAGCAAAGGGTCATGTTCTTGAATAAAAGTGATAGTAAACATGTCTAGGAGAAAGTTAACCATAAGAAAATCACAAACTTGTGATGGGTTAAACGGTATTCGATTCCCCAGTAGGAAAATTTAATAGACAACATTTTTGTTTTAAGTTTCTTTTTATTGAGGAATTTATTCATTAGGAAACATAATCACTTATCATGTTGACTATCAACTTTTACTAGATTCCTTAATCAAACTCATATTTTTTTCCAAAAGACGAGTATTTAGGGAGACTTGTTCGCATTAAGAGTACTATAATAAAATTCTAGAGAGTCACCTAATCCACAAAAGAAAACTATATACTTCCCATGTCTTTAGACTTTAACCAAAACCAAAACCAAAAAGGGTAGTACAAGATCAGATAATCTAGAAAAGGATAACCCTTTATAAAAAGAAAATCTATTCTTAATCTCCAAAATTTGTCCAACAAAACCCAAAGTTCAACGAGGACCATTCTATAATCAATTTGTCCATAAAATTCCTCAAAGTAAACCAAACTAATATTGAAACCCAAATATTTGAAGGATTTATTCATATAGTCTTCCAAGTTAAATCATAATATTTATCTCCAAACAACATCAGTTTCTCTTAATGTATCGTATTGAAAAGTAATTAAACTAATCACATATCCTCCATGATAGGTTAATAAATATCCATAGATAACCCAAAATCAACTTACTCTTAATTCATAAAATCATATAAATAAAAAGAATCAGTCAAACTAACCAGGGACTTCACGTAGTCCAGTGGTAGGCGATAAATACCAGTCGCACTTTGGTCATGGGTTCGATTCCCACAGCTTTGTCTGACGCGACGGGTTGTCACACGGTCTGTGTGTTGTCCTTTTTATAAAACTCCAAAAATAACCCTAACATGTTTTAACCTCAATCGTTTCCATATACATTTAATTTTCATCCGAATTCGTTACGATCTCATCATCTTAATTCTTGAAGTCTTATTTCACCACCATAAGATAAAATAAAACGATTCCCAAAATGAATAACATCATACCTTGATCATGGCGTCCACTCAGTTTCATCGTCATCTTGATCACCTAGGTAGAAGTCCCATGCATTACAATAATGATTTAGAGATCCTTCAAAATCATTTGCTTCCTCCATCCAAATACACCTCATACAACATGGGTCATATGGGTGTTCACAGAAAAACAGTTTTGGAAAATAGTCATGTATGACATATATTTCCAAAACATCTGATAAAACATGATTTCTATAAAATAGTCGGACCGAAATTGAGTTGAAAATTTCTATTATTGGTCCTTTTAAAATACCATAAGTATGTGATGTGAGACAATATTTTAAAAGAAAATATAAATAGGTTGCGCAAGGGTCTCCTTCCTCAGCACTATTTTTTAAATCATAATATGCTTCAAATTCTGGTGATAAGGTAAAATATTTTAAAATACCTTGATAATATTTACCTTTCTTGAAAATATGAGAATATTGTGAAAATAGTACTTGTCAAAAAACAACCCATGATCCACGGTGATAACGAGGTATAGTGGAGGTGTTTGATATCTCAAACAACTGCTTTCAAGTGAGTTGTATGCTAGAAAAAGTTTCACAATCATCCGAAGATGACTTTGCAATAATTATTGAAAACATGTCATCAGGAAGAGATATGAATGTCATTTTAGATCATTCTCCTTTCATTCGTATCCGACTTTACTTGACCTGAAAAAAAAAGTTATAAAATAAGGATTTAACTTAAATAATATATATAGGGACTAATCATGTGTCTCACAAGAACTCCTAATCCCTAAAGTTGTCTAAACCGACCTTTGATACCAACTATAAGGCCCCGTCCTTAAACCTTACTTAATCTTGAGTTATTACAAGATTAAACATTGAGGATCTTTTCAGGTTTAGAGTTTTAGAGAATTAGATCATGAAACTTGCATTACATTCCACATTTAAACAAAGTGGTTACATAAAATACAGTATTCATTCTTCCCATCAACGGAAACATATTTAAAATAAAACAAGGATTCTTTCTTGACACATCCTTGAATAAAATATGGAAGGGAAACATTAGTTCATATATACATAAGAATGAAATCATAATTCACCCATAAAACATAGGCACTTTAACATACCTCATAAAATCATGAATAAATCATAGAAATCATAAGACATAAAAGGTAACTTGAGGCATCCATAACATTATTACGTAGGGAGTAACCCTCTTGGTTACGTTTGGAATACCCACCGCAGTATATTCCCTAAATCTCTTCGGAGAAACCTTAACGTTTCACTCCTTCACGTTACCCAATGCATTGGAGAGCTATATCGGGCTCACCCGCCCTTAGTTTATCACGGAACCACCCGTATTCATAATAATGCCCAAGAACCTCAACATAATCGTATCACATAAAACATGCATAAAGGAAACATAATATTTCCACCTTTCAATCACCAGATATCAATACAACACATTGATATAAAAACATTATGAAAACCATTTTCAATACCAAAATAAAAGAAAAGTAAAACATGGTTTTTATTTTTCTTTTGAAAAAAAGGTATGGCTTGTAGAGGAAGCTGAATCTCAAATAATAGTCACGGCGGCGGAGAAGTCGTTGTCGCCGCATACGTACGACAAAAACATTCCCTATTGTCGTTTAGTAAACGCTTCGTATAAAAAAGATTCCTTTTGAATAAACTTAAAAGTCAAAGGGGTTTATACACCGTATATATGAGGGTTGTGTATAAAACAAAAAATGTCTCAATGGAAGGAGATTGAGACGAAGTCCCATACAAAGACGGTATCCTTGGTTTAAGGATAAATCAATTACATAATTATGTGTGACAAATGAATACACAAAATATAAGTTGATATTAAGTGTAAAATAATAAAAGGTCTTTCGCACATATTCAAAGTATGACATATTTAATAACTACATGTTGAACCCAAAGAAATCGAAATTGGGTTAAGAAGTTCCATAGACAGCCTAACGGCGTCACATCAAAATGAGTTGATGAGAGATAAAAAAAGGGTATCTCATCACTTGGACATAAAATTTATATCAATAAGTATATATGAGAACATATCCCAACATAACAATATGTAAATTAAAAGACCCAACAAAATAAGTCTTTTAAAAAAGAGGAGGGTGAAAGGTTCCCTTACAGACATGGGTATCTTTCGAAACATACACCTCATGAAAGAAGGACAATACATCATTGATTTAAATACTCATAAATGAAAGTATATTACACAAAGAGTAGAATAATGGGAAGTACATACACCACTAAAAGGAAATTTTGGAAAATGTATCATAAATCTCACGGGAATAAAAGTGAGATGAAAAATCCCTTACGAAAACTCAGCAGCCTAATGGCGCCACATAAAACTTACAAATATGGATTGATGAGACCAAATAGGGTATCTCATCATATTCACATAAAGTTTATAGAAAGAGTAATATAAAGAGAATCCCCCAACATAAAAAATAGGATCTTAAAAGAAGTGACATAATAAAGAGTACTTAAAAAGAAAGAGAGAGATTGGATCTCTTACGAAAATTCGGCAGCCTAACGGCGCCACTCAAAACTTTAAAAATGGATTGATGAGATAAAATAGGGTCTCTAATCATATGAACATAAAAATTACAGTAAGAGTAATATAAAAGAACATCCCAATCACAATAAAGATGAGCTTAGAAGGAATGACATAAAAGAGTGTACTTAAAAAAGAAAGAGAGGAGTATGATCCCTTACCTCAGGTCCGACTTGACTCGATCGTTCTTTAATCTCCTGAATAATAAACTTGAGTTAATTTCTAATCGTTCTTTAATCTCCTGAATAATAAACTTGAGTTAATTTCTACTTCCATAAGAAACTTTTTCAAGTTCATTTTCCCTTTTATATCACTTATTACCATGTCATAAACATTATGTAATCATTTAAGTTAATAATGTTTGTTTTGTCGATATTTGGTTCTTAAGTTGAAAGTGGACTTCTTACAATTACATGTTGTTTGTGTGGTCAAAGGTTCATTATATCCAGAGTTTTATTCATGATGTAGATATAATATATATCATATATATCCAGTATATTTATGAATTTATAATATTACATAACATTTAGAGTTAAGAAATGAAATGCACCGTTCATGGAGACGGTAAGCCGTACGTACGCATGAACGCTACTTCCATTTCTATTTCATATTTAATGGAATTAAAACATAATGATACATAATAGTATTTTAATTCATGTATGGTATCATATATAATATCATTAAAAATATCCTTTATACGTACCACATATGGTATTAACGAATCAAATCACTTTGAGGGGGCGGTAGTCCGCACTACCTTAAATGAAGATATCGTGTTTACCCATAATGGAAATCATAAAGGTATGCCATAAATGAAAAATACATAAGATTAAGTAAAACATAAAAATATTAGATATCATATATAAATATAGTGTCATCTTAATGGCCACCTTTGAAGTTGTTAGAAGAATGTTGAACAATCATCGTTTCGGGAGGCAGAAATTCGCCATCCACGGAAACAGTATGTTCTTTAACCATTAGATGTAGTTGTGTGTAAGTGTAGCTCGAATAATTCTTATAAAAACATACTAGTATATTTAATATACTTTATTTATTACAAAATAAATGAATAAAAAGAGTTTAGGGGGTTGGAGAAGCAAAATAAAACAAAAGGACACAAGTGAAGACATTACCTTTAAATTGGGTAACTTCATTTGATTTGAGCTCAAAGGCTTCCTTGGAAAGGATTCTGCCCAAAGTGAGGCTTGAAGGAGTTAGAGAGGGATGTGGAGAGATGAAATGGGCAGAGTTTGGCCGAGCCAAAGGCTTGAGAGATGTGGGTAAGGTTGTAGAGGTGGGGACCTTTTATAAGAGGAGAGGAGGGGCACTATTGGAAAGTAAGAAAATGTTACTTTATTTGAAAATGAGTTTCGGATTTTAAAGGTCCCACATTGATGTATTTCAAGGATAAGGTGATAAGGGTTCTAAATCCACTCATACAATAGGTTTTGGACATGTTAAGGTCTTAGATATTACATTATCGTTTCATTTTATTTAAATCGTTAAATAATGAGGTCATCGCTGGATCATCATGATGTCATAAATAATTTAATTTATTTAATGTCTAAAAATTATAAAAAAATTCTATGATGTAGGAAATCTTTTTATCTTTCCAATGACTATTTATAGTAAAAAATATGACTTGTATAACCCCATGTAAATATTGTTTAAGTAAAACATCTCATGTTTGTGTCATTTTTACTTTAACATTAAATAAAAAGATATTTATGTCATTTCCGAACCAAAGTGGCTCCATGGGGTCCACAAGTTGACCCATGGATTTTCTTGGTCGGACATGACACATCCAATGAGGGTAGGACATGTGTCTAGGTCATTTAATTTTATTAAAACATTATTCTTACCATAAACTACACTAATTACCTCTAATCGCGATTAAAAACTTAATAAGTTACTATTCACCAAAAAAAAATTTTATCCCATTGAACAACATTTTACTTCTTAATGATAACCATGTATGTCGGATTTTTGAAATTCAAAACACAATGATGGAAACTTTTCATTTAAACGGAAAAATCAGTTTTTATAAGTACAACTTAGTGGTTTCACTATTCATCAAAAAAATTGAAGTTTTTCAGAAAAATACCAAAAATTCACCCGAAGCTATATTTGATATTCCGAATTCAAAAATGAAGTCTATTTTAAAAAATTCAAAGCATATATGTAACATTAATTAATTTAATAATTAATTCCCGTTGTCAGAGCAAATAGCGTGTTTTTATGAAACAATAAGTATCATAAGATTGAAACTAGTTTAAGTCTGATTTCAATGTGAAATTAATTCCAACGACCACTATTGGATTTAATGGTAATAATATATTCTAATTTCACTTTAAAACCAATTCAAAAGATAATCTAATCATATAATTAAATTAGATTAAAAAGAGGTTTTAAATTAAAATAAAACATTTTACACTATTCATTAAAAAATGAACTTTATCGGAAAGATACCAAAAATTTACACAAAGAAAATTTTGATGTCCCAATTGTTAAGAAGAGTTTTATTTGGTCCAATAGAAGGCATAAGAGTGAACAAAACTATATTTAATGACAGTTCACCATCAAAAGGTGATAAGTGAACCTTTAGTGAAAACTAGGGCATGTACGCCTAAAATTGAATTCTTTCCGTATTTTAATCCATTATATTTTATTGGATAAATGTAAAAAAATTTAAAAACATATATAATGATATTTTAGTTATTTCTATCCATTCCTTCCAACACAACAGCTTCATGTTAACTACCATTTAAAATAATATTATTTTATTATTAGAGTGCAACGTAAGATTTCCAAGAAATTCGTTGTTGCGTGTTGGGTACGCCATCGAGCATAGCATCCCTTTTAAAGTAATATTAATATTTTATTCACAAATATGGATAAATATGAAAATTATATATTCTTTATTTACCTAGGGTGTTACATCCTTCCCCCCTTTTGAGAATTGCGTCCTCGCAATTTTTAAAATTGAGCTTGGAAACATCCTTGAAAGTCCCACATCGAAACAAGAGTCGGTAAAAAAATCACGTTAAAATAAAGGGAGACAAGTACAGAAGTCACCCAAGTTACCCCATACTGGGATTCAATGTAGAAAAACATGGACATGGAAGAAAAAGCAAAGGGTCATGTTCTTGAAGAAAAGTGATAGTAAACATGTCTAGGAGAAAGTTAACCATAAGAAAATCACAAACTTGTGATGGGTTAAACGGTATTCGATTCCCCAGTAGGAAAAGTTAATAGAAAACATTTTTGTTTTAAGTTTCTTTTTATTGAGGAATTTATTCATAAGGAAACATAATCACTTATCATGTTGACTATCAACTTTTACTAGATTCCTTAATCAAACTCATATTTTTTTCCAAAAGACGAGTATTTAGGGAGACTTGTTCGCATTAAGAGTACTATAATCAAATTCTAGAGAGTCACCTAATCCACAAAAGAGAACTATATACTTCCCATGTCTTTAGACTTTAACCAAAACCAAAACCAAAAAGGTTAGTACAAGATCAGATAATCTAGAAAAGGATAACCCTTTATAAAAAGAAAATCTATTCTTAATCTCCAAAATTTGTCCAACAAAACCCAAAGTTCAACGAGGACCATTCTATAATCAATTTGTCCATAAAATTCTTCAAAGTAAACCAAACTAATATTGAAACCCAAATATTTGAAGGATTTATTCATATAGTCTTCCAAGTTAAATCATAACATTTATCTCCAAACAACATCAGTTTCTCTTAATGTATTGTATTGAAAAGTAATTAAACTAATCACATATCCTCCATGATAGGTTAATAAATATCCATAGATAACCCAAAATCAACTTACTCTTAATTCATAAAATCATATAAATAAAAAGAATCAGTCAAACTAACCAGGGACTTCACGTAGTCCAGTGGTAGGCGATAAATACCAGTCGCACTTTGGTCATGGGTTCGATTCCCGCGGCTTTGTCTGACGCGACGGGTTGTCACACGGTCTGTGTGTTGTCCTTTTTATAAAACTCTAAAAATAACCCTAACATGTTTTAACCGCAATCGTTTCCATATACCTTTAATTTTCATCCGAATTCGTTACGATCTCATCATCTTAATTCTTGAAGTCTTATTTCACCACCATAAGATAAAATAAAACGATTCCCAAAATGAATAACATCATACCTTGATCATGGCGTCCACTCGGTTTCATCGTCATCTTGATCACGTAGGTAGAAGTCCCATGCATTACAAAAATGATTTAGAGATCCTTCAAAATCATTTTCTTCCTCCATCCAAATACACCTCATACAACATGGGTCATATGGGTGTTCACAGAAAAACAGTTTTGGAAAATAGTCATGTATGACATATATTTCCAAAACATCTGATAAAACATGATTTCTATCAAATAGTCAGACCGAAATTGAGTTGAAACTTTCTATTATTGGTCCTTTTAAAATACCATAAGTATGTGATGTGAGACAATATTTTAAAATCAAATATAAATAGGTTGCGCAAGGGTCTCCTTCCTCAGCACCATTTTTTAAATCATAATATGCTTCAAATTCTGGTGATAAGGTAAAATATTTTAAAATACCTTGATAATATTTACCTTTCTTGAAAATATGAGAATATTGTGAAAATATTACTTGTCAAAAAACAACCCATGATCCACGGTGATAACGAGGTATAGTGGAGGTGTTTGATATCTCAAACAACTGCTTGCAAGTGAGTTGTATGCTAGAAAAAGTTTCACAATCATCCGAAGATGACTTTGCAATAATTATTGAAAGCATGTCATCAGGAAGAGATATGAATGTCATTTTAGATCGTTCTCCTTTCATTTGTATCCGACTTTAATTGACCTGAAAAAAAAGTTATAAAACAAGGATTTAACTTAAATAATATATATAGGGACTAATCATGTGTCTCACAAGAACTCCTAATCCCTAAAGTTGTCTAAACCGACCTTTGATACCAACTATAAGTCCCCATCCTTAAACCTTACTTAATATTGAGTTATTACAAGATTAAACATTGAGGATCTTTTCAGGTTTAGAGTTTTAGAGAATTAGATCATGAAACTTGCATTACATTACACATTTAAACAAAGTGGTTACATAAAAGACAGTATTCATTCTTCCCATCAACGGAAACATATTTAAAATAAAACACGGATTCTTTCTTGACACATCCTTGACACTATCATCACATCATTTACCTTTCCCTTGACCTGTGAAAAACATTTCAAAAACTTCGGATGAGCATAAAAAGCTCAATAAGGGTTATAAAAATATGGAATGGAAACATGAGTTCATATATACATAAGAATGAAATCATAATTCACCCATAAAACATAGGCACTTTAACATACCTCATCAAATCATGAATAAATCATAGAAATCATAAGACATAAAAGGTAACTTGAGGCATTCATAACATTCTTACGCAGGGAGTAACCCTCTTGGTTACGTTTGGAATACCCACTGTAGTATATTCCCTAAATCTCTTCGGAGAAACCTTAACGTTTCACTCCTTCGCGTTACCCAATGCATTGGAGAGCTATATCGGGTTCAACCGCCTTTAGTTTATCACGGAACCACCCGTATTCATAATAATTCCCAAGAACCTCAACATAATCGTATCACATAAAACATGCATAAAGGAAAGATAACATTTCCACCTTTCAATCACAAGATATCAATACAACACATTGATATAAAAACATTATGAAAACCATTTTCAATACCAAAATAAAATAAAAGTAAAACATGGTTTTTATTTTTCTTTTAAAAAAAGGTATGGATTATAGAGGAAGCCGAAACTCAAATAATAGTCACGGCGGCGGAGAAGTCATTGTCGCCGCATACGTACGACAAAAACATTCCCTTTTGTCATTTAGTAAACGCTTCGTATAAAAAATATTCCTTTTGAATAAACTTAAAATTCAAAGGGGTTTATACACCGTATATAAGAGGGTTGTGTATAAAACAAAATATGCCTCAATGGAAGGAGATTGAGATGAAGTCCCATACAAAGACGGTATCCTTGGTTTATGGATAAATCAATTACATAATTATGTGTGACAAACTAATACACCAAATATAAGTGGATATTAAGTGTAAAATAATCAAAGGTCATTCACACATATTCAAAGGATGACATATTCAATAACTACATGTTGAACCCAAAGAAATTGAAATTGGGTTAAGAAGTTCCCTTGACAGCCTAATGGCGTCACATCAAAATGAGTTGATGAGAGATAAAAAAAGGGTATCTAATCACTTGGACATAAAATTTACATCAATAAGGATATATGAGAACATATCACAACATAACAATATGTAAATTAAAAGACCCAACAAAAGAAGTCTTTTAAAAAAGAGGAGGGTGAAAGGTTCCCTTACCGACATGGGTATCTTTCGAAACATACACCTCATGAAAGAAGAACAATACATAATTGATGTAAATACTCATAAATGAAATTATATTACACAAAGAGCATAATAATGGGTAGTACATACACCACTCAAAGGAAATTGTGGAAAATGTAGCATAAATCTCACGGGAATAAAAGTGAGATGAAAAATCCCTTACGAATACTCGGCAGCCTAACGACGCCACATAAAACTTACAAATATGGATTTATGAGATCAAATAGGGTATCTCATTACATTAACATAAAGTTTATAGAATGAGTAATATAAATAATATCCCCCAACATAACAAAGAGGAGCTTAAAAGAAGTGACATAAAGGAGAGTACTTAAAAAGAAATAGAGAGGTTTGATCTCTTACGAAAATTCGGCAGCCTAACAGCGCCACTCAAAACATCCAAAATGGATTGATGAGAGAGAATAGGGTCTCTCATAATATTAACATAAAAATTATAGTAAGATTAATATAAAATAACATCCCAATCACAATAAAGATGAGCTTAGAAGTAATGACATAAAAGAGTGTACTTAAAAAGAATGAGACGAGTAGGATCCCTTACCTCAGGTCCGACTTGACTCGATCGTTATTTAATCTCCTGAATAATAAACTTGAGTTAATATATACTTCCTTAAGAACCTTTTTCAAGTTCATTATTACTTTTATATCACTTATTACCATGTCATAAACATTATGTAATCATTTAAGTTAATAATGTTTGTTTTGTCGATATTTGGTTCTTTAGTCGAAAGTGGACTTCTTACAATTACATGATGTTCGTGTGGTCAAAGGTTCATTTTATCCAGAGTTGTATTCATGATTTAGATATAATATATATCATATATATCTATTAAATTTATGCATTTATAATATTACATAACATTTAGAGTTAAGAAATGAAATCCATTGTTCATGTAGACGGTAAGCCGTACGTACGCTTGAATGCAACTTCCATTTCTATTTCATATTTAATGGAATTAAAACATAATTATACATAATAGTATTTTAATTACAGTATGGTATCATATATAATATCATTAAAAATATCCTTTATACGTACCACATATGGTATTAACGAATCAAATCACTTTGAGGGGGCGGTAGTCCGCACTTCCTTAAATGAAGATATCGTGTTTACCCATAATGGAAACCATAAAGGTATGCCATAAATGAAAAATACAGAAGATTAATTAGAACATAAAAATATTAGATATCATATATAAATATAGTGTCATCTTAATGGCCACCTTTGAAGGTGTTAGAAAAATGTTGAACAATCATCGTTTCGGGAGGCAGAAATTCACCATCAACGGAAACAGTATGTTCTTTAACCATTAGATGTAGTTGTGTGTAAGTGTAGATCGAATACATCTTATAACAAAATACTATTATATTTAATATACTTTATTTGTTACAAAATAAATAAATAAAAAGAGTTTAGGGGGTTGGAGAAGCAAAATAAAACAAAAGGACAGAAGTGAAGACATTACCTTTAAATCAGGTAACTTCCTTTGATTTGAGCTCAAAGGCTTCCTTGGAAAGGATTCTGCCCAAACTGAGTCTTCAAGGAGTTATATAGGGATGTGGAGAGATGAAATGGTCAGAGTTTGGCCGAGCCAAAGTCTTGAGAGGTGTGGGTAAGGAGGTAGAGGTGGGGGCCTTTTATAAGAGGAGAGGAGGGGCACTCTTGGAAAGTAAGAAAATGTTACTTTATTTGGAAATGAGTTTCGGATTCTAAAGGTCCCACATTGATTTATTTCAAGGATAAGTTGGTAAGGGTTCTAAATCCACTCATCCAATAGTTTTTGGACATGTTTAGGTCTTAGATATTACATTATCTTTCCATTTTATTTTAATCGTTAAATAATGAGGTCATCGCTGCATCATCATGATGTCATAAATAATTTAATTTATTTAATGTCTAAAAATTATAAAAAAAATTATATGATGTATGACATATTTTTATCTTTCCAATGACTATTTATAGTCAAAAATATGACTTGTATAACGCCATGTAAAAATTGTTTAAGTGAAACATCTCATATTTGTGTCATTTTTACTTTAACATTAAATAAAAAGATATTTATGTCATTTCCCAACCAAAGTGGCTCCATGGGGTCCCCAAGTTGACCCATGGATTTTCTTGGTCAGACATGACACATCCAATGAGGGTATGACATGTGTCTAGGTCATTTCATTTTATTAAAACATTATTCTTACCATAAACTACACTAATTACCTCTAATCGCGATTAAAAACTTAATAAGTTACTATTCCCCAAAAAATTATTTTTATCCCATTGAACCACATTTTACTTCTTAATAACAACCATGTATGTCGGATTTTTGAAATTCAAAACACAATGATGTAAAAATTTCATTTAAACGGAAAAATCAGTTTTTATAAGTACAACTTAGTGGTTTCACTATTCATCAAAAAAATTGAAGTTTTTCAGAAAAATCCCAAAAATTCACCCTAAGCTATATTTGATATTCCGAATTCAAAAATGAAGCCTATTTTAAAAAATTAAAAGCATATATTTCACATTAATTAATTTAATAATTAATTCCCGCTGTCAGAGCAAATAGCGTGTTTTTATGAAACAATAAGTATCATAAGATTGAAACTAGTTTAAGTCTGATTTCAATGTGAAATTAATTCCAATGACCACTATTGGATTTAATGGTAAAAATATATTATAATTTCACTTTAAAACCAATTAAAAAGATAATCTAATCATATAAATAAATTAGATTAAAAAGAGGTTTTGAATTAAAAAACAACATTTTACATTATTCATTAAAAAATGAACTTTATCGGAAAGATACCAAAAATTTACACAAAGAAAATTTTGATGTCCCAATTCTTAAGAAGAGTTTAATTTGGTCCAATAGAATGTATAAGAGTGAACAAAACAATATTTAATAATGGTTCACCATCAAAAGGAGATAAGTGAACCTTTAGTGAAAACTAGGGCATATACGCCTAAAATTGAATTCTTTCCATATTTTAAGCCTATATCTTTTATTGGATAAATGTAAAAACATTTAAAAACATATATAATCATATTTTAGTTATTTCTATCCATTCTCGCCAACACAACGGCTACATGTTAACTACCATTTAAAATAATATTATTTTATTATTAGAGTGCAACATAAGATTCCCAAGAAACTCGTTGTTGCGTTTTGGGTACACCATCGAGCATAGCGTCGCCTTTAAAGTCATATTAATATTTTATTCACAAATATGTATAAATATGAAAATGTCATATTCTTTATTTACCTGGGGTGTTACAGCTTGGATGATGCATTGTGGGCTTATAGGACAGCATACAAGACCCCCATTGGTATGTCCCCATTTCAGAATGTTTTTGGGAAAGCGTGTCATCTCCCCGTGGAAGTTGAGCATCGGGATTATTGGGCTATAAAGAAATGCAACATGGATTTGGTCCAAGCTGGAATCCAAAGGAAGCTCCAAATTCAAGAGCTTGAGGAGATTAGATTATCATCATATGATAACTCAAGGCTCTACAAGGAAAGATCAAAAGCAGCTCATGACAAAATGATCCAACAAAGGGAGTTTCATGTTGGAGAGAAAGTCCTTATCTACAGTTCACGACTGAAGCTGATGCCTGGTAAGTTGCGTTCTAGATGGTTAGGTCCTTATGTTGTGACTAATGTTTTTCCTTATGGTGCAATGGAGATCACACAAGAGGACACTGGAAGGATCTTTACAGTTAATGTGCAACGTTTGAAGAGATACATTGAGGGACCTCCTACTGATGCAGTGGATTTTATCACACTGCATGACCCCATCATCACTTGAGCACATCAGGTTGTTCCTAACCCTTTCACATTTATATTATTTTTCCTATTTAAAAAATTCTGCATTTCATGTGCATATATCATCTCATAGGTACACATTGAGAACAATGCAATATTTTAAGTGTGGGGGAGGGGAAATTTTAGTCTAGTAATTTCAATTGCTTTCCTGTTAAAAAAAAACAAAAACAATTGTGTGTTTTTTAAATTTTGTGTGTTTATTTTACAATTTTCTGTGTGTTTTTGAAACTTTTGGGCTGAAATGATTCTCATCACCATTTTTAAATCCATATAAATAAGTGAAACAATTTACCCCTTGAAACTAAGCTTAAATGAATGCTGAAATGACTTTGTTTCAAGTTCAAATATTTAGTAATTTCATGAAAAATACGCTGAATTTTGAATCCCATGCCAATCTCACTATCTATATATTTGAAATCACTTTCCTGTGAGGCTTCTAAACCATTATTTTCATATTCGTTACATTCACTTCACTTCTTGAGAGAACCAAACCATACTTGATTTAACCAGAATTTGATCTATTCCTGTCAAAACTTGAGGGTTTTAGGTACTTATGTTTAAATGATTGAGGCATTTGTTTGGTATTAAAGCCCCTATTTCAAAGAATACTTTTTTTATAATGTCCTACCATGAATATTTTATCCTTTTATCCCTTAGAATCCATGCACAACCTGTTAGTTTAGCCACATTACAAGCCAATTTTCCCTATCCAACCAACTCTTGAAGTAAAATTGCATAATCTAGTTGAGCTTAAGTGTGGGGGAAGTTGTCTTGTGTTTTGCCACCACATTCTGTGATAATTTGGGTGGAAAATTAAATTCTGAGGAGATGTGTTTGCTGTTGAAGAAATTCATTATATTGAAATCTGTGCCTTTTCTGGAGCTTTCATGACAAGTGAAGTTGTGCCTTTTCTGGAGCTTCTAATTGAGGTGGAAAGATGTGCCCATCTGGAGCTTTCAAGAGAATCATGTTTGAGAAGATTGAAATTTTTTATGCTGAAATGATGAATGGTGTAAACCTTTAGTGACATTTCATGATGATGGAGCTGAATTGATACTATGGTGATTGAGGAGAAGACCATATTTTAGTGAAAATTAGATTAATGCAATTTTGTTTCAAAAGAGTCAGGCCCTCCTCATTCAGCCATAGAGTTTTTCACATCTTAATCCTACCAACAGAAAGCCACAGAACAACCCTGAAAAGTCCTCATGATAAACATATTTCCTTGACTCACATCAGGTAGTGATTTAGGAATCTATCAAGCCTATGGTGACCCTCGCATGAGTTTGGATGAGAAAGACATTGCTAAAAAAATTGATATTTGAGTGATGAGAGAAAATTCAAGCGAGGTAAGTGTTTTGTGCATGGGAGGATAAATAAAGTGGAAATATATTGAATGATATAAATGAAGAACTTGAAATAATGGTTTTTTATGAGGCATGATATCTTTTGTTTCTTGGGGTGTAATTGTTTGATCTCAAGGATATGTGTTTTAAAATTGGTTTTGATTTGATATTAATGTTTACTTGATATGAGGTTTTTCCCAAGAGTGCAAAAGGGTAAGTGTGGAGGAGTTGATAAAACACTATTTTATTGAATATTTCATTGATAATAAATGATATAATTTCCTCACATTGTGTTAAATATGTTTAATTAGAATGTATTTGGGATTAGATCATTAATTTGAATATTTGATGAAAATTACAGTTTTACCCTTTATAGATCACTATAGTATTTCGAAGATAAATATTTTTATCTTTATTATTTGAATTTGAAATTTTGTAACAGTGTTTCTAACTTAAGTATCTACAACTTTTATTCAGGACACTAGAGCTAAAGAGTTCATTGGGTTGTTGAAAATTGTCCATGAAATCAAAGTTGGGCTGGGCTCGCCTGAATGGAAAAGCTTCTGTATTTCGGACATAACTCTTTAATATGGGCCTGTATTGAGCCCAAATTTGTAGAGGAGACAGAGGACCCATATCTGAACATTGTATCCTTCTGGAAGGCCGGCCAATTAACGCTTATTGGTGGTCAAATGGGCTGTGAAAGTTGGCATAAAATATTTTTTCGAATTTTCACATTCACACTTGAAACCACTTGAAACCACTTGTAACCTCTCCTCCCATCCCCTCTATAAATTGGAGTTTTTCTCATTTGTAGGGGTTGGGGACGTGAATTGGGATATTGGAGGCAGAGGAAAATTTGTTTCACCCAAATTCTCCAACCATTGTAAGAGGGGTAGCTCCTGAAGTAAGGATCCCCTCATCGAAGCCTCCTTCTCTTCTTCATTTTGTAATGTTTTCATTTGTATAATAAACTTCTTTGTTCATATTTTATTTCTTCTCTTTTCTTATGTTTTGTTTAAATTTCTTCTTCTCTTAATCTTCCTCTTTGGGCTGGAATGTTTGAGTAGAAGCTTTATTGGGTTATACCCATTATAAACCTTTGCACATGCAAAATGCTTCTACGATGATTACGCCACCCTTGGAAGAGTAGTCTTTTAGTAATCGATCAATATTCTAACCTCTTAATTTAATTATTTTGAATCATTGAGCTACTGTAATAAACTTAATATGATCCATGAATTTTTTTTTTAAATTTTAAGAAACTAACCAAGCAATTGAACAATTAACACAAAAACACGCGAGGTCGGGATTTTGTGTAAATTGTGAGAGCGCGATCTTAATCGGTAATACAAGACCACACGTGATAAATTTATAGAGTTCAAATATAATCCATAAACAAAATTCATCCTCATTTCCAAAATGTATATGTGCCTTAATTTACCACTGACCATAATCTAATCATAGAACATCAATCAAAGCAGGGTGCTGCGATTGCATGTTCCGAAGTTAGCCTAGGGATAAATTCACATCATCTTCATGGTAAAGTTAATTCTCGTAGGATTAGGGATTTAAAAAATTAAGGGATAATAATTAATTGAATGTTAATATACATGATAATGATTAATAATAAAGTTAAGAGGTAGAGTTAGATCGATTACGCCTTTTAAATAGAATTCTAAAAAAACATCTTCTTGTTGTGTCATTTTAGTCGAAATTCATTTCAAAACTAAAAACAAAAAAAAATTACAGTCTTCTTCCAGCAAACTTATTCTAGATTCATAAACTAAAAAAAAACCCAATCCTTTAAAGTAGTGTTTTTATTATATTCTATTTTATTTTATTTTTTTATCATACCTCTAATAAGTTGTTAAATTCACTTCCTCCTTTGAGAGACGACCTTGGTCAGCCACTCTGCTGCACCTAAGTACCCCAAATCACACTAATCATTTGAGGGCGCCCACGACAGCGCTCTTTCAGATGACAAGGAAAAAAATCTCAACCTCATAAAATAAAATCCAGGTACTTTCACCAGGATGTATTCCCTAAATGTTTTCCAATACTTTGGGAGGGTAATTTCATTACATTTCATGAAGAAATGAAACTGTAATCATGATCATCCCTTCAACAACCAAGAGGCTTCAGATCTCAGATACGGGAAAGGATGGATGGAGTCCTATCCCAAGAATCTGATATCATGAACTCATCAAAATTGTCCTATGGTAAATAATCAACAGGACTGTAGATATAAAATCTACAAACACCTCTAGGATACATAACATCTAGTTAGGAAAGTGTTGGTATAACTTTTCCATAAAAATCCAAATCAAAAATGAATACATTCTAATGATCCATTCTAAATGGATATGTAAATTGGAAGGTCTTGCTGGAGGATTCAACTAATATGCTTTTAGAAAAGGTATCCGATTAATAAGTGTCTCTTCCATGAGTGTCTTCAAGTATGGCCTAGTGGAGTCTTGTACATGATTTAATGGGAGGAGAACCATAAAGGATTGTTCAAGGGGAGAACCATGTTGGTGGTGTTGGGAGAACATGTATAGCCTTAACTAATAATAAAACATGATGACTAGACCTGGCTAAGGCTATGATCCATCCATTATGATAATATATATGTATTAATAAAAATTAATGGAATAAGATTCTTCTTTAGGAAGGGTGGACGGTCTAGTGTTATTAAATCAGGTTGATGGGAGAATGTATCATTAAGGTATTATTTATTTTAAACCATGTGACACTTCAGCATCCATATCCCTTTTTACTCTCTCCCATTATGAGTTAGGAAACTACCATTGAAATTTTAGAGGAAGGAAGAAAAAAGCTAGGGAGATCGGAGAACCAATTTGCATTCGTGGAAATTCATCTATTCAAAAGAAGGCCCAAGTTTTCTATTTATATGAAATTATGAGACTATTATATAAGGTGTCTAGTAACGCATGTGGGGTGTCACACAAGTGCATGATCACTAGTGGTGATTGGCGAAACCTTTTGTGATCCCCATTTTGAGTCATTGTGATCTATTTTAATTATTTAACTACCCTCTATTCCATTTAATAAGCCATTTAATTTTGTCACCGTTTCAACCATGTGATGAAACAAACTATCAAGAAAATCCTCCCTTAGGATTAGATACGATCGGATAAAGAGGGTCTAATCAGAAGGTAAAATGGATGAAAAATTATATATGTACTACATAAATATATGCATTTAGTTGATCATGCCAGTCTGCTATGCAAATTAGTCAAATATTTAATCTTCAGCATCTTTAAATTGGAACATCACTTCTCTAAAAAACATCAGAGAGTTAGAAATTCATGCACTTCCAGGAATGTATTACGCATATACTCATTTTTTTGTAGAATATTTAGTTTTTGTAGATAGAATAAATATTTGAGGAGATACTTTAATGATGTACTTTTATAGATACACATATACAACAAACATTCAAATACATGAAATATTTACATTACTAAATTATCCTTGTTTTCAAAAAATATCAAAATGAAGCAATTCAGAAACAAACATGATATTTATTTTCTGTTCCAAATAACCCTATAAGATCTCAAACTCTAATGATGTTGTTATGAATCAAACTAGGTAAATTATAAAGATCATAACAAATAATTACTGTGAAATCTATGATACCATCCTTCCTAATCAAGTTGGGAATCAAAAGAAATATCATCAAAATTTTCTGAATAGTACTTATTTGCAACATTATATTTATGGCCATCTATTATAATTTTATATAATAAATTGGATGATTTATCTCTTATTCACTTTTTTTCAAGAAAATATCCACTTCTACTCTGGTATCATTTTTGGTATAGGAACATGTACTATGGTTGGCACAATATCCAAGAACCAATTTCTGAATCACAACCAATGTGCTATATATTTGAAACCACATACAGTTAAAATATATCTATAATAATTTTCATCCATTTTTCATGATTCTTATAAAAGTCAATAAATTGGAAGAAAGTGATGTTGGTAATTTGTCCTATGAGTGGGTGTTAATCCATTGTGAATGGGGGAATATTTGTTATGAATAAACTAATAAGTGTTCAAACAATATATAGAGAGTGACCAAATTTATGATTGTGTATGGGTAGGGTGGACCTACATATATAGGAATAGTGATTTTGGGCAAGAAATGTTGAGCCAATGGAGTCCATAGATGAATTATTTATATCTAGTGCACTGAAAATTTTCAATAACCATATGGGGAATTTATAATATCTTTAGGGATCCAATCCTTGGAGGAATGTATGATTATTTCATTCCCCCAATAAAAAATAGAATTACACACAAAGGATTTGATTTTTAGCTTGTGATCTACTAAAAATAAAATAAAAAATCAAGAAGTAATATTCTCATTCAAGGGGGAAACTCCTTAAGAGTTGAGGACTGAAATTTTCTTGCAGCATATGGGGAAAGTCATGATATGAAAGTGTCCACTATGTTGTCCCAAGGTGGTAAATAGAAGTGCGACTGATGCCTTCTAGACAACACTATAAATATTATATTTCGACAAGTGGATATATTAAATAGACCGCAAAAATTCCTTCCACTACATGTATCACTATTTTTATAGATTTTTGGAATTGTATAAATCTATTTCATTTCTGTGATTCCAATTTCATAGTATGTTTAGGAAATTTTCTTATTTCGGCCAGGCTGTGTGAGTAAAAACTGGTGTTTTTGGCCATTAATCTTTTTGTAAAACATTAAAAAGATCTTGTTTCACATTAGTTGTGAGGAGGATCCTATTATAATCGAAGAACCATAATTTTTTGGAGATGTATAATAAAACATTTCTGTAATTATGTTAGGAAATGTGGGATCCAGGGCCTATGTATTTCATTCTGACCTTTCCTCCATGATATATCTAGTAATTCACCATTATCCATAATATGCCATGATATTAGAAGAAGAATATGATTATATAAGTAGTTGATCTTATTTCAATTTGGGAATCCTCTTACTGGAGGTTTTGTTGATGATCGGATGTCCAACATAGAGCTATGGTCATACATGCTAGACACTAGGGATGGTGCACTAGAAAACAGAATGCATAGACGAATCATAAGTGAACCCTATGATACTTAATTATTTTAAAGCCAATTCCAAATCATTCATATAATTAATATATCCCCTTTAGTGGTAATTATTTTATAACATCATCCAATGGTGTCTCGACATCTAGGGTTTGTTACAGCTATGGGACTACGAAGGACAATGAAAAAATACAACTGCAACTGATACAAAAATAATATTAAATGTTTATTATGATAATTCATGGATTGTGTAATATCATTAATGGGTTATAAAAAATCATGTTCCTTAGGTTTTAATAAATATATTGAGTTGTAAAAAAACCATATCATTTGTAAGGTTCTTCATCACCAATAGATTTTGAGTGACCGGAGTTGGGGAGACATGATAGTGAGGCTCCGGTTTAATCGAAATGGCCTCGTGAAATAAATATTATACCGACCAATATCATGAGGTAAACCCTAACATCACTAAGTGAGGAATCAAAAATTTTGTTTAGTTTATATTGTAAATAATAAATTCAAGTTCAATTTTATTATCAACAGTCAATTATTGAAGTAATTGTGATGCCTATAAAAACCAGGGCTATAGAATCACCCACTAATTAGGGTGAGATATATGTGAAATGTGTATATCCTGAGGTAGTCAAAACATGGTATGAATTTTTCTTTGATGATGAAACCATGTGGTAAATACTAGGTGACTGGTTGAATATTCTATGAATAAGAGATCTCTAAGTCCCGTCTGGTATTTCCTGTGAATATAATCATTTTTAATAAATAATACATATTCTAGATCAATAGATTCTCAAATTTTTAATCGATGATTGAGTCTATGTTACAATGTGAGTGAAGGATATTATAGTTATTGACACTGATGAGGGTATCAATCATTCATATTTTGAGGAATGGTGTGACTTCAGTGATCCTAACGACGTATGTTCTTCTATTATAAAAATAAATTCTTCTTTTACTTAATATTTGATAATTGAATTATTAATCATGTTAAATATAATTTTAATTCGAATCTAGATACGTAAAAAATACAATGACTTTTGGTTTCCATGGTATTTCCCTGGTGGAACTAGCATCAGGTTAATAGGTTCACCTCTCAGGTCAAGGTAATTATCTCCTCCCTGACAGGCCCTGGTTGATGAGATGGCAAGAGAGTTTCCACCGGTGATAACTATTTTTTGTGAGGATGATGCTAACTAGGAATTGTGTAATATGATGATGAAATAACATCCAAGTGTGAAATATTTTTCCAAAATCATTATCAATATTTGTATGTCTTCCTCAAATAATTAATATTGGATTTATCCAGAGAAACTATTTAAAAATATTTTATTTTCATTAACTCCTTCTGTTTCATCACATAATAACATTATGAATGATTCATTGTTGAACGATGTGGGAGATTAAACAAAAATACAAAATTATTTACAATGAAATGGATTCATTTAGTGAAGAGTCATCTAGGATAGAGGATATATCATCATGTACTAGCACTACTTTTTTCACTACTCAAAAAAGAATAATAGAAGACATCTGGTATAACATAATTTTTTCATTAGTGGCTATATATCAATAACATGAATATATTTCTTTTAATTTTCAAAGTCAACTCATGCACCAAAGAATCTGATGTTGACAACAATTAACATGACGACAGTCACCGAGGAGGCTGTTTAGGGTCTTAAGGAATCATAGTATGGTCATGAACAAACCACTCAATCCCTTCTCATATGTGATATTAACCTAGGTCAAGGGAGGTCAATACTATCCTAAATGAATCATTACATTTCTTTTGATGAAATATTATAACATACAAATATTCATACTATATTTGAAGAATTTAGGGAGCTGTATATATAACAGAATGACATGATGTTTTATTTTATATCTAATGAATCTTATTATACCTGATTTTTTTACAAATGATTAGTTTAAATGTGTTGATTCATATATAGAAACTAAAATAGTGATGATGTAAGGATAAGACTTTGAAATCACTCTCAAACCCTCTGTATATGGGGGAAACATCCCAAGACGACCTTGATGTCAGAATCCTACTGGAGGCTCAACTTATGGATTCTACGATGACCATAGAGTCTGTCAGTCAAAAAGAAGTGTCAGCCCAAACTTCTGATATATTGAATTTAGTAGAAGAATATTATAAAGATTCTGATCTTTTTTGGTTATGTATTATGAAACATTGTGATTACAAACCAATCACACTATTATATTGATGATAATAATGATTTTAATTCATAAAATTAAATTTTAGGATTTTGGGGTTGGTTTTGAGTGATAAACATATGGATCAACTCGATGACCATCAAAATGGAAGTGAGACACTATTCAAGGGTGATTAGAACATGGAACTTGTTAGAGTTTGTTAATCATGTAGTATATTCCTCTTTATTATTGTGAAACTGATTATGATCCAATCCTGGAGATGGATCTCTGTATTTCATTTTGCAATGATCAGTGAAATATATGTATTATAATATATGATATTCCGCTTTGGGAACATCCTTCACAAATCTCACAACTTTCAGTTCTATTTAGATTATCATAATTTAGGGGAATTGATTACCATTCAATCCACACTATAATGAAATACACTATTCATCCATTGTAATAAGAGTATATTCTTTAAAAAGTCTCTAAAAAGGCCAAACTGGTCACCCACATTAATGTTTCTTGAGTGGAAACTATCCCAAACAATGTCCACCCACAACATAAATCTAGAGGGATTTAAATCAAAAATCAAGGGGAAGTCCATTGAACTGTCATATCTCTAATAACTGTTTGGTATCACTAAACTATAAATTGAAAAAAAAATCAAATTTTGTTATGAGAAGTCCAATATGAATATACAACAACTATTATGAATGCCATGAAATCACTTCGTCATGGCAAGGAGAATGGTTTTTACTGGCAGAATGAAAATCAATATGAAACTGATGGGGCCCATGATTTCATTCATTAGATGAAGAACTATGTCAAAAACATTTTGTATATGAGATATGGAGACCTAGATTTTTGTATGATCGTCTAATTTTTCTCCATAAATTGGAATAATTTTTATCCCAATAATATATGTCTTCATCCCTACATTCTTCTTGTAATAATAATCTGGAAGATAATTCTCATTGAATCACATTTTCTTATCTACTAACTATAATTAAAATTATAGAGATGGGGGAACTATAATATGTTACCAATTCTATGGTTCCTAGTGAGCGTAGACTTTTACTAGGGTTTTACAGAAAACCCTATAAACATTCTATCTTTTTTATCACCCTAAATTTTGAATAAGATCAGTATATATTAGACATATTGAGTGGAGTTTTTATTTTTCTTAGGATTCAACTATTTCATTTTTTGTTTTCACCATAACAAGATTTATGACTTATAACTTATTATTTCTCAATATTTTCAAAACCATACATTGTGTAGGTTTAGAATGTAGATAATCCACTATATTATAGGGTTCCCTTTGTGGGGTTTTAACCTGGTGTTTACCATGTCTTTATCTCTTGTAATTTCTAATCCTATGATTTTATGAGTAATAATTCCAGTGTTTTAGGTCAAACTTCTTTGACCATGAATTTTAATATTATAACCCAAACCAGGCTCCATGGATATATATGTTCTTATATTATTTGGTTACTTGAAAGGGGAATCATGATACAATTTATTGATATCAAAATATAAAACCTTATATTCAAGATTAGTGATGATCAATCCAAATAATTATGATACCATAGATTAAAAAAATATGAGGAAGGTTTTATGAATGTACACAAGGGCCAACTACAACATAGTCATGTAGATATATTCATAGGATGAAAATCATGTTATTTGGGTGACGTTTGAAAAGAAAACATTGGTCATGTACTATATAGCAAGTTAAATGATTTTTCATGAATTTGGATGTTCTTTTACTAATGCACAAAGAAATTTTATGATTTGGATGTATCAAGACAATAGTGGGTGGCTTTTCTAAATAAAATGTCTGATAATAAAGGAATCACCAAATCTAAAATAGGCGATGAATAGGAAGCCACCCTTATATGAATTTTATGTGTGATGTATTGTAATTTTTGTCAAGGAAGGGACTTCTAATGTTGTTTTTTGAATTTTAAATTCATGATTCAAAGAAATTGTGATATGCAGATTAATGACATACAAAAAGGACAATAATGGATATTCAGTTTCAACCCATGAATCATAGACATTAAGGTGTTTGTAGATTAATGTCAAGCATAAAGGACATTAGGGGATTTTAATTTATGATCATTAGATTTATCAAATGGTTTGAATCTTTTTCAGTTATTTTTCATCTATTTTGAAATGTGATATTATATTCAAGTATGGAAGGATAATGTTGTAAGCTGTGATTTGAAGTTTTTTGGATCCAAAGGGTGGAACATGAGAATGGAATTTTGTAGTTAGAGGAGGTATCTCCTAGGAACAAACTTACCCCTGATTGAAACCCTGATATGGGGGTTTTTTGTAAGAAAGTCACGTTAGGGTGCATTCTATATACTAAAACAGTGGCATCCTTAGTATGACATGCCCATTATAGAAGAGACATATACATAGACAACTAGGCCATTTACTACTTTTTAAGGAGAAGGGTCTCTCAAAAAATCATACATCATATAATTAAAATTCAATGATATATTATAGTGATTTTGATTTTCCCAAGTGCATGGTTTTGTTTGTGGAGAATGTTCATGAATATAGAAGGGGTATTTCAAGATAGTATTTCTAATTAATAGGGGAAATTTATGATCTATGTTGGCCAGATCCAAATGTAGGATGTATGGTGACTATATTTCTAGGTCATATGACTAAAAATAATTAATGAAACAAATTCCCAAATGGCCCAAGGATATTCCAGTATTCCTTGAACAAGTCAATGGGTTAAGTCCAAACAGGGTGTCATTGAGACATCCATGTTCATAGAATGTATATACGAAAAATATATAATCGATGACCCCTGATTTATTGATTTTAGTATACCATCATTGAATCATAATTGGGTAAAATAATCTTCTCCCAATAATAATGTTAAGAACTATTTGAATAACCAATTATGGGGGTTGTTTTATTCATGGCTATCTAGGTCGCACACCACATAGTAAAAAAATGACCACCTTGGGTTGAGAGGACAATTATGTGAGAGACTAACACATTGCCGACTGGGACCATATTGCATAGATGGGTGAATGAGATCTCATGTATCATACTATCTACCACAAGATTATATGGAATGATTTTGATGATATTAAGTTATTCCAGATTATGAGTATGACCTGAGAATGGAGAAATTATGAATACACATGGGACGTATTTGGACTAATATTAGAAATCAATTTGGATTCAGATGCATATATCTGAATCATATATATAATCAAGAGATCACTTATTTCTATAGTTGGATTTCTTTTGAGAGGACCCAAAATAAAATATCATGCATAGTGTTTTAGTTTTATGTAGGAGGGGAGAACTTTTCTTTTACCCCCTGGCTGGCACTATGTTTTATGACCCAAACATTACTACGTATCTCAACAGGATAATAATCATTCCATATATTGTTATTATGGTACTATGAAATTTGAAGTCATGCAACAATTACATGGGTGATTAAAATATGAAAATGGATATCATTGCAGGGCCAGGATGTTGATTTCAAGAACCAGTATTTATATTTTTAGAGATTGAATCAATTCGTACATAGTTATAATATATGTTGGTTCACGTTTAATGTGGGAACTCGTATTGGATCTCCCCATATATATATAACTTGTACAGGAATGTGTTGGGGACTTTTTATGATTTGATTCATTTAAGCCTTGGATTGAATATTTGCATGTCACTACATATATCATTGGGGTGATACTCAAGACACATGAAGTTCTCAATTAAATGACTATTACCCTAATTGAATTCATTAATAGAGGACAATGGGGTTTCTATGAATATAAGTTCATTCAAAAGAAAACAAATCATACTGAATCTTCTCACATAGATATAATTCATACATGGGAGAAAATATAGATTTTTTTCATCAGGTTGCAATTGGGAATAAGATTGAGATATCAAACATCACTACATATCACATATGAGATAGAATCAATCCAAACGTAGTTCTTAATTATGTTCCTCGTTTATGAATGATACAAACACACAGAGTGGGGGATTTTAAATTATGGTTGGACCAGAGGATATGACCCAAATTTCACTATGTATCTCAATATATTGATAATAAAATCACATATAGTACTTGGAATTCCATGTTGTTTAACATCGTGTAGTAATGCTGAAGGTGAACTGATGTGATGTGGTGGAAATATTATGGATGGGAACTAGAATGAAAGTATAGACATCACGACCTATATCATATGAGTGAGAATCAAGCCCCATTTCGTCCTTGACAACCACCATATGTAGATATGATTCATGCATAGGATGTAGAGGGGATTTATGATTTAATCATGGTTGGTCACATGATTTGTGATTTATACATCACTTTATATTTCAATAGGATTAGAATCAAGACACATTTATTTCATGATACTTACTTCCCACAAAAATAAGACATTGATGTGGGGGAGGGGACTTTTTTAACATCCAAATTGATGGTGGGACCTAAATCATGAAATATATGTTTCACCATAAATCTCATTGTAATAAGAATCCGGGAATTTGTCTTGAAAATTTTTTCTCTGTTGATCGGGTTCATGTATGTTGAACGTGAGGGAGAATATTTTTTCCCAAAATTGTGTATAGGAATAGGATTGGATATCATAGAGTCACTATGTATCTCAATAAGATAAGTATCAAGGAACACTTATTAATTGAAAATTGTCCCTTAGCCAGTTTGATTCATGTAGACATGGGGTAAATAGACTTTTTTTAACAATGTGATTTGACCCAACATTGGAGGCTAGGATTTCAATATATATATTTCTAATGAATGCAACAAGAAACATGAATTTCTTGAAAATGTTCCCCACACATACAAATATTAATTTGAGGAAGGGGGATTTAATAATTTAGGGATATTTTCAAGAGTAATGGTTAGAATAAAGATATAAAATGTTATGAGAATAAATAAATATGTTCTAGATGAATTCATAGTATATATTTTCTTCATAAAAATGGAAATTTGAAATTGATTTATTGCTTTCAAGGTTGGACCCTGGATTGGAGATCCAAGAATCGCAAAGTATTTCATTTAAAAGAGAATCAATTCGAACGTAGTTCTTGGTGAACGGTGCAATTAATCATAATTTATTGAGGACATGAGGTCACCTGAAAAGAAAGAAACATTGTGGCTAATCGAAGGGATTAGACCTAACTGTCACTACATATCTCAAAGGGATGAGAGTCAAGCCACATGTAGTTCTTGTATGTTACTCCCCATGTATTTATGATGAAAAAAGCGGGAGAAATGGGGCACAAGTTCTGCATAGTAGTGGCAATGTGGTGTGTTAGATTTACATATGGAATCTAATCATATTATGAGGGACCTCATGGAGTGTCTACTCATGGTATCTTAGGGATTTAAAAATATCATATAAGAGGGATGTTCACCATACTGTTTAATATCAGGTGGTGAGGGAAACTGATGCTATGTAGTTTAACATCAATCAGTATGGATCATATGGCATGCCATTTATCAACATGAGACAAGGATGATGATTCTAAAAATATTAACAATTATGCAACATGGATGAAAAGGGTTCTACATAGTTTAACAACCTGCAACTAATACTAAATTATTTTGTTTAAACAATGTACTTTTTCAAGATTATTACACTTGTTGGAGTTGTATATGTTATCCTTCCATTTAGATTAATGAATAAGCCCCATTATAGTAGACCATATGTTTTAATTAAGTCCCCTACCACTTAGGATCATGATTTGGAGGCTTATTTCCTATCATAAATAGAGTCTAAATGACTAATATCACTTATCGTTGGAAGAATGAATAAAGAAAAAATTATTATTAGTGGACTGCTCATTCCAATTCTTATAAACCTCTATGTGATGCAAGGTGTGTAATCATTATTCATCCAGTTTATACAGTTCATCAAGTCCTTTATAGTAATTCTTATCAATAGATAAGTAGTCACAAATGGAAATACGTGGTAATGGAAACTAATCCTCAATGGGAAATAATAATTTTGTTCCATTAAATAATTATTAGGGAGTTTCTTATGTTGCAGTATGAGTTATAGTATAATAATTCCATAAGTCATGAATGATATTATCAGGCCAAGATTTATTATATTTATCCACCATATTTTAAATAATTTTTAATATGGTAGTATTAAAATCCTTTATCCATCCATTGGCTACTGCATGATAGTGGGATGAATGGTTGGATATGATATTTTATTACCGATAATGATTCTCTATCTCAGTAGAAATGAAATTGGTCCAATTATCCATAAAAATGCTATAAGAGAATAAATATTTTGTAATTATCATTGATTTTACAAAGATAATGATTATTCTTCCTCCAACATCATTTAGGGGTACTTTCACATTAATTTTTGAGAATTAGTTGGTAAAAGTAAGGATATACTTAAAATTATTAGCTTTAGCTGGAGTATATGGGCCAACAACATCAATTCCTAATTTGGAACAGTAAAAGAGTATTTATCCCAAATTTTTATATCCATAGGTTTGTGGATGAAATTGAAATAAACTTGTTAGGGATGTCCATTCATAGTGAATTCATTGCAATCATATAGAATCTTATCCCATAAGTATTAAATTTTTTAGATTTTATCATATATCATATACCCTTATTTTTGGGCACCACATTCTCTTACATTTACATATTCCATAACAGCCATGGTCGCATCACTAACAAGACCTGTTATAAAGACTCCATCAAAGCCTCAATTATAGAGGACATTCTAGTGATTTGATCCATCGTAAAGACTAAAATTAGCTATACTCTATAAAATATTCTCTCTTCAAACCCTTTATGGTGGAAGTATTCATTCTTAGAAATATTAAAATATGGGTTCTATCCATCCTATTTTTGGGATATATAGATCCAGGATGAGAATAATTTCACCATTCTCTTCTACTCTGATCTGAACAAAAGATAAACCTATTCGATGTGGGTCAATACTAATTAATTATCCATATATAATTAGATCTACCAAAGTTGTAGTTGCATCTTCCAATGCATCTTCTTGATAATTTTGTTATCCCAGGGCATGTGTTAATGTAGTATTTGAGTATAATTCTTCCATTAACCCCAGGACATAATCACAAAGGGGAATTAGCTCATGTTTTCTGATGGAATTGTCTATATTTATTTTCTTTATTATCAATTTTAAATTATCATTCACCTCTATGTGGTTCACCAGTGCTTGGAGTTCCAATTTCATTCCTACAAAGAGATCTTGATATTCTACAATGAATATGGAAACATGGCCTTTTCTTAGGAGATAATCACAACTCCAATCCTGTCATTTTCAATATTAGGTTATTCATTTATCTTCTCTATTTGACTCCAAGCACCACCATCAAAATAAATTTTCCATATTTTAGGGGTGTCCTGAACAGAGAAAATTTATTAACCATGTAGTTTTGAATTTAATTATATATCTTCTAAAGATGAGTGTTCAATATAGATGTGTTTCATGGAATGTAAATTTTTATGGTAAAAATTATATATCAAACTTCATAGTGATAACTACCCACCATTAATGTTGTCCTGTAATAATTGGAAGTCTGAGGATAAATTTGAGTGGGTTATTTTTAGATACCAATTTAATCTAATGGTGTTGCGGATTGTGACTCAACTTCTTCACAACATATATTGATTCCATAAAACTTTTCTCAATATCTAAATATGAATTATCAATGTAGATAATGGTTCTACTGAGATAAAAAACCATGTTTTAATTATTGAAATAATTCTTTTGTGTGAGTAAATCACTTAGTGATCACTTCAAGGATGCCACACACAAAATGAAAGTCTTTTCTTTTAAAATGGTGTTACTACTAGTGGGATCAAGTGTTACATATTTATTAAATCAAATAAATCTTATTTAACATTCGTCTGTTGACAAGTGATCCATGTCTTCATCAATTGGGTCAAGGGTAGACACATGCCTACGTGGGGTAATATAGAGCACCGAATGTAGGAAAATGGTCATATATGTCCCCATAACACATTCATGTTTTTAGTATGAGAAATTACATAGATATATTCAATCTTATTAAGAACAAAATATATTTCATGATAGATTACAATGATTCCAGGAAATTTTCTTGAGGTCAACCCAAAAGCACAGTTCAAGGTGATTATTTTCATATTATGATGTTGAACTTATTAAATATGGTTTCTAGGACATCCATTTGGTAAAATAATTGTTAGGATTTATCATTAAGATCATCCACATAGCATTTAACAATTGTTCCCCAAAAATGATTAATGATGTTATGCATATCACATTGGTTTGTAGCATGAGAGTTCTTAAAGAAAATGGGAATTACACAGAAATAGAATTCCCATTGAGGATCAATGATTTCTATTGCTGCATTATATTTTAGTTCAATCTAGATTTGATTATACCCAGATTAGCCATCCATGAAAGAGGGGGCCTGATAACTTCCCATTGCATCAATCAAGAGTTTTGTATTTGTAATTGGGAATTCATACTTTAGATAATTCCCATTTTGATTTCTGAAATTGATTAAAACTATGATATTCCCATTATTAGTTTCATAGGTACAATATTGGAAATCCATTTTAGGTATTGTGCCTCTTGGATAAAATTATACATAATGGTTTTTTCCAATTCGTCCATAATATTGGAGGTGCAATTTAAGTGGTTCATCTTGGATAGTTCATTTTATACCTGATTAAATTCTATAAAACCCAAATAATGGTTGACCACCATAGGTTAAAGTCATGTAATTTCAATTTATTTAAATGGGAAAACATCTAAGAGCTAATTTTGGAAGGACTGTATTCCTCATGTTTCTGGAGATTCAATGCTGGAATAATTAATGTGGGGTATAGATTTTCTTGGGTACCTATATTTTTTTCTGAGTTCATCCATTGTGGTGGAAATGAATTCCTAAAATGTTGGACTGACATCCTTGATATCTTCTTCTTCTTCTTTTTCATCTCCCTCTTCT
Source organism: Viscum album (assembly GCA_963277665.1). Lineage (NCBI taxonomy): Eukaryota > Viridiplantae > Streptophyta > Magnoliopsida > Santalales > Viscaceae > Viscum > Viscum album. The sequence goes on along the minus strand of OY728143.1, from coordinate 851,622,133 downwards.
CCATGCTCCACTATTTGTGTTTCTTCCTTGGAGGAAAATATAAACCAAATTATATGGAGGAAATATGGTATCCACCATTAGTACATCTTGAAGATTAGGAAATTATTTAGGGATCAAATTCTAGAATATATCTTTCTTGTAGTCTTGAAAGGGAAGAAAGGGGCTAAGGATGACTGTATTAAATTTACCCAATAATCATCAGAGATTCCTCCATCTTATCTATAAAAATGGACTTTTTATATTCTTAGGAGAAAAAATTAAGACATTTTCATTAAATAATATATTATTATTTTAGGGATGATAACATTTTCAATGCCATCAAGATGAATTGTCATAACTAAAATTATGGAACCAGTTGAATGAAATTGTGAATTCCGGGCCACACATTCAATTTCATTAATATGTAGAAATTTTTTTTCACTAATCTTCTTGAAATGGTTAGATGGAATCATCTCCAAACCATTTGAGGTGTTGATTTGGGAGTAATCAATGTCCAATTATTACTTCCCATCATTTTGATAGATCTCAGCATCAATGTATTGTGTCTTATATGATTTTAATGGGGACTTTTCACCGTATAATGTCCCATTTCTTCCATTGTTAAATTATTTGAGGCATTTTTTTTGGACATTGGAATGTTTTATTATTGATGTATCCATCATATTCCCTATTGAACATTTAATGATGTGTCCTTTCAGAACACAAATAACATTGATTTGAGAACAAGATATCTGAACTGAATCTTGAGTGTAATTTCACTGAGAGGTTCTTGATTGATCTTATCATATCCATATAACAACAACGTAGTGTGAGAAAAAATTTATTGATTGAGACCCATTTAACATAGTGTTAAAATTGGTATTAGGATGAATCATTATCCGTTATCAATGAGGTCACGTTGGATATCAATTTCATTTAGATTTCAGATATATACAAGGTTTTAAAATGTCATTGTATGAGAGCATCATCATCTTTGTCAGAGAATTAAATGATCACAATGAATTTTCATGGTTTATTTTCCACACTATATACTTTAGCAGTAATGACATTAACATTAATTTTATGGGGGTTTACAATTCCATAATGACTGCTCCAGGTTTAGGTGGATTTGGTCAAATAGATCGTCACACCAACTAAGGTTGTAGTAGTGTATCCTCTAACTATACATCCAAGATAAGTTTCCATATGGTTCAGATTACAGGAAATCCTGATCATAAAAATTATTATAAAAAATAAATAGTAGAAAAAAATTAGAACATAAGATCACTACAAAGAGGAGTGTGAATCTCACCACTATAGTCCATCTGTGCCTGACTAGCATGATAATTTGGTAAGAAAAAAGACCAACATGAACTAACCTCCATAAGAGATCTTTTAGAAAGAGTATCAGCAACCTAGTTTTCCTCAATTTAAATATGGAGATATCAAGAGAGAGTGACTCTACAAGATGATGATAAGAAATCCATTGAGACAACATGCTCTATTGTATATTCATTGAATGGTCTTTGAGATTTTTCATAGCAACAGATGGTTCTGACTCTAGCCATATTATAGGACAACCATAATGGACTACATACCTTATTGAAATTGTCATTTCCCACTGCTCCAATTTTATTTCAAACAAAATTTCTAATGAAGTGGAAGAAATACCCATTCATGAATCTCTGATGGGTGCGAAAAATGCCACCCCAACTAGAAAAACCTGGTACACCAGAGGTTTCCCCATAAACATTTACATTAATCCAATTAATGATCGGTGGAATCCATTGGTTGTATTTCACCATACATGGTTTACTTTCCCTGCCACTAATAACAAGTGTACTCAAGGTTATATTGTCAAAAACATCATTGTGTATTGATCTAGCTTTAATTTTAGAAGAAACTCTGATGCTACGATAAATAACCAGGACCCAGCCATGGAAGAAAGCGTAGTAGTTGTTAAAAATTAGATTATTTCATGCTATCCATATATAAGACATGACAGTGATAGCTACTGAATGCAAGAGGTATTTCACCAGGTCACTATAGACCACATGGAAAACGATGATGAGAAGCATCTCAAGAGACATGACGTTAAGGCCACACCAAAATAGGGTCTGCACATAGCTCCACATCCTGTTGGTAAACCATAAAAAAACAGAGAGACGCAGGAGGTGTAAAATCCCAGGTAAATAGGTATATATGATATTTTCATATTTTTAAATATTTTTGAATTAAATATTAATTTTACCCTTAATTATTTTCTATGTTCGATAGCTTACCCGATACGCAACAACGATATTCATGGAAATCATATATTGCACAATAACAATATAATATTATTATTTTAAATTACAGTTAACACCAAGATTTTGAATTAGTGGTAATGAAAATAAATAACTACATTATAATTATACATGTTTTTAAAGTTTTTTTAGATTTATCAAATAAAATTTAGTGGCATAAAATATGAATGTATCAAATTTTATGCATAAATACTATAATATTCTTTAAAAGGTCGATTTAAAGCCTTTTGATGGAGAACCCTCATTAAATACATTATTGGTTACATTTATATGTTATATTTAACAAAATAAAATTCCTTTTTATATTCGGGACATTAAAATTTACTTTGGGAAAAGTTTTGGTATTTTATGTTAAAATTTACTTTTTATGAATAGTTAAAAATATTGTATTTTAATTCAATATTTTATTTTAATATAATTTATCAAAATATTTATATTATCTTTTTTATTGGTTTTAATTTGTAATTAAATTAAATTTTTACAAATTAATCCAATGTTGGTCATTTGAATTAATTTTTCATTAAAATTGGACACAAAAAAGTGTCGATCTTTGATAGTTATTATTTCTTAAAAACACTCAATTTGTTTTCACAATAGGAATTAATATTAAATTAAATATTGAAACTTATATTTTTTTTAATTTTGTAATATATTCATCATTTTTGAATTAGGAATATAAAATATAGCTTATTCTGAATTTTTGGTATTTTTTAGAGAAACATCAATTTTTGATGAATAGTGAAACCACATAGAAGTAGTTAAAAAATTGACTTTTTCATTTAATTTAAATTTTACCCCTTCTATATATTTAATTTCAAAAATCAGAAATACATTTTTGTTATTAGTAAGTAAAATTTTGTTCAATATGATGAAAATAAATTTTGGTGAATAGTAACTTTTGATATTTATTTACCGTGGTAAAATATAAATAATTTAATTTGAGGTAAAAATAATATAATAATAATAAAAAATTACCTTAACACTAGTCTTAAACTTATTTTTTGAGTCACATCCAACCATGGTAATCCGTGGGACAATTTTGGGACCCCATGGATCCATTTAAGAGTGATAATGACAATTTATTTTAATGAACATAACATAATGCCAAAAATTACAAAAACCAATATATATTAGTAAATTAATTTTTACATGGGGTTATATGTGATATCGTTTAGACAATAAAATTTTTTCGGAAAGGTAAAAATATTTCCAACATCATGGAATTTTTTTATACTTATTAGACATCATATAAATTAAATTATTAATGACACAATAATGATGTTATTTTTACCTCATTAATAAATGATTTATATAAATAAGATTATAAATATTAATATAACATCCAAAACATATCCAATCATTATTGGGTGAATTAATTTCTACCATGTGTCATCTTATATTTGACTTTAATTAGTTTTATTTATTTAGAAACTGAATATCATAATATAATAAAATAATATTTAAAACTTTTCTAAAGAGCCCCTCCACCCATATAAAAATTCCCCTCTTCTAAATCATTCCCCACACCTCTCAAGCACCTTGGCTCACCCAAAATCATCCCAAATAATCTCTCAAGATCCCTTTATTTTACCTAGAAGACTTACCTTTGGATGAAGTCACTTCAAGATGTCCTTTTGGTTTAAACCAATGGGTGTTGCCCAAATTAAAGATAACAATTGCTCATAACTTCTTTTAATTTATTTTACTTCTCCAACACCTAATCTATTTTAATTACATTAATTTAAAACAAAAACAGTATCATCAATATACTAGTATGTTTTTAATGTGATGTATTTGAACTACAATTACACACACCACTGCTTAATGGGTGAAGAACATACTGTTTCTATGGATGGTAAACTAACACAACATGAAAAGATGATTGTTCAATTATCTCGTACCACCTCTCATGATGGCCACTAAGATGAAATATGTACATATACTTCATTTTGGGATTACCAAAGATCTCTTAAGGTAACAATGAAATTTGGGTTATTGTTGATTGATTGAAAAAATCATCACATTTCCTTCCTATTTGAGATACTTTGTCTCATGATCAACTTTCTCAGTTGTATGTTAATGAGATAGATAGGTTGGAGAGAATTCCCCTCTGAATTGTATATTAACTTGATCCCAGGTTTACTTATAACTTTTGGAAAATCTTTCAACAGTTATTGGGTACTGAATTAAATTTTAGTACATCATTTCATCCTCAATTAGATGGGTTGTCATAACGAACAATTCAGACATTGGAGGATATGCTACGTTCTTGTTCACATGATTACCAAGGATGTTGGGACCAACATCTATCATAGGTATAATTTTAAATAATAATTGTTTTCCATCTAGTTTACAGATGGCTCCATTTAAAAAAATATATGGAAAGCATTGTCGAACTCCAGCTTTTTGGGATGATGTAGTTGAAAGGAAGGTAATGGGACCAGAATTGGTAGAAGAGATGGCAGAAAAGGTTCAGTTGATTCAGAATAACACGAGAACACATTAAAGTAAGCAGAAAATTTAGGCGGATAACCGGAAGAAGGATCTCTCTTTTGATGTAGGTGATCATTTCTTTCTCACAGTTTAGCCATGAAAAAGTGCGATGCGTTATAGTAAGAAATGAAAGTTGAGTTTGAGGTTCATTGGACCTTATAAAATCCTTGTAAATATTGGATCAGTTGTGTACATAGTGTATTTACCCCCAATGATTACCCCATGTACATAATGTTTTACATGTTTCGATGTTGAGAAATTATATGCTTGATCCATCTCATATTTTGAGCCCATATGTAGTTTAGTTGGAAGAGAATCTATCTTGAGAGGAACAACCAGTCCAGATTATTTACCGTAGAGAGAAAGTGTTTAAAAATAAGGTAATTCACCAGGTAATGGTTTTGTATAAAAACCATATGGATGATGAGGCAATGTGAGAATCAAAAAATTCATTGAGTGATAAATACCGCCATTTATTTGATAAGTGCATAAAATCGAGAGGACACAATTTCTAAAAGTTGGGGAAGGATGTAACATCCCATGTAAATAAGGAAATATTAAATTTTCATATTTATTAATTATTGTAAATTAAATATTAATTTTACCTTAAAGGGGTTTCTATGTTCGATTGCATACCTGATACGCAAAAAGGGGTTTCTATGAAATCGTACATTGCACACTAACAATATAATAATATTATTATAAATGATAATTAACGGATAGATATTGTATTAGTGGTAATGAACATAACTAAATACAATATGATTATACATGTTTGTTAAATGTTTTTACATTTATCCAATACAATTTATAGGTTTAAACTATGAATGATTCTAATTTTAAGAATAAATACTCTAATATTCTTTAAAAGGTCAATTTACCGCCTTTTGATGGATAACCCTCTTTAAATATATATATTTTTACTTATATATTTTCTATTTGACAAAATAAATTACTTTTTTAGATTTGGGACATCAAAATGTTCCTTGGGTAAATTTTTGGAATTTTTCTGATAGAATTCTGTGTTTATGAATAGTGAAAAGTGATTTTTTTATTCAAAAGATCCTTTTAATATAATTAATTTATATTGTTATATTATCTAATTAACTGGTTTTAAAGTGTAATTTGATTATATTTTTAACAATTAATCCAATGTTGTCCATTGTAATTAATTTGATTTTGAAAATGGACAAAAACAAGTGTACATCATTTTATAGTTATTGTTTCTTAAAAACACGCTATTTGTTTTGACAACAAAAATTAATTTTAAATTAAATAATGCAACATCTATGTTTTGAATTTGGTAAAATATATATAATTTTTTAATTCATAATATCAAATATTTCTTAGGCTGATGTTTTGGTGTTTTCAGAAAAACGTCAATTTTAGATGAATAGTGAAACCAATTAGTAGAAGTTAAATAACTGAAATTTTCATTTAAATGAAATTTTACCACTTCTATGAATTGAATTTAAAAAATAAATCATAAAAAGTTTTTATTATTAATTAAAATTTGGTTCATTATGTTGAAAATAATTTTTTGTGAATAGTTACTTCAGACTTTTATTTTCTGTGGTTAAAGGTAAATAGGTAATTCAAGGTAAAAAGAATATTATAATAACCAAAAATTACGTTAACACTTGTCCTAACCATATTGGTTGAGCCATGACTGATAATGGGAATTCATGGGTCAATTTTGGGAACCCATGTAACCACTTAATAATGATAATGACACTTTATTTTTAATTAATAAAAAGTAAAGGAAAAAATGACACAAACAAATAACTTTTAGTAAATTAAATTTTCAATGGGGATATATAAGTTATATTTTCAACTATAAATATTATTTGGAAATATAAAAAGATTTTATACATAATGGTATTTAATATAATATTTAGACCTCAAATTAATTATATTATTTATGACACAATTATGATGTAGTATTTACCTCATTAATAAATTATTTAAATAAATAATATTATAAATATTAAAATAACATCAAAAACATGTCCAAATCTTATTGGATGTGTTTATTTCTTCCATAATTCAACTTATATTTTACTTTTATTAGTTTTGGTCCTTTAAAAACAGAATATCCTTAAATAATAAAATAATATTTTCACATGTTCCTAATGAGGCCCTCCTCCCCCTTATAAAAATCCATCACTTCTAACTCATTCCTCACACATCTCAAACTCATTGGCTCATCAAAACCTGCCCAAATAATCTCTCACGGTCCCTCTCTTTCACCTATAATCCTTACCATAGGCAGAAGTTAATTCAATATTTCCTTTTACTTCAAACAAAACGGAGTTACCCTCATTAATCGTAATGATTTCTGTTAACATATTCTATTTTATTATACTTATACATCCCCAAAAAACTTTTTAATACTTTATTTTATAACGTAACAATAATATTCAATATACTAGTTAGTTTTTATTTGAATTATTCGAACTACACTTACATACACATTCATTAAATTGGTGAGAACATACTATTTTTGGGGGTGACAAACTAACACCTCAAGAAACGATGATTGTTCAATTATCTCATACCTACACTCATGGTGGCCATTAACATGGAACTATGTTTATATATGATATATATTATGATTATGTTTTCTTTATGCTTCTGTAATTTACATTTATTGCATACCATTATGGTTTCCATTATGGGTAAACGTGATAATATCTTTTGAAGAAGTGGGGACTACCGCCCCCTCAAAGTGATATGACTCTTTAATTCCATTTTTGGGATGTATAAAGGATGTATTTAATGATATTTTATATGGTATTGTACTATAATTATAATATAACTCTGTATTATTATCATTTAATTCCATTAAAATATTAAACAAAAATTAAAGTAGTGTTCATGCTTACGTATGGCTTACCGTCTCCAGGAATGGTGCATTTTATTTCTTATACTAAAATGATATGTACTATTATAAATAAATATATATACTGATTATATAAGATATATTTGATATTTATATAATAAATATCATTTTGGATATAATTTAATATTTACAACACGCACAACTTGTAAATATAAGGCGTGAATTTTCTACTTAAGTACCAAATATCAAAAAAACAATTGTTATTAACATAAATGATTGCCTAATGATTATAAATTGGTAATAAGTGATATATAAGATTACTAAGCATAAAAAAATTTCTTAAAAAGTATAAATTAACTTTATATTTATATTCAGGAGAGTAAAGTAAAAACGGGTCAAGTCGGACACTAGCTAAAGGACTTCGTCCCAATCTCCTTTCATTGAGGAATATTTTGTTTTAATACACAACTTTATTTTATAATCTATATAAAAACCATTGAATTTTCATTTCATTTAAAGGGAATCTTTTTCAATGACATGTTTTACTAAATGAAAAAAATAATTTTTCTTTTTAACGTAAGCGGTGACAATGACCTTTCCACCTCCGTGAGTATTATTTTATAATTGGCTTCCATAACCAAGTGTAATGTTCTTTAAGGAAAATAAAAACTATAAACCCTTTTTATGAATTTTGTATTGAAATTTTTTTTAGAAAGAATTGATTATTTCAATATATTTAAATGATACATTGGTATTGAAATGTAGAAATTTTACATTTGCATTATTCTTTTTATATATGTGATGGTTCTCCGGCCTTATTTACATATACATGTGGTTCCATGATAAACCTACGGTGGGTGACCCCGAGATATCACTCCAATGAATTGGGTAATGCGGAGGAGGTACACGCGAATGTTTCTCCTAAGAGATTTAGGGAATATAATGTGATGGGTATACCAAATGTAACATCCTAGGTAGCTGTGATAGCTACAATTTAAATTTGATATAGATGCCACAAGTTACTATTAGAGTGTATATTTTATATGTGTGATTCATAAATCATATGATTTCAGGAGGTATGTTAAAGATCTTATAAAATTTATTTATTGATGAACTAATGTTTTCTTTCTTTGTTTTATAATCATTACTGATCTATTTATGCTCATCCCATGGTTTGAGGTTTTTTTCACTGGACCTAAAGATTATTAGTAGAAAAGATATGATAAAGGTAATGTCAGTCTATCTATAACATGGAACTGGACATGACTCTTTTTATGAAGAGTTTTTATTTTATTAAAAAAAATAGAAATTGAGTAGAAGTGTTTGCTTTGAAATTTTTGAGATGTAATGTAATGTTTATAGCCAAACTCTATAAAACACTAAGCCTGCAAGGATTCTCAATGTGAATTATTCATTTAATTCAAGATTATGTAATGTTTTAAGGATGAGTCCTTATAAGAGGGATTCCTTAGCCCCCCAAAAGAAGTGGAATATCAGGGCAAGTTGCAACCCAGTATACTGAAGAAGACACTGTATATGCAGTCACAACTTCTATATTATCTATACAAGCAACACTTCATTAGGGGCTATAAATAGCTATAAAAATACACCTACAAATGAATATGTCCCAGATGTGGTACCACATTGAAACTTATAACATTCACAGTAGGAAAACTTCCCATCAAGATTAGGCATCGAGACCAATATGGTACAGTCATAATAATCTTTTTTGGAGATCTCCATAAGAAGATAACTTGGATGAATATCATGTGGATTCAAATTACATTTCCATTATATGATTGAAAGGTTACTCAAGTATTGGGGTATTACAATGTTTTATATAATGGGATAAGGTATGTAGTGGGTTGTCCCACGGTTCAAATAAGAATATGGACCGACCAACCTATTGGAATGTAACATGATCTTGGAGTAATTCTTCATGATAAATGGCCAAATGGAGTATTTCATGTACATAACATTCCCTATCTGTCCAAGATAAATATGTCATGAAATACATTATCTTTTTGGGTTGGACAACTCCATTGGTATATTAGTGAACATTGGAGAAAATTTCCATGAGGTTCAGCTGAATTTATGTTTTGATCAAGGATTTGGTTGATGTACTAGCGTTTAGAACAACCATGTATTCCCATATATCCCTAACTCTGAATACATCATCCTCTAATTAACAGATCAAGTTCTTGGAAATCGGTTTCATAATTAGAATTATAATTTGAGTATGGATCCGTTAATAATATAATATTAACAGAACCAAAGAACAATTGCTCATTCATCGAAGATTCAGCAGTGGGTCAGCTCTTATTGTAAAATTGGGTGGGGTGGTTCCCAAGTTCTTGAGATGGCCTGAATTAAATCTTCTAAAGATATGAAAAATATATTCCGTGACATGAGATAAACTTATTTATTTTTTTCTTTATCTATCCAGTGATTTCACTTCATTAATGGTTGTCCCTCTAAGTATTATGATCTTGATGAAGCTTTATTTGTAATAGTAAAAGCTGCATGTGAAATAGTTGTCTACTTCATCAATATTCGTATAATGTCTAGTGTACAATTGATTGTTTAATTAACTATCTAGTCTTGAATATACTAAACATTATTTATTTTAACTTCGTCTCACTTTCCTTCATCATCTATATCATTAATAGAAATGTATTCTACAAATGCTGATGAATCTCATATTTTCACTTACCTAGAATTCACAATATTTTGTTAGAGTTCATTTAAAAAAACACTCTTATATGGGATTAACCGATTTTTTATGGATGGGGAAATAGCTTTGTAGATCCTAACCACCCTCTTTGTTTGGAATGTTTTGGATTTGGAAAATAGAATATGTAATTTTCCTAAGATAAGATGAATTAGCTGGTGATATGGCCATAGAGAATGGAATATTTCTCCTTACTATATTCCAGAAATTTATCATCCTCAGATCTATTTGATTGTCGTTATAATTTGTCCATTGTTGTTTATTTTTAGGATGTTGATCCTTACAATATGATTCAGTATTTTAGTGAGGAGTTGGTACACAGCTCTTCTTATGTATAAACATAATGGCCTCTTCCTTTACTATTCTCCTTCCCTGAGGTAATGTGATTACCTTGGGCTTGGATTTATTCTATGGGATGGATTTTTCCAACTATTGAGGAATTATGGCCCAATCTAAAATCCCTCCAATGTATTTTTTATGGACCAATGGTATGCACAGCATGTTACAAAGATCTGCTATGAAAATAGTCCAAATTTTCTAATTGAGGGAGTGGTTGGTTCAAGGAGAATTTCAATCCCTTCCACTGATTAAGGAATTATGAATCACGTCCATTCTCCATGTTTATACAGTTTTTGAGATCGACTATTGTTTTCTTCTATATAATTGGGTTAAATAGAAAAAGGATCTTCTAATTGAAATCATCCCATATGGTTATTGATCACGACTGGAACTCCTGTAGCAAACAAAGGTTGGCCCCTGCAATGATTTTATGAAACATATGAGCTTCATTGATTTTCATTGTCCAAATTTCCCCATTTTGGTATCATAGTGAGATGTGAAATGAATCATGTACTGCTCTAAATCTCCTAATTCATTGAAATTATGAAATGTAGTATTTTCAATTCATAGAAATGGAGGGTCAGGATCCACCCATTCTGTATGAGCCTTATTTTAATTTTGTAATGGCGATATCCATCCTTCAATTTATTCTACAAGTCATTAATGACTCCACGGTGTTAATAAGAATTAAAGGAATTTATAGTTTGGTGGGTTCTCAATATGTGTGATGTCTAGAGCCTAAGTAGGCTCCACAACCAGAATAACCACTAGAAGAGAAAGAACTGGTATTTTTCAAGTCATACCAATATGGAAATCCTATTATTATGGTCCTCACCATGTTCTAGATTTCTACCCAATATAAGGAATTCATGATCTGTTATTGAGGTATTCAAATATATTGGTTTTTATATACCCCAATGAGTAGATGTTTCCAATCATCATCAGTTTTTTGTGGAAAATATGAATATCTAATGATCACGTACTAGAAGAGTGATTTGAGGATCGTCTTATGATCTATATCTATAAGGAATATTTCCTCAGTTTGACTCAACATTGAGTCGTCTAAACTCCCTCATTTCCTTATCTTGTTGAGAGAATATTTCCTCTAGAAAAAAGGATTGACCTTTTCCAGTGGGATGATGAGATATCGTATGACTCAAATTATTTTACCTATTTGGTTTTCATTTCTAGGAGGATGATTTGGATTTTTTATAGGTTACCAAAATTTTGGGAGAGCCTCTGGATTCTGGTGTGCACTCATTCTAAATTAATTTCTCTGTGGACCATCTCCAGAAGAAAGAAAACCTCTCTAGAGTCCTTAAAAGTTGTCTTATGTTGTAAATGGTCATCATTGATGTCATTTATGACATTCACATATGCATTGTGGATCACACGAACTCTGTTGTAATTTATTTATATCTTCTTCTTTGGAGCCCTCCACAAGAATTTTTCCTCTCTGTGGTTGGTTCCCCATGAACATGATAGCGGAAGGTGGCCCAATGGGAATCCCCAATGATTTCAGTTAGACATGTTCTATATGAGTTTACTAGATCACAGGACTACAAAAATAGAAAGGATTAACTCTACAACATATTCACAAATAGGTGGATTATTAATTCTTGACGAGGAGGTGATTATTGGGGGGACGCATCCCCCAACCTTGAGGTATAAGAATGTTCTTATTATTATATTTCAACCCTTATGGATTAGATAGATGATCCTGATGGTTAGGTTGAAAATTCCCTTATCCCTACTAGATGGGGTTGTTACCAATTATATGTGATTTTAATTACTTTATCATCTCTTATAATTTTATAGACTACTATGCAAACATGGGATGTGTTTATTATTCAGAACTCACTCAATTCCCACGTTTCAGAAGACTATTAAGCCATTTCATACATTTTCTTAATCTAACAGCTGACATCCTCTATGTGGGACTCCTTATAAATGTTAATTGAAGATTGATGTGAAATAATCTCAAAAGCCTTGTATTTTCTATCCTAACGTTATTGAGATTCAGTTGAGGCATGTTCTTGATGATCATGTATTCGGTATGGAAATATTTTGTCTATTAGATCCATCACGGTTAAATGAAATTGCATGATTCCACCATTGAAGAGTGTTACTATCTTTAGAAAAAATTGAAATTAAATGCTCAATGAATACCATATCCATAGATGTGAAAACCAGATGAGATAACTATGATCAGCATTTATATCTTCATTAATGAATATAGGCATGTACATAGATCCCTGTTGCTTCCTGATTTTTGGATTTCGGTAATCTAAGAGAGCTGCCAAGTCAAATTTGAATTGAAACCTTCTATACATTTAAATAAGTTTGATACCCATCATAGGGTAATTCATTTTATTTTTGGTGACGAACTATTTTTCATATGTTTAGGTGGATTTCATGTATGAAATCTTCCTCAAACAACTGAGGAATGTAATATTAAGAGGCAGCTAAAGTCTTAACAAAACTGGTATTTCATCATTAGATTGTTTTTCCCTTTTATAACTGATATTCTTTATCTTTCACTAGATGTTCCTCATATTGGTTCGACCAAAGTGGGATTTCCCTATTTTATTACCACAAGTAATGGGATTGGTTGAGAATTCCTCAACATTTTTGGAAGTAAAATGACCCATGGGAGGTTTAGAGAATGATTATCACCTTGTTTTGTCTTCTAGTTGTGTATGCAGTTATCCTACAAGTGACAAGACATCATAAATCATTTGACATGCATATTCAAGCACCTCGTTAATAGGGTGATTTCACATAACTACATTGTCAATTGGATAATTATTTTAAAAATGTGAATCATTACTACAAATAGAACATTCATGGTGATCACCATCATGGGGAGGAACATCCTGATGGATTATAGTAAATGTAATACACTAATTCTCTCTTGTCCACATGCCACATAGAGTGTTTCCCTTGTCTCTCATCAAGATATAGGCCCTCTAGATCAACCAATTTGTTTCCAAAAAGAAATCCTTCATAGGGATGTGTCCGATGAGGACCTTCTGAATTGCTACTAATAATCCTCTAATTGGTAACAAGATGGTAAAATCAAGGCCATAAACTGATAAATATTGTGGGGGAATCAATAACTCCAACATCAAGAGAATATTGATCATATTTCATCTCTTGGTTTTCCAATAGTGAATGGTGGGTATTTTTATTGGATGTATTTTTACAAATAGTTCGGCCCACTTTCTTGGAAAGGGGGTTATCATTGGAATGTGTTTGTGTCTTTCTTGGAGTATCTAATGAAACATGTCGATTATATTTGATTTGAAAGGGTGACTGTCAATGTTCCTAATGTTTATATGTTATGGTGGAGTTTTCCCCACGACACTCTTAGATGAGAGCAGAGGTATGTATCTTATAATTGGTTGTATGATTATTAGCGAAACTATTTGTGGGGAAAAAGTTAATTTCTTATCCCTCCGGTACTACATTCGTCACAATGATGATATTAAAGAATGTATATATGATTTGGGTAAAAAAATGTATATACCCTTGGACTATTTTTAAGATAATATTGGCTAATTCTAAAATCATAAAATGGATATATTTCCACTATTTGTCTAGAGTAGGTGTATATGTATTCTCATACCATCCATTTCATACCATTGGATACTGACAGTACTCTTGTGTAAAAAATTTTGTATTTAGTATAATTTTAATTGAAACATTTTGGATGAATACTACATATGGTTTGAGAAAAGGCTACTACCAACCCTGATAAATGTTGGTTAGTTTGTGTGCATTCTCATTGTTTTCTACCAAACATGGTCTGTATACTTCTATGAGTGATTCTATATGAGTCTTCAATCATGAATTGTGGATAAAAGTTTATTTTTATTCCTTCATTTAGGTATCAATATTTTCGGGTTGGTAGGCTTCTATAAATATTGATAGGTGAGTCAAGTGGGTTGTTATTTGAGGGTGGAATAATGAATGTGTCTACTCAATGATTTCAACAAAACTGGGATGGTGGGATTCTCTGAATGGATAAATGGAATAAAACCATTACATGTATGCCAGTTGTCACCCTCAACTAGCCTTATAGCATGCACAGGTCTGGGAGACCTTGGCCGAGTAGTTGACGATATGACACCCTCATCAGGTTCATGGTATTATTCCGTGCGTCATTCGTGATAGTGATTGTTGGATGGATCGCTTGAGAATGACCCTTATGACATCCAAATGATTCCATAGGTGAACTCCTGGTCTACTACACTGAAATAAGGGAGCAATAATTTTTGGTCCAAGGGAAAATATTCTGAAATGGTTGATGTTTGCGGTTGGTACCTTCTACTTCAGGACCACTCGTCATCATTGAACGGACTGTTGATGGTGCTGGTAGAATTGCACAGCCTATTAATTGGCCTCCATGGATGGAATATGACTATTCATAAGGAACTCCTTGATTTTTGCACTGTATTCCCAACATTGAATATGATGCGTTGATGATGAAATACTCCATGAGGATAAAGATCTATCTAGATTATCAGCTAGATCATCCATTGGTAAAAACACTAAGGAATCCATTGGATCGAAGGTATTTCATGGAAGGAAGTTACAGAGGATATATAAAATTCATGATGGAGAAACCCATATTAAAGTAGAATCATTTTGTGTGAAAACATGCATGATTTATTTACCTATCTAGACATAATTTCCATTGAGAAATTATTTTTCCAAACATGTAGGTGACATTTTAATCATGGATTAATGATTCATGTCAGCTTCACCATTTTTGATAGAAATGTGAAATCAATGGGGAAATATTTATTTCAGATCAGTTTCTCAGGGGTTTGTTCATATAAAAAAACACCCAATAATTTTGTATCCATATGGACCTTCATTCAAATGGCAGACACTCATTCGGGATTTTGTCCCGCAGTTCTTAAAATCTCACATAGGTAGAGAGGATGGGATGTTGGGATCTTCGCACCCTTTTGGGGGTATTATTTCCTAATCAAAGAATCACTTATAGATATATGGTATGATCACAAATCTATCATTAATTACCAAGTATGACATGGGTCATCCGAAATTAGAAATCAATTACATGAATATGTTTTATTCAGAATCATCCATATATTTTTGAGTTTCTTTATTGATGGAGGAATCTATATGTATATATGGTTTTCCATAAATGGTATCTATTAATATACTATATAAAAATTTAATGACCTTATAATGTCTCCATTTGAAAGGAATCAGAACTGACATAGATTTTTTCTACAGAATATGAAAAATCATACCTTTTATGTTCATCTGATGAGTACCCAACCATATAGTCTAATGTCATGTTGAAAGGACTTCTAGTTGGATGGTTCCTCCACAATTTTTAGTGTGGTACTTATGATGAAACATCCCAAGTAAGATGGAAGGTATATGGGTTTAAATGTAAAATTAGAACCTCAAATGGGTATAAACCAATAAAACATGGTTGTTTTAGGATGATGGGTTTGAACCTCTAGGTGGATTCTTATGTATCCTATGTGGATTAGAATCAAAGATTGTATACTTCATTGGTGATGACTGATGCTAATAAATTCTATCAAGATTATGTCTCACATGGAATTTTGGCCCTTTGAGATAACAAATTAGGGATTACTCCAAATAATAATAACCATTGTGAAGGGACTATGATGGATTTTATCACTCATGATGAGTAGGGTGCTTAACTCAGTGTATAATTCTCATTAAGATACCCAAATTTTGTGAATTATAAATAAGGATTATTCCAAAGGAGGATGCCCATAATGCATGGCCCTAGAGTATTCTTCCTATGTTTTGTTATTTAAATGAAATAGAGTTCTTATAGTTCATTTTTATTTTGATTTTACATCTATAAGGAGGCCCATTAATGGGAAATGATTTTCATTTAATGGATGAGATGATATATAAATCATTACATGAGAAGGCTTCCTATATATCCTAGTTATGATGGGAATCAAATTTCACATAGTTCATTCTGTTAGGTGGATGGTGTGGTTGTTGGGATCATTAAAAATTTATAATATCATTAGATTCATTCATGGTGTAATAAAAAATATGATGTGGAGAATTTCACAAACCACACAATATTCCTCCTTCACTTATGGAAGAGGATAGGGCTACCTCAGATGTGTCTGAAGCCATGATTGAAAAAGAGATGGACGACGGTGACATCGTCCCGCACGACCATGGGAAAGGCTGGGGAAATGGAATATACCTCTCTTCACTTTACATATTACATTGAAGGAATGTAATATATAAAGGAAAATTATTTAAAGGTGATAGGGGGAGGGATTGGGAAACCATCCTTCTCTAACTAAGTTCCCAAGAGGCAAAGAGGAGAAAAATATGCAACCTCTTCTACGAAAATATAGGGGATTGAATCCTGATGAATGGCCTTAAATTAGTTGCATATTGAGGTAGGTTAATTTAATTCCATGTCAAAAGGAAATTCAAGAATAATCCTCACACTCCTTACTACAAACCAGAGTCTAAAAATCATAGAGATGGGAAAGGATGGATGGAGTCCTATCCACAAGATTTGTGATTGGGAACTCATGATCACTATCCATGGGGAAAGGATACACATGACCATAAATATCCAATAATATAGATTCCTCAACAATCCATTCCCTATGGTAGGAAAGGTTTGGGAAACATATGACCAGAGAAATCAAAGTACAAATTGGAGATAGTCTGATGTTTCTTTACCTATGGTTTATAAATGGAAAAGTATTTTTGTTGGTTTTAAAACGCTCCATTTTAGAAAATGTTGACAAAGAAGTATAGTCTTTACAATGAGTGTTTGTGAGGAATCCTTAATTTATGGATCATACATTCATGAAGGGTATGTGAACCAGTAAGGATCACACAAGGGCTACAACACACAAGTGGACCTGGGTGAATGGTGGAACCATAGGGAATAATTAAATTGGATGACTATATATGGGTGATGCTTAGATCAATCCTTCAAGAGTCACCCTTTATATCATAAAAAATGGATTAGTGAAAGTACCTATTCTAATATGGGTTGTCATTATATTCTACTTAAATCAGGGGATTGAAAATAAGAATTGGGAAGGTTTTATTTACATTAAACCCTATTGGACATAAGCTTCACAATCCCCCTTTTACTCTCCCCCTTTAGATGTTTCTAAACTTCCATGGAGTGTTCGGATGACTTGAGTGAATCACTAGGGTGATCAGATCAACAGTCAAGATTTTGGAAAATTCTTCTATAAATATGGAGTTCCCAAGTGTATTTTTATAAGAAAATATGGGATCCACATTAAAGGTGTCTGGTTGCACAAGTGGGGGATGAACAAGAGATTATTCACCCACGGTGATTGGGGATTTCATGGGGGAACCATTTTCTAAGGATTTGTGAATCTTTATCATTCTTAATCCACCTTCCCTTAATTTTTCTAAGTCATTAACCATTTTATCTTATTCATCAATATTATAAAACAGAATGCAATAATTCTAATGAGGTTCACACTTGTTAATCACCAAGATGGAAGATTATGATAATAGATAATCCAGTAAAAATTACTTATATTATGTGTTAATTGATATTCCTATATAAAAATATGTATAAGGATAATTCATGTTTCATATTATTGGAAATTATTTTCAAAAGTGGAATACATATATGTGATGATGAAAACATTTATTTCATGTGTTCATTGGGGTGTATGGTATTTTGGGTGGCTTTTGAGTGATATGTTCTTATTGAATAGGTTAATGAATTATTTTTCCCTATTATATATATGGTTTTTAATATCATATACATATAATTGTAATGAAAAAAACAAAAACTGATTTTCCATGATGTATTGAAATTTTTGTTACAGGTAGTCAAATAATGACATTTAAAACCTATAGGTTGATGACGTAGGAATATAACAAGAATAATGAGAAATTAATATAGTGGAATTATATTACATATTTATTATTCTTATGTGGTTGTATTCACTATAAAATTTAATTCTTCACATGTGTGTAGTTACATGTTGTTAGATGTGGATATTTGTCTTTAGACTATCACACCTAATGAAATTGAGGATGATTAATAGAGGGTCACAAACATAGTATTTCATATTATATGAATTAAATATTATTAATATTTAATTTTTTTAATAAATATTATTCAATGTATGAAAATAATTTTTTTATATGATTTATTTATAGCATTTATTTACAAGAAAGGTAATAAATTATATTTAATATTTAAAAAATTATTTAGTTTCATAAATAATAATAATAATAATAATTTTCAATACCATGAATGAAATATTTATTTATATGTAAAATTAATGATATTTCATGTTCAATGATCAGTTAACATTTATATAGGTGGAATGACCAATATGATTACATTAATAATTATTATTTGTTTTTTAAATATCATTTAATACATAAATAATTATATATTTTATATAATTATATTTAATGATGTGTTTTATTGTGTATATCATATAATAATATTACTATTATTATTATTTGTGTAATAATTTATTATATTTTAATATTATATAATGACCATATGTGGAATTTTCTATTTCATAACACTGGATCTATATATTATATTTATATATCATTTTCTAGGATTAATGTATTGTGAATAATGAGTCCTCTCATCAGTTCTTTTTCTCCGACTGAGAATTCCATAGTAATATTTTAACAAATTAAATTGCACTCAAGCACCACTTATTCTTCCCACATTTTAATTAGAGATATGAAAAATCTATCACCAATAGTTGTTTGTGGGGATGTTATCTGAAATGCCACAAATATGATCAATGTATTTGTTCTAGTACATAGACATCCAATTTTGTTGTTCTAAGATAATATTAGGACATGTGGATCACCCCTATATTAATTTTACTATTCCATCCTCATGTCAAAAAAATGGTGTGACTAAAAAATTCAATGACCGATAAAAAACATCATCATATAAAATATAATATTTCCATAATAATTCGTTTATTTAATTAAATAATAATATATTTGTTAGCTTCTCATATATGGTTACTAAATCCCACTTCGATATTCTTATAATTAATTAATTGATAACTATGTTTATCATTATGTATAATTCACATTATTCATTTTATCGAACAAATTTTTTGTTATCCATTGGCATAATATGAACAAAAAATATATCAATAATATACAAGTGGAATAAAACAAGTCTTATAAATTTTATAATTTCTTATTATTATGTGAAAAAATAATCCATTATATGATAATAATCTCATGTTTAATTATTTATTAACATAAACCTTGAAATTAAATTATCTTTCAATTTCATATGATCATAAATTGATTAAATATAAATTAAGACTATTATTTGATGAAACTAGTATGTTGCTTGATTTAGGGTTAGAAGACATGTTAACATGGCATATAATAGAATCATGTTTTTTTACATTTTTCACTGAATATATGAAGTTTATAGAATAAAATGTTCTCTATTTAATTTTGAAATATTATTTATTTCATACATTTTCTATTGATCAGATATACTAGAAGAAATTTTTTCAGATTTTTCGACGTACATTTAGTGTGCACAGAATGTAGTCTGCATGGTTTTCTGAAAAAATCATAGAAACAACATTTTTAAATAGGTGTCATGTATTTGTACATAATTCATTGAACTGAAAAACATTCAACCCAGAGGTCACATAGTGTGTAAACTGTTTACATTTCATATACCTCATTAATATATATGGTAGTAAAAAAACTCAGATTCATTATGAATTATCTGAGCATGATGTTAACCAATGTGTATTTGATTCCACATGTTATGTAACTAGTTCACATATATATGGTAAAGAAATTATACATGTATTATTCGTATGAATTAATTACATTTTGTAAACCCATAATTTTGGAATTATATTGATCTAAATGGTGTGAATTAGGTGTGAATTTTGTTCACTCAATTTTATAAAATATGAAACTCTTAATTAGTTTTTTGTGTAA
This sequence comes from Viscum album, assembly GCA_963277665.1. Lineage (NCBI taxonomy): Eukaryota > Viridiplantae > Streptophyta > Magnoliopsida > Santalales > Viscaceae > Viscum > Viscum album. The sequence goes on along the minus strand of OY728143.1, from coordinate 851,601,432 downwards.
AATAATAACTACATAAAATGTGTGGTTATAATATAAATATTATTTCAAAAAATATTATCTGTAATAAAAGTCACATGTATTAAACACTTTTTATATCATAAGTATTCTGAAATTATTATCTTGACAGACTACACACTTATTAATACATGACACTTTTTAGATTACATTTCTTATAAAAATATAGTTAAAGAACAAATAATGTGACATGAATTTATGTAGGGTATTTTTTATGTTAAACAAAATTATATGATATGAACATAATTACTTTTATTTATTTATGACTATTAACATGTGGGATTTAAATGTCTATTTAGATGATCAACTTATTTAAAATGGATTAATTAATCTATTTAAACTGAAATTTATTTGGTCATGTTTATCATAATAAAATAGTAAATGAAAATTATTTCTAGCGTAATATCTATTGATTTCATGTTTATAAAAAATATTTATCATTAGGTAAGCAATTGGAGGATTGATTTTTTTTAAAAAAATTATTCAGATACATTTATTGATATTAAAATAAATAGATGATTTGTGATTAATCCCTCCTCTTATTTAATATATATAGAAAAAAATATAAATGGATTAATTTGAAACCATATTAATCATTCCACCAGATTTCCTCACATATATGTGACAAAAAATATTATGTAAAAGAATGGATCCCTATGGTGTATGGATATTGTTTTGAACCTTATCCGAGGAAAATTTAATCATGGAAGATACATAGGTTAAATTAATAATGTTTCAACTCTGGATTTATTCTCGGATCATTGAACATATTTAACCTAGGTTCAGAGGATGATTTATTTTACAACAAATAAGTAATCCATTATTAATATAGAACCAAAATTCAAAAATGAAATAATAAATACATTAGGTAATGTATCTCATAAATTTTCTAACATCTAATTTATCAAATGGATTAGCTTATTAGATATTTTCTACATAGTAAAAATATTTTATAATTCTTGAAAAAACATTTTGACATTTAATCACCTCTAGAAACTTATCTAGATTTCTCGCACGATATAATCAGCATCATAAACCTTGCATTTGAAACATAATATTGGGAATATATCTTATGATTATTATGAAAAAATATATCATAAATAATGAGATCATATAAATTTAGTATAACACTAGGAATATGGTAAAAATTTCATATGTCCACAAATTATAGTCTTAAATCATGTTATAGAGACATGGATCATAAAAACATTATGGAAGTATAAAATATAGTACATGGATCCCAATTCATTCCAATGATCATTAAATATTTGAACATGTAATAATGTTCATGATACATAAAAAATAAATAGTTATAGTGAAATAATGGAATTTTATTGAGATTTAATGAAATATGAATGTGTGCCATGATAGGATAAATTACAGTGAAATGGATCACAACCAAAATAATAATAAAACATGTATGAAAATACCATTATTCTCACAAATTTTTGAATAAACTCATTATATACATGCATGGGAATCTAGGAAAAACCATCACTATCATTCTTAAGAAAACAAACTAATTATTTCTCTAAATGATTTTATATGGAGATATAAACCTAAACCAATTAATTTTATTTCCATATTGTTCCCCACTTATCATTATACATACATGTGTGTGACAATAAAAATAAATTAAAAACATATCCTAATTAACTCATTGATAAATAATGGGATTCTTAAACATTACTAAAATATTACATTAATAAAAAAGATCATTAGATTTCAAAAATAAAATTTCCCAAAATAAATATTTTATTAATGAAAAAAATTGTATGATCAAAACATCACATCATGATATATAAATATCCGAAGAAAATTATATGTAAGAATAGAAATGTGTTCAAAAAAACATTCAATGATTACTCTAAAAGATGAATTCAATTTTATTTTCAAAAAAAAATTATGGGAATGGATTAACTTTTAAAATATTATATGATAATTTTTCAAATTTGATATCCTTAAAAATACAAAATTGTATTCGATACAATTACATTGTATGATTAAGCATTTTATTTAAAATGATGTAAACTCCTTTTATTTAATATTTCAAAATACCCTTAGAAACATTTTTAAAAATATTATTAAACAATAATTTTAGATAGATTTAAATGGAATTTTGAAAATATTAAAAAAAATGCATATTTAATTTCCTAAAAAGCCAGGATAACATTATCAAGAATAAAAATAAATATATGGATGAAAAAAATCATTGATACGAATTTGAATTATTATATTTATGTTTTAGATTTATATTCGGATACAAATATAAAATATTTACTAATTTATAATGAGATGTCATTTTTCCTAATATTAAATTAAAATAATCAAGAAAATGAGGTAGGGGAATGATGAAATAAATCTTCAAATGTACATTCATGTAGGAAAGGCTATGACATAATGAAACATAAATTGAGACGATGAAACCCATAACATGAATTGGGTGTTAGTGTATCACTGTCAATCATCATTTATTACAAAAAAAATTCTTAATTGATTATTTCATAATTTTTCATATCTATAAACTTTTAAAAAAAATAATTAATATTAATACCCATTAATTATATTACAATTGATTATTCAAAAGATGACTATGGAAATTCTATTATTGATTTTGCTTTCATGATGATAATAAAAAATTTATTACAAAAGAAACTAATGAGATAGAGATATATATTATCTCTCATCAAAAGGGAATCATTAGAAATTTTATTGATTGTCTATTAACATGTGGAAGAATAATAACATGTAAATAAAAATCCTTATAATAAAGGTACTACTTAAATTGAAAAGAAGTGAGACAGAATGGGGGATTGATTTTGGAAAAAAAATATTGGGTTTATATTACACATAAGTGATTAACCTCATAAACCGTGAATAAGTTTTGTAGTAAAGTTTGTATTATAAACATTTTTAATACCCTACAATTTAAAATCAATTATTTTATCACTAAATATTTACGTCAATAAAAAATAGGAGGAGATCCATTACATTGCAATGTATCCTTTTAAATACTACAAGGAATCATTCGATGCCAAGGATGAAATTGGAAGGGTTTTAGAGAGGGAGATAAAGGGTAAATTCATGATCAATTCATTTGGGGTGGAATGAGGTTTTATATTTGGTCTGAGTGATCTCCCTTATTGTTGAAAATGGGAGATTCTTCATTTAAATATGTTGTTTGTAATTGGTAACAATTGAATTCTGTGGGTTGTCAGGTGGGTTTGGTGAGTAAATTTGATTAGCTTGAGAAATGGATGTTTCATCACATGGGTATGACTTAATTCATTAATATGTCTTTCTATAATGTGTAACTATCCTTTTAATTATGAAAAATTATAGATGCTTTATTTTCCAATTTTTACAATTATTAATTTGATTAAAAATTCATCATGATTATTTTATAAATAAAAATATAAGATAAACCTTCATACAAAATTTATATATGATGAATGTTAATTTGGGATCCATTTAAGCTAAGTCAATTACTATGTGTGAGAAAATAATCTATTAATATAATATATAAACTAGGTATAAAACACACTTTTCTAGAAAATAATTTTATAAATACTGACTATTCTGATTCATATTTAACATTTTCTACAAATTGGAGGTGTTTTAATATATATATACATATCCATTAAATTTAATAAAAATAGAAAATATTTAGAAAAGTGTTATTCTTCTTAAAAACTATTTTAACTAAAAAAATAATATATACAATAGAGACAATATTTCATGCCTAAAAATAAAGTGGACTATCACAATTAATTAACACCCCCTAATTTAAAATATTAAATCCATTTTTTATTGATCTATTTAAATAGTGGTAAAAGATAATTGTAATATAAGTAGTGTATCCTATGTGAGGATAAATTTGACAAAATACTACTTAAGTTCCAAAATATCGAATATAGGGTTTAATTCATAAATAATATATTAATATATATAATTTTATATATATGATATGTATTTAAAAAATGTTTAATACATTTTAGGTTATGATTATTTCCATGTGATTTCAAAAAATTCACTATATTTTTTAAATTGGTAATTTTCACTATTAATTAATACATATATATATATATATATTAAAAAATATATGTTAATATTCGAATTACGTATTAAAAAATTCTTTCAATTTTACCAAATATAATTTATAAAAATTATAAATTTCACTATAGAATTAAAAAATATAATAATATCTAGTTTTATAGGAAAATGATTCTTTTGAACACAAGACATTCTTATTTTTATTTTCTATCAATCAATTATTTTCATTTACCAATTCTTTCTATAAATATATATATATATTATCTTAAATTAATTATAAGAGTATTTTTTTTAAATCCATAATGCATAAATCTATTTTTATAGATACATATAATTGTAATATTAAAATAATAATATAAGTTATTTTTAATTTAATTCATATTAACAAATTCCTTTATTTTCAATCTTTAAATTTTTCTTGAAGATGTTACATACAATCATTCATTCAATTTATAGGGATAGGTTTTAATAATTATATTTAATATTTATGTTTTACCTATAGAGATCATGTTTTTTTTGTTATGTTTTGTCTGTAGAGAAATCAATCATACACAATGATTCTTTATGGAAAATATGGAGTAAAATTCTAGATCATTACATTCCACCTAAATTTATTGCATCATTATAATATAAATTTATTTTTATAAAGTAAGATTCATATGGATTAACGAGAAACACATGCTATATCATATATTTATATATCCACGTCATTATCATTAGTTAGTGTAAGATCCTAAGAAATTAAAATAGTAAATTTATTTTAATATATTATTTTGTTTGTTTATAATTTAAATGATTTTTTAATAATTTTTTTTAATGTAATGTATTTTGTGCCATCAAAATTAGTTTATATCAAAATTTTACTTTTCATATTATGAAATTAAAATTTTTTATATTAAGGAAAATAAATAAATATATTCATTAAATAAGTGTATTTTTAAAATAAGGAAAATCAATTTATTATGACTTCTGTTTTAATATAACATTATTTATGTATATTAATATTTTAATGAAAAAATTATTAATTATATAATGTATATTATGTTTATAGATACAATTTTTTAAATTATATATATAATTATATAAATTAATTACAATTTTGGTTAATTATTTTTTCTAAAATGATGGGATTAAAAATAATATTATAATTCAATATCGGTTTAAATAATTTATATATTTTTCTATATCAAATTAAAGTATTACATGTTATTTTTTTATATAACAAAATTATTATCATAAACTAAATTATTAATTTTTTATTCGTTTTGTTTAATAAATAAATATTGGGAAATTTTAATTTATATAAAAAAAATATTTATTATTATAATGTTGGTGAAAAATTAATTTTATGAAATTAATGGTAGCATAATTCATAAATGAAATTATAATAATATTAAGTGTTTTAAAAATTATTAATAATACTACTATTATTATTAATATTAAAATAAATAATAAAGAATTTATTTGTAAAATATAATTTTTATTTTTAATGTTAATACTACATTTTGAAACAAGAATTATTAGTATATTTTAATAAAAATTATGATTTAATTTTTTTCCAAGAAATTAATGATTTGGATAACTGAATTATTATTAATGAGATATTTAATATGTGTTAAAAATGTAACGAAATAATGATAATATTAAAGATAAAATGATTATATAAGAGGAAAGGGGTTTTATTAAACACTGCGATAATGACACCCATCCCCATTGGCCACCGTAATCATGGACTAGGCCTCCACACACAGAACAACCATATCTTTAGAACCACCATGATCAGTGTTCTTTGAAGTAGTGTCGATGGTAACAACCACCTGCAACTGAATCACCATTGTACTTTTCCAATGTCTATCCACCACTGCCCTTTACTCCCTTTACCATTGGAGAGGAATCATTGCTAAACCACAACTTCATCGAAGTAGAGAGCACCACCTCCGATGATAACAACTAAAAGAACCACTCATTTACACACCAACTGATGTTGTCCATCCTAACCATAGTGAGGTCATTTTGAATGACTAGAAATGTGGGATATGGAATATGAGGCTGGTTCATTGTGAATATAAATCCTTTTATTCATCTAAAAAGTTACCTTTACAATTAGTTTCATTACATGGTAAAAAATATTAAATAAAAAATTAAAAACAACTGGTTACCTCTTTATGGTTCATTGTATTGCTAAAATAATAATAATAAAATATAAAAAAAGATTCTCTTAGAAGGTCAATGAGTATAATAATTTTAATAAATATGAATGTAACACGGATAACCTATCCTTTTTCATTAGAAGACTCGAGCCAAACCTCTCTTATATTTCATGTTCACAAAGTAGGTTTGAGATTTCCTCCCCTATTCAATTTATAGTAATTAGAATTGGTGTATCATTTAGGGTTATTAATTTAAAATCCTTATTCAAGTAAAAGTTTGATTTTATCAATATATTTTGACTAAAAAAGATATATATATATATATATCAATAAATCTATCATTATTAATTTTTAGAAATTATAATATAAATGATTTTTTTATCTATCAAATGATGTTTCTATTCTACTATTTTATAAGGGACTTATTTCATTATCAGTCATAATTTTTTGGATACAATTAGGATTATATTTCTATTTAAGAATATTATGTATATATATGATTATAATTTTCAAATTTTCATAAGGATTTTTAAAATTCATAATTTGTTTATGATGATATGTTATATAAATTTCTGTTTATATTTTATTTGCAATTATGGATTTAAATTTAATCACTTTTAATAAATACAATTAAATAATTATTTTAAAAAAAATTATGAATATAAATATATTTAATACCTTGTCTTTTTTATTGACCCTTTAAAAGAGGAATGGTCTTTTAAATGAAATTTGAATTTGTGATTTTATTTTTTGATTGAAATCGTAAAACAAAAAAACCATATGTTTTATTGTTTGAATTAAAATATTGAAATGATTTTTTAATTTAATTTTTATGTTATATTTTTTTTCATTTTTATAAATGTTATCTTTTTAGTAGTAATGACTATTCATAATAATTTTATATAAAATCTATAAATAACTGTGATAAAAAGAAATTAAAGTTCTTATTTCATGTGAAAAAATATATCTGCGTGTCCTTTTATGACATTCAAAATTTATATATGTCCACCATATAATCTATCATTTACATTTTAGGATTTTTATTAAATAGTACATTGAATTTGAAAATCATTTCTATTTTTGAATTTTAAATTAGATCAGTTTTTTATAAGCATTCATTTTTCCTAAATATTAATTTAGATATTCTAAAAAAATGATTATTCCATGTTATGAAATCTATAAACATATATTCATTTAAACAAAATAATTTCTATATATAATTTCATGTACCATTTTATTTTTATGTTTGTGACAATCTTGACTAATAAAATCTTTTCAAAAAATTGGAACTAGAGTATCGAATGTTATGTTATGGTATATAGAGTAGACTCAATCCCTTAAAGGGACATTATTGCATATGAACTATGGCTAAGTAGACATAAATATTTTTTTCAACACATATGTTTCATAATTAATCTCTCAAAAATAATTTATTTTAAATCGATAATACAAAATTATTATTTTAAATTGATATTAGTTTGTAAATTTATGGTTTTAAAAATTGTATGAAAATTTTTAACTATTAATACTTAAAACCTATATCTACATATTTATTTATTCAAAAGAAAAAAATTTCTAACCATTTATCTATGTTTTTAAACACACATACATTGTAAAATATTTTCACACCATATTATTCAAATTTAATTTTAACCGGTTTAGTATAATTTTAGTGTGATGAAAATTTTATTAAGAAAGTAATTGTGGTAATTAATTTTTCTTATTTCATTATATTTTTTAAAATTTTAATAAATTATAATTTAGATATCTAATTCTCCAAATCCCAGACTAAGAAAGTCCCAAGAATGTAAATGCTCTGGGTGTTTATATTTTGACATGAAAAAATTCTCATCATTTTTCTGTGCTGATCCCAGAACCACAAGATACACGATCTAAAATCAGTCTATAAAGACCCAGAAATACCATAGAAATTCTTTCCCTTAAATTATTGGGAATTTTACAACCCCAATGTTTCTGATGGCGTGCGATTCCGAGGCCCGGAGTGCCCAGAATAATCCATCGAAGTTTATTTATGCTTAAATTAACGCGCCTATGGAGTTTTTCTAAAAAATTGGAATAACTGTTAAATGGTTTCATGGACCATAAATTTGAGGCCACTTTTTCCCTTTGGATGGCGAGTTTACCCTAGGCGTGACTTAAGATTAGTCGGCGCGGGCCTCCTATGAGAAAACCCAAAAATGGCATTACTGTAAATACAATAACTAAATAAAGTTGTATTATTTTTCAATTGCATATAACACACAAACAGTAACTTTGATTAAAAATATGATACCACCACTAAACTTGTGAGGTTAGTCTTTCTTTTAGAAGATACTAACATTTGTCGGTGAGGTCCACCAGAGAAATATAGTTTTTGGCCGCAAATAAAATAATTAAGTAAAAATTATTTTATTGTAAAATTCATAACGTCTAAACAGTAACTTGGATTGAAAATATGAGATTATCTTTGGGTTCTTTGGGGTGTATTTCACCTTGGAATAGCCTACACTCAATAGGCATGAGTCAAGGGGGTCCGATAATAATTTTCCATAATTTGTATGTGTACGTTCACTAAACATACATTCGGGATTTTATATCTTTTGAAGCGTTGCTCATAAGTGAAATTTGAGGGCACCATTGAACTCGCATCTCTTGTATACGTTTAAGGATACCTATACCACAGTAGCGTTCTGACGTGAGTGGAAGTTAATTTTTGGGGATTCTAAATAAAAATAAAATTAAAATAAGTGTGACATGTTTTTATTTTAATGGTAGTTAAAAACTCCAAGGGAAGTTTGGTGGTGGGGCCACCCGCACATAACCTCTATTGGGAGGATGTTATAAGGTGGGGCCCACACGAGCTTCAAACCCCCCATTAACCCCCCTTTAACCCCCTTTAACTCTTGGAACTCCCCATAAATTTTTGGATCATCTTTACTTTCCACCTACCCTCACTATGGTGCCGAGAAACCTAAGAATTAATTAATTTATTTTAAATTGTTTGAATTCAATTTGGAATTCAATGAGCAATAAAATAATGGAGTAGCCAATATTTTATTTTGGATGGTGATTCATTGTGGTGGAACTTTGTGAGAGCCTTAGGAGAATCTGTGGATAATCATTCTATCTAACGAAGAATCATCGCCGTGAAGAACGCCTCTTCCTTCCAATGAAGAAAGTGAAGAATGCTGGTAACGTCCTTCGTTCTTCGACTTCTTCCTCGGAGGTATTCTTCCTTCTCATATCAGAATAGTGGAGGGAAGACACCGCCTGTGACGAACATTGCCAATGACAACATCATATAATCCAGATATCAATGGAATGACGCCGCCTTTCTGCGACTCCATCGAGAGAACGCCGATTGCAATGTAGGGGGAATTGATTATTTTACTGTGTGAATTATACCCTCATTACTCATCATTTATTTTGGTTCGATGATGGCCAAATGTTATCATCTAGTATGGGGGAAGTGGGCCAAACAAGCATGGCCCGACATTCCTCCGTCGATTCATGTTTGGTTGATGTCGGAGGTGGAGCTGGAATGGCATAGTACTGTCGCACCTCATCGAAGAAGAACCACTGTCAGGAGGGTCGCAGCGGATGAAAAAGTGTGGCTCTGTTGCGCCGTGTGGAGGATCCGAAGGCCTTGGCCAAGTCGGGTCGTAGCGGTGGGGGCATAGCAACGTCGCGCAGCATGGAGAGCAGGAGGACCAAGACACCGTCAAGCCGCAATGGAGGATCAGGGGCGGCCAGCCGGGCCGGCCGCCGTGGAGCTAGACAAATGGGACCACCTGGGTCCCGCGGCTCCCGAACTGGCGTAGCAAGACGGTTCTGTTCGAAAACCATGGGGGGGCAGCCCCCCCCCCCCCCCTCGTGTGGCCGACCAGGCCCCCCTTCGACCGGGCCGCCAAGGCCAGGCCGCCCTTCGGCCGGGCCGCCCCTCGGCTGGGCAGCCACGGGTCGGGCCGTGAAAGGGAAGTGCCACCATCAGGCCAGACCAACCACTCAGGTCGGGCCACAGCCACAGACCTGGTTAGGCCCTGGTTCAGACTGAGTCAGGCCAGGTCACTCCGACTAGGTCGTACCGGACCTGATCCCTCTGTGGCCATTTACACCTTTTAGCTCGCATCATGGGCTATGGGTGTCCGATTGGAGAACCGCCTACGGTGATGGAATTCATGGAGTGAGAAGACTATTTTTGAATACTCCACTTGAGTTTCGGACATAGTTGGAGTATAGTCTGGTTGGTTTGGAAAAAAACCAACTGGGCCCCAGGAACAGAAATGCCAATAACTCACAGACCGGGTGTCTGATTGACACACCATCTATCGCATTGGGTTCCTTATGATGAGATGGAACTACAAGATACATCAACTCATGACTTCAGTATTTTTGATGTATCTCAACTTGGCTCAAAGAGAGGAACCTCACGGAATCAATCGTGATCTGTGCGGGAACCCTAGGGTTGGTTGCGACTGAGATTACAGGATCCCTCGTGGGTTCAACAGCAATGAAACTGTACCAAGATCCTCCTTGGGATTGAAAATGATGACTTATGTTCCAGAATCCCCTATGGGTTTGACAGCAATGACTACTCTACCAGGATCCTCCGTTGGTTCGACAGAGATGCCTACTGTACCAGAATCTTGTGCGGGTTTGACAGTTCTGACTTCTATTCCTGGATCAAGTGTGGGTCCGACAAAATAGCTGATACTTTATCCTTTGTGGGTCGGAATGTATAGCTAGTCCTGTATCATGTGTGGTTCTGACTGCTTAGATGAATCAGTGACTAAATCTTATCATCTCTATCACTCTAACAAAGATGTATACATGTGCGAGCTGAGTGTTTACTTTCAGTTGATATCATCGAGATGATTGACTTTAATTCTTTGGTGGAACGAGTTGTGTTTCGGCTCAGGGGATGGAGCCGGACTATGATTGATAACTTAGATATATATATGGCCATATATCGTAGAAAGGTCGGTTGATACATTGTGATTTTATGTTTCTTTAGTGGTTTATCCTCTGTGGATTTTGTGAGACCTTGACTGTCTCGGCGTCCCTACTGAGTATCGTTATACTCACCCCTACACGGGTTATGTGTGCACCTTGTTGTGTTGGATGCAGATGAAAGACTGTGCTGACCGAGGTAGAGTGTACGAGGACCTGATGGTACCCAGAGATGGATCTCACATTGAGTATATATCCAGAGGATACGAACATATGTGGATCATTGAGAAGGCAATATGTATCTACCCTTCAGGTTGGATCTGTGGTGGATGATCTAGGAGCTGCTAGACACCTTCCAAATATTTTTATTCTAGTTGTACCGGTTTTGTATTTTCCTTGTACTTTACTGCTGATCATGTATTTCTGGCCCCTTTTACATTTCAGCACCACCTTAGTATTCATTTTCACATAGTGTTTTTCTTCATGTTCAATACTCTTATTGTCTCTATTTACCTTTTATAAAGGTAACGCATTCTCAGCATATTGATTTACTCCTTCGGTGCTAGTCACCAGCCCCTAGCCTATGGAAGGCTGGCTTGGGGTAGTCGCGATACGGGACCCAGGGGACGGGTCGTGACAAATTGGTATTGGAGGAGTCGGTTCTACCACAGAACATGGACACTGATTGTGTGTGTGTTTCCTTTGAAATGTTTACTTTGTGAATACATTATGTGATCTCATCAAGTATATTGTTTTAACCATGCCACACCTGTTTCTTTTCCGGATGGGGCCACAAAGGCATCCATCTAGGGTTCCAAGAGAGTACGTGATGACACCCCACCGAGCGACGAGGCTCCTATTTAGGGCCCTCTATATACATTGGCACCTTTAGGTGGTGTACCAGTAGCACCACCACCTAGTGGGAAGCAGATACCACCAGCCGCACTGGAGGATGATGCACACCGACTGAGCATGTTTTATCAGTTCCAGCAGCAGGGGCCTCTAAGGTTTCGTGGCGATACAGATTCCCAGTCAGTAGAGGAGTAGATAGATGCAATTACTGGAGTTTTCTGCCTAGTTGAGACACTATTAGAGTAGATGATGATAATCACTAATAATATTTTTCATTGAGTGACCATGAGGATGGTCTGTAATGTGATGAGATTTCGGTACTTGGAAATTTTTCCGAAATGGTACCTTCAGGCAGTGTTCAAATTATATCATTTCTCGTTGGTCGACAGACACTACCGGTAGTACCAATAGAGGAAACTTGTAGGCTTAATGTCTTACATGTGTTTTAGCACAAAAGATCCATCATGTTCCGATGCAAGCTCGGCCCACCGGCGGTTGAGGACTAGCTTGAGTATGTGGCTATGAGTTTTCTAGATCTTATGTAGTTTCAGAAGGATGACATATCGGTAGTTGAGTATTTATCGAGGCGTACCTACTATTCATGGTACTCAATGAATATGATGTGAAAAATTATTTAGAGCACAGACCTCTGAGTGAAGTTTTTAAGGATATATGATCCAGTTCTTTTTCGTCTATGCACTCTTGCTTATGTTAGGGTTCTAGAGAAAACCATTGCGGTTGAATGTTCTTTGGATGAGCGGATATAGCTAGTGTATGTTAGTAGTGGGAAGCTGTGAACTGGTGCCATTCTCAGAGACATGGTCATGTGATATTTTTAAGTCAGAGGAAGTGTTAAGGACATGTGAATCTGCAGGGCAACAGACGTGGAATCAGAGCTTGATGGAAGGGGAAGAGAGTAGCTGCTTGCGATCAAGGAGTATGATCCAAGGGATCTTGGAATGATTTTAGGTAAGGTAGGTGTCTACTACTAGTTTCTGTATCAATATACATAGGTACAAATCATTCATTCCTTCAACGAATCTTATCCTAGACCTATAGTTTCAAATTAATCCATTGACATGACCATCACATCTGTAGATACCTTTGTGAGGAGACTCTATAATCACACTTACACCGATGGTGTGATCGGACCCTTGAGGTGAGAGTTTTGGTTGGAACCTTTTGTTGGCTGTTTTGAGGCATTAAGACGTTAGTTTGGGTATGGAATAGGAAACCAAAGTTCATACACAGATTGACTATATTAGGCAAGAAGTCTGTGGTTTATCTACATCGTTGGGATGGGGTTTTCCTTGGTCAGAGAAAAGGAAAATCCAGGTAGCATAAGACTGAATCATGCATTAGAGAGTGGAGTCGATCACTCATGAGTCGGCCAGACATACCTTTGTGTAGAATTTTCCAGAGTTTCAGCACCGTATATAGCATTGACAAAGAATGGGAAACCCTTCACGTGGTTAGAGAGATACTATCAGAGCATTCATAAGCTGAGAAAGAGGTTGACTACTGTGCCCATATTGTGGCTACCATAGGAGGGAATAGGGTAAACAGTATATTGTGATACATCAGAGACCTGAATCGGGTTTGTCCTAATGCAGGAGTGAGCAGTGATCACGTATGGATCTCGTCAGTTGAGACAACATGAGCAGAAATACGCTACTCATGACCTAGAATTAGAAAAAGTGGTCTTTTCCTTGAAGTTGTGGGGCCACTATCTTATGGGAGAATGTGTTACAGTCTACTCTGACCACCAGAGTCTTAGTTACATCTTCTCGCAAAAGGACGTGAACCCGAGACAATGACGTTGTTTGAGTTCCTCCAGTACTATGACTTTGAGATAATTTATACTCCTAGAAAGGGAAATGTTGTTGTAGATGCTCTCAACAGGTGATCAGGCATTCAACTACAAGGAGAGGTGACATAAAACCAGGCCGCGTAGCAGTTATCCTTTGTGGGTAGAGATGGAGCATCCTTCTTTCAGTCTCTTACAGTCACTCCCTCAATTCTTCAGCGAGTCAGGGAGGTGTATCGTGGGGATGTTGATTGTGAGATGCGATGTGCTTAGATATCCAAATGGGAGACACCTGATAGATTTTCTGAAGGTGGGGAGCACATCATACACTTTATAGAACTTACTATGGTACCATTTTAACATCAGGAGGAAGTGCTGAGGGAGTTCCACACATCTACTATAGAGGCACCACTAGGATTGGTGAAGATGTATTAGGACCTTCAACGACAACACTGGTGGCCAGGAATGAATAAGGAATTAGCGGAATTTGTCTCTCGATGCCACACTTGTCAGCAAGTGAAGGCAGAGCATCATGAACTAGCAGGCTTGGTTCAGCATTTAGAGGTCCCAATGTGGAAGAGGGATGTGATATCCATGGATGTCGTGATGGGTCTTCCGCATACATCTAGGAGATGATTACACCTGGAGTTCGAGGATGGCGACAACGTCTTTCTACAGGTCTCACCACGATGAGGTCAATAGCATTTTGGCCAAGGTGCCAAGTTATCTCCATGATTCATCAAACCTTTCTAGGTCATCAGTAGAGTAGGAAAGGTGGCTTAGCACATAGCTCTTACACAATAGTTTCACCAGTTGCACAACGTCTTCCACGTATCCCAGCTACGGAGAAATGTGCACGACCCTTCCCACATCATCGTCCATGGAGAGATGGATGTTGAAGATGGGGTGACATTCACTGTGGTTCCAGAAGAGAATGAGGATAGACAGTAGTGGTTCCTAAGTGGATGGTTGATACCACTGGTGCACATTTTTTGGAAGCACGGGAACCTCCAGGAGAGCACATGGGAGAGGGAGGATCAGATTCGTGCTCAGTACCCCCATTGTTTCCCATAGTTTGAGTTGTACCTTACATATATGTAAAGCCCTGAGGTAGGGAGACTGTAAAGATCCAGAAATTGCATGGATGAGTTTTTATTTCTTAAATACTTTGGAATTTTATTAGTCTGCAGTTTCTGATGGCGCATGATTCTGAGGCCCGGAGTGCCAGGAATGATTCGTCGAAGTATAGTTAAGATTAATTTAACATGCATATGCAGTTTTCCTGAAAAAGTGGATTAAATCTTAAACGGTTACTCAGATCAGAAATATGAGGCCACCATTGCGCTCAGGATGGCAGGTTTACCATCAGAGTGACTTAACATTAGTCGACATGGGCCTCCTGTGGGAAAACACGAATATGGCATAACCGTAAATAAAATAATAAAAAATAGTTATTTTATTTTTAAAATATTTATAACTCAAAAATGGTAACTCGGATGAGAAATCTGAGATAACCACTAAACTCGGGAGGGTAGGCATTCTTTAAGAAGATACTAACTTGGGTCGGCGTGGGCCACCAGAGAAAGTTAGTTTTTGGCGGAAAATAAAATAATTAAGTGACAATTATTTTATTGTAAAATTCATAACATCTAAATGGTAACTATGATTGAAAATATGAGAGTACAGTTGGGTTATTTGGGGCGTATTTCACCTAGGAAGATCCTAACTTCGACAGAAACGGGCTGAGGATGAAAAATAATAATTTTATGATCTTTTTTTTTGGGTAAGATCAGAAAACGTACGTTCAGGATTTTATATCTTTTGAACCAGTGCTCAGAATTAAAATATGAGGGCACCGTTGAACTCACAGCTCCAGTATTTTCATAAGGATGTCGTCACCATAGTTGCGTTATGAGATGAGTTGAATTTTATTTTTTGGGGTTTCTATATAAAAATATGGGTAACATATTTTTATTTGAATGGTAGTTAAAACCTCCAAGGAGAAGTTGGTGCTGGGGAAACCCGCACATAACCTCCCTAAGTAGGATGTTATAATGTGAGGCCAACACGAGCATGAAACCCCCCATAACCCCCTAAAACTCTTCAAACTCCCTATAAATTTTCGGATCCTCTTCACTTTCCACCTTCCCTCATTATGGTACCAACACACCTCAGAATTAATTAATGCCAATTAATTAATTAATTTGAAATGGATTGGATTCTTTTTAGAATGTATAGAAAAAATAAAATAATGGAGTAGCCATAATTTTATTTTGGTTGGTTATTCTTGGTGGTGGAACTTTGGGAGAGCCTTTGGAGAATCCTTGGAGAATTATCATCTCAAACGATAAACCAGCACTGTGAATAATGCCTATTCCTTCCTATAAAGATTGTGAAGAACGCTAGCGACATCCTTTATTCTTCGACTTCTTCCTTGGATTTATTCTTCATACTCCTACTAGAATAAAGTATGGAAGACTCCGCCTACGAAGAATATTTCCAACAATGACGGAATCTCCTCTCGACGTCAACAGAATGACACCACCTTCCCGTGAATCCTCTGAGTGAACATCGATTACAATGTAGGGGGATTTGATTATTTTAATGTATGAATTATACCCTCATTCCTCGTCGTTTATTTTGTTTAGATGATGGAAAAAAAATTTCACCTAATACGGAGGGTGTGGGCCTAACAAACACGGCCCAACATCCCTACGTCAATTCTTGTTTGGTTGACGTCAGAGGCGGAGCCAGAATGGTGCGGTGTCGTCGCGCCGCTTCAGAGAGGAATCGCGCCCGGGAGGGCCGCGACGGATGAATATGCCTGGAGTCTTCGTGGAGGGTGGTGGATCAAAAAACCGGGGCCATGTCGGTCTACAGCAGTGGTGGTGCGGTAGCGTTGCGTCGTGCGGAGATGAAGAGGACAGTGGCACCGCCGCGCCGCGGGGGCGCCCGATCGTGGAGGCATCCATGGAGCCGGAAAAGTGTGACCACCTGTGTCCATCTCCTCCTGAACCGGCATAGTGCGCTACTTCTGTTTGACAACCCGGGAGAGGCCCCCCCTTTCTCACATGGCCAGCCAGGCCGCCCTTTAGTCGGGCAGCCACCGTCGGGCTACCCCTCGGCCAGGCCACCACATGCCTTTCCGCCACGGTCGGGCCGCCCCTCGGCTGAGCCGCCACGGGCCAGGCCGCCCTTTGTATTGGCCGCATCTTCTGGCCGGGCTGACCACTCGGGTCAGGCCACACCCACCGACCAGGTTAGACCCCAGTTCGAACCGAGTCGGGTCGGGGCACTCTGTCTTGATCGGACTGGACCCGGACCCGTTATGGCCATTTACACCTTTTAGACTTCATCATGGCCTATGGGTGTCTGATCGGCAAACCTCTTGCGGTGATGAAATTCTTGGAGCAAGACGATTATTTTGGAATACTCCACTTGAGGTTCAGATGTAGTTGGAGTACAGTCAGGTTGGTTTGAGCCTAAAAACAAATCGGGCCCTTGGAACAGAAATGCCAATAACTCACAGACCAGGTGTCCGATTAACACATCATCTGTCGCATTGGGTTCCTTATAATGAGACCAAACTACGAGATACATCAACATAGGATTTCATGATTGTTGATGTATCGATAGTTGGCTCGAGGAGTGGACCCCCTGGAAGCGAGTGTGCTGTGTGTGAGAACCCTAGGGCTGGCTGCGAGTGAGATTACAAGATTCCCCGTGAGTTCGAAAACGACGATACTGTAACAGAATCCTCCGTCGGTTCGACATTGATGACATCTGTACCGGAATCATCTGTGGGTTCGACAGAGATGACTACTGTACCGGGATACTCTGTGGGTTCAGCAGTGATGACTATTGTACCGGAATCCTGTGTGGGTTCGACAATTTTGACTTCTGTTTCCAGATCCTGTGTGGGTCGGACAGAATAGCTGATCATGTATCCTATGTGGGTCCAATAGCATAGCTGGTCCTATATCCTATGTTGGTTCGACAGCTTAGATAAATCAGTGACTACATCTGATCATCTCTATCACTCTAAAAAATATGTATACATGTTTGAGCTGAGTCTTGACTGTCAATCGATATCATTGAGATGATTGGATTTACATCCTTTTTAGGATGGGTTGTTCTTGGTCACAAGGGTTGGAGCCAGATTTTGATTGATAACTTAGGTATATTAATGGGAATATACCTAAGTAGGGTTGGTTGATACTTCATAATTGTATCTTTATTCTATCGTTTATCCTCTGTGGATATTGTGAGACCTTTAGGGTCTTGGGGTCCCTACCGAGTATCGTGATACACATCCCTGTATAGGGCATGCCCACACCTCGTTGTGTTGGTTGCAGATGACACGCAACACTGAACGAGGCGGAGTGTACGAGGACTGTATGGTAACCGGAGGTGGACCTCACGACGAGTCGATATCCAAAGTAGATGGACGGACGTGCAGCATTGAGGAGGATATATGTACCTATCATTCAGGTAGAATCTGTGGTGGATGATCCAAGAGCTGGTTGAATCCATCCAGTTGTTTGTGTTTTAGTGGTACTAGTTTTGTCTTTTCTTTGTACTTTACTTTTGGGCTTGTATTTCTGGCCCCTTTAACATTTTAGCACTACCTTTGTATTCAGTTTTACTTAGTGTTTGGCTTCTAGTTGTGTATTCTGATTGTGTGTCTTTACCTTTTATAAAGGTATTACCTTCCCAGCTTATGGATTTATGCCTTTGGTGCTCATCTCCAACCCCTGGACTATGGAAGGAGGGCTTGGGGTAGTCACGATATGGGCCCCGGGGGATGGGTCGCAGCGGAGTCTATGAAACAATTTATCCCAAAAATGATTATTAGGATATCATTCCAAAAAACCATTCACAACATCATATTTATTTTCATATTTCCATATATTTGATAAAAAAATGTTATTTTAATTTATAATATAATCGAGGAAAAATGTCATATCGAGAAGACAAAGTGGATTAGTGCACCACACAGTGATTCATTGGTGTGTGGAATTATATATTTACTTCGACATTATTTTATATCTAGTCTAATTTAATAGGATCTATTATATACACAGTAATGTAAATTGTCTTAGCTAAAATATTAATTTTAGTGGAAAATAAAACCATATACTCAAGGGGAATACTAGTCATTTCATTTAGAAATACAACAATATATCCCTATATAATTATCATCTAATCAAGGATTACTTCACCACCACCACCACCCCCCCCACGCACATTAATTTTAACAAATAAAAACTCTATTTTTTGTATCATTTACCATATTTTAGAATTTAACTATATATGGATTTAATAAAATACATTAATATGTTCTCTTCAAAATCATTATTTTTTATCCATGTTATCCATTATTGAATTTCAAAATTAATTAATTATACATATATTCAATTATTCCATATTGTTTTGTAAAGATAATATGACTAAAAAAAATAATATAAACTATAAAATTCATATATGGTATTTAGTCATAATTTTTTCATTAACTAAACATCACGATTTTTTCGAAAACATGAACTCAACAATTAGAATTTTACCTTGATTTTTTCTAAAGTTATCTAAAGTAATCCTAAAAAAATAACTAAACCATACACTAAAACCAACTAAATCCATTATATCTAAACATGAAATAAATAATATATTTAATATTATATCATTAAAAGTGTCACACATATCTAGGATCAAAAAAGATTTGTGTAACACCTATCTTTTACATAGAAATAATATTTTGAAACACATTAATACTTTTTTACAAAATCATATTCTTGTAGAACAATTTATAGATGTTTCACGTCAAAAAATCATTATAATAACATAAGAATTTGAAATAATAAAAATGTCTGAGATCAGATTATCAATAAAGGGATAACATAACATAATTTTTAGATAATGAACAAGATTAAAAATATTATATAGAATCTAATATGACCATAAGACCATAGATGATAGTCATAAATGATGTTATAGGCACATAAGATAAAAAATATCACTATGGACGAATAATAGTCAATAAATGGTTATAAATCAACTCAATAATAATATATTATTTTAAAATTACATAAATATAATAATAATTATAATATGATCCATAATAAAGTAGAAATGAAATTAGATACAAAAACGATTAACCATGAAAGTGTGGAATAAGAAATAAATAACTAAGGAATGTGGAATGAAGACAATAAAAGGAAAACCACTATAAAAAACCCATTATACACATTCGTAGGGGAAAAACTCATTATAACATGACATGAAACTATTAGTAAATCCATCATGCCTATGATTATATAAATAAACTCATTTTGAACACGCTTGAATGTCGCATGCGACCTAACAAAACAATTCATTAGAGTTAAATATAGTGACCAATTTTTATTCATCCATATATATTTGGATCACATAAAATAAATCATAAAAACATCTTAATGAACCCATTAAAAAATAATTGGTTTCATATAATTTAGGAAAACACCACATAACATAAAAATACAATATCATAGTATATAATAAATAACATTTATCAAATGTAATATTATCATAATAAAATATTTTAGATTGGGAAAACATCACTTAATATGAGATAATTCATGGAGGTAAATGATGGAACCGGGCTTTTATAGGAAGCCCCATATAGATGGATTTTAAATTTTTCCACTGAAGATCGACGTTGAATTGTCGACGTCGGTGCATGGTAGCCCGGTCATGACCGATGATCATGCGTGAAAGGTTTTAAGCACAAACATAAACTGTAAAATACCTGATTTAGATCTGATGCCGCGAATGACGTTTGCTCTTCATTGGCAATCTATGATCAAAGAATCCGAAGAATAATTCCTCTAGATTATCCACACATGCTTCAAGGAATCCACGGGAGAACCATTTCACATAGTCTAGGTGCTAGCGCGGAATACCGACAATGTTTTTGACATTTCAACGATCACTGTATCGCTTCGATAGTGATGCCCGAGAGAGAGCTCCATATGAGCTCCTTGGATCAAGAGCATCTCTATCTAGAATTTGGTAGAGATGAGAGGAGAGAGAAGCTCCATGCCCAGTGTTTGGAAAATTCCCTGCATCCTCTATTTATAGTGCTCAATTAAAATACCTGGTATCGTCTCGCCAGCGCTGAATACTTAACGCACTATCAACGACATTTATGACTACTAAATGGAGTCATAAATATTTTTATCATTTACTTGTAATATATTAATATATATTACGTGATAATAATTGAGTGATTAACTCGACTCGTTGCTCCTATAAATATTAATTGAACCTTGAATAATTTAATATTCACCAATTAATATTTTTTCATGTATTTACTCAAAACTCATAAATAAATTTAATAAATTCAATACTTATTAATCTAAACTCAAATAATAGGAATTTATTTATTGCATTGGTCATTGTTTAACTTTGGAAAAATCCCAGACCCCTGTGTCGAGGCACACCATGTCCAAAACTCGTATTCAACTGAATAGGGAAGATTCATGAATACGCTATTATGTGTGACCCTATAGGCCTTATTTCGATAGTCATGAATTGTATTCACAGACCAAGAGTGGGATTTATCAACCCATCATGGCCTCTGAACAAATAAGTATTGTCACAGCAGTGACAACCAACCTATGAACACACATTGTGTAATATGATCTCTTTATCTGTAATATCTCATAAACCAGGATGCACTCACATGTCATCGCCCTTATCGTGCTATATAGTTTGTTTATTTAACTAGACAGATTTACCCTTGACTACCATGGACATGGTATTATAAAGGTAATACCATCCAAATCGACACAGATTGAGATATATTGCCTCTACAACCAGAAAGTGACAAATACTTTCATGATCATTCAACCAATGCCATGCCACTAACAACGCACGTGACACAAACTACCTCACCACGACTTCATCACCACGGTTTTCATCTTGCATAAAAGTACGCAATAAATTGACATACATTGGTGATGATCTCAAGTCAAGAGACCATTACACATGATCATAGGTAGGAACATCCAATGACACCTGAAACATGTGGAGTTCTAATTGGTGAGTCAGTCCTCATGATCTCACTTCTAGATATCACAAATAACGAACTTCATGAGAAGAAGTCTCAATGCTTATGATCCCCCAGCACCTGATAGTCATACATATATTGTTTCCAATCAGTAACATGTATCTATACTATAGAACATATATTTATGATTAATGTCATAGTATCTTGAAGTTCTCATTATAGCATGGGAACTGATATATCCTTTCAATACGACAATTAACCTTTGGACATTACCATTTCAATAGTAGATGCAGAAAATTATACAATATAATGGTAATAAGACATCATGTATATTTTATTGTACACAATATATGGTAATATAAATCCCTCAATAGTTGGGTCTAGATCACCCACTATTTCAACACTCCCACTTTCATTAGAGCCGACTTGCTAACCAAAGTTGTTAGCTACCCACATGATGAACAACTTATTTCTGCTGAGTAAATGCTTTAGCTACATGGTCCACCATGATTATGCCGCATGGTTATTTTACTATTGCGACCTTATCTCTTTGAGTAAAACTACTCAATAGATGTTATCACGAGTATATCTAACATTTTTTCCACTTTCATAACATGACATCTTGGCTAGTAATAATATCATAATCTACATTATGATAATACTTTTCTCACCATGTACAATTCAATGAATTGGAACAAATAATTTCATTAAATACTTCTTAGATATCTTAGAAGCTGCAATGTACTCGGTCTTGTAGGTATGGCCACCACTGGCTGATATGAGCTTGACTCGCTCATTTCCATTAGCCAAACTGCAATACTAGATCACATTGATCTATGGACAACTAGTTCGTATCCCTGAAAACTAGTATCCTTCCTTCTACATTTACCAGGTACATATCTTTTGTACTTTTGAAGTACAATTTTATAGTTTTGACTACATCCCTTGCAGTGCTCCTAGATATAGCTGATATTTTCCTATTGTAAAATATACCTTGGAAATATTGGTTCTTATACATATCATGGAATAAGTGATTGATCCATCATTCCAATTTATAGATTTAAACTCACCAAATTTATATCTCCCATGTCATGGGAACATCAACATGGAGATATTATGCCCTGTGACATAGGCCACAATTGATCTCTTGAATTGTTCTAACATGTATTTTTTAATACTCTGTCACTATATATACGATTTACTAGGACCAAGAAACCTATATATCTACCTTAGTAGATCATGTTCCCAAGAACTTATGTTGCTAATTTATGTCAATCATTAGAGAGTGAATTT
The DNA here is from genome assembly GCA_963277665.1 of Viscum album. Lineage (NCBI taxonomy): Eukaryota > Viridiplantae > Streptophyta > Magnoliopsida > Santalales > Viscaceae > Viscum > Viscum album. The sequence goes on along the minus strand of OY728143.1, from coordinate 851,578,265 downwards.
CATTTTGGTCTTAAATAACTATCAGAACAATGTCTGTTTTCCATATGTTACCGAACATATTTCGTATTGGAAAAACATAGATCTCCCACTAACCTATGGTATACACATGGAAAAAAATTGTATAAAATATATATATTATGATCATATTTCTTACTTTAATCCAAAACCGGATTTCAGTAGCTTGAAACCATTATTAGAATTCATTGATGTGACAATCCCTTTATGGTTGCGTCGTATAGACAGCATCCACAATTAGTGGTCATGAAATCCAATGATAAATAAATGGATCATAGATATTATCTATGATAAGTAAAATTTTAATGGATTTAGGCATAACAACTTGGTGAAACCAAATGAGCCCTAATGGTAATAAGATCGTACCATCCATGTATAAACTAACATGAATACCCACCGCAATATTCAAAATAATAGCCCCATTTTTTACATTGATACATGGAATATATTTATTTTATTTTAGTTGGTCTTATAAATTTTAGATAATTTACATACATTGCTTACTTTTAAGAAATTTTATTCACATGGAATAATTGATCACCGACCATGGTGAATATAAAAACCATCACCATGGTTTTATCCTTTTTACATAGTATGTGTCTCTAGAACATACATTGGTCCACATACAATTGTTGAACTAATTCATATCCCAACTACTTGGGCATTTTGAGCATTGACTAAACACAATTCAATATATCTCTCACTATCTCTAATTGAGATGTGCACCCTTATATAGAAGTGTAGTCTATTTCATCACTACCTGCTCTTCTATCTTAGGGATTTATGTAACATCCTAAACAATGGTTAGGATTATTACACTAAATGAAAAATGTGTTTGTCGTGATGCATGTTTGTTTGTATTTAAACAAACTATTTGCATCCAAACATTTGACCTTATGACATAATGGATTTCTATCATACTATGACTGGTATGATATCCAATTGTCATTATAGTTGGAATATGATTGTGGGATATCATTTTTTTCAAAGAATTTCATGAAATATAATGGAAGTTTCTACTAGTTACATAATTGATATTACTTACATTAATACTTTGATGTATAAAATGTGCATTTAGGAATTACTCCACGATACATTTTGTTGATCAGTGTTGATATGTAAGACTTCATCATCAATCCTCCCCAATAACATCAATGTAGTGATGTCGATAAGGCAATGTGCATTTAGGAATTACTCCACGCTACATTATTATGATTGATGAATGATTGGCCGAGATATTATTCGGTATACCAACCCAAAGAAACTCATAATTCCTGACGATGAAAATACTTCACTTTGATATTCCATAATTACTTAAAGGAATCTTATGAAATATATATACCTCTATCTTATACTTGTAATAGTTTACGCTTCTGTGTTGAACTATTTATAAATGCTTTGTGACGTACATTTATTTTTAATGGCACTTTTTCCCAAACTAAAGACATATATAATACCAAAAGTATTTAGCTATGATGAGCCTTAAGAGAATACTTGGTATATTCATAACGTCCATTTTTAGAATTACATGGGAAATAATTATCCTGTCATAACTAGGTATAAGTCTTAAATTTATATTCATCACTAATTTCTAATGATTCATGTATTACTGAACTAGTGATTGAGTTTACCAAAAACAACATTCATTCCATAAACTAAAATAATGTCTCCTTGAGTCCATGGACACCTGATATTGATGTTTGTGGTTATACTCAATAATAGATCAACATGAATCTTTCACATGGAAATTAAAGAAGTCGTTTACTTCTCACCACTGGCCTAGGTATCACCCTTTCACATCCACTTGGAGAATACACCTGACTACTAGTAATGTTTCTATACTTACATGGATATGGTATTTAAATACACATATGTAAAAATAATATAGTATTAAATACCCAAGTTGTAAAAGGAAACATTACATTGATGAATATACCTAATGTTGAAGTGACAACTTGCTTCATAAAATCATTTTATTACTTTTAAACATCCATAGTATTATTTTATAATATGCAATGCAAATAAGATCTATTTATACCTCATTAATTGAAGGATGTCGCGAATATTTCATTGTCATTAAATGCCTTTGACCTTTTCACATTTTCTTTCAATTTTTATGCCATAAGAATTAATGCTTAATTGTATTTTATTATTATTCACTTGGCGAACCATTCCTAAATTGGTAATGAGGCGTTTAACAGTGTTAGGGACGCTAAAACAATGATTTTCTTATATCATAGTACTCTGTGCACGCCCTTGTAATATTCATTGACACTCATGTTAGTATGGACATTTACATTGTCCATTTTAATATCACAATTTTAATCTTGGGGTATAACATGCAATTTTTCTACACAAAATAATCATAGAAGACGATTTCCATTTATATGGATTACCAGTTTAGACATTTTTGGTTAATTTATTAAATCATTTTATGTCTCCCACTATTTTATCAGATTTTAGGAACCCATTGTGCTAGAATCGGAATACTCTGTCGCTTGAGTATTCTAGTTCCAAAGATCCCGGAACCACCCCTTATAGTCTACAAGCTAAGGCTACGCCACTACTTGGACAGTTCTAGGTAGGCTTTTGGCAGGCCAACTGCTTTAACTTGCAGTTTCTTTGATATGTTAAAGGAAGTCCCATCTTCTTAAAATCAAATTTTGATTTACTCAATGCTTTCCTCTAAAATGATAGCATGTTTTCTAGGGCTAATTCTTACTAGAACTTTAGTTATATAGACCCATCATTCTTATAATCACTCCCTAGTAATAAGAGGAATCCACAGCTAAGGCATGACCGACAACTCAAACAGCTAGTTCAACCAAAATTTTATTAACGGAAGTCTATTTAGACATAATATATCTTTGATGGTTTTCTTATTTTTAGTGTGGTAAAAGAGATCATTTTCTATTTTTATAAGTACGTACAATGTGATCGCACTCACAACTGACCCTTCAAGAAATAGAAATTTAATCACATCACATGTTCATTTTATCTAGCATGCTTGTTTATTATTATACAATATGATCGCGCAATAAATTACATATGCACAAAAATAATAAACCATGCAGAAATAAAATGAACACTTGATCATGAGCTAGTACTATTAGTTGATCCATTTAGTGAATAACTAACTAACTGAAACCCTAAGGGTAAATACCTTTAGTCATGTGGCTTGAAAATTGAATAGAAATGTCTGCTCATCCATTTCATCCAACTCTGGTCTGTTTCATCATCATCAATTGGCGTGAAATGCATCACAGGTCATCTCGTCATTATACAATTGTACTCCACGTAGGCGAGGGGTCTTGTGGTATAAATATACAACTCTAAAAATGGGAGCATAGAGCCTTATACATATAACGACTCTAAGATGACACGCAGATCCCCTTTTATTTAAAATAATTATTAAAAAACCACATTCAATAATAAAATAAATAATTAAATAAATAAATTAACACCAGACATGAATTGGTAGGTCTCATCTCATGATCAGTCATATACGCATTGAACTCGTGTATATTAAATAAATGCAGAATAAAATATAACTTGCATTAAAAATAATCTTGCGGTAATTTTAGTGAATTAAAAAAAATTACTCTTGTATTTAATTCAAATTAACATCATTCAGTCCTCATTAAAAAAATTTAATTTTAGAAAACTAAAAATGAAATCAATTAATTAATTTAATTAATTTCCCAATTAATCAATTACGCCACAACAACAAAAAATTAATATCTAATTAATTTAATTAACAACTATAATAAAATTAATTGTTTTAATTAATTTTTGATTAAAATAAAATTACACGAGACCCATAAATCCCGGCAGGGCCTGCGTGATTCGGAAAGAACATGCGCAGGCCCATCTAGGGTAGTGATGACCCAGTGAAGGGGATTTCTGGGATGTGGGGTTCTGTCAAACCTCGTTCTGCGCTCGGAAGTCCCTCCCGAAACTATTTTGGGAGAGTTTGGTTACCTGGTCGTTAGGAAGACCATGCAGCGGCCGAAACAAGGCAAGTCGGGGATGATACGGGATGGTCGGGAGGATGGAGGAAGCACGGTGGGGCAGTCTGCGGCCGGTAGGGGCTTGAGGCGGGATGTCATCACAACGTCGCCAGCCTGGTGCGTCTGTGAAGGAATACCCTAGACTGTCCAGTAGACTGGGGAGTGAGGTCAGGCACAGAGAGAGCTTCGCAGTATGGGTGAGGGGATACAGGTCGGGCTGGGGTGGCCCTAGAGCTGGACCAACCTGTGCTTGATGTGCCGAATGGCTGGCCGCCGCTTCACGGAAGGAGTGGACAAGAATGTGGGATGGCGTGGCCGGCTGAGAGTAGAGGAGCGCTAAAGCGTAAGACTAAGTGGGAGGCTGCTAGAGCGCCTGGTGCGGTGGCCTGCGCCTGCTGGTTCGCCAGCCTTGGGAGGTGTCGGGACCGGGACCAGGATGCGGGTGAGGTGCTGGAGCCAGCGGCGCAAAACGCTACTGTAGGGGGAGGGAACAAGAAAGGTGCAAGTGCCGGGGTACAGCGGCATGTAGGTGTGCGGTGCCTGGTCCGTGAATGAATGAGGTGGCTAGGGTCTGACGGGCTAGCTATCTTGGATCGGTGCACCACTACGCGCTAAAGCGGGAAGGGTGGAGGCGGGAAGGTGAGGTTTTTGGCACTACATGAGGTAGGGTTGGCCTATTGTTCCTGGTGCAACAGCTGGTGTAGGGTGAAGCCACACAATGAAAAGAGGTCGCCTGTTGCTGGGAAGAAAACCTGACGGCTCCTTCCAGTGGCTTTGCAGGAGAGGCGGCCTGGATATGCACCTTGGCTTGGGTGGGTTGTCTAGCCGATGAGGCCTGGAGGGTAATGCAGGTGATGCCCCTGCAACTGAGCCGGGAGGAAGGCAGGGTGAAGGCAACCCATGAGATTGAGCCGGTGACCTGAAATTTATTTTTAAAATCTGAATTCATAACATCAGATGTCCGCAGACTGGACATCCGACATCAGATTCAGATTCTGTTTGAGACATTGGGACCGTATCGACACCCTCTTTATATTTTAATGCAAAATAAATTTTTCTTGGCTTCAAATCGACACACGCTCCCTCTAATACCACTTGTTAGAACTGGGCATGCAGCATAAGCACCAAATAGGTGTGTTTGAAAATTTTACACTGACAATCGATGTAGACTTGTCGACATCAGTGCAGATCAGGCCATTCAAGACCAAGGATCTTGCGTGAATGGTTTTATGCACTAACATAAACCGTAAAATACTTGGTTTAGATCTGAAGCCTCTCATGATGTCTGCTCGTCCATGGTGATCACAACTCAATGAATTTGAAGCTGAATTCTTCTAGATCATCCACACGTGCTTCAAAGAATCTTTGGGAGCATCGTTCATCATAGTACGGGTGCTAGCGCAGAATACCGACGATTCCTTCGACATTCCAATGATCACCGCATCGCTTAAATAGTGATGCTCAAGGGAGATCTCAACTTGAGATCCTTTGATCCATAGAATCTCTCTATAGAATATGGGAGGGAGGAGAGGAGTGAGAAGCTCCCTGAATAGGGTTTGGAAAATACCCCTCATCATCTATTTATAGTGCTCAATTAAAATACCCAGTAGCGTCTCGCCATCCCTGAATACTTAATGCACTATCAATGAAATTTAGGACTACTAAATTGAGTCATAAATTATATTATCATTTAATTTTAATATATTAAAATATATTACGTGATAATAATTGAGTCATTAACTCGACTCGTCGCTCCCACAAATATTAATTGATCCTTAAATAATTTAATATTCATAAATTAATATTTTTTCATGTATTTACTGAAAACGTGTAAATAAATTTAATAAATTCAATAATTATTATTATAAACATGAATAACATGAATTTATTTATTTCATTGGTGATCGTTTACCTTTGGGAAAATATCGGACCCCTATGTCAGGGCCCACCATGTCCAAACTCCTATTAAACTGAATAGGGAAGATTCTTGAATATGCTATTGTGTGTTACCCTCTAGGCCATTATTTCGATAATTGTGAATTGTATTCACAGAACAAGAGCAGGATCTAGCAACCCATCATGGCCCCTGAAAAAAAGGATTTTCACAGAAGTGACAAGAAATCTACGAACACACACTGTGTAATATAATCTCTTTGTCTGTAATATCTCGTAAAGCAGGACGCACTCACGTGTCATCACCCTTATCTTTCTTTATCATTTTTTGATCTAAAAAAATAGATTTACCCTTGACTGCAATGGAAATGGTCTTATAAAGGTGATTCCCTACATATCAACGTGGCCTGATATATATTACTTCCATAACCTAGAAGAGACAAATCCATTCTTGATCATTTAATCATTGACATCCCACCAACGACGAACCCGAGAAAAACTACCTCACCACAACATCATCGACATGGTTTTCATCTTGCATAAAATTATGCAATCAAATGACATACATTGGTAATGATCTCATGTCAAGAGACCATTACACATGATTATATATAGGAACATCCAATGACACATGAAGCATGTGGAGTTCCTATTGGCGGTTCAGTCCTCACGATTTCAGTTCTAGAGATCACCAAATGCGAACAACATGAGAAGAAATCTCAATGCTTATGATCCCCTAGCACCTGATATTCATACTTCTATTGTGTCCAATCTGTAATATGTATCTAGACTATAGAACATATATTTAATATTAATTTCATAGTATCTTGAGGTTCTCATTATAGCCTGGGAACTACTGTAATCTTTCAATATGACAATTAAACGTGGACATTACCATTTCAATAATAGATGCAGAAAATTCTACACTATAATGGCATGAAGACATCATTTATATCTTACTGTACACACGATATGTTAATATAAATCCCTCAATAGTTGGATCATGGGCACCCACTATCTCAACAGTAAATAGTAGTGAAATGTAAAATGTTTTCATAAAAACATGAAAACATTTTTATATAAGATAAATAAAAAAATATATTCAAAAATAAGAGAAGTGAAAGGGAATACCATTAAGTACCATGTTACAAAGTGTTCTAAATTAAATGTCATTGAATATACAAATATGATATAATGATTTGGGATAATAAAATAAAAAAATTGGATTTGAAAGGATTGAAAACCCTTCTCTTTAGTATTTTGATATCTCAATATGAAAATCATAGACATTTTATTGAACAATAAATTTAAAAAGTGTTAATTAAAATTATGTAAATTAAATAAAATATTCCATATTAGATTACCTAAAAATAGATAATAACATAGTTAGGAATGGAAATATGGAAACTAATGAAAATATTGTTTTTTAAGTATGGGAATTAATCATACATATGGTATATTATTATTTTGGAAAACATTTCATCACACTATGGGTTACTGAAAATTGGAAAAAATCCATAATGAAAAAAAAATAAAATATAATAATATCTAAATATTTGGATCAAATATATATATTTGATAAGTATATTTAGGTCAATAATTTTATTACCTAATTAATTTTAATTTAATTTGATGAAACCTTTACATTTAATTACTACTTATTTGATCAGACTCGAACCTCAAGTATATTAAACAAAAATATATTATTTTCATATCCCATTAAAATTTAATATCTCAGTCCTTTTTTAATTAACTTTTTTGGATATCATTTAATTACAGTGTATTTTTGTAATTATTCATGATGGTAGAAATTCAATGAAAGGTTTTGGATGCATGACTACATTAGAAATGCTATTATGGAAGGGATTAATGAGATATTAATAATATATATCACTGAATTTGAATCATTATGATAGAAAATTATTGATTATGAACATGTGGAATCATACCCCCATGGATATAACAAGGATTTAATAAATGTAAATACATGAATTGATAAGAAGAAGGGGTAATTAAAGAGTTATTACGAATGCATAAAAATAATAAAAAATGTTTAACAACATTTTTTTAATGAGAGGGAATGGTATTCTCTAATTTGTATAAAATAATTTGGATATTAATTTTTTAGTATGTAAATGTGAGAAAATAAAAAACCAAACTCTAATGGATTATCAAAAAAAGAATTAATTTCATAAAAATGAGTAGGAAAAGAACCCTTACCATGATAAGTGTCTTCTTAAATAAGGGAAGTACTCCATAAATCCATTGTAACTAGTTGGGAGATATTTATTTAGGGAGAATGTAAGGGAATAATGATCAATTAATTTTCGATTCAAATATATTAGATAATATGTGGGATTGAAATAATTTTATAGTTGAAAATAGGTTATTTTTAAGGAAACATTAGTTAGACATTGTGTTAAATTGGAGTAAAATATTTTAGTAGATAACTTTAGTGATATTTTGTGAATTAGGTTGAGAAATTGTTAGAGAGACATTTAAGTATTATTTTAATATATAATAAATATTTTTATAAGATCTAAGTAAAATTTTAATTATTAAAAATTTTAGAAACCTTATTTTTATATTTTTTCACATACTAATAAAGATTACAAAGTAATCATGGTACTTATTTAACGACTAAAAAATTACCATTTACCTAAAATTTCTAACATAATTAAAATAATAATTTCCCATAATCATACATTCAAAATAAATACCAATTAAATGATAGAATATGTATCATAAATTATTATATAAAAACATGAAGAATGTGAATATGTGGTAGTTGATAAAATAATAATAAGACAATCTATGATAACCATAAATCATGATTGAGAAACATAAGAGCATAATAATTTCATTAATGAAGCACAATACACATGGAATGGGTCAAAATCATCTTAATGGTCATTATGTATTTGAAAATTTCATAAATTGAAGAATACGTTAAAAATAAAAACAATTAATAAAAAAAGAAACTTTATAGAAACAAAATGAATCATTAATATCTAGAATGACTTTATATTCTATAGGGAAATTGGGAATTTCCACCACTATTTGAAAATATGTGTAATAATATAATTTAATCATATGACTATGGTAACCCTCTTTATTTTTCACACATGAGAATGTGAGAAAAACCAGCATGTCTATTCCTATTTGAAAAAACTTATTATTCCCACGAATGATAATCCCAATAAATATTAACATAAAAAATGAAATTTATAAAAAAATATATGTTTCTAAATGTCATAATATATATATATATATTTCTTCCACATAATATTAATAATAACAAAAAATTAATTACCCGTGGAAAAATAATGAGTTTTCTAAATATTCAAAAATAATAATATAAAATAAACATAAATGATCATAGTTTTACAAAAATAACATTTTAAAATAAGAATAATATCATAAATAAATATATAGGATGATATAAACAAAACATCATATGAGGTAATCCTTGGAGGTAAAATAGATGGGGAAAGATAAATGTTTTCATATAACATTTTAAACATCATTATAAAAGATAAATCCCAATTTATGTTAGAAAAAATATTGGAGGGAAAGAAACGTCATTTAAAAAACATATAATACATATTTATAAATAAAATAGCCTTGAATAAGAATTATGGTTATCAATGTAATGTATAGTATAAGATAAAACATTTGATTTTAATGGATGGAAAACTTTTCCCATATAATATTGGGATACCTTTATCGACATCTTCTTAATGGTATTAAGTATTACTTTTGAAAATAGATAAAGTGAATTATCAAAATAAAATAAAATATTATATATTATCAATTTAAAATGAGTTGAGAACATTGGTGGGAAGGAAAATATGGATTTGGATGAAACGATTCACATTACTAAATGCGAGTTAATATTTCCAAAAAGAAAATTGTATTTTGGAAAATAGTGATTTAATTGTTGGGATACCATAATATTGTTTAATATTGAATTAAAATGAGGGGTGATAATTTATTTTTAAACTTATATAATCATCCTATTAGGTTTTTAATTTAAAATGTGGGCATTAAATTTTTTAAAAATAGATAATCTATAGAAAAGAATTAGTACTTGAAAAAAAATATTGATTTACCATAGAAAATAATTTTTACCATAACCAAGTAATATTTTAACTAAATATAAAGTAAACCATCATATATAGATTATATATACTGATTCCAAATTTTATATATACTTTTTCATTATCTATTTGTAAAATTTTTATATGTTTATTTGAATATAATAAATATAAAATATATTAACACAATTTCAGGGAAAACATTACCTGTATTCTAAAATAACAAATAAATGATTTTAAAAAAAATAAAATATTTAATTTCACCTATAACACATATATATGGTATGTAAAATGTTTTCACATGATTTGGGTCACACTTATATCATATATATATCAGAATATGCACTAATTTCGTTAAAATAAATTCTTCATTATTAACATTAATATTTATTATTTAAACTAAAATAGAAAAAAAAATCCTTATCTAATATTATTATTATCAATAAATAAATATTCACTTATTTAAATTCAAATTTTGAAATTTATAAATTAAACTATGAAATAATAAAATATAGTGAAAAACAATTTTTTTGAGGAAATTAATTATTTAGAACTCAACGTATTCTTCTTATTACATAATTGAATTTTCTATTTAGTGTAACTGGTTTTTAATATTAATATATATAACACCTTAATATAATCATATATTATTTTGATAAAAAACATAGTGTATAAAAGGTAGTTATTTATAAAATACAACTACAATCTTCAAATAATCTTATTAGTGATTTTAAAATTTCATTAATTTAATATTTATCCTTTTTTTCATTCATAGAAATAATTTGTAAATATTTTATAGTTATTCATTATAACTAATTCAATGTCTATGTTTTAATATTAATATTTAATATTTGGATTTAAACAAAATATTTCATGGTTTTTGTTTTCTTTTAGTTTTGTGTGTGGTGTATGGAATTGAACACAATGTTTATATCTATAAAATATATAGTGACATTCTATTTGGTCATAAGATAATTACATCACCAATAAATTTATCATTTTACATTTTTTTGTATGTAATATTTTATGAATACATTATATTTATTATATAACGGTATAATTAAATAACTATGATATTCATAATTAAATTATATGTATTAAATATACATTGTTTAAAAAATATTTAAATTAATTATATAAACTTAATGAATAAATAAATATACTTCTAAAGAGACAAAATGATAAACTTTTTGACTAATATGTCCAAATTATACTTCCATTAGATGATTGTGATTATAAATGTAGAGATAAATGTTTTCTCTCCCTTGTTGGAAAACTTACTATTACTAATTAGTTTTTGTGAGGGTTTTAGTTGAAAAAACCATATTTAATATAAGAAAATTGTCCATTTAAATAATTTATATATCATGTAGTCATGTTCATTGAAAATATACATTAGGAATTCATTAATATGGTTCCACTCCTTTGATAAAATCTAAAGAACCCCATGCTTAGGATGAGAACATAATTAAATACCTTCATGTAATTCATCAATCCCACAATAGGTTTATGATAAGAAAAATACCGATTCATTCCCCTATAATGTCCAAAAAAAGGATATTATGAGTTTAATTTTGAGGAATTTGGAGACATGATAAAATATTTAGAGGCTTTATGAACATATATAAATTTTTATGTACATTTATATTAATAAACCATCAATATGATTATATTATAGTCATAATTTATTCTAGAATAATGAATGATTATTGATCATTTTATTTCTATGATAAATTCTAGGGAAATAACATCTCATAACTAGAAGTATATTTTTTAAATGGTTTATATGATTATGATTTTTTCTATTCTATGAATAGAGGTATTATTTTCTAGAGTCACTATTTCTAAAATAACTCTCTAAAGAGATCAGTGAGTAGTATTTATCTACAAATAAAATACACTGGGATTATTCTATATATATTTATATTAGATTTTTTATTCCATTCATTTATTATGAACTAATTATGACTTATAAGAACATGGATAATTATATAATTCTCAATAATAACAATATTTTATAGGAGGAGAGACCTAGGTTAGAAGGAATAGAAATTTCAAGGACTCTCTTATTGGAAAATCTCACTGAATGGGTATTTTTAGGTAATAATAAAGTATTAACAATTTTCTTATTTTACTAAATTGTTATTTATGTGTTCATACATGTAGATAAATTGTAATCTAATCTAATTTTTTTGTCAATCTCTTAGGAATGAACAATTTAATTTTCAAAAATTCTTTTCAAAAATCTGTGAGGTATCTATTCCATATATTTTTACCTTGATTATGTTTTTTTTAGTATATGAATCATAAAATGAATTTGGTTCTCATAGTGAAAAAACAATATGGGGAAAAAGGTCCCAAATACTAATTCTAACTCTAGGTTTTCTTTCAAAATACCTTCAATGAAAATGGAGATCAAAGAGTCCTTAAAAGAGTATGAAACAATCTATTTCATGTTATGAATAACGGCCCAAAGAAAAATGATTAATCCCTGGAAAATAAAAATGACAAATCTCCATGGGATTATTATACCAACTGTAATCTATATACTTCTATAAATTAGATACATGATGTATAATTTTGTGCGGAAATTTGAATCTGACGTAAATGATCAATGTATATTAAAAATATTTTAATGTGATGATATTGATATTCAATTACTAAATAGAGCCAGACCATATATGATAACTATTTGTGATTATCACCTTGTATTTTTGACTAGGATGTTCGTTTTTAAATTAATTTTCCATGTATTTCATTAGATATTAAAAATAATTATTTGTATGTCTATTGTTGATTAAGATGGGGTTTTATCCATATTTGGTAGTAAATGATACTTCTATTACATATATAGAATTTTTTATCACATGGGAAATGTATGTAATTATCATTATGTATTGAATTAAATTAACTATGTAATAGATATCTATTGTGAATAAAGTTCACATTAATAATATCATAATGAAGTATGACATAACCTATCAGGTCCACTAAAAAAATATTTTCATTAATACATTATAGAATAGTTAATATTTATGTTCTCTTTAAAAAGATCCATTTGATTTATTATTATTGATTATAAGGACAACTAAAATAATATCCAATTAATGTAATAGTTTTATAAAAACATGATTTTTATTATACTAATGTGTGTGGGAAATTCTAAGTTGATAGAACGTGTGGGTACTCATACCTCATAACATTTATTGATGACTTTTATAGATATGGATATGCCTATATAATGAGGTATATGTTTGATTACCATGAAAAATACGTGGAATATGTTATTGAAGTTGAGAACCAACATGTTATTAAGATAAAGAAAATTTATTCTTGACATAATATATAATATATAATCTTGGGTTTCAGTCATTATGTATGTGAGTGTATGATTCTATCATTAAATTCCCCTACCGACACACCATTTGGTAATAATATATGTGATAGTAGGGATCCCGGAATTATAGAAATGGTGACGTCAATGATATGCAGAACATATTTAATTTCACTTATGTGTATATGTGTTATAGATAGTAGAGTAAAAATTAAACAATGTGGAAGCAAAAGTGGAAGACCTAATTTTATATAAACTTTCGTTTTGAAGGAAATTTCTATTTTATAACTGCTATTATTTGAGATTTTATGTGTTTGTTAGGGAAATTTTACGTAATAAGACTACATCATGGGGAATAAAGTATATCATTATAGGGATCCTCATGGAGAATACAACTTATTACCAATATATACCCTTATAAAAATTTATTGTAGATATACTCTCTATGTCCCAGGAGGTGGGACATCTCTCAAAATGATATTTAGAGTGAGATAAACATTAATACATAATGTCACAAGATACAAAAGAGTTAGATATGGAATAAATATCAAAAATTATCTTTAAAAATAAAATTAGACAGACACAAATATTATATTTGATTACATTTTATGTTATACATTCTAAATGTTATGGTTTTTAAGTCATAGTGGGTGGTAAATCATTATTATTAAATAATAATAATTTAATGGGCTACAAGGAGGTGGTGGTAAGAGATGAATCCACAATGTAAGAATATAATATGAATTTTATAATATAATTCATAGGAAAAATAAAATTATGGTTCTCTATAGGACCTTTAATTAATGAATATCCCATTGGTTATACATGGGTATTATTGAAAAAAATAGAAATTAATTGACTAATGTTTACCTATAACGAAAGGTTGATTTTCAAAAAAAAATCAGCATCATAATTGAATTAACATTTTAAAAACTATTTCATAATTTTTAATATTACAATCTTTCTAGATTATACACACCGTAGTAGATTATATGAATAATTAGATTTAATATATGGACATTAAACTATATTTTTTTCAATGGACCTCTATTACAATGTCTGTAGGACACAATATGAAGTGTTTGTGAATCCAAAGGATACAAAAAAGGTTTAAAATTATCAAGGATCCATTTTTGGATTAATGGTGGCATCAATGTCATATTATATTTTATTTTACATGTCTATAATGGAATTTAGATTAACTAATAAAGAAAGTTATCCTTAAGTATTCAAGTGGTTTAGTGGGGAGAGAGGTTATTTTCCTAATATGGTATATTTAATACATGATACTTATATGAAAAAAGATATCAGTATTATAGTCCATTAAGACATGACGGAATGAATGATTATCTATAAAATACATAGGTGAATATACATTCATTATTTGGATCATGATCCATTTTGTAAGATCCAAGAGGCATCTTGGAATGAGTCTTTATACATTTGGTAATGACATATTTAAGAGATTAAATATGGTACAATATAAGAAGAGATTCAATCAAATGTCATGTGAAGTAATTATCTCTAATAAAATGTGTCCTGAGACACATAAAGAGATACGTATAATGAAAATGACAATACAATATCTATTAATCAGGTCATTTATGTATTCCATTTTTTTGTACAAGTCTATGTGTTTCCACAACCCTTAGTTTTTTTTATATAATAAGATTATATAACAGGCCACCATTAGAGTGAATCCAAGACTGTCCTTAATTACATTAGGTTTACCCAGTAAATATTCTTTGTTTTTAGAGGTTATATGTTTATAGTCAACAATGGATATGAATATTTTAGTTTCAAAACTAATTATGAATAACAAAAATTGTATCCTGGAAACATATTCCCTATAAATAGAGGTATTTTATATATAACATATCAATGATAGTTATAGGGACCATTTCTATTGTGGATTTTATGTATATTATAGTTTTTCAAGAAATGTAATAGGGTTTTATACACAACTTCATCGAAGAGAATAATGTTGTCCCCATCTATAATGACCCACTCACACCATACTATCATAATACTACATTTGAGACTCTTTCAATGAATCTTGGTTAGAACTACTAAATAATAACATATATGGATTTGATATTTATTGTCATATTTTTCTCATTAAGGTATGGTCATAATTATATGTACTTCCACAAATTACAATTTGAGGGATGGATTTACTATATCCATTTCCCCTCAAATGAATCAACATATAGTGAAAGCTAGAAGACACAAATTTATTTGAAAATTTTTATATTCAATGTGGGGTATCATTTGTGTTTCTTTTCTTGAAAAAAGTAATTTTTTCTTTTCATTTCATTTAAAATAATTTTTTTGAATTTTATTTACTTGTCAAATATTTATTACTCTTCTTCATTACATTCATCTAATAGTGAGAAATAATATTTTTCTAATTGATATGGTCATTTTAGTTCCACACTATGATAGGAATCTTGATTTCCCATGGTGATATTTTTCTACAATACGAGAACATTTTATTTTAGGACACATAGTATGTCTACTGTCAGGTGAGAGTATTCATAATTGGATAATTCGTAATTCCTTAGTTTTGCCGCCTAGTAATCCCTACAAATGGATACTCTGATTATATAAATAATAATAATTATTATAAATGTTTCATGATATAAGATATTAATATTTGTAGTCATGGGAAATGATCCATCAACATCATTCTTAATATTAATGTTTATCATGAGTGGCGTACATAGATTTGGGGATGCAAAATATGATTCAAATATTTACTTGGAGGTATGGTATATTGGGATTGTAATGAGTGATATGTTGTTAATTAGAAAGTTGATAAATGATTCACCAATTATACAAAAAAAATATGAAAATATCTCGACCAATGGAATGAAATGATACAATCAAACTAAATTGCATGGACTTGCTCTATTGATCGGTACATTTCATACAATAAAAGATAAACTCAACCAGTGTATAGGTTGATTACATGTGTATCTAGTCTGTTAAGATATTTTAACATTAAATGATTGTATTTCAAACTATGTTTCTTTGGAAACGGTACAGTGGTGAAAGGTAGAGGACCACAGAAACTGTGTTATATGAGGTTTGGATTTCGATTCCTAGTAGCCCACTCATGGGGTAATTTCCACCTCCAATTCTCTACTCACCTTGTCACGTCACCCTATGTCTCATAGTGTAAAAATATGGGGGAAAACCACCTAGTTAATGTATTTTTGTGTTGAACCATCATTGATCAGGCCATTACCCTATGGGACACTTCAATTTTATCTTGAAATAGATCCTTCCCAATTAAGGCTGTCTAGATGACCTCTTCATTGGTAGGGGTTTCAGGGTGTGGAGGGTACAAAAAAGAAACATTCAATGATTCTCTTTTTATAATAATGGACTATATTACACATTATGTGTTATTATGAAACTTTTTCATATTGAAACATTTACAAAATCCACATGGGTGTCCTTATGTGTTTCTAGATGTTAATATTGATTTTTTTTGGTAATTCACATGTCCCGTCCTAAGGAAGTATCCTATAAAGTCATTCAAAGAGTGTTTCCTATGATAATAGTGTTTTTTTAACATTTAATTGTTAGCATAAATAATATTCACCCAATGAAAAATATCTATTAAGGATTTTTTGATCATTTATATTAATTCAAAAAGGTAAAAATAGTATTTATTATTAAATAAATATTGACTTTTTGGTATATGAAATAATATTTATTCTGATTACTCGGAATTTAATATTTATTTATTTATAAAATTAAACATATTTTTTATTCGATGTTTGGAAAATATAGAGGGAGGTGGATAGACCCTGATATGAATCATGGTGATAAGGATCTACGGGTTAAATATCATTATATATATAGTACATAAAATTATATTATTAATATACTAGCATGCACACTCCATGTAATATTATCATAACCATCATAATCATCATCATCATGGGGAATATTTAGTATATAAAAATATATAATTACTTTATTCACGATTATCTATTTTAAAAACCAATCACAATATATTTTGTTAATATATCTATTTCTCATGTTAATATATTGTAAACAATGAATCCCCATTTTAGAACTTTCTATTCAATGATGATTTCTATATAGATTTATTCCTAATCATAAAAGAACTCCCTGAACAATTACCAGTCTCTCAAAAAAATAACGGGCACGAATAATACTACATCAATGATGGATTTTTTTATGATCATCATGAATTCCACATTTTGACTAATTCCTACATATTGACACCTAAAATACTGATGATGATGTTCAAATGTAAAATAAGAATGTATGGATCCCCAATATATGGATAATACACTTAAATCATCATTTCAAAATGATAGAATATTATATATAATGGTTTATCAATCTATATCATCAACAAGAAATAATTCCAATGACCATATAAATTAGTATATTTAAATTAATTTTCTATTTTAATGAAATATATACTCGCTTGGTTTCAGAATAGTATGCCTTTATTATAAGTAAAACATAATTTTACATCATTGTTTTCATAATCAGCATTGTTTTTTATTAACCAAATACAACTAATGATAGGTTTACCATTTTCCTAATAGTTGATTCTTATACATCTACAACCTATAAAAAACCTCCCAATTGTATTAACAATCGTATAATTCTGGTTTAAAACAATAATATCAAAATTTATGTATTCCTATACAAATAAATCAAATTTACTCTGAAAAAATATATATAAATCCATGGTTCATTGATCCTTGGGAAATTTATATTCCTCTATGACCTGAAATAACTAGCTAACCCTAGAAACAGCTCTATTTTGGTACTCTTACAATTATTCTACATACAATTTTTTCCCTTATCATTTTTTCTAATCTGGATTAGGGAGTTCAAATAAAAAAAATTTAGATTCCTCATAATCTCTCATAATTGGTACTCCATAGACTATATGAAGAATTTAGACCAAACACAACCAGTCCTACCACACTAGATTTACACCACAAACCACTTCCTTGAGGTGGAAGATTTCAAATACCACTCGAAATACTATGTTCATTACAGCCCTACTGAGATCTACCAAATATATACTTCATAAAACCTATATTCACATTTTCAATCCCTAAATTAGAATAAAAACATTCCCTTATTATATTTTTTCTCAAATTTTGGGTTTAGTTTCACAAATAAAAAAATTCTTTTAACTGAATGATATTCATCTAATCTCAAATGAGATACTTCACCGCAAACATAAACAATCTGAAGTAGTATTCATCATCACCATTTATTATAGGAGATATATATAATCTCAATGAATCCTACCATATATTTCAAAACATGAGTCCCCATTTTGGATACATGAAAATTATATTCGGCCATATCCACCTTCATCTTCCAATTTAACAAAAAGTCACATGAATGAATCTGAAATTCCTTCAATCATAACCCCAAAAGTTGATATACATATATTAGGACATTCCATAATAATTTCATTAGTTTTTTTTAATTCACATAGATATCATTACAAACAGCTCATGGGGTGTCTTGAGTTGGTCCAAATAGATTTCATCGACTCCACCAGGAGCTCTATAGCATAAGATCGACCCTCTCTGATAAAGTGTGGTGGGTGTTTCATATAAAAATCACAGAGTATCCAAAATAAATAATCCCCAATAGTTAGAGTCTTCTAATATATGGACTATACAACCTACGATATAAATACTCAGAGTTCATAATATATAATTTGTAATAAAACTAAACCGGGTTCCCAATCAATTATAGATTTAGAATTCTCATCCTTACCATCCTAGTACAACAATATAGGATGTTTTGATGTGATTTTATTAAAGTTTCAATTCCATAGCTTAGAACATGTGTTTATCCAAATTCTAGATATTAATGTTTTATATATGTTTTAATATTCATATAATTATTCTAATTTATATACACACCCCACACTATATGGTCTCACAATTGGTTATCTATATCTAGATTTGTCTATGCACTCCCATGATAAAATATAGTTAAAGAATTAATATAATTATTTATCATATAATATTAATGAGATTGCACAATAGTCACATAAATATATATCACATTATTTTATATTCATATTAATAACATCTCAAAATAATAAACACTATAACCTATAGGTTTAGTTTATTTGTTATTAACATAAATAAATAACTATTTATATTAAATTATTTAAAATATATCAAAAATTATTTATTCATTGTACACTTCTGTAAACATCATACATAAAAAATTTATTCATTGCCTAAGGGATGGAATCCTAGGAAAGGGTGAGTTAAAAACATTGTAAGGATAAACATAAAACATCTCGCTAAAAATCATAATTTAGTATAATATGAACATGGGAGTAAGAGAATATAATCAATGAACTGGAACATATTGAAAGTAAATAATACCAAATAAAACATGGATCAGAAAACCTGACTAACAACATGTGGATTTTATTTATAATATAATAATTTTGACATTATAATATTTAAAACCAAATGAATAAAAATTATCAATGAATAATAACATAGAAATTTAGTATACGATATATATTTGAATGAAATAGAAGCACAGATAGTCATTTCATATATTAATGATCAATTTGAAGACAATAATCACATTTTATATAGAGTCACATAAAGAAGTGTAATGTGTTCACTACACATTCCCATAAACAGCATGAATTGGGTTTTATCCGTGGTCATTAAAATTTCATATTATTTTATATTAATCAATCTCCAATGCATTTGGTGGGTATATAATTATTGTCCCATCCGTCACATAAATTCAAACCATACACATGTGTGCCTTCTGAAAATGATGTCATTCATAATTCCATCATATAGCATAATTAACTCATGATAATTAATGATGATTCATATTAACCGTTATAGATAGAAAAAAATATAAATTGTGATAATGGATGATATATACCTATTTATATATAGTCAATATATTCTTGAAATTTTTAGAAATTTTATTAGAAAAATTGATCTAATTTACACTACATTTTTGATAACCTTTTATAATGGTGAAATAAATAGAAATAAATGTTTTTATTATGATGGGGCTTAATTATACTTGGAGAATTGGTATGAATTCTTATAATAAATTTTTAATATACCTTTTTATATTTGTGGACTTTTCAATATTTGGGAGTTGAAATTCAGAGATGGGGGTAATATTGGTAGGTGTAATGATTAGGAACATTTTATATTATAACTATGTTGTGATCATGTAATATGAATATGATGGATATATTGATTTGGGAATATATATTTGAGGTATGTTTAGAACTCCTCTTGGTTTCTCATTTTTTATCTAGATCTATCATTGATCACATTTCCCCTTCATCCATGGGAAACTGATGGGATTATGATTGTAAGATTAGAATTTTTTTCTATGTAATTGAATATATCCATTGTAAATATAGTCTTTTTTGGTCCTAAATTTCCATATATCCCATCATTGAGTTCAAAGGAGTTGATTATCCCTCTATTGGAATGGTATATTTCAATATTAAATGGATTTATTCCCATGTAATAAATCAATGTTCTTGTAAAATACGTTAGTTTTAGAATATAGAAATGTTATTTATTGATGTTAGTAAATGAAAAATTTAAATTAATGATTCATACTGGTTCTTTAGTGGGAAAAAAATTATTTTTTTATGTTGTATTTCATTAAAAACGTTTTCATGAACATTTAGTGTCTAAGGAAATGATATAAATATATTATGAAAATTTTGATCTTGGTTTAAATTTCACCTATTATAATATGTTTTCAAAAGGGGATGTACATGGGATAATTTCAGTAATATGTACCTAGGAATCACTATTTCATCTAGAGACCTTGTATTTCTTGGTATCATAGAACACATATTGAATCCCATTTACTCATCTTTAGTATAAATTGCATAGATTTTTTTCTTGACGTTCTTACTGGTTCTACTATTAATTTATTACCTGGTTATCTCCATTTATTTAATCAAATATATTTAATTTATGTTTTATAAAGGATTTTGATATTGATTGTTTTCAAAAGTAAAGGAAAAATATATAATTTGTGAAAAATAGTTTCCATATATACTTAATTATGGAGCTGGTATTATTATTAAAAACTGATCACTGAGTTTCCATGTGAGATAATTTATATAGATTAACAATTGAATCTTACTCATTATTTTATCATGCCATCAGTATTCCCTTTTGAATATGTATGCTACATTTTGTTGAACTCATAGAAAGGAAAATGGAAACTAGTAGCTTTCCCAAACCCTATTTCCTCTTTCTTCTTGTGGTTTAGGATAGTGGTGACCAATGATCACCTAATGATAGATGCTTGGCTCATGTTCGGTAATGTGTTCTATAACATTGGTTCTTTGTGATGTTATGACATATGTTTTTAGTTATAATTCTTCTTCTTACTCTATCATCATTAGGATGAAGAGTATTCATCATGATTTGGCTCACGTTATCAAAAACTAGAGGGGTGCCTCCTCTCTATGGTGGATGAGACCCCATACAAATGAGGTCCATTCAGACACAGTAGTTCTGAAAGACATTCGGTGAGATAGAATCCCCCCTCCAGGGGCCTAAAGCTCAATACTAATGGTTCTTTCAGTGTGGGAAATGTGCGAGGGGTGGGGTTGTCTAGGACACTTGAGGTTTGGTTCTTTTGGACTTATCCTCACACATGGGCCATGGTTCATCTCTTCAATCTGAATCCTAGGCTATGATTATGGGTATTATCCTATATCACCAAAATGGGTTATTTTTATCAAAAGTTGAAATAGACTCAAATATCTTGTAGGACATACCTGTTGATATTTTATATCCTCCATGTTCTATTATATATATTATCAAAATGTTCAAGGTTATCATCACCAATAACATCATAATTAGGCACTCCAGGCACAAGGGTAACCAAATGGCAGATCATCGGGCTTCGTTGGAGGACCCCAGTAATGATCAGGTATAGTTAAATGATATAATAACTTTGAAACATAAAGGGGTCAATCTGATTAAAGGGGATTCCCTTGGACTTTAAAATTTGAGACCTCCTTAGGAAACATTTTTTTTTTGATTTGGTTATATTGTTTATTTCATAGTAATGAATGAATTTAATGATTATTTGATGTTATATCTTATTTGGTAAGTGAAATTGTTTATTGTGTCATTTCATATTAAATTATTCCAAGTTAGTTTTTATATCAAAACCAATGTTCTAATATAAAACACATGTTAAGATGTAATTTACATTGATCGTTATGGTGGTCTATCATGGGTGAAATTTATGGTATCCCTATGATAATTTATTTTTAATTGGTGTTAGAGAAAACACCTAGAAATATGTGTAGTGATACATCCTAGGTTTGGTTTGTGATTATTCGTGTGGACTTGAGTAGACCCCTAAGAACATATTTGGTATGTATGAAAGGTGTCCTAGATAACTCAATTACATATCTATCCATTATTTTCCATGGTGGTCAAGAATGTTTTCCCATCAAGTTAATATATTTATATACATTAATTTAAATAATCACGGTTTTTTTTATTTTTTCCGAATCATGTTCTAATTTTTTTATATTTTCTAAAAAAATTGTCTTTTAATTATTTTAATATGGTTTCGTGAAATTCACTTAATAATATATAAATATCTTCCTAAAATAGAGAGGTGTTATCAAATGTGCATAATTGAAATGGTATCTTAATAGATCTCTTCCAAATCATGGACTGGAAACTGTGAAACATGGTCTAAATGTGAACACTACAGTTGAATATATTTCTATTGTATAATTCATTAATACATTCTATAGTCTATGATATATTATTTATCTAATTTATAATAAGATGGTGGAAAATGATTTTTAATTTTAAAATTAGAATCTACATATCATTCATGATGAAAAATATTCCCAAGAACACGAGGAGAGACATGATGGATTGAAAGAATAGTTCGTTTCTTGAAGACTATATAGGAATCAAAATTTGGGTTATCTACATATATTTTTGATGGTATTAAAATGTGGTACATTATCATGAAATAGTTATTAAGTGTGGATCATAGATATATGACTATCAAGAAGGCCTTCAATCAATAGTTTTATCCTAAACTGATGTGAGTGGTGAAGACTGAGGAATATATTACTTTATATAAAAATAAATGTTCGGTTAATATTTGTGAAAAAAAATTTATGAGTTATTACACTTATCACTAGATCATGATACTGATGTCTACATAAAATCATGGAGGATTGAGATGGGTCTCAGGGATTTTATTTTGTTTGATGTTGACTATCTTATTCCTTCCATCCTTCTATGAAATGCTTTATAATACAGCTAGGGTTGAGTATAACATACCATAAAATACTAGTAAAAAATATAGTTACAATAACTACGGGGGGAAACAAGGGTGTTTCATCAAGAAATTAGATAAAGTGATGTGGGATATTTCAGTGTAGTTGTGATAGTAAAAATTAAAATATCATGAAAATACCATGTGGTATACATGTTGTGTTGGTGATCTGTCCAATCCAAGACTAACAATAATATAAAACACAAATTATTACACACATGTATACACTATGGTTATCTCCATATCATTGGTGGATAGCTACCTCATGGTAGAATACATGGGACCAAGGATACCAAATGATGTCAGTTCCAATATGATATAGTTAAAGGTGGTGGATATTAGTATTATTAAATAGGGACACATAGGTAGTGACGAAAGTACATGCATGACATGATTTTGGTCATCTTTATGTAGTGATGTATGTAGTGATGTTTGGACTGGTGGATTATTATTCTGGTCTAGCTACTATAGGAGGTATGATATTATATCATCTTCTATGATTTTGTTATTATTTTTAATGGTTCATCTTAGTTCTTCATAACATCAATGTTTATTGATGAACTATGTTTTTATATGTAGTTTATTCCCACCATGATGCACATTTATAAAATTTTAGTAAAGATGTTGTAGAATGAGTTTAAATTACTATAGTGTCTAGTGATGATTACTGAATTCAATGTTAGGTGGTATCATATAGTTCTCTATATTGATATCATTGACCAGATTATTTTTATGGATTAAATGATCAAAAAAATAACTTATATCAAATATTATCATTATGGATATTAGTTCCATTCTTCCCATAGAGTCCTGATATCATTCATGGGGAGTAGGTTTCTATATTTGGGGGCATCAGGGAATGTTTTTCGTTATTCAACAATGAACTCATGGAAATTGTTAGATGTGTTTCATGATGTCAATGACTAGTGTTTAAGTATTCTATATCAAATAGTTGTATATGAGTTACCAAGGGTTTTTCAAAAATATTTATCTTGATTACGACTCCATATGGAGGTTGATTTTTCTTTTAACCTTCTCCCTATATTGACAACTATTTAAATACAATATTATATTTATGTGTAATCTAGGTTAATGGATCATAATGTTTAAATTTTGGGTCATGAAGATAAGGGTTCTATTATTCCTACCTTGTAACTATATTCTTTAAAAATTCGATTTATAATTATTATACATAAACACTTTTATATTTTTTTTTGATTATCTACCTATTAATCATGTGATAAATAAATAAATTCCACTTTTATGGAATTTATTATATATTTTCACAATTTAGTGATGATAAGTTTTTTCCATTGATTTATTTTTTATTAGGGTACTATTATATACAATTCTAACAATTATATATACCTAATACATCATTATGAATAATGAATGACCATTTTTAGTTCCTAGTTATTCATTAGGTATTAAGAAATCTCCAATGGCATTTATTGATCTAATTTAATGAATACTTCATCATTTATTACACTTTATTTGATGTCTTTGTAGATAATATTTTGGTGTACCCTATGTTGGTGGATGAAAATTTGATTCATTTGGATATCATATTTATAACAGCGAAAGAACACAATTTTTTGGGTAGTTATCGAAGTGTGAGTTTTGGATCCATGAACTAATATTTCATCTTATTTTGTATCTTATATGTGTATCTGAGTTGATCCTAAGAAGATTAAAGATTTTTTGTATTGGGAATAACATAGAAATTTTTTATACATCCATGGAAGCATGAGTTTAGTAGGATATAAATGATTTTTTTGTTATGTGATTATTTGATCGTGAACTGATGAAATATTTCTCCAAAAATAATGTTATATTTATATTGTGTGAGGAGATATATACATCTTCTGATGAGAACCATGTAAAACTATATTAATCCCCATTTCTATTTTTTCATGAATTTTTTTGAACCATGGTGTTTCTAAGGACTTATATATGGTTTTATGGTGTTCCTTGAGGTAGGGAATGTTTCTAGGGATCTATTAATCTTTCTAATTATGAAGTCATTAGAAGAACTATCTAATCCATGAACATGAGTTGGAATCCTTTTAAATTACTATTTTATTACATGTATGACATTGCGATATTGTTAGGTATATTTTTGGATCTAGGTAATAACAAGGTGTGAGATTCCAATGCCTAGTGATCCAAAGATTGATATTCAAGAAACATTAGATATATTGATATTGTGCTCGGGGAGATTCAATAAAAAAGCAATAAAAGTATAAAGTAGACTCATATATGTGTTATGAAACCAATGTTTAGTCTGGAATATAAGAATGCCATATTCACATACTTTGGTTGTTTGGTGCTATACATTCTATTAAAATAAAAATTGTTGGAGTTGTTTAATTAAAATATATAAATAATTTATTTATCTATTTTATTTTATAACATAATTAAAAAAAACTTACATATTCCCTCTTATGACTATTTCCAAGGGGCGAGATGCATAAAACTTGTGATACATGAGAGGTGGATCATAAAATTCCTCATGGGGAATCAGAATCATATGATGAAAGATGATCAGATCATGGTGGATCGAGATGCAGATAATTTAGTGGGTCTTCTCTATTTTGTGTGAACATGTTCTTCCATGATGATTATCTATTTTTTATTTAGTTCCTAAGAATATTTGATTTCCCCCATTTTTAAAATTACATATCCTAGATTAATTATCCTATGTTAAAATTTGGTTATTTTCTATTCTCAGAATCCCATTCAATAATTTCTTCCTTTTTATTCAATTATTTTTATTGTTACATCATATTATCACCCATGATATACACATATAGATCATGGGTTGGGATCTAATCATTAAAAAATTATTAGCAGCTTTGTTTTTTTATACTTTTCAACACCATTCTTCATCTTCTTCAACATTGTCCAGTGAGTTTGTAGTTTGACTTTTCCATGGAGTGTTTGAGCATTATTGAACATTGGAATTGATGGAATATTTGTAAAAAACTAACAGGATGATGAGTTTAAAATGTATTGGAACCATACCATGGGCGAGGGATATCAATATAAGACGAAATAGAGTTTTATGTGGAGTAATGGATGATCATATGTGGTTCGGGATCCGATCAATTGTACCTTTTAGGTTGGGCATGTTCATGGAAATCTATTATAATTTTGAAAATAGTAATGGTATAAAATATTATTATTATTTTTATTATTATTATTATTATTTCATGGAATCTTTTTTATGATATAACTATATCTTATGACATTAGATTGATCATAGATCTGAAACATAATATCGTGAACATCATGATAGATTATTCAAGACCAATGGTGGTTATCTTTTTTAGTCCTATTGAATGAGACCATGAAGCAACATACAAACGTAATATGAAGAAATGATATTTTATTCACAAAGATTCTATTTTTTTAATATAAATATGTTATCCATATAGTTTTTATATGAGGATAACAACTACATGATAATTTTTTCCCTTCATTTCCATTTTTGTGACAGATATCTAGACTCACATTTTAGATTAATTGAATAATGTTGAGCCTCATCCAATAATAAATGTTTTTTCTAAAATCATTTTTTTAAAAGTAAAATGCATATTCTATGTGACATTTGATGAGGGCTGAAATGGAATGATAATTTTTTCCATTAATGGACATTTTTTGGGACATATCAGTTGATTGAAATTTTATCATAACTGATTAATGAGGAGCCTCTTATTCAATTCATGTTTTTTTGAATGAATCAGATTTAAGAACCCCCTGTCGTATTAGGGTTTTGGTACCCAATAATACTTACTCTGATTTAATCACCCCCTAATTCATTGGGTTATGGGTCTCAATGAATGGAGTGGTACCCCCTTTATGAACTCAGTACTCAGTCATCTTCCTACTAATTAAGACCCATAGTAAAATTTTGTGTGGGTCCTGTACCAACTATGTGGCACTTCATGATACATTACGAAATGGTTCCTCTACATAATAGGTGGAAACCTATAACAAAAAAGTGCATGGGTCATTTTCCATGATAGTACCACCCCCAAAATGTATTAGTGTGTGCATCATCAAAATACTAAATGGAACCCCCTAACTCACTAGTGTGTGGGTCCTCTACCAATGATGTCTCACACAACTAATTCACTAGGGATTGGGTCTTATACCTAATAAGTGACACCCCATTATTCAATAATGATTGGGTCCTCAATTAGAGAATGTTCCCCCAAAATTCTATGGAATTGTGGTGTGGTATGTGTCATCCATAAGTTTAACATGGCAGATTAATGAGATGTTAGTCACTAGGGATGGTACCTTTTTATATTTGCAGGATGAATCCTTATTCAATTCTATGTTGTGTATATTTATATCCCATTTACCTATCATTTATGACTCTTGTTTAAAATATTTTAATGTTTCTATTTATCATATCATTTACTTATTGAATTTCCTTTAGTAGGTTGACCTAGAAACTTTTATCATGTCTCTTGTTGTTACCTCTTTAGTTTTTGGGGGAATCCTAATTGGTATGTATATTCAAAAAAATGTATTATATTTCTATATATGAGTGTCATCTTATTCAGTTTTGAGATATATTAATGATGATCCCATAAGATCATCTGGATACATGAGTGCATACATCACATATGGTGGTCGATTGTTAATATCAACAGTTGGGATCTCTCAATGTCATTTACTCGAGTTATTTTTTTGTTGTTATATCATTTCTAATTTTAATTTCTTTTTTCACATTTACAATTTGGTTTTATAATTTTTTACTCTCCATATTCCCTTGATGTTATTTCATTAATTTTTATTACTATAGATGTTACAATATTTTATTTTTATTCCCTCTTCAAATATATATGTAAATGGATACCAGTATGCATGATGGTATACTAGGAATCATCCTCCCATATTTAGTTATTACTTTTCAGTAGTTTTACCCACATAACTATAGAGGTGGACTGGGGTTTATAGAAGCTATGCCTTCCAACAACCAGGTATTTCCCAAGATTTTTTATTAAAGAGTTGTAATTGGGAAGTTTTTTCATTGGGATAGTGTTTCGAGTACCTCCATTATAAGGATTGGTTAGGACATAGGATAACAATGATGAAATTTTTTATGTGTGAAATTCATTATCCTATGAACCTAGTGTTATTTTTCAGATGATGCATTTTTGAAATAACACTCTTACTAATTTTTTGGACTTTAAATACCTAGACATCAGTCTTTAGGAATATGATACATTCATCACATAGGGTTAATTTTTTTGACTACCCTTCCTGATTCATATCTCCACATATTCACACTGATCATGGTATATATTTGCACTATTTAAATTTTATCTACAAATACATCATACTATGATTTAGTGAAAATGTATTGAAGATGCTCCTTTTATTGATGAATCCTTATTTTAGGGAACTAACAATGAGGTTATTTCCTCTATGTGGGCATCGACCAATGATACCTCTTATTGAGAGACACATAGATCATTATGTGGATTTGGTAGATGACTTTCTTCATGTTTATTAGTTGATAGCTATATTATGGTGGCATAATTGAATGCATTAGTTTTTCATGATTCGTAAGATCAGGAAACAAAACCCACTGAGGTTTCATGATGAGAAATACTCTTAAATAGTAGAGGTTTAACTTCAGCAAATGGGCTCTGTTTTTCAACTCTCATGGGCCCCAACCAATATATTAGTGGAAATAGATACCAGTATTCTCCATAGAGAAGCTATTGGATATGGAGGTATTGATATATGATGAACCTATGTGTGTTCACATCATGGGTTATAATGATTGAGATTTTCTAGGTTTCTTTATAAGACATACTTCACCTTCTTATGTGATAGAGGACTGAAGAGAGATTATCGCATAAATGTTCTACTTGGATAAGACCCCCTGATGGTTTCCCTAGCAGTGAGACTTTTTCAGGGTGACATGGGGTATTGGAAGAGACATGTGTGGGTAATTTCTTATGTGAATTAGGATATGAAATAAACCAGGACACACCCCCACAAATATTTGTTTATTGTGATTTGATTCAAAATACAACGGGGGATTCTGTGTCTCCCAATTTAGATGGTATCAATGTATGGTAGATGATTTCATTGAAATGTATCACTAAGTTCAATCTTATGGGAATCATTTAGAGGGACCCCTAATTAATGTAATATATAGAATATTAGAAAGATGTTATTAATCATTGGATACTTCTATCACCTAGGATAGTGGTGTATTTTAGGTAAAAACTATATTTTATTATCTCCTATATTAGTTTTGGTGTAGGGATTCAAGCCACATTCAATTGAATAGCCCCCTATTGAGACTTAGCGGTAACATTGGGGACCATTTTTATCATCCCTTGAGCTATATGGTTCTTTAGAGAGGATCAAATATCACACATTCCTATAAAAAGTTTGACCTAATAGTTTATTGAGATAGATCCTTATAAAATGCATCTCATTCGTGGATGTGGGACAATAAAATGGTTTCCTTTATATGGGTTGGTCATTAAAAATCCATGTTTAGGTTATTTATACTAGTGAGTACAGTAGTTCTTATGGTCGATTATGGCAGGTATTCCTCGGTTGATAATAATTCTTCCTCAGGTAGGAAAAATGATGTCATTCACATGAGGTTACAATAGTATACTCTTCAATTAGCTAGTATTACCCTTGGTTATGATGATTCTATGAGTGTCTATCTTTTTTTATTGGTGGAGAAGTTTGAGGGAACCCATCTTGAGGATGTTACATGTTTTCCTCCCTATTGTGTATTTGTCTTCTACATGGTTTTTTACTGGATATGAACTAATATATTTTCTATCATAATATATTACCCCATATAGTTGTGAGAGCTATAATTGTGGTTGTAGGTCTCTATTTATTTGGAGATTCATAATACACACGTTGCATTCATGGGAATACTTCGATCATTCTCCTAAAGGAGAATGTGGCCTTTAGGTCATGTGTGGATTGTCGTCAACCAGTATTGGTTTCTATCTGGGAGTAGTAAAGAACCCTAATATTTGATGAACACTTCATAAATTGAATGGAGTAAATGCTTACCAAGATTTTGGACCTTCTTGATTGTTTATGAGAATATCCATGTTTGAGAGGTGGATGTACCATGAATGGATTACGAGAGGCATTTTGGTTTTATTGAGTTTGTGGTGATAAATTTTTTCATATTAAAGACTCTAGTATAGTTCTCAAAAAATATAATCAGGATCCTTAAGAGTTCATGGATCAGTACATGGAATTCTTATGTGATGGTAGCCACATGTCATCATCATCATTGTTGGATCATACGAGATATTGGATCGTGGTGATGTGAATGTTTTTGGAGTACTAGTCCTATGAAAGCTATATGGGAGTCAATTTTAGAAAAGTAGTCCAACTATTTGGAAATGTCGTTAATGATATGGGAGTTATAGTGGAACCTAAAGGGTTTGAGAAATAGTGATTTTGTGGACTAACCATGGTGTGGTTATTCTTGTATATGCTCAAATATTAGTTTTCAGTTCACTGTTGTCTACTGAGGTGGAAGGATAATTATCATTTTTCTAGATTACCCTTGTGAGTGAGTATGGTGTGACGTAAATATAATTTATTATTATTACCCATTTACATATTCAATGAGAAAAAGAGAAAAAAATGGAATATCTATATGGAGAACTTGTTTGAGTAGACATCCCTAGGATATGTTCTTTATGGATCCCTTAAAGGTGGTAAAAAGATATGTTAGAAAAAATCCCTGAACATAAAATTGATTCCTTCTTGAGGTGATTCAGTTTGTTAAAAATGCAGTATTCTAGGGATATTTGTTTATTTCATGAGATATTTTGAACAATAAATTATTATCAAGAACTAGTAAAAGGGAATAGATGATCTAGAGGTGGTAAATAAAATAATGTCTGTAAGGTGGCATAGTTTTCATGTCTTTGAAAACATTATGTATCAAAAAATTGGAGAATGGGGTAAAATATATTTTGAAAATTATTTTGTCCCATGGTTCTATAGAGCTTTGGAATTTTGATCCCCATGCATGTTTGAAAAATAGAAAATAATTATATTGAAATTTAAAGAAGGGTGTAGGTGATATGGAATGGCGTGTAAGTAGATTAGTGATATAGGGGCCTAGGAAAATGGACTTGCGTGGTAAGGAAAATGATTCAAACCTCTAGAAATGGGTCACCGAAATTTATATAATTATATTGGGACCCCCTCATACTAAATAAGTTTAACACTTAGATAAAATCATATCATTGGTCGCAGCACTAGTGATGGTGCACAAGTAGTGAGTAATTCAGAAGTTGTGTGACGGATGGTAGTTTCACTCTTAAAGTTTGTTGGGCCAAAAATGGTGTGTTTCACAAAAGATGTGATTATAATAATTTTAGGTCTCTCATGTTTGGATTATCTTGAATGTTTTTATTTCCTTGAAAAAAGTTACACGTGTGCTCAATATTTAATTTAGTGCACAAGTAACTGTAAGGTCACGAGAAAGGTTAAAGTTTCCCAAAATTTCAATAGTAAAGAGGTATTCATCCGTGGAAGAAAGTGGAACAACAACGGATCATATATCTATAGTTTTGGATGAGTAATTCATAAAAATTAATGGAACTAAATCTCTATAAACTATGTAAAAATACATTATATGAGTGGTGAGAAAAAGAAGAGGAAGACAATATTCCTTTCAACCGATAGTGAGCCATTGAAAGAGAAAAACAGAGTGACCATTATGAATATCGTGAGTAGATCATAATCGTTGTAAATTCAATGATCCAATTAATATAAGTGATCTATCCCAAAACATGTAAATATTATTAAGATTTTAATGGATTTGGAAGATCGTCAAATTGTTGTTGTATACTCCTCGAACGTTGCCCATTGAGTGTGAACCAAGAAAAATTTTTGTGTCCAATGCGTGATAAAATTTATTTACATATGTTACTATAGGATTAAAAGAGAATTATATTTTTTAAAATTATGAAAAAATATAAAAAAGGATATTATTTTTAATATTTCATACCTTGATTCAGTCGCGCCTCTCAGGGTATTTCACATAGGGAACCTAACCTGATATCTTTGTTCAATATAAGACTGAGGAACAAATATTTATGTTTTAAAATGGTGTTAATGTGTTTATTTTCCTATACTTGTACATCTAGTAGTATTTTGGTTTTAACATTATCCGTTGGCCTTGGGTTTTGTTTCTATTCATGATGCATCATGTTTTAGAGTTTAACTATTGACATATCACAAACCTATAGGTGGAGACTAAGGTGTTGGGTGGAAGGGTAAATTTCATGGTATTTTTTTTGATTCAAGTGATATGTATTCCATGATTGATTTGATTTCATGACGCTTCTTGATAGATCATAGACTATCACTCCTGGTTGACTAACATCTTACCCATTATTGAGAATATCATAGTGAAGTGTTTGGGAAGCATGTGCTTACATGTTGTAGTTTGAATTCATGAAATTACTTTGTTCGTCATATATACCATGATGTTCAATTCATAGAATGTTTTCAGAAAGGATTCAGGTGTTATTGGGAAACATATACATTTGAGGATATGGTTTCTACACCAGAATGATGGCCATAGATAGTGAACCTTTCTGGTTTTGGATTCATAATGTCTACATATTAGCCTCGGTACATATATGGGAGGATATCCTTCCATCTTAAAAGTGTTTATCAAAATATTTTTCTATCCACATTTAGTGAAACACCATTTGAATCCATTCATTAGATACCAAGTAGGTATGTTATATATATGTCATAGCTAGTATGAGTTAGTGATTTTAGGAATATTTCTAGTGATGTTGATGGTTATTAGTGGGGTATAGTAAATCCATTGTAAGATGGGCACTAACCATAAAATTTAATGAGTATATTTGGGAATGATGATGGAATCCTATGTTGTTTCACCATGAGGTAATCATTTTCTCTGAAATGAATGAAACATGGCTTAAAATATTGAAAAAAAGTTAAATGTCTCGAAATGAGAAAAAAATTAGCTTTATCCATTTTGAGAATATCAATCTTCAAAAAATGGATTCTATATTTGCAGATACACATGCTTATAGATACCCCCTAGTTTGCAAAACCATCATTAGTTAGATTAGCTTCATTAATGATGTGTGTGATGATATGGTTCACTAAGGCATGTTCTTTGAGGCATTTTTTCCTTTTTTAGGTGAGTTTCAATGTCAGATGAAGATGCACCATTCTAGCCTCATGCACAATATTTATTGAGTCACATTAGATCCAAACATTATTCTAATTTCATTGACGTGAAAACTCATCCAATTTGATGAAACCCATCATTTCAGCATCAATAGTTGTGTCATTACCGTAGGGGCCATGAAAGCCTTCAATAAAATATCCTTTGGGGCCTCTGACGATGATTCCAGATCTGGATGGTCCTGGGTTACCATGTGATGCACCTTCCTTATTTCATTTATTGCATCCTAAAAATGGGGGTCTTCTGAAGACATCAATGGTACCCTGTGGTAGAAGAATATTTCCTTGAATATGAATATTTCGCATAAATACAAGGTCCTTTAACGAGTTATTATAACAGTCATTGTGTAGGGCATTCACATATTTCCCCACAAAAATGATTTTAGATAGTGTTAAATTTGGGTTGAAGAAAATCCCATTATGAATTCATTTGTTCCTTCCCCTCTAGATATTCTGAAACACTTCTATGCATGCAACAAGAAATTTGATGCATACCTACAGTGAAAGTTGGACTACCATCAAGTCCAGTAGAAATCCTCATGCCTTATCATTATGTAGGGGATGAATCCATAACCTGTAAAAAACTAATTTTCATATATAAGTGGTTGAGTAGAAAGGTAAAAATAGGTGATTGATATCAACATGGTGCAATTGGACCAAAGCATTGAGTGAACATAAAGAAATCCCAACCTGATGCAGGTTCACCTCAACCGGTTGTTTATTTATAAAAATCCTCCACAATAATGAGAATTAGGATATCAATACCCATTTATTTGTTGAACGACTTCATCCATGTATTCGTTCATTGAATTAGGTTGTTTTTGTATCACATGGAGTCCAGAATCCCATTCAAACGTGGTTCCCATATAAGCATGTCATTAGTGTCTATAAAATCATAGTTTGATACAGTGAGCTCCATTCAGATGGAAACACATCCCTTTGGGTATTCAAGTCATTAATAGATTATTTATAGTCATTATTATGATTTGTGTTGTCAACACAATGAATAAGGGTAGCTACAATCGAATTGTCTCTCCATAATTTCTGAGAAAAATTAGAATTATCTAAACATTAAGAGTGGATGCTAATATCTACAAAAACATTCCTCAGACCAGGCCAAATAAGTGATTGAATATGGGTTGTGTTTTCTATAATCGAAATTCTAAGTTGCATGGAGTGGTGAATTTCCTGGATGGGGGACGTATCATTAATGAGTCTCCAAATGAAGTGGGCATATAGAGATCAGTTAAATGATTCAATATTTTTGAGACCAAGACCCCCCAAATTTGGGGTCATAAAACATTTGTTCCATGGTGGTGCAACCACTTTCCTTTCTAAGATATTCACACTCCACAAAAAAATCTCATTATAGAGTTTATGGTTTCAATAATGGAGGAAGGCCAACAATAAACCATAAATGAGTCCACAAGCTCTGAAGTGAGCAGATGATTAACAAGGATGAAACTTCCTTCCATTGAAATGGATTTTAGCTTCCAAGAGGAAAGGGTTCTATTAATGGGAATCACAACCTCTACAAAATTATAGGGCCTTGGTATTCCAAGGAAATGGGGAACCCCAAGATAATTTAATGCGAAATAACATTCCATTATGCCAAGATCACTCGTCATACTGGATTTGGTGCAGGGGGAGATGTTTTTTCCAAATAAAATAAATGACATACTTGAATTAACCTCCTATCTAGAATTGTTTTCAGAATAAAGATGAGCCTTATTAATTCATGTTACAGTTCTTTTTTCTCCCTTGTAAAAAATAATAATATCATCTGAAATGAAAAGGAGAGAGGGCAAAGCAATACCCTGAGATGCCCTAATTTTATAGACGTCTCCCCTTCTGGCCATGTAAAGTAGAAGTTTGCAAAAATAGTCTTTAAAGATCAAAAAAATGATGGAATAAAGTGGATCTCGTTGTCTCACCCCTCTAAAAAATTTAATGTAGCCTTCTAGGGTACCATTAATAAGAATGGATATTTAATAAGAGAATTTAATATAATTTTTCCTTTGAATAAATATTTTATGAAACCCAAACTCCATAATTAATGCGACCAATAAAACCCCAATAAATAGTATTAGAGTCCTTCTAAATGTAAAGGTTGATATAAATATTTCATCCTCCAGTAGAATTTTGAAGAAGGTTCACTCAATCAGAAGAAGTTAAGAATAAATACTATGTTTTCCTCCATTTAACAAATCCAATCTGATTACATGAAATATTATATCATGAAACATTGCAAAAATGATTAAAAAGAATTTTAGTGATGATATTGTTAAAGGAATTTTCTAAATAAGCTTCTCTAAATCGACTAAAATCAATATCATTCTCCACCATAGATATTATTTAAATGAACTAAGAATTAAATAATTGGGAGAGATATCCATCTATGAAAAATTGTTTAACCAATATATACATGTCAGTGTGAATGATATCCCATTATAACTGATATAATTGATTTGTGAATCCTTCCAATCCTATTGAGTTTTCCTTTCTGAGACCAAAAATAGAAACTCTAATTTCAAAATCAAGGGGAACTGAATTTAGAATAATGTTATTAGCCTCATTAATATGTTTGAGAATGATACCTTCCATTATTTCCATAGTTTTCCTTGGACCATTACAGAGATTGCCATAGCATAATACAACATCATGTGATAGGATTTTTCTTTCCCAAAAATTTTGTCTCCACGTTTAACGAGAGATAAATTTCTTTTAATTTTTTTGTTTATTGAACATAATTAAACATTTAGTGTTTCTATCTCCATCCATGAGCCATAAAACTCTAAACAGATCCCTCTAAATACTTTCTTTATGTTTGACAATGAGGATAAGAATAGAGTAAATTTTGGATTCTTGTGTATGATTCCCATTCAAGTCGCCTTTAGTGATTGATCCTTGAATCTCATGAAGGGAGTTCTCGAGAGTATCGGTATCTTGATAAAAAAAGTTGAAACAATGTTTACTCCACTATTTCATCTTGATCAAGATGAATTAGAGTTTATGTATTTATGCTAAAGGATTTTTGTTTTGGTCTTCTATGGTCTTTGTTTTCTTGAAAATCTGGGAGCCCTATGGAAGGGCAGTCCAGGCATTGTTAAACTGAATGGGAATAGGTATATTATACCTCATAGAAATGAAGTTGATTAAAATTGTATGGTTGGTCGAGTTTTTCCTAGAATTGGTGGAACATCATATAAATCTCAAACACTCATGTAGATAGTCATTCCAAAAGGAACATTGAATTTAACATTTTCACATACATATTATATGCCTCGTATACTAAGAATATTTTTTTGTGATGATCACGATGAGTGGTGACATGGTGTATTGAGTCCCATAAAATATATTATGTAGAAGGTGAAGTTGAATCAAAAGAGACTAGTGAAAAATAATTATTGTAAAAAATTATATCTTGATCTCTATCATTGAATATTGGTATTTTAGCTTAGCAACCGTAATTTTCATATAGTTTCACCTCAACTAGGGCGTCTTCAATTTTGAAAAGAAGGGTATGTTTTTATCCATTGTATAATGGATGTTGGAGATCATTATGTGACTTAGAAAAATCATATAGTTGATGAACATATAATCTTGTATAGCATTTATTCACCAAATTTTTCATGATTCTCAATAGATTATGTATCATTAGTACCCATCACATGTGTTTTAATTAAAGGATACTGTGAATTTGTTTTGAAATCTTAGTGATTGGATAGTTAGTTTAAATTATGGGTCATCGGGATACAATGTGACATGAAAAAATTATTCCTACGCTCGTTGAATTATGGTAGTATTGATATGATAGGAATCATATAGGGTTGATGGTATAATCTATGATGTATATTTTTTAATTTATTGACAGTGATTATAAAATCATGAAAAATATCCACAAATATGAAGTTTTAAATAGGGGATAATTATTATTCGCTCTGGTTCAGAGGAATGTCATCTTATAAACCCCTTCTCTATCCATTATTCATATGTATGAGTTTTTGAATGTTGATGTAAGAAATTCAAAAAATAGGGAAATTGTTAAAAATTCATGTTTTTGGTGTATGGTTAAGGATAATATTTCAAGGACCGTTAAATATAGACATTTATCTTCTAATGGTAGTTTACATGGTTATAATTTGGTTATTATTATTGTTTGTGTTACCAAGAAAACCATAAATTGGATTGCATTTACCATAACAGTTGTCCCAAGGAATATGCATGGTTTTTCTAACCATGTGGTTATTCCCAATTAACGGTGCACATAATTTTTTTATGGGAAATTAATATGGAATTACTAACACATTTTTTCCTTAAAATGTAACTGAACCATACACCCGATATGCTTTTTTTTAAATACAAAACTACCCTGATTTCATTTTTCATTTTTAAATCTAATCTCCTCTAAATCACTCTTTATCACAAACTAACCCCTCCTTGCTAATCTATAAGATAATATCCATGGTTCATTATTGGGTCTCAATTTCTTTGGGCGGTTCTCTTCAAGTAATTTTTTGACATCCTCTCAATTTATAATATTTTAATTAGATCTTCCCTCAATCTATATTTTCCATGATTAGTTAGATCCTTTTAGGGATGTGATTATCAGATCAAATGAATTTTATGGGGGTGAGTGATTGTCATTATAGATATAGTCTACTCAATGTTACATCTTCTTGTTTTACATTACAAAATTTGAAGATGTTGACACTCCCACTATTGTAAAGGTAGGTGTATCTTTCCAATGGATTATTACAAATAGAATATGTAGATATTATTTTAATTTCACTTGGTTTTTGAATTTGAAAATGATTTGCTTTATTTAATAATGGATAAATTAAAATCCCTAATTTTTACTTAATCAATGGTCATGATGAGAATTTTATTAATATTTCTATTTTATTTATCAAAATTTTTGAAACAAATTTAATATCTAATGAAATTAATAAGTTATACTATGATATTTTTTAATTTGGATTCTCTTTCATTTAATTTTAAGCATTGGAAGAAGGGGAAAACCTTGGGATATGTGTACTTATTGGGACATAGGATTCTGTGTACTAGCTACA
This sequence comes from Viscum album, assembly GCA_963277665.1. Lineage (NCBI taxonomy): Eukaryota > Viridiplantae > Streptophyta > Magnoliopsida > Santalales > Viscaceae > Viscum > Viscum album. Next base: position 851,539,213 of record OY728143.1, on the reverse strand, counting down.
AACTGTTGATATCCTAGTATAGTATACCTCTCCTTGTTCCCCAATTTCACATTACTATGAGTTATTACAACGATTCTTGTTATATAAATGACCTCTTTTTTTAATATACATTGATTTATTGATTTTTTACATTTATATAATCAATTTTGTTTTTATTTACATTTTCATTTTTATTACGATATAAATTTTTTAGAAATGGAAATCCAAAGGAATATTTCATGAAAAAATGTTTCACTACATTGTGAATATTTTTTTAACATAGGACCGACAACATGAATTTTTATATCAGAGGGGTGGTGAATTGTAGTTTATAAAAATAGAATTCAAAATTTTCATAAAACAGTATAACTAATTTATGGAATAAATTTTCATACCTTATAACATTACAATAAGATTTAGAAGATTTTAAAACATACGTTGAGAAAGGTTTCTAAATAAAATAGACACTAGAGTAATAATTTTGTAAAGTAATTAATGTAATTATTTATTAACCATAATAAATATATAATAAACATTATAATAAATATTATATACATAAAATATTATTATTATAGAATATAATAACCATTTCATACGTTATCCATGATATTCATAAAATCATTATTCCATCCTTCTTCGCCACATAATAACATGATCAAAATGAACATACACAACCTTTTTTACCATAGCCTTGGGAACCCATAATTCGATGATCATTATATATTTATTATTCCATAAAAAACAATACCGTTATCAAAAAATATTAGACACATAAAATTAAAAATAAAATTCATAATGAATTTTTAAAATCCTTACAAACTATAGGCTTAATTGAATCCCCTCTAAATATAACAATGAATCTTTATCTCATAAAAATAAAAAAATCACAGTATTTTTTAATATTTAACATTGTAAAAATATTTCATCACATTGAATTCAACATTATTTATAGTCGCAGATCCACTCAGCATATTATCTATTTCATAGAGGTTATTTCAATAGGATTAGATGTACTTATTTACATTGAAATGTCAACAAGGATTCTCTGTACAACAGAATACATTATATAAACCAATATAGTGTGTAATGGTTTCTAATGGTAGAATGGAAATTCCATATCCAGTGGAATGTCTAAATGTCTTCATCGGGTAGGCCTTATAAAATTTTATTTTGATAGAATATATGCCTCTATATGATGATGTATACACAGTATAAAATTTTTAATATATATAGATAAACATTATTTCACTCTATATTCTATGCTTTATAGTCCTACATTAGGTGAATGTGTATTTGTATGTCTGATGTATAAAGTACATATTCATCATTAAGGATGTTTCATTTGAAATCCTCCATTAATAAAACATTAATAATGATCCATCTATTGGAATGGATATTCTACATCAAGTAAAAAAATTTACTCCCCTACAAAAAACAGATTAAATAATATAAATTATAAATGAAAAAAAAATCATTGTCTTATAATAATTTTGATTGTGATTTTAAAAAGTATTGTGATTTTGGGGTGTAAAGAATAATTATTTAATCCCGTATCAATTCATAAAATTTTTAAACCAAAATGTGAACATAATTTTATTGAGATTCATTGAGCAAGATTTATTTTCTTTTTTTACTTCTAGAGGGATTAAAGAATATTGGAATCTTCTACTTATTGATTTATTGGTGGGAGAACAGATAGAGGATCAACTTCCATTTGTGAAACATCTAATTTTTTAGTGAATTTATTAAATTCACTTTAATAAGTCATTGTAATATCATTAATTCCTTATTTTTCTACTTCAACCATTTTATTCTATTCTTATATTAAAATTTTAGATGATATTTACTTTAAGAACATAACTGCTACATCATCTAAACCCAATGAAATAATATCATCAATATTTTCTCCATTATTTTTTATAAACACTAGGAAATGATCATCAAATAATATTATTTATTTCATTCTTATCATACAAACCGATATCACAGAATTTTTAGGATTCCAATCAACATTATTATTAAAATCATTATAAAAGGACACACTATTTCCCAATTCTCATCAAACGATTTAAATCTAGAAAATTTATAAGCTTCTGTTTTTATAGATTATTCATTAATGTATGATGTCTTTTAATTAATAGTAAATTCTTCATTATTAATATTTTATTCCATTATATGTTTTTCCAATTAATTATTTATAAATGTTTTGTAATAGAGAATCATCAACTTTTGAGTACCATCCTTTACTAATTCAATGAAAATTCTGTCATCCCTCATGAAATTGAACATTCTCGTATTACATAGGATGTCTAATATGTAAATTCCATGCACATTTCAGATATCCATATATCCATTATTTATAATTCCATGGTTTTCCATCGTGAGGTAGACTATTGGTTCATCTAGTGTTAAATATTATCCATTATACACATTCTCATCGGAAGAAAAGTTTTTAGTTTCTATATGAGTTTATTCAAAAAATCCATGATTATTATGAAAGCTATGATTTAAATTGTTTTCTTCTCCATATAATGGTATATCAACTTTATTAAAATTTGATTTTATTGTTTATGCATTATTATTTAAAAAAATGTCTAAATTAATCATTATTTCACAATCAGTTTCATTGAACTGAACATAAATATATAATAATCATAAAATTCAAGGAAATATAAAATAAAAACCTTCCTTGTAAATAGTAAATGATTCCCAACCTTGTTAAACAATTTCATAAATCAATAATGAATAATTATTTTTAAACCATTTTTTACTATAAACATTTTATTCACACAATACTCTATTGGTACAACCCTTATATAAAATAATCAGTGATTTGGTACAAATTCACCAATTCTAGGGGCATAGATTCAATCCCAAATAAATGATTGTGGTCTAATAAGGATTCATTAAAGAAAAAAGTTTTAGTAGATAATTTTTTGTAACTTTTGGAATATGTTTTACTTTCAAAACCTTTCCTTGGTTAATGTAGAATATTTGTAAAAAAATAATACAAATCAAAAATATAACTAGTATGGATATGAATAAAAAAATTCATATAAAAATTTTCATCTGATGATTGAAATGTTTACCTCCCTGAATGAAACATTTATAAAAATTATTGGTATCCTAAAATAAAAAAATAGGCCATCTCGTGATATTTCAGTTGAAAAACTATCTTCTAAATAATAATTATTTTCAAGAAAAATATATTTTTTGTGAAAAAAACATATACAACATTTTACCATAAAATATAAAAAATATATCTAAAAAATATCTAAACATTGGAAGCTGTTTTTTATCCTTTTTTGAGGACTTATTTACTTATATATATCGGTAAAAAAATTAAAAATAATGTTTTTATGGTCACCATTCCCAGATTATATTTTCTATATTTATATAAATAATATATAAGGGGTTTTATAAATATAAGAGCAATTTATTGTTATATTTTGATGAACTTTATAATGATATATCAATTTTAAGTGTTTTCTATAAGGAATTGGTGTCTTATATATATATATATATGATATTAGATCATGATTGAGTTTATGGTCTTTTAATTAAAATACTGGAAAATATGTTATCACCCAAAATAAATGTTTTAATAAAACTCATGACAAAATCAATGATTATGTGTTATATCCTGAAAACTTGACAACAAAAACATCTGGATGCTATATAATCGGCATTAGTTTTAGAAAGTGTTACAATGTTTTGTTTATTACAAGAACAATAATATAAATCATATCCTATGAAATGAAAATTCATTATTTCCCCTTTGTATCTATTTAACATCCACCAAATACAAAAACTGAAAAAATGTTCAAATCAGTACCCTAGGAATAAAAAATAAATTATTTAGAGTTCCATAATGGTAATTAATTTTTTAACACCTTTACGATGGTATAAATTTAAATTATATTTTACTATAACACATAATACTATCTAAAAAATTAAATTTGATGGATTATTTTAAAGGTATACTAAACATCCAACTGTTCCTCTAAAAAGTTTTTCATCAACTGGTTTCCCATATTCATAAATATCTAATGATTTTGAGGTTCCAATATGTGTTCTAATAATTTTATTAGTTTGTATAGAAACATTTTATGTAGATATTTTACACACTATTTATAAGATATTAATATTCCATTATAATTTTGAAATGTTTTAAAACCAATGAAAAAATGGAAGCTCACCCATCATGCCCATTTCAAACTCATATATCGTAAACTATATAAATAATTCAAAAAGATATTTTTGAGTTATAAAAAATATTATTTCATAGATATAAATTTTAACTATAGTAGTTCCCTAAAAAATTATGTACTAAAAAGAGTTGAATATATACAACCCTTAAAAACATTGTTTGGTGACAAAAATCTTTCAATCCATTCATTCAATGATCTTTAGGATTAGTTAGGTCTATAGAAAACCATAATATATCTAAAAACATAGTCCATATATTTTTCAATTTCTAAACCTGGTGTTTTTTCGATATATACATCTTCTACATATCAATTAATAAAATAACACATTAGAAACATTTGATAAAGAGTTAAATTGAAGAATGTTGTATATGAAGGAATAATATGAGTATATTTATGTCTAGATATTGGAGAAATTATTTTTCATTGTCTATAATATTTAATTGATTATACCTTTCAATTATAACTCATTCCTTTTTATTTTACATTTATCTATTTTTATCAATATTATATTATATTATCCATTTTACTCAAACAATGCAAAAATATTTCAGATGATATACATGATTCCAATAAATATCCCCTCAATTTCATTGAGTTTATCATATATTATCTTCATATAATACTAATCACTTAACATTCCTTCCTTATTATAATGCTTAAATTATGTTTCAAATGAACAATGTTAACATTTATTACATAAGGAACTTTTACATTATTGGTTGATCTGGACCACTAATGAAAATGTCAACATGATCATTAATTATTATTTACTAATTGTAAGGGTTTTGGAAAATGTTTTTTTCAAAAAAAAATGTCTGGATTATTCTAGATGTATATCGTTAAAAATTATTTTTCATTGTCTATAATATTTAATTTCTTATACCTTTCAATTATAACTCATTCCTTTTTATTTTACATTTATCTATTTTTTTCAATATTATATTATAATATCCATTTTACTCAAAGAATGCAAAAATATTTCCGATGATATAAATGATTCCAATAAATTTCCCCTCAATTTCATTGAGTTTATCATATATTTGCTTCATATAATACTAATCACTTAACGTCGCATCCTTATTATAATGCTTAAATTATGTTTCAAATGAACAATGTTAACATTTATTACATAAGGAACTTTTACATTATTGGTTGATCTGGACCACTAATGAAAATGTCAACATGATCATTAATTAATATTTACAAATTTTAAAGGTTTTGGAAAATATGTTTTTCAAAAAAACTAATTGGATTATTCGAGATGTATATCTTAAAAAATTATTTTTTTCTCTCATTTTATGAATTTTTAAAAAATTGGATGTAAATGGTTTTAGAAAGATCATATAATGATATGATTTTGGGTAAATTAAAAAGAAAATATTTCGTTTCATCAAATTTAATATGCACTCTTTCATTAATATTAATTGTTAATTTTCTAAAACATGATATTCCTTACATAAATAATAATATCCATGAATAATTCATTCATCATATTTTTATAATATATTTATATAAATTTTATTTATTATTGAAGATAAAATTATTATATCCAAATCATTGAATTAATAAAATATTATAATTCATACAATCCACAACACATATAAAGTATTATTAATAATTGGACTAATTATATTAATATTAGTAGTATAACAGATAGTATTAATTTCTTTAGCTAAAAACCAATTAGTGATCACCCAACATGGTTCAAGAATGTTCCCAAAGAACCACATTTTTTCGTTCAACTCCACCATTTTATATGGTTTTATTGGATAATGAAAGTTAAATAAAATTATGTTCTTATTAAAAAATGTTTCCAAATCAGCATTTTAAATTTCTCTACCATGATCATATTGAAGATTTAACAAATGTAGATTCTTTTGGTTTTAACATGGGGTATAATTTTATTAAAATTAATAAAGTCTTCCAAATTTCCCACTAGAAAATTAACCCATGTGTATCATTTATAATCATCAATCAAGAAAGACATATTGTATATGCAACATATAATTCCATTTTTTGTAATTCTGAATTTATACATGTGAAAAAAATAAATCATCTGTAGTAGAGAACCACTTATTGATATAAATATTGAATTGCGATTTTTCCCAAATTGATAAGGATCACAAGCATTAGAATTATTAAACTTCTTATCTGGAATATATTTAACTAATCATTTCATAGATATTTTGAATAATGATCTATTATTATAATATCCTTACCACCTTCTCTATAGCCATGATATATCCTCCATTTCACATAATCATGGTATTTCATTGCTTCAATTCCCTTCTAACATTAAACTATAAACAATCACATTCATTTCAATAGAATGAATAATGTTTTCTTCTCATCTTTAAAAATTAATTTGACCATTACTAATGTTAATAATATAAACTATAATATCTTGTTTACTCACACTAATGAGGTTGTTCTTAAGATCTTCAAAAAATAAGACATTGTAAATTAATTCTTTACCATGATGTTAAATATCAAGAATAAAATATTTTTATCATTGATAAATTTTCTCCAAAAGTGTCTCTTATACCATTAATCCTTACAATATTACGAAAAACTACTTATTTTAATTTATATTCATGGAATATTCTCAATTTAAATAACCAATATATGTGTATTTGTACTTTAGTTTTCCCTCTAAAATAGAAAATTTAGAATTACGGTACCCAAATATTTCAGTCAAAAATGTTTTAAAAATATAATCATCGTAATCCTTATATTTATAATTGAATTATATTTAATCCTTGTTAACTATTTCAAAAGGTATACATTTTGAAATGAAAATGGTCAACATTTTTTATGGAACATTGTTTCTTCTAGTGTATGCCTATCTTAAATTTTGCAAAGAAGGGTTCACTATTGAGAAAAAGGTAATTTTTTTGAAAAATTAGTTTCTGTTTTTTTAGAAAAAATTATAGTTGAATTTATATGAGGTCTAGTTTGTCTATATAGATTATAAAAATTTTCCTTCCGTTAAATAATAATTTATAGGCATTTTTTAGTCTAAATATTTATAAGAATATTTTTACAACAAAATTATTATCATTATTAAATACTTTTTAACTAGATATCTTATCTATTTATGAAGAATTTTTTCAAATCTATATATACGGTTTTCATGTTTAGTAATTTTATTTGGTATGTTATGTCATATTATGTTCATGGTTTCCCGAAAATAATCATGAAAGAAAACATTTCAAAATAATTAATCAAAATGTAGAAATGTATCATTATCATTATATGTAAATAAATTATATTTGATATAACTATAATAAAATTAATAATTAAAATATTTCATGTTTTCATTAATATATAAATTTATCTAACATTCAGTGTATAACCTTTTCTATAAATAATTATTTAAACTTTATAATATTAAAATAAAAACTATGAACTTATATTGTAACCTTGATATTGTATGTCGAACATTCTAAACAACAATATCATCTAATCGAACACAATGTCTTAGAATATTTTAAAATTTTATTCTGATTTTATTTTATAACTATATATAATTTATATATTTATTTTCATTCTCCGTCTGTTTAGAAAAATATGGTCTTATATGACCTATATTCTTATATTCACTAAAGCAACTTCATAAATGTCTTTATTATCAAATATTTCTATTTGATTACATTGTTAATTAAATAAAAAACAAATTCTTTCGAGGGATATTAATTATTCTCATAGAAATTTGGGAATGTTTATTATATCTCCCATCAAATGATCTACTTTTAGTTTCACCATCCACTTTCATCAAATTAGTGGGCTTATGAACTTCTCAAAAAATCTGACATTTTTTTCATCTATTGAGGTATCAAAAAAATTGAATCAATTCATATTTTTTCATTTTCTGGAATGTTAATTCAATATCAACTCATATTTTATGAAAATTTCAGTATGTTCATATAATATCAACATTTCAATGATTATTTTCATCACTATGATCCGTTGCCAGAAAAGTTTGGGGTCAAGCCCCTTTATTAAAGAAAAAGAAAAAAGACAGTAATCCCTTTTGGGTTGGGTAAGGTAAAACCCATTACAAGCCCGTAGGCCCAGAGGGACAAAGCCCATTCAGAGACACACTCCCAAAGCATCAGACAACAGAAGATCCCAATGGGAAAACCAATTACAAGTGAAAAACATCACCAAAAAAGAGGAATCACAACCTGAAGGCCCAACAGACCAGGTCCAAAGCCGAAAATCAGGGAGACCACCAAGTCATCGGAACCGCCGCGACGCGATCCGCCGCCGTCCGACAATATCATCGCCACCGCCAATCCTGACTGGTGGATCCTCAGACATCGTCTGAAGCATCACCACTGCCTGAGCGGGAGACCCACCTTCAACGGACCAAACCAACGTCGAGCCTGCCGCCACCTTTGACCGACTGCCGCGACGCGCCTTCGCACCCGCTCGCGCAGTTGAGCCCGCCGCCGCCTTCCACCGACCGCCGCGACACACCTCCACACCCGCTCAATCTGCAACGACTGCCGGAAGAGCACACCACTCGCCACGGATTCCGTCGACGACGTGTCCCACAGATCCAGCCATATCTGTTGATCTTGACCAGAACGGAGCCACCGACCGCCGTTGAACTCCATCACGCCTCCGACGCCACATCGCCATGAGGGTGAAGTCTTCCACCTGAATCGTCGCTATCCAACCTGATCTGGTTTGAAACGAGATCTGGACCAGATTTGAAAGCACCACCTTCCGACCAGCTCTGCCGAAGTGAATCCATGCCATCTGATCACAAAGCTCCGCCAAAGAGAACCCACTCCTTCCGATGAAAAACCCGCAACGCCAAACCAATCCTTTGTAGAACGAACCCTCGACGCCGCAGGAGAGAAGAATGCCGCAGACGGCGGCGACGTGGAAAACCTAGAGCGTGGAGCCCCTTACGGGCTCATCCTCCTCTCATGATCTGTTGTCTTATATTACAATTCAATTGGAATGATTTCAACAATACATTCAACCAATTTACCATATAATATATCCTTATCTATAAGGGATTAATGATTATTGACAAATTTCATTGATAATTCTTGAATCATTTCAAATGATTCTCATGGTAGAAAAAATCATTATAATTTTTTCTAAACATTACTCTTCTTATTTCAATAAATTTGGTAGCTCTAAAGTGAATTAAATAATTTTAATTCCATATATTTTCCATAATTAAATATGATGAAATATGAATATAGATATTTTTGTCATATATCATGGAATATTATCTCTAACAATATAGTGATGATGATATTCAATCTTATCCACTCTGTTAGAATATGTAACTTCATTATTTGGAAATTGATAGCATCAATTCAACATAAAATAGTTGTAAACTTCAGTAATAATAAAAAAAATTAATCATGTGGTCTCTTAAATACTCATAATCTATACAATCATATATTGGTGGTCTTCAAATATTTATACTTTCAATTATCCCAACAGAATTCTAACCATCATAAAAATAGAGATATTATTTTCTACAAAAACACATTTTTTATACATTAAAATAAGTAGAAACTATCTCTAATATAAAATTAATGAATGAAATATTAAATGTTTTATTACACTAGGTTGGTGAATTATATTTAAAAAAAATAAAATATATTATTTTCTGCAAAATATTAGTAAAATATATCATATGATGACTTCAATCGATTAAAATAATACTCAATGTTAGAAATGTTATAAAATACTGTAAAAAACATTTCTAAATTAAATGTATTGTGGAGTAATTTAAAAAAACATGAAATCATAATATTTATAAACATTGAATGAAAACATAAATAGAAATATATAGTAAATATTATATAACATAACAATTAGTGTTAAGGAAGATAATTACCATTTCATAGGGTATCCATGATATTCACCCAAATGTGGGGGTTTTCTTCCTATTCATGTAACTCTTAAATCACAATGATCAGACACAACTGATATTTCCCATAGCCTCTTGAATCCTTGGGTATATGTTTCATATACCCACTATGTCCTTTAATAATGGACTCTATCAATTAATGAACATTAGACTTAACTATTAAAAAATCAAATATATAAGGATATTTATAAAATCATCAATTATGTATTCCATAATGTAAATGAATGCATATCTCAAAAAAAAGAAGTTTGAAAATCATCATAGAAAACATAGATCTTCCATTTTGTAAAATGTTCCTCCTCGAAAAATTCAGACTCATTTATAGGTTCCCTTCTAATGATCATATTAGGCATATATTATAGGTGGATAAAACTATTTCAGATAAACATCATTACATGGATATATCAATAGGGATTCCCCATATTAGAGTCCTTATGATATAAATCACCACAATGTGAGAATGTTCCATTCAGTATATCGGAATATTTTTTTGGATTGAATGTGTGATCATATTCATCTCATGGGAATTATATTAGTTCATCTTGAAATCATGTTAACCCCTATCTAATGAAGGGTGTAGTGTATACTTTATTGAACTTTTTCAAATGGACATTGATATAATTTATCTTTTATAATTATAAAAACACTTCATGTGGTAAAATTGAATCAATATATATGATATAAAATGTACATTCTCTTTGAGTTAGTAAGTCCCATATTATATACTCATTCCCAATGAATTTACTATGTTTTGTATATTAAAATGTATATTCCACGTCTGGTAAAAAAATTTAACATTCCTACATAAACACATTGTCAAATTGGGAAGTATTAAATTTAAAAATTAACAAACATATGATGAAACATTTCCTGATTTTAACATTAAAGGTTATATTTTCAAGAAAATATAATTTTGAATCAACATTAAAAATGATAAGTAATTCTTTCATGGTGAAATATTTTTTATAAATTCCTTGTTTTATCTTATTGGGGATTTCCTCACATCCTATATATTATTTAGTGAATATATATAATAGTGTTTTGGGACTCAATATAAATAACGGGATTCATTTAGCATGATGGATCCTCCTTATCAAAATCTTATTTGACTAGAGTGGGATTATGGGGATGGGGGATGAAAAGGATAAATAAACATAGATCATGGTTTGTTATGTGTTCAAGATTATTGTGATTATTTCATGATATGTATCATTATTTTTTTAAAATTTCAATATATATATTTTTGAAATTATATTTATATATATTTTTTGGTACATGAAATTTTTATTACTATTTTGATGGGTTAAATAATTCCCTTTTAGTTCCTATATTAATATATTTGCGCTTTTTTATAGCCTGTGGTGATTAAAAAGACACTTCAGCACTTATAGTGGGATGTCTAAAATGAACCACTTGGTTTACCTATGATGTTTAATTATATTTGGAATATACCAGGAAAGTCAGTCAGAGGAAAGCCTCTGACCATTTATTAAATAAAATAAAAGTCCACAAGCAAGTACACCAAAATGCAAGGACAAGTACAAAGCATCCTAGTCTGACCCATCACCATACCCATGATAGATTTAATCCTCTGTAGTAGCCAATTCCCATTCTGAACTGTCGTAATGTCGCAAGATCTTGGCGTACTTCCTTCTAAGGTTTATCTTTTCCAAATAGAGAAGCTCCTTAGAAGACTGTGCAGCCCAGCCTTTCCCCCCAACAGAGGACCTGGTAGTCATTGGCTTCGACAGATAAGAATAATCCCTCCTCAGCCTTCTTTTTGGTGGGTCTGTCATCACTTCTGAATTTCCAGACACCTTGTCTTTCGCACCCTGAACAACATCGCTATAGGAAGTCCGGACCATTCCACCTTAATTTTCTTCGTCACTATCGAGACAATCCCCCCATTCTATAGATATGTGCACAACACGGTATTCCTCCTCCACACCCCATTCCTGCTGAGGTTGAGAGTCAGAATCCAGCATAGCAAGACACTTTGACTGATCTTCAAGTTCACACCCAACATTTTTCCCCTTCTTTCCAACGTTATCACCAGCAACAGCCTCTAGTGTGATGCTTCCAACATCTTTGACAACCTCCTGCCCTTGCGATGTTATAGCATGACCTCCTGTATCTACAATGCCTTGCCCCTCTGCACATTTTTCACCCACAGACACAACCCCATCACAGTCTAACACCAAGTCTTCCATCGCCAAACCAGTGAAACGGTTGTTTAGCTCAAGCTCATCCCCTGCTTCCCAGACTGGGACTGCAGCCCGATTGGATCGTTCATCTGCACACCAACCAGTTTTATAGACCCATGTTCAGCATATGGTTCTATCACTATCACCTCCTCCACAACACATTCGCTGCTGGTAGCAACATCCTGCAAGGTAGTACTCTTCATCATTCGGCCAACAATACTAGGAGCACTGTCCAAATTCTCCTGATCACCCTCCGGATTTCAAAAGAATTTTCTAACCAAAATCTGTGAATCAATTCCATGATCAACTTTCAGTATGTCAAACACCTGCATAAAAGTTGGGTTTCCAGGCATCTGCGCCACCTTCAAACCACTAGAAGGGCCCAAAGCATCATCAGTGTGAGCCTGCCTCATCCCCCTCTCTGCATACCCAACAGATTGTGAACCGACCATATCGCCTTCAGTGAAAACAGGTTCTAATCGATCTCCTTGCCCAAGTGAAGTTCCAGATTTGAGATACACAGCAGCTTCCACAGGGCTATCCATCACCGCCACATGTGTCGACCTCACAACAGCATGCACCCAACAACCATCCCTCACTTGTCCCTACATCCCTTTTGATTGAGCAACCAGCCCTCCCCTATGGAAAACATCCTCCAAATTCCCAAGCCGTCTGCATTTCACACAATACTTCATCCGTGACTCAAAAACAACCTCCTGCATCCATCTAAACTCCTTGTCATCTGTGATCCAGACACAACTCACATGGGGTGGCGCAATGTCTACCTCAACACATATCCATGGGCAAACCGGGTGAGATGCATATTCAGTCCGCTAATCAGAGCAATGAAATCTCCCAATCATATTTCCAATTTCACAGAGAATCGAAGGTTTTTGGAAAGAAAGGGGGAGACCAGGAAGACATACCCACGTAGAAATCGACAACGGGTCAAGCTTCATATGAAAAATCAAAATCCCATCAGAAGAAATAGAAGGAAGAGTCGCCACACCTCCTTGAGGCCCTGAACCAAGCGAGTATCAAATCCTTCTCCGACCCAAACCAAACCATAATGTGTCTTCGATCGAGTAACCCAACTACCGGACGCTCGTGAAGCTCCCACGATTTTTGAACTAGGAAAATGCTTCCACCGACAGCCGATGAGGACGGAAACGAGACACCAGGGTATGCTTACACAGATCCGCAGCACAGATAAGCTCAGACAAGAGTAGCGACAACTGAGGCGCTTCTTGAAAAAGAACAGAAACTTTTGGAGAAATGGATATTTTTGGGAAGGGAGGATAAGGGCTAAGGTGTGAGCCTTCCTTCTCATGAGATAACGAGCGCAAAACTCCCCCCTCCGATAGGGAGGGGGGAGAAGAACCCGACGACATCGATCTAGGTCATCAGGAGGGGGTGAAGCGAGAGAGAAGAACCCGACCTCTCGAAATTACTTGTATGAATGTGTTGTTGGGTAATCAGGTTATCACGAACCAGGCCGGGTCGCCATCTGACCCGGCGCCCGTCCCAGTCCGCGACAAGGCCCGAAGGGCGTTCCCGATCCCCACGGGCTGGCACAAGTGCCCGGGTATCATGTTTAACAAGTGGGAACCGTTTTACCCGAGATAAAAGACAGAAAAACAACCAACAAGATAAATAACTAAAACTGGAAACAGACTACAAAACACACTTCTAAACTATAAACAGGTTTAGGTCTACAATTCAGCTAAAAACCCAAAATGAACAACAACAGGAATAGATAACTAATATCCAAAACAAACCTCATGCGATATGAGAAGTTGCATCCCCAAGCTACCAACACCAACCTGCACACGAAGACCAACAGAAACCAAAACCACCATCGCTGAGCATGATGTCACAACTTGGAAAGCAGAAGGAACAAAATCTACATACACACAAGGGTGTATGTAGGGTGTGAGCTAAAATCCCAGTAGGATTCCACCGAAAAAAGGTTCCATGCATAATTATTAAATGACAAATAGATTTTCAATTTAACAGAACAAAAATAAATAAGGGTTTAAAGAATTTTAATGAAAACGTTTTTATGGGAAAATTTCTCTAAAAGGAAAACAACATAAATTAACTTACACACACATGCAAACCCACACACTCATGCACACACACAGACACACGCACACACCCACACACACACGCACACTTTTCTTGGTAACCCCGTCATCACACCGTGTGCCAACAGTGAGCAGAAAGCATAGGAAGAGCACAATACATTGGAGACCCTAAAGATACTAGAGAGAAGTGGGACCCTAGAACCTCACATCTTGGTGAACCGTATCACAGATTCCCGTGCACGAGCCACTGAAAGGGAAACACCTCCTACCATAGTGGTCTCTACTCATCATCTAATGTTTAGTTAGTGTCGTAAGTGTCAATTCCGCTAAATGAAACTGGGCCGATGCCACTCCCGTATCACTAGCATGCTAGTCTAGTCTGCCCACCTAGTACCCAGGCTTCCCGTTTGTGCTCAAGTAATTCAAAGCTCACACCACATGTCATAATCATACACTCAAACCCAATAAGATACTACACATGCCAAAACAACCATTTGCACACACAAAAACCATTTGAAACAATACACCCGCTAAAAACGTTTTCAAAACATGCTTAACACTATGGACATAATCTAATAAACCACTTAAAAAGTTTATAAGACAACAGAAAACGAGTGTCACATGGTTTTACACAGACAAAGGCAACCACTTAGAAATCCAAAACACATTACAACATCGCACGCACCCAAATACAATAAAAAGTGTGACATGCACCACCAAAAGGTTTGATGGAAAACCGTTACACCATATCGAAAACACCATTGTCTAAACCACATTGTTTAGCATGCCAAAAATAAAAGCATACAAAACAATTGAGAAGAAATTGCTTAACGTTAACCACTAAGCTCACGCAAAGACTTCTTTTACGACCAAACGCACCCGACGCCATGTAAAAAAATAGTACGCCCACTTACACGACTTGAGAAGATAACCGCACAATTACAAAGTCACCAATAGAGTTCTCAGCAGAAAACACCCAATAATATGAACAATATACCAAACAATTTCAATGCAAATAAAAATTAAAATAAAACTCAATTCGCACAACAAATATTAATTTAAAATATGCAAAACAAAATAAACATTGCAAATTAATTCATCGGATAATAATTAGACGGGGAACCACCTACCTTGTCATCAAAACCCGGAAATTGATGTGAAGTCTTTAAATTATAGTGTGGAACCTCAATCGCACCTAGCTCGCACCATATGAGAATTGGATTGGACCCTAAATCAAACAATAAAACCAAAAACGTAAAGAATTAACTCTAAAATTGAGCATCATACCCGCTGTAAAAAGAACAAAAAATCAAGAAAGATAAAAAAGAGGGAGAATGAACAACCGAAGGAGGGGATAAACGAGTGACCGGAGGAGGGACACAGAACGACGATGGCCTAGACATGGCGAGAGGGGTGCAAAGGGGTGTGGGGCGACTGTCTGCCGGTGCTAAAGGGAGCGGGGCGGCCGATGTAGGGTTGGCTAATCGGCAGGGTCGCTAGTGGGGGGGAAGCCGGAAATAGGAGGGGGTCCGGCGGTTCCGGGTTGGATGCAGGTGGGAAAGGGGGGTGCGACGGGCCGAGGGGAAGTGCTCGGGTGCAGCGGTGAAAGTTGGGGAAGCCGGCTGCTGGGGTTCATCGGAGCGGTGCACAGCGCCGGAGGGGAGCCACTTCGATACAGGAGTGCGCCAGTAGGGGGGCCTCGCCAGGAGGGAAGAGGGGAGGTCGGTCCACCAGGGGGGTTGTGGACAACGACAGTAGGTCGGCAGGTCCGGCGGACGGCTTGTGAGGCGTGGATGGAGGTGTGCTGGAGGTGTCGCCGAGTAGTCATTGTGCGAGGGAGGCAGGACGCGAGGTGGGCGGCTAGGATAAATTAGAGCTGTGCGGTGCGAGTCCACCTGGACAGGAGGGGGGAAAATCGACCAGGTAGGGTTTGGGAGGAGGGAACCCGTGGATGAGTGGGGAGGGATAGAAGGAGAGAAAAAAAAGGAAAAAAAATTGAACCCCAAAAAAACATAAACCATCCCCAAAAGTAAAAAAAGGTAATAATAATTTTATTAGCAATATGGAGTACAGTTTTTAGAATTATTAAAATAATTTAATAATACAGGCCAAATCAAAATATTAACGAAAATAATAATAATAGTGATGGTAATAAAAATAATAATAATAATAATAATTTTAATAATAATAATAACCTAAATAAATTATTATATTTAAACTAATAATAATAATGATAATAACATACCTCAATATTAAAACAAACCATTAAATTTTTATCACAATTCTTATTTTATTTTATTTTCATTTTATCCCTCTTAATTTTTTTCCATTATTAATAACTCCTTTTATTTAATTAGTTGCATGTCAAGAAGGCGTACGGAGAACGGAGCGAGGTCGCGCGGTGACCCAAGCGAGGTCACACGGCTTCGACAGCGGTGCGCTGAAACGTTGTCTTGGACAAAACGCTCATTTATGAGAGCCAAACCCCAGTCGGGCTCAGCTCCTATTTCATATCAAAATAATAATAATAATCAGAACCAGAAAAATTATAAGATGAAAATAAAAAAAATAAAAAAATTCGAAACATGACGTAGTGCAAAGTCCATGTGTGAAAATTCTTCCCACCATAAAGCTTTCCGTCCACGGAAAGCCACAACTAGAACCAAACCCCAGAGCAGAAAACCACACTCCCTTAAGGTTCAAAGGGGGTCCCCACAAACATCAAGAAAAGAGAGGGAAAGGTATCATGCTAATAGAGAGTGAATTAAAGACAACATCAACAAACTCGTAAGAAGTCTTTCTGATATGTGTCACCCACCCCAAAGAGCTCAAACACCTCCAGTTTGATTGTTTAAAAAGAGGATCCCTCGCACCCACAGAAATTAACTTTACACGCTGAAATACCCCAAGCACTATTAATCGAAAACCACACAATTTTTTTGGAAGGAAGAAATAAGATCAAACCCTGTCCATGGAACACTTTTATCACTTATCACGAAGCCGTATTTAAAAACAGAAGAAAAATATCAACATGGGGAGGCCCTAAGGGCTCCCCACCATTAGGAACACACTTTTTCTCAAAACGAGACCGGAAAGATATCACTGGGAGTTTTGAGTAGACTCCCCACCATTAAAGAAACGTCCAGCAATGATTCATTTTAGAGACATTCGTGTGAGACCCAATGTGGTTCTCCCCACCATTAAGAACCTATCAACGCCCAAGACGAGACTGGAAAACCAAAATGGGGAGGTTCGGACGGACCCCCCACCATTAGGGAAAGGCCAACACCGATTTATTCCACAGACCTTTGCGTGAGATCCATCGTGGATCTCGCTGCCATTAGAACGAACAGAGGATACCAAACTTTGAAAAATTCTCGATGGTGACCAATCACACCACCAAAAGGGGCGTGGAGGGAGGGGCCCGACTACCAGGGTGTCAAAAGCATGACCCAATACAAACCCGCATTTCCACATTCCTGGATAAGACTTATTAAAATTTGAGATAGATTTACCCAACAAACTCCCATAAGAACCACCAAAGTGATTGCATCCAATGGGACGCAACCCCCATGACCAACGAGACGAACACACCTCCATATGGTCGCGAAAACCTTATG
Organism: Viscum album; assembly: GCA_963277665.1. Taxonomy (NCBI): domain Eukaryota; kingdom Viridiplantae; phylum Streptophyta; class Magnoliopsida; order Santalales; family Viscaceae; genus Viscum; species Viscum album. The sequence goes on along the minus strand of OY728143.1, from coordinate 851,521,207 downwards.
CAACCAGACGGTTCGTTAAAAACAGAACAACCATAGAAAACAATTTAAGCTACTTTCACTTTCCATACTAATGACAGAAATAAAGTCAGAGTCTCATACAGTCTCTGGGTTCCTGACCACGCGCCAGCTTCACTCCGAGGCCTATGGCTGGAGCCCTGATGTTTGAAGCATCTCCCGCCTCGTAGTCAATTGTCGAAGACTCCCGAATGAATCATCTCTTTTTGGTGTCACATGCAACGACACTGCAACCGAGGTAACACCAGTAAACACAACACATTACGACATCCAACTGATCATACACGGAACATTCACCAACACAAGAGCTGAAATGGTTCATGCGCACCACCCTTTATCACACTAGATGAGAACACGACACCACAAATCGTCACCTATACATGACCATTGCTTTTGATAGGAACATTATATAGAGGGGGACTTCAAATTGCGTCTTAAAAAACATGTGACTCCTACAATTGTTCGTACCATCCCCATGTGACTAGTTATGCCACACTAGTGGTCTAACATAAACCCGTTCTTAAACGAAACCAACAAAGGACCAAAGGTCATTTAGAATAGTGGCCTGCAAAGACCACTCTAGGCTGCTTCCACCTTTTCCCCATTGGAATCACCTTTACCGTTTCCAAGCATAACTTTCAAATTAATGTGGTCAATCTTCACCCTTGACAATCAAAGAGAACTTACACTGAACGACGTCACCGATCATGACCCTTGCAACCGATGAAAATGCCACTAATCCCTTCAAGACACTGGTCAACACTAATAACTCTGAACCGCTTTCACCCTTCCCTGCTGGAATTTCATTCACCATTTCAAGGGGGGACATTCAGTCACAATGACGTCGAAATTCATACCCGATGACTCAGAAAACTCAAAGAGGCCGAAACTCCCTTTAACCCCACACGCATCTATCATCCCGCTGCGAGAGGATCCGCTTAGATGTAAAAATGATTGGTGGGTTCAATTCTATAATCCATGAAAAGTTTCCTCTAATCAACTGGTCGTCCATCCAACGACGAATTTCCTGTGTCCACACTTCAATCACATGTCAACGCTTTATGGGGGGCGTACAGTAGCCAAGGAAGAAAACCAAGGACCCAACCAAAGTGGTCCAATGGTCAAGACATACCACAAGAAAACACCAAGCGTGCAGGGGGAGCCACTGCAAGGGCCCCCCGATGTACTTTTCAAAAGAATTAACTAGCTACACGCTTGTGTACAAACTTACAAATAATAATTCAAACTCAATACACATTAATGCCAAAAAGGATTCTCGGTTCGAAACGCCTCACATCCAACCTTTCAAAAATTCAAGTACAAACCACACAATCACCGGTTATTCAAAAACACCAAATTTTCATTTAACAAATCATTTTGAAAATAAGAAAACCCAGTGGGTTTCACAAACAAAAAAGTCATCCCATGAGACTCGCACATCCATGTTCTCGTGCCGCACCGGCACCCACCTCATATCCATCCAGACACTCATCTGCTCGTGCCATTAACCCTTTCCCTTTTCGTATACACTCATGAATGTGGTTTCCCATGAGAGCACTAAGGATCAAAACCAAACCTTTCCATTTTTCAAAACCAAAAAATTCAACCCACACTTTTCAAACCTCACACACCATTTCATTTTTAAGGCGCTTCATTTGAAAACATTTTCCAAGACCAAAAAATTTTTACTTAAAAACCAAATTTCCACAAATCCAAAACAAAGAGACAAGAAACAATACAAGAGGAAAATGTTGTTAACGGGTGATTGGTGCTTATGGTTGGCGGCCATACGCCAATCACAACATTTGACACAAAGAGTATTTTACGACAGTGTCCCCAGCTCCACAAGGCTTTCCAGACCCTGCGAGCTCACTAAGACCACTGACCTTACTCCCTTTTCATTTCCCTTAGACACGATTACCCGTGAGGGCCAAAAACTCAGACAAACCCCAACATACTTCAGTAACATGAGTCCCGCCACACGGTGTGATGGCCAGGCACCTTACTCGTAGCCAGGACGTCGAGTTCCGACAACTTTAACTCAAGTCTACCATGACTCTATCACAAAAGAAAACAACCCAAGAGAGAAAACCTTCCCCTCTAATACCATTTTGTCACGAACCAGGCCGGGTCGTCATCCAACTCGGCGCCCGACCCGGTCTGTGACAAGGCCCGAAGGGCGTTCTTGATCCCCACGGGCTGGCACAAGTTCCCAGGTATCATGTTTAACAAGTGGAAATGGTTTTACCCGTGCTAAAAGACAGAAAAACAACCAACAAGATAAATAACTGAAACTGGAAATAGTCTACAAAACACACTTCTAAACTATAAACAGGTTTATGTCTACAATTCAGCTAAAAACCCAAAATGAACAACAACAGGAATAAAGAACTAAGCTCCAAAACAAACCTCATGCGACACGATAAGTTGCATCTCCAAGCTACCAACACCAACCTGCACACGAAGACCAACAGAAACCAGAACCACCATCGCTGAGCACGATGTCGCAACCTGGAAAGCAGAAGTAACAAAATCTACATACACACAAGGGTTCCAGTAGGATTCCATGAAGAAAAATGTTCCACGCATAATTATTAAAAGACAAATACATTTGAAATTTAACAAAATAAAAAGAAATAAGTGTTTAAAGAATTTTAATGAAAACTTTTTTATGGGGAAATTTCTCTAAAAGGAAAGCAACTTAAATTAACTTACACACACACACGCACACACCCACACATGCATGCACACACATAGACGCACACACACACCCACACATACATGCACACTTTTCTTGGTAACCTAGTCCTCACACCGTGTGCCGACGGTGAGCAGAAAGCAGAGGAAGATCACAATACATGGGAGACCCTAAAGATACGAGAGAGAAGTGGGACCCTAGAACCTCACGTCTCGGTGAACCGTATCACACATTCCCGTGCACGAGCCACAGGTAAGGAAACACCTCCTACCATAGTGGTCTCTAGTCATCATCTAATGTTTAGTTAGTGTTGTATGTTCCAATCCCACTAAGTGAAACATGGCCGATGGCACTCCCGTATCACTAAAAAGCTATTCTAGTCCACCCACCTAGTACCCAGGCTTCCCGTTTGTGCTCAAGTAATTCAAAGTTCATGCCACATGTCATAATCATACACTCAAAACCAATAAGATACTACACATGCCAAAACAACCACTTCCACACAAAAAAACCATTTGAAACAGTACACACACTAGAAACGTTTTCAAAACATGCTTTACACTATTGACATAATCTAATAAACCACTTAAAAATATTATAAAACAACAGAAAAGGAGTGTCACAGGGTTTTAAACACACAATTGTAACCACTTAGAAATCCAAAACACATTCCAACATCGCACGCACCCAAATACAATAAAAAGTGTGACTTGCACCACCAAAAGGTTTGATGGGAAACCCTTACACCATATAGAAAACACCATTGTCTAAACCACATTGTTCAACATGCCAAAAATAAAAGCTTATAAAATTATTGAGAAGAAATTGCTTATCTTTAACGACTAAGCTCACGCAAAAACTTCTTTTGCGACCAAATACACCCGACGCCATGTAAAAAAAACAGTTCGCACCACTTACACGACTTGAGAAGACAACCACACAATTCCAAAGTCACCAATAGAGTTCTCAGCAGAAAACACCCAATAATATGAACAATATACCAAAAAATTTCAATGAAAATAAAAATTCAAATAAAACTTATTTCGCACAACAAAAATTAATTAGAAATATGCAAAACAAAATAAACATTGCATATTAATTCATCAGATAATAATTAGAATGGGAACCGCCTACCTTGTCGTCAAAACTCGGAAACTGATTTGAAGTCTTCAAATTCTACTGTGGAACCTCAATCGCACCAAGCTCGCGCGACATGAGAATTGGATTGGACCCTAAATCAAACAATAAAACCCAATACATAAAGAATTAACTCTAAAATCGAGCATCATACCCACTGCAAAAAGAAGCAAAACTCAATAAAGATAAAATAAAAAAAAGAAGGAGAATGCACAACCGAAGGAGGGGTTACACGAGTGACCGGAGGAGGGACACAGATCAACGATGGCCCGAACATTGCGAGAGGGGCACAAAGGGGTGTGGGCCAACTGTCTGTCGGTGCTAAAGGGAGTGGGGTGGCTGATGTAGGGTTGGCTGACTGGAGGGGTCGCCGGGGGGGGGGGGGGAGCCGGAAATAGGAGGGGGTTCGGCGGTTCCGGGATGGATGCAGGTGGGAAAGGGGGGTGTGACAGGCCTAGGGGAAGAGCTCGGGTGCAGCGGTGCATGTTGGGGATACCGGTAGCTGGGATTTGTCGGAGCGGTGCACAACGCCGGAGGGGAGCCGCTTCGGAACAGGAGTGTGCTAGCAGGGGGGCCTTGCCAGGAGGGAAGAGGGGAGGACGGTCCACCAGGGGGGTTGCAGACAATGACAGTAGGTCGGCAGGTCCAGTGGACTGCTTGTGAGGCATTAATGGAGGTGTGCTGGAGGTGTCACCGGGTGGTCATTGTGCGAGGGAGGCAGGACGCGAGGTGGGCTGGTGGGTGAAATTGGAGCTATGCGGCACGAGTCCGCCTGGACGGGAGGGGGGAACATCGACCAGGTATGGTTTGGGAGGAGGGAACCCGTGGATGAGTGGGGAAGGATAGAAGGAGAGAAAAAAAGGAATAAAAATTGATCCCAAAAAAAAATATAAACCATCCCCAAAAGTAAAATAAATATTAATTTTATTAACAATATGCAGTACAATTTTTAGAATTATTAAAATAATTTAATAATGCAGGCCAAATCAAAATATTAACAAAAATAATAATAATAGTGATGGTAATAATAATAATAATAATAATAATAATTTGAAGAATAATAATAACCTAAATAAATAATTTTCTTTAAAACTAATAATAATAATGATAATAACATCCCTCAATATTAAAACAAACCATTAATTTTTTTTCACATTTCTCTTTTTATTTTATTTTCATTTTTTCCCTCTTAATTTTTTTTCATTATTAATAACTCCTTTTATTTAATTAGTTGCATGTCAAGAAGGCATGCAGAGAACCGAGCGAGGTCGCGTGGTGACCCAAGCGAGGTCGCGCGGCTTCAACAACGGCGCACTGAAACGTTGTCAAGGCCGAAACACACATTTATGAGAGCCAAACCCCAATCGGGCTCAGCTCGTATTTCATATCAAAAGAATAATAATAATCAGAAGCAGAAAAAATTATAAGATGAAAATAAAAAAAATCAAAACATGACGTAGTGCAAAGTCCAGGTGTGACAGAGGTATTGAGCTGGCCTGCCCACCTGCGCCCCGCACGTCCCCAGCTAGGCCCATGGTGGCCAACCCTTGGGCTTGCGCAAGTTCCACACGGAGTCGAGGGGATTAGAGGATCGCTAAAATACAGTGCGCGTTGCCTTTTGGAGGACTCAAACCCGGAACCTCGACGACAGGACGTCACCATCTTAAACCAACTCACCTAGCCCCTACGGGCTAAAACGTGTTGTTGGGTAACGAGGTATTGAGCTGGCCAGCCAACCTGCGTGCCACACATCCACAGCTTGGCCCATGGTGTCCAACAATTGGGAATGGGTTAGTTCCACATGGAGTCGATGGGACGAGATGATCGCTGGCATATAGTGTGCAATTCCATTGCGTGGACTCGAACCCGGAACCTCGACAACAGGACGTCACCACCTTGAACCAACTCACCCAGCCCTCATGGGCGAATGTGTTGTTGGGTAAAGAGGTATTGAGGTGGCATGCCCACATGTGTGCCGCACGTCCCTAGCTAGGCCCAAGGTGGCCAACCCTTGGGCTTGGGCCAGTTCCACACGGAGTCGAGGGGACGAAAGGATCGCTGGAATATAGTGTGCATTTCCTTTGCGAGGACTCGAACCCGGAACCTCGATGAAAGGACGTCACCACCTTGAACCAACTCACCCAGCCCCCGCATGCTAATCGTGTTGGAGGGTAACGAGATATTGGGCTGGCCTACCCACCTACGCACCGCAAGTCCCCAGGTAGCCCCAAGGTGGCCAATCCTTTGGCTTGGGGCACTTCTCGCGGAGTCGAGGGGATGAGAGGATCACTGCCATATGGTGCACGTTTCTTTGCGAGGACTCGAACCTGGAACCTCGACGACGTGATGCCACCGCCTTGAACCAACTCACCCAGCCCCCGCGGGAAAAACGTGTTGTTGGGTAACGAGGTATTGAGCTGGCCTGCCACCTGCGCGCTGCACGTCCTCAGGTAGGCCCAAGGTGGTCAACCCTTGGGCTTGGGCCAATTCCACACGGAGTCGAGGGGATGAGAGGATCAATGGCATATAGTTCGTGTTTCCTTTGCGAGGACTCGAACCCGGAACATCGATGACAGGATGTCACCGCCTTGAACCACCTCACCCCGCCCCCGTGGGCCTTTTTTATATAACATGTTGGAGGGTAATGAGGTATTAGGCTGGCCTACCCACCTGCACGCCTCACTTCCCCAGGTAGGCCCAAGGTGCCCAATCCTTGGTCTTGGGCCACTTCCTGCGGAGTCGAGGGGACGAGAGGATCGCTGGCGTATGGTGCACGTCTCCTTTGCAAGGACTCAGAACCCGGAACCTCGATGACGGGACACCACCACCTTGAACCAACTCACACAGCCCCCGCGGGCAAACGTGTTGGAGGGTAATGAGGTATTGGGTTGGGCTGCCCACCTGCGTGCCGCACGTCCCTAGCTAGGCCCATGTTGGCCAATCCTTGGGCTTAGGCCAGTTCCCACGGAGTCGAGGGGATGATAGGATTGTTGGCGTATGGTGCATGTTTCCTTTGTGAGGACTCGAACCTGGAACCTCGACGACGAGACAACACAGCCTTGAACCAACTCACCCAGCCCCCACGGGCAAACGTGTTGGAGGGTAATGAGGTGTTGGGCTGGCCTTCCCACCTGCATGCTGCATGTCCCTAGCTAGGCCCAAGGTGGCTAATCCTTGGGCTTGGGCCAGTTATCGTGGAGTTGAGGGGATAAGAGGATCGCTAGCGTATGGTGCACGTTGCCTTTCCGAGGACTCGAACCCGGAACCTCAACGACGGGACGCCACTGCCTTGAACCAACTCACCCATCCCCCATGGGAGAACGTGTTGTTGGGTAACTAGGTATTGAGATGACCTTCCCACATGCGCGCCGCACGTCCCCAGCTAAGCCCATGGTGGCTAACCCTTGGGCTTGGGGAAGTTCCACACGGAGTCAAGGGGATGAGAGGATCCTTGGAATATAGTGTGTGTTTCCTTTGCGAGGACTCGAACCCAAAACCAAACGTGTTGTTGGGTAACGAGGTATTGAGGTGGCCTGCCCACATGGGCGCCGCACGTCCCCAGCTAGGCCCAAGTTGTCCAACCCTTGGGCTTGGGCCAGTTCCACACGGAGTCGATGGGATGAGAGGATCGCTGGCATATAATGCGCGTTGCCTTTGCGAGGACTCAAACCCGGAACCTCGACGACAGGATGTCACCGCCTTATAAAGGAAAATGAAGAAAATAATCTGAGAAAAATAATTTTCAAAAAATTAGAAAATATTCAATTCTTGTTTTTATAATCTATAATTCAATATAAAATACACATAAGAGATCATATAATTCAAAATAGAGACATAAATAAAATAATATTAATGAAATTAGATGGGAATGTTTTATTCCTAGTAAAAGAGAAGATACAAGGTCAGTTTAACATACCATAATCATTTAAATTAAATTTTAATCCAAGTGAGGTGAAAAGTTAACAGTACAATATAAAGACCTTGAAACCGCTCTCCTAGAACTATTAATAAAACCATAATATTTTATTTTATGGATTTGATTCTAATAAATGGTACTCTATTCTATATATCCAAATTATACATAATTATATATAAATTTTGAATAACTTATATACCTAAAGACCATTTTGGTTTACAGAATTATAGCAATAAGAAAAAATATTAACAAAATATATTCAAATCCTGATGTTGGAAATATTTATAATATAACAACATTTCTTATTTAACAATATGTCTTGAACACCTCCCATAAGAATATTAAACCATGAATCCTTTATATAGATAAAAAGTATATCATCAATCCTAGTAACCTAGGATAATTGAAAACATAAAAGATTGTGATAAAACACTATGAATTTGTAAGAATACTAATTTATAATTTTATATCATTAGTGTACAAGAGATGTGAATAAGTGTATAATGACGGAATAGTGGTTTATAAGAATAACATGGTAGAATTCATTCCAATCAAATGTAAGATAATAAAACATTTAAAGTATATTAAATACATAAAAAATTATCGAGTAATAAAAATCAATATTAATGATAAATTTCATGTCAATTTTGATATAATGAACCTCAAAAACACGTATCACGCACATGAAAAACATGTCAGTGGCTTGGAATGTTATCGGAAAAAAAAATTCACTTTCATAAGAAATAATTAGATCCAAGGTAAATCCATATAAGAATCTTATTTGATTATCTAAATCCATCATGAAATACATTTCATGAATATTACCCAATGAAATAGCGAGATATATCAAGATAATCCAATATCATTAATAAATTCCAAGTACTATTCAGTAATATGTAATAAAAATCCATTATTTTCATTATTTTTTTTAGTAATATCATTAATCAATATGTAACATGATTTATGCATATAAAATAAATTAACTTCATGATTTTATTTTTAAAACATTCATCATATACCATCCAGTGAATACTAATAATCATTAAAGGCTATATACATGGATAAAAAACCCTTAAAAATAACATTTAAAACATTTCATAGAAAAAAGGGAAAAATTCTCTTTTTGAAACCCTTAAAAAAATTCATAAATAAATGGAAAATTTAGTTCTTTTAAAATATATTTTTAAACATTAAATGATGATTTTAAATTAGCTAAGTTTTTTTAAGGTGTAAAAGACTATTCATATTCATAATTTTGAAAATAAACATTATTTTTAATCATTTGTAATGAGATTCAATAGGGTACTATATGGAATGTTTTTTGAGATTTTCCTTTATAACCTTTTAAAATAAGGTAAATTATCATATTAAATGACAATATGTAATACTTAATTTTAATAAAATAATATTCTTTAAATATGATAGTGATTATGGAAAACAGATTGGATAAAAACATTAAAAACCTTTAAATCTATGTTTTTGTAGAAAAAAAATTTACATTCATTTAAAATAACTTTCAAAGCGATGATATAAATAAATTATCATAACATTCTATGATTATAAAACGATTCATGATAATTTATTTCCAGAGACATTATATGCACCCTATAAATGAATATTGGTGAATTAGTCAAAAACATGTTTCATGGAAGGAAGTTTGAGATGAGAAAACCGTCTAATATGGTAAATTATTTAAGAAAAATTCATTCAATAATGTAAATTATCATGATTTTATAAAAACAGCAATTTCAATGAAATAATATGTAATTTTTTCATGGGGTAGTAATTAATCTATATAAAATTAAACATGATCAATTACTTGAATTATATATCAAATAATTAAAATTGAGATGATGATAACAATTGAAACATTTACATAATTTGAATCAATATTTCTTGAATATGGGAAAATAAAAAGAAAATTTAAATATCATGGTCAAACATTCAATAATGAAATAATATCACAATAGGAATCTTATAAACCTTATAAAAGGATGTATGTCCATAATACGATTCATGCCTCAATGCAACAATAATAAGGTGAATAATCAGTAGAAAAGTAATAAAATTGATGTTAGAGTCGATAATTGTATTGATTATGTGTAGAAAATTTAATAAAACAAAAATGTGGAAATGAATCATAATATATCTATAACATATTTTACATAGAGACTTGCGATAACATGTCAATGAAGATGATATAAAATCCAATGAGTAGATATTTAATTATGAAACCCCTTACCTAGATTAAAAACTTTTTATGTATGTTATTTAAATAAAATATAATAAAAATAATCTAATTGTATACTCATTTAAGGAAATTTTACAAGTATAATAACATATCATTAAACAATTTGTTTCATTTTTTTCATTTTAATATTTAATTACATAATAGAATATATTTGTGTCTTGTGTTTTAGGGGTGTACTGTTCATAATTATAAAATGAATTTGGTAGTTTATTTATAGTCAAAGGTGCAATTTTAATATCATCCAAATATATTTATTGATGAAATAATTATATTTTTAATAAATACAATATACTTTTAGATCTATTCTTCAGAATCGTTCATGAAATACAAATTACATTGGCTCGTAAAAAAGTAGAATACACATACATACGAGGAATTTTTTTTAATTTTATTTGGATGGAAAAAATTAATATATTTTCTTAAAAAAATAATTATAATGTTATTATAATACATATATATTTGTTAAAACCATCTCTATTAACTCAATGAGAGATAGTTTTTTTAAAACTGATGTACATCTCAACGTGGTGATATTTGCGGTACATACAAATATCAGAATAATAATTTTTTATCAATTGAAATGGTATATAGATTGATTATATATTAAATTGGTTTAAAAATAATTATTTCAATATTATCATATATATATATTCAATCTTTCATAACCACCATTCATGATAGGCGATAATGTGATATGAAATATATTGATTTCGAGAGGTTGTAGTTTTCATTTATGTATGAATGATGGCCTTATTTACAATTTGATGAAACAAATATGAATATTGTTAATGAATTAACATAATAAAATATAATTATATAATATATAATTAAATAACAAAAATTTATTGTTTAGGGTTGTAATTATGTATATATAAGAAGAGGTAAAATGAGAATACTAATTTAAGATGATTACCTACCCCTTGATGAATTTTTTTTGGATCTCTCATTAAAAACCATAGGGATGGTATTTTAAGATAAAAGTAAATTTATATTCTAAAACATTATTTTAATAAGATTTGTTATCATGGTAGGGATGAGACAAGTTTCTAATGAAGTGTGAGGTAGTGATTAGGGGTGGAATCCAAATATACGATATAAGATCAGGGCCATTGAAATTATATAATTTATTAAATTTATATAAATAATACTTCATGGTATAGTGGGAGGAATTGGTGATTTATAAAATACGATCTGTATAGATCCAAATAATCCCATTAAATAAATATTTTACATGTTTTTTGACTGACTGAAAATTAACTTTTTTTAGCAAACACTTTTAAGGAAAAGTGAGAAACCACATGAGTTCAACCGGGAGGACATACCTCATAAGAAATCACAAAATCATTGAAACAGAACTTAAGCCTATTACAGAGTTCCTCCCTAAAAGATTTCTAGGAGAGAGAGTGCACCTGTTTATCTGGATTGCCTTTGATAATGACTTCAAAGTGATTGGACATCATCTCCCACGTTTGAATGTACTCCTCCTTACTTATCTTCCCTTCATTGAGACTCCTTATCAGTATAAGGTCTTATTTATCGATCCAGGAAGCCTTCTCACCATTAGTAACCACACGAAGCACCATTCCAATCATCTGGTCAGCCTCTTCCAGTATAGAATTGATAGTGAGATGCTCTTACACCATTTCTTCCTCCGAGTGCATAAGTAGTCCCAGGGTTTTCCCATTACTGACCTTCTCCACACCAGGTTTGTCCGCACTGGTCTCACCAAAATTGGACCTCACTGCTTCGGGGTTTCCTTGGATATTAACAATAGAAGCAGACATGCACTCCAACTCCTGGATTTAATTTTTTTACCTAACATGGTCTCCATTGGTTTTGGAAGGAATGAGTAATCCTTGCACCCTTTGCTTTTCTTCCCTTTAGTCAAGATGAAAATTCCCGAGTCTCGGTTATATTTATGTCCCTTCTTCTTCCTTACATTGTACAGGCCTTTACTATGCTTCCCTTCCACATTTTACTCTAAAAAATAGCAAGGATATTCCTCATCAGACTCTATCCCACATATTGTCGAATCATCCATGACATTATCCTAGTCCTGATCCAACCCTTCAATCACCATACCATCAAATCGGTTACAGGTTTGTATAGCCTCCTGAGTCTGCCGTTTTCCTGCTACCCAGTGGCCCACCAACTCGGTTAGAGTCCCCTACGTTGAGTCATTCTGATTCAATTCATAGCCAATTGGAGTGCCTTGTGTTGAGGAGTCAAGAACTTTGTCACCACTACTTCCTCAGCATCCTCCAAATACAGTCCCTCATGTCCAGGAACTGCTCCGGATGAGGTGGAGCCGCTCTGTTGGTCAAGAGTTCACCACCGCAAGTCCCCTAGGCCTTCCGTATATTCAGCGGCTCCTACTCAGTCTGCTTGCAATCAACCAAATCTCTCTTTAGGCGAGGTGTGTCACCTCCCAATTGAGACTTTTCACATCAATACCCCTCACAGAAACTGCCTCTCAGATAGTTTTGCACCTAAAATTGGACTCCAGGTGCCCCAATCACCTACACGGCTTTCAATGATCCAACCAGGATTCAAAGAGCACCGGTGGTTTGCACCAGAATTCTTCACCAACTGTAACCCACACCCACTCCACCGGTGGCTTGGAAACATCGACCTCCACACATATGCGTGGTTTAACTAGATGGCTGACAGAGACTGTTCTTTCATTGGAACACAAGAATCTTCTTACCATATTCCCTAACTTTCAAAGTGTATAAGTGTTTTGGAATGGCAAGGGGAGTTCGGGAAAACTGACCCAAATTGCAACTGTAGAGGGAACCCTTTTCATATGAAAATATTAAGTCCATCGGAAGAGGAAAAACTTGAGACCGAGGCACTTTCGTGGAGCAATGGACCACACGCGAATCAAATCATCCTCTGAGCCGAAGCGAATCATCAGATGCCAGTTTTCAAAAAGACCGACTATCACGTGCTCATGAAGCCCCCAGGATTCATAGACGAAGAGGTTAAAATCATTCATCGAGGGTCTTCGATGCGTAAATCGAGCCACCAGAGTCATATCCATGATAATTAAAGCTTCAGTGAACTCCAATACTGATAACGGAAGTTACGATGAAACATCAAAGATGTCACGATCCTTCAGACTTAGTGAGATTGTCGGGAACTGTGGATGAGCAGCAGGTTTTGAGCAATGGGAGAAAGGACGATGTGAAGAATCCAGGAGAGGTGATGTGAGATCCTTCGCCCTTCCAACAGCAGGAAGGGGGAAGGTGGGGGCTGATATCGATTCGGTTAGGGCATTGCTACAGAGAAGACGAGTCGATCCGCCTCAACCTTCATTTAACTACATTTAAGGATTGTCAAGATAACATGATTATTATTCATTATGGGTAATTAAGAATACTATAAAATAAAAAAGATACCCATAAGTTGAAAATGGTATATATTTAAAATAATATACCACTCACTTCACCAAATATATTTTTTTGGTAAATTTTGATTCATTTAATAAAACATTATTTAACCTAAACCTGATTAATGTCATTTACGAGATAAAATATAATTTGACTTTTGAAATTTCAATAAGATAATGTATTTCAAATAGAAACTTTTAAAAAGTAAATAAAAACATTATATTTAAAAAAATATTCATAGGACATTGTAATTCCAAAAAAAAATTATTTAAAAATTTATAAATTCATTTAAATTATTTTTCATCTATATCAAAAAGCATCATGTCTTCATTGGGTGACAATATATTGTAATTTTTTAATCATTAATAATTAAAAAATTATAATTTCAAAAAATTAATATTTAAAATATTTTTTTAAGATATCTTAAAAATTTATTTGAATTATCTTCAAAAAAATATTGTAGACCTTAAATGCCAGAAAGATAAAATATGAAATTTTATGTAACAAAATAAATATACAAAACATTATCGATCAAAAATGGAACCAAAATTTCAAATTTTATTATATTCAAATTTTTTTGTCAAATTTCTATCATAAAATTAAATAAAATAATTTTATGGATTCTTTTGATGCCATATTCTATCGTTCAAGAAAGTCTATACCATTTTACTCTTTAATGAGGTGATAAATTTTCCTCTGGTAACTGCTTATTATGGAAAAAAAATAATGTTTAACTTTATATAAAATTTTTAAATAATGATTTAAAATATGGAATATATTTTATATATTTCATTTTATATAAATGTTAGGAATTAATTTTAATATAAACACAAAAAAAAGTGATGAAAAATGTCTTTCCCAAAAAAATGCATTTTGCGTACAAATCTGATGTTAAACAAAAAATATGAATAATGAGGATTATAATATGGTTATTTGAATATAAATTAAAAGAAAAAATATTTAAAATTTAACTCAAATTTATAACAATATGGATCTTTGTAACAGTGGAATGAAAAATGTATTTTTTATATAATTTATTTTTTTACTATTCACTGAGAAAAAATCATTTCATATATATCCAAAATAATCATTCTATGTTAATTCACATATGGTTAAGAAAAAGTTAAATAATTGAAATAATAATAATTCTAAAATTATTTGAATTTAAATATGATACTATCTTAAAAATCAAGTAGAACCCATTTTTAATTTTAAAAATTAATTGATGCATAAAATGACATTACTAGAAATTTGGTGATAGTTTCCAGCTAAATAATAAATTTATTTTATTGTGAATGAAATATATATATATATATATATTATAATTTAGTTAATATATTTAATACCAACCGAATCATTGGCTAGGTTATAAGGTTCATATATAAAAGAAATATTATTTTATGTTTCATTTAAATGAGAAATTGTGTATCATTAATGCTATCAAATATAGTAATATTCTAAAAACCATGGGCTTTACATACATATAATCTTAATATGTATCCTCTATATAAGAGAATAATTGGTTTTTAGGTAAAAAGTTTATACATATTTCTTAATTGGGAATTTATACATATATATTATAATATTTAATGTGATATTCTAGGAGGAACTCTTATATTTACAACAAAATTAAAAAAAGGTTATTTTACAAATAATTATAACTTTAAAAAAAACCTTAATCCCTTATTTATGAAGCATATTATAATATATTAATTTTATAGTATTAATTTAGCATCATCTATCACACATGTATTATATATTTATTGTTTACTTTCATCCTTATATGATATTAATTCTGACAATTTCATACATGTTTCATATTAAAAATACGTATCCTTACTATTTGATAAAAATGATATCATTATAAAATTATATGAGATAGAGTAATAATTTTATATGTATTATTTATATACTACCATGTCCATATTATTGAAGGAATAATTATGTGTTGGAATATTTGAATCATCATCGAGCTTGTTTTTGGCAACTTTTTAAATAATGTAACATTACATAATACATAGATATAAATTATTTCGTCCATATAAATACATATTAAGAATAAAAATAAATTATAAAAGTACTTTTTTATATGTATTAATATAGAAAATCAGTCTTCTAATACATTCATAATTCATCATTTTAGATGAATATTCATTACATTACACAAACACACCCCCAAATACCATATTTGTTTTGTAGTCTGGATGCATAGAAAGAAATATTATTAATCCATAGAATATAATACATTTATACCATAATAATATTCCCCATTATGCATTCAAACATAAAACCATTTTTCATAACCTGGGGAAGGGAACCTTAAAAAGGTATGAGTGCATATTCTCAGTAAAGAAAAAAATTGAGATACATAATAATAACATGAGAATTATTGTATGATAACACATCAATATATTTTTAAAACCATAAAATTTGTATAAAGGGTCATAATATTGTTTCCTATGATTGATATTGGAATTTAATAATGCATTAATTATAATAAAATCGAATAACATGATTGATGGGAGATTAAATTTTTCAATAGACGTAGAATTATTGTATAACAAAAAGAATATAAATTATTTTGTCAAGTCTACTTAACAAAACATAAATACAAAGTTAGTATTGAGATAACAACATGATTGAATTATTTGGGAATGGGTTAGCCTTTCATGTACCCAAATGTTTTCGTTTTGGGATAGCCTCTTGTGTACACTGTTGTTTTGGGACTCGTATTTACTATTGTGTACCATTTTATCTAATAAAACATTATTCATTACCCAACTCATTTGAGTGAAATATATGTATCACCCTTTTAATAATAAAAATATTATATCTTTGTTTCAAAATATCATAAAACATTCATTATATTATAACACATAGAATGAAATTGATTTCATGAACATTTCATCATATAATATTATATGGAAAAGACACAGTATTCATAATCATTTCATCAGTTCATTATAAGATAAATTATGAAAAGAATATTTTTTCAAAAGATTGATATCATGGGAAACCCATGGATATTAAATGAGTTTACTAAACATAACATCATCATAAATGTAATCCAATCATATAATGAATATGTATTTTGTCATTATATCATATCTTTAATAAGTCTTAATTATCGTCAAAGGACTTCATCATAGATGGAAAATTATCTTGAAATAAAAATTACTTGTAATGTAACTCAATTAGTTCAATGAATAGAAATATATATTTGGAAATATATTTTATATTCACCATTGAACCCAAAAATACCATGATAATTTAAATTTGAATAATTTTGATATTTTTTGGGAAATATTGATTTTCATTTGATTATTGAAAAATAGGCATTGTCATTGTAGAAAAATAATTTATTATGTTATATTAATTTCTTTGAAATGTCATATTATTATTTTAATTTCAATTATTTGTAATATAATTATTCCTGAGTCATTTTTAGACAGATTAATTTGAATTAAATAATCTTTTTATTGTATTAATGAAGGAGTCTATTTTTCGGAATGATAATTTTTTTCTAAAAAATGTTACCAAATGATTATTATTTCACCATTTTTTAATTAAAAAATAACACATAATAAGTAACATTTTAATATATATATATATAATGTTTATCTATATATATAACTATTAATTTAAATTCATTACAATAATAAATCATGATTTAGTGTTAAAGTTAAGTCATCATTTCCCTCAAAAAATTTATTTTTATGAAAATCTACTTCTGATCATTCTTGAGGGATTTCATAAAAAATTTTATTCTTCCACCTATATTAATATGTTTTAATTGATTAAATATAGTTAATAATTATCATTAATATTAGATAATAATTCAATAATAATTTTTTATTGTATGAATATGTACTATATTTTACTTTTATTACGCTAGTAAATGGAAAATAGGTTAATTTAGTGTAAAAATAGTTTAAAAAAGACTATTAAAATAGTAACCCAAATAGTTTTAATATGTATATTTCCTTTCTAATTAAATAATTAATACATTTATTCATTATTTTATTAATTTATAAATGATTAAGTAATAATTTTGATAAAAAAATAGATTATAATACTGAAAAAATAAACTTTGTGTAATATAAAATAACAATTAACATTTTCCTTTTAATGAATTCAGGAATCTTGAAAATAAATAAACGTTTAAAAAAATAAATTTAAATAATTTTCAATATACATAAATGATAACATGATTTTTATGAAGTTAATTCAAATTTTTAAAAGAGTATAAAATTGAATTTGGGAAAAAAATTCTTTCAAAAGGAATGTAGATTATATTTTAAAAAGAAAAATATAAATATAAATAATTTTTTTTAAAATAAATATTATTTTTGAATCTTAATTTCAAAATAATCTATTCATTAATTTGTCATAATTTTATAATCCATCTTATTCATCAGATAAAATTTAAAAAATAAAATAAATATATGGTTTGTTTTATGACATAAAAAAGAACCAAAAGTGATGTAATGAATTATATTATCGGTATACAATAATTTATATCCATTTCACCTTTAATATAATGTTATATAATGTTTACCTGATTTATTTCAAAAATAATTTATTAATCCACAAAAACAAATAACATATTTTGAGATTTTAAAATCATTTCATTTTGAACATAACTCAATTTAATATCACCAAGGATAATATATTAAAGAGTTCATACCATAGATTAATATAACAATAAAAACCACACCAATTTGGAAAAAAATATAGGATAAGTAATGGAAACGATTATGGATTTGATTATTTTATTTTATTTAGTCTAAAACCTATTTTTGGGAATTAATTAATAACTCCCAACTATTTTATTATATAAACACACCCAATCTCCCCGTGTATCATCTCTAAAAAATTGTGCTTCATGTCCTCGAACTACCATACCCTCTCATTATTTCAATAAATGCTTCCAATTCTATAATAAATATCCTACAATAATTTTTTCATCCCTCTCTCACAGTAATGGATCTCCCTCTCAACTATTTATTTAAGCACCTCTTTTATGTTCATCCTCTTAATTTAAATTTAATCATTTTGGGTAATTTTATTATACATCACTCTTTATATCCTTTTATTTTAATTTGACTATATACCTATTTCACTTTCACTAATCCATCCAATTTACCTTTATGTACACCAGTTATTCATTCAAAATTTTATGTGATTTTCAAATAAAAAGAATATGGACCCCACTCTCTTATTTTTTATTCAATAATCATCAATATATATATATATATCCTTTTTAATATAATTGGGATATTGTTTTCATGACCTTATTAATATCCCTCTACTATCTTGTATATTTCATTTCATAGATAGATTATTTATCCCAACTCATTCTTGAGTCTACCAAACAAATTCTAATGCTGAAATCCTC
Organism: Viscum album; assembly: GCA_963277665.1. Lineage (NCBI taxonomy): Eukaryota > Viridiplantae > Streptophyta > Magnoliopsida > Santalales > Viscaceae > Viscum > Viscum album. The sequence goes on along the minus strand of OY728143.1, from coordinate 851,502,400 downwards.
TTCATGTCCTATTAATTAATAAATCATAGTTAAACTTTTTTCTTTTGAAAACAATTTTTAATATTAGGTTATTATCATCTATATTCAACCTACAAAACTTATTTTCTATAAATGATTATCTACCACTTTATATCTCATTAATCCTTAAAATTATTGTTTATAGGCACCTACTATGGTGCATAAATTTCACTATGATTCTCTATGATGATTTTTTCTATACTGAATACATGTAACCATTTCATATCATGTGTGTTCGCATTTATTCACTTACACATCATTGACTTTGTACGAACATGTATTAATTCCACATTCCATGATCATGATTTTAAATAAGATGTAATATCATCTTATATTTAGTTATTTATGTAACACACTTATGCATGAGCATGATATGAAGTTAATGGGTTAGAAAATAATTATGTAGCACCCCAATGAACTGGGTAATGTTTTAGTCTCACAAGAAAACATTAAATGGATTAGGGAGTGAAACTAATCCATCATGGTACTTTTTCCACCATGTTATTTTCTCATGGAAGATATCCTTGATCTATTTTTCTATAGCATGTTTAATGTTGTATCCACATTCATAAGATTACTTTTTGTTTTCAAACTATATCATGCCTCTTTGTCGATGTTTATGATTGTCACACTTTTTATATCCCTTATAATAGAAAATTTAATAAAATTGTATATTAGCATCATTTTATTCTAATTTAATATTCCCTTGATGGGTAATATATCTCAACATTTTCTTATGTATGTCCCTAGGTTATACCATGTCATTTTATAAGACTGTTGAATTATAAGAGAATGTAATGGAAGTCTTCATTATTTCTTTAGTATCTCATGTTCACAATTAATATTATGTACTTACTTCCAAAATTCACATGGATTATCTATATAATAGTATGTTTTATGTTTAATATTATGTAAGAATTATAAAATAATTTATAATAAAAATACCAGTTTCCATAAGTCATATTAGAGAGAGGCATAGTTATTTCTAAAATTATGATAACCAAACTCGTGTGAGATACACCGGGATAAGAAAAAATATTAGAATAAATCCCAATTTTTTAATTTATGTAGTATTTTTTGTCCATTTAAATACATACCTTTATAGAAACTTCATGTTGAATTTCCTTTGGAACAGATTCTCCTAGGGGGAAAACATGAATACACTACATTGAGATATACTCAATTAGGGCCTATTGTAAAAGAACTAGCCTTGATGTACACCTATTTTAATACTCTCGAAGGATGTTCCATGGTATCTTCATAATCTCACTATGATCCATTATTAATGGAAAAATTCTAACATGTTTTAATGGTAGGATATTAATCATGGATAACATAGATTAATTCCTTGATATTTATTAGGTTATAAAATTCATTTCATTGTTGAGTTATATATTTTATGTAATCAGATTCCTAATTATTTGTTCAATAGATTAAAAAAACTCATTCAAAAATTTCCATTTATTTTATTCAATGTATAAAAATATTAATCACCATTTCAATATCAATTTTTTGTGAAATTTTATTACATGAGAAATAAGATTTAAGGCATAATGGGAGCTTTGGTAACACATATTTTGATTATGCAACACAATCTACCAAATATCACAATTATAATCTATAACATAACAAAATTTAAAAATATATCAAAGAATATAATGATTAAATTTCATGTTAAATTAGATGATATATTTGAAAAATGATTGAAAATTCATTTCCCTATGTGTCAAAACTATCAAAAGTGGCACAATTTCAAATTCCACAGTGGAACTCGTATTTGTTTTATGTTTTTAAATATAGTCCATAAAGGATATATATTCTATTAAACATTTTTCTGTATTATGGATGAAAAAATTAAATAATAAGAAAAAATTTGATATTAAATGTATTATGAATGGAAAATCTTTTAATTACACTAGTGAGTTGCCTAACAGAATAGTTAAGTTCTAGAATAAGGAAAGGCATATGGTACATAAATCATTGAATTATTGTGATTAAAGTGTATATGTAATTGTTTTTTGATAACTATGTTATAGAAGTAGTATATAATTGTAATTAACAATATAAGAATTATAAATCTTCGAATAATTATTCCATATAGTTTTCTTATTATGGTTTTGGAAAATAATATTGAACTATATCGATTCTTTTAAAAGTGATTTACTAAAAAGTATGTATTTTGGAAGAAAAATGACTGAGGTATAGATGAAACTTACACTGTTTTTTATGTTGCATTAAACCTAAAAGTATTGGATGATATGTATTAGTCTAAAATCATTTTTTAACTCATTGATACAAAAATTTTGATTTCTTTAATGCACTATTATCATGATTAATGTACATTTGGAAGCCATTACATGAGCTATTATTTTTTGGTATTGTGGTGACTAATTAAATATCTGATGATGTTTTATTTTTGTTGTGGTGTATATACACATTAATTTTAATATAAATTAATATTTTGGATAAATTAAATTATGACATTGGAGGTATAAGATGATTTATTTGAGACAAACATTGCAGTTAAAAAGATACCTAATGTTTATATCTTTGTTTTTTAGAATATAATGGAGTTTGTTTATGGAATGATATATGGTAAACCTTTTAATTTTTTTTTAAAAATTAGATAAGTTTAATTCATTTTAAATATTATATTAATTTCTTCTAACCATTTTTTATATTGTAAATGGTTGAAAAATATCTTGTTTTTACTTGTTGACTTATGTATTCTGTTAGATGTTTTTATATTACTTTGTAGTAATACCATTCTTATTGAGTACTCATTGTATGGAGAAAAAATGAGATTACATTATATATTTAGTAATCTATGAAATGACACAAATAAATAATGATTTTATACTTATATTATGACATTTTATAGTAATCGAGTTCTTAAAATCTAGGAAAGTAATCTCAAAACATAAATTTTTTCATATTATGATAATTGTCGCTGAATTGGTTGTATTTTTACCTATCACATATTTATTGTTGTCTATTCAATTGATTTTTCTTGACTATGTACACTATCATTCACTATTTTTTCATTTTTTCATTTTTCTCATCAATATTTATTTTTTATTTTCAATTAATGTCATCCAATTTAGTAAACTTGTTATATGATAACATTCATACATTCATTTTTATCAATTCAAGCTGAAATTTTATAAACCATTTATACAATTTTAGATTTCAATAATTATATTTGCAAGTGTCAAAACATTACACATAGATTTACCATTTTTATTTTTATGAATAAATTTATTAATTTTATAATAATTTAATTCCATGGGTTTTTAAATGAGAAAACTCTGTTCGATACCACTTGTGTTACACAAAAATGAACACAAACAATTAATGGTTATTTGAAAATGACTATTTTAAATATTTATTATAATTAAATATTTTATTATGATTACCTTAGTATTAGTATATATATATATATATATATATATATTTCATACTCAATCAAAATATATTGATAAATTATCTGTATGTAGTAAATTAATTTCATGTAATATCTTAAAAATAAATCATCTTTATTGCTTTTATATATTATTTTTGGAACATATTATAATAATTATCTTCCACAAATATTCATAAAAATTTGTTTGATTAAATGAAATTCAACATTTATATTATAATAATAAAATTAAAATAGGTATGAATTATTGGGATTTTTATGGAAATATTGATTTTTTAAGTAGATAATGAAAAATTCTAATTAATTTTGTAAGATATTCATTTATTGTGAAAAATTACCCAATTTAGAAATTCATTTTTTATTTAAATTTAAATTAAAAATATATATACTTTTTTTAAATTTATTAAAATTTATTTCATTTTAATAATCATTATTAAATATTTTATAACATGTTTATATTTCATCTTGAAACACATTTTTCAGAAATTTTATTCATCTATATTATTTTTATTAATCATAATATGATAATAATAAAATGAACACTAAAAGTTAGAATAATTATTTTTCAATTAAAATGAAATAATTATTAAATATATTTTTATTTTAAATTGATTAATTGATATGTAACAAGTTTGATAAAAAAATATTTTAATATAACGAAAATAATATTATATTTTTTCATGATATAAAATTTCAATTAATAAATTCATTTTTATGGATTCATGAATTGAAAAACAAATTATGTAAATAAATTAATAATATTAAATAATTTTTCAAAATCTAAATGATTAAATAATATTTTATATGGAAAATGTGATGTTTAGAAGCTTTTGTGTAGTGTTTCTGTCAAAAACCCCATTATTTCTCAATGATTGTTGATTGAGATTTAAAATTGCTAATTTAAATATTTAAAAAATTATTTTAGTATAATACATATTATTTTGTCCAATTATAACATCTTGATTACCTAACATAGAATTCTTCATAATTCTTGGAGAGAATAACATATTCAATTATAAATTAAATTTGCTATAAATATAAGTAGTATTATAATTACATAATGACCCAAAGTGGTTTTTTAATTTATATGAATATTATCAATGACAAAATAATTGTTTCCCCTTTAAAATCTGGTGATTTTATATTCAGTTGATTTATTTTATAAATCTATTATGAATCCTTAAAACATATATTATATTTTATGATTTTAATGTAATTTCATTATGAACATTACCGACTTTCACATCACCACGGGTAATTATTATTTAGATCTACCATTTTAATTATATAATAATGAAAAACTATACAATTTTATGGGATCATTTTTCAATCCAAGGGAATGTTTGTGGCTTTGTTATTTTTTTATAGAGTTGAAAACATATCTTATTGAAATAATGAAGAACAATCTTTTCTTTTCATATATTAACATGCCCAATAACCTCCTTCTATTCACTCAAAAAACTATGATAATGTGAATTATTTAACAAATAGTCCCCTGTGTCATTAAAAATGTTTCCTCAATATCTCGAGAAGCACCTCCCATGCTTTTGGAATATCCTTCTCAATGTAAGGGTTATTCCTCTATTTATTTTATTCGAGCACTAGTTTTATGTTACCCTTTTTAGTTTCCATTTTATCATGTATTGATGTGTTATTATATATAACTATTACAAACATATTGATTTTAAAATTATATGATTCACATTCTGGAAATATTTATCCCTCTCAAGAACTTTTTTGTACAATAGATATTCTGGACAAATTGACCGGTGATTTTCTGTATCGAATGTGAGATAGATCTCATAATTTATTTCAATTAATTCACATTTATTATATTTATCCGTTTAAATATAAATTGTTAATTATAAAATTATATTATAAATATATATATATATATTTTAAAATTTATTTCAATAAAATATGATCATTTATCTCTTCTTATTAATGTATTTAACTAAGGTGTAACTACGCAAAAATCCTCTCATTATCCACACTATTTAAGAAAATTCATTATTTTGTGCACTTTTTAACCAATTTCTAATAATAGGATATGATCTTTTATATCCCACTAATTTGAAATATGATGCTTACAAGATGACAGACCCCTTTAACTCTCATTAATCCCTCCCTTGATCATTTATGATCATGTATTATGCTTCTGATATTTCACCGTTATTTTTAAAGCCAAACTATTGAATAGTGAATACTTGTATTTACTTCCTATCAAGGTGGTTCAACTCCTTAAACATTTACATATTTTATTAGTGAAATACAGGTTTTTATTCTACCTTCCTTGATAATTTAATTAAATATGATTAAATATGATCCTATGTATAATGATATATGTCCCTACCCTGTGAATGTACATTATATGAATGTGGTAGATGAACCTAGAATTGTATAGCACTTTAATTCATTGGAAATATTTTTAATCACATGAGACAACATAAAAGGTATCTGGGAGTAACCGTAATCTACCACAAGACTCTATCCACCATGTTATTTTTTTCGTGGTGGATATCCTTGTCCTACGCTTATGACACCATGTTTAATAATGTTTCCATTTTCCTATGTTTCCATTATCTTATCATACAATATAATTACTATTTGTTCATGTTTAGGATTATCATACCATTTATTTTCCATTTAAATTCAGATTCTATATCTTTCTATATTATCTTTATTGTATGCTTCTTTTCTATTTCAATACATGGCTATATAGGTACCCCCATTCTTATTTACATCCTAAGGTTATCCCGTGCAGTTTTAGTGGTCTAATTATTTCTAAAATCATGTTATGGAAGTTTTCAATAATGTTATTGTATCAAATTTCATGAGGTTTGATATTGTACCAAATTCAAAATAAAATTATTATTATTATTTTTCAAGGTTTTATATTGTATAATATTTTTTATAAATAATGAATTAATTTGTAATATGATATGATTTCTATATTTAATATCAAATGTATGTTTAGTAATTGCTATGATTTTTAATATAGAACTCTATTGAAATCCTTTGGGATATGACTAAATAAAAGAATATATACAAAAATTATTTTACTATATCGAGTAAGTGGTTCAAATGAAAATAAAACATTAAATTGATACTACATGTTGATGTATCTATGTCATAGGTACAAATATGTGTAAAGGTGAAAACACCAAATTGAGCTATACTCAATTGGGTCCTAGTTCTCAAACAAGGGGATCGTTAGAAACCTATTTTTACTATCCCAATCATATTCTTTATTAAAATCTCATACTCATTACAAACATTTATTATGGTAAAAATTACAATACGTGTTTATTATAGGATATAAGTCATGGATAACATATATAAAATCCCTATAATATTAGGCTATGAAAAAAATTCATTTATATATTATCTATTTTATGTTATCTGATTACAAATTAGGTTTTCAATAGTTTACATGGAATCATCCATAATTTTACAATTATTCTAGTCAATAAATGGAAATAAGAATAACAAAGTCAATAACCACTGTGATGTAAAATTTGATGACCCGCCCAATTATATCCCTAACATAGAGGGAGGTTATGTAAGACATATTGGTATTATTAAATACCATTTATCAAAAATTCCAATTAGAAACTAGATGATAGATGAAAATAAAGAGATATCAAAAACAATTGGAAGATATCTCTTCTTATGTTCATCTATTAATGGTGGAAAAGATAGGATTATTCATTTTACAACATGTAAAAAATATAGAACGTGACCCCAAGGGATATGAAAATATAGAACTCAAATTTCTTTAAGTGTGAAAAAAGGTCATCAAGTAGCTAGATTTCCAAAAATAATAATTTTATAATGAAAATGAATACATTATATTCTACAGAACCATTTTGTTTTAAATGTATTGTTTTTGTGAAATATGGGAATTATCCGGGTCAATTCACTAACATTATCATTGAATAAGATACTAAGTAATGAACTATTATATAGATATCATTGATGTTTAAGGGTTTTAGTGTTTGTGTAATAGTATTTAGAGAACTATTTAGTATATGCACTACATATACGAATTTATAGAAATACGATTTATGAACCATATATTGATTATTCCAATATAGTATTTCATTGTAGACATTAATAAAATGATTAACGGTAAAGATCCCATATAATACTAATTTCTAGTAAGGTGGTATTTTGGAAGACACTAGATTTGAGGGGATGCTAACCCTTAATATGTGTATAATGTTGTTATAATTATAATGAGTCTTGGGATGATATTCCTTAGTCTAACCTTATATATATAAAATAATTTCTTCCAAATTCGGTGATTTAAGTAATGTATGATTGTCATGATTGAGAATATTTTTAGAAACCAATAATGGATCATTTTTAGGTGATTACTGTTATTAACAGAGATGTTTTATTTTGGTTGTGGTGTATATACCTATTATTTCTAATATAGATAATTATATTAGAATAATTGTTTTGGGTTTTTTGCGGGGTATAATTTCATATATGGGACATCCTTTGAGGATAAAACCTTCCTTGATGTTTATTTTAATGGTTTTATTTGGTGTATAAGGTCATTTACTTATGGAATGTCAAATGATTAACATTTTGGATTTTTTTTGGATTTTGTGAGATTAATTATTGTTTATTACTTTTTACTATTTTCTTAACATAGAAAAAAAAACATGTTTTAGTAAAGAAATTATAAATTTCATGTTATTCATTAGTATATTTTATGATCTATTATTAGGTTATTCTAGTGCTTCAGGTTGAAAACATCATATCAAGTACTCATCATCTATATAAAAAGATGATTTTTATTTGAAATTTAGTAATTGAATAATTTATAATAGTCAAGAATGTATATTTCCTATTTCTAGTAATATAGATATTAAATTAATTGCTATAATATTTTGGAAATAATCTTAAAACAAAATTATTATCTTATTATAGACATTGTTGATGAATTGATATCCATTTACCAATCTCATATTTGCAGTTCTCTGGTTATAAAAATTCTCATATCCATGAAAACAATCAAACTATATTAATTTTTGTTTATTTTATCTTAATTTATTACTCTTTCAAATACCATTAAATTTTCCCCACTTGGATAGTTATTTTTCATATGATCTATGCACGTCCCATTAATACTATCCATGTGGATGTTTTATTATCCCTTTTTCAATATGTGAGTTTTTAAAAATGTTATTTTCATGTGTCTAAACATTTTTTAGCAAGAACATATTAAAAATTCAGTGATGAAATTTAATAAATGGTTGAAAATTTTAACACCTTGATTTTTTTATGGTGAAAATTAATTTTAGTAGCTAATTTGATTCACACCACCAATCCTAAAAAATGTTTATTTAAATATGACAACGATAACTATTACCTTAAATATGAATATATTATCCAGACTAAATAAATTAAAATATATGTATATATATATATATTAGTCATCATTAATATATATATAAATTCATAGTAATAATCACTCGAATTTTGGTGTTGTCATCAATATACATATTTATTAGATATGCATATTTTTTTTATTTTGTGAAAAAAATTATAATTAATGAATATAAAATTTTGCAAATATATTTGATAAAATGAAGCAAATTTTATATACTATCATATCAATATTACCTTAGGTTGATATTTTTGGGATTCTTGGAAAATATTGTGTTTATTTGAATAATGAAATTTTCCCATTGTTTTTATAAAACTCCCATTTTTTACTACAAATTATATAATTAAAAATTTTACATTATAATATTAACTGAATTTAAATTTATTAAACATAATGATATATTATAAAAAATCCAATTAGTATAAAATAATTCATCATTACACTATATTTTATAATATGTATCTTTTTTGTATTGAAACACATTTTTCTTAATCCTATTTTTAAATTCATAATGTTTCTCAATTTTAATTAATTAAAAATTTACTACTTATAGGGAATTATATGAATTAAATTTATAAATAATATATTATATAATTATTAATTTATATTACTATAAAGGATATCATTACGTATATACTTAATGTAAAATCATCCTTTCTAAGAAAAATTTCATTTTTTTGAACATCGCATTTCATTATGCTTGTTGGTTTAATTTTAAATTTATTTATTCCATAATGTAAATTTAGTTTTAAGGATTATATAATTTAGACAAATAAATATCAAAATTAATAAATAATTTAAACATAGTTTTTAGATATTAAGAATAATAATTATAGTAATATTTAATTACTATAGTAAAATGAAAATCTGTTTATTATGAGTAAAAAAATAATAACATCCTAAAATATAATTAAATATAATAGTATAAAAAATGTTGTTTCTATTTCTGTCATATTGTTTTTGTATTTATTTTTATATTATTAAGTACTATGATTGATTCAATTTTAAGTTTCAGACGATAATACTAAATTTTTATTAATTTTTAATATGAAATTTTTTATAAGACATAACATTTTATGAATTCATGAATTGCATTAATAAATGATAATTTTAAAAAATAAAAATATAATTTTTTTTTATTAAAATTATATGATAATATATTATTAATGTAGTGAAATAAAAGTTTTATACGGGTTTAAAAAATATTATTATAGAAAAACATACTATTTATTTACCAATATAGAATCTATATTAAAAGTATATAATTAAATATTTTAAAAAAATCTAACAAAAAATATGAGTTTTTGAATAACAACGTTGAAATTAACAGATTTTATATTTTCCATATTTTTCTAATACAATTGAGTGTTCGACTAAAATGATAGTGAATTGTAAATATATATTTTGTATTATGAAATTATAATGACTCTAATGTCATTTCATATATTATAATATGGATATCAATAACCAAATGTATTTTTACCCTTTAAAATAATATTATTTTAGGTTTATTTGAATCTTTTAATGTATTTTTTATGAATCCTACAATACCAATATTATATTTTAATATTTAAGTCATTAAATTAAGAACATGACTCACTTTAACATCACCAAGTGTAATATATTAACATGTTCTTCCTTAGGACAAATCGAATATTAAATATCATCCCTGTTTGGTTAATCCATTGTAAATAACCATAAAATGATATGAATTTTTTATTATATAATTTTATATAGTGCAAAGCCTTTGTTTAAGAAATAATAATGGGTTATGCTCTCTTTACCAATATAACCCCACCCATGATCCCCATTATTTTCAATAATAATTCTGGTATCACATATTAAATCTTCTATATCATCACTATATTTCATATAAGGTTCATCATTCTCTCAATAATATTTTCCCATTCTGTTAAATCAATCTATCATGAAATTGGATCTCAATCTCTTCATTTTATGGAAATACATTTTTTATTTTATGCCTCTAAATTTAAATTTTAAATTTTTTGGATTTGTTATTATGAATCCCTATTGCTGCAATTTTTATATACATGTGATGATATAGCCCTTTCACGACCATTAATCATTCATATTAAAAATTATGTACACCAGTTATGCTGCTGAAACTGTTCTGTGATTTTATGAACCAATAAGTGGGACCTCTCACTATTCATTTAAAGTCATCGCAATACTTATAATTTCCCATTCAAATATTAATGGGTTATTTTTTCATGGATTTATAAATATCCCTCCACAATTATGTTTATCATATAAAAATGAGAGATCATATATAATCACCCCTTAATGCATTTACCAAAACTGTTACTATGATTAAATCCTTGCCATCTATTCTATATTCAGGAATATTAATTATATTACTCCCTCTATCACCTATTACAAATTTTGGTATACGTGATTCCATATATACCTTACTGCCCTAATTATGTCAAAATTATGATATACCCCTTTCGATCTCATTAATTCCACCTTGGTATATTTAAGTGTCCTAATTATGTTGTCGAAGTCTCAACATGATTTTACATGACAAAAATATGTATAGTGAATATTGATACCAATTTTCTATTAATAGTGTTTACCTAAATTCCATTATAATTTGTTCATTGGAGAAATAAATGCTTCTTTCAACATTCCATGATTCTGGAAATAAATATTATTAAATTGGAACCTATGTTTAATGATCTATGTGGAACATGTGTGCATGTACAAGATATGAAGGTGATAGGTGAACCCAAATTTATATAGTCGTCCATTACACTTGGAATTGTTTTATTTACATGATATTTCCTTCAATAAAATATGGAGGGAAACTAATCCATCCTTGGACATTTTACACCATGACCTGATGTCTTATAGGTTAGCCTTAACCAAGGTATATGATATCATGTTAATTGTTCCTTCAACTTTGTAATGTTTCCTTTATTTCATAACACTACTTCATTACAATTTTATTAATTTTTTATGATTCTCACATATTATATATACCTTTTAAATTCATATTTTATAAAATCTAATATTACATTCATGTAATTCCTCTTTTAAATTCTCTTAATGTGCTATATTTTCCACCCCTTTCTTATGGTCATCCGCACGATATTCAATACAATATTAGAGGACCGACAAGTTGAAAAATCATATAAATGAATTTTTTGATATTTTTTGAATCTCATTTTTCATGATGTTATTTTTTGTACCTAACTACTATATAGAGTATACATATCAATCTTCCATAATTATTTATGTGTATTTCTTTGTCATAAATCTGGAATTAATGTATAACAATTACATGGGATTTCATATAGAATGTTTCATTAATAAAATATCCTTTATTTGAAAATAAATTAACAAAAACAAACATTATATATATTTGAAAACATTTTAATTTATTATAATGTTGATATGATATAAATTAATCATTAAAATCATTTAAATTAGTTATTTAGAAAAATATACTATTATATTTGAAAGACTCTTTTTAATACATATAAAATTTTAATAATCAATTAATTTGAAAATAACCATTAAAAAAATTATATAATATTACATGAAAATAATGGTCATTGTATTATAAATTTAAATTCATCACATATTTGATAAACCAAATATTCTTTTCTAATGTCCTTTAAAAGATAAACATCTATATTTTTGGAAACAGAATAAATATTCCATTAGAATAAATAATACAATTGCATCATGGGAAAAATGTATTAAATATATCATTTTATACATGCAAAAAAAATTAAAAATATTTTTAAAAAACATTCTTTTTAAATAAAAAAATATTTAAAAAAATATTAGAAATAATGAGGTTTCTCCATAAAAAAAATATTTTTAAAAAATGGATAAAAATAGTGAATATGAATATAAAAAATAAATTCTAATTACATAAATATATTATCAAAATAATAATATCTTTGGTGAGAGATATATCATAATATTTATTCTTTGTAATAAAGATCATAAACAATCCCTACAAGTAATAATATTATTTCAAAAAGCCATTACCACTTTGGAATAATTGCATAATAATCCCCAAGAAATCATAATAATTTTGAAAAATATAACATCATGACTAAAAATAATTTAACAAAATTAAATTTCAATGGATATATATATACAAATCAAAAATAAATTCAAGTGAATAACAAATAAAAAATATCAACAAAGGAAAATTAATATGAAACTATCAAATCATTTTGGTAAGTTTATTACTTTCGACCTCATGAAGGAGAGATCTTTACATTGTAATGAATATCGATATTATTATATTTTGAATCGTCATAAAATAAAATCATGAGTAGTTTATAAATTACCATAAATAAATAGGTGGTAAATATTATATGTGTCGCATAGAAGTAAAAATTTAGACGAAATACCCTAAGTGGTTTAATTATAGTTTCTATCGTAAGCCATGATAATTAATAACAGAAAATTATATTTTAAAAATTATTAGAAGATTTATTTTCATGGCATGACATTCCAATGGTTGATTATATATTCTTAACATTATGAAATGATATGTGAATTTTAACATGTCTCTATGAAATAAAAATGAGACATGAAATTAATTACCTTAGGTCTCGATATCCTTTATAAAACATCAGATATACTATATAAAAAATTATATGATTATCATAATTCTTTAAAATATACATAATTTCTATATCATTCCAAATATTATTTACATATTTCCTTTTATTACCTATATAATAATAATTATTTTTAAAGTCATGTTTTGGGCATTAACATCTTTTTTCACATATAATTTTCCTTTTTTATTTTGGTAATCTTACATTAATCATGGATTTATAACCTAAAAATAATAATATGAAATAATTATATTATTTATATATAAATTATAATTTTAATTCTAATTAATAAATAAGGTATTATTTAATGGATTATATTTCGATTATGGAGGTTTTAGGACGTATGTACACATGGGTAATGACTGCATTTTTCAATGATTATTATAAATATTAAGTGTGTAATATATTTCTTTATAATAATAATAATAATTTCATATATAAATATAATTTTCATAAATATTCATATACATATCAATAATGGGAATTTATGATGAAAATATCGTTACATATCTTTTTGATGGAAAAAGTCTCAATATACGAGAATTACATTATAATCATTTAGTGAGTGAAAATGTAAGTCCTAAATTAGTATAACATATATTCATGATAATAAATATTTAATTAATATAAAAATAATTTTTATTTTATAATATATATTAATTAACAGTATCTTTTTTAAATTAAATTCAATGTGAAAGTTTAAAATGATTCACATCGCATTATATGGCGGTAGTCTTCTGTACACAAGAGCGACAATATCATACCACCTAACGAAATGATATTAATATTATATATATTTAATAATGATTGAAAATTTATAAAGAAGTTATTAATATCATTTATATACATGATATTCATAATTTTACCTAACAGTTAGAGGTGGAAATGGAAAAACAAATGACGTCAGTTCAGGAAGTGGTAGTCCACCATAGATAAAAATGGTTAATTTATAACCCATATTCAGGATTTTTAGATATTATTAAGTTAGTATATTGAAATAAAATCATATAGATATATTTAATATACTCATTTTATAATAAATTTAATTTTTAATAATAATTTATTTTTGTTCATAATGTAATAAAATGAAAACAAACGTTGAAGAACGTTAAATATACTCCGGGTGTCCTCATTTGGATTTAGCTAAAATACATATTAGGTTGAATTTATGACATAAATATGGTATATAAAAAGAGATAAGATAATATATTAATTTATATTTATAGGTAATCTAAAAAAATGGTTTGATGGTGTTAAATTATAGGAGAGGGGTGGCCTTTTCTATGTGATGTGAGTGTCACACTAGTAATTTTTTAAAAGAAACAGTTGTATGCAATTTTTTAAGGAAAAACATGTAAAAATGGAGTATTATTGATTATTAAACATTATAGGGTTGAAATACTTCTATAATATTGACTATAGAAACATCATATGTAAATTTATGCATTATCTTTTAAATTAACATTCGATAAATCCATTTTTATAATAATAGTGAAAAATAAATTTTAATGTTTTTACTATTAAATATGGTCAAAAATTTTGTTAATAATATTTTATAATTTATATTATCTTGATTAATAATATTTATTACATTTTTAAAATTTTAATTCAAAAATGTGAGGAGTTTTAATATAAAAAAACACTCACAAAACCAATGTAAAAGTACATTTTCAAAGAGAAAATGGTCAAATTATTAGATGGTTTTTATTTCAAAATTCATTATGAATATTATTCAACAAAATAAATACAATAAATAGTTTTATAATTTTAAAAATTTTAATTCGAAACCAATTTAGTATATTTCTAATCATTATAAATAATTTAATCAAAAATGTATTTTTCAATTCAATTTAACTATTTTTCCATATTGAAAAACAATTAATTGATTTATTAAATTCACAACTGTAATGTCATTAATTTTCCATGTAAAATTATTGAAAATTATATCATATTAATTTGAGAGTAGGATATGAGAAAACACATTATTCCATTACACAAGGATCTCAGAATAAACATTTGAACTATTTTATAGATTATTATAAAAATATCCCCCATTTTAATTTATATTAACAATAAAAATAGTGCTCATATTTCATTTCTAAGGGCACTATTGGGGTCCGAGAATATGATTTTTCTTATGCATGACCTAACATTGTACGGCTCATGTTGGGTGTAGAAATTATTTGAACTTTTTTTTTATGGAAAATTATAAAAACCTAAAAAAATTTATTCTAACATTTAATAGTGACGTAACAACACTATTATGCTATAATTAACTAGTTCTCACTTTTAATAAATTAAATAGAGTGAAAACACTGTAACTTAATGAAACCTCAACACTAAAATTAATTTCATAATTAAATTATTTTTTAGGGATACAAAATCAGATTCGAAATCCCTTGAGGTACTATAAAAAAATAAAAACGGGTTTCGAAATCCTCTCATCGATGAATGGTGAACAATGTTGGATCGAGGATCTGATTTTGAAAAGGAAACGATAGATTTATGAACAAAGAATGTAGAACTCACAATTACTCATTGATCAATCCAATCTTTGATGTAAGAGTTTTATATTACTTCATTTGTTCTTTCCAAGATATTATTTTCAATGAAGAACATAGACTAAACCACAAATAGATTTATTTTCATTTTGATTGTTTTTTCTATATGGATATAAATTTAGGATTAATGGGGATGAATTATTATATCTTCTTTTATTACTCATTCAATTTTTTACTAACATTAGTGGAACTAGGCAGTCAAAATCAAGGACATGGTCAGTTCTATGGGTATTCTTGTGATTTTTACTCTTCCTCGTTCTTGTTATATTCAACTGAAGACCCTCACAGGCCCAACATGTTTTTTGTGGTTCTGAACATGGTCAGACCCTAGATTTATTTTTAGAATAATTGGAAATATGGTGATGAAGAACAAGGGCTGAGGGTCATAGGAGTGATTTCATTTCTAAAAACGGAGTAGTGGAGTGTAATTGGTGACCCGCAGAAGGAGAGATGTCGATGGACGGATGACCACTCAGCAACAGATGGTCAGCAATAGGCGGTCTCGTGGATGTGCATCCACATGAGGAAACACTACAACAAGCTATATATAATAGAGGAGGTGGCTCCCTAATCCACATTAGACGGAGGTCCTATAGAAAAGTCATAGGTGGAGATGTTTACAGAGACCAGTATTGTTGACGAAAGGAGAGGTAGAAGGCGAGATTTGTGTAGATGATGAAGATGTGGTAGCTACAACGTCTGGTTGAAATAAACTGGATGACAACCAAAAGGGGAGGGTTAAAGTCGACAAGTCGTGTCAGTAGTGGACCAGATCCAGCCTGGGTGGGCTTGACCCAGCTAGTTTGATTGACCCAACAGGTCGGGTTGGACCTAGTGGGTAGGGTTGGACCCAGCGAGTCAGGTCGAACCGACCAGGTCAGAATGACCGCGGACCCAACCAAACCCTTGTACATAACTTAACATGGTTTATTTATTGTGTTGGTACACTATCAACGATTCAATTATTTGTACATTCTCTATATTAATTTCCATGGAAGTTGGTATATTTCCTATTAGATTGTGGATAAGGTTCTCCCTGAAAGAGTGTGCTAAGGAAAAAATCACGCGGCTGGCTACAACCAAGAATCTATGTGATTACTCAGAAAGAGTGTCTTACCGATACATTATGTTTAAAAATGACTGATTTGTTACTCATCTATCTCAATAGGGTGTGGTTCCTCTAGTCATTTATGACACCCAAAGGGCTACTAACACTTCGTGTCATTCCTACACTATGTGTGTTACCGACACTCTATATCTAACCATGACACTCTGTGTTACTAATGCTCCATGAGTTACTACCTGAGGGTACTATGGGCTCTTAGTAAAATAATTTTTACATAAACCTATACCTATACATATTGTGATATAAATCTAGTGTCTCTCTTGATTGTACCTTTTACAATATACACATTGTGTGCCTCTTTCGTAGTAAACATGTTATATTTCTTACCAATCATTATTTTGGTATACATTGTGTAATTCTTTTATGGTTTGGGGTCCCTATTGAGTACTTGTTTCTCACACCTACCTCATCTTCAACTGAACATGTCATTTCTTGTGAATATTATTATCATATTTGATGGAGACCATCGTGGGGCGAAGATAGATGTTCGTTATGGTCACTTGATGGTCATGGTTTGCTTCTGCAACATTCAGAAATATTATTTTATCTCCCCATCATGAAGGGATTTATTTAGATGAGATCAGGAGAATGTACATTTATAAATCACTTGGTCTTGTATTATAGGTTATTTACTTTTCAAATTTTAATGTTACTCTTAGTGGGTTTTCATAGTGGTTTTCATCCATGTTTTCTTATATTTTTCAGTATTAGCATTTTCTTGGAGATTGGTACATGAAAACAGGTACAAGGGATAATCCCACCTATTTTTGGAATATATCTACTCAGTTCTTCTCCATATCACCTAGACCAAGGGAGGCGAGCTTTGGGTAGTCACAAAATGGTTCCAGAGGGACAGGTCAAGACATTGAAAAATAACCCTGATATAATTATGAAATTATTATTTGAAAATTGAGAATTATTTTATAAAATATATATTTCATTATTTTTAAAATATTATAGTAATAATAAAAGAACAAAATGTTGGAATAACTCCTTTTAGAAAAATACAACATTAAGAATAAAATTGGATTTATTCTATTCTCTTTTAAAAAAAATTACATTTATTTAAAAGAGTTTAATGAATAAATTTTATATAATATTAATTAAAAGCATTCAACAAAAGTGATTTGTCTAATTTATTAAATGAAAACTTGTTTCTATTCCTAAAAATTGTTTTTTTTACAAAAAATTGATTACCTTCATTATCAAATGATTTTTATTTCTATTTTTTAAATAATTTTTCATGAAATAATTAATTATATAAACTTTTATTAAACATTGTATTTTCATAAATTAAATAATATTATTCATAAATGTGACTACCCTTCGTAGGAAAATTGGAATGGTATACACTACACAATGACATTGGTTTGGATAATCGCGGTGCACTTTCGGTGGTGAAACGATGTGACATTTGGATTCATAAAAATGGATTATGAGAGTGAAATGGTTGAATAATTATATGTACACGAAATGGAATGTAAGGGGGTTATATAGATACTTTTCCCAACATAATGAATGGAATTCATTTTCACAATACAAAACAATTGCTTTAATGTAAATGAGGGGAGAGAAATTCCTTAGGGAATTTCAGCATTGTAACAGCTGTACATGAGGGTAATTTAATAAGAGATAAAGGGGTCTAGAATTATTCAAAAATAGATAAGGAATTATGGGGAAGGTTTCAAATCCTACCACAACATTTATAATTGAAAACAAAAGTGCATAACAACATAATTAAATTAAGAAAAAAAACGAGAAAAGAGGTAATCCCTTACTTGGAAGTATGATCCCAAAGGCTTGAGAGAGGCATGAGAAATGATTCATGGGAGCATGGGGATATTTAACAGGATTCTAGAGAGGTGTGGTCAGGGGTTGGTCTATCTCCGAAGGCTTTGAGTGAAGAGGAAGAGGGAGTTTGGTAAGATTTATATTGGAAAGTAGATGGAAATATTTAATATTTAGGTTTGGGTAACCACACATTAAATTAATCAATACCAAAAACCATCCCATGGATTGTGCCCATGGGTTTTCGCCAAAGGAGAGTGTAAAATAGTATTTTATAAGGGAAATGGAAGAATATCTTAAAAAATTGATGTTTCTTATGTGGAGGTGAGTCAGACTCTCAATGAAACAAATTTAAAAACACAAAATGTATTATATGTTTTTGAGGGTCCACTAAAGCATTGTAAAGAAAATTAAACAAACCAAAAATCACATTATCTCAATGGTAAAACATATAAAGGCCGAAAAAATCATTTATAGTATATTATTACATCACTATTAAGTCATTATGATGTCATAAAATAGATTATATATTTAAATGATATTTAATTTTTTCCCAAAAAATCGACTGTCTTAGAAAATTATGTCAAATTCACCATTGGATACTTATTAAATATTGATTCCAAAAACAATAGTCAATTTTTTAAATAATTCTTTAAATATTTGAATTTCTAATTTTAAAATAAAAATCTACATTTATAGAAAATTCATGGTTATTGACAAAAATGGCATTCAAACCATAATAAAAATTACAATTGCATTCATAAAATTATATGATCATTTATATTAAATAAAAATTAATTTAATTATAATAATATTTTATTAAAATATTATTTAATTCAAAATTTCATTAATTCATAGATATATATTTCTCAGTTCAATTTTAATTAAAAATATTATTTGTGCTATAAAAACTTTTTACAATGTAACAATAAAAGAAGGAATAAACATTATATATACAAAAATAATATACATTGTCATAGTGTTAGGGTATTGTAACTTAACCCCTTATAACACCCGCATAAGACTAGATAGTAATGTGTGAGATGGTGACAGATTATTGGGGTGGCTCGGATAACATTGCTCGGGTGGTTATATCTATTAACTTCCATTTCACCCATAGTTGTTTCTACTAAATATTAATGTTTTGAAGCACAGGTTGGGCGTGGTAAAGAGAGAAGACCAATAAAGCCACGTCCTTTCTGAGATCAAAAAAGGTTCTTCATATAGGGATGCCTATTGGATGATACCATCGCTTCCTTTGTCTGAGTAAATCAGATTTTTTAAAGACCTATATTCATACTAATCATGTCATCACTATTCAATGGATATATTAGCAACGATCAAGTTTTGTAACGATGTCTTAAAAATACAAATCATAAAACAAAAGAAGTTTATAAATAATTTTACTTAATGAGACATTTAATTAGGTCAAGGGGGATATCCATTAATGAAATTTTGGGTCGTTACAATATTCCCCCCACAAGAAATTTTCCCCTTGAAATTTCATTTTCCCATACTAAAACAGATGTGGGTATCTATGCTTCATTACTTCCTCTGATTCCCACAACTCTTCTTCAAACATGTGGTTCCAACACAACCCCTTGATGAGGGGCATTGTCTTATTTTTTAGAAAGTTGTCTCTATGATCTAATATCTTTACTAGTTTCTAATCATAAGAATGATCATCCTCTAAATGTACCACCTCTGAAGAGAGTACATGTAAAGGGTCTGGTATATACTTACATAAGAGGGATACATGAAATACATCATGTTCTTTGTCCATGGTAGGTGTAAGAGCTATTTGATAGGTGACAAATCTAACACGATAATGAATATTTAAGGGTCCAATGTACATAAGACTTAACATCCCTTTATTTCCAAACCTCACTACCTCCTTCCATGGAGATAACCATAGAAATAATACATTTCTGACATTAAACTCATGGTCTCATCAGCAGTTATCTGCATATCTCTTCTTTAGACTCTCGAATTCCATGATATGTTTATGAATGGTTTTCACCATATCCACAATATCTTCAACCATTTCTAGTCGTACCAGCTTACGCTCGCCCACTTCATCCGAACACACTGGTGTTCACCTCCTTTTCCTATAAATGGCTTCATATGGTGCCATTTGGCTGCTCGAGTGGAATATGTTATTGTAAGAGAATTGAACAAGTGGATGATGTTAGTACCATACACTGTTGAAGTCCATTGAGAAAACTCATAACATGTCTTCATGTTTTTGGATAGTCTGCTCGGATTGGCTATCAGTTTGAGGATGGTAGGTTGTACTGATGTTTAGTTCAGTATCCAGAGTATGTTGGTGAAACATCCAACACATATAGGTGAATTGTGGATCATGATATGATATAATAGATAGTGTTACTCCATGAATCCTAACCACTTCCTTGATATATATCTGTATGAGTGGATCCAATGATAAATCCACCTGAATTTCAAAAATGTCTTCCAACTTGGTTAGACCATCCACAAGAACCCAGATTGAATTATTGATTTTGGATTTCTTCGAAAGTCCAGTGACAGATACCATAGTGATGTTCTCTCATTTCCATGTTGTAATTGGTAATGGTTACATCATCCCATTAGACTTCTGCCTCTCTTCCTTGACATGATGACATACTAGGCACTTTGATGTATAGTCCACAATCTCCATTTTTATATTGACCCACCAAATGTTTTCTCAGAGATAATGATACATCTTGGTGCTACCCAGGTGAATAGAGTCTGTTGAGATATTTGAGTCATCTAGATGCTATTTTTCATCTCTACATAAGATGGTACACATAATCATTACCCAAATCTCACAATTCCATCCTTGTCAACAAAAATTCTGAGTATTTACCATTTCTAATAGCTTCCCCCTTTTAATAATTTCCACATTCATTCTTTGATCATCCATTATTTTCTCCAAAAGATATGGTTGAATAATAATTTGTGAAAGGATTGATGGTGTACCCTTATTTATGATTCCCATGCCCATATTCATCAAATATTCATATATTGGATCTATATCAATTCTCCTCAGTGATTGAATTTTTGGGTCATTTCTACATAGATCATCCTCCACCTTGTTCAGTTTCCCAGTGTGGTAATGGGTTGAGAAAATCTTAGTATTTCATCAGATCAAACAATCTTCATTTGTGCATATTCAACTCTCTCTATGTGAATATATACCTGAGGTTTTTTGGTCCGTATATATTTCACACTTCTCTTGAAAGAGATAATGCCTCCAAATTTTTAACGAGATGATCAGCAAAGCCAACTCCAAATCATGATTTGATAAATCTGCTCATGAACTTTCAATTTCCTTATAGAATAGGCAATGACATTGTCATTTCGCATCAACACACATCCCATGCCCTTCATCGAAACATCACTAAATACCCCAAAAAGTTCTCCACTTGTGGGTAAAGTGAGCATGAGTGTAATGATAATCCTCTTTTTCAACTTCATCATGATTTTTTACATTATTCTCTCCATGAAACCTTTACTTCCTTTCAAATAATATTGGTAATAGGGTTCAACAATCATGATAAATTTCATTGAAATCGTCAATAATATCATGTTAATCCCAAATATATAGGGAATCTGTTACCGATGTTGGCCTTGGCCATCCCCCATGTGTAGCTATCATGGAGGGATCCACAGATATAACATTACATGTGATGATATGGCCTATGAATGTCACATACTTCAACAAGAACTCACACTTTTTGTAATTTTCCTTAACATTATCCTTTTACAAGTTCTCTATCACTATCTTTAGATACTCCTCACGATCCACCTTGGATTTAGAATATATTATAATATAATCTATAAATAATATAAAACATATTTCAATATAATATCTAAATACACTATTCATCATGTCCATGAAGATTTATAGAGAATTAATGAGTCCTAAAGGCATTACAATGAATTCATCATGCCAGTATCTTATAGGAAAAGAAGTCTTGGGGATATCTTTGTTCATCAACCATATATGATAATATCTAAACCGCAAATCCTTGATGGAGATGTATATTTCTCCAAACAGTTGATCGAACAAATCATCAATTCACGGGAGAGGATACTTGTTCATTATCATGATTTTTTAAGCTCACAATAATCAATGAAAACGCTCATTGATCCATCCTTATTCTTGATGAAGAGTACTGGTGCACCCCATGGTGATGCACTTGGGCATATAAACCCTTTATCTAGATTCACATTTTGTTTTTCCATTAGCTCCTCAATAATGATAATACTCATACTCTATGGAGTCTTGGATATTGTAAACTCCCTAGGTATAAGACATATAGAGAATTAAACATATCTTATTTGGGGAAGACTATGCAATTCCTCTGGAAACACTTCCGTGAATTCTCTTTCAATATGCCTATCATCAAGGATTGTTGATTCATTGGACTCAATAATCTGATATAGATATGCATTTTCATAGGGTAGTAATATCCTTTCTTGAGATGATGGATATAAAGAAGATTCATCATCTTCCTTCCAATTGTATAGAATCAGTGGTGGATTCTCTATACGAACAACAATTTCCCTGTCATGGAAATTAATGTTGGCTCTATATAAGAAAAGCCAATATATGCTGATAATTGCATCCAATTATACCATATGGAGCATGATGAGGTTACCTTGGAAGATAATTCCACAAATTCTGACAGGGGAGGATTTATATTCAGGGGATTCACAGATTTCCTCATTTCCAATACTCACTGACATCTTTTCTTCCATGATTTGTGGTGATGTTGGGATTTTACTAATAAAATTTCGCGATATAGAAGAATGTGTAGTACCAAAATCTAAAATTATTTTTGTTATTCTTGAATAAATAATCAGAGTACCTATCACAACATTGTTTCAAGGGTTCACTTGGGCGGTAGGGATGGAAAAATCTCACCATTGCTACCTTGGAGGTTGTGGGTTACCTCAAAAAACCATTTGCTTAGGGCACAGATTTGCAACGTTTCCTAGTTATTTCTAGTTGAAGCAATGTAAAAAGTGTTGAGGGTCGAGCGGGGATTTCCTATCCTTTATTTCATCCACATGTTTTCCTTGTCGACAGTTAACATCTAGGTGCACTTCTCTTCCACACCTAAAGAATTTATTCATCCCCATTAGGAAAATTCCAGGGTGATTCTTTTTGAAACCTTTGGAATGTGGGGTGATGGATCATTTTATCAATGTTGGATATATCCATCAGACATCCAAAAATTTTATTCCAACTTACTCTTCTTATCCCCATGATACCCCTAAGACTCTCCGATATCCATTTGGACCTTGAGGGTAAATCGTACAATTTCCTTATAGCTATCAATGTCATGGATCACTGATGCTTTTATTAGGCTATGTATCATCCCAACAAGGAAGTGGTCATCCTTGATTTAGGGGGTAGTGATAATGTTGGAGGTGTATCATGAAAACCTTGTGATGTTTGCCTCGTATGCTCTAACAGATTCATCAACAATTTCCTTGTGGGAAAGGAAGTCCCATTCCATCTTATGTCAGATGGTGTAGAGAAAATATTAATCGAAAAACATATTCCAGAAATCCTTTCATTCCATTGCCTCGATCTCCTCCTTATGCTTCATATTATTGATCTACTTCCATCATTGATTAGTTTCACCCTCGATACGATATGTTTTCATGGGAATTTTCTCTTTTTTAGAACATTGAACAATGACAAATATCTTTTCAATGGAGTTGAACAATTTTTCAGTGACTGAGGGATCAAATTATCAGTTAAAATTAGGGGAAATATTTCTCCTGATGCTCTCGATAACAACTTGTTCTTTCGTTGGGGGGTTGAACATTCCTCTTGAGCAATGTTTCTATTTAAAACATGAGTTAACTAATAGATAAGCATGACAAAGTTTGAGATTACTGCTCCCATTAGATTGGGCATCTCATTAGAACAATCATCGCATTCATCTTCACATTGTTTGTTAGCCCGATTCCTCCTATTACCATCCATAGGATGGAATAAATGGAAATTTAGTGGTAACACATAAAGGGTAATCTAAATACAAAATGGATGAAATATATATTAGTTTTATATCCTAAACATAGAAATATATTGTCTTCAATATATGTCATCATTGATCTACATTCCAACCTATATTATTAGGGGAATTTTCCCTTTATAATGGTTCATACTACACTGGTGAATTTAATAAATCATATACCCTGGGAGTGTCGTAACAAATAGTTCAACAAAGCCTATTGTCGGGCACCTGTTCCCATTCGAGTATATCTTAATGTGGTGTTTTCGAGTTTTACCCCTAGGATACATTTGTGCTAGATCAGCCTCTACCTTCTCGTATCTATACAGGGATGTATTTGATTGATAAAACACTTACACAAGACTCACCAAAACTTAGATATGTTTTATTATACTTTTTGTATTATATAAGTCATTACTATTGTTTTTTAATCCTGGTTCCAAAAATAACTAAACTTATCCTCTAATACCAACTATGAAAACCATGGATCTTATTACATACATAAACATGATTTATTATATAAACTTCATTTGATAAAACATATAAGATCAAGAGGTCTACAATACTTGGTGATTAGGATCTTTAAATAACAACCTAGAACATGAAATACATCATTATTATATAAAACAAACTTATATGACCACTATATTCTCTCATACATTGAATTGAATAGGATAACATGAGGATATGATATAAAAAAGAGTGTGATATTAATCCCGGAAAGAGGACAAACTTGGAATATCATAAGGAATATTGTACATGTTAGACAATAGGCATATCAATGTGGAACAATAGAAACATTAACATAAAGGCATGATAAATCAAGAAAATAATAATATGGAAATGTGGAAACAACATTGATATGATTTTAGCATGAGCCAAGGCTCATTGCACATGGAGAATGAGTAAACCCTCATTGCATTTGACGTATAATTATACTAATCATTACCCAATGCATTGGAGTGATATATGGGCACACCCTACTTAAACAATTCATTTTATGCATAAATTTTCCACACGGATCATATAACATGGATTCATTACACATCATAATTTATTCCATTGTAATGGAAATATGGAAATTATACATGAAACACTATAATAAATATGTAAATGTGCATAACGATGAATACCCATGATAAGGAAATGGGAATGGTATTCACTACACAATGACATTGTCTTGGAAAATCGCAATGTCATTTTGGCAGCGTAATGACATGACATAAGAAGTCATAAAAATGGTTGATGAGAATGAAATGGGTGTCTCAACATATGTACATGAAATTTAAAGTAAGGAGGAAATATAGGTACATTTCCCAACAAAATTAATGGAATTTATATTCACAATACAAAATAATTGCATGAATGAAAATGAGGATAGAGAGAGATTCCTTACGGAATTTTGGCATGGTAACAAGTGTACATGAGGGGTAATTAATGAGAGGGAAAGGGGTCTCTAATCATTAAAACAATGATAGGGCAGTATGGGGGAGGTGACAAATCATACCCCGACATTTATAATTCAAAACAATATGGCATAACAACATAATAAAATTGAGATAAAAATGAGAAAAGAGGAAATCCTTTACTTTGTAATGTGATCCCAAAGTCTTGGGAGAGGCTTGAGAGATGCTTTGTGGGAGATTGGGGCACCTTGGGAGGCCTCTAGAGAGAGGAGGTCAGTGGTTGTTTGAACTCTGAAGGCTTTGAGTGAAGAGGAAGTGGGAGCATGGGTGGTTTTATATAGGAAAGAAAAGAGAATGTTTTAATATTTAGGTTTCTCTCACCACACATTAAACTAATCAATACCACAAACCTGCCCATGGTTTTTGCACAGGGTTTTTTCCATAGTGTAGTGGAAAATAGTATTTTATAAGGGAAATTTCAGAACATATTAAAAACTATTTACAATTTAAAAATTATAAAAATAATGAACATTCATTATAAAAAAATAATTTACATATTAATAGTTCTAGGGTATCGTTCTGCATATGACTGATGGATAATGTGTGTGATGGTGGTAGACTATTGAGGTGGCACCGATAACATCACTCTAGTGGTAATATCTATTAACATCCATTTCTCCCGTTGTTGGTTCCCCTCATGCTTATTGTGTTCAGGCTCGCCTTGGGATTGGTCCAGAGCGAAGCCCAATGGAGCCACCTCCTTTCCGAGCTCTGACAAATGGGATTCTTATGGGGCTAGTCTACTGGGTGAGTCCATCACTTCCTTTATTTGAGAAAATTGGATTTGTTAAAGCCCAATATTTATACTAATCATGTGATCACTATTCAATGACTATATTAGAAATGGTCACATTTCATAATGGTATCTTAAAATTCCCAATACTAAAACCAAATAAGATCACAAAACATTTTAAAAAATGAGACATTTAATTAGATCAATAGGGATTTCCATTAATTAATGTTAGGGTCATTTAATATCCTGTGAAAGAAAATCAGTTTTCATAAATTTCTAATCATTGTAAATAAAAATTATTTATGTAAAGAATTATAATGGTATCTTTGGATCATATATCCTATAAGGCCTAAGTAATGTCAAATTATATCATCTTATATGTAAATTGATTTTGAATGAAAAAATATTTTGAAATTATATTGATGGAAACCCCAATTTTTTTATCACTCACTTTTTTAATCTATTCTTTAAAAATATTATGGATATATTTTTCTTTCAAAACATTCATTAAAAAATTTAATGATTCATTAAAAATATTTTAAATTTTTAATTAATGAAAAAAAACATTCTAAATTGAAAAAAAATTAAAATCTAAAACATTTTGAAAATAATGTGGTTTAAATATAAAATTGAAAAATACAAACGAAATAATTGAATAAAATAGTCTCCATATTGGAAGAAAATATCATTCATGTACAACATGCTTAATTAATGATTCCATTAAATTTTTTGATTAAATAAAAATGTGTATTTTTTAGAAAAGAGATTGATGATTCCATTCAAAATAATGTATAAAATTAAATAATTGGTAACAATTTCATTAATAAACCTTTTATAGAATGTGAAAATAATTTTTTACAACATTTATAAAAAATATAGGATTTGAATAAAAATATTTTTCATCCAAATATAGAAATAATGTGTAATGTCTCATGTTTCTCTGTATTTTATTTTATTTTTATATGGGAATTCTTTCGAGACTAGTCTCTAATACAATGTACAGATACAAGGCCTCGTGATCCCAGAACAAATATTTGAATTTAATTAAATAATTAAATAATGCACGTGTGTGGTTTTCCTAAAAAAGTGGGACAACTCTTGAACGGGTGCTCAGATCGGAAATCCATGGTAAACACTGCGTTCAGAGTTTCTAGTTTACCATAGGCGAGGACTAACATCAACTATCATAGGTTAGTAGTAAAATCCAGTTTTTGGAGGTAACCTTAATAAAATATTTTATTACAATATTTTATTAAATCTTTTGGCTGCAAAAATCTTTTTATCCTTTTTAAATAAAGGCTTGCGCAGGTTTCCAGGGTTACATACCTCATAACCATGAAACCCCTAAAAGGCTCTAGGAAATCTCTGGAGGAAACCCCCAACGCAGTGATGAGGTTCTTGATGAATTTCGTAGGCGACAACGACGCGACCACCATAACTTTGCCAACGAATGTCACAAATCCTTGTTGGACGATTGATTTTGGTTTCCTTTCCCCGTTCTTGATTCCAACAATGAACACGGACTATTCCACGAACTTACTATCCCATAGATCAATCATATTTGCATGACAGGCTTTTTTCGGTGATTTTGGGGATTTGATTCCTGAAGATAATTTGATTTCGTTCAACCTTCTAATGGTGATGAATCAAGATCGACACGAACATCGATTAAGGTTAGTCCCTCTCGATTTATAGTTCCTTTATTCACCGATTAATCCCGTACTTCATGAGTGTTCTATGCACTCTTCATAGAAATATGAATGACGGATTTTTGCGCATCCGATGTGCGACAAAACGATCCAAAATTGAAGATATGTCATTGGTACAACCCCATGGCGGTGCGGCTGTGGTGGCGACGAACGGATCGAAGCAGATCTGGAGGTATCCTTCTTTGAACGATTTTTGCATGGATGACCCGAATAGAGACAACCATCAGTTGTCAGTAGTGAGCGAGCTGGTGCAGATACCTCGGTATTAGGGAGCCGACCTCAGGGAGCCAGGCATGGGAGACATTTTCAGAGGATATCCCAGGACAGGGGATCTGCCATACAGGGTTCGTAGGGCGCATCCAGCCAGCCTCGAGAGAGGTGATGCTACTCTTGTGATGGTAGGGGATATCTCACTCGAGATTGTTCGACCTGTCGTACTACTCACATCGGAGCAGTGGATGGACCACCAAGGTAGAGGCAACATGTGGAGCAGACAGATCCGCGTGGCGGCATACGTGGTAAAGGAGCTGGGAGAGCGGCTGGAGGTGGTCATCGTTTTGACCTTTTTCCACCACCACCCCAAAAAGGTCCACCCCAGGCTCAGGGGGTTTGTGGACAGGGGTAGGGACATCTGCAAGTATCAAAGGTTTATAACCCTGGTACTCCTAGAATGATTAGAGGTACAATCTGTGTCTTTTCTACTTTTTCTGTTGTACTGATAGACACTGGTGCTAATCATTCTTTTCTGGATGCATATATTGTTCGAGACCTTGAGATTCCAGTTCAACAGTTGAGTCGACCATCATGTTTAGAAACACTAACTGGAGAAGATTCATAGATCACACACATTTACAGCCAGTGAGACATGACCCATGGAGGCTAGAGTTTTGGTTGGAACCTCTTGGTGGTAGCGTGGAGGCCTTACGATGTCATTCTTGGTATGGATTGGCTATCCACAATTCATGCCCGGATGAACTATTTTAGGTGAAGGGAGCGGTGTGTCCGCAGTGAGGGAATGAGGTTCGCCTTTATCGATGAATAGGAGACCTAGGAATCACATGATAGACTCTTGCGTAGGAAGGCACAACCGATTTCACATATGATGGCTAGCCTTTCCCTTGGTGCAGCAGATGTTGCGAGTTTCTATTTTCCAATAGTAGTGAATTAGTACTAGGATTCCTTTCTGAAGGATGTCCCCAGACTACCTCCCTGTCCGGAGATAGATTTAGGCGTTGAGTTGGAACTCGGGATGACACCAATGTCAGCATCAGCATATCAGATGTCTCCTACAAAGCTTCATGAGCTAAGAGTGAAGCTAGAATACTTGTAATGGAAGGGATTCGTGGGACCCAGTGTTTTACCCTGGGCGGCCCCAGTGTTGTTCTCCATGAAGGCATACAAAATATTGAGGCTGTGTGTGGATTACCGGGGCTTGAATGAGGTGACCATGAAAAACCGGTATCCACTACCGATGATCGATGACATCTTTGACCATTTAAGAGGGGCATGATGGTTCTCGAAGTTTGATCTACTATCAGGCTATCACCATTTGTGAGTATGGGATGAGTATATACTAAAGATGGCTTTCAGATGTCACTATAGTCACTATGAGTAAATGGTGATGCCCTTTGGTGTGAAGAATGCCCCGAATGTGATTATGGGACTAATGAACCGGAACATCCAGCCCAATCTAGATCGGTTCATAGTGGTCTTCTTCAATGATATCGTTGTGTAATCTACGTCCGAGGAAGAGAACGCGAGGCACCTAAGGACAGTTTTGGACACACACCGAGAGCACCAGTTGTATGGAAAACTCTTGAAGAGTCAATTCTGGATACAGGAGTTCTACTTTCTAGGACACGTTATATCGGAAGATGGTGTAGCAGTGGACCCAGCCAAGGTAGAGGCAGTGTTAGCATGGGAGCCACCCCAGAAAGTAATGGAGGTAAGGAGTTTCCTTGGGTTGGAAATCTACTATCAGAGATTAATTCACGATTTTCATCACCCATGACATCATTGTCTTGAAATGGGAAGCCTTTTATGTGGACCGAGAGATGCCAGCAGGCTTTTCCGCAGTCGAGACAGAGTCTGACGAGTTCCCCGATCTTGAGACATCCAGAAGATGGTGTCGAGTACATGATGTTATGTGATACATCAGGATCCAGGCATGGTTGTGTCCTGATGCAGAGGCAAGCAGTGATTTCCAATGGCTCATGTTATTTGAGGCCACATGAGTAGAACTACATGACCCCTGATCTTGAGTTTAGAGCGGTAGTCTTCGCGTTGAAGATGTAGAGTAACTACCTGATGGACAAGTAGTTTACCATCTACTATATCAAAAGAGTCTCAAATATATCTTTTCTTAGAATGATCTGAATTTCAGACAGAGGCAGCGGTATGAGTTCTTCCAGGATTATGACTTTGAAATCGTTTATACTCCTGAGAAGGGGAACGTTGTGGCAGGTGCTCTCAGTAGGAAATCAGTTCGCAGTTGCTAGATGAGGGGACAGGGAATTTGGATCTTTATAGTTATCCTTTGTGGATAGAGATGAGGTAGATTCCCTTCAGTCGATGGTTGTTAACCCTCTACTCTTACAGTAAGTCAGGGAAGCACAGCTCGAGGATGATAGCTGTGAGACTCTACGTGCTCAGATATCCTTAGGTGATTCTACTTATGGATATTCAAAAGGTTGGGGAGAACATTGTTTATTTCAGAGGGCGAACAGTAGTACCACTGACGTTGTAGGAGGAGGTTCGGAGGTAGTTCCATACATCTCCTTTGGTGGTGCATCCAGGTGTGGAAAAGATGTACCCGTACCTCCTATGTTAGTTCTGGTGGTCGGGAATTAAGAAGAGTATGACAGAGTTTGTTTCTTGATGCCTTACTTGTATGCAAGTAAAGGTTGAGAAACAACTGTTAGCAAGATTGACTCATCCCCTTGAAGTTCCAGAGTAGAAGTGGGATGGGATATCAGTGGACTTCGTGATGGTTTTACCACGTACGTCCAGGGGAAACGATGCCATTTGGGTGATCATTGACCTTCTCACCAAGTCGGCCCACTTACTAGCCATATGAGAGCATATTTCATTAGAGAGCTTGGGAAACCTCTATGTGCATGAGATAGTTCGGATTCATAGAGTTCCAACCAAGATTTTCTCAGATCATGATGCTCATTTCACATCCTGTTTGTGGAAGGGACTGTAGGAAGCTTTTGGGACTCAGTTACACATGAGCATAGCATTTCATCCTCAGACTGATTGTCAGAAAGAGTGGACCATCCAGGATCTGGAGGATATGATACAAGCTTGCATACTTGACATCAGAAATAGCTGGGAGGATCAACTACCACTAGTGGAATTTTCTTATAACAACAGTTATCATTCCACTATTGGTATGGCACCATTAGAGGCTTTATACGGGCGACCTTGCTGGTCACCACTTTGCTGGAATGACCCATGAGAGTCACCAATCATGGGCCCAGAGATGGTGCGAGGTAACACAGAGAAGGTACAGGTCATCCTAGAGCAGATGAAGACTACAACGATTCGACATAAGTCTTATGCCGACAGAGGATGGAGGCCCTTAGAGTTCGATGATGGAGGCCATGTGTTCCTTCGGGTCTCACCTCGATAGGGATTGCAGAGATTTGGCTGAGGATGAAAACTATCTCCATGGATCCTCAGCCCTTTTCAGATTCTGAGTAGAGTTGGCGAGGTGGCATACCTAATGGATCTCCCTACTTAGATGGACTGGGTACACAACTTATTCCATGTGTCGAAGATGCAGAGGTGCGTGCATGATCCATCGCAAGTTATTGATTGGGGAAAGCTGGACGTCGATGATAGAGCGACCATTCAAGAGTACCCAGTGGAGATCAGTGATCGGTAGGAGAATATCCTTCGTGGGTGAGTTATTCCCTTGGTGCTTGTTCGTTTGTAGCTTGGGAATATCGAAGAGAGCACATGGGAGCAGGAGGCTCAGATTTGTCTGCAGTACCCACATCTTTTTTAGTAGCCTTTTTTTTCATTTCAGGGACATAAATCCCTAAGGTGGGTGTGATATAATGTCTTTGATTTTGCCGTATTTTTTTTATTATATGGTAATTCTTTTGAGGCCAGGCTCTGAGATGATGTGTAGTTCCGAGGCCCAGTGATCCCATAACAAATGATTGAATTTAAGTAAATAATAAAATAATGTGGGCATGTGGTTTTCCTTAAAATGTGGGATAACTCTTGAACGGGTGCTCAGATTGTAAATACGAGGGAACCATTGGGTTCAGATCAGCTATTATACATTAGGTGAGGCCTAACATTGGTTGGAACAAGTCAGTGGTGAAATACAATTTTTGGACGTAACCGTAATAAAATATTTAATTAATTTTTTTTTAAATATTGTCGCAGCGAATATCTTTTTATCATTTTTAAATAAATGCTTGCGCAGGTGTCTAGGGATACAGAACTCATAACACTAAAACTCCTGGAGGCTCTGTGAAATCTATGGGGGAAACCCCCAATGTGGTGATGACATTCTTGATGAATTTCATTGGTGATGATGACGCGATGACTGGATCTTTGCCAACAAATATCACGAATCCAAGTAGGATGTTTTATTTTTGTTTCCATTCTATGTTCATAATTCCTATGATGAACACGGAGTAATCCACAAATAGATTAGCCCATGGGTCGATTGTATTTGCGAGATACAATATTTTCGGGGATTTTGTGGATTTGATTATTCAAGTTAATTTGGTTTCTTTAAACCGTGTAATGCTGACGAACCAAGATCAACACGAAAATTGATCTATGTTCATCCCTCTCGATTTGTGGTGCATTTCTTCCCCGATTTCACGTGTTATTCGTGTGCGTTCTATGCATTCTTCATGGAAATATGAATTATGGATCGTTGCACATCTCATGTACAACACAAAAATCCCAAATTGATGATCTGGGGTTAGTACAACCCCATAGAGATGAGGTCGTTGTGGCGACGGACGGATCAAAGCAGATTGAAATATATCGTTCTTCGAACAATTTCAGTATGAAAGTCCAAAATCAGATTTTAGAGCCGATTGAAGGACCAAAACCCACCGATTCAGCATCACAACGATGAGGCGACACCTGAGCTTGAGTTTTGTGGCAAACAGATAGTAAAATCGACATCGAGAAGATCGGCCGAGGCGCGAAGAGGTAGACGGTGGTTCTGGAAATTTCCCGACTACACGGCGCGTAGATTGGGCTACCTGACTTGTGTTTCTCGGCAGACCACCTGGCGTGTACTCTAGGAGTACACAGATGCAGGTTGGGTACATGGCCAAGGTCACAGTGTGTATACCCTTCCCTGGCCAGACTGGGCCAGATACACGGGATACCCTGTGTATTGGTACATAGGAAAGAGACATCGAAAAAGACTGTGTATGGGCACATGGCCAGTGTACATGGAGCGAAACCTAGGTGCTCGTACATGGCATGTAATTATACTACACACCGTGTAGTTACTTTTTATACAACCATCCTAATGACAGAGGCCTTTTACAATGGCAGTACCCGGAGTCAAGGAACACGACGTGTGATCCTTCTACACACCGTGTTGTTGAGTTTTACACAGCTTGGACAGATGACACATGCCATTTACACTAGTAGTACCTGGTGTCAAGGAAGATGACGTGTAACTATAGAACATTCCATGAAACTTATTTCACTTGGATTGATCCATTTTTCTATTGTGACTTGGACAAGTTTTCTTAGGGTTCGTCCCCTTGGCCTTTCCCCTAAAGGTTTCTTGGTATAATTTCCTATGTACATGAGTATGATCCCTTCAGTAGGACTTCCTGAATAGAGTTGATGGAATCCCGTCTGTGAGACTTAGAGATGGATCCTCTATTCAATCCTTGAACCTTAAGTAGTGTTCTTGGTATCGACATGACCTACTTTATTTCAGTGTATGCATGCATTTCAATTTTCATTAGTTATTACATTTCTGCTTTGTGGGCATTGAGATGTGTGTGTGTGTGTGTGTGTCTAGGTTTATAGTCAATTCGTCCAATGTTAGTGACATGCCTACTTGGTTTTAGTCACCAACCCCAGGCCTATTGGAGGTGGTCTTGGGGAGTTGCGGCATGGGCCCCACTGGGATGGGTCGTGACATAAAGATGATTTTTATTTAAAACCGGTATTCTGAACTCTAGAGTATATAAATATTTGAAAAATAAGTGAAAAATGAAATTTCGGGAAATAAATTGATGATATTAAACTCATATGTTTAATGAGATATATATTATAATATTTCGACATTGGATTCTTAAGAATAAAAAATCATGATAAAAAATGAAATTATATTGTAAAACCCTTGCCACTTTGGTAACATTGAATCATAAGATCAATGAAGGAAAAACAATTAATGAATCATAAAATATCATGAGAATTAATGAATTAATTATATTACATGTAAATGGATTTGTATAAAAAACTCATGAAAATAATGGTTAATAACATAACATATGCCTCAAATAAGGAAAATTGAGAAAACAAATCCATTGCTATTTTAAATACATTTTAATCTGAAAATCCATGAAAGTGAGACCCTAAAATGGATATGAAAATAAATTTTTTTTGTTAAGACATATTAAAATAAATTCATGGGTAGTTTATAAATCACATAAAATACATATATGGTGAATATTAACTATATCACACGAAAGAGAAAAGTGAGACAGAAATTCCTTACAACTTTAGTATTATTTTGAATCATAAACCCCAATAAATTTTAACAACAAATGAAAAACTAAAAAACTAATTATTTTATATTAATTGAAATGAAATTAAAAATGTCAATATATAAACCATAAAAAAATTAATGATTGTTGAATTTTCATGTCTCTGTGATATAAAAGTGGGATTATTAATGACTTACCTTACACATCAAATTTAATTATACAAGTTTGAATCTCCTATATTATGATTATATATTTATTTTAAATATATTACATAACCACGCTTATTTATATCATACCATATATGATTTACCTATTACCTTTCATTATATATTTATTAAAAATCCAATGTTTAGGTCATATATCATCTAATAATTACATTGATTTACTTATATATTGATTAGCTATGTCCAGTCTTCATAAATCGATCACGATTCCATAATATACATAATAATTATAATAATTACATAGTTATTATATTAATACCTAATTAATAATTTTAATAGAAATAATGAATAAGGGGTTTGATAAATGAATTATGTCATGGTCATGTAGATGGAAGGTAGTATGTAAGAATGAATAATGTTTCTATTCTTCAATAATCATTATACAATGGTTGTAAGTGATATAATTTCATTAAATAATGATAATAAAACCATAAAATTTATTTTATTTAGTTAAATATTCAAATACATATTGACCATTTGATGTGGTGATGAAATGACAGTCACATCTCTTCATGAATGTTGTAGTTCACACTTAAATGATTGACATAATCATCATTTAATAACTAAATAGTAAAAATTAAAATGATATATTGTATTTTAAAATGAAAAATATGTTATTAATATAAAAATTATTCCCTAATAATACTTATATTTACAAAAAATTATTCTCCTTACCATCCATTTTATGCATTACTACTAAATGAATCTCATCACCTCATGAGGTTCTTGTCCTCCATACAAATTAGTGGCATTGTCATATCCCCTATAGAAATGAAATTTAGATTGATATATATGATATTATTACTTAATATTTATATTTAGTTTAAAAACATAATATATATATTATTTATATCCATCATCATAACCAACTATGTGAGGTTGTAATGGAAAATAGAATAACAACGGGTCACAAGGCCTTAATTTTCTATAAACACACATGATTATACTGTAAGATATTTTATTTATATAAACATCATTATAGGTCATGAAAATAACAAAAAAACATCCCAATATATTTAAGATATTTATTTTTTAAAATATTCATGAATAAATAATAATTTTAATAATGTGGAGGAAGAAATAAAATATAATCTCTAGATGAATATTGATACCTCTTCTTCTGGTATACTAATTATGTTTGCCTTAAAATACATCCTATATAAAATTCATAATAAAAATATGTATTTTAGGATGATAGGATAGACTTTTGGAAGGTATTTGGGTTGGTAATTTATGAACCGAATGTTTTTCAATTTTTTTAGATGAGAGGATAACGTGTGGCATTTTATAAGTATGGTGAATGGCACCCTTGTAATTTTTGAAAACCAAAAATCGATAACCAAATTTTTCAAATGAGAAAATGTTTACTTTTTTTTATTATTTATATATATTAATTTTTGGGTCAAAATTATTTCATACAATATAATTTACAAAAAATATATTATTCATAAAAACCATTATATATTTATTTTGACCCATAGAAAATTTTTTATATTAACTGTGGTAAACTGGTTTTTTTAGTAATTATTTTTGAAAACATTTAGTTGAAATTATTATTTAATAATATATATGATGATTATATTTACTGAATACATTTGTGAAAATAAATATATAGATATTCCAAAATTTAAATCAAAATTAATCCCTCTGATATGATGAGAATGTATGTTTTCTAAGATAAAATGTTCAAATGTTTATAATGATTTTATATCCAAATTCAACATAAAAATAATTTATATGACATATATGGGAATAATAAAAATATAATTGATCTAATTTATATTTAAAATAAATTTAATTTCATATTTATAATATTGAATAATTTATTAAAAAATCATCTTAAAATTTAAATTCTGTTTTTCCACTATTCATCAATAAATTAATCAGTTCAAAAAAACGTTAAAAATTTCACCATAATATTGTTTTAATATTATGTGTTAATAAATAAATATTATATTATATATTAATGTATTAATCATTTAAAAAATTATTTGTAAAATTATTGCTTAAAGGGGTGATATTAAAAAAATTTAGAAATAATATATTTTTTTTAGGAAAATAGGATTTATTCATATATATTTTGTATAAATAACATACGATCATTTTTAAATAATTTATTTAATATATATTATATAATTTTCATTAAAATAAATTACCAATATTTATTTATTTAATTTAATGAGGTAAGACATGTTTTGGAACATAAAAATAAAATGTTTTTTTGAAATTTATTGCCATTATTTTCAAATAGATTTTATTTTAAATTCTAATTAATTGTAAATAAGGAATTAATTAAATAAAATTGTGTAAATAATACATTTTAAAATTTTAGTTAATATTATTCATACACTCTGTTCAGATGTCTTGGTGATAGCTATCATATTAAATAAATATTTCATCACAATAATTCACAATTTGTTCAGAGATGGATTTTCATGTAATGCATTCTAAAATCCATAATTTTTTTAACATAAGATAATATTAGTGTTGTGTGATAAAACTATATGGAAAATAATTTATTAAATTGAAAATCAATCATGAAAAAATAAGGGTTTTATAATTAATATACTGATAATTGTACATTTTTTAAATAATAAAGATAATATAACATTATTTATGTCGATGGTTGAAAGGTCTAAAAATACTATTTATAAAAGTGTCTATTAGATTTTATGTGAAAAATATGGTGGAGAACATGATACATTATAGAATTCACACATTCTAAAAATGGTTCCCATTGTTTGAAAGGATTTAACCCTTCATTTAGGGGTTAAAGACTTCCAAATGTGAAATAATTATTTTTCAGGGATAATATTTCCACATATAAATGATTAAAAATATGGAAAAGTTTTGTTTTATGTGGGTTAAAGGGGGTTTATTTTATATATGTGTTTTCAGTGAAAAAATATCGTTCAATAATGTCTACGTTTTGTATTTATATATTATATGCTATTTAAAAAGAGAAAAATAATGGTAATTATTCATGCATTCAGTCATCCAAATAATTTATATATAATTTTGTAGATATTTCAAGTATTCCCCCTTAATTTATCATATTTTACATCATATTACTCTAACCATTTTGACTCAATTTTTATCTCTTTAACATATATTTTTACAAAAATGAAATTTAGACTATTATGTATTTAAATTTAAATGATTCCAAAAATGAACACAATTCTATTAAATTTAATTTATTAAAATTATTAAAATTAATATTAATTAAGAAACATGAAACCGATAAAAAAAATTTCATTTAGAATGTAATATTTTAATAATTCAATTGAAATGATTAGTAACATATAACAATCATTAAGTAAATATTAATAATTTTTTATTATAAGAAAAACCTTTTTTTAATATTTATTCCCCAAATATGATAAATAACTTCTTTTAATAATGTCCAATGAAAAAAATAAAAACAATTTTTTAATTTAATAATTTTATATTAAACTAGAATTAGTAAATTATATTTATTCAAAATCCTAAATTTTTTATTAGAGTCTATTTAATTAATTTACCATATATTTTTTTAATGTATTCAAATGATTTTATATAAATTATTCTCAAAAATATTTAAATTTATTAAATTATATACCCAAAAAAATTATCTAAAATGATAGATATATTCGAAACAAATATTACTATGATTTTATTATATTAAAAAACTAATTAAGTTAATTACTTGTAAAATATTTTAGATAAATAATCAATATAAATATTGAATATATTTATCCTCAATTACCATATTTAAATAAGTAATATTTTCATGTCCGTATATATAACCATCATATTACATTCTGATATATAACATCACATTCATCACTAAAATCTATTTATCATAATCAATTTATACTCTCTCAAATGATTTATTATATTTCTAATATTATTTATTATTTTTATAATTATAATTTTTCATATGATTTTCATGTTTAACCATTTTGATGATGTTTTCATTTTTATGATTTTTTTATACATTCATGGTTTTATTCATTTTCTATATTTTATAATATGTTTCATATTATACTCAAAAAGAAATAAAATTATTTATCTTGATTTAGAAAATTTCATCTCAATAACAGATATTGTGGTATGTTTTTCTTTATTGTTTTATGTGAAACAATATATTCGTGATGTTGAAGAGTTGAAAATGTGTGGTAATACATTATAACCCCTTTAAATAAATTTCACTCTTAATCATTCATTTCTCAAAAAAAATGGTACTTCAAACTTATGAAATATTTAGGGCACCATGTTGCCTCCATGTACATATGATTCCTATAATGAATTTAATTACTTGAGTTTTATTTTTTAGTAATGTATATATATAATCCAATATCTTACTTTGTAGTTTCTGGTAATATTGAACATGTGGTATTCGTTTAACATTTGTGTTTTTTTCATGAGATAGATTTGATATGTACTACCTCAAAAGTGATATGTGGAAATCCACATGTACTTTTGAGAGTATTAGAGTGTATTCAGGGTAATATGATTCCTTCCATATATGATAAAGTATTTAAAATTTGTAATGTATCATGGGTTCTAGAACCACTTCTTTATAAATTTCACCACCCACTTCCATAGGGATATTCAATGTAATATTTGTCAAAAAAATTAATATCCAAATATTACTAACAATTATCGACGATTGAATCCAAATTTTTATGGTATTATTTGTTATAAAATAAAACTAATTAAAAAAATATTATATCTTAATATTTTCAAAGATAATGGACAAGAAAGAGTAAATGTACCCAAAAAATTTTAAATGAAGATGATTAATGTTCCTAAAAAATGTTCCAAAAAATAATTTGTTGTGAATGATGAATGAGAATCAAATAAACAACAAGAATCATAAAATAATGCTACTCTTACTATTCAAATTTAAAATAAAT
Source organism: Viscum album (assembly GCA_963277665.1). NCBI lineage: Eukaryota > Viridiplantae > Streptophyta > Magnoliopsida > Santalales > Viscaceae > Viscum > Viscum album. Next base: position 851,461,703 of record OY728143.1, on the reverse strand, counting down.
ATTAATTATTTGATACTATTAGAAATTATTCATGTAGAAATTATTAAATATGTGTATTATACTGATCCAGTCCAAATATTACATTGAAATTATTATTAAATGAAGTAAAAAATTATAATATGAATACTACTACTCTAGGTATGATGGCATTCTACCTTATAATAATGAAAAATTATTGTAGAAGGATGCATCATTCACTGATACTGTAAAGAAAAAATATAAAAAAAGATTTCAATGGAGCGTGCATATATATATAAATTTCATCCATGTAAAGACCCTAAATAAATGTTGAGTAGAAGAATGGTTATATTGTATTATGGAAATAATGCATCTTGGGGAATATCCTGTGTAAAATTTTTTTCTTTCAATAATACACTTGGGAAATCTTTAAAATTTTATTGGAATTGGATGAGCCACAGATGGTATCATTGAAATAATATTAGGAGTATTTTTTGTTTAATATGGATTTTATGTTATTCTTCTAGGATTTGAATATTATATAAATATATTCCTGAGAAAATTGTTGTGTTTGAGTTGAGTTAAAGAATATATAGAAGATTACAAAAAATTGGTGTTGTATTTTGTTTGATATATCATAAATGTCCCCAATACGTAAGTGACACCATCATTATATGTAAAGGTAACTTCATAATAAATGAACATATCCTATAAAATACTATTGAAATTTTCAAAGCACAAAATTAAATTGAGATATTTAAATGAAAATATGTAACATATAACAGTAAACCAAGATGATAAATTGAATAATTATTTTTGTCACAGTACAATAGATAAGTGTTTCAAACTAATATGTAAGAGTATTATCATTATTTAATTTTCAAATAATAAAAATAAAAAAACATTACATGATATTTAAAGATAGAAAATTCTAATATATTCTTATTCAGTTTTCTAAAAATTAATAAATAAACACTACCTATTCAAAAATTGTAATAGTGTCTTACATATGGTGTTCTCATTAAAAAAATAGAAAATTTATGATTCAGGCTTTGATACGACATGATTATTTTCTCAATACAAAATTTTCATATAGGTGTAAATATAAATATATAATTTCTATTCCCTTTGAATGAAAATAAACATTTTTGAAGGTTATGTGGGATTTTTTTATGTTCATATTGCAAAAAGATTAATTTAGATGTTTTATTTGATATTCATCATTAATTTAAACATAATTATAATGCTTAGAATTATGATTCAGGCCACGATTAATATATATAATATTTTATTAATTTATTATTATAATTAAATGATTTAATATAAGGATGTTAATGGTGGTTAGTCATGATTCAAGTAGATGTGAGTTTAGATATGATTATTGGTAATGAATGAGTTGGACCATGAAGTAGTGGACCACACAATAGTGAATTATCAAATAAAATCAATATAATAGAAATGTAAAATGTCATATATATTGAAGAATTATGTTTATTATATAGTTTTCTGAGAATAAAATACATTTGAATACTTTCACGATTGTGATACATAGCACTGTGTGTTGTTATGTATACATGGAAAGGATCATTCAGGAATCATGGATTGTGAAATTTCTGATAATAGATGATATATAATCAATGTATGCATGCATTTTAATTTTCATTAGTTTTTACATTTCTGCTTTGTGGGCATTGAGATGTGTGTGTGTGTGTGTATCTAGGTTTATAGTCAATTCCTCCCATGTTAGTGACATGCCTTGTCACACCCTGACCAATGCATTATTTTAACTTAATTGTTTTGGGTCTTGTTTTTGAATTTGTGTTTTGAACCGGTTTCAAATTAAAATAAAATCTCGTTTTTATGCGAACGCGCGAGCGTATGCGCGCCCTGCACAGCCCCTAATTTTTGTTAAGGAATTTTTTGTTATTGAATGTGTTGTTTTTAAGACACGCAACCATGCGCGCGACCCCGCGCGTGAGACCGTGCGCGGTGTCTGATCGCAGGTGATAATTTTATTATTATTATTTTAGTTAATATTTTAATTAGGGATTTGTTTATTCTTTCAGATTTTATTTATTTATTTTATTTCATTTTATTCACTCTATTTATTTATTTTTATTTCATTTTATTTATTTATTTAATTTCATTTTATTCATTTTATTTATTCATTTTTATTTCTATTTCATTTTATTTATTTATTCATATTTCTATTTCATTTTACTTATTTATTTTTATTCCTTTTTCCTTTTCTTTTTCTTTTCTCCTTTTCTTTCCTCCCTCACTCTCTCTCGCGCGGGACTCTTTCCCTTTCCCCCATCGCGCTACCCCTATCCCCCAACGCCGAACCCCTTCTTCCCCACTGCCCTCACCGCGCCTCCTTTCGCTCCGGCCGCCGCCCTCACCGCCGTCCCGTCCTCCCACTCCGGCTACGCCGCACCTCCGGCCAGCCGTTCCGCCCTCCGCGCTCGCCGAGACCTGCCCCCCCCTGCCGTCTCCGGTCCCCTGCCGCCTCCCGCAACCACCGCCTCCTCTCCCTCTCCCTCCGGTGAACAGACTCCTTCCGGCCAAACCCTCCCCTTCCCGTCGGTATCCCCCATCTTCCTCTTATCTAGGGTTTTAGTTCGTTTTCCTTTGGAGTTTGATTTCATTTTTTACTTTGTTTTTGGTCCTATTATGGTGTATTTGATCCAATTGCTTGTTTATAGGGACTAATTGCGTTGTTTGTGGTGTGGTTGTCATGCGACAGAGTTTGTGCATCGCGTTTGCGATGTTTTGATACCGAAGAAATGTGTTTCAGCATATATGTTTTGTTCGACGAATTAATTTTCGAATTTAATTAATTTAGTATACTTATTGATTAGTTTTCTTGGTGTGAATAAAGCTTCACTTAAGGTTTAATATGATTTAGATGTGTTTCGTAGTGTGTTTATTTTTTTTAGAAATGTTTTGATTTAGTGAAAGTATTTGAGGTGGTCTTGTTTAAAAGTGGTGATTTTATATTAAATGTTGTTTGCTGAAATAATTTTCTTGTCCAATTAATTTACCATGTACTATAATTAATTTGTTTTGTGCGAACTTTGTTTTGAAGAAAATTTAGTATGCTTTGATTTATTAGTTTTGTAAAAGGTATTGTTATATTGAGTGTGTTTATTGATAAAAACCCACAATGTGTCATTTACTGGTGTTTTATGAACTGTGCACTTAGTTTATTAAATGATGAAAGGGCTGCGTTTTATTTCGTTGGAGTCTGTTTCGGTGTGCTTTTGGCCTTAGAAGAGGTTTTCGGGTGTGTTGTTGTTTTATGTTGTGTTATGTCTTTTTAAAATGTTTTATAAGTGGTGCAGATGGCTTATTTAATTTGTACAAATTATGCACTTCATGTTTTACAATGATTTCGACGTGCGAGTGTTTTTGAAGTGGCGCTATGATGTAGTTTGGGTGTGTTTCATTTGTGTAAATTTTGTGGTACTAATTTTGATGTATTGCATAATTTGTTCTTTTAATTTATTACATGTTTTGTGGAGTGCGCAGGACCCCGCTACAATGGTTTTGGGCCGCGGGTGTCGAGGTACCCCGCATGCACATTCATAAAGTAAAGCATGTATATATATATATATGTGAAATGCACCTATGGGTGTGTATATATATATATATATGTATAAATGCATGTGCGTGTGTGCGCCAAGTGTCGGTTCGAGTGACCTTTGGCAGATAGCGACAAGTTTGAGGTACGTCCCCTATGCCTAAGCTTTTAATTTGAAATTCATAATTGCTTGATTGTTTTAAAAATATGTTTTGCACTATGCTATATACACATGCTATGGAATCTGATTGCGGTGCCTAGGAACTATTATGCCTTGTATTGGAAAAATTGGAATTTATTTCAAACCCGTCGGTCTTAAGTGACCTTTTATTGAAAAATTGATTTCTCAAGTGGGTTTGAATTAGTAATGTGTATTTCCAAAGGTGTTTGGCCTTTTGGCTGATTGATTTTTAAAAAGTGTTTCCTTTATGTAATTATGCATGTCTGGCATCTTAAGAATGTTTTATGAAAGGCCCGTTTGGCACTTTAAGATTTGGTTTGCGAAAATAGAAAACCCCTTTTTAGTCATTCCCCCTAAATTTGAAAATAAGATGTGATGCAAGTGTTTATCAGCAGTTTGTGATATATGTGCCTAGTGTAAAGGCTTCTGCGTGAATGTGGGATGTAAAGAGAGGGGAATGCACTTAAGTAGGGAGTGCGGTGGTGAAAGGTGGAATGAATTTTAAATAAAGAAAGTGTAATGTGCTTGTTTGATTGTTTGATAAAGAAAACTCACCACCATTTGAAATAGAGCACAATGGGAAAACCCAGGTATCTAAGTGGGTGACCAGGACTAGTACGCTAGATGACACGGCAGGGGTTCGTCCCGGTTTGTCTAGCAGGATTGACGCGACAACACTAACTAAACATATGAATTTTCTGAGGGTCGTGGCCTTCTAAGCCACGTTTTCTGAGGGTCGTGGCCTTCTAAGCCACGTTTTCTGAGGGTCGTGGTCTTCTACGCCACGTTTCACTGAGGTACGAGGTCTTTAGGTTCCCACTTTTTTTAGCTGCCTATAGGGATTACCCATGGTGCTCACTTTTTGTCATGCTGCTAACGATGTAACTTTCTTTTCAGTTGTTTCATACTTGATGCCTTGTTTGTGAAAGCCATATTTTAATCCAAACTGGTATCTTTTCATTTTGAAATGTTAAATGCATGCTTGAAACCTATTTTGAAAATGTAGTGGAAGTAAAAGGCTTTACCTGAAAATGAAAACTCATTACATAAATTTGAAAAGGAGAAACACTATTTTGTTATATCGTATTTCCAAACTGGCATTGTGGATTTCTTAATAAAGGCAGAGGCATAGGACGTGGTTATTTTTAGCTTTCCTACTGAGCATCTCGGTGCTCACGCCTACATTACTTTTCAGTTGCAAGGTTCAGTCTTGGATCGCTTTTGGGAGCGAGTGTGGTTGTCGTACCGTGGTGATCCGTGGGGTCACCAGAGGTATGTCACGTTTCTTTGTTTATTCCTTTATCCGCTGCCACGTTGTTCATTTTATTTTCCTTTAGTTATCTGCTTGTTCAGTTTATGTTTGCTTGTCTTTGTCATGGGCTAAACCGTTCCCAACTGGTTTGTTTTGATTCCCGACACTAGTTGCCAGCCCGTGGGGATTGGGAATGCCCTTCGGGCCATGTCGCGGACCGGGTCGGGCGCTGGGTCAGATGACGACCCGGCCTGGTTCGTGACAAAATGGTATCATAGGTACCCTTGTTATTTGGGGTGTCGAGTAGCTTGGTGATTAGGTGTGTCGGGACTCGAGAGGTAGGTGCGGGAAGGACGTCATGAACCCTTGCCCGTCCCAAGACTCGAGTTTCCAGGGGTAGTCCATGATTTGAATTTTCTTCTTTGGATTGGTATGTGTGGATGAGGGATGACCAAGGAAGTGAGCCAGTGTTACGCGGCGGACTTGCATGGAGTATCGACCCATGTACGGCCTGAGTGCACGGTTCAAGATGCTTCCAGTGGTTGAAGCTCTCTTGGAGCATGGCCTGCTAAGCCATGTTACTGGGTTGGTGCAACCAATAGTCCCTTATTTTTGGATGTTTTGATGTGAGTTGTGTTTGACCTTCATTTTGGTTGGTGTGAGTAGATCTTAAAAATGAAAATGGATTTTTGTGAAGGTGGTTTCAAAAGGGAATGTGGTGTTAGAGTGGAAAAGTGGTTTTGAAATGGAAATAGTTTTCTTTTAACGAATGTGTGGTTTAAAAATGCAAAATGGGAGGTGTTTTGGAAGTTGTTTTGGAATCTCAGTTACACTTTTTGGAACGTGAAGTGGAAAAAGTTTTGGAAATTGGAAATGTATTGCTTTGATGATAAGTTACTTTTTCAAATTGGTTGGAAATGTGTGCTTTATGTTGAATGATCTGTTTTGAAAATGAAAAGTGTCTTGGATTGACCCTTGGTATCCCTATGAGTGATCACATACATTGAGGTGTGCACGTGGCAAGTGGGGAAGTTGGTGATGTGGGTGGATGGGTGCTTGAGCTAGCACATGGATAAGTATGTGTGAGACTTCATGGGATATCAATGGTGGATATCTAAGTTGTTTTGTTTGCTGAAAAATGGTTTTCAAAAGGGGTTTTTCAAATGTTTAGAAAAGTGAGTGAGAAATTGTTTAGCATTCTCTTTTCGTGTTGGGTATTCCTTTTCGTGAGTTCTTGGTTTTGACGTACTGAATTGTGGTTGGAATAGTGATTTGAGTTTGAGCTTTCGTTGTGATTGTTGTGTGGAATTTTGATTTATGATGACTTTTGAATCAGATTCATGCCTCTTGTTTTGAGTATGCCACCCAGAAAAGTCCCAGAAGGTTCTAGTGAGTCACTTATAGTTGTTGGTTCTACCTAGACTCTTAGAAGAGTGGTGGAATTGAATTATTTTTGGTTGATTTCCATCTTTTATAGTTATCGTGATCTATTGAAGGCAACAAACCGGCATGGTGAAGTCATTGGTGTTTTCAGGTTATTGGGTACTCCTAAAGCTAAGAGAGTCTGTGTTGGTTCAGGTCCATTTAAAGGTGCAACTTGGGATTGGTTGAGGAGATAACCCTAGTGTCATTACATGATGGTATGACTTGGAAGGTGTTTAGGACCACTCTCATTAGTTGGTTTATATTTGTGGAAGCGAAGGTGATAGAAGCGACAAGGCTCGTGAGTGTCTAGCAATGCCAACGAATAGTGAAGGCCTACGTTGGGCATCTCAAGAAGTTGGTTCCCTTTTCTCCAAAGATAATGTTGCAGAATCAGTTAAAGTTTCTCTTGTGTGGGGTCTTCGTCTATTGTTCAAGGACCGGTTCCCTTTGGTGTTTGGAATGGTTCCCCATTCTGTGAGAGCGAGCCAGAGGAACCCATCTCAAACAAGTTTTGTTTACAATTCCATCTTCTATTAGTCAGGACACTCTCTTGTTCGCCTCTTTTGTGGCCGGTTTGGGTACTTTAAGCTGCCTTGCCATCATCCTCTGAAAGCCTGCCGTTAGTGTGGCCATTTGCGGAAACATAGAGAAGTTCCGCTAGCGGCTTTATCAGGAGGAGTCTCGACAGCAGATTGTCAGCTCCTGACTACGGGGCAGTAGATGCTTCAAGACATCAGAGCTCCAGCCACAGGTCTCGGAGTGAAGCCTTTCACGCAGTCTGGAATCGTTGGGTGTGGGTCACATTGGTCTAACTTTTGTCTCTAGTACTAAAATAGGGACGGTTTAAATTTCTCGGTTCATGCTTCCTCGTCTTTAAAGGTTCTGTTTTTCTGTAAGATGCCAAAGGTATCTTTTCTCTTTGTGGTCTATGTTCTTTGATCACCCCGCTGTGGTTGTAAGAAGGCATGGTGATCTCGTCTTTTTCTAATTCCAGTAGTTGTGTCTCCTCAAGTGTTACCCGTTTTGTTTTAGTGCATGCTCGTTTTGGAGTTTCTCATCTCTTGTGGAAATGATGAGTAATGGTTAAGTTTGTCTTTTGGTATAATTCTTCTGTGGGTTTTCTCATGTCGCAGTGGTTTCTGGTTTAGTATTGAAAGTTCTCATGTCGGTTTTTACTGGTTGGTTTAAGCTAGTCGGTTCTTAAATGGTGGGGAGACACACCATGAATCTCGGCGTGCCTTTTTCGAGGATTGGTATGTGTGGCGGTTCCCACTTGGATCAAGTTAGCAGTTCCAGAGTTATTTCATGTTGAGAGCCTCAATGTCGGTTGTGCTAGTCGGGTTCTTGTGGTGGGGAGAACCCTCCTCTTTTCCTGATGGTCCTTCTCTTCTCAGTTTCCCTCAGAGATGGTCGGGTGTGACAAATGGAGTGAAAAGTCATACCAAGTTCGTGATTTTGTTGGCCTCGTTCAGTTTCGAACTCAACTTTTTTTTCCTCGTTTGGCTTGGTGACTTTCTGGGGGCAGAAAGTTTTTGTGGTGGGGAGAATTGTCACACCCTGACCAATGCATTATTTTAACTTAATTGTTTTGGGTCTTGTTTTTGAATTTGTGTTTTGAACCGGTTTTAAATTAAAATAAAATCTCGTTTTTATGCGAACGCGCGAGCGTATGCGCGCCCTGAACAGCCCCTAATTTTTGTTAAGGGATTGTTTGTTATTGAATGTGTTGTTTTTGAGACACGCAACCATGTGCGCGACCCCGCGCGTGAGACCGTGCGCGGTGTCTGCTCGCAGGTGATATTTTTATTATTATTATTTTAGTTAATATTTTAATTAGGGATTTGTTTATTCTTTCAGATTTTATTTATTTATTTTATTTCATTTTATTCACTCTATTTATTTATTTTTATTTCATTTCATTTTATTTATTTCATTTCATTTTATTCATTTTATTTATTCATTTTTATTTCTATTTCATTTTATTTATTTATTCATATTTCTATTTCATATTACTTATTTATTTTTATTCCTTTTTCCTTTTCTTTTTTTGTCTCCGTTTCTTTCCTCCCTCACTCTCTCTCGCGCGGGACTCTTTCCCTTTCCCCCGTCACGCTACCCCTATCCCCCAATGCCGAACCCCTTCTTCCCCACTGCCCTCGCCACGCCTCCTTCCGCTCCGGCCGTTGCCCTCGCCGCGCCTCCTTCCGCTCCAGCCGCCGACCTCGCCGCCGTCCCGTCCTCCCGCTCCGGCCACGCCGCACCTCCGGCCAGCCGTTCCGCCCTCCGCGCTCGCCGAGACCTGCCCCCCCCCCCTGCCGTCTCCGGTCCCCTGCCGCCTCCCGTAACCACCGCCTCCTCTCCCTCTCCCTCCGGTGAACAGACTCCTTCCGGCCAAACCCTCCCCTTCCCGTCGGTATCCCCCATCTTCCTCTTAGCTAGGGTTTTAGTTCGTTTTCCTTTGGAGTTTGATTTCATTGTTTACTTTGTGTTTGGTCCGATTATGGTGTATTTGATCCAATTGCTTGTTTTTATGGACTAATTGCGTTGTTTGTGGTGTGGTTGTCATGCGGCGGAGTTTGCGCATTGCGTTTGCGATGTTTCGATACCGAAGGTATGTGTTTCCGCATATATGTTTTGTTCGACGAATTAATTTTCGAATTTAATTAATTTAGTATACTCATTGATTAGTTTTCTTGGTGCGAATAAAGCTTCACTTAAGGTTTAATATGATTTAGATGTGTTTCGTAGTGTGTTTATTTTTTTTAGAAATGTTTTGATTTACTGAAAGGATTTGAGGTGGTCTTGTTTAAAAGTGGTGATTTTATATTAAATGTTGTTTGCTGAAATAATTTTCTTGTCCAATTAATTTACCATGTACTATAATTAATTTGTTTTGTGCGAACTTTGTTTTGAAGAAAATTTAGTATGCTTTGATTTATTAGTTTTGTAAAAGGTATTGTGATATCGAGTATGTTTATTGATAAAAACCCACAATGTGTCATTTACTGGTGTTTTATGAACTGTTCACTTAGTTTATTAAATGATGCAAGGGCTGCGTTTTATTTCGTTGGAGTCTGTTTCGGTGTTCTTTTGGCCATAGAAGAGGTTATCAGGTGTGTTGTTGTTTTATGTTGTGTTATGTCTTTTTAAAATGTTTTATAAGTGGTGCAGATGGCTTATTTAATTTGTACAAATTATGCACTTCATTTTTTACAATGATTTTGACGTGCGAGTGTTTTTGAAGTGGCGCTATGATGTAGTTTGGGTGTGTTTCGTTTGTGTAAATTTTTTGGTACTAATTTTGATGTATTGCATAATTTGTTCTTTTAATTTATTACATGTTTTGTGGAGTGCGCAGGACCACGCTACAATGGTTTTGGGCCGCGGGTGTCGAGGTACCCCGCATGCACATGCATAAAGTAAAGCATATATATATATGTGCAATGCACCTATGGGTGTGTGTATATATATATATATGTATAAATGCATGTGCGTGTGTGCGCCAAGTGTCGGTTCGAGTGACCTTTGGCAGATAGCGACAAGTTTGAGGTAGGTCCCCTATGCGTAAGCTTTTAATTTGAAATTCATAATTGTTTGATTGTTTTAAAAATATTTTTTGTACTATGCTATATACACATGCTATGGAATCTGATTGCGGTTGCTAGGAACTATTATGCCTTGTATTGGAAAAATTGAAATGTATTTCAAAGCCGTCGGTCTTAAGTGACCTTTTATTCAAAAATTGATTTCTCAAGTGGTTTTGAATTAGTAATGTGTATTTCCAAAGGTGTTTGGCCTTTTGGCTGATTGATTTTTAAAAAGTGTTTCCTTTTTGTAATTAAGCATGTCTGGCATCTTAAGAATGTTTTATAAAAGGCCCATTTGGCACATTAAGATTTGGTTTGCGAAAATAGAAAACCCCTTTTTAGTCATTCCCCCTAAATTTGAAAATAAGATGTGATGCAAGTGTTTATGAGCAGTTTGTGATATATGTGCCTAGTGTAAAGGCTTGTGCGTGAATGTGGGATGTAAAGAGAGGGGAATGCACTTATGTAGGGAGTGCGGTGGTGAAAGGTGGAATGAATTTTATATAAAGAAAGTGTAATGTGCTTGTTTGATTGTTTGATAAAGAAAACTCACCACCATTTGAAATAGAGCACAATGGGAAAACCCGGGTATCTAAGTGGGTGACCAGGACTAGTACGCTAGATGAAACAGCAGGGGTTCGTCCCGGTTTGTCAAGCAGGATTGACGCGACAACACTAACTAAACATATGAATTTTCTGAGGGTCGTGGCCTTATAAGCCACGTTTTCTGAGGGTCGTGGCCTTCTAAGCCACGTTTTCTGAGGTTCGTGGTCTTCTAAGCCACGTTTCACTGAGGTACGAGGTCTTTAGGTTCCCACTTGTTTTAGCTGCCTATAGGGATTACCCATGATGCTCACTTTTTGTCATGCTGCTAACGATGTAACTTTCTTTTCCGTTGTTTCATACTTGATGCATTGTTTGTGAAAACCATATTTTAATCCAAACTGGTATCTTTTCATTTTGAAATGTTAAATGCATGCTTGAAACCTATTTTGAAAATGTAGTGGAAGTAAAAGGCTTTACCTGAAAATGAAAACTCGTTACTTAAATTTGAAAAGGAGAAACACTATTTTGTTATATCTTATTTCCAAAATGGCATTGTGGATTACTTAATAAAGGCAGAGGCATAGGACGTGGTTATTTTTGGCTTTCCTACTGAGCATCTCGGTGCTCACGCCTACATTACTTTTCAGTTGCAGGGTTTTGTATTGGATCGCTTTTGGGAGCGAGTGTGGTTGTCGTACCGTGGTGATCCGTGGGGTCACCAGAGGTATGTCACGTTTCATTGTTTATTCCTTTATCCGCTGCCACGTTGTTCATTTTATTTTCCTTTAGTTATCTGCTTGTTCAGTTTATGTTTGCTTGTCTTTGTCATGGGACAAACCGTTCCCAACTAGTTTGTTTTGATGCCCGGCACTAGTTTCCAGCCCGTGGGGATTGGGAACGCCCTTCGGGACATGTCGCGGACCGGGTCGGGCGCTGGGTCGGATGACGACCCGGCCTGGTTCGTGACATGCCTACTTGGTGTTAGTCACCAACACCAGGCCAATTGGAGGTGGGCATGGGGAGTTGCGGCATGAGACCCACTGGGATGGGTCATGACATAAAGATGATTTTTATTTAAAACAAGTATTCTGAACTCTATAGTATATAAATATTAGAAAATTATTTGAAAATTGAAATTTCGGGAAATAAATTGATGTTATTAAACTCATATGTTTAATGAGATATATATCAAAATATTTCGACATTGGATTCTTAAGAATAAAAAATCATGATAAAAAATGAAATTATATTGTAAAACCCTTGCCACTTTGGTAACATTGAATCATAAGATCAATGAAGGAAAAACAATTAATGAATCATAAAATATCATGAGAATTAATGAATTCATTATATTACATGTAAATTGATTTGTATAAAAAACTCATACAAATAATGGTTAATAACATAACATATGCCTCAAATAAGGAAAATTGAGAAAAAAAAATCAATTTCTATTTTAAATACATTTTAATCCGAAACTCCATGAAAGTGAGACCCTAAAATGTATATGAAAATAAAAATATTTTTTTTGTTAAGACATATTAAAATAAATTCATGGGTAGTATATAAATCACATAAAATACATATGTGGTGAATATTAACTTTATCACATGAAAGAGAAAAGTGAGACAGAAATTCCTTACCAGTTTAGTATTATTTTGAATCATAAGCCCCAATAAATTTTAACAAAAAATGAAAACTAAAAAACTAATTATTTTATATTAATTGAAATGAAATTAAAAATTACAATATATAAACCATAAAGAAATTAATGATAATTGAATTTTCATGTCTCTGTGATATAAAAGTGGGATTATAAATGACTTACCTTACACATCAAATTTAATTATACATGTTTGAATATCCTCTATTATGATTATATATTTATTATAAATATATTACATAACCACACCTATTTATATCATACCATATATGATTTACCTATTTCCTTTCATTATCAATTTATTAAAAATCCCATGTTTAGGTCACATATCGTCTAATAATCACATTGATTTACTTATATATTGATTAGCTATGTCTAGTCTTCATAAATCGATCACGATTCCATAATATACATAATAATTATAATGATAACATAGTTATTATATAATACCTAATTAATAATTTTAATAGAAATAATGAATAAGGGTTTTGATAAATGAATTATGTCATGGTCATGTAGATGGATGGTAGTACGTAAGAATGAATAATGTTTCTATTCTTCAATAATCATTATACAACGGATGTAAGTGATATAATTTCATTAAATAACGATAATAAAACCATAAAATTTATTTTATTTAGTTAAATATTCAAATACATATTGACCATGTGATGTGGTGATGAAATGACAGTCACATCTCTTCATGAATGTTGTAGTTCACACTTACATGATTGACATAATCATCATTTAATAACTAAATAGTAAAAATTAAAATGATATATTGTATTTTAAAATGAAAAATATGTTATTAATATAAAAATTATTCCCTAATAATACTTATATTTACAAAAAATTATTCTCCTTACCATCAATTTTATGCATTACTACTAAATGAATCACATCGCCTCATAATGTGATTTTCCTCCATAAAAATGAGTGGCATTGTCATATCCCCTATAGAAATGAAATTTAGAAAGTTGTATATGATATAATTACTTAATATTTATATTTAGTTTAAAAACATAATATATATATTCTTTATATCCATCATCATATCCAAATATGTGAGGTTGTAATGGAAAATAGAATAACAACGGGTCATGAGGCCTTAATTTTCTATAAACACACATGATTATTCTGTAAGATATTTTATTTATATAAACATCATTATTGGTCATGAAAATAACAAAAAAAAAACATCATAATATATTTAAAATATTTATTTTTTAAAATATTCATGAATAAATAATAATTTTAATAATACAGAGGATGAAATAAAATATAAACTCTAGATGAATATTGATACCTCTTCTTCTGGTATACTAATTATGTTTGCCTTAAAATACATCCTATATTAAATTCATAATAAAAATATGTATTTTAGAATGATAGGATAGAATTTGGGAAGGTATTTTGGTTGGTAATTTATGAACCGAATGTTTTTCATTTTTTTTAGATGAGAGGAGAACGTGTGGCATTTTATAAGTAAGGTTAACGGAACCCTTGTAATTTTTGAAAACCAAAAATGGATAACCACATTTTTCAAATGAAAAAATGTTTAATTTTTTTTATTATTTATAAATATTAATTTTTGGGTCAAAATTATTTCATACAATATAATTTACAAAAAATATATTATTCAAAAAAACCATTATATATTTATTTTGACCCCTAGAATTTTTTTTATATTAATCATGGTAAACTGTTTTTTTAGTAATTATTTTTGAAAACATTCAGTTGAAATTATTAGATAATAATATATATGATGATTATATTTACTGAATACATTTGTGAAAATAAATACATAGATATTACAAAATTTAAATCAAAATTACTCCCTCTGATATGATGAGAATGTATGTTTTCTAAGATAAAATGTTCAAATGTTTATAATGATTTTATATCCCAATTCAACATAAAAATAATTTATATGTCATATATGGGAATAATAAAAATATAATTTATATAATTTATATTTAAAATAAATTCAATTTCATATTTATAATATTGAATAATTTAATAAAAATTGCATCTTAAAATTTAAATTCTGTTTTTCCACTATTCATCAATAATTTAATCAGTTCAAAAAAAAATTAACAAATTCACCATAATATTGTTTTAATATTATGTGTTAATAAATAAATATTATATTATAAATTAATGTATTAATCATTTAAAAAATTATTTGTAAAATTATTTCTTAAAGGGGTGATATTAAAACATTTAAGAAATAATATATTTTTTTGGGAAAATAGGATTTATTCACATATATTATGTATAAAAAACATAAGATCAATTTTAAATAATTTATTTAATATATATTATATAAATTTCATTAAAATAAATTACCAATTTTTATTTATTTAATTTAATGAGGTAAGACATGTTTTGGAACATAAAAATAATTTTTTTTAAATTTATTGCCTTTATTTTTAAATAGATATTATTTTACATTCTAATTAATTGTAAATAAGGAATTAAATAAATAAAATTGTGTAAATAATACATTTTAAAATTTTAGTTAATATTATTCATACACTCTATTCAGATGTCTTGGTGATAGCTATCATATTAAATAAATATTTCATCATAATAATTCACAATTTGTTCAGAGATGGGTTTTCATGTAATGCATTCTAAAATCCCTAATTTATTTAACATAAGATAACATTAGTGTTGTGTGACAAAACTATATGGAAAATAAATTATTAAATTGAAAATCAATCATGAAAAAATAAGGGTTTTATAATTAATATACTGATAATTGTACATTTTTTAAATAATAAAGATAATATAACATTATTTATGTCAGTAGTTGAAAGGTCTAAAAATACTATTTATAAAAGTGTCTAATAGATTGTATGTGAAAAATATGGTGGAGAACATGATACTTTATAGAATTTACACATTCTAAAAATGGATCCCATTGTTTGAAAGGATTTAACCCTTCATTTAGGGATTAAAGACTTCCAAATGTGAAATAATTATTTTTGAGGGATAATATTTCCACATATAAATGATTTAAAATATAGAAAAGTTTTGTTTTATGTGGGTTAAAGGGGGTTTATTTTATATATGTGTTTTTAGTGAAAAAATATCTTTCAATAAAGGCTATGTTTTGTATTTATATATTATATGCTATTTAAAAAGAGAAAAATAATGGTAATTATTCATGCATTCAGTCATCCACATAATTTATATATAATTTTGTAGATATTTCAAGTATTCCCCCATAATTTATCATATTTTACATCATATTAATCTAACAATGTTGACTCAATTTTTATCTCCTTAACATATATTTTTACAAAAATGAAATTTAGACTATTATGTATTTAATTTTAAATGATTCCAAAAATGAACACAATTCTATTAAATTTAATTTATTAAATTTATTAAAATTAATATTAATTAAGAAACATGAAACCGATAAAAACATTTTCATTTAGAATGTAATATTTTAATCATTCAATTGAAATGATTAGTAACATATAACAACCATTAAGTAAATATTTATAATTTTCTATTATATTAAAAACCTTTTTTTAATATTTATTCCCCACATATGATAAATAACATCTTTTAATAATTTCCAATGAAAAAAATAAAAACAATTCATTAATTTAATTATTTTATACTGAACTAGAATTAGGAAATTATATATATTCAAAATCCTAAATTTTTTATTAGAGTCTATTTAATTAATTTACCATCTATTTTTTGAATGTATTCAAATGATTTTATATAAATTATTCTTAAAAATCATTAAATTTATTAAATTATATACCCAAAAAAATTATCTAAAATGATAGATATATTCAAAAAAAATATTAATATGATTTTATTATATTAAAAAACTAATTATGTTAATTACATGTAAAATATTTTAGATAAATAATCAGTATAAATATCGAATATATTTATCCTAAACTACCATATTTAAATAATTAATATTTTCATATCCATATATATAACCATCATATTACATTCTGATATATAACATCACATTCTTCACTAAAATCTATTTATCATAATCAATTTATACTCTCTCAAAAGTTTTATTATATTTCTAATATTATTTATTATTTTTATAATTATAATTTTTCATATTATTTTCATGTTTAACCATTTTGATGACATTTTCATTTTTATGATTTTTTTATATAGTCATGGTTTTATTCATTTTCTATTTTTTTATAATGATGTTTCATATTAAACTCAAAAATAAATAAAATTATTTATCTTGATTTAGAAAATTTCATCTCAATAACAGATATTGTGGTATGTTTTTCTTTATTGTTTTATGTGAAACAATATATTCGTGATGTTGAAGAGTTGAAAATGTGTGGTAATACATTATAACCCCTTTAAATAAATTTCACTCTTAATCATTAATTTCTCAAAAAAAATAATGGTACTTCCAACTTATGAAATATTTAGGGCACCATGTTGCCTCCATGTACATATGATTCCTATAATGAATTTAATTACTTGAGTTTTATTTTTTTAGTAATGTATATATATAATCCAATATCCTATTTTGTTGTTTGTGGTAATATTGAACATTTGGTCTTCGTTTAACATTTTTGTTTTTTTCATGAGATAGATTTGATATGTACTACTTCAAAATTGATATGTGGAAATCCACATGTACTTGTGAGAGTATTGGAGTGTATTCAGGGTAATATGATTCCTTCCATATATGATAAAGTATTTAAAATTTGTAATGTATCATGGGTTCTAGAACCACTTCTTTATAAATTTCACCACCCACTTCCATAGGGATATTCAATGTAATATTTTTCAAAAAAATTAATATCCAAATATTACTAACAATTATCGACGATTGAATCCACATTTTTATGGAAATATTTGTTATAAAATAAAACTAATTAAAAAATATTATATCGTAATATTTTAAAAGATAATGGACAAGAAGGATTAAATATACCGAAAATTTTTAATTGAAGATGATTAATGTTCCTAAAAAATGTTCCAAAAAATAATTTGTTGTGAATGATGAATGAGAATCAAATAAACAACAAGAATCATAAAAGAATGCTGCTCTTACTATTCAAATTTAAAATAAATATTAATTATTTGATACTATTAGAAATTTATTCATGTAGAAATTATTAAATATGTGTATTATATTGATCCAGTCCAAATATTACATTGAAATTATTATTAAATGAAGTAAAAAATTATTATTTGAATACTACTACTCTAGGTATGATTGCATTCTACCTTATAATAATGAGAAATTATTGTAGAAGGATGTATAATTCACTGATACTGTAAAGAAAAAATATAAAAAATATTTCAATGTAGTGTGCATATATATATAAATTTCATCCATGTAAAGACCCTAAATAAATGTTGAGTAGAAGAATGGTTATATTGTATTATGAAAATGATGCATCTTGGGGAATATCATGTGTAAATTTTTGTTTCTTTCAATATTACACTTGGGAAATATTTAAAATTTTATTGAAATTGGATGAGCCACAGATGGTATCATTGAAATAATATTAGGAGTATTTTTTGTTTAATATGGATTTTATGTTATTCTTCTATGATTTGAATATTATACAAATATATTCCTGAGAAAATTGTTGTGTTTGAGTTAAGTTAAGGAATATATAGACGATTACCAAAAATTAGTGTTGTATTTTGTTTGATATATCATAAATGTCCCCAATACGTAAGTGACACTATCATTATATGTAAAGGTAAATTCATAATAAATGAACATATCCTAGAAAATACTATTGAAATTTTCAAAGCACAAAATTAAATTGTGATATGTAAATGAAAATATGTTACATATATTAGTAAACCAAGATGATAAATTGAATAATTATTTTTGTCACAGTACAATACATAATGGTTTCAAACTAATATGTAAGAGTATTTTCATTATTTAATTTTCAAATAATGAAAATATTAAAACATTACATGATATTTAAAATAGAAAATTATAATATATTCATATTCGGTTTTCTAAAAACGAACAAATAAACACTACCTATTCAAAAAGTGTAATAGTTTCTTACATATGGTGTTCTCATTAAAAAAATAGAAAATTTATGATTCAGGCTTTGATACGACATGATTATTTTCTCAATACAGAATTTTCATATAGGTGTAAATATAAATATATAATTTTTATTCCATTTGAATGAAAATAAACATTTGTGAATGTTATGTGGGATTTTTTAATGTTCATATTTCAAAAAAATAAATTTAGATGTTTTATTTGATATTCATCATTAATTTAAACATAATGATAATGCTTATAATTATGATTTAGGCCACGATGAATATATATAATATTTTATTAATTTATTATTATAATTAAATGATTTAATATAAGGATGTTAATTGTGGTTAGTCATGATTCAAGTAGATGTGAGTTTAGAGATGATTATTGGTAATGAATGAGTTGGACCGTGAAGTAGTGGACCACAAAACGGTGAATTATAAAATAAAATCAATATAATAGAAATGTAAAATGTCATATATATTGAAGAATTATGTTTATTATATAGTTTTCTGAGAATAAAACACATTTTAATAGTTTCACGATTTTGATACATAGCACTGTGTGTTGTTATGTAGACATGGAAAGGATCATTCAGGAATCATTGATTGTGAAATTTATGATAATGGATGATATATAATAGAAATAAAATGATTTAAATACTGTTTTAATGGTATTTCATAATAGATAGATTATGTTATCATGTTAAATTATTTAAATATTCCATCCAATTTAAATTGAGTAAGAGATAGGATAAAAAGATAAATAGAATAAGGAGTAAAATACATTATTGTAATAACCGATTACTTAATATATTATGATACTTTTTTTTCATAAAATTTCTGAATTAAACCAATTTTTTTTAATATCATTCACTTGTATTAAGGAATAAGAATAATGATATTTATAATAATAAGATAGTTACATTGACATTTATTTTTCTAAATATTTTTCTGGATGAAAAAAAGATATCAATATTTCGACCTTAGATATCTCAGTATCATAAGAGCTAATTCTTGTAGTTATTTCTTTCACAATGAGTGTATATGATCAATAGTCTATGATTTTATTATGTTATATATTCTAAATATTTATGCATAATGGATTTTATTTCTTCATAATAAGTACTATGATCAGGTATTTGTTTTTGAATATGTGAATTGAGATTTTTTGTATTAATATTCATTAAGAATCCAACCAAAAATAGTAATTATAAATGAATGAATACTAAGATATAGGTTTGAATATAATATAAATTTTTTATTTACCATGTCGTTGTTGGTTCTCAGTGTTTACATCAAATGATGTAACCATTCTAAAGAATCATCTAGAGAAAAATGGTGTTTTTTGTGCATGAAATAATTATTAACATACATCAGGGATGTATTCATCCACATTTTAGATGAATCTCATCATCAAAACTAGGTGATATATATTGGTTTTATTTAATACAGAAGTCAATTGGTTAAAAACTTATTCTTGTTAAATTGTAATTGATACATAGATATAACTATTATATATTGACAAGTGAAGAAATTATTTAATTTTTATAGATCACTATATCCCAATGCCCCTATTATGAATTTGTTAATACATTATGTTCATAAATTTTATATTACTTTTGATCATAAAAACATACATAATAGGGTTTTTAATGATTTTTTATTATGATACTTTGTGGATAATGATAATTGGAATAGTAATTACATTTATGGATACATTTATTTCTTAACCATTTGAAATTTAATTATATTGTAAAATTATTCTAACTATTTAGATATATTCTAAAAAAAGTTATACCTAAAATTTAAATGGAATATATTGTTTTGTATCCATAATTTCATGAAGGAAAATTACGTTCATACCCTATGTTTTGTGTACATTTATTCATGTGGTTCCCTATTATATAGAGAATGTATATATCACAAAATCCAAATTTAGGAGAAATCCAATATTTGTGGAAGTAGTTTTTGGTTCATCGTCCTTACTTTTATAATAAACTATATATTTTGAAATTTATATTTAGTTTTTATCTATATATAGTCAAACCCTATGTTAGGAATATTCAATGAAGGAGATTTAAATTTTGGATTATTTTTTTGAGTTTTTTAATGGTCTTATTGGATTTCATATATGTTTTTTATATGACATAATTCAAATTGAAATGAAATATTTTTAACATATCAAATCATTCTCATATCAATTGTAAGATAAAAATGTTTATTTAGTGGTCAAATTCAAAAGAAAATCTTGATGATTGGTATTATTATAATAATTTATCATGCCATATTTTTGGAGTTGTTTATTATGAAAGAATTCAAGCGTCTTGTTAAATATTGAGAGTTTATTCTTAAAAAATATTGATTAATCTTTAGAAAAAATATCTTGACAATGTATCTAGTTCACTAAATTGATATTCTATTGAGACATGCCTATTTTGATCCATTCCTATTTGATGGATGTCTTTTTTGGGTAATTATTTTATTTTAAAAAGATTTCCACTACTTAGTAACTATAAGAGATACACATTGAAGACATACATGTTTGATAGTACGTCTAGTGATTTCTGAACTAATTTTAAAATGTATTCTATTTATTAGTGAATTATATCATTTTAATGATATGTTATTCTGAATATCACTTCACCTATCAATATTTTTCTCTATTTTTTTTTATTATACAATATTCAAAACCTATATATAAATCTAATTTCTGTAAAAAAAATTTACTTCTAAAACTCAAAGATGGTTGAGTTTTTACTCCTCATACAATGCTATAGATATATGTATACGTTATAAAAAACAATAAGGCCTTGAAAAATAACTGTTATAAATTGTTAAGTTCCTATACTCTATTATTGAGGTATCTAGATAATAGGGATTCTGAGTTAAAATAACCATTCTCATTGATAGAGTAGTGGTGGTGTAGATTAGGGTTTTGAATACCCTAATTCACTATAATTTTTTTGTTCCTTACTTTTTTATTTTCAAATTCATACACAAAATTACAAAAAACTAAATAATCAGATTAAAATAAATATTATTTCGTAGAATATAAGTACCTAACCATAAGCATTACATAATAATGTAAATTATTTTAGAATTCACTTCATTACATTCACAAATATATTTTCAATTGATATTTTTATTGAATTAAGAAATAATTCAAACATATCATCATAAAAAAATTGGTTGCTACTCAAATAATATCCTTTTATTTTTTAATAAGACATGAATTATTTTAATGAAAAATATTCTCAACATTCAGCTTAGATTATTCAATTGTATTACCCATCTTTACAACCTATGGGAAACACATTAAAATAAGGGATGGATAAAAAAATCATAGTATGGAATATAAAAATAATTAAGAAAACCATTTTAAATGTATTCATATAAATATATAAAATCATTTTAACAATTAAATTCTTCCCACTAATAAAGTGTCATAATGTTAATTTCTGAAAATAAAAGATTTCCAAAAAATATAGAATCCATAAATAAAACCATAAAGGTATCAAAGTGAATTAATAAATTAAGATTTTAACCCTTTATGTTACCTTATTAGTTGTAATCCCCCGTATCTACACTGGAATGAATCCTTCATGACAACCTAGTGATGTATCTCTCACAAATACCTTATGGTTTAACCAATGTAGTTAATCATCGAGTAACCATGTGGTCAAAATTCAGGAAATCATTCTGATTTCATTTGGGAGAGATATAGGTCCCACCCTTTATTGTAATAAATTTACAATTACTTGATAATAATCATAAATTATAAATATTTTCATAATAAAAATAGTCTTTTTGTATTTTGTTAATATAGATATTGAGGATGTTTTTAATGAAAACTACCACACCTTGGGATCCTCTCACATCAAACATGGTAAAAACTCTTGTATAATTTTTATGGAGTGTAATTAAAATTTCAAGGAACCATATAAATATTTATAATGCTATATATGATATTATAATAACTTATTTCAACTAATTTATTAATAATATTTATTTATCAATTTTTTGGGCGCATTTATTTCACGGTTTCCATGGTTGGTTCATTATATATTTTCATGTCAAATGGAAGAAACCATCCATAATTTGAATGAAATAGTATTAATATGTTTCCATTTTTTAATGATACCATATATAATTTTTACTAATATAACTGTGATTTATTACATAAAACATTTATGGAAATGGTTTAATTTATTTTTGCGATTTTTATAAAAATCACAAACTTGTATCATTTTATTTAATATAATGTATATATATTGGTTCAAGAACCTTATATAATGTATTATATTTTTAATTATATATTATGTATCCATATATATTGTTTTATTATCAACCTTGATGTAGGTAATGGAAAGGGAAAATGAATCAGCCATGATGGTAGTAAATTGAGACATCACAGATGTTGTTCCCAGTTTTATAATAAAAGGTATAGTAGAAAGTGTTTAATGAGGAATATTTCCATAAAAATTAGACAATTTAAGTAAATATATAATATATTGGATTTTTATGCCACTTGAATAATTGGATGTGAATAGAAAATAAGAAATAAAAATAAACTAAACAAAAAATAAATGAAAATTAAAGAGGATTTTACCTCTTGAATTATTAAAAATGAGAACCACGTTAAGGCCCTTGGTATTAAAATTTTAGTGAGAACAAAAGTTATATAATGTGGGTAATAGGCTATTAAAAAGAATTGGTAAGACATTAAACATCCTATAATGCTTTTAGGGTTGTGTATAATAGGTTGTGTGGGTGGTATTTATAGTGGAGGAGAGCAGTCCTTTCAAAATGTTCTATTTATTGTTTTATTAATTTTGGAAATGAATATGAACAGGTTTAGAATACTAAGTAAATATATTAATATAATAAAGATAATTTGTATATTATAATGATTCCATCAGCAATGACTCACGTAATTGTGTATTTATTTTATAATGTTTATATCCCAATAGTTTTCATACTTTACTACTAAAAAAAATTCAACTATTTTAGAAAAATCCCCAAAATTCACCCAATCAATTTTTTGACATGTAGAAATAAAAAACATTTTCAATTTTTTAATCATATTTGTTTATATATGAAAATTTTAATTGTTAATAAAAATAAAAATTATTTAAAAACATTAATTTAAAAATATAATTTATTTTATAACACATTTAAAATTAAATTAAGGTCTCATAAAATTATCCTAAAATCATAGTGATAAATAATAATAATTTATGAATATATTTTATAAAACATATTTTATTTTAATTAAATATATTAATTATAATATTTTAAATTATCATTAACATTCCATATATATTCCTAAACATAATTTAACATTTCAAAAACATTTTTACATTTTCAATGATTTTAGTATACCATATTTTCACATATAAGATATATAAACTTTATTTACACTTTCTTAGGTGAGGTTACAATTATAAATTATATATTCCTTAATTATTGTAAATTCCAGTAATATCATTATATATTTATAAATAATTGAACTATTTTATTCCAAAAATTGTAAAAATTAGGAGTAACTAGTATGTAACATTCATCCCACCTTCTAGAAATTTCATCCCAAAATTTTAATTTACTTATTTAACATATGAGTCTACCTTTCCAACAATTAATTTTTAGATTCCCATGTTCATATATAACATTTTGGACTCTCTACAAAACATTATTCTAATTAATTAACATATTCTACCACACATGCTTTGTACAGTTAAGAATACGAATCGTCGACCATTCATAGAAAATGTATTCTCTTCATGTTGATCAATATCAAGGTTCAAAAACACGAGATGATTCTACCACATACTTTTTTAACATTGAAACATTAAAAACACTTTTTATCTATGATGAACTACGAGTTAAAGATACTCGGTTGAAAATTAATAAATATTTCTCTTTGATTTCATAATGTCCAATGAACTAGAGGCTTAGCTATCCTTTCTCACCAAAATATATCACACATTTTCAAGGAGAAAATTTTAGGAAAATGTAATCACATACCTATAAAAAAATTTCCCTCCTATTATCTAAAATTATTTTATTCCTACTATGAGCTGTCTTCATATGTTGTAGGATCAACATCACTTTCACGGCCACTTCATATACAAATTATGGTGTTAGAAAATTCAATTACCGAACATTATCCCAAAATGATGGAGTACAACTCCACATTATATATAATTACTTAAATAATACAATTAGTATATTAATATTAAATTTGTTATTAAATGAAAAATCGATTAAGTAAATATGTTTATCCCAATATCCTTGGTATTCCATTTATCAATTCTAAAGAATATCCTTCAACATCTGAATGATTCATTTTAACTATCCATATGATTGAGGATAAAAGGTAGTGATAAAATTTAATAATGCTTCCAATAACTTAATTATTCATATCCAATTGTTATAGGTGAACCTATAATCACATTCAGATATAATAGATAGAGGAACTCCAGGTAACCTGACAATATCTTTTAGTTGAAGTCGACAAATCTAATATATATTAATAGTATCTTGAACATGAAGAAAATGTAAATATTTATATAGTTTTTCAATAATAACTCTTGTCATGTTGTTACCTTGAAAATCCATAGGTATTCCCAAAATGGATTCCATGGATATATTCTCCCATTTCTAGTCTATAACTTGAAAAGGTAAAATCTTTTTTTTGTTTGTTGGAACACCCCATTAACCTGTTGACAAGTCAAACATTTTATTATAAAATTGTTATTTGACCCCACTGGTTTTGTTGTCTTTTCATTAGATTCCATAAGTAATACTCTTGAAGTTATATAAACATCATAGTTTTGTAGTTATCAATTAAAAATGGTGTGATGTATGCTTTACATAATATCTATTTTTATAAAATTGAATTAAAGGCACGCATAATCTCTTCCCAAATCAAAAAATAAAATCCATGTCAACATAAAATTCAATAAACATCACTATTTTCAAAAATTACACCTTTTCTTGTAACTCATAATATTCCTTCTACTCTTGATTGATTCCATTCAATAGAAATGACTAAACTAAACCCTAATAAATATATTAACTTCAGGAACCAAAAAAACTCTTATCCAAAATTCAGAAAATAATAAACCAATTATAAATATTCCAAATGTTACGTGGTTAATGATTCTTGATGTTATCAACTCATGGAATCCACCACAATGTCTAATTTTTTTGAATATTAATTTATCCTACAATGATTATTCTTTATCAGTTCTATCAATTTTCTTCACCACATGTCTAATTACTTTTGAATAAATATATATATCCCACTTTTATAATCAGTTTATATTTCACATTTTGATCAAATATAAATGATGCCTAAAAATTTTAAAAGTAAGAAAACATATCTTATAAATCCATATCATGTGTTTTATAACATAATTATGAAGGTTTCACTTATCAGGAAGCCAAATAAACTTCCTTATCATCATGAATCAGAACAAAATAAAGTCCTTTCAATGAATCATTATTATTAATTGAAAAAAATAAACATTTCCTAATGTAAGGGATAAAATTAAAGAATTCAACAATCTCCACTCTAATTCTTAAAAACAATCATCACATTCAAATTTTGTAAAATATTAACTACTTTTCCGGTGAACATAGTTAGTGGGATAGATAAACGTGAATATTTTTTCTCAAACCATTCATAATAGCCTTCTAATCCAAAAAACAATGAATATCGGTAACAATTATAGGTCTTCTACATTTAACAATTACATTTTTCAGATGAATCAATCATTATACCAAATTTATCATCATTGTTCTCAAGATAATAAATCTCTTGTAGTTTTTTCCCCAAATTTTCTATATAAAATATTTTATTTGATGATTTATGAGAGAATCCATAAATGATTATCATTATCATTATAACAATTTGATTAAGTCATAATTTCATCAAAAAACAATGAAATACATATCCAAAGAAAATTACATAAGTTTCTATTCTTAAGATCTAGGAATACAACATGGTAATTTTTAAACCAAAAGTAAATAAAAACAAAATCCTTTGGTCTATATCTATATTGGAACAAAATTTTTTGGAGTTTCATTATCTTTAGCCTTCATCTGATTGTACATATATCTCATGCAAATCCGGGAAAAATACTAATCTCTATAGATCAGATTGAAAAAATCATCGATATGTGGTAATGGATTCATATTATTTATAGTAATGTTATTCAAGGATCATTAATTAATGGAAATCCTCATGGAACATTCATTATTTTTAGTGGACCATTGAGTTTCACCCCATGGAGTAGTACTATGGTGAATGAAACCATTCTTATGAAAATATTGAACCATCTTCTTCAATTAATGATTTTACACTTGAACCATTTGATAATGGTGTTTGTAAATTGGATTAGTATCACGAATGATGTAATTTTTAAATTCAAAATCCTGATAATTTATAAAATTTGGATACTATTTATAAAAAACTACTACGTATTCATTTACCAATATCACATAATTAATATAAACAGTTCCCTTGTTTTCAACAGTATGATTAAGGTTGAATTCATTTATATCTTTTAATAATTTTCAATATTCTTAATATGTTATCAATAGTATGGGTTAAATAATCTATATAAATTGAATCTCATTCTTAAAACAAATTCTTTACCAAAATAATAAATGATAGCGTGATAAAAATAATTCATATCTTTACCCAAATAATATCACACTCTAATATGTTACAACATGAATATTTATAAGTAATGTATTTACATGGAAAATTTATGAAATATTATTATAATTTAATTTTCAGTATTAACTCCCCTTATATTTTAACTAAATTTTCATCTTGGATTTCTAAAGGTGAAATTTCCAATTTACCAAAAAAAAATCAGAAATAAAAGAATCTATAGTCCCCTCATCAAAAAATAAATCTGTAAAATCAATGTAAACAAACAAAATTCCAGATTGAACTTAATTAGATGGATCCAAATCTATTGATTTAGTCTCAAATGATTTAACTACACATTTCTTATTATAATTTGGGTACATTACATAATGAAAATCATTCTTTGGGAATGAATTTGTATAATTTCATATCACACGACATTTAAAATACATTACAGTTTTGTTATCATAACTATACTTATGATCATTCTCATTGGAATATTGAGCCACTTTTCTAAACATACCACATCATTATAATAATCATGTTTTATTAAGGCATTCCCCATGGTTCTTTTATTCATAAATTCTACAAACTCAAAATTGGACATTCATACCTTTATATATATTTCATTGATTCTTACACATTTTATTTCATCGGAACCATTTCTTCTATTTTTTTCAAAGTAAATGTGATATTTTGAAAACTATGTTTCTACCATCTCAGCACATGGAACATGTTTCTCGTAACATTTGAATTCAATGGAATACAATTCACTACTGTATCTTCTCTTTAATCCCGTATAAAAATTATGGATTTTACTATCATGATCCCATATATTAGTTGGAGAATTAGATGAAAATATGGTGAATTTTTCATCATTCACGACAATTATATATTCCTCATTTTGTTTAAATTTGATGATTTTTTTCCTCGTAAGTATAACCACCATAGAATAATATTTTTCACAAAAACTGTTGTTAAATTCATCTAATTCCAAGGAATATATCTTTTATTTATCCATAAAATTCATGACCACTGGCCACCACTTCTTCGACTCACATTCTAAATGTTAAATGGGGAGAATTTTATTTTGATCATCTGAACAGCCCATGAAATAAAATATCTTTCAAGTACTCTAATATACCCAAGACCTACTACTCGGGTAGAACATACACTGAATGTATGAAGGTGTTTCCTCATAAATTTTTCCACTGCGTCATGTTCCTTTGTTTTATATCTGGTTATTCTATTACATCGATTCCATCACTATTTGTAGCCTAAATAAACTGATCCATTACTATCCCAAAATTATCTTTTTTAATTCCCATAATTCTAGGTTTTGGATTCAAAATGATATAATCATCTCAGTTTCATCCTACATTTGCTTCCCTATTTCATCTCAAGAATACCATTATGAAGATATTAATCATAGATGAGGAAATATTTTAATTGTAAAATTGTATTTCATTACAAAAAAAATATAATTTTATAATAATTTATCTCTATTAAAACATTATTAAACTTAAATTTATCTAAATTTTGAATTGATAAAAACTATCAGGACATGTCCTTAAGCACTAAAAAATCTAGTAAATTATTTTAGAATTTACATGATTACATTCCAAAACATCATTTTGGTTTAGAGTTTTATATAATTAGGATATAATTCATACATAACAACCAAAAAGGATAAACAGTGGTCACTAATAAAATAGAATATACTTATTTCATAATAATATTTTATAATAAGTTCTTTATTCTTTTCTTGAAAAATATTTTCAACATTCAACATGGATTCTACTTTTCTATTACTAATCATTAAAACCTATGATAAAAATTTTAAAACTTGTGATGATCATTAAAATCATAGTAATGAACATAAATGTTATAAAATAAACTACTAGTCCATAAATTCTTATGATATATTGAATTCATTTTCACAAATACATACATCTCACTTATAATGCCTCATATTGTTACTTTATAAAAATAAGTGATTTCAATAAATCAAAAAAACCTAAATAACTAATAAAGGTAACATATATAATTACTTAATTATGATTGAATCCCTCATTGATACAATATGATTTGTGACCCTATCAACTACATTACAATATAACCCTCATAATACTTTATTATTTAACCCTCAAAGCTACATTATGGCATCTCCATTATAGTTACACTTAGGGTGACCATACTGTCGAATTCCCACATACAGATACCGAATGTATTAGAGAAATATATATGTATGATAATTCATCATAAAAAATTCCAATGAAAAATTTAATAATAATTAAATATTTATACATGAATCATAAATTAATTCTTTTTGATTTTTATGGAAATATTAACTTTAAAATAAGATTTTTAATGAAAATTCAACATCCTCGGGTTCGCCTTACATCAAACGTCTTAATACCTCATATATAATGTTTCATGGAGAGTCACACACACACACATATATATGTTATTAAATCATATTCAAATTTATAATTCCTTATATGAACATTATTAAAACATCTTTCCACACATTTATTAATAATATTTTGGTATGTCCATTGTTTTGGGGGAATTTATTTCATGGTTTCCACTATTGTGATTATGGATTTTCTTGTCTAATTGAGTAAAAAATACATAAGTGGAATGAGATGGTAATGATAACTGTCATAATTTTAAATGAGTCCATATTTAAATAATTCTGATATTTGGAAGATTCAATACATAAAAGATTAATGATAGTCATTTTTTTTATTTGGGTGGGTTTTATAACTATAACGAACTTATATCATTATGTTTGATATATTATTTATATATTTGATCCATTAAATATTTTCACTTAAAATATGTAAAATAAAATCTTATTTAAACATATTAATGTTAGTATGACCATTTATGATGTTATTATTGGAAAATGAAGGTTTATCATCCGTGATGGCGGTAAATCAACACATCAAGGAAAATATTCTTATTTTTAAAATAAATGGGTAGGACCGAGAGATTGATAGTTAATTTTTACATATACTTGATAAAATATTAGTACATATAAGGTACTAGAGTATTAATTACATGTGGATAATTGGAGGTGAAGAGAATATAGTAAATTTAAATAAATTAATAAAAAAAATAAATGAAATGAATTAGGATTTTACCTCTTGAATTATTCTCATTTAGAACCTCATTAAGGCCATTGGTTATGCCCTTCTGTTGAGACCTATGGGTCTTTGACATGGATAATAATATTGAGAATGGAATTGAAATGAAATTAAATATCGTACAATGCATCGTGGTTTGTGGATAAGGGTTGGTTGGGGGTTGTATTTATATAGGAGGACAATGGTGTTTTCTAAAAATTATATTATTATTTTAATACTATAGATCAAGACTATAACTATTTTGAGAATTATTAGTAATTAAAATAAAATAATTACATGATTTTCGATATTATAGTGATTAATTAAAAATTTAATCATGGAATATTTTATTTCAATTATAATTTATGTATATAATAAATGACCATATTTCAGTATAGACTAAAACTTTAAATATTTTATAAAATTCCCAGAAAATCACAAAAACCATTTTTGACACGTGGAATTCAAAAATAAACTCCATTTTTTTTATTTTTTATATAAATTGGAAAAAAATTGATTTCTTATTATCGTCTTCATATATTTAATAATTCACAATTTTTAAATTATAACGTGTTTTGGAACACATTTAAAAATTAATTAAGGTCTCATGAAATTATATAATAATTTAATGACAAAAAAATATTAATTTTTAATTCTATTTTAAGAATACATATTTTCATATAAACTTTTATATTAATTAAAAAATTTAAATAAATATTTAGGTGTCACAAAAATTCCATCATTTAATTAATCACTTAAAGAGAATATATTTACATTTTTTATGAAATAAATATATCATATTTTCAGTTATAGTATACATAAATTTTATTTCTAAATTCATAAGTGAGTTTATAATTTTATTTTTATATATTCCTCATTTCTTATATATACCACATATTTCATTATACATTTATAATGAATTTATATATTGAACTATAGAGTAAAACAAAAATTTTATAAGTACATGTGTTGTTACACAGAATTTTACATGTTTTTAAATGCACAAAATTGATCCCGAGGTGACATAATCTTAGTAATTATTACAAAATAGTTATATCAAAGGATGTTCACTATATGATTTATTTAATTTGTTAGATATTTCTAATATATTTCTTTTTACCCATAAATATATTAGTATTTAAATTTTATATTTTTGTGGTTATATTTTTTTGTCTCTAAAAAGTCATTTTTATAGATACAGGCTAAGTAAAATCTTAATTGAAAATATTGGAGTTGGCATGTCGATGGTCTAAGAAAATTTCTTTATTGTTGTGGATTATCGATTATTGAAAGAATATATGATTAATTATTTGAAAAAACGGTTATAATTTTTTTTTTAACATATTAATACCCTATGAAATTCATTAATAATATATGAGATGTGTAATAAACCTCAAGAGATAAATTATGATCTTAATTAAATAATAGTGAATGATAATTTCTATGGGTTTGGATTTGATGAATTTAAACGAGTCTCTCAGTGTTAAACGATGTATCAAAATTGGCATACAATTTTTGTTTCAATTAATAGAACTAATAACGTTATTAAACAAGGGAACAATTCTGAAAATTTAAAATTCTGTTCATTTAGGATTGAAATATTTTAAATCATCACTCAAATAAATGGAAGATTGAGAGAAGATTTCAATAATATTTTGACATTGGGGGAAACTATTGAGGATGAAATATCATGTGTTATAAGTGAATTGTGTTTACCTTCTACATAGAATGTAATATTAATGATTATAAGTAAATTAATATTATTTAAAGTGTTTAAGATAAAAATTATAATTGTAATCATAATGATGTATGAAGATATGATTCACAATGAATAGAATTATTATCCATATAAATAGTTACATTTTAATCAAAAATAAATACAGAGGAATGATATGATTTGATTAAATAATATTCAATTTAATGTCTTTGAGATATATCTAAAAAATTGTAAATTTATTCAATTAGTGAGGAAATGTGTTAGGAAAAAATGAAGGAAAGAATTATGATGATATGGATATATGATTAAATTACATATGATGTTTTAAAATTATGTAATTAATGGTCCAAATAAATATAAATATTAAATAAAATGTATGAATGTGAAGATTGATAAATTGGGTTTTCATAATGATTCAAGTAATGTATCTAACACAAAATCTGAAGCTGAGTATGAAATAAATATATAAATTTTGTGACTTATGGCTTGTTCGGATGAACTAAAATCGTTTTTCTTTAATTTTTTTTAATTTAAATAAATTTAATTAAAAACTAAATAAATATTTTTTTATTATCCAACATAATTATGAATCTTTTATGAAATTGAATATATAATACAAATAATTATATGTTTTTTATATTTATATTGAATGATTCTCTAACAAAATTGATCATTTAATATCTAATAATTCAATAAATTGTTGTACGTTTCATGAATATATATTTATTAATATTTAGATAATGAAAATAAATTAAATCAAGCCTCCATAATTCTTATCAGTGGATAAAATTTGTTGCCTAAAATTATTTTTAAAAATAAATCTTATAAAAAATGAAATATTGGGATTCATAGGAATTAATAAAAACCAAAATTATATTTCAATTAATTTTTTCTATGTTCAATATTCATTATTATAAAAACGATTGAATGTTTTAAATTTGGTATAAATACATATTATTAAAATAAATATAATTTCAAAAAACCTCAATTCTATAGTGTTATGAATAATAATTATTAAAAAATATTATATGAATCAATTTAATAAATATAAATTACAAAATAATCCATTTTTTAAATCATTAATTACAAACACTTCCATAACAATATAATATGGGTATATAAGGGAATATTTTTTTAATATTTAAATTTTTAAATCCAAGTAGAATAAAATTTTATTTTAAATATATTAACTCTTTTATAAAAGCCATTAATTAAGGGGGAATTTGTTGTAATGCTTTAATAATATTAAAATCATACTAGGAATGATTTAATTATTCAATTTGAAAGAAAAAATATTTTAATTTAATTAATATGTTTCAATAAAATAATTTTATTTGAAATTTTTTTGTACAAATAAGTATTATTTAATTATTTAATCTAATTCATAATTAAATATTTTTATTAAAATCAATATTTTAAATTATTGAATAAAACATGATTACGCAGATATTTTTTCTAACGAATTTTAAACATATCCAAAAACCATTACAATAAAACTTATCATCTTCCAAACAATCCTAATTCTTAATATTTCACAATCATTTACAACATTTTACCTTCCTTATTTTCTAATTTCAATTCATAATACCTCTACTAAAGCCAGTAAAATTTTAAAGAAGAAGGTAAATCTATGTTGATCAAATTATTCCTTCCTCAAATTCTAATGTTTCAATTAATATATATTTTTTGTATGATAATTCATTTCATGATGTTTGGAATTATATTTTGTAAAAGCAATCAATTTCAATTGTTAAACATTTTATAAAAAAATTATGATGGAAACAAAAATTTTTATTTATGAGTAATCATATTTTCAATCACTTAAAATAACTACATGTGGAATTCCTTCATCATAATTAATATCATATTTTATTATTGTGATATGAGATTTAGTGACTCTGACTGAATATCTCAAATTATTTAGAAGTCACATTAATAAGTAAGAAAACTATTCTATTTTAATAGAGGTTTTTATTTCTCTTCAATGGTGGTATCAATGATTACAAGGGATCTAAAATTGGATATAATATTTTGATGTGTCTAGAGTGAATATGGTATATCAAATAGATTAGATTAGATATGAGGATATTTATATATCATATATAAATGAGCTAAATAAGTTTTTATGTAGTATATTTTTCTCATCTTCTAAAATATATCAATGATATAATGATGTTTAAAGAATAATATAACATCTTTTAAGAGTTTAATATGTAGTGGGTAAAATAATTAATACTTTTGGGTGTAATGATTTTTCATTTTAAAATTTCAATAGAAAACATATTTTTCTGATATCTTGGACATTCTAAAATTAAATTCAAATAGACTATATAAATACATGTTGTTTTAAATATAAATTTTTTATGTTTTCTTTTTTTATCCATTTATTTTGTTCTTGGGTTTGATATTTTCTGTCATATATTTTACTATGTAAAAATGTGTGTTAATTCGATTTTTAATTATTTTTTTGAGATAAAAAATGGGGTGAATTATATGTTGAAGATAAACAGATGAAATTGAGGAGAATATATTTGATAAATAAAGAGAGAAATATTTGTTTAAGAATAAATTTTTTTGTATGGGATAAACAGAGAGAATAATTAAAAAAAATTAAAAAAGTTATTTAATTTTTATATTAAAAAAATTGTTTCTTTCAACGAATGAAAACTCCAACCAAGTTAATATTAAGAATATTTCAATTATTTAAGAATAAATAAAAAAACTATGAGAATCCTAAAAAGTATTTGGAAATGGTGATGATAGTAAAGATGATTTCCTAAAAATACTTTTTATTGTTCATAAATTTAATAAATGGAACAATATATTTATCGATGGTGATGGATTCCAATCTATCCATCCAAAATAATAAATACATTGGAATGACTACTCATACCTAAATCCAACAATGGTTATCGGGTCTCCTTGAACCATATATTTAGAATCATTTGGAGAAAATTGAAATTATTATTCAAAAAACATTTTTATGACATTTTAATCTTAATTATACATGGAATTATGACACAATTTCTGGTATTACCCTACCATCTCGTATTTTTTATTTCTTTTTTTAATAAAAACTGATTTTCTGTTACTTGATAAAATATTTAGTGAGTGTTTTCTTTGTAATTTACTTATTATCCTAATTATAAAATTTTATTTATTATTAGAAATATATAGATAAGATTATAATTTATATCATGATGTTATTAATTATTTATGTTATTCCAATATTTTTGTGATTATAAATATACTGGTTTTGATGAATATATGATAATAAAAATGAAAATATTTTTTGGACTGTGTTTATTAAAGAATTTTATTAAGTATATATTGACTTTTTTTCACCCAAACACAAATATTTTTGTAACTTATGCTTTTAATTTTAGTGGAATTTATTATAATTGTGATTGTAATAGTTATTTTTTTTGAAACATTTAGTCTTTAATCCCTTTGATGTTAATTTGATTTCATAATAGTTCTGTCTCTTTCAAATGATTCTGGAAATTTTGTTTATTTCTAATGTTTCAAGAAAAACATATGGACGTTTTATCCTAATTTTAGTTAGGATCCATACATTTATACCCTAATTTTTTAGTATATATAAGGAACATATACCCAATGTTATGGTGAATGTATGGATCTAGAACCATATAATTTTTATGAAATGATATTTTGGATGAACTATTATATGGTTCATCATCCCAGAAATTATAAGAAAATATAAATTTTAAACCCTAATTTTTATTTTAGTCACAATGTAATGAAACCTCATGTTATACTAAATCAACTAAATATATTGATGTTGTGGATTATTTTCTTTTAATTCTATTATAGTCTTGTAAAAAATTTTATATATTTTAACTATATTTATATATTGATTCAAATAACATTTTTCATCAAATTAAATCATTCATAATTTTAATGTAATTTATTATTATCTACGATCGTTCATATTCAAATTTGATTTATGATTAGTAATTTTATTGTTGCAATTTATGATGGGATATTTTTGGTGATGTTTGATCTGAATAAATCCCAACACATTTTTGAGTAATGACTATTTGTCCTACTCAAATCGAGATGGGTGTTTGAATATAATATCATCATGATGTTTCTATTTCTATAATTAGTTACACTTTGTAGTAACACATTTTTTATCCAAATATATTGATCAATATGTATTTTTAGCACAATATTTATTTTTTTATATTTTTTCGTAACCCAACAAAATCAACTTTCATAGATACAAAATATATATATATATATACATATATTATCATCAATGAATTGTTTTACCAAATATTGTTTTAATGAATAATGTTTTTATTTAATATTATTTGGTCACTATTGTGTTATATTGAACATTATTTAATCTGTAATATATTTTTTCACCTAAAAGTCGAACCAATATTAAATATCCACATATCATTATATATTTTTAATTATGTAGAATTTCAGTACATAGTAATGTTAAACAATAAAATTTTCAAAATTAGTTGTATATTATTAAATTCCAACTAAAATAGAAATATATTCCCACAAAATAATTATTATAAGGATTCATCTTCCAATAATTAGTTCTCGAGGTTTTTATATAAGAGGAAATTTTTTGAAAAAAACAACGCTCACTGAGAGATATTCTTTATAGTGGTTTAGAAGATTTTTGTGCTCTAAGAAAATATACATCATTTTGTGATATTATTAACTTTTACTATTTTCTAATTATACACATAATTATGATAAAAGTAAATAATCCTTTTAATATTAAAAGGAAATTATAGAATTTGACAATTTTTTAATTGGACACAATTCAATCCCCCTATTTTGTCTTTGACATGATTATCCCAACCCACCCACCTAATGTGGTTTGTCATTTCCTAGTGTCATAATAATTGGAATAAAATAATTTTCATCATTTTATTATATTCTCTATAATCCCAGGATTTGAATAATTTATTGACCAAAATATTCAGTTGTGAAAATTTAAATAGTCTTCTGAGTTCATTATCAATGTATTCTTAGAAGTTATTTCATTCGTTGGATATAAGTGTATGAAGAAATGATACATTAAAAAAACAAAAAAATACTCTCCAATAATTTTATTTCATAATGGTATTGTTCAAACTATTATATCATTTGGTAATTGTTCCCCTAAATAACCATGTGAGGGGAAGGAATTCACCTTGATTAAACTGTGAGTAAATAGTTCTCACACTTATTAAGATCAAAATAAAATTAGATAAATTATGGATGAAGAATAACCAAAAACAAGTGGGAAATATCAAATAAATATGTCTTTCATATATTAATTACATTTAATTAAAATGTATATCTGTCATAGTTCACCAATATAAATATTCAATTATTTCAGAAGCAAACAAGAAAAGATCACCAAATTTTATGTTAATAGTGAATAGATAGAGAATGTTTTGGATAAAAATTTATTGGGATGTTTAAAATCCATCTAGTAAATTGTATATATATGATCCATTAATCATTATCTTATGGAAGGATTCTTTGTATTTGAGAATTATAGGCTATAGAAAATCGATGAAAATGATGAAATAAAGATTGATATTAATGGTATGATTCATGCATTTTTATAAATAATTATTATCAATTATGGATAATTAGGGATGAAATATAATTATATTATGTTTTTTAATTCATACATGAATGAAATAAAATAAATATACATGAAAATATTATTACGAACACAAAAAAGGGAGTTTAATGAAATGATTACATCAATTAAGATTGAGAAAAATAAATGTAATTTAAAGAGTCTAGATTTTGAGGTAAATTTAAAAAATAGTCACACAAGATAATTTGAAAATACATATTTCAATTAGAAATTTTAATGGGGATTGATATACCTAAGGACAATAATCATTTAGAAATATATGCCTCAATTCATTTACCTATATACCAACATCAGTCATAAATAAAGATATATAATACACTATATAAAATATTGATCATTCTAATTTTTTATCTATAAATAATAGTAGATTTAAATAATAATTTACATTACTTTGGATGAAAAAAAATTATAACCCTAGAATCATATAAATGGTTAATGGAAGATTATGTACAATAAATTTCAATTCATTTATAATCACATGTGAAGGAAATTGCGACATAAAAAACAAAGAATTTATGTCAGAACATATAAATATTAAATGCATTAAATAATTGTTTCCTTCTACTTGAATGATGAAATGTTTATATAGTGTAATTGTATAATATTTCTAGTTTTTTTAAAATACATCCATATATTAAGGGAGATAAAAGTTGAGTGGAAGTAAAGTACACCGAAACATAGAAGAAATTTATTTACATAACAAATAATTTGATGCCATTAAATATATATATATATATATATTCAAATTAAATCATTAAATATATGAATCATGTTAGTACAAAAAAATAATTCTATTTGTGAAAACTACAAAAATTATAAGTCATAGAATTCTATGAAAAAATCAATAATATAAAAAAGGGGATAATTCATTGCATTAATAGAATGATAAAAATGTTATTCAAAAAAATTATAATAGTCCTGGGATATATAATACCCCATTAAGAATAATCCACTTTTTATCGTAGTAAATGGTAAACCAGTGGTTTTTTAGTATCTCTAAGTTGTTTTGTATCAATAGAGGAAATATAGATCTAAAAATAAGTTATTTGGTGTTATAGAGAAAAAAATAGATTAATTTAGTCAATTGATTATGCGATTCTGTCATTGTAGGCTATTGTTTTATTTCATAGATCAATCAATTTTTGAAACGTGGGGTTTCTAGGAGTGATCTATGATAGTTCTTCTCAACAAAAAACAAATCCTGAGTCATCTCACCTTAAAAGACTATATGATTCATGGCTTGGTTCAGCGCACCTCACACATGTCATGGATAGTGGTTTCATCTATTCCAATGATAATATAACCTTAAAATAATGTCATATTCACAATTTATGGTAGTATGGGTATACATTCTAGAACACCCACACCCATTTCAAAATCCCTTAATAATTTTCATTCTGGGTAATTTGGTTGGGCATTTCCTCTGCTCTTATATTGAGACAAGAGCAGCATATATTCCAATTTTACTGAGGATTTGTGTTGAATTAAATGTTTATAAGAATAATGTTTAATTATTATAGATATTTTGGGGTGTATAATTTAGATACCAGTAGTAGGTTATCTTCGAATCATGGTACATGATATATTCCTTGTGAAAGAATATGGGTCATATTGTTGTTGTTTACAGGTGCATAATATTGAAAAAGGTATTTGGTTTGGATGTTGAGGGGAACTGAGACTCATGTGGCCCTCCTATTTATTTTTGGGAAGATTAATATTGTGATATTTAATTGTCCAATTTATGGTTGTGAAGGACATGTTCTATGTGATTGAATGTTGTCTAGTTTTGTGTGCTCGATTAATGTAGTGAGGAAAAGGTAGAAATTATGTTACCTCTTAAGCTAAGGGTAACTAGTATTTTCAAAAGATTGATATGATATCTGGTAGGTACCACTAGTGACTCTTTGATTGTATGGGATTACCAAGATATTGCAATGCTTTATATACACAAATACAATGAACATGCTTATATGGGTTCAGTTGTAGATGATTATTTAAATGATATGTGGAAATAATTTCAAACTATTACACCTATACCATGGATGATGTAAGAAGTGGTATCAACAAAGAAGTTGAGATTAAATTGAAGAGAGTTAGTAGCTCTTGGTATGTTTGTTAATTTTAGGAGCCAAGTCATAATTCACTAAGTGAGTCGAATAAATAATAGGTCCCAACCTGAGAAATACGTTGTCCTATCTCAATTTGAACAAC
This sequence comes from Viscum album, assembly GCA_963277665.1. Taxonomy (NCBI): domain Eukaryota; kingdom Viridiplantae; phylum Streptophyta; class Magnoliopsida; order Santalales; family Viscaceae; genus Viscum; species Viscum album. Next base: position 851,422,098 of record OY728143.1, on the reverse strand, counting down.
TACATTAAGATCATGAGTTTCGATAGAGGGGTTGAATATTGAAATAATCTCTCATAATATGTTTATGATGGACAACAAAAAGCATATGAAATAGGGGTGTTCAGTAAATTCCTATATTGGAGAAGGATGAAGAAATGGAACAATGAAAATTGGGACTCAAAGAGCTACATTAACATGAAGTAGTAGAACTCGTAGGTACACAAATTCTACCGATATCTTTATAGGAAAATGGAGGGGAAAAATCCAAAAAATTGTTCTTTTCCATGTAGTATGGGACATAGGACAAGGAAGGGGTTAATGAGGTTACCGAGGCTGAGGAAACCTCAAAAGGTCGCAAGGAAGATCAACATGTTTGTGACATTGGGTCCCCAAAGAAATAGGGTGAGGTGACCTTGGAATATAAAGATACTCCTAAATATAATGTATACGAGAATATAGATGGCTATATTGTGGTGATACCACAAAATCAAGAGTATGTGCAGTTGGTGAAGGAGGATTCAAATACTTCTTCACAGTAGTGGGAGGTCGGGAATCTCGATCATCCTTTATGATATGAAGACATGGTTCTTTAACATAACTTGGAACATTATATGAATACTGAAAAAAATTGGGGATGATTTTATGAAAATTAATGTTATAGATGAATAATTTTATCAAATTATGGAATCATTTTTCTGAGTAGACACTTCCATGAATCAATGTGAGTATATTTCGAAGAAGAACAAAAAATTTATTATAGGGTTCAACATGGGGATTATTAAAAAAATAGGAATAAATTAAATCATTGTACTCTCATTCTTATCAATATGAAGTCATCTTGTCAGATGATCTAGACATCCTGGTATATATTCTTTATTATATATATTTTACAGAGATTTATTCCTACCAACATACGATTTTATTTAACATGTTTGGCGTTTCTTTTGATTTATGATCTAGTTAGCTGTGAGAGTTCTCAATTTTCCATTAAAAATGATTCAAAATAAAAAATTCACATTGTAAGATGATTAATGAATGACAAGAAAAAAATTAAATTCTAAACAAAATGGTAATGTTTCAAAATAATGTTTGATAAAATGTCTACATATATTATAAAAGGAATAAAAATTGACAAATGAATATGGAAAGTGACAATGTAAAATATTTAATTACAGGTTTAAAATGAATACTTAACGATATATTATCAAAAGGAGATAAACTTATATATCAATAGTAACTTTATGGATTGAAAAATCAAGCTAGAATAATATTAGTGGAATTATAATCTTGTTTCTTTAACAAGTGAAGATGTTGAAAAAAGAATAAATTATCACCAAAAGAAAAATTTTATTTTATGCAGAAGGTAATGAATAAGATATCCATAATTTAGGTATTTAAAAAGTTAAATAATTCCATTCTTCTAAATGGTAATGTGAGATGTGAAATAAAAAGTGTGATCGTGCTGATTTCACATAATGATGGAACTAATATGAACAAAATATATTGGATGGGATGAAATTAACACTATTACATCCCTCAAAATATATATATGCAGTTATACCGTATGTCCATATATATTGTTTCAATATTTTATATGAAGTAAATTTTAGGTGATACATCTGTTCATGGGGAGGACTGATGAGATAGGGATGCAATCATATATGGATAGAAAATTAATGGTTACCATGTTATAAGTGATACTACATTTGAAATTGTAAATTATATTTTATGAAAATTATATATATTCATGAAGGTAATATATAGATTATCTGAGGGGAAATATGTTTTGTAAAACATTCAGAACATTTTATTTCATATGAATCATAAAAAAAGGGTTCTTGAATATATTGCATTAAAGATGAATGTTCTCTTATTATCTCTAAAATTACAATTTATATTTGTACAACTTATAATGATGGGGTAAATTTAATGTTTTGAAAGAAATAATTAATTATTATTTTTAATTAAATAACCATGAATATTTATACTCTCAATCCGCTCATTCATGTGCCTCTCGACCTTACATGACTATTGAAGTGATGTTTTGTCTTAAAATTTTGAAATTTACATTATTCATCCATAATGTTTTATTCATTGCCTTTATTGTATATTCACACAAATAAAATATTCTCCACTATAATAAATCATTCCATGTAATTGGTTTAGTTCATAAAACTCATATAATTCTATAATATCAATATACATCACTTGTTAGATTCTTATTGAGATTCTAAAAACTGTTTCTTACTATAGTAACAATGTATTACTCCGATCTCCCTTTATAACATAAGTTACAAAGATTCTATTTGTTCCTACCATATATATGAAAGTACTCATTTATGTCCTCTAGGGAATACCATCACCATGTATTCATAGCTTGATTTTTCATAGAAAATATTAATCCACTTCCACTCAGTAAAAATGTATTAGATTGCCTCATATTCTTCAACATTTCTTATTTTTAACTTCATCAATTCTAGTAGCTCATATTCGTAGAACATCACTGAATATATTTTCCTACATGTCTTAAATCTCTCCTTAATCACTAAAATGTTCTAAACATATATTGAAGATAAAATTCTTAAATGTTCCTCCATAATATTCTATCTTCTTCTTAATGATTCACCACATTGATCTAATCAAAATATAAGGGTCATATTATTATTTTTCCATCATCATTGATAACCATAAAATATTAATGTCAAAAATGTATTAAATAATTATCATCTTCCCACTTCATCCAATGTTCTTAAAAAAATCACTCAATATAGATCATAATAATGTTCACATACAGTATAAAATTATTTCTTGATGTTTTTACTTTTATATGTATTTTACCCCAAATAATATATTTTATATATATGAAATATATAGTACCTTAATTCTACATAGGTCACTTATCCTTTTTAATTATTCGTCGAATTTTCATACATTGGTATTCCCATGATCTCTATATTCATTTTTCTATAACAATATTTTTTCATTTTATTTATAATATTACCCATCTCATTTTCTCTTAATCTTTATTTGACTTAGTAAATAATGTATTCTATAATCTTTATTCATATTATGAATGGGTAAACTTAATTTAATTTATCTAGGTGAAGTATATTGTACTCATCATACATACCTATAACAATCACATGGTTTAGCTTCATGCTCAACTCTTCAACATGAATTTGTGTAAGTCATGAACATGTTTGAATATCATCTAACTCAATCTTGTAAATAATCAATATTTTCTTTGTGGTATTTACCACATTGGAGGAAAAGTCTTGCAACTCCAAGATTATCATTTCTATATTTAAATAATGTTGTAATCCTGTCCTGATGATTATTTTTTCATCATTACATTATCATATGTTGTTATCCTCTTTTATAAAACACATGTCTTGAATAAAAGTAAAATTTTTCACGTATATATTTGAAACTTTTGAACTTCAGCATCATACATAGCTTCTTCGATTTGTTAAATATCCAAATAAATATATATTTAAATTCCATAAATATATCTTAAATTTATCATCTTAATCAAGATTTGATATAATTTTTTTTTTAATTTTTAGTCTTAAATAGAAGAAAATTTTAGGTTATAATAATGTATTGATTCGATTATTTGAATATTAAGAATAATCCAAAATAATTTATTCCTTAAATATTCGATATAGTAACTCTAATTCTCAATATTTAGCTGTTTAAAATTTTTACATGTATTTCATGAAACATATACTTTAAATTCATGAATGATGTGACACAATAATTATTGTAGAATTTATCATATGTACGATTTATAAATGATTCTTACATAGGGTATAATGACTCATAAATAGTACAAAATATGATTATGGGCTCATGAATACTTATCAATGTCACTTCATGAGATATCAATAGTCCCAGAAAAAGTGTCCAAAAGAAACGTGTGTTTGTTTAAAAAACCTATTTTTAGTTCATTCAATTTCAAACTATTATTTTCACAAAAATATTGAATATTATTCATATATACATTGAATCATATTATCTATAAGATAATGTCTCATACATTCATTGTGAGTATATATTTTTTCCTATTTCCATACTAAAATTCTAGATCATAATAAATTAAAAAATTGTTGCTCTAAATAAATATCAATCATTAATCAACCTATTCAACCAATCTTACATTAAATAAAACTATTTATAAAAACAATTAAAATAATATCACAACTAGTGATATCACAAATAAATATTATTTTCTCAATTTTACTCCCAATTAAATATCTTCATGAATTCCACTACCTCAATTAATAATATCATTTTTTTAGCCTTACTATATCATCATCCACATTTTGTTTCACATTTATTTGAATATAATTCTTAAAAATTATAGAATGGCTACTTCTTCTGTAAAGCTAACAGTTTGATATATCTTTCACATTAGATTTACACAATACCTAAACATTTCCCATTGATTTGTTCACTTTCATCCATGAATTATATAAAATATAATTATTTATCTTGGGGGATTCATGACTAGTATAATAATTTTCTAAACTCTATTTTGAGAAAAATAAAATCATCTGTAATTTCTAATAAAAACATTCTCTTATCTATTTCTCATACTTCATGTTCAATAACATTGATAAATATATAATTTATAGATTCTCAATTCATCCCCAAACTTCTCAATTATCTTATTAACATGATCATTGACAACCATTTATAAGAAATATACAAAATATCTATTTGAAAACATATATATCCCCATTTTTTGTGTTTTAAACATTATTAAACAACTTTAATTTGATATATGTCAACATAATTTTGCATTTCCGCTCCCTTTGAATTTAAAAAAAAATAGAAATGCATTTAATCCCACATTATAATATATTATATGTTGATGTTGGATTCTACTCACCCATATCATCTCCCAATTAGTTATTTGTTATATCATTAAGCACACTTGGGAGAAGGAAGATATATAAAATTTCTGTTAGAACTGATACATTAGTTAATCACTTTGTCTTCTGGTGAAAACCAAGTGTATAAAGACAAATATCATAACCTCAACCCCATATATATATATTATTTTTTTATGTTTTAAAAAATATATATTATACATTTTAATGTCCATATATACAAATTTTTAAAAAATAAAATTAAACATGCACATAACATCAGAGAACATGGAAAAATAATTTAAGTCATTATAGCTTTACTCACTGTATTTAAATAATAATAGAATTATAATGAGATAAATTAATATTAATGACAATGTTAAGAGAGTGGAAATAAAATCTAAACACAATTACTAAAAAAGTTATCTATAATTATAGACATGAATAAAAAATAAACTCTGTTTTCCTTCTATCTATTAATTTCTCTCACCCATGGGATGCCCTTTAAACTCTTTCACTATAGGAATCATCATTAATATGTATGATGAAAACAATAATGACACTATTATTATTTATACAGATTGTAAATCAATACAAACTGAATAAATATCCACTTTAGATATCATACATATAACATTACTAATAATATCAAAATTATATTATATAAATCAAAATGTGGGAATACAGTCAGTTGTACAATTATAATCAATAGATTCACTGGGATGAAAAATACATTCTCGACCCAATAGAACAATTATATGATTCACTAAAATTTTTACATCAATTAATTATTTATTCCTTCTTCAATTTCATTATTTGTACATCATTGGTTAGTGTGAATAAATATTTTTTTTCATAGGATTCTTAATTGTGGATCATGGATTCTTTAATTGATAAAATAAATCACAAACACTTATATAATCATTATCTCTATTCCCAAAAAACTCTAACAGATACAGCCATACTATGAAATTTACAATAGACCGATGTTTTTCATTAATTTTTATTTTTTAGTCATATTTCATTGAAACATATTAATAACATGATACCATAGTCGCTTTCTCCCTATCACTTTTGAGCTCTTTATATATAAAAAATTAATTAATTAATTTGTTAGATATATATATTAAAATCCTCTACAAATCACACATAGTTTATATGATTTATTATCAACCATTATTATGAAACATTTCGAACACATCATCCATTTTTTATTCCACCATGATAATATTCTTATGAATTTAATTGATTAACAACATTGTTAGACCAAGATTAATATATTGAAAATAATCTTTATAAATATTTTCAAATGGTATGTGATATATAAATTGGTATCATAGAAGAGGAATCTCTTATTCTATTGTGTGATATATTTCTCATCAACTTATATCACTGGAATATCAGTGGAACATTTATATCTCTCTTTTTATGTTTATACCTCATAGAAGATAGTCTTTTTGTTATTATCATCTTCTGTTTTTGTTTATCATTCACATCAAAACAATACATTTTTTGGATGGAATGAACAATAAATTACTTTTTCAAATGGACATATAGGTTATAACCCTCAAAAAAGTTGACAAGGCTCTGAAATTTCTTTCTCATGGACCAATTGGTTTCATTATATGAATTTTATATAGTATTTGTTTTCAGATTATTCAATACTCTATAATGATATCATTTTTAACTTGTATAAGTTGAACTATTATTCAAATACTATATTTAAATGTTCTCAATCCCCCATCCACACTAGTTATAATGTACGATCATTCTTATAAATTTTTAATATTCATCTATATAGAATTGTCATCTTTTCTACATTTTGTTTTTATGTTATATTCCTAACATAATCTGGTTAAATTTTATTAAAATCATTTTTCAGACTTCATAACCTCTTCACTTTTTTATTTTTTGGTTTTCTTGAATTTATTCCATTAATAATTTCCAATATTTTAGTATTTATGCAAAACATCCAAAAAAAAGATTTATTACTTACCCTATTATCAAGGAAGTGAGATACGTTCTTCATGAGGATGAGTTGATGAATTATGCATCCATTCATAGACTCAAACATCTATAAGAAAAACCTTTTCAATTTGAGACATGTTTTTGGGCTCATATACTAGATTCTTTTTTTATATAAATTTAGAATAATTTTGTGTGAGAATATTTCATTTTCCTTATATTTTTTCTAATATCTATGAACTACATATTGAGGGAATAATTATAGCCTCAAAAGTTCTAATACTACTCTCGTAATCACTCTGTAACTTATTAACATGTTCATCGTGAATGTTCTTTATCCATTTATCTCATGTACCATGATATTTCGATATATTATCTGCCACATCTTTTAATACATATTTAACATTCATTGTCATATTATGAGGATACACTTGTGTATGAAATAATTCTCTAATAACAAAATTTCACTACTAATTCCCAACAATAGTAATATTCATCAAATGAAAACATATTAATACTCAAAAGTGAGGCAATTTATTTTATTTCATTCATAATTTTCAAGAGGGTACATCATCTTCCAAAAACAATTATCCATCGAATACTATATGAATGTCAATTCATCCTCTACCTATAAATTTTCATTAAATATTTCTGTGAAATATTTTATACTTTTTGAATAAAATTTTTAATTTATATTTATTATCTAATAACCAATTTAAGATTATATGTCTTCCAAAATCATAATTTTTTATATTATAATTTATATATGAATGCATACCATTTTTAATACAATCATGTAGTTATTGAAAAATTTCCATCCATATATTTTTACATGGATTATTTTATTATTTCTTCTTTCTAAATTCAATGTATTTCTAGCTATATTAATATAAAATTTAGTATGCATTGTCAAAAGATTAAGGATCTAATAATCTTCTTAAAACATTGTAAATATTCATTACATATATTGTATGCTATTATCTTTATAGAAGGATCTTAGGTTCACTATCATAACACTTGAAATGAACCAATAATCTATAACCTGATGATAGAGAATCGATAACTTTATTGTATCGATAAAATATATGAATTATCCTATTTAATCATAACTTATATATTACTTATGGTCTCAATACACACTATACTACATCTCCCAGATTTATCTGAGTTATTCATTTGATAAATGTATGAACATAATCAGCTTATATTTTGTGACAAAAAAGACATACTGCATGACTTAAATTTAAATTCACACCAATCAAGGATTCCAAAGTATAATTATTCATTAATGAAGATGGGTTAAATAATTTATACCGATATAATTATAGTATATCACTAGGATTATATTTCTAAATTCACACTAGGATTCTTACAATATGATCTCATTATAGTAACATTTTCTCACTATGAACAATCCATATACACTGATTCATATAGTTTTAATGGATTGTTATAATGTATTTGAAATAGAACCATTCAACTCCTTCATGTAAAATCATCACCACATATTGTAATAATTATTTTGTATCAAAAAAACAATAATCTTATATCACTCATGAGAAAAATCTTCAACATCCACTTTTTTTCAAAAATCATACTTACATCATGGTCATTACTCATAGATAATCTTGACAAAATATTATTGAATATTCTCTCTCAGATAGACCATCTCACTACTCAATAAATTTATAAATATATATATATATATTATATTAAAATTAGAAACTCAATTAGTCATTCCTCACATTATTTTTTATTTGAACTACTTCATCTCACTAATTTGATCTAATAATAATTGTGAATTTTTTTAATTCTTTATGAATTAATAGCTAGTAAATATTATTCTCACCAGATTATAATGTCAACCTCATCTCCCTACATTGTGAATTCTTCAAAAATATTCATTCACCCAATCTCTTGGACATATTTACATATATTAAAAAAACAATATATATATATATATATATATATCCATTTATATGTTTGTGTCTGTAAATAATATTATATATATATATATGAAATATAAAATAGCTATATGGGATATTTTGAACATTATTATTATAAAAATTTCCTTAATTTTTTATGTGGTTGTTACCATCATCTCCATACTCTATTCACCTATCAATGGTCATGTCCTATTCTTTAATTGTAGCATGATTCATTTTTATTCTTCTTCTTCAATTTTATCATCTAGGAAAATATTCTTTAGTCTCCATCCAAAACATTCTTAAGAAAATTATATTATTTATCATAAAAAATCTCACATTAAATACATAAGTAATTATGACCAGTAGTATCCAAATAAATTATATTGTATATCTATTAAAAACATGACATTATCTTTTTTTACTCACTGATGAAGCTCAAACACATCTTATTCTTTTATTGGAATCACATAGTTTCTCATTAATCTCTTCCCGGTAGCTAAACATTTAGTGACATAAGAAAATAGTTCCATATCATTTAACTAAATTCAAGTAAGAATAATAGTGTTTTATTTTTTTAATATTATAGCACATATAATTCATCTCCAATATTATAATTTCTTAGTTAAAAATAACATAGAATCATAAATTCATGTATAATACAATTCAAAAAAATTCTTTCTACCATACTCCTTTATTTCCTAAAACATATAGCCTAAATAATAATCACTTGTGATGATTATATTATTGAATAATATAAGCCATAACATCTATTTTATATTTTTATTTTAAAAAATTTCCATATATTTCAACATTCATATTTTTGTTCAGGTTATCACATTAATACTGTTATTAAATCTTCATGATAAAAATCTATTGATTTACCAATATCGAGTTACATATCCATTATTATGTTAGTGGTGTTCTTGTCCATTATGTACATCTTAGAAATCACAACAACCAACTGATTCACAGGATATTCAATATGGAAACTCAGATTCTAAATCTGTATCTTTTTAATTTTTTCATATCGGTTAGATGACACATATGGTGGTATGGGGAAACACACGTGTAGATCCTAGTGAAACATTCATAGATTAAAATTTATTCATATGAAATTATTTTAAATTATATATATGTTGGGCCTTAGGAAACATTATCAGTACATTGTATGAGTGAATTAATCCTACAGACCTTTGAATATTGCCTATGTAGATATCTATTGACTCATACACAATGTCCAAATGAAACTAACATGAGTCCCAATCACTAATATATTTTCTTTTCCACTACAAAAAAGTTTGTCACATCCCTAGATTGAATGTTTCATATAAATCTAATAAATCATACACTCTATAGTACAGTGATTCATATGATGTTATATTCTTAAAAATTTAATCTAAATTTTGTTATGAATTTTATGGTTACATGAAAATAAATGTGAGTTACTATAATGTCATATTGGAAATATATGATATTTTTAAATACATATTAGACCAAATAAAAATAAAATTGGAATAATTAACATAATTTTAAAACTATTAATCCCATATATAATTACTCTTGATGAACTCATTTCGTTTATGAGATCCTCAGAGAATTCTAATTCCTCAATTAGTCTCATCTAAATTTAAAGACTTCTATAAAATCACCCTTGTATTGTTTCAAATTTATTATAGTAGAATTATCAAATACAAGAATTGGACAGATTCTTCTAATGATATGTATATCAAATATTTGATTCAATATTTCATTAAAAAGTAACTAGAAATTTTCAAAATTTCAATAGTATTATATAAAACACAAGAACAATTCCTTCTGTATGTTTCATGTTCATTAATTAAATGCAATACAAAGAAGCATCTAACATGGGAAATCAACACATAGAATCAAAATATTCCTAAATCTATATCAATCATATGAAACTACTCTTGAAATTAAAAATAGTATCTTATCAATTTCCCATTTTATGGGTATCACCTCAAATCTTCATATAATCGGTTTATGCACAATACATAACCCAAATTTTATACTTTAATATTTACATGACCAGACATATGAATTGAATAAAAATAATAGAAACATCACTTTAGAAACATCACAAACATTCTTATTTTTTCAATAATAAATTACATTGTTATTGGGGATAATATGAATTAATCAATGACAAGAAAATGATAACAATAAAATCTTTATGAAGATAAAAACATGTTTTTTTGAAATAATTTAATTTATGTTTCAAGATGTGTGTATAAATTCATATATAGAACAAAATTAATATATACTATAATAGGCTCAAACTAAAAATAAATGTTAACAGCCATGTAGAAAATATTTTATATTTTGTGTTATTTTAGAGGATTATTATAGACAAATTTATTATCTAGAGGAGTCCCTATTATAATTAAAACATATTATTTGTTAAATTTAAATATTGTGGAATTATTATTGAGTCATTACTTAATGTTAATTAATATCATCCTCTATAATAATTCATTGTATTTATTATAAAAAGTCTATTGGTAGAATAAAATTATAAAATACGATATTAAATTCTATTTTTATTTATTGGATTTTAAAAAATATCAAAATTAGTTGTTATTGAATCCACATGGTGTTGGATTTTATTTATTGTTAATAATATTGAAGGAAATATGGATGAAGTAAATATTTGTTAAAGGAGAGTATCTTGGAGGGATTTTATCACACCAAATCATGTAGGATTAAATAAGGATAAATTCCATTATCAAAGGTGTCAATATGTTTTTAATTTTTACCAATGAATGTGATTTTATGACTAAATTTGGAAATAGGATCTTCATAGTTATAATTAATCATTTTATAACGGAAGTTATATAATTGGGCATTATTTGAGACCCATTCATCTAGAAAGTATTAAAATATTTACCAAATTTAATATAATAAAAATATATCATGGAGAATACCCATTTTGATAATCTAGTTGAATATAGTGTGGATGATGATTCTCTCAAAAAAAAAAAAATAATAACATATTATCTTGTGTATTATATATTTTTTATTGAAAAAAATCATAATGGATGAGTCATGGACCCTCATAATGTTGAGTTATATTTTGCTTTAAGAGAAGAATAAATGATAAAATCATGTTGTGAATATGGTTTGAAGTAGAATATCTTAGAAGAATTTTTATTTACCCATTCATAGAGAATTACCATTTAAAAAGATTGTGTAAGATAATGTGGATTATTATAAATTGATAATGAATATATTTAGAAATCAAATAGTATATAAATAGTTTAAAAGGATGATTCATACACTAATATTGTGCAGAACACCTATTAGAAAACATTCATGGCGTGAGTATATTTTTAGATATTATATATATATATATATGAATAAGCTAACTATGAGTAGAGAATAATATTGTTTTAATTTTATTATTATTAGTACCAAACCTTGATATTATCATGCATAATGGATGGGTTCTTTCGATAATACATTTTATGTTTGTATAAAAAAGTTATAATTTTGATGAGCTAATCAAACATTCATAAAATGTAACCATGATTATTTAATATAGAGAATAAATAGTGATAATTATTTTTGTCATTATGAATGACTAATTAATTTTACTCTAATTAAATTTGGGTTTTTTCAATTAATTTGATTAACATGGTGTTGAGTTTGTTAACTTTGAGATTTAGGTTTCTAAATATTAGATATCATAGATAGTAACTGTAACATCCCAGGTAATTAAAGAATAAATAATTTTCATATTTATTAATATTTACGAATTAAATATTAATTTTATTTTAAAGGGGTTGCTATGTTCGATAGCGTACCCGATACGCAACGATGAGTTTCTTTGAAACTTATGTAGCACACTAGTAATAAAATAATATTATTTAAAATGTTAGTTAAAAAGTAGCCATTGTACTGGCGGGAATGGATAGAAATAACTAAAATATGATTAGATATGTTTTTAAATGTTTATACATTTACCCAATAAAAGATAAAGGCTTAAAATACGGAAAGAGTTCAATTTTAGGGCATATATACACTAATTTTCACTAAGGGTTCACTTATCACCTTTTAATGGTGAACCTTCATTAAATATAGTTTTGATCACTGTTATACTTTATTTTGGACCAAATATAACTCTTCTTTAGAATCGAGACATCAAAATTTACTTTTTGTAAATATTTGGTACCTTTCTGATAAAGTTCATTTTTTTATGAATAGTGTAAAATGTTGTATTTTAATTCAAAACCTCTTTTTAATCTAAATTATTTATATGATTAGATTATTATTTTAATTCGTTTTAAAGTGAAATTAGAAAATATTTTTACCAGTTAATCCAATGGTGGTCATTGGAATAAATTTCACTTTGAAATTGGACTTAAACTGGTGTCAATCTTTTGATACTTATTGTTTCACAAAAACACGCTATTTGTCATGACAGTGGGAATTAATTATTAAATTAATTAATTTGACTTATATGTTTTGAATTTTGTAAAATGGACTTCATTTTTGAATTCGGAATATCAAATATAGCTTAGGGTGAATTTTTGGTAATTTTCTGAAAAACTTCAATTTTTGATGAATAGTGAAACCACTAAGTGGTAATCAAGCAAACTGATTTTTCAGTTAAATGAAAGTTTACCACTAATGTGTATTGAATTTTGAAAATCCAACATACATGGTTGTCATTAAGAAGAAAAATGTGGTTCAATGAGATTAAAATAATTTTTTGGTGAATAATAACTTTTTTTCATTAATCGCGATTAGAGGTAATTAGTGTAGTTTAAGGTAAAAATGGTATTATAAGAATATGAAAACACCATGACACTTGTCCTACACCTATTGGGTGAGACATGGACTACCAAGACAAGCCATGGTCCAACTTGGTGACCCCATGGAGCCACTTTAGTTGGAAAATGACATTAATATATTTTTATTTAATGTTAAAACGAAAATGACACTAACATAAATTGTTTTACTAAAATAATTTTTAAGTGGGGTTATACAAGTCAAAATTTTGATTATAAATAGGCAATGGAAAGATAAAACTATTTCCTACATAATAGTATTTTTTTTATAATTTTTATACATTAAATAAATTAAATTATATATGACATAATAATGATGCAGCGATGACATCATTATTTGACGATTTAAATAAAATGGAAAGATAATGAAAAATATAAAACCTACACATGTCCAAAACCAATTGGATGAGTGTATTTCAAACCCTTATCACCTTATCCACGAATTATATCAATGTGGGACCTTTTAAAACTGAAACAAATTTTCAAATAAAGTAATATTTCTTTACTTTCCAAAAGTGCCCCTCCTCTCCTCTTATAAAAGGCCCCCACCTCTACCCCATTTCACACACTTCTCAAGCATTTGGCTCGGCCAACCCCTGCCCAATTACTCTCTCCACATCCCTATCCTCATCCTAGAGGATTTTCTTTGGGCAGAATCCTTTCAAAGGAAGCCTTTAGGCTCAAATCAAAAAGGAGTTACACTTTTAAAGGTAATTCATTCTCTCTTGTTCATTTGTTTTATTTTGCTTCTCCAACCCTCTAAACTCTTTTTATTTACTTATTTTGTAACAACACCAGTATCTTCAATATACTAGGATGTTTTTATAAGATTTATTTGAGCTACACTCTCACACAACTACATCAAATGGTTAAAGAACATACAGTTTCCGTGGATGGCAAAATTCTTTCTCCCGAAACGATGATTGTTCAATACTCATTTAACACCTTCAAGAGTGGCCATTATGATGTCACTATTTTTATATATGATATATAATATGTTTATGTTTTCTTTAAGCTTCTGTATTTTTCATTTTTGGCATACCTTTATGGTTTCCATTATGGGTAAACACGATATCTTCATTTAAGGAAGTGCGGACTACTGCCCCCTAAAAGTGATGTGTTTCGTTAATGCCATATGTGGGACGTGTAAAGGATGGATTTAAAGTTATTATATATGATGTTATAATGGAATTATAATATACCTCTATATCATTATTATTTCTTTCCATTAAAGTATGAGATATAAATGGAAGTAGCGTTCATGCGTACGTACGGCTTACCGTCTCCATGAACGGTGCATTTCATTTCTTATCCCCAAATGTAATGTACTATTAAAAGTACATGTATATAATGGATATATAAAATTAATGATATATCTAAATGATGAATATAATTCTGGAATTAAAATATACATACCTCTCATTTAGTTTTAATTCCATTAATATGACAAAGAAATGAAAGTAGCGTTCATGCGTACGTACGGCTTACCGTCTCCATGAACGGTGCTGTAAAGACCCGTAAATTTCAAGGAAATTTTTTTCTTAATTTTCTTTGGAATTTTACAAGAACGCAGTTTCTGACGGCGCCAGATTCCGAGGCCCGGTGTGCCCGGAATCATTTTCCGAAGTTTGGCTCGGGTACGTTCAGTGAACGGACGAGCGGGTTTTTCTAACTTTTGAACCGGTGCCCGGAATCGAATTCTGAGGGCACCGATGAAATCGCAATGCCGGTATTCTCTTAGAAACGCCTCTTCCAGAGTTGCGTTTGCTCGGGTGTGGTTTTTAATTTTCGGGCTTAAAGTTAAGAAATAAAATAATTTTGCGACAACTTTATTTTATTTCACTTAAGCCACTTGGAAGCCACTTGAAGCCACATAAAGGCGGCTTGAACTGAGTTGAACTGGATAGGATGCTATCCGGAAATATCCTACCCCCTTGGTAGGATATTTGTGAGGTGGGGCCCGCACGAGCCCCGCCGTTTCTTTCCGCTAAGAAACGCACCTGTGAAAACCCGTCTTAATGAAAGTCAACTGACGTGTTTTCTAAATTCTTAACAGACCATTAAATGGGCTATTTCTTTCGTGAATTAAATGGGCTGTTTCTTTGGTGAATTAAATGGCCTGTTTCTTTCGTTGAATTAATTCAACGAATTAATGGATCGTTTCTTAACCAGTTTTTCAAATTCGTTGGCGTAATAATAAAATAAGGCCAATGCGTAACCTATGGTTATTTGCGCTTGAGAAGATTTGAGAAAACCCTCGTAACTTCTTCTCCCTCGCGAAGAACGCGAAGAACGCGAAGAACGCGAAGAACGCCGAACTCAAAAATCGACGATGCCTTCGTCCGAGACGTTCTTCCGATCCCCGATCTCCGATCTCCGATCACCGACCATTCGAGGTGAGTGCTTTCGGATTTCCGCTCAAGGTTCTTTTCCTTTTGGTTTTAAACACAGATTTAATTAATTATAATTTAAATCTGTTGTTCTTGGTTCGTTGAGTTCGCCGACTCAACGCCGGTTTCCGCGACGACGCGACGCCTCCCCGCGATGACGCGCCGATCGATCTCTTCCGCGACGATCTCTTCCGCGAAGAACGCCCACGCACGACGATCATCAAGGTAGGGATTTCTTTATGGGAATTACTCCTTTTTAATTAATTCTCGTCCTTGTTTCTTTAAAGAAATTAAAGAACCGTTTGTGAACAATTTTAATACTATCATAATTGTTGTTTCCTGTGTGGAATCTTTTTCTCCCGGTTGTTTATTTCTAACGCGGAGGGTGCGGGCCAAACAAACACGGCCCGACGACCCTCCACCGTTCTTCGTTTTGTGCGGATTTGATGGTCGACGACGGAACATGCCGCAGCGGACGTTTGACGATCCCGCAGTAAAGAACGGATCCTGGGAGGAGCAACGGCGCAGAAGGGAAGGAAAACGGGCCACCGGAGCGACGCCGGCGGCCCACGGAAGTTGCCGGAGGCGGCGGCGCCCCGGCGCGCCACCGGACGAAATCCGTCGCGGCTGAAGCCGCGGCGGCGGTGGCCAACGGACCCGCAGCGCGCGGGTCCGGTTCGTCCAGGCGGACGCGACTAAGCGCGTCCGCGGTTCGCCAGCGCGGCCCACACGCGGGCCGCGGTTCCTCCTCAAGCCGCGGGTCAGCGCCCGCGGCTTCCACCCGCGCCGCTCGGCCGAGCCGAGCCGGCCGAGCCAGACCGGCCCTGGCCGGGCCGGCCGTGCCAGCCGGGTCGGACCCGGGTCGGGTCGACCCGGTTCGGGCCGACCCAGGGGGGGTCGGGCCGGGTCGGCCCGGGCCCGTACCCCCCGTCTTCGTACGTTTTCGTTCAAACGCCCGTATCTTGAGCTTCGTGCCTCCAAAAGACTCGCCGTCAGCGGAAACGCGATCCTTGGATCGAGATGGTCGTTTCGGTATATCGTACTCAAGGTTTCGGAATACATTGAGTTCGGCCGGGTTGGTTCGTACACGAGACCAACCGGCCCCTCGGAGCGGAAACACTCATATCTTGAGCTACGGACGTCCGATTGACGTGCCGTCAGCTTTTTTGATTTTCCTCTAAGTGAGACGGACCTTTTGGCATACTCCGACTGAGGTTTGGACGCAGGTGGAGTGCGGTCGGGTTGGTTTTGCCTTAAAAACCAACCGGGCCCCTGGGACGAAAATGCCAATATCTCTCAGACCGGGCGTCCGATTGACGCGCCGTCTGCGACGTTGAGTTCCTGTTGACGATACGGAACTTTTGGATACATCAACTTCAGTCTTCATGTCAGTTGATGTATCAGCCTCTCGGCTCGTGGAGCGGACCCTCCCGAACGAGCTTGCTGTGTGCGGGAACCGTAGGCTGGCTGCGATTGCTACTTCGACAGCGACGACCGTGCAGAGATCCTCAGTGGACTGCGGCGACGACTGTGCAGAGATCCTCCGTGGACTCCGACGACGACCGTGCAGAGATCCTCAGTGGACTGCGGCGACGACTGTGCAGAGATCCTCAGCGGACTGCGACGACTCCTGCACTCAGCGATCCTACGTGGATCAGTGCTTTAGGTCCTGCGTGGGCCCGGTCCTGTGTGGGCCCGATCCTGTGTGGGTCCGATCCTGCGTGGGTCAGCGCTCAGCGGTTCTGTGTGAGCCAGCGCCTACAGGTCCTGCGTGGGCCCGGTCCTGTGTGGGCCCGATCCTGTGTGGGTCATCTCTCAGCGGTTCTGTGTGAGCCAACTTGTACAGGTCCGGCGTGGGCCCGATCCTGTGTGGGTCACTACAAGGTTAGTACCTATCGATCCTTCGTGGGTCCGACGACTTAGATGGTTCAATGATCATCTTTATCGTCATCCGAAGAAGTATACCTGTGTGAGCTGAATCTTGTGTTACTCCCCTTTGTGGATTGTGTTGAGCTATCCTGTGTGGATTTACTCTTTACTCTTCTTTGTGGATTGTGTTGTTCTATCCTGCGTGGGTATGCGTTTTGCTTTCCTGTGTGGACTGGGTTGTACTTGGGGCTCGGACGTTGGAGCCGAACGGGAATTGAAGACTTAGGTATATGTATGGGCATATACCTAAGCCGTGTCAGATGTTACTTCGTGATTGTATCTCTCCTTTGTGGTTTATCCTTTGTGGATTTCGGGAGACCTTCGGGGGTCTCGGGGTCCCTACTGAGTAGCTTATACTCACCCCTGCACGGGCTATACCCACACTTCGTGGTGTTGGTTGCAGACGACGGACAATGCTGATCGTGGAGGAGGCGTGCGGAGCAGGACAGTACCTTGAGGTGGACCACTGGGCGGGACGTACTCGGAACGGTTAGGTGGACCCGAGGAGCAGTGGAGGCTATCTGTACCCACCATTCAGGTGGGACTTCCGGAGGACGGCTCGACGCTGCAGTTTTCCCTTTTCAGTTGCTGTTTTTCCTTTCAGTTGTATTTTACAGTTGGGCTTGTATTTCTGGCCCCTTTTTACTTTCAGCACAGCTTGTACAGTTTACTTAGTGTTTATTTTTCCGCTTGCTTACTCTGTGGTGCTTGTTTACTTTTCAAAGGCAATGCCTTCCCTTTTTGTTGGGATTTACGCCTTGGTGCTAGTCGCCAGCCCCTGGCCTATGGGAGGCGGGCTTGGGGTAGTCACGGCACGGGCCCCGAGGACGGGTCGTGACAAATTGGTATCAGAGGTGGTCGGTTCTACCGCAGACTCTGATCTTTCTTCTATGTGGAGCAATAGTGTTTAGCGTATTTAGTGTGGTTATCAGTCCAGGGAGTCCAGTGTTGGTGCGGCGGCCGACGTATCCATACACCAGGACCCTGACTTCTGATTTCCGATTTAATGCACGAAAAAATTGATTGCATGTGTGTTTCAAGTTTTCTTTGTGATTACTTGTGTCAGCTCACCAGGTATACTGTTCTGACCGTGGCATACTTGTTTCCTTTTCAGGATGGCACGACGACAGCATCCAGCTTGGGTTCCTAGAGTAGGGCGCGACGACAGCCCGCCAAGCGACGAGGCCTCAGTACAGGGCCCGTTGACAGCAGAGGCACCGTCGATACCTTTACCCGCCGAGCCCCCGATGCTTCCAGCACTGGAAGCTGACGACGTACGACGTCTCGGAGCTCTGCACGAGTTCCAGCGCTAGGGACCACCCAGGTTCCGTGGGGAGTCGGACCCCCAGGCAGCCGAGGACTGGCTGGAGGCGGTCGTCCGAGTTTTCAGGCTAGTGAGGACACCAGCAGACCTCATGATGATCCTCGCGGCGAGCCTACTGCACGTAGCAGCTGGACGCTGGTGGAGCCTGATGCTCCAGGTACATGATGAGGCCACCCTCATCTGGACGGACTTCGAGAGCCTCTTCCGCTCAGAGTTTGTCCCGGCCACCCTCCGAGCGGTGCGCATCCAGGAGCTTCTTCAGCTGCGGCAGGGCAGCTTAACGGTCGCTCAGTACGCGGCGAGGTTCACCGACCTTTCTCGGTACTCGACAGACATGGTACGGGACCCCTTCTTCCGGGCCCGGACCTTCGAGTAGGGTTTGAGACACGAGATCAGGGCATCGCTGATCTCCCTCAGCATCCCGACCGAGGCAGGAGTACTGGAGCGAGCCCTCCTGATCGAGAGCTTCCTGGCTGAGTCCACAGCGAGACCCACCGTAGGGCGGCAGATAGCGGAGTCTTCGACAACTGGTAGCCGGCGGATGACTCAGGGTTCCTGGCGGACCAGACCTTCCGGCAGGAGACCTCGGGACACTGGCTCAGCAGTGCAGGGCACCCGGCCCGGAGCCAGCCTTCCGAGAGGCAGACAGTGCTACGAGTGCGGCGGGCAGGGCCACATGGCTCGTGACTGCCCGACCCGTCGTACTGAGGGCCAGCAGACGGTGGAGGGGCCACCCAGGCAGAGGCAGAGGGTCGACCATGGCGGTCCGCAGGGAGGAGGCGGACAAGGCAGAGGAGCTGGCCGGGCAGCAGGTGGTGGGCGACGCTTTGAGGCTCTGCCACCACCACCACCAGGAGGCCCGCCCCGACCACAGGGAGCTGGCGGGCAAAGACAGGCTCAGCTCCAGGCAGCGGAGGCCTACGACCACGGCGCGCCAGAGATGATTCGAGGTACGATCTGTGTCTATTCCACCCTTTCTGCAGTTCTGATAGACATAGGAGCGAGTCACTCTTTCATAGCCACTGCCCTTGTTCGGAGCTCGGAGATTCCGACAGAGCCGTTGGCTCGATCCTTACGGCTAGAGACTCCTACGGGAGCAGACTCGATGATTACGCACTGGTGCCAGCAGTGTGAGCTTACTCTAGGAGGCGAGAGCTTCGGCTGGGATCTTCTTGTAGCAGCGTCGAGGCCTTACGACGTCATCTTGGGCATGGATTGGTTATCTTCGGTCCATGCTCAGAATGACTGCATTAGGTGCAAGGTGCGATGTGTGCGCACCAACGGGAGCAGATTCACCTTCACCGGTGAGAAGGGAGCCTTAGCAGCACAGGATGGACTCACGCAGAGGAGAGGTCAGCCCATCACTCATCAGTTGACTAGCCTCATCCTGGGAGCAGTTGACGTGTGGAGTCCCAGTTTTCCTACAGTCGTGGATCAGTACGCGGACGTCTTTCCCGATGACGTTCCAGGACTACCTCCTCGCAGAGAGGTAGACTTTTATATTGACCTGTACCCTGGGACAGCCCCGATATCCACTCCATCATATCGGATGGCCCCCGCTGAGCTTCGAGAGCTGCGGGTACAGTTGGAGGACTTGCAGGGCAAGGGGTTCATCCGACCCAGTGTTTCGCCCTGGGCTTCCCCGATTTTGTTCGCCAAGAAGGCGGACGGGAGCTTGCGACTGTGTGTCGATTATCGTCGCCCGAATCAGGTGACAGTGAGGAACAAGTATCCGCTACCCAGGATTGATGATCTCTTCGACCAGCTCAAGGGAGCACGGTAGTTCTCGAAGGTAGACCTCAGGTCAGGCTATCGTCAGCTTGGAGTTCGAGACGAGGATGTGCAGAAGACGACCTTCAGGTGTCGGTATGGCCACTTTGAGTTCTTGGTTATGCCTTTCGGCATGAACAACGCTCCAGCAGTGTTCATGAGCCTCATGAACAGGATCTTCCAGCCATACCTCGATCGATTTGTCGTGGTCTTCATCGACGACATTTTGGTGTACTCGACGACGGAGGAGGAGCACGCCTACCACCTGCGTGTTGTACTAGACACACTCCAAGAGCACCAGCTTTATGGAAAGCTCTCGAAGTGTCAGTTCTGGTTACGTGAGGTCCACTTCTTGGGGCACGTCATTTCTGAGGCGGGAGTTGCAGTGGATCCCGCGAAGATCGAGGCAGTGCTAGCTTGGGAGCCACCCAAGAGCGTGACAGAGGTGCGGAGTTTCTTGGGCCTAGCCGGATACTATCGGAGATTTGTGTCGGACTTCTACAGAGTTGCGGCCCCACTCTCAGCGTTGAAGAAGAAGGGGAAACCCTTCGTGTGGTCAGACAGATGTCAGTAGAGCTTCCAGGAGCTGAGGCAGAGGTTGACGAGCGCACCTATCTTGAGATTGCCTGAGGAGGGAGTTGGATACGTAGTCTCCTGCGATGCATCAGGGACCGGACTCGGGTGTGTCCTGATGCAGGAGCGGGCCGTGATTGCCTACGGATCACGACAGTTGAGGCCTCATGAGCAGAACTACGCTACCCATGACTTGGAGTTGGCAGCAGTAGTCTTTGCCCTGAAGACATGGCGACACTATCTGATGGGCGAGCGCTTCACAGTCTTTTCTGACCACCAGAGTCTCAGGTACATCTTCTCTCAGAAGGACCTGAACCTGAGACAGCGGCGATGGCTCGAGTTCCTCCAGGACTATGACATTGAGATAGTCTATACTCCTGGGAAGGGGAACGTGGTGGCTGATGCCCTGAGCAGGAGGACGGGCATCCAGCTACTTGAGGAGGTGACAGAGCAACTAGCCGCTTTGCAGATATCCTTCATGGATAGCGACAGAGCAGCCTTCCTTCAGTCTCTCACAGTCTCTCCTCCACTTCTTCAGCGGGTCAGAGAGGCACAACATGGGGATGTTGACTGTGAGACGCGGCGTGCACAGATATCCTCGGGATAGGCACCTGATGGTTTCTCCCTTGGAGCAGAGCACGATGTCCTTTTCAGAGGACGTACCTTGGTACCAGTCGCCTTACGAGAGGAGGTGCTGAGAGAGTTTCACACTTCTCCTTTGGCGGTAAATCCTGGAGTGGCGAAGATGTACCAGGATCTCAGGCGACAGCACTGGTGGCCGGGCATGAAGAAGGCTGTGGTAGAGTTCGTTTCACGGTGCCTCACCTGCCAGCAGGTGAAGGCAGAGAATCAGGTACCAGCAGGCTTGGTACAGCCCTTGGAGGTCCCGGAGTGGAAGTGGGACGGGATATCTATGGACTTTGTGACTGGGCTTCCACGCACTTCCAGAGGTCACGATTCCATTTGGGTGATTGTTGACTGACTCACCAAGTCGGCACACTTCTTACCCATCCGAGAGCAGGGCACAGTGGAGAGCTTGGGGAGTCTCTACGTTCAGGAGATTGTACGACTTCACGGTGTTCCATCGACTATCATCTCCGATCGGGACGCTCGTTTTACTTCCCGGCTTTGGAAGGGGTTGCAGGAGGCGTTCGGGACGCAACTACGTCTGAGCACCGCCTTTCACCCTCAGACGGATGGTCAGATGGAGAGGACCATTCAGACTCTCGAGGACATGCTCCGTGCATGTGTCCTCGACTTTGGTCGCAGCTGGGAGGACCACCTACCCTTGGTGGAGTTCGCGTACAACAACAGCTACCACTCCACCATCGGGATGGCACCCTACGAGGCGTTGTACGGCAGGCCTTGCAGATCTCCATTGTGCTGGACAGACCCTGGAGAGTCTGCACTTGTGGGACCAGAGATGGTCCGGGCCACGACAGAGAAGGTCCAGGTCATCCAGGAGTGGATGAGGACAGCACAGAGCCGACAGAAGTCATATGCTTACAGGAGGCGGAGGCCACTAGAGTTCGAGGATGGCGACCACGTCTTCTTGCGGGTCTCATCTCGACGTGGTTTGAGGAGATTTGGCCGAGGCGGCAAGTTGTCTCCACGCTTCATCGGACCCTTCCAGGTCCTCAGCAGGGTTGGCGAGGTGGCTTATCGCCTGGCTCTTCCACCTCAGTTGCACCGGGTGCACGACGTCTTCCACGTATCCCAGCTGAGGAGATACGTGCACGACCCGATGCACATCATTGACTATGGGGAGCTAGACGTGGATGATGGGGCGACTTTTGCGGAGGTCCCAGTGGAGATAGAGGATCGACAGGAGCGGGTCCTACGTGGGTGATCGATTCCTCTTGTGCGCATCAGATGGCAGCACGGGAACCTCCAGGAGAGCACTTGGGAGCGGGAGGCTCAAATGCGTGCTCAGTACCCACACTTGTTTCCCTAGTTTTTGATGTATCTTTACAGGGACGTAAAGTCCTGAGGTGGGAGTGATTTAAAGACCCGTAAATTTCAAGGAATTTTTTTTCTTAATTTTCTTTGGAATTTTACAAGAACGCAGTTTCTGACGGCGCCTGATTCCGAGGCCCGGTGTGCCCAGAATCATTTTCCGAAGTTTGGCTCGGGTACGTTCAGTGAACGGACGAGCGGGTTTTTCTAACTTTTAAACTGGTGCCCGGAATCGAATTCTGAGGGCACTGATGAAATCTCAGTGCCGGTATTCGCTTAGAAACGCCTCTTCCAGAGTTGCGTTTGCTCGGGTGTGGTTTTTAATTTTCGGGCTTAAAGTTAAGAAATAAAATAATTTTGCGACAACTTTATTTTATTTCACTTAAGCCACTTGGAAGCCACTTGAAGCCACTTAAAGGCGGCTTGAACTGAGTTGAACTGGATAGGATGCTATCCGGAAATATCCTACCCCCTTGGTAGGATATTTGTGAGGTGGGGCCCGCACGAGCCCCGCCGTTTCTTTCCGCTAAGAAACGCACCCGTGAAAACCTGTCTTAATGAAAGTCAACTGACGTGTTTTCTAAATTCTTAACAGACCATTAAATGGGCTGTTTCTTTCGTGAATTAAATGGGTTGTTTCTTTCGTGAATTAAATGGCCAGTTTCTTTCGTTGAATTAATTCAACGAATTAATGGATCGTTTCTTAACCAGTTTTTCAAATTCGTTGGCGTAATAATAAAATAAGGCCAACGCGTAACCTCTGGTTATTTGCGCTTGAGAAGATTTGAGAGAACCCTCGTAACATCTTCTCCCTCGCGAAGAACGCGAAGAACGCGAAGAACACCGAACTTAGAAATCGACGACGCCTTCGTCCGAGACGTTCTTCCGATCCCCGATCTCCGATCTCCGATCATCGACCATTCGAGGTGAGTGCTTTCGGATTTCCGCTCAAGGTTCTTTTCCTTTTGGTTTTAAACACAGATTTAATTAATTATAATTTAAATCTATTGTTCTTGGTTCGTTGAGTTCGCCGACTCAACGCCGGTTTCCGCGACGACGCGACGCCTCCCCGCGATGACGCGACGATCGATCTCTTCCGCGACGATCTCTTCCGCGATGAACGCCTGCGCACGACGATCATCAAGGTAGGGATTTATTTATGGGAATTACCCCTTTTTAATTAATTCCCGTCCTTGTTTCTTTAAAGAAATTAAAGAACCGTTTGTGAAAAATTTTAATCCTATCATAATTGTTGTTTCCTGTGTGGAATCTTTTTCTCCCGGTTGTTTATTTCTAACGCGGAGGGTGCGGGCCAAACAAACACGGCCCGACGACCCTCCGCCGTTCTTAGTTTTGTGCGGATTTGACGGTCGACGACGGAACGTGCCGCAGCGGACGTTTGGCGATCCCGCAGTAAAGAACGGATCCCGGGAGGAGCAACGACGCAGATGGGAAGGAAAACGGGCCACCGGAGCGACGCTGGCGGCCCGCGGAAGTTGCCGGCGGCGCCCCGGCGCACCGCCGGACGAAATCCGCCGCGGATGAAGCCGCGGCGGCGCCGGCCAATGGACCCGCGGCGCGCGGGTCCGGTATGTCCAGGCGGACGCAGCTCATCGCGTCCGCGGTTCGCCAGCGCGGCCCGCACGCGGGCCGCGGTTCCTCCTCAAGCCGCGGGTCAGCGCCCGCGGCTTCCACCCGCGCCGCTCGGCCGAGCCGGACCGGCCCTGGCCGGGCCGGGCCGGGCCAGCCGGGTCGGACCCGGGTCGGGTCGACCCGGTTCGGGCCGACCCCGGGGGGTCGGGCCGGGTCAGCCCGGGCCCGTACCCCCCGTCTTCGGACGTTTTCGTTCAAACGCCCGTATCTTGAGCTTCGTGCCTTCAAAAGACTCGCCGTTAGCGGAAACGTGATCCTTGGATCGAGACGGTCGTTTCAGTATATCGCACTCAAGGTTTCGGAATACTTTGTGTTCGGCCGGGTTGGTTCGTACACGAGACCAACCGGGCCCTCGGAGCGGAAACGCTCATATCTTGAGCTACGGACGTCCGATTGACGTGCCGTCAACTTTGTTGATTTTCCTCTAAGTGAGACGGACCTTTTGGCATACTCCGCCCGAGGTTTGGATGCAGGTGGAGTGCGGTCGGGTTGGTTTTTCCTTAAAAACCAACCGGGCCCCTGGGACGAAAATGCCAATATCTCTCAGACCGGGCGTCCGATTGACGCGCCGTCTGCGACGTTGAGTTCCTGTTGACGATACGGAACTTTTGGATACATGAACTTCGGACTTCGTGTCAGTTGATGTATCAGCCTCTCAGCTCGTGGAGCGGACCCTCCCGAACGAGCTTGCTGTGTGCGGGAACCCTAGGCTGGCTGCGACTGCTACTTCGACAGCGACGACCGTGCAGAGATCCTCAGTGGACTGCGACGACGACTGTGCAGAGATCCTCCGTGGACTCCGACGAAGACCGTGCAGAGATCCTCAGTGGACTGCGGCGACGACTGTGCAGAGATCCTCAGCGGACTGCGACGACTCCTGCACTCAGCGATCCTACGTGGATCAGTTCTTCAGGTCCTACGTGGGCCCGGTCCTGTGTGGGACCGATCCTGTGTGGGTCCGATCCTGCGTGGGTCAGCGCTCAGCGGTTCTGTGTGAGCCAGCGCCTACAGGTCCTGCGTGGGCCTGGTCCTGTGTGGGCCCGATCCTGTGTGGGTCATCTCTCAGCGGTTCTGTGTGAGCCAACTTCTACAGGTCCTGCGTGGGCCCGATCCTGTGTGGGTCACTGCAAGGTTAGTACCTATCGATCCTTCGTGGGTCCGACGACTTAGATGGTTCAATGATCATCTTTATCGTCATCCGAAGAAGTATACCTGTGTGAGCTGAATCTTGTGTTACTCCCCTTTGTGGATTATGTTGAGCTATCCTGTGTGGATTTACTGTTTACTCTCCTTTGTGGATTGTGTTGTTCTATCCTGCGTGGGTATGCGTTTTGCTTTCCTGTGTGGACTGGGTTGTACTTGGGGCTCGGACGTTGGAGCCGAATAGGAATTGAAGACTTAGGTATATGTATGGGCATATACCTAAGCCGTGTCAGATGTTACTTCGTGATTGTATCTTTCCTTTGTGGTTTATCCTTTGTGGATTTCGGGTGACCTTCGGGGGTCTCGGGGTCCCTACTGAGTAGCTTATACTCACCCCTGCACGGGCTATGCCTGCACTTCGTGGTGTTGGTTGCAGACGACGGACAGCGCTGATCGTGGAGGAGGCGTGCGGAGCAGGACAGTACCTGGAGGTGGACCACTGGGCGGGACGTACTCGGAGCGGTTAGGTGGACCCGAGGAGCAGTGGAGGCTATCTGTACCCACCCTTCAGGTGGGACTTCCGGAGGACGGCTCGACGCTGCAGTTTTCCCTTTTCAGTTGCTGTTTTTCCTTTCAGTTGTACTTTACAGTTGGGCTTGTATTTCCGGCCCCTTTTTACTTTCAGCACAGCTTGTACAGTTTACTTAGTGTTTACTTTTCCGCTTGCTTACTCTGTGGTGCTTGTTTACTTTTTAAAGGCAATGCCTTCCCTTTTTGTTGGGATTTACGCCTTGGTGCTAGTCGCCAGCCCCTGGCCTATGGAAGGCGGGCTTGGGGTAGTCACGGCACGGGCCCCGAGGACGGGTCGTGACAGGTGCATTTCATTTCTTACCTCTAAATGATTATGTAATATTATAAATACATGTATATGCTGGATATATATGATACATATTATATCCAAATCGGGAATTTCATTCTGGATATAAAGAACTTTTGACCACATGAACAACATGTAATTGTAAGAAGTCAACTTTCAACTTAAGAACCAAATATTGACAAAACAAACATTATTAACTTAAATGGTTACATAATGTTTATAACATGGTAATAAGTGATATAAAAATAATAATGAACTTTAAAAAGGTTCTTAATCAAGTAGAAATTAACTCAAGTTTATTATTCAGAACGTTAAAGAAGGATCGAGTCAAGTCGGACCCGAGGTAAGGGAACTTCTTAACCCAACTTCCATTCTTTGGGTTAATCTCCTACTTTCAAATTATGTCATGAAATTATTATGTCCTATCTTGTATTTTTACTTTTTTTATGTGTACTTATAGTGAATACATATAATAGATCTATTTTATTTTAAAAAAAATCTTTGTAAGGGACTTCGTCTCAATCTCCTTTCATTGAGGCATATTTCGTTTTATACACAACTTTATTTTATACGGTGTATAAACTCCTTTGACTTTTACTTTTATACAAAAGGAATCTTTTTCTACGAAGCGTTTTACTAAACGACAAAAAGGAATGTCTTTTTTAACGTACGCGGTGACAACGACCTTTTCCGTCGCCGCGAGTATTTTTTTGATCTTTGGCTTTCTCAACAAGCCGTAATGTTTTTAGAATAAAATAAATACCATATACTCTTTTATGTATTTTGGTATTGAAAATGGTTTTGAAAAAGGATTCTATTATGTCAATATATTTATGATATATTGTGATTGAAATGTGGAAATGGTATCATTCCTTTATATTGGTTTTATGTTTTATGATTTTATATTGGTACTTGGACATTTTAACGGGTGGTTACGTTATAAACCATATGACGGGTGGTGCCGTGAATACCAGGACGGGTGGTTACGTTATAACCTCCAATGCATTGGGTATGGAAGTCGGCCGTATGGCTATTCCATTAAGTATGTATGGAAATTGGCCGTATGGCTATTCCATTAAGTGATATGTGTGGAAGTCGACCGTATGGTTATTCCACTTAAGTATGTTTATGTCCCAAGTTACCTTTATATATGTTATGTGTTCTTTATATGGGTTTTATGGTAATCCATTGGTTACAAAAAGTTAAGTAATGATACTTTATTCAGTGAAGATTTTTTTACTACTTCATGATGGTGAAGGTATTACTTTTATATAGTATACATGGTTTACTTGATGTTTGAAAAACTAATAGTTTTCATTATTTTTGTATCCCTTACTGAGCTTTTTATGCTCACCCCAAGTTTTTCGAAATGTTTTTCACAGGACTTAAAGTGGAATAAGGTCAAGGATGGGATCAAGGGAATGTCATGCTATATAAAACATGGAATTAGACACATTTCTTTTTAAGAGTTCTTTTTTATTATGGAAACTTAGTAGAAGTGACTACTTTGTAATCTTTTGAGATGTAATAGTTATGTTCTAATTCTCTAAAACTTTAAACCTGAAAAGATCCTCAACGTGAATTATTCATTTAATTCAATATTAAGTAAGGTTTAATGCCGGGGCCTTATAGTTGGTATCAGAGGTCGGTTTAGACAACTTTAGGGATTAGGAGTTTTTGTGAGGCACATGATCAGTCCCTATAACTATTATTTTAGTTAAATCCTTGTTTTAAATTTTTTTTTCAGGTCAAGTAAAGTCGGTTACGAATGGAAGGAGGAGGATCTCAAACGACATTACTATCTCTTCCTGATGACATGCTTGCAATAATTATTGCAAAGTCATCTTCGGATGATTGTGAAACTTTTTCTAGCATACAACTCACTTGCAAGCATTTGTTTGAGATATCAAACACCTCCGCTATACCTCGTTATCATCGTGGATCATGGGTTGTTTTTAGAAAAATACTATTTTCAAAATATTCTCATGTTTTCAAGAGAGGTAAATATTATCAAGGTATTTTCAAATATTTTACCTTATCACAAGAATTTGAAGCATACTATGATTTTCAAAATGGTGCTGAGGAAGGAGACCCTTGCGCAACCTATTTATATTTGCTTTTAAAATATAGTCTCACATCACATACTTATGGTATTTTAAAAGGACCAATGATAGAAAGTTTCAACTCAATTTCGGTCCGACTATTTTTTAGAAATCATGTTTTATCAGATGTTTTGGAATTATATGTCATACATGATTATTTTCCAAAACTGTTTTTCTGTGAACACCCATATGACCCATGTTGCACGAGGTGTATTTGGATGGAGGAAGCAAATGATTTTGAAGGATCTCTAAATCATTGTTGTAATGCATGGGACTTCTACCTACATGAACAAGATGACGATGAAACCGAGTGGGTGCCATGATCAAGGTATGCTATTATGAGTTTGTGTAAGAAACCTAGAATGAGTTGAAAGTCAAAATGACAGTAAGTATGTTTCCTTAAGATCAAAAATAAATTCCTCAATGAAAAGTAACTTAAAAGAAAAATGTTGTCTATTAACTTTTCCTACTGGGGAATCAAATACCGTTTAACCCATCACAAGTTTGTGATTTTCTTGTGCTTGACTTTATCTTAAACATGTTTTCTATCACGCTCCCTTGGAACATAACCCTTGGTTTTAACCTCCATGTCCATGTTTTCTCACATGGAATCCTAGTATGGGTTAACTCGGGAGACCTCTATACTCCCCTTTCATTCTTTTAAAGTGATAGTTTAATTTACTCCATTTCTGATGTGGGGCTTTCAATGAAGTTTCTAAGCCCAATATTAAAATTGCGAGGACGCAATTCCCAAAAGGGGGGAAGGATGTAACATCCCAGGTAATTAAAGAATAAATAATTTTCATATTTATTAATATTTACTAATTAAATATTAATTTTATTTTAAAGGGGTTGCTATGTTCGATAGCGTACCCGATACGCAATGATTAGTTTCTTTGAAACTTACGTAGCACACTAGTAATAAAATAATATTATTTTAAATGTTAGTTAACAAGTAGCCGTTGTACTGGCGGGAATGGATAGAAATAACTAAAATATGATTAGATATGTTTTTAAATGTTTATACATTTACCCAATAAAAGATAAAGGCTTAAAATACGGAAAGAGTTCAATTTTAGGGCATATATACTCTAATTTTCACTAAGGGTTCACTTATCACCTTTTAATGGTGAACCGTCATTAAATATAGTTTTGATCACTCTTATACTTTATTTTGGACCAAATATAACTCTTCTTTAGAATCGGGACATCAAAATTTACTTTGTGTAAATTTTTGGTACCTTTCTGATAAAGTTCATTTTTTTATGAATAGTGTAAAATGTTGTATTTTAATTCAAAACCTCTTTTTAATCTAAATTATTTATATGATTAGATTATTATTTTAATTGGTTTTAAATTGAAATTAGAAAATATTTTTACCAGTTAATCCAATGGTGGTCATTGGAATAAATTTCACTTTGAAATTGGACTTAAACTGGTGTCAATCTTTTGATACTTATTGTTTCACAAAAACACGCTATTTGTCATGACAGCGGGAATTAATTATTAAATTAATTAATTTGACTTATATGTTTTGAATTTTGTAAAATGGACTTCATTTTTGAATTTGGAATATCAAATATAGCTTAGGGTGAATTTTTGGTAATTTTCTGAAAAACTTCAATTTTTGATGAATAGTGAAACCACTAAGTGGTAATCAAGCAAACTGATTTTTCAGTTAAATGAAATTTTACCACTAATGTGTATTGAATTTTAAAAATCCGAAATACATGGTTTTCATTAAGACGTAAAATGTGGTTCAATGAGATTAAAATAATTTTTTGGTGAATAGTAACTTTTTTTCATTAATCGTGATTAGAGGTAATTAGTGTAGTTTAAGGTAAAAATGGTATTATAAGAATGTGAAAACACCATGACACTTGTCCTACACCTATTGGGTGAGACATGAACGACCAAGAGAAGCCATGGGCCAACTTGGTGACCCCATGGAGCCACTTTAGTTGGAAAATGACATTAATATATTTATATTTAATGTTAAAGCGAAAAGGACACTAACATAAATTGTTTTACTAAAATAATTTTTAGGTGGGGTTATACAAGTCCAAATTTTGATTATAAATAGTAATTGGAAAGCTAAAAATCTTTACTACATCATAATATTTTTTTTATAATTTTTAGACATTAAATAATTTAAATTATATATGACATAATAATGATGCAGCGATGACATCATTATTTGACGATTTAAATAAAATGGAAAGATAATGAAAAATCTAAAACCTACACATGTACAAAACAAATTGGATGAGTGTATTTCGAACCCTTATCACCTTATCCACGAATTATATCAATGTGGGACCTTTTAAAACCGAAACACATTTTCAAATAATGTAATATTTCTTTACTTTCCAAAAGTGCCCCTCCTCTCCTCTTATAAAAGGCCCCCACCTCTACCCCATTTCACACACTTCTCAAGCCTTTGGCTCGGCCAACCCCTACCCAATTACTCTCTCCACATCCCTATCCTCATCCTAGAGGATTCCCTTTGGGCATAATCCTTTCAAAGGAAGCCTTTAGGCTCAAATCAAAAAGGAGTTACACTTTTAAAGGTAATTCATTCTCTCTTGTTCATTTGTATTATTTTGCTTCTCCAACCCTCTAAACTCTTTTTATTTACTTATTTTGTAACAACAACAGTATCTCCAATATACTAGGATGTTGTTATAATATTTATTTGAGCTACACCCTCACACAACTACATCAAATGGTTAAAGAACATACGGTTTCCGTGGATGGCAAAATTCTGCCTCCCGAAACGATGATTGTTCAATACTCATTTAACACCTTCAAGGGTGGCCATTATGATGTCACTATTTTAATATATGATATATAATATGTTTATGTTTTCTTTAATCTTCTGTATTTTTCATTTTTGGCATACCTTTATGGTTTCCATTATGGGTAAACATGATATCTTCATTTAAGGAAGTGCGGACTACCGCCCCCTAAAAGTGATGTGATTCGTTAATGCCATATGTGGGACGTGTAAAGGATGGATTTAAAGTTATTATATATGATGTTATACTGGAATTATAATATACCTCTATATCATTATTATTTCTTTCCATTAAATTCTGAGATAGAAATGGAAGTAGCGTTCATGCGTACGTACGGCTTACCGTCTCCATGAACGGTGCATTTCATTTCTTATCCCCAAATGTAATGTACTATTAAAAGTACATGTATATAATGGATATATATAATTAATGATATATCTAAATGATGAATATAATTCTGTAATTAAAATATACATACCTCTCATTTAGTTTTAATTCCATTAATATGACAAAGAAATGAAAGTAGCGTTCATGCGTACGTACGGCTTACCGTCTCCATGAACGGTGCATTTCATTTCTTACCTCTAAATGATTATGTAATATTATAAATACATGTATATTCTGGGTATATATGATACATATTATATCCAAATCGGGAATTTCATTCTGGATATAAAGAACTTTTGACCACATGAACAACATGTAATTGTAAGAAGTCAACTTTTGACTTAAGAACCAAATATTGACAAAACAAACATTATTAACTTAAATGGTTACATAATGTTTATAACATGGCAATAAGTGATATAAAAAGAATAATGAACTTTAAAAAGGTTCTTAATCATGTAGAAATTAACTCAAGTTTATTATTCAGGACGCTAAAGAAGGATCGAGTCAAGTCGGACCCGAGGTAAGGGAACTTCATAACCCAACTTCCATTCTTCGGGTTAATATCCTACTTTAAAATTATGTCATGATATTATTATGTCCTATCTTGTATTTTTACTTTCTTTATGTGTACTTATAGTGAATACACATAATATATCTATTTTATTTTAAAAAAAAATCATTGTAAGGGACTTCGTCTCAATCTCCTTTCATTGAGGCATATTTCGTTTTATACACAACTTTCTTTTATACGGTGTATAAACTCCTTTGACTTTTACTTTTATACAAAAGGAATCTTTTTCTACGAAGCGTTTTACTAAACGACAAAAAGGAATGCTTTTTTTAACTTATGCGGTGACAACGACCTTTTCCGCCACCGCGAGTATTTTTTTGATCTTTGGCTTTCTCAACAAGCCGTAATGTTTTTAGAATAAAATAAATACCATATACACTTTTATGTATTTTGGTATTGAAAATGGTTTTGAAAAAGGATTCTATTATGTCAATATATTTATGATATATTGTGATTGAAATGTGGAAATGGTATCATTCCTTTATATTGGTTTTATGTTTTATGATTTTATATTGGTACTTGGACATTTTAACGGGTGGTTACGTTATAAACCATATGACGGGTGGTGCCGTGAATACCAGGACGGGTGGTTATGTTATAACCTCCAATGCATTGGGTATGGACGTCGGCCGTATGTCTATTCCATTAAGTATGTATGGAAATTGGCCGTATGGCTATTCCATTAAGTGGTATGTGTGGAAGTCGACCGTATGGTTATTCCACTTAAGTATGTTTATGTCCCAAGTTACCTTTATATATGTTATGTGTTCTTTATATGGGTTTTATAGTAATCCTTTGGTTACAAAAAGGTAAGTAATGATACTTTATTCAGTGAAGATTTTTTTTACTACTTCATGAAGGTGAATGTATTACTTTGATATAGTATACATGGTTTACTTGATGTTTGAAAAACTAACAGTTTTCATTCTTTTTGTATCCCTTACTGAGCTTTTTATGCTCACCCCAAGTTTTTCGAAATGTTTTTCACAGGACTTAAAGTGAAATAAGGTCAAGGATGGGATCAAGGGAATGTCATGCTATATAAAACATGGAACTAGACACGTTTCTTTTTAAGAGTTTTTTTTATTATGGAAACTTAGTAGAAGTGACTACTTTGTAATCTTTTGAGATGTAATAGTTATGTTCTAATTCTCTAAAACTCTAAACCTGAAAAGATCCTCAACGTGAATTATTCATTTAATTCAATATTAAGTAAGGTTTAAGGCTGGGGCCTTATAGTAACAACCTAATATTTTTTGGATAATATTTCATATTTTAAATATCATATTAATATAGAAAAAACATTAACATATTTGGTTTTATTATATCTAGTTTAATTTATTTGAATGTTTAATATAATTACCATTAATAATATATTTGTTGACCAGTGTTCACATGACTTTATATAATTATAGGGTTTGAACAAATACTTCTTGAAAAGACAAAAATGTGATTCCCTCAACCAGTACGATGATTCCCTATGAATCCCATATATCAGATCTCTTGATGGATATAGAATTTATGTTCTTTTCCCTAGATCTAACCCATGTCCAGATCCAACAACATTATCATGTATAGAACTGTTTGTGCGAGAATATCAAACACAATGAGATTCGGGCCCAAACCAACTTCACCTAATTGCCCCATGAAATCTCCAACATCACAACCATTACTTTTAGGATGTATGATGGTTTATTAAAGATATATGTTATAATATCCTAGAATTATAAGATTGTACATTATTTTTTTATGGAATCATGAATATACTTCATTCAACTATTCATAAATTGTAAATGATTTTTAAAGCACAAATAATATTTTTGGATTATATTCTAATCCAATTTAAATGTATATTCTGATGAATTAATTGATTTTTGAAATAATTAATAGTCTAATAAAATAATAATATTAAATTATTTTTAATAAATAAAAATTCTCATATAATTTTTATGAAATCAAATGTTTTTTTATGGTTTGAAAATTATTTTTTTCAAAACCCATCAATTTTCATTGAATGACAATTGTAATATTAAAAGTGAAAATTAAATTATTAATAAATTTATTTAGATAAAATTAAAATTATTTTTGTAATCAAGAAATTCAAATTATCTAATGGAGAATTATTTATAATTATCTAATGTAATATATTTTTTTAGTAAAAAGTAATTACCATATAAATATACATTGTGTTTTATGACATTATAATGGGCCAATAATGATGTAATAAATATTATATATCGTACACTAGTCCAAATAAATGTTTTTAATTTAAAATGTTTTAATTTTAGGTTTCATTTATTTATTTTCAAATGTCATAGTAAATCCTTCAAAACATATAATTCATTTTAAGATTTTATAATCATTTCCTTGATAGTTTGACTCACATGTACATATGAATGGTTAATATTATAATATATTATTCCCATGAACATATAAAATATTTTATAACACTCCAATTTTATATAATCCTTGGGAAAAACAATTGGATTGTTTTTGGGTTTGATTATTTTATTATGTAGTGTACAAAACCAAAATAATAATGAAATCCCCCTCATTTCCAATATAATCCTACCATGATCCCATTTTCCTTAACAAAAACTTTTTAGCCTAGAAAACCCTATTACTCATACTCCATAGAGTCTTATATGGGAGACCAAGTTCTCCTAATAATCCAGTCCCAAATATTTTGAGACTTACATCCATTCAAGAGATCTCTATCTCTCATTTTTCTTCAAGAACCTCTTTTATGTCATGCATTTTAATTTCCATTTTCATGATTTGGGATATGTTTTGAAAGACATAATTGCAATCCATTTGATTTATAAATTATTTTTCATTTTTTTTACCCCCATTAATCAACTTTATGATCCTTTAATCCATCATTTTACCATACCTAAATTTTTTATGGGATCTTCTACTATCTTCTTTTATCAAGCACTCATTTTAGGATATTCTTTCATATTTAAATTTTCATATGTTTGGATATGTTCATGCATAATCCCATTAATATTTGTTTTATTTATAAATAATTATATATTTCTTACTCTCGCATTAACCCATTCATTATACATTATGTTCACCCATTACCATGTACAAATTCTTTGAGGGATTTTCCAATCCTCATTCCATTTAAAGCACATATTTTATATGATTCATCCTAAATTTGTTTCATATTTTTTGATATAATGTTCCAATATCATATTAATTCCCATTTAATATATAAATAATGACATTACCCCTTTAAATCTCAACCACTCATATTACATATTTCTATATGACATTGTTAGGCTATTGAAATCGAATCGCCTTTTTTACATCATGATGTGAATACCAAACCCATTAATCTATGAAGGGAATTAATCTTTATGTATATATAGATGATTATTTAGTACATAGATGTATTTATTTAGCATTCCTTGATCGTGTAATAAAGTATGATGTTTAATGTATCTATATAATATGATATACGTGGCATAGTTAAGCATTATATTGTAATAATTATATAGGGTGACCACTAATGGTGCACAAATTCATTTTGTAATGTTTAGTTTCATGATACATCATTTCTGGGAATGGGTTTACATTATTCTATTTTGGGAATTTTCTCTACGTCATTGGTATATGGGATTACCTTATTCCTTTTTGTATGTGATGCAATGTTTTAATTTCTTTCCTCATTCACTTGTTAGGATTATATTACTATATAATGTTTTTTATTAATCATCATGATTTACATATTGAAATTATTTGTATAAAATTTATTTTTATCTTTATTTGAGGTCATGTTTAGTCCATTTTTATACTTCACATCTCATCCTTTTCTTCTGTTTTTCCTATGGTTATCCCTTTGAGTACTAATTCTGAAGGAATGTATTAGTCATGTAAAAGATGTTTTCAATAAAGATGTTTTATTTTATATTATAAGTTTCTATTTAATGATCCTAATTTCCCATAAAATAAAATATCCAAATATTTATATTTTTAATATGTGAAAAATATGTAATAAATCATTTTTAAATATGAAAAAAGAGATGGGTTGTTATATTTGTTATCATGTGATATGTTTATTTATTTTTGAGATTAGTGTTGTAAAACACTAGTAAAAACCTTTAGGGATAAGACTATGTGTATGAAAACATCCGTAATTTTTTTATTATATATTAGGTAGTTTATCAAGAAAACAAATCCATTTCAGGCTACAAACAAGTGTAGGTGTCTATGGAATAGATGTACATAGGGGTAAAACATGAAAACACTAGAATGATCTAGACGTGAATGGGAAAAGGTGCAAAAAAATAGGACATATTTTACTTGTTGTTTGAACATCCCATAGGTATGATTGGATAAATTTATAAACTCATTAAAAACCATTCCTAAGGGAAAAAATAAAATATCCATAATAAAACATGTTATAATGTAGATCATGGATAACTTTGACTAAAGCCTTGAATCATCTAATTTAAGGAGTCAAATGTAATTTTAATGTTATAACATCACATTCATTGGATTAAAATTATTATTATAACTATATAAGGTACTCATCTATAATTATCATTTTTTTTCAATTTTCGGTAATATGATGAATCATTTTAACAATTGATGTGACAGGTAGTTTGTGGGTTGTCCAAACGAGAAACCCAAACTGATGGGAGTTGAAATCACAATTTTTGTTAAGATACTCTCTCAGTTAACTTATTTTCTGAAATTAATCCTAGATCAATGTATTATTTGATCCCTTAATGGTATAGAAATGGATCAAGTCAGTTGAAAATATATTCTCAATCCTCTAGTAATTTGAAATGATAAGGTACAACTGGTTATTTATCGTACAGAGGGTGAGTTTTATTAGTGTGGTATATTGATCAAGAATACAAATCAAGAGGAATAGATCCAATCACTCTATAACGACCCATACTTTACATAAATTGTTATAACTTCAGAATTGAAGCACACTTATTACAACATATAACAAAACCAGGAAAGGACCGTATAGGTATAGAGTCTTTAGAAACTGGGAAACATAAACAACTGGTTCATAAAGCATCTACTTTGCCTCCCATTTATTTCATCATATCTAGAGTCCCATTTGGCATATCCTACGTAATAACCTTCATCCTGACCTGGGGAAATAAAACATAAAAAAGGGTGAGCTCAAATTCTCAGTAAGGGTAAACAAAAGAAATATCAATCACATCATATATATAAGAACAAAACTTTTGGAAATCCTTCAAAAGAGATCATAATTTCATAACATGGGATAAATCATAGTAGTGAAATGTAATCCCAATAATCATAACATAAAACATGAAACTTTGTGGAATACACACATAATCATATAGAATCATTTCTTATTAGTCAAGACTCATTTCCAAGTCTATCTTAGTGGACAAAGTCCATTTTTGAACCGAGTTCACTCCTCATTTCAGTCCTATTTCACTGAACTGGTTTAACCTGTCATTCCAGTCATGTCTATCTCATGAGATATAAAATAATTACCCAATTAATTGGAGGGATATATACGTCCCACACATCTCATAATGATACCATTCTTATGTGTGCCACAAAATCATAAACCATACATCATAGCATAACCCATGTAATAAAAGTGGGAATCTTAAACATCGTGACATCATAAAACAATTTATATAAGATAAAGGAATTCATAGAAATAATTCCATCACAATATAAT
Organism: Viscum album; assembly: GCA_963277665.1. Classification (NCBI taxonomy): domain Eukaryota; kingdom Viridiplantae; phylum Streptophyta; class Magnoliopsida; order Santalales; family Viscaceae; genus Viscum; species Viscum album. The sequence continues at coordinate 851,383,379 of OY728143.1, read as the reverse complement.
CAAATCAATGTAATAATAGGGATAGAAACAGAACCCTTTATTATCTTAGATGGAAAATAATTTTGATAAAACACTTGAACTCCATTCTTGAGGAAAATATCCTATATACTTCAAATACACTTTTCCTTTCATAACATGTCATACAATTTTAAACTAAAATATGTTGATTAAAAATAAACTTGAAAACATGTAAAGGTAGATTCTTGGAAATATTGTTTTAAAAATCCATTCATGACGTATAAGTTAAAAAAACATTCTTCCTGTACTTTTGTCGGAAAAGTCAAAAAGTATCTCATACAAAAAATGAAAAAGATTTCTTTCATATCGTTTACTAAAAAATAACCGAGGGGTAAAATGGATTTAAACAATTGTAGGTGGATGGAAATAATATTACATATTGAGGAAACATGGATGTGTATTATAAAATATACCCCAGTAAATTTCAAGGTATAAACAATCTCGGATAAAAATGAGATTGTAATATTTCCCTTACCTCAGGTCTGATTTGCTTCGTAAGTGTCACAACCTCATGTATAATAATTCAAATAATTTCATTGACTTATTCTAGAATCATACTCGTTATTATGATATCATATATGGACATATTCTTAGCTTATTATTAGTAATATTTCATTGTTACATGTTATTCGGGTGTTTATTACTTATTGTTCTTATGCATGTTTTGTCAAATAAATTCTTATTCTTCTTTTTAGGTTATAGATACCTCATTTACAGAATGTTATTAGTGTAATATATATCATATTCATTCATTCAATTCATTTATGTAAACATTATGCAATGAAAATCATGTAGAACGAGTCGCATCCCATCGTGGAGACGGTATTCCGTACGTACGCACGAGCGATGATATCTTACCCATGATCATGGAATTGTATTGGAGTGTATGTATAATATCTCAGAATCAATATAACTTTACAATAATCACATATATTCATTCATTACACCATTATACCCATCCAAGTATGGTGGTGGTGGAAAATAGATTACCCCACGACGTGGAGACGGTATTCCATACGTACACACGCGTGGTGATTTCATTTTCCATAGGATGGATAGATGGTGAAATAAGGTTGTTTCATAATTATAATAACATATCAGTATATGGGTGATACTTATGTTATTACTTCATAATGAAATAACAAAATAAAAAGAAGTGGAAGAAGAAATAATGTTGAATGAATCAGTAACGGACATTACCTCTTCTTTGAAGCGCTTCTTTGAGACCTCCTTTTAGGGCACTAAAATTTGTCATCAAAGAAGACCAGGACCTCTAGGATGTTTCTAGGGAAGTGGAGAGGATAAATTTTCAGGGGTCGTCCGAGGTTGATGGCTCAATGTGGTGTGAGGAAGAGGCGGAGGAGGTTCCCTTTTATGAGGGAGGAGAGGGGCTCCTTTGGAAAACTAAAAAATATTATTTTATTATAAAGACAATTTTGGTTTTCAATAGCTCCAAATTAATTTACATAGAAGTTAAGGTGGGGAGGGGTCGAAATCCTCTCATCCAATAGAATTTAGACAAGTTTAGGTCATTATATTAACCTTATCTTTTAGTTTTAACTCTTAGTTAATTAGATTGACATTTACCATGTCACTTTATATTTTTATATTATATAGTTAATAAACTTACCATATACATCCAAGCGACCCCCAAGTGGTCCATTAATGAAACACCAATCCTGATATAAGTATCTTGGCCGAACCGTACAATTTTATGAATATAATGAAAATTAATAATATAATATTGTTTTTAAAAACTATTTAATGTCAAATTTTACACTATTTGGTAATTGATTTTTGTGAAAATCATAACAGAATGATTAGTTCGAAAAAAAATTAATTAAATCAATATTCACATGTGATATTAACATATAAAATTATTTTAATTCATAAAAAGTCTCAATTTACTTTTATTTGCGTATTTATAACATCAATTATGTCAATATTTCATTAATAAGATAATTACTGCATCATCATTGTATCGTAAATAAATTAAATTATTTAAAGTCTAAAAATTACAAATAAAATAACATTATGTTGGAAATATTTTTAGATTTCTAGTTAATATTTATAGTCAAATTTATCTATAACCCTATATTAAAAATGATTTACTTATTAAACATTGATTTTAACAATTTTAACCCTTCTTTAAGTAAATTGATAATAAATGTCCTAATCTAATCCAAGTGGGGCTAAATGGTCATATTTGATTCCTATGGTTGTTTTTGGTCGAATTACACTTATCCAATAGAATTAGGTCATGTGTTAGGGTAATAAAAATAACATTTTTACCCTTAATTACCCTATTTACTTTTAACCGTGGTGAAAAAAAGTAAAATGTTCCTATTCACCAAATATTATTTTCATCTCATTGAACCACATTTTCCTTACTGACATCAACCGTGTCTCTCCGATTTTTAAAATTCCACTCACAGAAGCGGTAAAATTATGTTTTATGAAAAATCATTTTTTATAACGACCACTTAGTGGTTTCACTATTCATCAAAAAAAATGAATGTTTCCAGAAAAACACAAAAAATTAGGCCTAATCAATATTTGATATTATGAACTCAAAAATGATGTCTATTTTACCAAATTCAAAACATATCAGTTGCATTGATTAATTTTAAAATTAATTCTCGTCGTCAAAACAAATAGCGTGTTCTTATGAGATAATAACTATCAAAAGCTTGACACTTGTTTATGTCTGGTTTAAATGTGAAATTACATAAAATGACCAAAATTGTGTTAAATTGTAAAAATATATTCTAAATATACTTTAAAACCATCCAACTTAATAATTGGTCACTATTAATTATTTCTATTAAAAAGGTTGTTTTTAATTAAAATTTATTAATTGTCACTATTCATCAGAATATGAATGTTATCCAAAAAGTACCAAAATTTCATCCTAAGCTAATTTCGATATTCCAAATTCAAAAATGAATTCCATTTTGAAAAATAAAATTTACAAAATTTCAGAAAGTGGTTATTACTATTCATAACGACTTGTTTTAATAATATTTTAATAGCATATCGTTGTTTAGTGAAACTCGGTATTGCGTACGACGCAAGCTATCGAGGAAGGCCGCGGTTGCATGTAAAGCAAGCCAAGCTAGTGTTGTGTGTAGTGAAAGATTCCTTTGATGATTTATAAATACTAAATATTGCTCATAAAAGTCTCGGGTGTTACATTCTACCCCCCTTAAAATGAATTTCGCCCTCGAAATTCGTCACTTTGTAACAAAAAGATGAGGATACCTCTCCCTCATCATATCCTCAAGCTCCCATGTAGCTTCTTTTAATTGGTAGTTCCACCATAAAACTTTCACCAATCGAGTGGTCTTGTTCCGTAGGACTTTTTCACTACGATCTAGAATCTCTATCGGTTGTTCTTCATAAGAGAGATCTTGATCCAGCGGTTAAACTTCCGAGCTGAGTACATGTGAAGGATCAGGTATATACTTTCTCAGGAGAGATACATGGAACACATCGTGAACATGAGAGTGATTTGGTGGAAGCGCCAATCGGTAAGCTACCTTTCCAACACGATCCATCATTTCGAAAGGACTGATATATCTAGGGCTCAACTTCCCCTTCTTTCCAAATCTCATGACCCTCTTCCAGGGAGATATTCGTAAGAACACTTTATCACCCACTTAAAACTATAGGTCTTTTCTTCAGTTTTCGGCATAGATTTTCTATCAACTCTAAGCTGCTCTTATGTGTTGTTTAATAGATCTAACCTTTTCTACCATTTCATCAACGAGATCAGGTCCTAATAGCATTCTTTCCCCAACTTCATCCCAGCAAGTTGGAGTCCTGTATTTCTTTCCATAGAGAGCATCATAAGGATCCATCTGAATACTAGAGTGAAAGCTATTATTATAAGAAAATTCCACCAAAGGTAACTGTTGATCCCAACCACCTTTGAAATCCATAGAGCAAGCTCTCAACATATCTTCTAGAGTTTTAATTGTTCTCTCAGACTGACCGTCTGTCTGAGGATGATAAGTAGTGCTAAAACTCTACTCTATATCCTGAGTATGCTGAAGACTTCACCAGAACATCGAAGTAAATCTCGGATCCTAATAAAATATAATATAAAGTGGTACTCCATGCAATCTTACCACTTCCTTTACATATATCCTGGCAAGCTGATCTAGAGAGAAATCCTTTCTAATAGCAATAATGTGTGCAGACCTTGTAAGACAATCAACTATGACCCAGATAGCATTATTGCCTTTGGATGTTTTAGGAAGTCATGTGACAAATTCCATAGTGATGTTTTCCCATTTCTATTTGGGTATGGGTAATGGATGTAACATCCCCTTAGACTTATATCTCTCAGCTTTAACTTGCTAACAAACCAAGCATTGAGAGACATAATTAGCAACCTCACTTTTCATGCCATCCCACCAGAAGTTCTCTTTCAGGTCCCTATACATCTGTGTGCTTCTAGGATGAATAGATAATGAAGAACTATGAGCCTCATCCAACAGCTCCTTCTTTAATTCGGGGACGGGAGGATCACAAACCCGATTCCTGAACTTTATTATCCCATCACAATCAAGGTTGAATTCAGGAACATTTATCACCTTCTTTTGTAACTCGACATTTCTTTCTTATCCTCTTTAATCTTCACATGTATAGATGGTTGAACATTCATTGGATAAAGATAATATTTTCCATCTTCCATTATAACTCCAAGATCCATCCTTTGTAAATCCATAAATATTGGATCTTTTGTGATCCTCATCATGGATAAACATGCATGGTCTTGTTGACTTAATGAATCTGCCACCTTGTTTGATTTCCCAGGGTGGTAATGGATTGAGCAGTCGTAATCCTTAATCAGCTCCAACCATCTTCTTTGGTGCATATTAAGCTCCTTTTGTGTCAAAATATACATTAAACTTTTATGATCAGTATAAATGTCACACCATTCTCCATAAAGATAATGCCTCAAAATCTTTAATGCAATGATTACCGCAGCTAACTCCAAATCATGAGTTGGGTAATTTTTCCCATGTATTTTCAACTGTCGTGAGGCATAAGCTATCACCTTATAATTTTTCATAAGAACACACCCCAGCCCCTTTATGGATGCATCTCTGTAGATCACAAACCTCTCTCCACTACAAGGCAGTGTGAGCACAGGTGCACTGGATAACCTTCTTTTCAACTCCTTGAAATTCTCTTCACATTCCTCCGTCTAAACAAACTTAAATCCTTTCCGAGTCAACTAGGTGAGTGGATTAGATAATCATGAAAAATCCTTCACAAAATGTCGATAATATCCAGCCAAACCAAGAAAAATTCGGATCTTAGTTACTGTTGTTGGTCTCGACCATCTTTCGATAAACTCTGTTTTTGCTGGATCCACAGATATCCCCTCTTTTGAAATTATGTGACCCAAAAATGAAGCTTTTTGAAACCAAAATTCACACTTGGAAAATTTGGAATAAAGCATCTCCTTTCTCAGGGTCTTCAATATAATTCTCAAGTGATCTTCATGTTCTTCATTTCTTTTTGAATATACAAGAATATCGTCTATAAAGACTTCCACAAACTGATCAAGATAGTCTCTAAAGACTCTATTCTTCAGATCCACAAAGATAGCAGGGGCATTAGTAAGACCAAATGGCATCACTATAAATTCATAGTGTCAATACCTTATACGGAAATATGTATTTGGAATATCCTCCCTTTTGACCCTTAATTGATGATACCTTGAACGATGATCTATCTTGGAAAAGTATTGAGCTCCGCGTAGTTGGTCAAATAAGTCATCAATGTGTGGGAGAAGATATTTGTTCTTGATAGTGATCTTGTTAAGTTCTTGATAATCAATGTAGAGTCTCATTGATCCATCTTTCTTCTTAACAAACAGAACAGGTGCTCCCCAAGGTGATGCACTAGGGTGTATAAACCCCTTATCAAGATTCTCTTGGAGTTTCTTCATTAATTCCTGCAACTCAATTGGGGCCATTCTATAAGGTGTCTTTGAAATAGGCAAAGCACCCGGTACGAGTTCTATTAAAGACACAACTTCACAATTTGGTGGAAGACCTAGAAATTCCTCTGGAAAGTCATCATAAAACTCCCATACAATGGGAATTTTCTTAATCATGAGTTTCTGTCCAGCCATTTGAAATAAATAACCTTCATCTAGTGGAATCAAGACCCATAAGATGGAAGAAATATCCACTGGAAGGTATGTTCATCCTTACATCGATAGATGATCATAGATTGATCTGGAATATGAAATGTGACTTCCCTTATTTGGCAATTAATATGAGATCCATATATAAAATTCCAATCCATGCCAAGAATCACATCAAATTCCACTATAGGAAGGATCACAAGATTTGCAGGAAGCACTTTCCCACAAACTTCAATCGGAGAAGAATTATAAACTTTTGATGCGACTGTTATGCCATTAGGGTTTTTCAAAGCTAACTTAACATCTAATTGTTGAGTTAATATGGTGATACTCTTAAAAAATTATTCAGAAATAAAAGAGTGGCTAGATCCAGAATCAAATAAAACATTTCATACTTTAGAGTGGATGGTAAGTGTACCTTTCACCACATCATTATCGTACTCCACATCACTGATAGAAATTGCATGTGACTTTCCTATGTCTTTAGCATTAAGATTTTTTTGGTGTCGATCATCATCAACAACCCTTGGATTAGGGCATTTATTTGCATAATTCCCCATCTCCTTGCACTTGAAACATTTATGTGTAGTAGGTTCATTCTGTGTATCCCTTCCTTTATTTTTATCATTAGATATTTTCTTCCCATCATTGCGGCATCCAAATGCCTGATGACCTTCCTTTCCACATTTGAAACATTTACTTGTCCCTTTAAGACAACTCCCTCCATGTTTCTTTCCACACTTTGAGCATAAGGGAAAGCTCATCTTCTTTTTAGTGTGCTCTTTATATTTTCCTTTGAATTGAATTTTCCTCTTCTTATCAAACCCATATGACTGGTGGGTTACTCCAATATCCATATCAACTTTGAGAGCACATCGAACGATTTCCTAGTAGCTATTGAAGTCCATTATGGATAAGGCCCTTCGAAGAATTGGTTTTAAGCCACTAAAGAATCGATCGATCTTATTCTCAGGTTGGATAATAATACTAGAAGCATACCTTGCAAGTATTGTAAAATTTGTTTCATAGGTACCAACGAATTCATCATCCTTTTTCTTTAGATCAAGAAACCCTTTCTCCATCATTGTTTGGAGAATACAAGGGAAGTACTTATTGAAAAATAAGTTCTTGAACTCGTCCCCTTCCATGGACTCAATTTCATCCCTTTTCCTCGTATTCTTAATAAGATTCCCCCATTGATCAGCATCTCCTTACAAATGATACACGGCTAGGATGAATTTATCATGTTCAGAAAAATGAAGAACAGAAAATATCTTTTCAGTAGTACTAATCCATTCTTCAGCAACTAATGGATCAGTAGACCCACTAAAAGAAGGTGGACGCTTCCTCATGAAGGATTCAACAGAATGTTGCTCCTTCCATTGCTCGTTTGGAAGTCCTGCATGATTCATATCTTGAGAAATTTGTGTGAGCATGGCTACAAGATTTTTCATTCCAGCTCCCATAACGTTTGGTTGCTCAGGGGGACAATCATTGCATTGCCCGTCGCATTCCACATTAACACGGTTCCTTGGGGTTCCAGCCATTGAATAAAACCAAGAAGAATAGTGTGAGAAACACTAATTATAATAGAAAAAACACATAATCAAGAATAAAATTTCACACTTAAGGACTTATCCTAGGTTATTCATGGTCATTTATAAAACACTAAGATTGTGTTCTATGCTTAGAATTATCCTTAGGGTTCTTACTAAGGATTTCACATCCTAGTTTCCAAAGGATGACTATATATTTCCTCTGATACTAACTATAACGACCCATACATTAAATACATTGTTATTACTTCATAATTGAAGCACACATATTAAAACATATAAAAAAACCAGGAAATGATCGTATAGGTATAGAGTCTTTAGAATCTGGGAAACATAAACAACTGGTTCATAAAGCATCTACTTTGCCTCCCATTTATTTCATCATATCTAGAGTCCCTTTTGGAATATCATACATAATAACCTTCTTCCTAACCTAGGGAAATAAAACATACAAAAGGGTGATCTCAAATGCTCAGTAAAGGTAAACAAAAGAAATATCAATAATATCATATACATAAGAAGAATACTTTTGGAAATCCTGCAAAAGAGATCATAATTTCCTAACATGGGATAAATAATAGTAGTGAAATGTAATCCCAATAATCATAAATTAAAACATGAAACTTTTTGGAATATACACATAATCATAGAGAATCATTTCTTATTAGTCAAGACTCATTTCCAAGACTATCTTAGTGGACAAAGTCCATTTCTGAACCGAGTTCACTCCTTGTTTCAGTCCTGTTTCACAGAACCGGTTTAACCTGCCGTTCCAGCCATGTCTATCTCATGAGATATAAAATATTTACCCAATGAATTGGAGGGAGATATAGGTCCCACCCATCACATAATGATACCATTCTTTTGTGTGCCACAATATCATAAACTATACATCATAGCATAACCCATGTAATAAATGTGGGAATCTTAAACATCATGACATCATAAAAAAATTCAAATAAGATAAAGGAATTCATAAAAATAATTCCATCACAACATAATAAAATGAATGTAATAATAGGGATAGAAACAGAATCCTTTATTATCTTAGATGGAAAATAATTTTGGTAAAACACTTGAACTCCACTCTTGAGGAAAATATCTTTTCAACTTCAAAAACACTTTTCCTTTCTTAACATGTCATACAATTTTAAACTATAAGAAGTTGATTAAAAATAAACTTGAAAACTTGTAAAGGAAGATTCTTGGAAGTATTTTTTTAAAAATCCATTCATGCCGTATAAGTTAAAAAATATTCTTCTAGTACTTTTGTCAGAAAATTCAAAAAGTACCTCGAATGAAAAACGACAAAATATTCCATTCATATCTTTTACTAAAAACTCACCGAAGGGTAAAATTGGATTTAGAAAATTGTAGGTGGATAGAAATAATACTACATATTGAGGAAACATGGATGTGGATGATAAAATACACCATAGTAAATTTCAAGGTATAAACAATCTCAGATAAAAATGAGATTGTGATATTTCCCCTAACATAGGTCTGATTTGCTTCATAAGTGTCCGAACCTCCTGAATAATGATTTAAATAAAATCATTGACTTATTCCAGAATCATACTCATTAATATGATATCATATATAATCATATTCTTAGCTTATTATTAGTAATATTTCATTGCTACTTGTTATTCGGGTGTTTATTACTTTTTGTTCTTATGCGTGTTTTGTTGAATAAATTCTTATTCTTCTTTTTAGGTTATAGATACCTCATTTACAGAATTTTTTTAGTGTAATATATATAATATCCATTCATTCAATTCATTTATGTAATCATTATGCATTGAAAATCATGTAGAACGAGTCGCATCACATCGTGAAGACGGTATTCCGTACGTACGCACGAGCGATGATATCGTTCCCATGATCGTGGAATTGTATTGGAGTGTATGTATACTATATCAGAATCAATATAACTTTAAAATAATCATATATATTCATTCATTGAACCATTATACCCATCCAAGTATGGTGGTGGTGGAAAATAGATTACACCACGGCGTGGAGACGATATTCTGTACGTACGCACACGTGGTGATTTTGTTTTTCGTAGGATGGATAGATGGTGAAATATAATTGTTTCATACATATAATAACATATCAGTATAAGGGTGATACTGATGTTATTACTTCATAATGAAACAAATAAATAAGAAGAAGTTGAAGAAGAAATAAAGTTGAATGAATCGGTAACGGACATTACCTCTTCTTTGAAGCGCTTCTTTGAGACCTCCTTTTAGGGCACTAAAATTGGTCTTTGAAGAAGACCAAGCCTATAGGATGTTTCTAGGGAAGAGGAGAGGTGAAATTTTCAGGGTTTGGCTGAGCATGAAGGCTCATTGTGGTGTGAGGAAGAGGGGGAGGAGGTGCCCTTTTATAAGGGAGGAGGGGATCCTTTGAAAAACTAAAACATATTATTTTATTATAAAGCCAAATTCGGTTTTAAATAGCTCCAAATTGATTTATTTCAAAGATAAGGTGGGGATGGGTCGCAATCTTCTCATCCAATATAATTTAGACAAGTTTAGGTCATTATATTAACCTTATCATTTAGTTTTAACTCTTAGTTCATTAGAATGACATCTACCATGCCACTTTTTATTTTTATATTATATAGTTAATAAACTTACCATATACGTCCAATAGACCCCCATGTGGTCCATTAATGATACATCTATCATGATATAAGTTATCTTGCCCGAACTGTATATTTTTAGGAATATAATAACAATTAATAATATACTATTTGTTTTAAAAACTATTTTATGAATATTTTGACACTATTTAGTAAATGATTGTTGTGAAAATCATAACAGAATGTTTAGTTCGAAAAAAATTAATTAAATAAATATTAACATGTCATATTAACATAGAAAATTATTTTAATTCATAAAAAGTCTCAAATTACATTTATTTGTGTATTTATAACATCAATTATGTCAATATTTCATTAATAAGATAATTACTACATCATCATTGTATCATAAATAAATTAAATTATTTTAATTCTAAAAATTACAAATAAAATACCATTATGTTGGAAATATTTTTAGATTTCTAATGAATATTTAAAGTGGAATTTATCTTATGTATAACCCTATATTAAAAATGATTTAGTTATTAAACATTGATTTTAACTATTTTAACCCTTCTTTAAGTAAATTGATAATAAATGTCCTAATCTAATACAAGTGGGGCTAAATGGTCATATTTTATTCCTAAGGTTGTTTTTGGTCGAGTTAAAATTATAAAATAGAATTAGTACATGTGTTAGGGTAATAATAATAACATTTTTACCCTTAATTACCCTATTTACTTTTAACCGTGGGGAAAAAAAGGAAAAAGTTACTATTCACCAAATATTATTTTCATCTCATTGAACCACATTTTACTTACTAATAATAACCATGTCTCTAGGATTTTTGAAATTCCACTCACAGAAGCGGTAAAATTATGTTTTATGAAAAAATCATTTTTTTACTACCACTTAGTGGTTTCACTTTTCATCAAAAAAATTAATGTTTCTAGAAAAATACCAAAAATTAGGCCTAAGCTATATTTGATGCATTAATTAATTTAAAAATTAATTCCCATCGTCAAAACAAATAGTGTGTTCTTAAGAGATAATAACTATCAAAATATTGACACTTGTTTATGTCTGGTGTAAATGTGAAATTCTATACAATGAACAAAATTTTATTAAGTTGTAAAAATATATTCTAAATATACTTTAAAACCACTCAAATTAATAATTTATCACTATTAATTATTTCAATTAAAAATGTTGTTTTTAATTAAAATTTAGTAATTTTCACTATTCATCAGAATATGAAAGTTATCCGAAAAGTACCAATATTTCATCCTAAGCTAATTTAGATATTCCGAATCCAAAAATGAATTCCATGTTGAAAAATAAAATTTATAAAATTTCAAAAAGTGGTTATTACTATTTATAACGGCTAGTTGTAATAATATTTTAATAGCATATCGTTGTTTAGTGAAACTCGGTATTGTGTACGACGCAAGCTATCGAGGAAGGTCGTGGTAGCGTGTAAAGCAAGACAAACTAGTGTTGTGTGTAGTGAAAGATTCATTTTATGATTTATAAAAACAAAATATTTCTCATAAAAGTCTCGGGTGTTACGCACCCTAAGGGTAAGAATTCAGGAAAATGTTTTTTTGATATATATTTCCCAGAACCCCTTGTCTCAGGATGGAATGGTATTTACATGCACTCATTCAAAATGGAAGAAGAATTTGTTGGGTCATAAGTAGAAAACATCAGAATACATTCATGATACGAATCCAGTTTTGTTGATACCCCATAATTCATGGTTGATCCATTATTTTGTGGGCTCAATCATAACCTGTGTAAATCCGTTAAAATCGATGACTTTTATAGATATAAGGTAACTATATTATGTTCTATCAATATCGATAAGGAGATTTTTAATCATTGGGATATCATGAGGATAAGGAGTAAAAAAGAGTACTTTAATTCTAGCAGTCTATTGGATAAATACAATGGTGCGTTGAAATTCTAGAACTCTGCTTGTCGAAGGTGCGAAAAAATTATCCACAAACATAGCCTAAGGGGATCATGGATATTATTTATGTGAAGAAGATAAGGGAACATGTCCAATGATTTATGATTGTAGAAACCCAGCAAAGTGAGAGATGAAATTAATTCTTAGATTAATCTTCAACGTGGTGTTTATTTGTACAACTACAAGGAACCTTGGAACCATGGAAATTTGTGAACTCGTTCCCTAAGGAAAGTGATTTTTTAGGGAACCAAAAACCTCCAAGGAAGAATGTGATATCTTTATCGATCACTACCATACTTTATCCCAACAAGGATGTGACGAACAGTGCACTAATTATCCATTCAATAATTATGAACACAAATTTAGATTCTTATTCTACAAATTCATTTATATCTCATGAGTTTGGAATAACAATTCAAACAACACAACAAAAAATGGATGTATATATGTCAGTGAATATAAAATTGGGGATTTTAGTGCATCCAATGAATATAAATTATCCCTTATCGATATTTGTGGATTGAACTTCCAAAAAAACATTGCTATACTTCTCTTCATGGAATTTGAAGCAATTAGGGGCATGGATTGGTTTCCCATATATATATCTATCATACATTTCCACAAATGGTAAATCACTCTCCATATATACAATAGACCACTAATTCTATACATGTATAAAATAATGATTAATATTCCCCGATAACATTGTTCCAAGAATGGATATTACTACCCTATGATCACATGTATCTTTCATAGATGATTGAGTTTAAGTAAGGTTCCATCCTCAAAAACATTTTTATTACAAGTAGATTCTATATTTGCTGCCTGATGAATTTTGTGTCCTTTTTAATAGTATATATATATAATTATCAATTTACCTTATACCAAGGTTGTTTTCTGTAACACCCCAGGTAAATAAAAAATATTAATTTTTCATATTTATCCAAATTTGTGAATAAAATATTAATATTAATTTAAAGGGGACACTATGCTCGATGGTGTAGCCAATACGCAACAACGAGTTTCGTTGAAATATTATGTTGCACTCTAATAATAAAATAATATTATTTTAAATGATAGTTAATGCCTAGCCATTATAATGGCAGGAATGAATAGAACTAACTACAAAATGATTATATATGTTTGTCAAATATTTATATTTGAATAAAAAAAATGTTAGAGGCTTAAAATGCGAATAATACAATTTTAAGCGTAAATATTTGAATATTCATTAAAAGGTCGATTAACTGCCTTTTTTTGGAAAACCCTTTTTAAATACACTTTTTGAAAATTCAATATGTTATATTGGGCCAAATAAAATCCTTCTTTAGAATCCTAACATCAAAATTTACTTTGTGTAATTTTTTTGTTATTATTCTGATAAAGATCATTTTTAGTGAAGATGTTGTATTTTAATTCAAAGGATCTTTTTTATATAATTTATTTTTATTTATAGATTACATTTTTAATTGGGTTTAAAGTGTAGTTATAATATATTTTTACTATTTAATTCAATGGTGGTCATTGAAATTAATTTCACTTTAAAATTGGACTTAAAATTGTGTCAATCTTTTGATATATTTTGTTTCTTAAAAACACGGTATTTGTTTTGACAACATGATTTAATTATTAAATTTATTAATGCAACTTATATGTTTTGAATTTTGTAAAATATATATCATTTTTGAATTCGGAATATCAAATGTAGCTTAGGATGAATTTTTGGTATTTTTTCTAAAAAACGTCAATTTTTTGATGAATAGTGAAACCACTTAGTGGTAGTTAAAAAACTGATTTTTCATTTAAATGAAATTTTACCTCCTATGTGATTTGAATTTCAAAAATCCAACATAGATTGTTGTCATTAGGATGTAAAATGTGGTTCAATGGGAGGAAAATATTTTTGTGAATAGTAACTTTTAAGTTTTATTAATCGCGATTAAATGTAATTAGTGTAATTGTAGGTAAAGATAATGTTATAATAATATGAAATGACCATCACACATGTTCTACCCTTATTGGAAGAGTCATGGCCAACCAAGACAATCTATGGTTCATCTTGGGACCCCATGGAGCCACTTTTGTAGGAAAATGACATTAATAACTTTTTATTTCAAGTTAAAATTAAAATGTCACAAACATGTATTATTTTACTAAAACAGTTTTTACATGAGGTTATACACGTCATATTTTTTACTATAAATATTTATTATAAATCTAAAATCATTTACTACATCATGATATATTTTCTATAATTTTTAGACATTAAATATATTAATTTATTTATGACACTCTGATGATGCAGTGAGTACCTCAGAATATAACGATTTATATAGAATGAGTATATTAAGTAAACAATAAGTATTAAACTTGTCAAAAACCTATTGGATGGGTGGACGTAGATATATTATCACCTTATCCTAGAAATATATAATTTTAGGACCTTTGATATCCAAAAATCATTTTATAATAAAGTATCATTTCATGACATTCAAATGTGCCCCTCCTCTCCTCTTATAAAAGGCCCCCAACTCTACCACCATACCTACACCTCTCAAGACATTGGCTTGGTAAATAACTTCTAATTTTGTCTCTAAAAATCACTCTCTTACTCCTAGAATCCTCACTTTGGGCAGAAGTCTTTCCAAGGAATCCTTTGAGCTCAAATCAAAAAGAGATACCCGATTTAAAGCTAAAGTCTTCCCTAGTGTTCTTTTGTTTTATTTTTCTTCTCCTACCTCATAAAATATTTTTATATCATTATATTGTGACAAAAAAAGTATCCTAAATATACTAGGATGTTGTTATGGGATGGATTCGAGCTACAATAACACACACCTCCGTCTAATTGTTAATGAACATACTGTTTCTGTGGATGGCGAATTATTGCCTCATGAAACGATGATTGTTCTATCTTCTCCTACCACCTTTCAAGTTGGCTGTTAGGATGGAAATATATTTATTTATGATATATATTATATTTAATTCCCCTCTATTCTTCTATATTTTATATTTATTACATACCTTTATGCTCTACATGTTGTGCAAATGTGATAATTTCATTTGAAGAAGTGTGGACTACCGCCCTCTCAACTGATGTGACTAGTTCATGCAATAAATGGAATGTATAAAGAATGAAATTTAGGAGATTATGTGATATATATAACATATATATCATACTTTAATTATAATATATATATATCTCTCGTCTATTTTTAATTCCATTAATGTGCCAAAGAAATGAAAGTAGCGATAATGCGTACGTATGGCTTACCGTCTCCATGAATGGTTCATTTCATTTCTTATCTCGAAATTTTATGTACTATTATAAGTACATTATATAATGGATATAAATTTCATATATTATATCTAAATTATGGATATAATTCTGGAATTATAATATATATATCTCTCTTTTAGCTTCAATTTCATTAATATGACAAAAAAATGAAAGTAGCGTTCATGCGTACATACGACCTACCATCTCCATGAACGGTGATTTTTGTTTTTACCACCAAATGTTATGGAATATTATAAATTTTATATATACTGGATATATATGATATTTAAATCATTAATAATATTATGGAGATGATGTACCTATAACTACTTGGAAAATTATTTTCCAACAAGTTCAATTTTTACTCATGTACCGAACATCGACAAAAATGTCTGATATGAAATCACATTATTAAAATATTATTATAAAATTGTAATATGTGATATGAACTGATTAATAATCTTTAAAGGAGGTCCATAAGCAATTATAAATTGACAAAAGTTTATTATTAGGGAACATAAAGAAAAAAAAAGACAAGTTAGACTTGAGGTAAGGGATCATACCTCTCTCTATTTATGTAATTTCTTTTAAGCTCGTAATTATTATGTTTGGGGATGTTAATTTATATTCCTCATAATTTAATTATTATGTTCAAATTATAAGAGACCCTATTTGATCTCATAAGTTGATTTTTGAATGTTTTAAGTGGTTTCGTTAGGCTGCCATGTTTTTGTAAGGGATTTTTAATCTCACTTTTATTTCCATGAGATTTATTCTACATTTTCCACCATTTCCTTTGAGTGGTGTATGTAATTCCCATTATTCTACTCATGGTGTAATATACTTTCATTTATGGCTATTTACATCAATGTTCAATAGTCCTTCTTTCATGGGGTGTACGTTTTAAATGTTACCAAAGTCGGTAAGGGAACCTTTCAACCTCCACTTTTTAAAAGACTACTTTTGTTATATTTTTTAATGAACATATTATTATGTTGGGATATGTTATTCTTTATCCTTATTGATCTAAATTTTATGTCCATGTGAGGAGATACCAATTTTTCTCTCATCAACTCATTTTGTGAATTTAAAAGTGAGGCTGTTAGCCTATCGAATTCGTGCAAGGGAACTTTTTAACTCCTTTTCAATACATTGGGTTAAACTTGTACTCCATAAATATGGAATTCTATGAATATGTATGAATAAATATGATTGTTTTACACATAATATCCACTAATATTGGGTGTATGTATATTCGCACACATAAATTATGTAATTGATTTATCCTTAATCTAAGGATACTGTATTTTTACGGGATATCATCTATATCTCCTTTCATTGAGGAAAAATTAGTTTTATAAAAAACTTTATTTTATATGGTGTATAAACCCCTTTTACTTTTACTTTTATTCAAATGGAATCTTTTCTATACGAAGTTTTTTACTAAATGACAAAAAGTATGTCTCTTTTTAATGTACGCGGTGACAATGACCTTTCTGCCACCACGAGTATTATTTGATCTTTGGCTTCCTCAACAAGCCTTAATGTTTTTAAAAGTAATGAAATACCATATACTCTCTTATGTATTTTGGTATTGAAAAGGGTTTGGATAATGGATTTTTTATGTCAATATATTTATGTGATATATTGTGATTGAAATGTGGAAATGTTTTCTTTCCTTTATAATTGTCGTATGTGTTATGATTTTATAATGGTACTTAGAAATTTGACAGGTGGTTACGTGATAAACCATATGACGGGTGGTGCCATGAATACCATGACGGGTGGTTACGTTATGACCACCAATGCATTGGGTATGGAGGATGGCCGTATGGCTATTCAATTTAATGATATGTGTGGAAGTCGATCCTATGATTATACCATATAAGTATGTTTATGTCCCAAGTTACCTTTATATGTTATGTGTAAGAACTCGGATCTTCCTTTAGGTATGTTTTCCCTTTTTCTGATGTTTTTAAGGAAAATAATTTTTCTAGAATTTTCAGAAGTACATGCCATGTACCTTCTGAGTACACGCCATGTACTCTTCCCCGGATCGAAGTCGTGTGCTAGCCGTGATGGGACACACACACGGTGTATAAGGATGAGGTGGAGGCCGGTTAATTCGGAGTACGAAAAAATTGATGTACATGTCGTTTACTCAAGAATAACATGTCGTGTACTTTCTTTTTTTTCATTAATTGGACAGGGTTCGTGCCTAACCCCCAAAAATATCTTGTTCTCCAGATTTCGTCCGTCCGAGAGCGAGCATACGGCTGGATCTTCGACGGGCTCCCGCCTTGCCGTATGTTCTCTGATTCGAGCATGGTCTATTTCGTTGGAATCGTAGTGGTGATTTCTTCCTTCTAATTGAGCCTTGTTTATTGATTCGTCAATGTTTTCTAGATATCATGGGATGAACTTTTTGTGCGTTTTCTCAGATCAACGTTGTTCTAAGAGGAATCTGTCATTGTGGTTCAAGTATATCGATCTCCTAGGATCGAGGAAGGTGTTTTGTGCCTTTCTGTAAAAAGTTGATGAATATTATGTGCAAATTCCACCAATACCCTTGAACAGGGTATTGAGTGTTTCCTATTTTTCCCTTGTTGTTTTGCCTTCTTTTCTTGATTTCTAGAGTATATGTTTTGTATGTGATTATGGAATATTTACTATACCTTGGATGTTTTCTATGCTTGTTTTTCCTATTTGGTGTTCTGCCAGTTGCCACGCCTAGTTTTAGGATAGTAGAACTGTTGTTTTATTATACTAATGATCCTTTGTTGATATCCAAGTAGTTCATGAGGTTTACTTGGATGATACATGTGCGTTGAGCATGTTTAGTTATACTCAGGACTATGAGAACCTAAAGTAGTATACCAAAGGGAGAACTGGAAGAAGTCTTCTCTAGAGTGTCTTTTAATTACGATATGGGACTATAGGGGGAATTGACGTTGAGTGCTTCCCCAGAGAGTCTGTAGATTCACGACGTGGGCCACCGGGGGAATTGACATTGAGTGCTTCCCCAGAGAGCCTTTAGCACGATACGAGACTATAAGGGGAATTGACGGTGAGTGCTTCCCCAGACAGTCTGCTTAATTACGAAGCTGAACCAGAGGGGTGAGACTATGTGTGCTTCCCAGAGGGTTGCTAGTACTATAGGTTGAACCATAGGGGTTAGGCTGTGGGAGCTACCCAGAGGGTTACCTATTTTCTTCTTGTTGCTGATTTTTTAATTGTGTACTTTAATTGTAAGAACTGTGGATTGTAGCTTCTTGTGATTTCATGTTTGTTGCTTCTTATTTATTGACTACCATGAATTCATTGACTGTTAGGCACAAATATTTGGATGATTTCCTACTTGGATTGTATCTCACACCCTGTTTGGGCCATGCTTTTGGGCCCAAGCAGACTCCATTGTTATAGGTATAGATAATTGCAAGCACCCTTCTACTTCAGGTTCTTGATTGCACTGGAGCTGAGGAGCATGGGACCGAGCCGTGGCTCGTGATGCTAAGGAGATTTCTTTTTTTTTTCTTTTTCACTTGGTTTCAGTTTTATTCCAGCACATTGTTGTGTTTGATTATTTCCATAGATACTTATACTTACTGCATTATTGTCATCATTGTTATATATCTAATTGCTTTTGCTGTTTGGTTTCTGTTGTTATGCATGTTGTTTCTACTTCCTCTATTGAGTGTTGTTTATTTTCTACTGTGTACCTTACTGAATGAGGGCATAGTTTCCCCACATTCTCACCAGGGCCCTCGCTGCTAGTCGGTAGCCTCTGGCATTCGTGGAAACACGCTTGAGGTCATGTGGGGAACCAGGTACGGGGCACCAGTGGAGGGGCTCCAAACTCGGGTTGTTACAACGTGGTATCAGAGGGGTTATTTTCTCTTGATTTACTATTTGGAGACTCTAGACTGGGATATGACGGATTCGGTACTTAGTATTAAGTTGTGCTCGGGAGTAGCTAACCCGTGTACATGGAAAATCCATACTACCTCGTTAATTGCAAATTTTCTGGTTTTGAGATTTTATGGTTAACCTGATTTAACCTATAGTGATTCACATGACTTGTGCTATTATTGTTTTGATGTTGCGGTTATATTTCTATCGTAACCCGTTGAGATTAGGGTATGCCGTCTCATGCATCATATAGGCACTATTATAAATCACATGTCATGCATTCTTGTCATGCCATCTAGGGTGCAATAGCGATTGCATGCTGTTGTGATAGGCTCTGTGTAGATTTTGCATGCTGTTGTGATAGTTTCATGATAGATTCTCTGCTGTTATGTAAGAAAATTGTTTGTTTTGTTCCTTGCTTAAAAATGAAAGACAATTTTTGTATCTTTAGGTGTTATGGGCCCTCACAGATTAGAATTTGTCACTTTTTCCCTTGTTTTTGTGTTTCTTGTAACGCCCCGACCCTAGTTTCCTAGAGTCGGTGCATTATTACATAACATTGGCATGATCACAAGAAAGATCAAATCTCGAAAGACCGATTGGTTTAGTAGCCTTGGAAACACTAGATATATTCATAAGTTTTACATTACATCATAAAATCAAAAACTACTACAACAACATAATGTTTCCACAGTCCACACTACAATCCCCTCATAATATCCCTGCAGGTCATTCATAACTTACATCTTCACTTCCTGGGAAAAATAAAACATAGAAAAGGGGTGAGCTCAAATGCCCAGTAAGGATAACAATATAGCGGAAACTTTCATCAATAAGAATAAACATTTAAGGCAATGTATAACTAAAACAAAAGCCTTTTAAACACGAACTTTCAACATGGTATGGCATAAATAAAATGAAATAATTCCATTTACTTATTCACATGGATATTCCACTAATCGAATAATCACATGCAAAAATAAATAACCACTTTCATAATGTTGGAATGCATAATGCCAGACTATCATAACCACATAGCCAAGGCCTCGTGCCAAGACTACAAATAAGATTTTGTCAAGGCCTTGTGCCAAGACACTAGTTTGTCTCATGAGACCTACCGATGCATCGAGGAGCTATAGCGGGCTCCACCCGTCACTTATTAAGTCCAATGCATTCCCATATGAAAAGGTTTAAACATAACATAAACATTTGTATTAAAACTAGCATACGAAATGTCAATACTTTCACAATAAACTATGAATGGTATAAAAATAGCACATCCACAGTCAAACATATCACAAAACCTTCAATACAATATAGAAGTTTTGTATCATAATAAATCAACTTCAAATAATCTTAAAATCCATCAAAGGATGTTGACATAGATGAAATCAAAATTCTTTTTAAAGAAATATATCCTTTTATTTTGAAATCATTTAAGATCCATATAAAATAAAACATTTTCTTTGAAAATATTCTTATA
Organism: Viscum album; assembly: GCA_963277665.1. Classification (NCBI taxonomy): domain Eukaryota; kingdom Viridiplantae; phylum Streptophyta; class Magnoliopsida; order Santalales; family Viscaceae; genus Viscum; species Viscum album. The sequence continues at coordinate 851,362,402 of OY728143.1, read as the reverse complement.
AGCTTGTAAGGAAAGCTTTGAAGATTTTATAACGGCGTAAAATAACCGCACCCGCCGTATAAGTTAAAAAAAAACATTCTTACCTCAATTCTGTCGAAAAGGTTAAAAGGACCTTGTTTTGAAAACGACGGAAAGATTCCTTTATAAACCTCTTATAAAAAGTCAAAAAAAGGTATAAATGACTTTAACCCATATTCTTGTAAATAGTAAAAATGTTTTGAAATACATTTTTAAGAAACATGGATGTGGATGATAAAGAGATCCCAGTAGATTATTACATATAAACAACCTCGGATAATGAAGAGATTGTGAAATAACCCTTACCTTGTACTTTTCCTTGGTTGGGGTAGGTTAACCTCCTGTATAATGGTGAAATAGTTGTTATTAAATTATACAAGAATCATATATATTAATATGATATCATATATGATCTTTTAACATTGATTTGTTAATAATATCTTAGAATTATCGTCGTTTCGGGAGTTAACTTACTCATTTTCTTTTATATGTTTTGTTACATAAGCCATGGTTGTTGTATCTTATTCATATCCAGAATGATATACAGTCCTTAAACATCATTTTTAAATCATCAAATGATAATTATACTTGAATGGATACGATGGAGAATGAATCTCATCGCGTTCGTGGAGACGGTAGTCCGTACGTACGCACGAGCGACAATATCATTCTTTTGATATTAAAATCATATATACAGAATCATTAACATGTTATATTTATTATTTACATGAGTTACACATCATTATTATACCCATCCAAATAATATTATATTGAATAACAATTACACCACGACGTGGAGACGGTAAGCCGTACGTACGCACGTATGGTGACATGTTATTCAAAGGGTGGATAGAATACTGAATATGATTGTACCATATTTATAATAACATCACAGTATATGTGAGATACTGGAGTTATTATTTCAGAATGGTAAGAACAAAGGAAGAAGAAGTGGAAGAAGAAATGAACTTAGAAAAGGGTGGTGAAATCATTACCTCTTCTTCGGGTTCTTCCTTTTGATTTGATCAAAAGGGATCCTTAGGTTGGCTTTCTGATCAAACTAAGGCCTCTAGGTTGTATTGAGGGATGTTGGGAGAGTATTTGGGCAGAGTTTGGCCGAACCAAAAGGCTTTGAAGGTGTGAAGAAATGAGAAGGAGGAGTGCCCTTTTATAAGAGGGGTGAGGGGCACCTTTGGAAAAGTTAGAAATATTAATTTATAATAAATTCATATTCGGTTTACAAAGGCTCCAAAGTTGACTATTCAAAGGTTGAGGTGTGGATAGGTCGAAAACAACTCATCCAATAGAATTTAGACAGGTTTGGGTACTTATATTAACCTTATCTTTAAGTATTAACTCTAAGTTAATTAGTTTCACTTTTACAATGTCTCTTTGTATTTTTATATAATATGATTAATAAACTTACTATATACATCCAAGCGCCCCCCAAGTGGTCCATTAATGAGGAACCTATCATAATATAAGTCTCTTGGCCGAACCTTAGATTTTTAGGAATTTAATATCAATTAATAATATAATATTTGTTTTAAGAACTCTTTTATGTCAATTTTGACACTATTCAATAGTTGATTTTTGTGAAACTCCTAACAGATTGATTACTTCGAACAAAGTCAATTAAATCAATCCTAATATATCATATTATCATAGAAAATTAGTTTAATTCATTAAAAGTTTCATATTATAATTATTTGGGTATTTATAAGATCAATTATTTTTATTTTTCACTATTTTAGTAATTACTGCATCATCATTGTGTCATAAATAAAATAAATTATATAATGTATAAAAATTATAAATAAAATATCATTATGTAGGAAATCTTTTTAGCTTTCTAATGAATATTTATAATCGAAAATCCAACATGTATAACCCTATGTAAAAATTGTTCTTCTAAAAGATGTAAGCTTATGCCATTTTTATTTTTATTTTAACTTTATTAATATAAAGTGTCCCTACCACATACAAGTGGCTCCAAGGGGTCCCCAAATTGACCAAAGGATGCCCATGGTCGGGTATGTGTCCACCAATAAGGTTAGGACACGTTTTAGGGTAATTTTTTATTATTATAATATTATTTTTTTAACCCTTATTTACCGGATTTACCCTTTAACCATGGTAAATAAAATATTTACCACAGTAACTATTCAAAATGTCTAAAAATAAAAGTTACCTATTTACACAATTTGAACATCCTGATTCCAAATATGGAATCCATTTTCCTAAATTCAAAACACAGAAGTGGCAGAAATTAATTTAAAATTAATTCCCGCTGTCAAAACAAAAAGCGTGTTTTTAAGAGATAATAACTATCAAAAGATTGACACTTGTTTATGTTCGGTTTAATTGTAAAATTATATCCAATTACCAACATTATATTAAATGGTAAAAATATATTCTAAATATACTTTAAAACCACTCAAATTCATAATTTATCACTATTAATTATTTTGATTAAAAAAGTTGTTTTTAATTAAAATTTAGAAATTTTCACTATTCATCAAAATATGAAAGTTATCCGAAATGTACCAAAATTTCACCCTAGGATAATTTTGATATTCCGAATCCAAAAATGAAGTCCATTTTGAAATATAGAATATATATGATTTCAAAAAGTAGGTATTACTATTCACAACGGCTAGTTTAATTAGTTGTGGTGTGTGTTAGAACTCGAGGTTGCGTACAACACACGCTATCGCATTATTCGAAGGGAAACGTACCGTAGAAGCTTGGGGTGTTACATTCTCCCCTCCTTCAAATAATTGCGTCCTCGCAATTTCTAGGGTATTACTGCATAAAAAGACTCGGGTGGTTCTTCATCATAAGTTCCTCGGGTTCCCACGTTGCCTCTTCCATTTTATGATTTCTCCACAAAACTTTTACCAGACGCGTCGTCCGGTTTCTCAGTACTTGTTCTCTTGTATCAAGAATCCTGACGGGCTCTTCGCAATAAGACAGATCGGGTTCCAGTTCTAATTCCTCATAGGTGAGTACATGCGTTGGGTCAGGCATGTATTTTCTCAACAGAGATACGTGGAACACATCGTGAACTTTGGAGAGACTTGGCGGCATTGCCAATCGGTAAGCTACAGCCCCAATTCGTTCTAGAATTTCGAAAGGTCCGATGTACCTGGGACTCAATTTACCTTTCTTACCAAAACGTATGACTCCCTTCCACGGAGATACATTTAGGAAAACATGATCACCGACTTGAAATTCCAAATCCTTCCTTCGATTATCGGCATAGCTCTTCTGCCTACTTTGAGCTACTTTGATGTGATTTTGGATTACCTTCACCTTTTCCACCGTTTCCTCCACCAGTTCTGGGCCTACAAGTTTTCTTTCACCAACGTCATCCCAACAGGTTGGTGTACGACATCTCTTTCCGTATAACGCTTCATATGGTGCCATTTGTATACTCGAATGGAAGCTATTGTTATAGGAAAATTCTACCAGAGGTAAATATTGATCCCACATACCCTGAAAATCAAGTGAGCAAGATCTCAACATGTCTTCTAAGGTCTGAATAGTCCGTTCTGATTGTCCGTCTGTCTGAGGGTGGTAAGCAGTGCTCAAATGAAGTTCAGTATCCAGGGATTTCTGAAGACTTTTCCAAAATCTTGAAGTAAAACGGGGATCACGATCAGAAACAATCGATAGGGGAACTCCATGAAGTCTCACAACTTCATTAATGTATAGTCTTGCTAGACGTTCCAGGGGTAGATCTTCTCTTATAGCAAGAAAATGTGCTGACTTGGTAAGACGATCAACAATAACCCATATTGCATCGTTCCTTCTAGGAGTCTTTGGTAGCCCCATGACAAAGTCCATCGTAATATTGTCCCATTTCCACTCCGGTATGGGAAGAGGTTGCATGACTCCTCCAGGCTGTTGCCTTCTAGCTTTCACTTGTTGACAAACCATACACCTTGACACAAAATCAGCAATCTCCCTCTTCATGTTGTCCCACCAAAAATGTTCCTTCAAATCTCTATACATTTTGGTGCTCCCAGGGTGTATAGAGAAATTGGAACTATGAGCATCATCCAGCAATTCCCTTTTTAGATCAGGTATATTGGGAACACAAAGTCTCTTCCCGAATTTCAAAATTCCATCTTCATACACAAAGTCTCTCAATCTCCCATCATTCACAGCTTTAATCTTCTTTTGGAATTCGTCATCATCGGTCTGAGAACTCTTAATCCTTTCTAGTAAAGATGGTTTGGCAACCATTTGAAAAAGCATTGATGTTTCACCTTCCCTGGTTATTCCCATGTCCATTTTCACTAGATCCATGAAAATTGGATCCCTTTCAATTCTCATATTGTTCAAAACTCCATGGTCTTTTCTACTCAAAGCATCTGCCACCTTGTTTGCCTTCCCCGGGTGGTAGTGTATTGTACAATCATAATCCTTGAGTAATTCAAGCCATCTCCTTTGCCTCATGTTGAGTTCTTTTTGTGAGAAAATATACTTCAAACTCTTGTGATCAGTATAAATCTCACATTTTTCACCATAGAGGTAGTGCCTCCATATCTTCAAAGCAAAGATCACAGCTGCTAACTCAAGATCATGAGTAGGATAGTTTTGTTCATGAATTTTCAACTGTCGTGATGCATAGGCAATAACTCTATCATTCTTCATAAGGACACAGCCAAGTCCTTTCTTTGATGCATCACTATAAATAACGAACCCATCATTCCCCGATGGTAGAGTCAATATAGGAGCATTGACTAATCTTCTCTTCAGTTCTTCGAAACATTCTTCACACTCTTTTGTCCAAACAAATTTAACCCCTTTACGTGTGAGCTTCGTTAATGGGTTAGCCAATCGGGCAAAATTCTGGACGAAACGTCGATAATAACCTGCCAAGCCAATAAAACTACGTACCTCAGTTATACTCGTAGGTGCTGGCCATTCTTGGATTGCCTTGGTCTTAGAAGGATCAACAGAGATTCCATCTTTAGAGACAATATGGCCAAGAAAAGAAATCTCCTGAAGCCAGAATTCACACTTGCTAAACTTTCCATATAATTCATGCCTCCTCAGAGTCTTCAAGATAATGTGCAAGTGATTTTCATGATCTTCGTAGGTTTTGGAGTATACCAAGATATCATCAATAAATACCACCACAAATTCATCGAGATACTCCTTGAAAACTCTATTCATCAGATCCATGAATACAGAGGGTGCATTAGTCAATCCAAACGGCATTACAGTAAACTCGTAATGCCCGTACCTGGTTCGAAATGCTGTCTTCGGAATGTCTTCCTTCTTTACACACAACTGATGGTATCCAGATCGAAGGTCAATCTTTGAAAAGTATTGAGCTCCATGCAGTTGGTCAAATAAATCATCAATACGAGGTAGGGGATACTTGTTCTTTATCGTTATAGCATTGATCTCCCTGTAGTCGATACATAACCTCATAGATCCATCTTTCTTTTTAACAAAAAGAACAGGGGCTCCCCATGGAGAAACACTAGGGCGAATAAATCCCTTATTACTCAATTCCTCCAGTTGTTTCTTTAGTTCGACTAACTCTACAGTGGCCATTCTATAAGGGGTCTTCGATATAGGCCTTGATCCAGGAATCAAATCAATAGAAAACTCAACTTCTCGTTCTGGAGGATGTCCAGGTAAATCTTCCGGAAATACATCTACAAATTCTTTCACAACAGGTACATCCTCTATTTGAACATTCCTTTCCTCACCGACAGTTATTTCATTCTCTTCCTCCCCAATAATTGAATTAAGTTGAGCTACTGGGGGTGGGTCTAAATAAGAATTAGGTGGTGACGATTCTGCTCTAAAAATAAGGTGTTCCTTATCATTATCATCAAGAATCGTAACCTCTTTCTTCTTACAATAAATCTTCGCATCATAGTCCGAAAGCCAGTCCATACCGAGGATTATATCAAACTCAATCATAGGTATGACGATGAAATCAGCAGATAAAGAAAATTTATGTGCTCTAATGGGGACTGATTCACAAAACTTTGTTGCAACGATACTTCCCTTAGGAGTTTTAACTGACAACTCCCTTATTAAATCAAATTGGAAATATCTAATTTTCTTAGCAAACTGGGAAGATATGAAACAATGCGATGATCCAGAATCAAATAATGCATTTGCTAAACTTGAGGAAACCATTAAATTACCTGCCACCACGTCTTTCGGAGTTTCTACCTCAGCAGTAGTGATAGCATAAGCCTGGCCTTGATCCCTTGGCCTTTTCTGAGGTAAGTTCTCCTGACGCTTAGGACATGCATTTGCATAATGCCCCATCTCCCTGCAATTGTAGCACTGAACGTTGGTAGCTTCCTTCTTCCCCTTGCAATCATGAGCTTGGTGGCCTTTTCACCACACTTGTAACAGACTCCCATTCCCTTCAGGCAAGCACCGGGGTGTTTCTTCCCGCACTTACCACAAGATGGATATTCAACATTTCCCTTCTTCCCCTTATTTCCATTCCCAGATTGATCAGCAGGTCTCTTCTTCTCTTGCTTTGCTTTAAAGTCATAAGACTTAGAGAATTCCTTTTCGGTCTTGATAGCACATGAGACAATGTCTTCGTACGATGAAAAGGATTGTGAGACTAATGCTCGACGGAGAAATGGTTTTAACCCATCAAAGAAACGATCAATCTTACTTCTTGGGTTGCGAATATAATCTCCAGCATACCTCGCTAACCTTATAAAGTTAGCCTCATACTTTGTGACATTCTCATCCTCCTTTTGTCTCAGACTCAGAAATTGCCTTTCCATATCTGCTCGATGGTCGCGAGGAAAGTATTTTTCTAAAAACAGATCTTTGAACTCCCTCCATTCCATGTTTGATACTTCATCATCTTCCTTCATGTTTTGAATCAATGACCACCATTGATCAGCATCTCCAGTGAGGCGGTAAACTGCCATGGTAACTTTTTCCCTTTCACTACTCCCCAAAGCCTGAAATATTTTCTCTAGGGAAAATATCCATTGCTCAACTACTAAGGGATTTGTACTTCCATTGAACGTTGGTGGTTGTTGTCTCATGAATCGATCTAACATTGATCCTCCACGCTGTGGATCAGGGTGCTCCATACGGGTAATGTTATTATTCATAACCTGAGTAAGTTGTCCCAGTATGGTGATTAGCTGATCGGCACCAGTTGCATCACCAGCTCCACTATAATTATCTTGAGCAGGAGGGAATCCCTACATGGAGTTCGTGCATTGATACGGTTTCCATTTCTTCCACTAGGCGCCATTTCTAAACAATGGCATAAACTAGATCAGTTTATGAATCAAAATACATAATCCCATACTTATAAAACACTTAACATAAATTGAACTATTTATGGATATAATCCATAATCATAATAATGTTTTCTTTGAGGAAGTATATACTCATAATCCCTTCAAAATTATTTGTAAAGAAAATGAGAGTTATCCTAAGCATATCCCTTGGGAGTGTCGTAACCAAGAGTGCAGCAAGGCCCGTTGTCGTGCACCAGTTCCCGTTCGAGTCTAGCTCAAAGCGGTGTTTTCGGGTTTTACCCCTAGGTACATCTGTGCCAGAGCCGCCTCTACCTGCTCGTATCCAGACAGGGATGTATTGCTCGCAAAACTCACAAAGTCTCTACAATACCAAAATTCTAGGAAGTTCTTCTATACTAATCCTCAAAGTTCATCTTAGGTCTACGTGCTCTAATCAGAGTTTATCTAAATCTAGCTTCCAAGGTTTGTACTAAACTTCCTCTGATACCAACTGTAACGCCCCGACCCTAGTTTCCTAGAGTCGGTGCATTATTACATAACATTGGCATGATCACAAGAAAGATCAAATCTCGAAAGACCGATTGGTTTAGTAGCCTTGGAAACACTAGATATATTCATAAGTTTTACATTACATCATAAAATCAAAAACTACTACAACAACATAATGTTTCCACAGTCCACACTACAATCCCCTCATAATATCCCTGCAGGTCATTCATAACTTACATCTTCACTTCCTGGGAAAAATAAAACATAGAAAAGGGGTGAGCTCAAATGCCCAGTAAGGATAACAATATAGCGGAAACTTTCATCAATAAGAATAAACATTTAAGGCAATGTATAACTAAAACAAAAGCCTTTTAAACATGAACTTTCAACATGGTATGGCATAAATAAAATGAAATAATGCCATTTACTTATTCACATGGATATTCCACTAATCGAATAATCACATGCAAAAATAAATAACCACTTTCATAATGTTGGAATGCATAATGCCAGACTATCATAACCACATAGCCAAGGCCTCGTGCCAAGACTACAAATAAGATTTTGTCAAGGCCTTGTGCCAAGACACTAGTTTGTCTCATGAGACCTACCGATGCATCGAGGAGCTATAGCGGGCTCCACCCGTCACTTATTAAGTCCAATGCATTCCCATATGAAAAGGTTTAAACATAACATAAACATTCGTATTAAAACTAGCATACGAAATGTCAATACTTTCACAATAAACTATGAATGGTATAAAAATAGCACATCCACAGTCAAACATATCACAAAACCTTCAATACAATATAGAAGTTTTGTATCATAATAAATCAACTTCAAATAATCTTAAAATCCATCAAAGGATGTTGACATAGATGAAATCAAAATTCTTTTTAAAGAAATATCTCCTTTTATTTTGAAATCATTTAAGATCCATATAAAATAAAACATTTTCTTTGAAAATATTCTTATAAGCTTTTAAGGAAAGCTTTGAAGATTTTATAACGGCGTAAAATAACCGCACCCGCCGTATAAGTTAAAAAAAAACATTCTTACCTCAATTCTGTCGAAAAGGTTAAAAGGACCTTGTTTTGAAAACGACGGAAAGATTCCTTTATAAACCTCTTATAAAAAGTCAAAAAAAGGTATAAATGACTTTAACCCATATTCTTGTAAATAGTAAAAATGTTTTGAAATACATTTTTAAGAAACATGGATGTGGATGATAAAGAGATCCCAGTAGATTATTACATATAAACAACCTCGGATAATGAAGAGATTGTGAAATAACCCTTACCTTGTACTTTTCCTTGGTTGGGGTAGGTTAACCTCCTGTATAATGGTGAAATAGTTGTTATTAAATTATACAAGAATCATATATATTAATATGATATCATATATGATCTTTTAACATTGATTTGTTAATAATATCTTAGAATTATCGTCGTTTCGGGAGTTAACTTACTCATTTTCTTTTATATGTTTTGTTACATAAGCCATGGTTGTTGTATCTTATTCATATCCAGAATGATATACAGTCCTTAAACATCATTTTTAAATCATCAAATGATAATTATACTTGAATGGATACGATGGAGAATGAATCTCATCGCGTTCGTGGAGACGGTAGTCCGTACGTACGCACGAGCGACAATATCATTCTTTTGATATTAAAATCATATATAAAGAATCATTAACATGTTATATTTATTATTTACATGAGTTACACATCATTATTATACCCATCCAAATAATATTATATTGAATAACAATTACACCACGACGTGGAGACGGTAAGCCGTACGTACGCACGTATGGTGACATGTTATTCAAAGGGTGGATAGAATACTGAATATGATTGTACCATATTTATAATAACATCACAGTATATGTGAGATACTGGAGTTATTATTTCAGAATGGTAAGAACAAAGGAAGAAGAAGTGGAAGAAGAAATGAACTTAGAAAAGGGTGGTGAAATCATTACCTCTTCTTCGGGTTCTTCCTTTTGATTTGATCAAAAGGGCTCCTTAGGTTGGCTTTCTGATCAAACTAAGGCCTCTAGGTTGTATTGAGGGATGTTGGGAGAGTATTTGGGCAGATTTTGGCCGAACCAAAAGGCTTTGAAGGTGTGAAGAAATGAGAAGGAGGAGTGCCCTTTTATAAGAGGGGTGAGGGGCACCTTTGGAAAAGTTAGAAATATTAATTTATAATAAATTCATATTCGGTTTAAAAAGGCTCCAAAGTTGACTATTCAAAGGATGAGGTGTGGATAGGTCGAAAACAACTCATCCAATAGAATTTAGACAGGTTTGGGTACTTTTATTAACCTTATCTTTAAGTATTAACTCTAAGTTAATTAGTTTCACTTTTACAATGTCTCTTTGTATTTTTATATAATATGATTAATAAACTTACTATATACATCCAAGCGCCCCCCAAGTGGTCCATTAATGAGGAACCTATCATAATATAAGTCTCTTGGCCGAACCTTAGATTTTTAGGAATTTAATATCAATTAATAATATAATATTTGTTTTAAGAACTCTTTTATGTCAATTTTGACACTATTCAATAGTTGATTTTTGTGAAACTCCTAACAGATTGATTACTTCGAACAAAGTCAATTAAATCAATCCTAATATATCATATTATCATAGAAAATTAGTTTAATTCATTAAAAGTTTCATATTATAATTATTTGGGTATTTATAAGATCAATTATTTTTATTTTTCACTATTTTAGTAATTACTGCATCATCATTGTGTCATAAATAAAATAAATTATATAATGTCTAAAAATTATAAATAAAATATCATTATGTAGGAAATCTTTTTAGCTTTCTAATGAATATTTATAATCGAAAATCCAACATGTATAACCCTATGTAAAAATTGTTCTTCTAAAAGATGTAAGCTTATGCCATTTTTATTTTTATTTTAACTTTATTAATATAAAGTGTCCCTACCACATACAAGTGGCTCCAAGGGGTCCCCAAATTGACCAAAGGATGCCCATGGTCGGGTATGTGTCCACCAATAAGGTTAGGACACATTTTAGGGTAATTTTTTATTATTATAATATTATTTTTTTAACCCTTATTTACCGGATTTACCCTTTAACCATGGTAAATAAAATATTTACCACAGTAACTATTCAAAATGTCTAAAAATAAAAGTTACCTATTTACACAATTTGAACATCCTGATTCCAAATATGGAATCCATTTTCCTAAATTCAAAACACAGAAGTGTCAGAAATTAATTTAAAATTAATTCCCGCTGTCAAAACAAAAAGCGTGTTTTTAAGAGATAATAACTATCAAAAGATTGACACTTGTTTATGTTCGGTTTAATTGTAAAATTATATCCAATTACCAACATTATATTAAATGGTAAAAATATATTCTAAATATACTTTAAAACCACTCAAATTCATAATTTATCACTATTAATTATTTTGATTAAAAAAGTTGTTTTTAATTAAAATTTAGAAATTTTCACTATTCATCAAAATATGAAAGTTATCCGAAATGTACCAAAATTTCACCCTAGGCTAATTTTGATATTCCGAATCCAAAAATGAAGTCCATTTTGAAATATAGAATATATATGATTTCAAAAAGTAGGTATTACTATTCACAACGGCTAGTTTAATTAGTTGTGGTGTGTGTTAGAACTCGAGGTTGCGTACAACACACGCTATCGCATTATTCGAAGGGAAACGTACCGTAGAAGCTTGGGGTGTTACATTTCTGGATTTCTGCGTAGTTTCTGAGCTACTGCCCAGAAAAACCCAGAATACACAGCGTGTACGTTTTGGATAAACACTGTGTAATATATATTCCGTGTCACTAACCATCTGGGCAGAACACGGTGTCGTGGGAGTGACTTCGGGAACACGCCGTGTACCAGTGGCACACGCCGTGTGAGTTCAGAGCCGTGTACCCGGCCGTGTCACAAACAACACTGGATGGGGAAGCTTGGGTAGAACACACAGTGTCCTTAAGGAACACGCCGTGTAGTCCTATCCAGGTTCCCAACCGTGTCACGGATAACACGGGCCGACGTTACCTTCTTTTCCACACGCTTAGTTTGTTTGGAACATCCCGTGTAGTCTTGCCCAGATACCCGGTGGTGTCACGAACAACACGAGATGGTGTCGCCTTCTCCTATACACGCCGTGTTTTTTCAGAGCACACCATGTAAGTTCCAGACGTGTGGACGGCCGTGTACTTAACAACACAGACCGCCGAATCCTTATCTAGTGAACGCCGTGTTTATTTCAAACACGCCATGTAGTCTCATGTTAAGTCAGACCTTGTGGGTTAGCCTTGTAAGGGACTCGGGCAGGGGAATAGTTATGAGTACACGCCGTGTGTTGGGGTCAACACGCCATGTAGTTTGATGTGTACATGACTTGTAGGGCAGGAGTACACACCCATGTCAGTGGCTTAAAAAGACACACCGTGTAGTTTTTATACACGTCGTGTAGTCGTGATTTGAAATCTTTTATGTTTTTCTTCCCATGTTCCCATTTTGTACCCCTGTGTTCTCTATCCTTGTTTTCCTAATATAAGGTGTTCTTTTTCTCTTTCAGTGCTATGCCTCTTAGATGTCCTCCGGTCGTACGTCTGTCATCAGGGAGTGATCAGATGCCAGACATGGCTGATCAGGGACTTCCTCTCGATCCCACAGCCGAGATAGCCTTTGCACCGGTTGTTTTACCAGTTTCGGGCACTGATGCGCAGTTTTGGGAAGGTTTCATGAGGGTAATGCAGGCCTTCCAGGGAGCACCGCCTCCTGCCTCGTCTATGGAATACTTGACGTGGGTCTTTCAGAAGTAGCATCCTCTCACGTTCTCAGGGGAGGGAGGACCTCAGGCTGCATAGTCATGGCTGGAAGCCATGCTGACTATCTTCGAGCATCTGGAGACACCTCTAGGGAGGAGGGTCAATCTCTCCACCTACATGCTCCAAGACTCCACCAAGAGGTGGTGGGACGTGGTCTCATAGGCTGGTCATCTGCATGCTATGACTTGGGAGGAGTTCCAGCTCGTTTTCAATGACTACTTCTACCTGGAGACCCTGAGGGACAATCGAGCCCGAGAGGTCATGAGCTTAGAGCATGGTACTATATCTGTCATGGAGTATTCTTCTTGTTTCACTGAGCTGCAGCAATTTACTCCCCTTCGGGATGGGAGGGGGTGTTCTTGTTGAGGAAGATTCAGGATGGACTCAGGTGGGAGATCCACTTGTAGGTGAACATCTTCCAGTTGACTTCCATTACTTCCATCATCAAAAGGCATTGATTGCAGAGCGCAATATGAGAGACTCGGAGCTGAGAGCCAGGGTGGATCTGCTTCCAGAGTTGGATTTCCTCTAGATGACAGCAATAAGCATCATAGAGATCCTACACGTACTAATTTGAGGAAGAGAGATGCCTCATCAGGCAGCCAGGTGACATGCTACCAGTGTGGCCAGACATGACACACGAGGCCGTAGTGCTAGAGAGACCCCGTGGAGTGCCGATCATGCGGCAAGATGGTCCACCTTCAGCATTTCTGTCAGGTTTTCTCACCAGAAGCTGGTGACCGGGGTTCTTCCATAACTCCTCGTTCAGGGGCAGCCCCACCAGTGTCTCTCCAGTCGGAAAACTGGAGTTCTTCCGGCCGTTCAGGCCGAGGTGGAGGCCGATGTCGTGGCGGTCAGCCACCAGTTCTGCAGCACCAGCAGGGAGGTTCAGCCCAGAGTTGTCAGCCAGGGGTGAAGGGCTGTAGCACGGGCCAGTCTTTTTCCATGGTGCATACTTATCTTGAGTAGGATCCCAGCCCTTCTACTGTTCGAGGTACGATTTTAGTAGCCTCAGTTTTATCTTCATCCCTTTTCGATACTGGTGCCACATATAGCTTTATCTCTGATTCTATCATGGGGAGCCTTGGGCTCTACATCTTTTCTTCTGCCAATTTGTTCACACTAGACACACCTTTGGGGATGAGGACATCTAGTGTACGCCAGTGTAGAGAGTGCCCTCTCGAGGTTGCATGGTATCGCTTCTTATGGGATCTTTATGTCCTAGAGATGATAGGCTATGATGTCATCCTGGGCATGGACTGGTTGATTACCTTCCAGGAAGTCATCGAATGCTATCACCGTAGAGTCAGTTTCATCTCACTAGAGGGTAAATCATTTCATCATAGAGGTGAATGGGACGTTCGGTGAGTTGGGCGGGACTCGAGCATCTTGGGCTAGGAGGAGTGATGACCCAGATTGCTAGTATTTATCTGGATGATCAGGGGATTCCACAGTTGGACTTTCCTCCAGTGATGGATCACATTAGGTATGTCTTTCCAGAGGGCTTTTCGGGTTTTCCTCTGGACCGTGAGGTAGACTTCTATATTAAGATCGTGCCAGTAGAGGAACTGGTGTCTATTCCTCATTATAGGATGGCCACACTTCAGTTGTAGGAGGTCAAGAAGCAGTTGGAGGAGCTACATGCTACGGGTTTCATCTGACCCAGTACTTCTCCATGGGGTTCACTTGTTCTTTTTGAAAAGAAGGCAGACGGTACCCTTCAGCTTTGTGTGGATTATCGGAAGCTGAACCAGTTGAAGGTCAAGAACCAATATCCATTACCGAGGATCGATGACCTTTTTGATCAGCATCGAGGAGCCCGGGTGTTCTCGAAGATCGACTTGAGGTATGGTTATCATCATTTGTGTGTTAGACCATCCAATATAACTCTAACAGCCTTCAGGAGTAGGTATGGTCTATACGAGCTTACAGTCATGCCATTCGAACTCACAAACTCACCTGTAGTTTTCATGGAACTAATGAACCGAGTGTGCCATCCTTACATGGACTCCTTCTTTGTGGACTTCATGGAAGATATATTGGTGTACTCTCACACTCGAAACGACCATGACATACAACTTGAGATCGTTCTGATTACACTGAGAGAGCATCAGCTTTATGCTAAACTATCGAAGAACCACTTCTGGATGGATTAGATTCACTTCTTAGGTCACGTCATCTCAGAGGCAGGAGTTTCAGTGGTCCCGGAGAGAGTGAGACCTGTAGTTTCCTGGGAGTAGCCAAAGAACATCTTTGAGGTACTAAGCTTCCTAGGGCTGGTTGGATACTATAGACGCTTCATTCGGGACTTTTCTCGTCTAGAAGCACCCTTGATAGGTCAGACCAAGAAGGGGGCGATGTTATTATGGTCAGATTCTTGTGAATCATCCTTTCAGGAGCTAAAAGGGAGGTTGTGGTCAGCACCGATACTAGTCTTGCCAGAGCCAGGAAAGAGATACATTGTTTAATATGATGCTTCGGGTATCGGGCTAGGAGCTGTTCTTATGCAGGGAGATGGAGTCATTGCGTATGGGTCTCGGCAGCTGAGGCCACATGAGAGGAACAACCCTACACATGATCTGGAGTTGGCAGCTGTTGTTCATGATTTGCGTTGTTGGAGACATTATCTTCTTGGAGAGCACATTGTGGACTTCACTGACCAAAGAGTCTCAATTATATCTTCACTAAGCATGATCTGAATCTAAAGCAGCGCAGGTGGATTGAGTATCTGTAGTCTTTTGAATTCGATCTTGCCTATATGACAGGAAATGGTAACTCCGTGGTAGATGCGTTGAGAAGGAGAACATAGATTCAGGCAGTTCAAGAGGCCAATAGTGAGTGGCAGCTGATGGATATGTTCTCTGAGATGCATCTGGAGGTGCACGACAGACAGGGACATACTTTTCTATCTTCTATAGCTGTTACCTCCATGCTACATGATCGAGTACGGATGGGGCCACTATCAAACTCGGAAGTCTTAGTCCTGCGGGATAGTGTGTCAGGAGAGGACCCTCTTCCTGGATGTATAGTGGGCGAGTATGAGATCTTGAGTTTCCAGGGAAGCGTATGTGTGCCAGTAGACATACGCAAGGAGCTGATGTGGGATTTTCATTCCCCTGTTTGGGAAGTTCATCATGACATCACCAAGATGTATCAGGATCTCCATCTCCAGTACTGGTGGCCAGGTATAAAGAAGGATGTTGCTGGTTTTTTCATGAGATATTCTACTTGTCAGCAGGTGAAAGCAGAGCATCAGCAACCAGCGGGGCTTTTATAGCATCTAACCATTCCTGAGTGTAAGTGGAACGATGTTGCGATGGACTTCATGACTGGGTTGCCAAGAACACCCCACGGGAACGATGTTGTTTGGGTTGTCGTCGACAGGCTCACGAAGGTTGATCACTTCATTCCGATCAAGGAGACCTTCAGTGACGATGATCTGGGATGACATTACATCAAAGAGATCATTCGTCTACATGGAGTTTAGGGCTCTATTGTTTCAGACAGATATGCACGCTTTTCCTCTCGGTTCAGGCAGGGACTTCAGAAGGCATTACGTACACAGGTATTTTTGAGTACAGCTTACCATCCCCAGACTAATGGCCAGTCTGAGTGCATGATCTAGGTGGTTGAGGATATGCTCGGGGCTTGAATCCTTGACTTTGGATGTTCATGGGATAATCATATTCCTCTGGTGGTGATCGCCTACAAACAACAGTTTCCAGGCGACCATTCAGATGTCGCCATACGAGGCTTTGTACGGTAGGCCATGCCAATCACCCTTATGCTGGTTGGAGGCAGGAGAGGAAGATTTTCTGGGACCTCGTCTTGTTCAGGAGACTTGAGAGCAGATAGAGCAGATTCAGAAGAGGAAGGATACATCGCAGTCTCGATAGAAGTGTTATGATGATCAGTAGAGACGACCTCTAGAGTTCGAGGTTGATGATCAGATTTTCCTGCATGTCGCACCGAGGTTGTGACACAAGTGGATTCAGAGATAGGGTAGTCTTTTACCGCTGTACGTTGGGCCGTTTGAGATCTTAGAAAGAGTTGGTCTGGTCGCCTATCTGATGTAGCTAACTCAGAGGTATCAGGACATGCACGACATCTTCCACGTCTCTCAGCTCCGACGTTACTTTTCAGACCCGTCTCATGTCTTCTATCCCGAGGAAGTAGATCTTGAAGAAGATGCGTCGTTCGAGGAGCATCCAATCCGGATTGTCGATCGCAGTATGAAGGTTCTCCACGGGAGGTCTATTCCTCTGGTATGAGTGCTATGGCAGCACGGGCGAGTACAGGATGATACCTGGGAGAGCAAAGCCGATGTACGATCGTAGTGGCCAGTGCTGTTCGGGTATTCTTCTTCCCCACCTCGTTAGGGAAATTCGGGGACAAATTTCTTTAATTGGGGAAGTTTGTAAGAACTCAGATCTTCGTTCAGGTATGTTTTCCTTTTTTATTGTTGTTTTTAAGGAAAATAAATTTTCTGGAAATTCATAAGTACACACCATGTACTTTCTTAGTACACGCCGTGTACTCTTCACCGGCTCGAAGCCGTGTGCTGGCTGTGCCAGGCCACACACACGGTGTGTAAGGCAGAGGTGGAGGCCGTTTAATTTGGAGTGTGGAAAAATTGAAGTTCGCAATATGTACTCAAGAAGTACATGCCATTTAATTTCTTTTTTTTTTCATTAAACCGACCAGGGTCACGCCTAACCCTTAAGACCATCTTCTTCCCCAGATTACGTCCGTCTGAGAGCGACCATATGGCCGGATGTTCTATGGGCTCCTGCCTCACCGTCCGTTCTCCGATTCTAGCACGGTCGATTGCGTTGGAATCATAGTGGTGATTTCATCCTTCTTCTTGAGCCTTGTTTCTTGATTCCTCTTTGTTTTCAAGATATCATGGGATGAACATTCTATGCATTTTCTCAGATCTACATTGTTCTAAGAGGAATCTTTCGTCGTTGTTCGCGTATATCTATCTTCTAGGATCGAGGTAAGTGGTTTCTGCCTTTCCGTAGAAAGATGATGAATATTATGTGCAAATTCCTCCAATATCCTTGAATGGGGAATTGCATATTTCTTGTTCTTCCCTTGGTGTTTTTCCTGCATTTCTTGATTGCTAGAGTATATGTTTTTCCTATGATTATGGTAGCTTTACTGTACCATGGATGTTTGCTATGCTCGTTTTTCCTATTTTACGTTCTAACAGTTGCCATAAATAGTTGTAGGATAGTGTAAAAGTTGTTTTATTATACTGTGGAGACTTAGTTGATATCCAAGTAGTTCTTGAGGTTTACTTGGATGATACACGCACGCTGAGCATGTGTAGTTATACTCATGACAGTGAGAACCTAGAGTAGTAGACCAAACAAAGAATTGACGGTAGGGCTTCTCCAGAGAGTCTTTTAATTACGATAAGAGACTATAGGGGGACTTGACGTTGAGTGCTTCCCCAGAGAGTCTGTAGATCCACGACGTGGGACACAGGGAGAATTGACGTTGAGTGCTTCCACAGAGAGCCTTTAGCACGATACGAGACTATAGGGGGAATTGACAGTGAGTGCTTCTCCAGAGGGTCTGCATAATTACGAAGATGATCCAGAGGGGTGAGACTGTGTGTGCCCCCAAGAGGGTTTCTAGTACTATAGGTTGTACCATAGGGGTTAGGATGTGAGAGCTACCAAGAGGGTTACTTGTTTCGTTCTTGTTGCTGGTTTTTTACTTGTCTACTTAACTTATTAGAACTGTGGATTGTAGCTGCTTGTGCTTTCCTATTTGCTGCTTCTTGTTTATTTACTCCCATGTATCCATTGACTGTTAGGCACAAATCTTTGGGTGATTGACTTCTGGGATTGTATCTCACACCCTTTTTGGGCCATGCTTTTGGGCCCAGGCAGACTATGTTGCTGCAGGTATAGATAATGGCAAGCACCCTTCTACTTCAGGTTCTTGATTGCACTGGATCCGGGGAGCATGGGACTGAGTCGTGGATCACGATGCTGAGGAGATTTCTTTGTTTTATTTTTCACTTGGATTCAATTGTATTCCATCACGTTGTTGTGTTTTCTGCCTTCCATAGATACTTTTACCTGCTGCATTATTGTCATCATTGTTATATATCTACATTGCTTCTGCTGTTTGGTTTCTGTTGTTATGCTTGTTGTTACTACTTTGGCTATTGACAGCTGATTATTTTCCGCTATGTACCTTACCTATTTAGTTCATAGTTTCCCCACTGACTCACCAGGTCCCTCGCTGCTAGTCGGCAACCTCTGGCATTCGGGGAAATGCGCTTGAGGTCATGTGGTGAACCGGGTACGGGGCACCAGTGGAGGGGCTCCGGACTCGGGTCGTTATATTATGTGTTCTTTATATGGATTTTATGGTAATATTTTGGTTACAAAAGGGTATGTAATGATCTCTTATTCAGTGAAGAGTATTTACTACTTCTTAATGGTGAAAATTGTTACTTTGATAAAGTATTCATGGTTTACTTGATGTTTTGAAAAACTAATAGTTTTCCTTTTTTGTGTATCCCTTATTGAGCTTTGTATGCTCACCCCAAGTTTTTTTTGAAATGTTTTTCACAAAAATTAATGTGGAATAGGGTTAAGGATGGGATCAAGGAAATGTCATGCTATCTAATACATGAAACTAGACATGTTTCTTTTGAAGAATTTTTAATTTTTTTTGGAATCTTAGTAGAAGTGTCTACTTTGTAATATTTTGAGATGTAATAGTTATGCCTTAATTCTCCAAAACTCTAAACCTGAAAAGATCCTTAATGTGAATTATTCAATATATTTCATGATTATGAACGGTTTAAGGTCGGGGCCTGATACATGGTATCAATGGTCGGTTTAGATAACTTTAAGGGTTAGAGTGTTGTATAACCAAAAGTGACAAGTTGTTTATAACCACAATGGTTAGTATATTAGATGGAGTCATTGTTTTTTTCTAATAGTTATAATGAGTTTGAGATAACTTAGAGAAGTATATATTGGGGTTTATCTTCTTCATTATTATATGATGATTTTGATGATATACTCACAAAGACCTTTTTGGTTTTAGTAAATGGCTGGATCTAGCAGGCACCAAAGTGACAGTGGATTTGAAGAAAATTTTCATAGTTTTATGAAAGAACAACTGAATTACATGGGATTTGCAATAAGAACTCTTGTGGTTATCCTCAACCAACAATTTGGAGTCATGATTGACCACCTGAACCTTAGTGTTTTTTATAAGGCATCGTATATGCGAGAAAAAAATCCCTACAGATGTTCAGGTAATAATCATAATGGTATGTATGTTTAAAAACCAAGATGTGAAAAGAAACACATTGGAAAATGTTTCAAAGGGACAGAAAGATGCTATAGATGTTGAAATGAAGGTCATAAATCAAGAACCTTCCATGGAAAAAGGAAGTATCTAAGTGACTCTAGGAAAGGGAACAAACTTCTTTCTTAAGGATCAATTGAATGTTTCAAATGTGGTGAGCATGTTCATTATGAAAACACTTGTCCTATAAAGAAGTTTCTAGAATTGGGTCACCAAGATCGTACAAAATTTTGTTTACCAATACCTAATGCCATTCCGATTGAGGATGAAGAAACTGATAATGACCAATGAAAGGTCTGGATTAATTTTTAACTTATGTTTTCCTATTATTGGAATCATCAGATATGATTTATGATTTTTTTAGGAAGGAAGTATTTTAGAATAAGTTTAAAATTAATGGTTAATGGATCATGAAGAATGTTGAATGAGTATGAAGTCAACATATAAGGGATTCAAGAGTTTTGATAGATTTTAGGATGGTGAAATTCTTAAATGTTTTAAGTCTCTTTTGATGAGGGGGTTACATTATAAGACTTTTTATAGTATATGAAACCCTGATGTTTTATATATGAAAATTTTATTCACGGAATAATTATCCATTCTTTTTTGGATATATTTATAAAGAACCATTTGGGTTTTTATGATCCTTGATTTTGATGCAATTATTGGTTAATACATTTTGGGTTGCAAAATTAAAGTTATTAGATATCCTTTGTGGTTAAACAATGTTATGGTTATTTTTGACGATTTTATCTCTTTTTGGGGAATGTTTTAAGAATTATATAGTTTTGGAAAAAGGACAACACGTAGACCGTGTGACAACCCATCACGTCAGACGATGTTGCGAGAATCAAACCCATAACCAAAGTGAAACTGGTATTTATCTCCTACCACTGGACTACGTGAAGTCACTGGTTAGTTTGTCTGATTCTTTTTAGTTAGATGATTTTATGAATCAAGAATAATTTGATTTTGGGTTATCTATGTAAATGATTAGCCTATCATGGAGGATATGTGATTAGGTTAATTACTTTTCAATATGAGACATTAAGAGCATGTGATGTTATTTGGAGATAAATGTTAATTTGTACCTTGGAAGACTATGTGATTAAATCCTTCAAATATTTGGGTTTCAATCTTAGTTTGGTTTACTTTGATGAATTTTATGGACAAATTGTTTACTGAATGGTCTTCTTTGATCTTTGGGTTTTGTTGGACAAATTTTGGAGATTAATAATAGATTTTCTTTTTATAAAGGATTATCATTTTGTGGATTATCTGATCTTGTTCTATTAATTTTGGTTTTGGTAAGGGTCTAATGACATAGGAAATATATAGTTATCTTTGGTTGATTAGGTGATTCTCTAGAAGTTGATTATAGCTCTCTTAATATGAACAAGTCATCCTAAATACTCATCTTTTGGAGAAAATATGCGTTTGTGTAGAAATATAGTAAGATATGAATGTCTACATGACAACTAATTATGTTTTATTATGATTTAGTTAAGCTCATAAATAAATTCCTCAATGAAAATTAACTTAAAAAAAAATGTTGTCTATTAACTTTTCCTACTTGGGAATCAAATATCGTTTAACCCATCCCAATTTTGTGATTTTCTTGTGGTTAACTTTCTCCTAATAATGTTTTCTATCACTCTCCAACAGAACACGACCCATTGTTTTCTCTTCCATGTCCATGTTTTCCTACATGGAATCCTGTTATGGGTTAACTCAGGTGACCTTTATACTTCTCTTTCTTTCTTTTAAAGTGAATGTTTAATTTACTCTTTTTCCAATGTGGGGCTTTCAATGAAGTTTCCAAGCCCAATTTTGAAATCGAGAGGACGCAATTCCCAAAAGGGGGGAAGGATGTAACTCCCCATGTAAATAAAGAATATTATCTTTTCATATTTACCCATATTTCTGAATAAAATGTTAATATTTATTTAAAGGGAACACTATATTCAATGGTGTACCCATTACGCAACAACGAGTATCTTTGAAATCTTACGTTTGAACTCTAATAATAAAATAATATTATTTTTAATGGTAGTTAACGCCTAACAATTGTAATGGAGGGAATGAACAGAACTAATTAAAAAATTATTATATATGCTTGTCAAATATTTTTACATGAATCCAAAAAAAATATTAGGGTCTTAAAATGCGAATGAATCCAATTTTAAGCGTAAATATTCAAATATTATTTAAAAGTTTGATTAACATCCTTTTGTTGGAGAACCCTTTTTATATACACTTTTTTTTGACAATTTTATATGTTATATTGGACCAAATAAAATCCTTCTTTATAATTTGGACATCAAAATTTACATTGTGTAAATTTTTGTTATTTTTCCGATAAAGATCATTTTTAGTGAAAATGTTGTATTTTAATTCAAAACATCCTTCTAATATTATTTATTTATATGGGTATATTATCTTTTTAATTGGGTTTAAAGTGTATTTAGAATATGTTTTTATCATTTAATCCAATGGTGGTCATTGGAATTAATTTCACTTTTAAATTGGACTTAAACTACTGTCAATATTTTGATATATTTTGTTTCTTAAAACACGCTATTTGTTTTGACAACAGAAAGTAATTATTAAATCGAAAATGTGACATATATGTTTTGAATTTTTTAATATATACATCATTTATGAATTTGGAATATCAAATATCAATTAGGGTGAATTTTTGGTATTTTTCTGAAAAACTTCAATTTTTGATGAATACTGAAGCCACTAATTGGTAGTTAAAAAACTGATTTTTCATTTAAATGAAATTTTACCACCTCTATGATTTTAATTTAAAAAATCAAACATACCTGGTTGTCATTAGGATGTAAAATTTGGTTCAATGGGATGAAAATATTTTTTGATGAATAGTAAATTTTAAGTTTTACTAATCGCGATTAAATGTAATTAGTGAAATTTAAGGTAATGATAATGTTATAATAATAGGAAATAGACATGACACATGTCCTACCATTATTGGATGAGTCATAGATGATCGAGTCAATCCATGGGTCAACTTGGGGACCCCATGGAGCAACTTTGGTAAAAAAATGGCTTTAATAACTTTTTATTTAAAGTTAAAATTAAAATGTCCCAAAGATGTATTGTTTTAGTAAAACAATTTTTACTTGGGGTTATACAAGTCATATTTTTTACTATAAATATTCATTAGAAAGATAAAAATATTTCCTACATCATGATATATTTTTTATAATTTTTAGACATCAAATAAATTTATTTATTTATGACACCGTAATGATGCAGTGATTATCTCATAAATGAATGATTTAAATAAATTGAGAAGATGGGGTAAAATATTAGTCTTAAACTTGTCAAAGACCTATTGGATGGGTGTATTTAGAGCTCTTATCACCTTATTCTTGAAATATATTATTTTCGGTTCTTTGATATCCGAAAATCATTTTATAATAAAGTATATTTTCATGACTTTCCAAGAGTGACCCTCCTCTCCTCTTATAAAAGGCCCCCACCTCTACCACCTTACCCTCACCTCTCAAGCAATTTTCTCGGCCAAGATCTTATCATTTTGTCTCTCCACATCCCTCTAGTACATCTAGAATCCTCACTTTGGGCAGATATATTTCAAAGGAAGCCTTCAATCTCAAATCAAAAAGAGTTACCCGATTTAAAGGTAAAGTCTTCCCTAGTGTTCTTTTGTTTTATTTTGCTTCTCTAGCCCCCAAAACTCTCTTTATTTCTTTATATTGTAACAACAAAAGTATATTAAATATAATAGGATTTTTTTTATGAGAATTATTATAGCTACACTAACACACACCTTCGTCTAATGGTTAAAAAACATACTGTTTCAGTGGATGGAGAATTCCTGCCTCACGAAACGATGATTGTTCTATATTCTCCTACCACCTATCATGGTGGCCATTATGATGGAACTATATCTATTTATGATATATATTATATTTATTTCCTCTCTATACTTATGTATTTTATATTTAATACATACCTTTGTGCTCTGCATGTTGTGCAAATGCGATAATTTCATTTGAAGAAGTGTGGACTACCGCCCCTCAAGTGATGTGACTCGTTCATGAAATACATGGAATGTGTAAAGAATGAAACTGATGAAATTATGTGATATATATAACATATATATTATACTGTAATTAATATATATATATATATATATATATATATATATTTCTCATCTAGTTTTAATTTCAATAATGTGCCAAATAAATGAAAGTAGCATTCATGCGTACGTACGGCTTACCGTCTCCATGAACGGTACATTTCATTTCTAATCTCTAAATGTTATGTACTATTATAAGTAGATATAAATAATGGATATATATGTCATATATTACATCTAAATGTTTGATATCATTCTGTAATTATAATATATATCTCTTTCTTTTATCATTAATTCCATTAATATGACAAAAAATGAATGTAGTGTTCTTGCGTATGTACGCCCTACCATCTCCATGAATGGTGATTTTCATTTTTTATCTCCAAATGTTATGGAATAGTATAATACTAATATATACTGGATATATATGATATTTAAATCATTAATACTATTCTGGAGATGATGTACCTATAACTACATGGGAAATTCTTTTCCAACATGTTCAATATTTACTCATGTAGCGAATATCGACAAAAACGGCTGATATGAACTCACATTATTGACCAATTATGATAACATTATAATATGTGATTTTAAATGAATAATAATCTATTATGTTGTACCTTATGCAATTATAAATTGACCAAAGTTTATTATTCAAGAATATCAAGAAATGAACACGACAAGTCGGACTTGAGGTAAAGGATCATAACTCTCTATTTATTTTTATGTACTCTCTTTTATGTCATTTCTTTTAAGCTCATATTTATTACATTTGTGGATGTTATGTTATATTCATGATACCGTAATTTATATGTTAATATTATTAAATACCCTATTTGATCACATAAATCCATTTTGGAAGTTTTAAGTAGCGTCGTTAGGCTGTCAAGTTTTCGTAAGGGATTTTTCATCTCACCTTTATTCCTATGAGTTTTATGCTACATTTGAGACCATTTCCTTTGAGTGGTGTATGTACATCCCATTATTCTACTATTTTTGTAATATAATTTCGTTTATGGGTATTTACATCAATGTTTAACATTCTTTCTTTCATGGGGTGTACGTTTTGAAAGTTACCCAAGTCGGTAAGGGAACCTTTCACCCTCCTCTATTTAAAAGACTTCATTTGTTATTTATTTTAATGTACATATTATTATGTTGGGATATGTTCTTATGTATCCTTATTGATCTATATTCTATGTCCATGTGATGAGATACCAATTTCTCTCTCATCAACTCATTTTGTGAATTTTAATGTGATGTCGTTAGGCTGTCGAATTCTTGCAAGGGAACTTCTTAACTCAATTTCATTCCATTGGGTTAAAATTGTACTCCTTGAAAATGTAATTCTATGAATATGTGTTAATGACTCTGATTGTTTTACACTTAATATCCAATTATATAGGGTGTATTTATATTTTTCATACATAAATTATGTAATTGATTTATCCTTAATCTAAGGATACCGTATTTGTACGGGACATCGTCTCAATCTCCTTTTATTGAGGAAAATTTAGTTTTATACAAATCTTTCTTTTATAATATGTATAAACTAAATTTCATTTACTTTTATTCCAAAGGATTGTTTTCTATACGAAGTGTTTTAATATACGACATTATGTATGTTTATTTTTAATGTATGCGGTGACAATGACCTTTCTGCCGCTGTGAGTATTATTTGATCTTTGGCTTACTCAACAAGCCGTTATGTTTTTAAAAGTAGATAAATACCATATACTCTTTTATGTATTTTGGTATTGAAAATGGTTTTGATAATTTATTTTTTATGTCAATATATTTATGTGATATATTGTGATTTAAATGTGGAAATCTTTTCTTTCCTATATAATTTGTTTATGTGTTATGATTTTATAATGGTACTTGGACATTTGATGGGTGGTTACTTGATAAACCATATGACTGGAGGTGTCGTGAATACCAGGATGGGTGGTTATGTTATGAACTACAATTCATTGGGTATGGAAGTCATCCATATGGCTATTACATTTACTGATATGTGTGGAAGTCGACCGTATGGTTATTCCATTTATACATGTTTATGTTCCAAGTTACCTTTATATGTTATGTGTTATTTATATAGGTATTATGGTAAACTTTTGGTTACAAAAGGGTAATTAATGATCTCTTATTCAGTGAAGAGTATTTACTACTTCTTAAAGGATAAATTTATTACTTTGATGAAGTATTCATGGTTTACATGATGTTTTAAAAAACTAACAATTTTCCTTATTTGTGTATCCCTTTATGAGATTTTTATGCTCACCCCAAGTTTATTTTGAAATGTTTTTCATAGGACTTAATGTGGAATAGGGTCACGGATGGGATCAAGGAAAAGTCATGCTATCTAAAACATGGAACTAGACATGTTTCTTTTTAAGAATATTACTTTTTTGGAAACTTAGTAGAAGTGTCTACTTTCTAATCTTTTGGGATGTAATAGTTATGTCCTAATTCTCTTAAACACTAAAACTGAAAAGATCTTCAATGTGAATTATTCAATTTAATTCAAGATTAAGTATGGTTTAAGGTCGAGGCATGATATATTCAATATCAACTACTCCATAGATAATGTATGTTGTTTAAGTTGAGGAACTAAAGAAAAAACAATTGGAGAATCTGGATAAATTGTTTTTTCCCACGTGCTTCAGTATGGGGGTACTAGTCCTCTTAATCCAGAATAAGGGTGGGTAAATGCACATTTATGATGAATATTGTGAGCTAAAAAATAACGATAAACCTCAAGAATCATTATTTATGAATTGATGACTTGTTATATCATCTACATTAAGCACAATAATTCTCCATGTTGGATCTGTGATTGGCATACTACTATGTAATGGTGAAGAAGGAGTATATCCCCTTGATTACTTTTCATATAAGGTATGAGCATAATGGGTCCATAGTGATTCTATTTTAACTCACTAATGCTCTAATAATCATGATAGACTAGAATTGTAAAATCATTTTAGACCACCTTGAAAAAAATTTGGTAGTATTTGTAAATAATATTCTGTTACACTCCAAAACCCTGGAAGAGCTTGTGGAGAATCCTTGCAATATGATCAAGACCATTTCAAAGGAGAATATTTATGAAATTTATATAAATTTTGAGTTATTGGTGAATGAAGAATCATTCTTTGAAAATATCATCATGAGAAATTGGATGTGTTTGGACCCGTCTATGAATGAGGCAATTGAAGGATGGACAAGACCAACATCTATGATAAATATCCACAACATCCTTAGGTTAGCATGATATTTTCAATGATATATGAGATATTTCCTTTAATTTTCAAAACCTATTACCAAGATAACTCATAAGGGAGTCTTATTTCATTGGAATGATGAATGTGAAGAATACTTCATCGATTTGAAAAATAGAGTCCAATAACTGCCCATTTTCTCACACTACACACATGTGGGGAGACATTCATAATTATTAGTTGTGCATCAAATAAGGAATTGGGTTGTGCCCTAATGAAAAATGGAAAATTAATTAATTTATCCACATAAAAAATAAAAATTTTAGGGGCCACACTATCCCATGTGTGATCTAGAGTTAGTACCTATGATCACTACATTTAAAATTTGATATCATTATCTATGTTGGGAGAAGTGCGAAATATATATGGATCAAAAAAGTCTAAAATATATATTTTTGTAGAAAAATATGAATATTTTCCAATGATGATGTTTGAATATCATCAAGTATTATGAATTCTCAATCCACTACCATCCTATGAAATCAAACAAGGTGCCAGATGATCTATGTAGAAAGGACCAATACATTCAATCATTGATGTGAATTTAAAAGGATCCAATCATCTTATATTTTTTAGTAATGGAAATTGTAATAATAAATATGGGAACATCAACGATCCTTCCACAAATTATTAGTCAAACATTTCTTTTAGATAGGTTAATGCATTCTCAAAAATATGATGAGGGAATTTATAAGAAATTTGAAACCATCATAAAAGGGAAATAATCAGAGTTCAATGTTAATGAATATATGATTGTTATATTTTCATTGAGAATTTGTCCTCTCTACAAACATGATTTAAAAGAAGAACATTTGGAAATGCACATAGTTTAAATTTCTCAATTCACCATGTAAAATAAATGATGTATCAGTATCTATTGGATCACTATTAGAGGGATAACATGATGATGAAGATCAATTAATATACATCAATGTACTAGGTATACCAGAATGTGATTTCTAGGATATTGAAGTCTATGAAGACTATGAAACTATTATCCATCCAATG
Organism: Viscum album; assembly: GCA_963277665.1. Classification (NCBI taxonomy): domain Eukaryota; kingdom Viridiplantae; phylum Streptophyta; class Magnoliopsida; order Santalales; family Viscaceae; genus Viscum; species Viscum album. The sequence goes on along the minus strand of OY728143.1, from coordinate 851,333,992 downwards.
TGGAAATGGGAAAACATCACCCTAGGCATTGTGACCAGATTCTCGAAGAGATATAATAAGAACAATGTTATCTGGGTTATAGTTGATTAACTTATAAGGACAACACAAATCATTGTGATTCGAGAGCATTTATAACTGGATCTACTAGAAGTGATATACATTAGATAATTGGTAAGGCTACCAGGAGTACCAATATCGATTTTGTTTTATCATGATCTATTATTCATCTCTATGTTTTGGAAAAGTCTCCATAATGCTCTAAAGTCAAAGCTGAATTTCAGTACGGCTTCTCACACACAAATTCATTGTCAATCTATATAAAATTTACAAACACATGATATAATTTGTATATCTTTCTCAGTTGACATAAAATGAGAATGGGACCAACATCTTCATTCAGTGGAGATCAATTACAACAAAATTTTCCTTTTGATCAGCCAAATAGCCCCATATGAATCCATTTATGGGAAGAAGGGTAGAACAATGACAGGTTGGAGTGATGTTTGGTAATGAAAAATTCATGGTATTGAAAATGTCGATGCAATGGTGGAGAGGGCTAATACCATCCTTCATCTAATCAATACTACTCGGTGTCGAAAAAAGAGATATTATAATAATCATCGATGAGACCTATAATATGATGTTGGAGACATGTTATTACCCTATATATATGTATTCAAGAGATTTATGAGATTTTGAAAAAAAGGGAATTCTTAGTCTGAGGTATATTGGCCCCTTAGAGATCCCTGATACCATCAGAGTAGTGGACTATCAACTATCACTACAACGAAACAAGTCTATAGTACATAATGTATTCCATGTATCACTCTTCTGAATGTACATACTAGACCCATCACATGTACTTAATCTATTTGTGGTTCTATTGGAGAATTAAATATCCTATAATTAGTATATGATGATGAATTTAGATCGTAGAGAAAAATTTCCATGAATGAATAAAATTCCTCTCATCAAAGTGTTGTGGAAAAATCACATGTTTGAAAATGAAATGTGGGAACTATAGGAGGTGGCGAAGAAAAGTTACCTACATCAGTTTTACTGTGGAAAAAGGAAATTTCTCGGGTAAAATTTATTAAAGGGAGAATGTTCTAATGAGAAGAACATTTATGTATAAAATTCCATTTCAATAAACATTCTTATAGATATTGATACCACATGGGTAAATTTTATTTTATTATATCCAATTCGATTTAATTTTCAATTTTGTATCATTACAATTGATAATATAATCGTTCAATAGTGATCACCTCACAAGTATAAATATACTATTTTATAATGTCTTTTTGGCTTAAAAAATGATGTCATGGCCTCAACTAGTAGGATCATTATGTATGAAGCCCATTATTAGATGAATTTTAAGGATTAAAATTTTTTGTATATTCCCTAGAATAATACAACGTTGAGATAAAAAATCATAATCCTTACTGAAACAATTTATTGGATATGTTCAAGATCATTGAGATTAGAGCCCAGACCATGTTCTCTAAACGACCCCATGAATGCCCCACCATCAAACACAATACTCTTATGGAATATACTAGTGTAATAATGGTATATGTAACAACACAATATCATTATGATTATGTACTTTATTTTTTAAATAATAATGAATATGATTTTTTTCAATTATTGTTACATTTTAAATGATTTTTAAAGCACAAAAAATATTTTAGGTTCATATTAATATTAAATTATGAAATATATTTTGAGGATTTAATAGATTTTTGGAATAAATAATATTCTTATAAAATATTATGTATAACTAATTTTATTAAATACAAATGATCGTATATTTTTTGATGACAAATGTAATTTTTTTAGGTTTGAAAACTGTTTTTGTCAAAACTCGTCATTTTTCTATAAATGATAGTTTTTATTCTAAAAATTAAAATAAAAATATTTAGATTATTATTTAGAAAAAATGAATATTATTTTTTGAATTAGGACATTTAAATTATTCTATATTAAATTTTTCATAATTTTCTAATACAAACGATTTTTTGTAAAAGATAAATACCGTATAAATATATAGTTTTTTATGTCATTATAAGGCACCAAAATTGATGTAATAAATAATATAAAAGGTATATTAATAAAACTAATTATTTTCTATTAAAATAATTTAATTTTATGTATATTTTATAAATTTTTAAAGGCCTTAGTGAATCCTCCAAAACATATAATATATTTAAAATTTTGAAAATCAATTCTTTGAAGGTATGACTCACCCACAGATAATAAAATGAGTTATATTAATGTCAAATAACCTTATCCATATAAGTTTTTATGACAATCCAATTTTTATATACCATTGGATGAAACCATGGGATGGTTTGTAGTTTTTTATATTTTATTGTGATGTTTCCAAAACCAAAATAATAATGAAATCCCACTATTTTCCTATGTAAACCCACCTATAATACCATTTCACTCCACTATAACTCTATGAATATTCCCCATCCTCATCCCCTTACTCCCTAGAGTCATCTAATTCCTCCCAAATTTTTCGAGAGGCCTTTCCCAAGACTTTGGTGTCACACATCCAAGTAAGGGATCCCCCATTCTCTTATTTTTCTTCAAGCACGTCTTTTATGTCAATCCTTTTTTATACACATATAATTTATAAGGGAATGGTCCTTAAATAAATCCTTAATATATATATCATGTATAAATTATGGGATCTCTTATTCACTACCATTAATCACCCACTATGATCCTTTAATTCCACCCCTTAGCTTTCCAAAAATCTGTAAGGGTTCTTCCACTCTCCTCTTTTATCAACAACTTCATTTATGATATGACTTTTAATTTAAAATTTCAAATACTGTGATATGTTCATACATACTCCCCTTACTGTACATTTTATTTATAAATAATTAGATTATATTTTCAAATTCATTAATCCATTCCTAATACTTTACATACAGCTATTACTATAAAGAAATAATTAAAGATATTTCTCTATCACCATTTACATTAATGAACATATTTTATATTATTAATCATAAATTTCATTTCATATATATGGAATTTATGTCAAATTTTTCCTATACTATCCATTTCCTTTATAAATTTCGAGATAAAACATTCTCTATCATCAATTCAATTTAATAATTTCTATATGACATTGTAATGATTCAAAATTTGCACATCTTTTTTCCACGCCATAATCATTGGTTTGTGAATACCATTACCATTCATCTATAATGGCTATTCGCCTTTATTTACATATACTTTTTGATTGAGGAAATACATGTGTGTATTGAACATTAATTGATAGTGGAATAAATTATGATGTTGAATAAAACCATTTATATGATCTATATGGCACACTTAAGCATGATATTGAAATGATTATGAAGGGTGTGCATTGATAGTGATTTAAATCATTGGGTAATGTTTATTATAAGGGTATTTCATGTTGGGAAAGGGGTCCAACTGATTATTTTATGTGAGTCTTGTCTACCATGTTGGGATAGGGGATTACCTCATTCCTTTGTTTATGCATTGTTTTAAGTTGTTTCCACATTTCCATTTTGTAATTATCATGATATTTCATGCCTTTATGTTCATGTCCCCTTATGCATTGTTGATATACATTTTCTAACATGGGTTTTTATGCTTATGTTATTACATGTTTACTCCCTTAATAGGCATTATATCCAACCCTTTTCTTATTTGATTCCTAAAGTTATATAATATATTGATAAGTACGAATGAATTTTGTGGTCTTGTAAAAGTAACTTTCAAAAAAGTGTTATATTTCTGGTTTTATGTGGTTATATAATGTTCCAAATTTCCCAAGACAACATACCTCTAAATCATATGAGGTTTAATATCTGTAAATCTATATAATTAAAAATGATTAATTATGAAATATATAAGAGGGTTATTATATCCACCATATTTGAAGGTCATTATATTCATTTTTTAAATTAACGTCATAGTATATTAAGGTCACCCAAAGTAGACTTTTGAAATTTCAAATATTAGATATATCTATTTTTAATGCATAATTCACAATATATAGTATATATTAGAAACTCATACTAAGAAATAGAAAATGAGTTTTTATTTTAGTATGATATATAAGGGTTACTAATTCATATCTAAGAATACGTATTTTATATATTTTAGAAATTTTGAAAAGATGAAAACCTTATTAAAAACGTAAAAATAATAAATAAATATATAATAATATTAAATTATATAAAAGTAATCACAAAGAAAAACCTTCTACAATAAATTAGTGTAAAAATTAATTATATTAGAGTTTATCATTTAAAAATTGGAAAAGTATCATGTATCATTGTGATATAAAAATTAATGTATCTTTATATATAAAGTACATCAAAAGTGAATGTTAATATGTAAAATTATTTACCTTTATAAAAATCAGGATATTTATTGAGGTTAATATGTTGTTTTGGGAGTTCATGTTTTGGAAGAAGAATTATTAAATATTATGATTTCTCTATTCTTCATAAATTAATTTTTTTTATTAAATCTGAAATTATGATTCAAGTTAGGATCAAGGGAGATGTAATTTGGAATATGGTTTTTCTTTTCATATAAAAATTTCATGATTCTAATAATGAATAGTTGTGATCCAATTTGAGATGATATTTTTGATAATTATCAGTAATAATGAGGTTCAATAAGAAGAAGATGAGTACATGATAAATAACTACCATGCATAATTATAATATTTGAAAAAGTGAATGTCTTACACAATGCAAAATAAAGTCTGCATCATTGTGCATGATTTAGATTAGGTTGAGGAAGAGCTATAAAATCAAAACCATTATGACTACAATTTATCATATAGACAAGGAAATGATAATGTGTGTAAAGACCCAGAAATATAGTTGCATTTTTTTAATACATGGAATTTTTTTGAGTTCGTGAAAATTGACAGTGCATGATTCTGAGGTCTGATGTGACTAGAATCAAATTTCAGATGTTTAGTTCAGGTACATCTGGTAAACATATGAGTGGGATTTTCTAACTCTTGAACCGGTGCATGGGACTGAAATCTGGGGGCCCTGTTGAACTCGCAACTCTGGTATTCCCTTAAGAAGACTTTTAAATCGAAGGTAGATGGTTGGGATTAAAAGTTATTTTTTGGGTTTTTATGAAAAAAATTAATAAAATAATGTGAGCTAACAATTTATTTTATTTTTATCCGCCATGTGGTGGTTGGGTGTTTAATAAATCCTCATGGGAGTTGGAGGTGGGACCACGACACCTTAACCTTCTCTTGGGGGGTTATGGTGGTGGGGCCCACCCGACCATAACCTCTTGCAAGAGGTTACAATGTGTGGACCACCTGATACTGCATAACCTCCCTTTTAAATAATAACGGATGGGACCACCTGACCCCTATTGATGGAGGAGGATAAAACCTCTCAACTCCCCCAAATTAATGAGGGAGATCCACTTGAATTCCTCAACCCCCAATTAATTGGGGAGAAACCCCCTTGACCTCCCATAATTAATCAATGACAACTCTCATGCATTAAATTTGGTGGAGAAACCTATTTAATTAAATAATTTTTGAATTTTTGTGCCAAAAAAAATCATAGACAAACCCTTCCTCTATTATTTTAATTTGGGGCATTTGGTGGAGATTGGGAGGAGGAAAGCAATGGAGAAAAGATCCCAATGAAGAATGAAGAACTCTCCACCAATGAAGAATGGTGATCCTCTTCGACTTCTTACCCGAAAATCTACCTATGTGGAGCCACTTTCATGACTTTCGTGTGAATACAGGAGTGGAAGAGTTTCAGAAATACACAACGAATGAAGACCTTCTTTGTCTTCTACCGCAATTTCGTCAATGAATGATGAATGACCGATAATCATAAGGTATGGGTGTATTAAGTGATGATATTCTTTTTTCGTATCACTTAAAATGATTGGAATGGATTTTTTACAGGTGAATTGTTAACCATCATCTTCCCTTAATGATCCTTTTGTTAGCACCGCTAAATGTGGAGGGGGTGGGCCAACTATCATGGACAGACTCCTTCTGCCGATCTCCTGTGATGTTTTACCCGAATGGAAACTTAACATGGATGAGGCAACGGAGGCAGAAACAACAAGGTCGCGCTACCCGCTGTCTTTGTGAACCGTGCCGCCACACCAGTACCACGCCCACCTCGGCCAAACCCGTGGCCTGCCCGGCACCCAGCCAGCCTCTCGGTGCCCAGGCTTCCTACACGTGGCCTCCCAGCATGCTTTCCGGTTCCCAGGCCACCCGGACACGCTTACTGCGTGCTACCCATGCCATCCCGCGTCCATCCCGTGCCCTGCTGGCCTTCCCACCAGCCTCTAGGCCACTGGTCTCCTTAGCCGACCCGTGATGTCCCTCATGCTGTCGCTGGGCGAACATGATGGGACTCCTGAGCCGTGCTGCTGAGCCACACCCCTTGCAGCACTGGCTGAACCGGCCCTGACCTTCGTGTTGATCCCCCTATGTGGCAGCTTCCGGGTCGAACCACCTTCGGTGTCCGCTGGGTCGGGCATGGCGGACCGTGTTGAACATAATTGGATGACCCGCCCAATGAACTGGGTCAGACCCAACGGGTCTGTCTAGGTTATCCCAGACCAGGTTGGCTTGGATAGGGTTGGGCCGAGTCAGTCCGATCGGGTCAGACTAGACCCTGGCCCATTACATACCATGTTACTTCCTTTGGTTGTAACATTGGTACCAGATTACCATTTGATAACCAGCCAGTGGAGTGGGTTTTCATGGAGCGCGATGGTCCCTTTGAGTATTCCCCTCAATAGATCAAGGATTAGTTGAGTTATAGTCTGGTTGGATCATAAATGAATCCAAACGATCTCAATGGACTAAAAGGGTTATAACACAAAGACATGTTGTCTCATTGAGGCGCCGTCTGTTGCGTTGAGAACTCTATGATGTGGTGGAACATTGAGATAGATCAACATGGGACTTTGTGACATTTGGAGTATCGACTAGTAGATGTGGATCAGATCTTTAAGAGACGAGCAGGCATGTGTGCAGGAACCTAGTAGCTGGCTGGGAATTGATGACTACTGACCGATTCGACTCAGAGTGATTCGACTAGCCCAGTGGGGAGCGCCCTGTTGTCGTGTTAGACACACGATGGGGAGGGCCTTTGTGTGAGCGCGGTCGACCAACTGTACTCGACACATGGAGTACCTCAGCAGGCTACGATGGGGAGAGCCATTGTGTTAGCACAGAAGACCCATGGTGGGGAGAGCCTCTGTCTGAGCGTGGAAGATCCACAGTACATGACAGGAGGAGTACCTCAATAGTTCATGTTAGTGGGAAGCACCTTTGTGTGATGCGGAAAGTCCACTGTACTTGATAGAGAAGGATGTTTCCAGTATTTGAGGGCTCCGATTGATACTACCACGAGAATAAAATCCTAGTTTAAATTAGTCAGTAACTTTTGTGTTTACCTCATGATTGAGATGGATTACTTGATCAATTAGATATATGTATGGGCATATTCCTAAATGGGGTTATCTATTGATTTCATAAGTTTTGGAATATCCTTTTTAGATTTTGTTATACCTTAAGGGTCTCAGGGTCCCTACTATGTATCATTATACTCACCCCTACACGGGCTTTGCCAGCGCCATGTTGTAATGGTTGCAGACAACAGGCAACGCTGACTGAGGATCATAGTAACAGGACTGGACTGTACCTGGAGGTGGTCCTTATGATGATTCAGAACATGGAGGATACTGAAAGATGTAGTGTTCTGAGGTGGCTATCTATAAATACCCTTTATGATGGAAACCATGGAGGACAACCCAGTAGATTCTTTATTTTTCATCAATTGTACTTATCTTTATATTGTACTTTTACTTTCTTGTTTGGATTTTATTTTCAGCCCCATTACTTTTTAGTACTCCTTTTTTAGACATTTTTACTTAGTTTTTTTTCTTCTAGATTACTCTGTTGTATGTGTCTCTAGGTTATAAAGGCAATGTCTTCCCACTTTTAGTGAATTACGCCTTAGGTGCTAGTCGTCAGCCCCTGGCCTATGAAAGACGGGCTTGAGGTAGTCATTGAATGAGCCCTAGGGGCTAGGTCGGGACAAATTGGATATCATGTAATGAAAAATATTAGATAAATACTATTCATATGATAATATAAATTCATATTAAATGAATAAAAATAATATCTAATATTGATCTAGTGAAGATAAATAATATATAGAGTATAATAATTGATTGAATTTGAAGAGAAACCATGCCAAAATATTTTATTTTAATTCCATCAATGAAAATAAAGAGACACAAAAATGTGTTTTTAAATATCATTTTCTTGCATTTAATATGAAAAGTATGTCATACAGACTGGCCTTTCTTCTATTATAAACCAAAAAATCCAAAAAAATAAGAGCTATGAATTCTTTCAAATGATCTCTCATCATCAGAAGAAGTGAATATTAATTAATTTATTGTATGGAATTATTGAGAAGTTCAACAGATTGTATTGATGTTTTGTGTGGTTGGAATAATGTTTTGGCATCTCTAATATTGTTTTTCAGTATGAATAAATATTATATATTACAATGTTGAGAAGAAGAACATGATATCATACAGATAAAAATTCTAGGTGGAGTCTGCTGAAATTTGTAATTGTAAAGTAAGGCCTGGTTGGTTCTATATCTTGATAAACAACTAGTTAATTATTAATTGTTCCTGGTTAGTATTAAAAGTTTGAGTGCAACCATATAGCTTCTTTAAGTATATTTATGATTTGAAAAAGCGAATTTCTTTTGTCTATGGTATAACAACCATCATACACTGGGGATGAAGGATCCATATTTGATGTGAAATATAATATCAAATCCTAGAGTCCTAGTTGTGTTAATTACCAAGCTAATGTAAATATATAAAAACCAAATGTTTTTAATGAGTTATATTTTGATTCATAAAATATTTTTAAATGTAATATAGTGTATGAAAATTCATTTGTATAATACACACACTAATTAAAACACACACATTACTTTGTTTTCACTAATCCTAGTGGTAAAAAATCTATGAATCTCTTATATAGAATCAATTTTCATTTAATATGTCTCAAAATTGATAGAATGAAATTTTACACTTATAATGCACGATTTATTATTAATCTATTTTACACTCTAAATTCATACAAATAATTTATAGTTTTGTATATCCACCCATACAAAGCCTCATGTGATTAATTTTAATAAGAGAAAGTGGCTTTCTATTTTTTTTATACTCTAACAAATTAATACATTGATCCAAAGATCATTTAAAATTTATTTATTAGATCCCATAATATATTCTATAGTTTAATTTTTATTTTAATATTGAACTCCATTTTTAGTATTATATATTTTGTTATATATATATATATTATATTCAATATTTATTTATGAATTCTCTATATCATTGTTGTAATCCACAAATCTCAATAAGGTAAAAATGAAATTGGATACCCATGTAACCTTTCCACAAACATTATATATATTTTTTATAGTTGATTGAGTGGGAAATAATTGCACACACCAATTATATATATTGAATTCAAATGGTTTTTAGAAATATCCTAAATGTAATTATGGCCTTTAAAGGTCATATTAAAACTTATAACAAATTACATGGTATTTTATTCTCATTTCCAAAGAGATATGGGTAAAATTTTCATCATGCACATAAACTTATATCATTATATATTATCTTGGTATAATATGAATTATCATTTTGTGAACTCATCAATATACCTTTTTTTCCTCCAAATAATTATCATTGAGATCTCTCTACATTGTTGGGAATTAAGGGTGGACATCAAATGTTGATCAATATGAATAGTCCATGATATCCATATATAATTTTGTTTTTTTAGAAATATTTGTTTCATGAAACATATAATTCTAGTATTATAATGTTTATATGATAAAATATTCTTTACCTTTTTTATTCCTCTTTATCATCCTCATATACCATAGTAATCATTAAATGGATTGATAATTGAGTTCTTGTTTAATAAAGATATGATTTATCCCATTACCTTGTAAATTTTAAGTCCATTTTCGGTAAATAATTTTTTATTTTGTCTATTTATTCAAAACCAATGATAATGTAACATGATCCTTATTTTTTATAGATTCAACTAACTTATTTCCCTTTCAAGGATACAAATGTGTTGGGTAGTCATTTTCTATTTCCAACATTTTCTCTTTTCATTGTAATATATTCAACTACATATTCGTGAATATAAATATTAATATCCTAGAACAAAATATATATATATATATATATATATCATGATTTTTTCCATATAGATAATTCCTTCATATTTTAATGTAAATATTCCGTCACTAGATCTAATTCATGTAGTATTCTATTTTTATCATGAACATATATTTGCATATATGTCTAATCTAACACCATTTCTTTTTTTCATAAGAAAACACTTCAATCGCTTCATTGAAGTATCATTATACAAAAAAGTGTCCTCCATTATATGGTCATGTGAAGACATGTTTATATACCAATATTCACATAAGAACCCTAAATTTTTATTCTCGTCAAAATTTCTAAAGGAATATGATCCCTTTTATAATAAAATGTTCAATATCTTTGATAGTCATAAAAAAAAATAATTAAATGTATCTATTTTATAGATTTAATCTATAAATATTATGGATCTCTATTATTGTGGTTGATCTTGTCCTCTCCATACTCGCATCCGCCATTGAAGGATTTATAGATTTACGATCTTGTGATTACCTAGCCCATCAATGATAGTTTTTTACCATATATCATACCTGTTGATTTTGGTAAACAATTTATCCATTAAAAAGATCATCAACATAATACCAAAATAATATTTATTATTTGAGTTTCCCTTGGAAAATAATATAATATCATCTATTAATATTATCTCAAATTTATTGGTGTAATTTTTATGGAATATATTAATCATATCTATGAAGATGGTAGGTAATGATTTACATGTAAATAGAATCATTTTAAATTTTCAAATTATATACTAATAATAGAAGGATTTCATGGATATATCCAATACATTAATCCATAATTTAAGATATTGGTATGAATACTATCATTATTATGTATTTAACCCCTAATTGTTGATCAAATAATTAATCAATTCATTTTATAGGATACCATTTCTGGATTTTGATATTTTTATCTTTATAATAATCAATGTAGAATTGAATTTATCTTTCCTTACTTATAAAAAATAAAATAGATAAACCTAATGGTATGTTTTGTTTACATATAATACCATAATATAAATTATATTGGAGTTGTTTCAACAACCAAATTAATTTAGTTATGGTCAATTAATATAGAGTGTTTCACATTGCCATAACATGTGGAATGTGTTTAATGGAAAACTAATCCTATCGATTTGGGGGAGACCATATAATTCTACAAACAATATGTCAACATGTTTTTCACAGTATGTATATATTCCATATTGTGTATCTCCATGACTATTGTAGATAAATAACCATTATTTTCGGTGTTAAAACCTATATATGGGAAGTAATTTATATACGATTTACCCAGTAATTCTTTCACTAATATAATATGATGGGTTGACTTTTGATATTAAATGTGATTTTCCTATCATATAAAGAGTTATGTGATATATATTAACAAATTCTATATGGATGTTATTAGGGGGATTTTTTATGAACAAATTATTAGAAGAAACCCATTTAACCACCTCATATATTACATATAAAACAATATTTTGAATAAAAACATAAATATGCATGATCACCATTATCACAGTGGTATATATCTCTATCATACATGATGAAGACATATTAATATAGATAATTGAAGAACAAATTTTTTACTATTTCCTACACATTGATGAAATTGGTCATGGGAATCCATAATCAAAATAAGAGGACTCACAAGAACTAAAGGTGTAGTAGCACTGTCTCTAGGAAAATGAATTTTTAACATGGAAGAATATATATATATTGATTATTGCAGACAGTATAATGTGTACCTAATATGGTTATAGCAAAATTATTATATAGGATCCATTCATTTAATTAAGGTATTTACGAATCATCTCCCATCAAAGGTATCCACCATGATTTATCCAAAATGCATTCATATTAGAATCAAATAATTATTTGATCTTTTTAAATGATTATGTGTAGAGAAAAATGTATTCACCCATTGATACATAGACAATGGTAAACTATAAGAGAGGAATGGCTACAACACCCTAACCATAATCACATTTTCCAATATGAAGTTCTATAAGACCTCGTGTTCACCACTCTATATACATGAGGCTATCAACTAGTGAAAATAGTTTAAAAGTGATGTGGGAGACTATACCATAGTAATTGTCACTATACAAAAGAATTTAAGAATATAAATATATTGAATAAAAACATCAGGTTGAAGAAAATGTAAATTATACAATAATATATTTCATGTTGCGTAATACTATTATAATAAACTAGATAGACTTCTCTTGAGGATGGTTAAAATTTAATGTAGGGTAACGTAGAATAAATTAATAATAGATTTTATTTTCACTCTTTGGAGCCTAACGTAATATTTTTTATATTTCCATACTCTATTATCCTCAAATAACTACATTTAATCCCTTAATAATCTTTGTATCCATAATCATGCTATTTGTATACACATCGTGATTACCATTTAGGGTGAGCCAATAATACCACTAGGACAATACTAATGTTTAATTAAATTAATTTAGCATATATATAGTTTTATGTCATAATTGATGAATAAGTTTACATACAAGAAAAAACCATCCAGATATCAACAAATGTTATTCTAACCATGCTTCAATAAACCCCTATCATACCTTCCTCAGTTCTATACTATGATAATTTAATAAGTACTATACTAATGAAAATTTATAAGTACTAATTATATAAATTATATCATGATATGTTTCTCATAATCCATTATAGATAATACATGTTATTCAATCAGGGGACATCTCCATATCCACATTTATAGGTTACACACCCTCATGAATCATGACCACCTACTCCCCTCTAATTGTATTCATCTTTGGAATTTCTAAAATAATTGAACTCTATGAAAATTCCCAGTAGTGGCACGAAAACACATAATTATACCCTTTATCCTCTCATCTATCATTTTATAGTTTTATCCATACATTGTCTAATCACATTACATGATCTAGTTCTACCCATCATATATCTAAATCCACAATACACGAGTCCACACATCTAATATCATGCTATCAGTTGTCATCCTTGTCCTTCAGGGACACCAATCAACCTATACACCAAATTAGATATTTCTCTAGCTAAGAAAAAATACAAATGTAAATCATAAATTGTAAATGAAAAATATATCACAGTAAATATTCTATATACTATGAATAATACATATGTAAGGAATAACATAATAAGGAACCTTCATGGATTATCGAGAAATTAACATGATATAAAGGAACTATACATTATGTGATATATCAAGGGACACATGGACCATTCCATGAAAATGTTTCTTGGGATAATCATGAATTCTATCACACCACACTATGAATCCCTCTAAAATTCCCATTATCAAAAAAAATCTAAAAAAACACTACACAACATCCAAAAATGTTATGGAATTAACTTCATTTTTCATTCATTCCAAATTAGATTTTCTACTAACAGATGAATCATAGATCATGACCATTCACTAAAATTCACTAATAAAGACCATATCCATCATTTTGGAGTTTTATAATCTTTTTTCAAGTAGAGGATCACATTAAATGGTTTAATCAACATTGGCATATAAAAATTGACTGTTCATTATCAAAATATTTAGAATTGAGCTAGAAGGGTCCCCCAATTCATGTGATCTGATATGAATCTATCAATTATGTATAAATACTACGTTAAATCTTGGTGAATATTCAAAAATATATAAAATATTTACTGTGTATAATATTAGATTTTCATAATAAGTATAATTAATAATATAATATAATGTCCTTAAATTTAATGATTCTGACGGATCTATATAGATGAGTAAATTCTCCATATCCATCAAATTTTGTGTACTATGTTTGTGGAGATATTAAGAATACACACTGGAGACCCAAGATTCAATATCCCATTGAATCTGAGGAATAGTCAGTGGTTTTATAGATATTTAATGTTTAAAATTATATTATCAAATTAATACAGATCTCAGTAATAGTTTAATCCCATAGTTTTTTAATATTTCACCAATCATGAGAGGATTACTACAACTTCTAGGAACTCACATTGTTTTTTAAATCATGCTATAATAATGATTTTTTTATCTATGTTTGAAGAGAGATGAATTTATTAAAAATATTACATGGTAATATCTAACTATCCAGGAATTGTGTGCCGCATATTTTTCATTTCCAAACAAGATACACAATATTATTTGATAACGATACAACTTTCCTAATCAAGTGCCAATTTTGAAGTAATGTGAAGTACTATAAAACCCAATAAAACCAACAATAATACTACTTATAAATTACCCAAAAAAATAAATACTAGAATAACAAAAGAATGGATGAATGAAAGGCTTTATGTTCTTGAAAAAGACATGGGATGTTACAATATATATTTATAAAGACATATCATTCTCATTGAAGATCTCTAAAGTTCAAACTCAAACAGATCATTAAATTGAGTGTGTAAATTTTAATCCTCGTACTATGTGTCTTATAAGATTCATCCATGATACCATAGGTTTCTAACTAGTTTAACCATCTTACATCACAATAATTTCTAACTCTGATATCTGATCTGCATCAGGTGCTCCATAAACAATGTATTTGGATCTAGATCAATATCATATAGTTGATCACATGAAAATAAAAATTTATGTACCTATAGGGATTAAACACATTGAAGACCTCATTTATCCATCAATTAAATGGGTAAAATCCAAACACTAGGGCTAAATAATGATATTCATGGTAATATTGGATGATAATCATGGTTCTAACTTCCCATGACTTTATAGATATTAATTCTTTAATCAAGAAGATACGTAAAATAAATTTTGGCCACCCATAAAAAACAACATACTTATCATTATATTATCATAATATGATCATTGTATCATACGAGTGTTGATTATATACGTTTGTATCACCTAATCACTCTCAGATATCCCTTGTAATATACTTGGTCTAATAAATAATACTTCACCCACCTCCTTCCTATATTGAATTGAGATAATACGATGACTTTAATGAGATTCAAAATGTGTTATCTAAATCATATCGATGAAAATGTTGTTTTATAAAAACAAATCATGCAAGGGTTCTCATCCCAATCTCCATCTAAGTGGATAAATCATTCTTACATAATATAATTTAATATCCTAATCCACATACCTTTCAGTAAATTAGTCTATAGAAGAAATATTTTATATAGTTCCAACTAGTTCCCAAAGAATTATGTAATACCTTCCATAAAAATTACATGAATGCTAAATCAATATCTGATAGGATTATCAATGGAAGTCTATAAAAGGGTGAAATATATGGTCCATATTTATTGAAAAAACTCATCCACTAAAAGGGTGCATGAATTTTCTAAAAATGTTCAACATTCCATATTTGATACACTATCACTCAAACACATTAATTAGGGTTCTGAGAAACCCTATATTAATTCCTATTTCTTATTCACCCACTTCCAAATAGGAACTAGTAGTGGATAAAAATATCCACTATTAAACTGGTGCTCATTCTTCACCCTATGGCAGGCCACGCATCTCGATAGATGACTAGAATTTTGACTTTCAATATATGGATTCCAAAACTAACAATAAATTTAATTTAATATAATTATAGAACATGTAGGAATTTCCCATTTAAAAACATGTGTGCCCATCATTTGATAATCCATTAATTATTTTTTCACTACTAGCCTCCCATGAACATTAGTCACATTGTCTTTATCTAAGGACCATCCTAGGATTGGGTTTCTCCCTTCACCCAATTCACATATCATTTATCACTCTGGATCTAACACTCATTTTTTATTTAGACAATCCAATTTAGAATATATTATAACCAAAGTAAAACACTAAAAAATTCCACCATCCTCATATCCATACACTGACCACTCAACCATCAAAATCATAGTATATTATTCCTTATATGAATTCCACTCTATAAGATCAAGCATCACTGGAGTTTCGTAACTAAGTTAATATGAAATAAAATTATTATCATCGAGATAATATGTTATCACTAGTTCTAATGTATATAAACACTACACCAAATGTCTCTACCTCATATTTAGATCTTGCTGAGAGAAGATGTGTCATAAACTCTTGTGATCAATGTAGATGATAAACCTTATACAAAGGAGATAGTATTGTTAAAATCTAGGTAATGGATTAAAATTATGAACTATATGTAATTTTCTAGGTAGTTATACTTAATTTATCATAGTTGATGTAAAGACCTGTAAAATTCAAGGGACATTTTTTTTAATTTTCTATGGAATTTTACAAGAGCGCGGTTTCTGACGGCACCTGATTCTGAGGCCCGGAGTGCTCGGAATCATTTTCCGATGTTTGGCTCGGGTACGTTCAGTGAACGAACGAGCGGGATTTTCCAACTTTTGAACCGGTGCCCAGAATCAAATTCCGAGGACACCGATGAACTCGCAGCGCCGATATTCGCTTAAGGAGAACTTTTCCGAGGTTGCGTTTATTTCGGGTTGAGAGTTAGTTTTTGGGAGTTTAGAATAAGTTAAATAAAAATTGTGGAATACAAATTTTTATTTTAACTTGTTGGGTAACTTCTCCCAAAGGGAGTTAGAGGTGGGACCTACATCCACTTAACCTCCCTTGGGAGGATTTAGTGTGGTGGGGCCCACACGAAGCATAACTCTTAACCTTCTTTTTGTAAAACTCTCTTAAACTACTCTTTTAATGACATGACAACTTTGTTAATTAATGGAGTTGAATTGTTTGAATTTCAAACCTTTGAAATTCAAATTGTTAAGTGTGTGAATAAAATAAGACTTTAGCTTTTTTTTGGGTTAGAATTCTCTAGCCGCCTTGAGAGAAATTGGAGTTCTTCTTCTTCTTCTTCTTCATGCTTTGACGAAGAACGCGAAGAACCTTCGAGCATCGACGAAGAATGCCACGTTCTCGGGAATCATCTCCCGCGACACCGACGACGTCTTCTTCCGCGTCATCTCTTCCGTGACGATTTCCCGCGACGAAATCGTCGTCAAAGAACTTTGAATCCTCGCTTCACGACATTGACATCCGTCTTCCGTGACGCCGACCACCGCGACGCGTCTTCCGCGGGTCGTTGACAATCATCGTTCTTGAAACTGAGGTAGGGGTTGTTGTTGATTATTTATTTATTCTCGTTCTTGGTTCTAGCATGACAAACGTGAGGATAAGTATTTATGAGTTATCGTCTAACGAGAGGGGGGTCGGACCGCACAAACACGGCCGAATCCCCCCTCCTTTGTTCTTGAATTTTTATTATTTTTCTTGTGGATGAATGTGATGGCACGGTGCCATCGCACCACATGGGAAACACAGGGCTATAGTTGCGCGGCGCCGTCCCGCCGCGTCGCGGAAAGTTTATCAAGAACGCGACGTCATCGCGCCGCGTCGAAGGAAACCGAAGGCGCCGCGGCCGGAGCAGGGCCGTGGCGGAGGGGTGCGGTGCCATCGCACCACGCCGGATGATGAAGGCCGCGGCCGGTTCCGGGCCGCGGCGGAACGGGAAAATCGGCGGCCAGCCGGGCCACCGGTGTCGGAAGCCGGAAGGGGATCGGTTTTGCCGGTCCCATTGAAGAAGAACCGGCCGGCCAGGTCGGGCCAGCCGGAACGAGAAAAAATGGGGGAATTTAATTCCCCCGGCCAACTTGAATGCCCCCCATTCAGAGGGGGGGCCGGTTTCTCCAAGGCGAGGCTTTCAGCCGCGCCGCCAGCAAAGAGGGGCGGGGGCCTTGCCCCCCGCACGTGGCACCCGAGCGGCGCCCAGGCCGCGCCTCCATCGGCCGGGCCGCACCGCTGCACCGGACCGCGCCGCCGGCTGGGCCGGGTCGGACCCCGGTCGGGTCGACTCGGTTCGGGCCGACCCAAAGGGGGGGGGGGGGGGTTGGGCCGGGTCGCCCCGGACCCGGACCCCCCGTTTTCGAATCGACTTCGGTCTTTTGCCCATAACATGAGCTAAGGACCTCCGATCGACGAACCTTCAGTGTCGATACGATCCTTGGATCGAGACGGTCGATTCGGTATATCGAACTCAAAGTTTCGGATTACTTTGAGTTCGGCCGGGTTGGTTCGTACACGAAACCAACCGGGCCCTCGGAGCGGAAACACTCATATCTTGAGCTACGAATGTCCGATTGACGTGTCGTACGCTTTTTTGTGTTCCTATTAGTGAGGCGGATCATTTGGCATACTCCGCCCGAGGTTTGGACGCAGGTGGAGTACGGTCGGGTTGCTTTTGTCTTAAAAACCAACCGGGCCCCGGGGATGAAAAAGCCAATAACTCTCAGACCGGGCGTCCGATCGACGCGCCGTCTGTTGCGTTGAGTTCCTGTTGACGATACGGAACTTTTGGATACATCAACTGTGGACTGTGTGACAGTTGATGTATCAGCCTCTCAGCTCGTGGAGCGGACCCTCCGAACGAGCTTGCTGTGTGCGGGAACCCGAGAGCTGGCTGCGACTGCGACTGTGACTGCTACTGCTTTTGCTACTGCTACTGTGACTGCGACGACGACAGTGCAGAGATCCTTGGTGGATTCGACGACGACTACAGCACTCAGCGATCCTACGTGGATCAGTGCTACAGGTCCTGTGTGGGCCCGATCCTGTGTGGGTCTTTGCGCTCAGCGGTCCTATGTGAACCAGTGCCTACAGGTCCTGTGTGGGCCCGATCCTGTGTGGGTCTTTGCGGGGGTTAGTTACCTATCAATCCTTTGTGGGTCCGACGACTTAGATGGATCAGAGATCATCTTTATCATTCTTTAAAGAAGTATACCTGTGTGAGCTGAATCCTATTGCTTTCCTGTGTGGATTGAGTTGTGCTATCCTGTGTGGATTTCGTTTTACTTTCCTGTGTGGAATACGTTTACTTTTCTGTGTGGACTGAGTTGTACTTGGGCTCAGAGGTTGGAGCGTATTGGAATTTATGACTTAGGTATATGTATGGGCATATACCTAAGTAGTGTCGGTTGTTACTTCGTGTTTGTATCTCACCTTTGTGGTTTATCCTTTGTGGATTCGGGAGACCTTCAGGGGTCTCGGGGTCCCTACTGAGTAACTTATACTCACCCCTGCACGGGATATGCCCACACTACGTTGTGTTGGTTGCAAATGACGGACAACATTGATCGTGGTTGAGGCTTGCAGAGCAGGACGGTACCTGGAGGTGGACCACTGGGCGGGACGTACTCGGAGCGGATGGTGGGACCTGAGGAGCAGTGGAGCTATCTGTACCCACCCTTCAGGTGGGATCTCCAGTGGACAGCTCGGTGTAACGGCTTTTACTTTACAGTTGCTGTTTTCCATTTCGAGTTGTACTTTACTTTCAGTTTGGGTTTGTATACTGACCCATTTACATTTCCGCACTTTTAGTTGTACTCAGTTTTTACTTAGTGTTTATATTTCCGCTTGCTTACTCTGTGGTGCTTGTTTACTTTACAAAGGCAATGCCTTCCCTTTTTACCGGGATTTACGCCTTGGTGCTAGTCACCAGCCCCTGGCCTATGGAAGGCGGGCTTGGGGTAGTCATGGCACGGGCCCCGAGGATGGGTCGTGACAAATTGGTATCAGAGGAGTTCGATTCTACCACAAACTCTGATCTTTTCTATGTGAAGCAATAATGATTAGTGTATTGAGTGTGATTATCAGTCCAGGGAGTCCAGTGTTGGTGTGGCGGCCGACCTATCCGTACAGCAGGACCTTGACTTTTGATTTCTGACTTAATACACAAAAACATTGATTGCGTGTGTGTTTCAAGGTTTTCTTTGTGATTACTTTATATCAGCTCACTAGGTATACTGTTCTGACCGTGGCGCACCTGTTTCCTTTTCAGGATGGCCCCACGACGGCAGACAGCTAGGGTTCCGAGAGTCGAGCGTGACGACAGCCCACCAAGCGACGAGGCCTCGGTGCAGGGCCCTTTTTCAGTAGTGGCACCAGCGGTAGCTCTACCCATCGAGCCACCGATGCTTCCAGCACCAGCCGCTGACGATGCACGTCGCCTTGGAGCTCTGCACGAGTTCCAGCGCCAGCGACCTCCTAGGTTCCATGGGGAGACGGACCCCCAGGCAGTAGAGGACTGGCTGGAGGGAGTGGTACAGGTTTTTAGGCTAGTGAGGACACCTGCAGACCTCATGGTGATCCTCGCTGCGAGCCTACTGCACGCAGCAGTGGGCCGATGGTGGAGCTTGATGCTCCAGGTGCACGATGAGGCATCTCTACTTTGGACGGACTTTGAGAGCCTCTTCCGCTCGGAGTTCGTCCCAGCCACCCTTCATGCGGTGCGTATCCAGGAGCTTCTTCAGCTATGGCAGGGCAGCATGACGGTCGCTCAGTACTTGGCGAGATTTACTGATCTCTCGCGCTACTCGACCGACATGGTACGAGACCCATTCTTCCGGGCCCGGACCTTCGAGCAGGGTTTGAGACATGAGATCAGGGCATCGCTGATCTCCCTCAGCATACCGACTCAGACAGGAGTACTGGAGCGGGCTCTTTTGATCGAGAGCTTCCTTGCTGAGTCTACACCAGCGCCGAGACCCACCACAGGGTGGCACGTGGCAGAGTCATCTGCACCAGGAAGTCGACAGATGACTCAGGGGTTAAGGCAAACCAGACCTTCAGGCAGACGATCTCAGGACACTGGCTCAGAAGTACGGGGCACACATCGAGGAGCCAGTCTTTCGAGAGGCAGGCAGTGCTACTCGTGCGGCGGGCAGGGCCACATGTCTCGTGACTGCCCGACCCGCCATGCCGAGGAGAAGCAGACGGTTGAGGGACCACCGAGGCAGAGGAAGAGGGTCGACCATGGAGGTCCGTAGGGAGGAGGCGGACGAGGCAGAGGAGATGGCCGAGCAGCAGGTGGTGGGCGACGCTTTGAGGCTCTGCCACCACCACCACCAGGAGGTCCACCCCGTCCACAGGGAGCTGGCGGGCAGAGACAGGCAGAACTCCAGGCAGCAGAGGCCTACGACCACGGCGCACCCGAGATGATTTGAGGTACTATCTGTGTCTATTCCACCCTTGCTGCAGTTCATATAGACACAGGAGCGAGTCACTCTTTCATAGCCGCTGCCCTTGTTCGGAGCTCGGAGATTCCGACAGAGCCGTTGGCTCGATCCTTACTACTTGAGACTCCTACAAGAGCAGAATCGACGATTACGCACTGGTGCCGGTAGTGTGAGCTTACTCTAGGAGGTGAGAGCTTCTGCTGGGATCTTCTTGTAGCAGCGTCGAGGCCTTACGACGTCATCTTGGGCATGGATTTCCTATCTATGGTCCATGCGCAGATTGACTATTTTAGGCGCAAGGTGTGATGTGTACGCACCGACGGGAGTAGGTTCACCTTCACCGGCGAGAAGGGAGCCTTTGCAGAACAGGATGAACTTCCGCGGAGGAGTGGACAGCCCATCACTCATCATTTGGCTAGCCTCATCCTTGGAGCAGTTGACGTGCGGAGTCCTGGTTTTCCTGCAGTGGTTGATCAGTTTGCGGACGTTTTTCCCGACGACGTTCCAAGGCTACCTCCTCGCAGAGAGGTAGACTTTTATATTGACTTGAACCCCGGGAAAGCCCTGATATCCACTCCAGCATATCGGATGGCCCCCGCCGAGCTTCGAGAGCTACGAGTACAGTTGGAGGACTTGCAGGGCAAGGGGTTCATCAGACCCAGTGTTTCACCCTGGGCTTCCCCGATATTGTTCGCCAAGAAGGTGGATGGGAGCTTGCGACTTTGTGTTGACTATCATCGCCTGAACCCAGTGACAGTGAGGAACGAGTATCCGCTACCGAGGATTGATGACCTCTTTGATCAGCTCAAGGGAGCACGGTGGTTCTCGAAGATAGACCTCAGGTCAGGCTATCATCAGCTCAGAGTCAGAGACGAGGACGTGCAGAAGACAGCCTTCAGATGTCGGTATGGCCACTATGAGTTCTTGGTTATGTCTTTCGGCGTAACCAATGCTCCAGCAGTGTTCATGGCCCTCAGGAACAGGATATTTCAGCCATACCTTGATCGGTTTGTCGTGGTCTTCATCGACGACATTCTGATTTACTCTACGACTGAGGAGGAGCACGCCTATCACTTGCGAGTTGTACTAGACACACTCTGAGAGCACCAGCTTTATGGTAAGCTCTCGAAGTGCCAGTTCTGGATACGTGAGGTCCACTTCTTGGGACACGTTATCTCTGAGGCGGAAGTTGCAGTGGATCCTGTGAAGATTGAGGCTGTGTTAGTATGGGAGCCACCCAGATGCGTGACTGAGGTTCGGAGTTTCTTGAGACTTTCTGGATACTATCGGAGATTCGTTCCAGACTTCTCTAGAGTTGCGGAACCACTCACAGCTTTTATGATGAAGGGGAAACCCTTCGTGTGGTCAGACAGATGTCAGCAGAGCGTCCAGGAGCTAAGACAGAGATTGATTAGAGCACCTATCTTGAGGTTGCCTGAGGAGGGAGTAGGGTACATAGTTTACTGCGATTCATCAGGGACCGGACTCGGTTGCGTCCTGATGTAGGAGCGGGTAGTGATCGCCTATGGATCACAATAGTTGAGGCCACTTGAGAAGAACTACGCTACCCATGACCTGGAGTTGGCAGCGGTGGTCTTCGCTCTGAAGACATGGCGACACTATTTGATGGGCGAGCTCTTTACAGTCTTTTTTGAACATCAGAGTCTCAGGTATATCTTCTCACAGAAGGACCTGAACCTGAGATAGCGGCGATGGCTTGAGTTCCTCTAGGACTATGACATTGAGATAGTCTATAATCTTGGGAGGGGGGACGTAGTAGCTGATGCCCTCAGCAGGAGGATGGGTATTCAGCTACTTGAGGAGGTGACATAGCAGCTAGCCTCTTTGCAGATATCCTTCATGGATAGAGATGGAGCAGCCTTCCTCCAGTCTCTCACAGTCACCCCCCACTACTACAGCAGGTCAGAGAGGCACAACATGAGGACGCTGACTATGAGACACGGCGTGCACAGATATCCTCGGGACAGGCACCTCATGGTTTCACCCTTGGAGCAGAGCACAAAATCCTTTTCAGAGGACGTACCATGGTACCGGTCTCTTTGTGAGAGGAGGTGCTGAGTGAGTTTCACACTTCTCCTTTGGCAGTACATCCTGGAGTGGCGAAGATGTACCAGGATCTCAGACGACAGCACTGGTGGCCGGGCATGAAGAAGGTTGTAGCATAGTTCATTTCTCGATGCCTCACCTGCCAGCAGGTGAAGGTAGAGCATCAGGTAGCAGCAGGCTTGGTACAACCCTTGGAGGTCCCGGAGTGGAAGTGGGACGTCATATCTATGGACTTCGTGACTGGACTTCCACGCACTTCCAGAGGTCACGACTCCATTTGGGTGATTGTTGACCGACTCACAAAGTCGGCACACTTCTTACCCATCAGAGAGCAGGGCTCAGTGGAGAGCTTGGGACGTCTCTACGTTCAGGAGATTGTGCGGCTCCACGGCGTGCCATCATCTATCGTCTCTGATCGAGATGCTCGCTTTACTTCCCAGATTTGGAAGGGGTTATAGGTGGCGTTCGGGACGCAGCTACGTCTAAGCACAGCCTTTCACCCTCAGACGGATGGTCAGACAGAGAGGACCATTCAGACTCTCGAGGACATGCTCCGCGCATGTGTCCTCGACTTTGGTCATAGCTGGGAGGACCACCTACCCTTGGTGGAGTTTGCGTACAACAACAACTACCACTCCACCATCGGGATGGAACCGTACGTGGCGTTGTAAGGCCGACCTTGCAGATCTCCGTTGTGCTGGACAGACCCAGGGGAGTCAGCACTTGTGGGACCGGAGATGGTCCAGGCCACGACAGAGAAGGTCCAGGTCATCCAGGAGTGGATGAGGATAGCTCAGAGCCGACAGTTTTCATACGCTGACAGGGGGCGGAGGCTACTAGTGTTCGAGGATGGCGACCACGTCTTCTCGCGGGTCTCACCTCAACGTGATATTCGGAGATTTGGCTGAGGCGGCAAGTTATCTCCGCGCTTCAATGGACCCTTCCAGGTCCTCAGCAGGATTGGCGAGGTGGCTTATCGCCTGGCTCTACCAACTCAGTTGCACCGGGTGCACGACGTCTTCCACGTATCTCAGCTGAGGAGATACGTGCATGACCTAATGCACATCATTGACCATGGGGAGCTTGACGTTGATGATGGGGCGACTTTTACAGTGGTCCCAGTGGAGATTGAGGATCGACAGGAGCGGGTCCTATGTGGGCGATCGATTCCTCTTGTGGGCATCAAATGGAAGCACAGGAACCTCCAGGAGAGCACATGGGAGCGGGAGGCTCAGATGCGTGCTCAGTACCCTCATTTGGTTCCCTAGTTTTTGATGTATCTTTACAGGGACGTAAAGCCCTGAGGTGGGAGTAATGTAAAGACCCGTAAAATTCAAGTGAAATTTTTTCTTAATTTTCTTTGGAATTTTACAAGAGCGCGGTTTCTAACGGCACCTGATTCCGAGGCCCGGAGTGCCCAGAAACATTTTCCGAAGTCTGTCTCAGGTACGTTCAGTGAACGAAGGAGCGGGATTTTCCAAATTTTGAACCGGTGCCCGTAATCAAATTCCGAGGACACCGATGAACTCGCAGCGCCGATATTCGCTTAAGGAGACCTTTTCTGAGGTTGCGTTTATTTCGGGTTGAGAGTTAGTTTTTGGGAGTTTAGAATAAGTTAAATAGAAATTGTGGAATACAAATTTTTATTTTAACTTGTTGGTTAACTTCTCCCAAAGGGAGTTAGAGGTGGGACACACATCCACTTAACCTCCCTTCGGAGGATTAAGTGTGGTGGGGCCCACACGAAGCATAACTCTTCACCTTATTTTTTTTAAAACTCCCTTAAACTCCTCTTTTAATGACATGACAACTTTGTTAATTAATGGAGTTGAATTGTTTGAATTTCAAACCTTTGAAATTCAAATAGTTAAGTGTGTGAATAAAATAAGACATTAGCTTATTTTTTTTGGGTTAGAATTCTCTAGCCGCCTTGAGAGAAATTGGAGTTCTTCTTCTTCTTCTTATTCTTCAAGCTTTGACGAAGAACGTGAAGAACCTTCGAGCATCAACGAAGAATGACACATTCTCGGGAATCGTCTCCTGCGACACCGACGATGTCTTCTTCTGCGTCATATCTTCCGCGACGATTTCCCGCGACGAAATCGTCGTCCAAGAACTTTGAATCCTCGCTTCACGACATCGACGTCCTTCTTCCGTGACGCCGACCACTGCGACGCGTCTTCCACGGGTCGCTGACAATCATCGTTCTTGAAACTGACGTAGGGGTTGTTGTTGATTATTTATTTATTCTCGTTCTTGGTTATATCATGACAAACGTGAGGATAAATATTTATGTGTTATCGTCTAGAGAGAGGGGGGGCCGGACCGCACAAACATGGCCGAATCCCCCGTCCTTTGTTCTTGAATTTTTATTATTTTTCTTGTGGATGAACGTGATGGCGTCGTTCCATCGCACCACGCAGAAAACGCATGGCTATAGTTGTGCGGCGCCGTCGCGCCACGCCAAGGAAAGTTTATCAAGAACGCGACGCCGTCGCGCCGCGTCGAAGGAAACCGAAGGCGCCGCTGCCGGAGCGGGGCCGCGGCGGAGGGGCGCGGTGTCGTCGCACCGCGCCGGATGATGAAGGCCGTGGACGGTTCCGGGCCGCGGAGGAACAGGAAGACCGGTGGCTAGCCGGGCCGCCGGTGTCGGAATCCGGAAGGGGACCGGTTTTGCCGGTCCCGTTGAAGAATATCCGGTCGGCTAGGTCGGGCCGGCCGGAAGGGGAAAAACCGGGGGAATTTAATTCCCCCGGCCAACTTGAATTCCCCCCCATTAAGAGGGGGGGCCGGTTTCACAAAGGGGGGCAGGCGGCCCCCCGTTTATCTCAAAGGAAGGCCCCCACAAGGGGGGGCCGGTTTCTCCAAGGCGCGGCTTTCAGCCGCGCCGCCAGCAAAGAGGGGCGGAGGCCTTGCCCCCCGCACGTGGCACCCGAGCGGCGTCCATGCCACGCCGCTGCCGACCGGGCCTCGCCGTCGCACCAGACCGCGCCGCCGCGCCAGGCCGGGTCAGACCCTGTTCGGGTCGACCCGGTTCGGGCCGACCCAAGGGGGGGGGGGGGGGGGTCGAGCCGGGTCGGCCCAGACCGGGACCCCCCGTTTTCGAATCGACTTCGGTCTTTTGCCCATAACTTGATCTACGGACCACCGATCGACGAACCATCAGCGGCGATATGATCCTTGGATCGAGACGGTCGATTTGGTATATTGCACTCAAGGTTTCAGATTGCTTTGAGTTCGGCCGGGTTGGTTCATACACGAAACCAACCGGGCCCTCAGAGCGGAAACACTCATATCTTGAGCTACGAACGTCCGATTGACGTGCTGTCAGCTTTGTTCTGTTTCTCATAGTGAGAAGGATCTTTTGGCATACTTCGCCCGAGGTTTGGACGCAGGTGGAGTATGGTCGGGTTGGTTTTGCATTAAAAATCAACCAGCCCCCGGGGACGAAAAAGCCAATAACTCTCAGACCGGGCGTCCGATCGACGCGCCGTCTATTGCGTTGAGTTCCTATTGATGATACTGAACTTTTGGATACATCAACTCTGGACTGTGTGACAGTTGATGTATCAGCCTCTCGGCTCGTGGTGCAGACCCTCCGAACGAGCTTGCTGTGTGCGGGAACCCTAGAGCTGGCTGCGACTGCGACTGTGACTGCTACTGCTTCTGCTACTGCTACCGTGACTATGACGACGACAGTGCAGAGATCCTTGGTGGATTCGACGACGACTACAACACTCAGCAATCCTACGTGGATCAGTGCTACAGGTCCTGTGTGGGCCCGATCCTGTGTGGGTCTTTGCGCTCAGCGGTCCTGTGTGAACCAGCGCCTACAGGTCCTGTGTGGGCCTGATCTTTTGTGGGTCTTTGCGGGGGTTAGTTACCTATCGATCCTTCGTGGGTCCGATGACTTAGATGGATCAGATATAATCTTTATCATCCTTTGAAGAAGTATACCTGTGTGAGCTGAATCCTTTTGCATTCCTGTGTGGATTGAGTTGTGCTATCCTGTGTGGATTTCGTTTTACTTTCCTGTGTGGAATGCGTTTACTTTCCTGTGTGGACTGAGTTGTACTTGGGCTCGGAGGTTGGAGCGTATTGGAATTGATGACTTAGGTATATGTATGGGCATATACCTAAGCAATGTCGGTTGTTACTTCGTGTTTGAATCTCACCTTTGTGGTTTATCCTTTGTGGATTTGGGAGACCTTCAGGGGTCTCGGGGTCCCTACTGAGTAACTTATACTCACCCCTGCACGGGCTATGCCCGCACTACGTTGTGTTGGTTGCAGACCATGGACAGCGTTGATCATGGTTGAGGCCTGCAGAGCAGGACGGTACCTGGAGGTGGACCACTGGGCAGGACGTACTTGGAGCGGACGGTGGGACCCGAGGAGCAGTGGAGCTATCTGTACCCACCCTTCAGGTGGGATCTCCAGTGGACATCTCGGTGTAACAGCTTTTACTTTACAGTTGCTGTTTTCCCTTTCGAGTTGTACTTTACTTTCAGTTTGGGTTTGTATACTGGCTCATTTACTTTTCAGCACTTTTAGTTGTACTCTATTTTTACTTAGTGTTTACCTTTCTGCTTGCTTACTCTATGGTGCTTGTTTACTTTACAAAGGCAATGCCTTCCCTTTTTACCGGGATTTACGGCTTGGTGCTAGTCGCCAGCCCCAGGCCTATGGAAGGCGGGCTTGGGGTAGTCACGGCAAGGGCCCCGAGGACGGGTTGTGACAGTTGACATGATCTATTAGAAACTAAAATATCCCTATACATCAACAAAACTGCTAGCCTAACACATGAGTCATCCTAGTTCCCTGCATATATAATCCTAGGCTCTGGAAGGAAATAAATGAGATCCATCATTAATATCATATTCATATCTTGAATGTACTATTCTCACATATCAAACCAATCAAATTTAATTATATTTTTACTTATCTTTATCATCACTAATGTCAAATAAGAAAATTATATGATTAATTATTGATTGTTCCTTATAAGCCAAAGAAAACAACATACCTAAAACACATTAATCATGATTTCCAAGATATCATATCCTATATATTTTTTAGGACCACTAAAATACCCAACTATGAAATTACTTAATTGTTTAACTACACCTTCAATATCTATGAGTTAGACATCAATATATTTTCATTAAGACGATGTTCTCGATGTGTGATTAATGTAATCACTATGTTCATTGTATCTATATCTGAAGTGATCATAATATATGTTGATATAATCTATGATTTAAATAATTAAGGATTAATTTTCAAGAGGGAAAATAATTTCCATGAAATCCATGAATACCATTTGATCATTTATATCGATAAATTGAATGGAAATATAATCATATTATACATATATACTTCTAATCATTTTCTTGGTGATATCATCCCATCAGACCCATAACTGATGGTTTCTGTAATGATGTTTAATCTTGGAAAACTTCCAGGATCTATATCACTAATTAAAAAGATCATAAATTATTGGTAAAGGGTATATGATCTTTACTTTTATCTGATTTAGCTTCATGTATTCAACACAATTTTGTTTACTACCATCCATAATATTGGAAAATCATAATGGATCCCTCTACAGGGATGTGAAAATTTTTATTAATCCCTTCACCTGACAATCCTATAATATTACCATCAAATATATTAATTAGTCATTTCCATATATTATTGTGGAAAAATATCAATTTTACACTTGGAATATTCTAATCTCCCATGAAATTATACTTTTTAAAATGATTCATAAGAAACCATTTGGGAATCCATCCTTATAATTATTTACAACTATAATGAAGTGTGGTTGGGCTAATACAAACACTATAGTAATATATAAGTATTTTAATCGAATTTTAAATGCTCCAAAATATCTTAGATCTAGTTTAATCCATCCCACATTGCTATCTTACTCAGTTTTCATAAAAAAACACTAACCTCTTGGTGTTTTAAAATAAACACATTTCCAAAAATTGTTTACATGAGAATGATAAATTTCAAGCTATTCCATTCAAAATATCTCATAAAAAATAGTCATTTATAATATTATTATGTCCCATTTATTTTTTATCAAGAAACCACTATGTGATACTCAGAAAAACACTTTAGATTATCCAATTTCTTTTCTAATGGATTAACTAGAGAGTGAAACGCATGTGATTAATTAATTGGTAAATATAATCAAAAAACAACATGAGATATTTTAAAAGAGTAGAAATATTATATATTAAATAATGAAATAATTATAAAGTAGGTAATAATTTTATACCATTAAGTTAATAAGCACCATATCTATTGATGATTGGAACCTCTTTTATCACATACATCCTACCTAACATCTAATCATGTCATTGCAACAATGGTGCATGATTATTCAAGTTCAGTTAGGTTTTCAGTACTACAGTCTTTTATTGAGAGCCCCTAACATCACCCTTACCTAATCTCCTCAAATCTATATTGTTTACTATAGCAGAAAACCATGATATGAACAATTATTCTATATCAGTGGCATTTTCTTTTGTGGTGTAGAAGTAAAATATAGGAACATGTATATTCTGAAAAAATTTGTATCAGCTAGTGTATACTCTTAAAACATAGTTACTATAAGATTTCATAATTCTTCCCACATATCTTCCACACTATTTCACCTCACCATCCTTCTTATAAAGTTTTTCAGAATATGGACATGGTATTCTGCTAGGAAGATCATCCACCAATTCACTGAAAACTTGAGGAAAACCATTAATCATTCAATCCAAGTATAAATTCTACATATTAATTTTATTTTGAAGATTCTCTAAATATATCATCTTGAAAAATACATTAATATAATGTATAATATTTGGATTAAGTGTAGTCTGAAACTTCATATAATTTTCTTCCTCATTCTCATCGAAATCAGGAAGAATGGTTTAGTAACCCCATGAAATGATCCATCTATGTATAATAGTTTCTAGATTCACACATATATCATATAGAGTCTCTACTAGATCAAAATACCCATCTTTAATGTCAATGTAGTCATCATAATCATGATTAGCTCTAGTTCTCTAGAATCCTAGCGCATAATGGAGTTGAAATCATTAGATTATTCAATCTCTAATGATAATATTTATATATAAAATAACATAACTGTATGAAATTTTTCAGCGATCTAATTACAGTATAGATATAACAAAATAGTTTAGAATATTGATCTACCTGAAATAGATATCCAAAATCAAGACATAAAATTAACGAACATATATGAAACATGCACCATATAAATATATAACATGTAATCCTAGAGTCCTATTACAAATGAAAGAACACACCAAAATCTAATAAATTGTTTCTCAAGTCCCATTATATGTAACATAGAGGTCTATTATAGATGAGACAACAAAACAAACGGAAACTCCCCTATCCAAATTCCACCTAACCTACCTCATTTATAAGACATCACAAATATCAAATAATAAAACAAACTCGTGGAATTACACACTTTTTTATAACCTTAACATGAATCGTGGTGTTTGAGATTAAGTTTCATATGACCACCTATATGCATCCCAATATAAAATGGGTTGTCAACGAGAGTAATGGGACTAAAAATTTACCAAGGGAGACAATACCCATGGAAATCATATATAAACACCATTATATTACAACATAATTATAATCCATCTAAATATCACAATAGAATATAAACTAAAAATGGAGTAACATATGTCATGTCTTGTAATACTAGAATAATAAACTAGACAATCCAATACTGTGGAAGGTCCAAAATTATATGTCGAGTAACTGTGATTAGTTAAATTAATTATATTGTAGTGTTTTTATATTGTTCACCCCAATATAGTTCCCATATCTTTACTCCAATATCCTCACATTCCTACTATAGAGAATTTTACCTTCTTAAAATACATTATCATTATGTCTGCATTCATACAAAGATTCTTGTTTATATTTTAAATATAAAACCAATAGGACACCACCAATGCATCATTAATATATTTTCACATAAATATATAAGAGTATTTAATGATATGTGAGTGATGTTACATAAAAGAATACAAATAATAATATACCAACTGTTATAAACTATCCATAATTATGAAAACCATAGTCACACTTGATTTGATGTCATGCTGGGTGAATTTCATAATTGGTCATAAAATGACTTAAATAATTCTATATGTTTTATTCATTATATAGGTCAAGTTATTAATTTCCCTTAATTAAAAATTCTACACCTTCTTTTGTAGTCTAGTCTCACCCAAGGCCCATGCATAACTGTTATCTTTTGATGGTACACATTCAAGGAAAGCCAAAATATATATATAACTTTATATAAAAAAGGTAATTTTAAAATGACGTTGTTTCCCATTGGAATTGGGTATGATCTCATTGATTTAATATTCAAACATTCCAAGCGGGTTCTAACGGGTTTGTTCGTAGAACCGAAAACATACAATGACTCTATATCCATTTGAACCTACTTTCCAAAGGTAGGCGCTCATTTGTTGAGGACTGATGAGGATTAGGAATTTTCATTGGTTGAGAGGATAGAGGTCGGACTCACCACACCTTTTTGAGGGGAGTTATTTTCTACTCCGAGACTCTCTTTATATAATTAAGTTATGTTCGTGAATCCTTATTACATTTCCAATCACAAAATGAGATTTCCTTTAGATCTGACAATAAATTACTTATATGTAGGAAATATAGAGAATCTTTTATATGTATTCGAGGTTCTTCATCAATAGAGAATCATCTGTATTTGATAGAGATTATTAGTCAATGGTATCCTTTGAAACATAAAAGTCTCTTGGTCATTATGTTGACCATACTGGTTTTAAATCCACTCAGTGGGGCACTTGAAGCTTATTGTCATTCAGAAGGAAATAGATTATTTCAATGTTGGGATCATACACGCAAATGGGAAACCTACATATCCTTTGTTTTAGAAAAGAAATCAGAACCCACGTAGTTCGAGTATGGGAGTATGATGTTTATGCATGATTGATATCTCAAATAAATATGTCATGATTACTTTCACACTCTAAGCTCACGTGAGTCATGCTCGGTGTGAGAAACAAGAGGTATTGGTGAAAATAGAAAATTGTGCCCTGAAAGATGCAATGATGTGGGAATTATATATGTATGACTGCCCAAATAGATGAGGATTAAGATTTACTTCAGGGAAGAAATCCATGAACAGGGTCCATAAAGGTTTATGTGATTCATGGAGACATGGATACTCTATTCTTGGGGATTACTCCTAAGGAAGATTCCCAAGTTAGGAGGGGACTTATGATTGGGTTTTACTCCTAAGAAGGAAGCCCAAATCAAAAGGAAAATAAGACATGTTAAGGGAAATTAAGATGGGGGCTTACTCCTGAAAAGGATGCCTAGGTGAATGGGATTTGAAAAATTAAGGGACTTGGGTCTTACTCCTAAGGAGGATGCCAAATTTTGATACTGGTGCTTACTCCTGAAAATTAAGCCCATGATAAAAGAATTATTGTTGGGGCTTACTCCTGAGGAGGATGCCCATATTAGGGGACCTGAGAATTATTCCTAAAAAGGAGGCCCAGATTAAATGAAATTATGACCGGGGATTATTCCTGAATAGGAGGCCTAGATTTAGGGAAATAATGACTGGGCCATACTCCTAAGGAGTATGCCCATATACATGATTCTCTCATCTAAAAGGATGAGGTTGAATAAATGAAATCTCTAATTTTAGTGAAATAAAGATGTGTAAATCACTAGGTTTTGAGAGATGTTTCACAGAATTCCTTTTGGATAAGGAAATCAATCAAGAAAACATGCCATAAATGGCGTTGAAGAATGTCTTGAAGACTAAATCTTGAATAGGAGAGGTGGAATGGAATAAGATGGGTTTAATGGGCAGTAAGGGCACCCAACAATAGAAGGGTGAACATGTCCTAGAAGGCGCGTAGGTACTGCGTGGGCACACATGTCCTGGACGCACAGCTATACATGTGCGGCACATGGGTACTTGCACGATTTTCAGTCCTTAGGGTAATACTTGGGCGATCCTTGACCAAATCCTTTATTGTTATCCCGAGGTACTACCAGAAGAGTGGAACACAAGTTTCAATGAGTAGGTAAGGAGGCGTGCAAGTGTGTCAATTTCCCTTAAAGGTAAAACACTCAGGCACTCAATTGTTAGTGAATTCAAACACATAGACATTATTCCAATTATTTAGACCATCCATTCTAGGTAAATAATTACCATAGAAGTGTTTGGAAAACATGATGATGAGGCTTGGGTGTTCAGATCTCAGTATGTGAATTCTGGAAAAAATCCTCCTAAAATTGGGGGCCCATCGGGGGTATTTATAGGCTGGAGAATACCTTGGGCAGTTTTCAAAGAGGGCTCGCAAGTCACTTGCGTGACCATTACGCGACGTGTAAGTGTACTTTCATGACAGTAAGGGAACTTTCACGAACCAAGGTCCTTTGACTCCTTTTTCATTCCTTTGTCGATTTTTTATGTTTTCTTGAAAGGATGAATCAATTTGTGCAATGCCATTTCCCTTTCCATTCCTTTAATCAAATTGACGAAAAGGAGAGTCAACAGACGCATCATAGAATCCTAAATATGCTATCCAAATGGAATATGGAGTTCTCCTAACATTGTCTAATATGATTAAAAGATCTAGAACTACCATCTTGTATCCAAATCCACATTCAACGTGTCAATTTATACAAGATCCCCCTCTACGGGGTCAGTTATAACAATTAGGGAAACCTTCAAATATAATTAATGATATAGAGATTCAATCAGTTATGAAAAATTCCACATGTAAGGGAAAAATAGAATGGAATAATATATGAAAGTAAATTTTCCATGGATTATAAAGAATTAAAAAGTATGGAACACCATAGAATGGTATAATAATGGTATGTTATACATTCAATGGGATATGAAATAACTATAAAAAGGTCAGAAATCATAGGGAACAAATAGTGCATACCCAAAAAATGTATCATGTATGAAAGATTATACCAAGTGCCAATATTTTAAGGAATTCATAACTTTTTGACATTGGTGTGAAAATCCAAAACCCATTTTGGAATGAAAACCATATCATTCCTATTAGTAATGCTGGGAAATTTGGTTTTCGCAACACTTATATAACAATGGATTGATTAAACCATTGTTATAATTGATATTTTCTAATGGTTTCATCAAACTATTTGGATAATGGGATTTGAATTAGTATTTCCCAACAGTTTACTCAAACCAGTGGGAAAAGCATAGAATAGTAATATATATAGCAAACCATTTTTGAAAAAAGTTTTTAAAGTAAATCATTCACAACGTTTCAGAAAATAGTTCAGAATGATTCCCCCAAATACCAGCACTTCCATAATCCCTCTGCCTGATTGGATCCATAATCCTAATCGCTGCTAATTCTCTCTATTCTCCACAAGGCATATCTCAAATCCCTCTCTGCAATCAAGTATTTATTTACATCTACACTTCTAATCTGGAAGTGGAATGTCATGTATCTTATTGTTTTTGATATATATTTTTATTTTTCCTTAATGAGATTCGCGTGGTCTACTTCTTCCTTTATTTCTGTTTATTCTATCATGTTCCCTTTCCACAAGTCCCTTATGCAAGAGCTAATAATGGGAGTGTGGTTTTATATTAGTTAATGTGATTGGGGCCTTGTTTATAAGTTCCTTCTTGTAGAATCCTTTCCATTTGTATAAAGAAGATTTCTAGTGTTCCATGTGTATAATGAAAACCCATTTTGGGTGTTGAATAATTGTGGTTCTTCTTTTTGTGAGTAACGTTATCTCAATTAATAGAGTTATTGGTTTTATAATAAATCTTGGTTTATGGGGGAATTTATGTAGTGTGTAGTAGAAATATGATTCATCAATTTCATGTATATTGTGATAACTGGTTTTGTTGATCTGTATTATTTATCATGCTGCCTCTATTGATAAATGCCAGATGTTTTCTTAGTGTGGTTCTATTTTGGTAGAATTTTTGTAATGACACCTCTTCCTAAGAATGTATATTATGACATCCTTATTTTTTTAATGTAGTACATGGAATGTGTTAGAAAGGTAAAATGTTCTTAGTGACTCTCTGGGGTTATATTATTGATTGATTTGGGTAAGTTGGAAATGGATATGTGAGTTCCTTGTGGCCTATGGAATATGGTTAAAACCTAAAGGGGTGTTATGATGGGATGTGGATTAGAGTGGCTGATGATATTGGCCATATATCAATTATGTCCCATGGGGTTGTGTATATCATTAGGATATTTTTGAGTAATAGTGGATTCCTTGGGTGGTATGGTATATGGATGGATGGGATAATAAAATTGATGATGATTTTCTTATTCAAATTTCACATAGTAGGGGGGTGTGGGCTGTCCAGGGAGGGAGGGATGTTTTCCACCCCCTAGACAGCCCCCTTGGACACAACCCCATCGCCTGGACACCCCCACCCAATGGTCACCCACACCCCCTTCGAGATCCCCCCTAGACACCACCCCACACCCTTGGATAGCCCCCACCCCCCTAGATACCTCCCCTGGACACCACACCACCCCACCCACTGGACATCTCCCACCACCCCGGACAACCCAACCTTCACCCCACCCCACCCCCTAGGCAGCCCTCCCACCCCTTGGATAGCCCCCTAGAAACCCCAAATACAGCCCAACCCACCTGGACACCCCCACCACATCCGACACCACCCCACCCCCTGGACACCCCACCTCCTGGACACACCCACCCCCTTGGACAACCAAACTGGACACCACCCCACCCCCTGGAAAGACCTCCCACCCCCTTGGACAACCACCCTAGACACTCCCTACCCTCTTGGACAACTCACACCCCATAGAGCAAGATATAAGGATATCCTTATATTCTCAACCTTTCTCCATTTATTTCACTATGTAGAAAGATCACTGTTATTATTCCATATTACTGGGGATTTTGTAAAATTTTATGATTCACACTATTAATATTTAATCAATGACTAATACTTGATTGAAATATTTCTATCAGTATATAGAATATTTTTTATAACGTATCCCTTAAAATTTTCACTGTTTGTTCTTCTTTATGATTTATAGTAACATTGACATACTTTATTATTAATCTCAAATTTAAAATGGTTTCTTCTATACTTTATGAAATTAAACCTCTTTACAATCCATGAACAACCTATTATTGTAGAGGCCTAATCATTATCCACCCATGGGGTGCACTTCACTTGGGGAACTAATTGGGTAATGAACGGTACGACCATAGGGGTGCCATGAATGTGTTATTGTACATGAGTTAATTATTTGGGATACCTATAACACATACTTGGACCAGAGGCATGTGCCAATTATATGAGACCTATTAAAAATGAATATAAATAAATTTTAATTTAATTTTTGAGTACATGTTCTTTGATTAATAATTTTCAGTTCCATGAATAAACCAACCAAGGAATCAAGATAAAAACATTGCTTTAAATTACATCTGGAAACCCCCTTGGATTCATGATGATTTGGTCTATAATACATTGCAGAAATATAGCTTGGATTCATAGTGATTTTGATTTAGGAATCCTTGGGGATGTACCCCTTTAATTTTAAACTACATGCCTCTCTCTTTACATAGGATAGTAATTTCTTCCTACCTATAAAGACATCTAATTTCAATCATTTTATTAGTTCTACACTCCAAATATGTAAGGATTAACATAGGTTTAATATTTTTCATATAATATTCTTTGAATATATTTTGATTTGACTTAATCTAGGTGGTGACATGTGTGGAATGACATACCCAATAAGTGTAGTTTAATTTTTTTTTATATTTTCGTTTTATAATTCTAGTTTCATGATTATATTAATTAAATTGATTTTAAGAATTCATAGCCACTCCTTTTAGGTTGTTTTTATTTTTTAGAGGGGTGATATGGTACCTTCTGTGGACGTTTGTTTGGGTGTTATGAAATTTACAAACTTTTCACAATATTTCCATTTTTAGCATCAATAAATCATTTAACAAACTCCCTTTACACATTCTATATCTTTAAAGAAAAGCCTTAAATTTGTAATATATTGAATAAGGTTTTATCAGGTCTATGTTGTCCTCTTGGTATGTGATAAATGAAAAAAATTACAAAACAAATCTCACCACCAATTTAGGCACACATAACTAAAATAATTACTATATCTTTACAATTTTTAATAGTTCACTACATCAACTTGATTCTCCATCCTTTTTCGTTTACTTAAATATATTTCTGATTAATGTTCAATTTTATTGAATCTCATATGACAAATTGACTTATAACAGTTATTTTTACAGAATGGATAGAAGTTGGATGTATCAAACCGATCGAATCTCAAGTGATTTTCTCAAACATTAGAATATATTTTTAGATTTTTCATTTCACAATGTTTCAGATAGTGGTCGTATACACTACCCATGTTCCAACAATGTTGGTAGACCATGGATGAGTTGTGATGAATCCAACACATATAATAGAGGCCAGAACTGCTTGTGAGGAATATATGTAAAAGATGAGTTCAATATATGGTTCACCAGGTGGCAGTTCTACTGGTGGTCGAGACAATGGTGAGGAGGATGCCGAGGTGGAGGAGGAGGAGGGCGAGGAGGAGGTCAAGGCGGGGGATGACGGTGAGGAGTATGCCGAGGTGGAGATGGAGGGCGATGAGGAGGCCAAGGTTGAGTACGAGGGCGAGGAGGAGGCTAGGATGATTATGTGGATGAAAATGAGGATGAGGGTGAGGGTGAAGATTATAGAGATGATAGTGATGGTGATG
Organism: Viscum album; assembly: GCA_963277665.1. Taxonomy (NCBI): domain Eukaryota; kingdom Viridiplantae; phylum Streptophyta; class Magnoliopsida; order Santalales; family Viscaceae; genus Viscum; species Viscum album. The sequence goes on along the minus strand of OY728143.1, from coordinate 851,295,763 downwards.
AGGGATAATTTGAGCCTTTACATTTTTTACTAATTTTACTAATCATTGATGTTTATTGATTTGTTGATCCTAAATATATGTGTGATTATGTAGGTCACATTATCTTTATTTTTTTATCCTTAAATATTAAAACATTATTTCTTGATTTTATATGATGTAAACCCATTTTAATGAAAGTGTAATTTTTTAGTGGAATTTATAAACTTATTGGTATGATTAGAAGTTGATATAATGAAATTATTTTTTCAACTTTGAATGAATTTTCATAGAAAATATGTAAATACCATAACATGAACCTGGGATATCCACCACCCTCCACTCTAGACCTTGAACAACCCCCAGAGAGCCCCCCCACCCTCCTCCCTGGACCCTAGACTGGCCCCTAAACATCAACCTGAATATCCCCCAGAGCGCCCCCCCCCACCATCCTCCCCGGACCCTGGATAGCCCCTTAGAGAGCACCCCAGGAAAACCTCACCCCCACCCTTCTCTCTGGACAGAAAACAGCCTCCACCCACATCCTTAGACCCCTAATAACCCCCCCTCCCCCCACCCCACCCCTGACAGCCACCCAGCAGCCCCCCAGACTACCCCCACCGTCCTTCTTGGTCCCAAGATAGCCCCCTAGACAGCCCCCAGATAGCCCCTAGACAACCCCTCGGACACCCCCTCCTCCCTAAACCCCGGATAGACCCCAGATAATACCTCGGATAGGCCCCACCATCTTTCATGGACACTAGACAACCCCCTCCTTCCTGGACCCCAGACAGCCTCCCCCCCACCCTCCTCCTACCATGTATAACCCCCTCCACTTATATCCTAATCCTCCACCAGGTACCTCAAACAACTGTGTATCACCAAAATCATCACACCAATCACCACATCACAGGGTCACTGAGCCCAATCTAAGCTCTTTTCTTGATTCACCCTAAATGTCAATCTAATTTACAAACCGAAACTATTAATTCAGTACCTAGCACCGACCACCTTCCCTGATCCCGAAGAAATTCGCACTCTTAATTTGGTGTCTAAGATCCCAATATATGCTCTCATCAGGATTTACCCTAAATCCCAATTAAAAAGAGGGATTTTGAGCATCCTATGAAGATGAGAGAAGAGTGAATACCCAAATCGAAATGAGGGATTAAGGAGATGATTTTATGTAAAAACAACAGACATTCGTAAAACAGACCATATGCTTTTTTATCGTATATATAAGTTATCACAATGATCCCTGGTTTATTTGTGACATCTACAAGTAAACCAAGTATAAATATAAGGCATGGTGTGCCAGTACCTCTCAAAGTGTCTCACTTTTATTTTAATTGGAGAAAATTTTATGTGAAAACAACAAATGGCATACATAAAACCGACCAAACGCATTCAGATTCTGTTGATACATTAAGAACATGATAAATGGTTCATTTTTGAAGTGTATGAGTCATCCACGCCACAATATGAGGCATGGTGTGGCCAATACCACTCAAATTGTCTCACATTTATTTGAAATGGAAGAGTTTTTAAGTGAAAATAGCAACTTCTTTACAAAAAAAGACCAAACGCATTTGCATTATACTGATAAATTAGGAAAACAATTGATAGGTCATTTTCGATGTGTACAAGTCAACCCCACATCAATCCAAGGCACGGTGTGATTGGTACCACTCAAACTATCTCACTTTTATTTGAAATGGACAAGATTTTAAGTGAAAAAAAAACAACTTCCATAGCAAAAACCAAAAAAAAAACACTTTTTGAGAGTATTGATATATCAGGAAAATGATCCGTTAGTCATGTTTGTTGTGTATAAGTCAACCCCACTTAAATATGAGTAATGGTGTTTTTGGTATCACTAAAATTGTCTCACTATAATTTAAAAGGGATTCGGTTTTAAGTAAAAACAACAGGAATTTAGAAAACTGACCATGCATTTTCTGAATGTGTTGATACACTAGAAAAATTATCCATGGGTCATTTTTGACGCGTATGAGTTAACCTCATATCAATCTGAGGAATGGGGTGACCGTTACCACTCAAAGTGTCTCACTTTTATTTGAAATGGACAACATTTTAAGTTAAAACAATAACTTGCATACCAGAAACCAACCAAACAAATTTAGATTCGGTGGATACTTTATAAATATTATCTATGGGTCATTTTGGACACATAAAAATAAAGGCAACCTCAATCAGAGGCATGATGTGGTGAGTACCAATCAAATTGTCTCACTTTTATTTGAAATGGATAGGATTTTAAGTAAAAACAATAACTAGGAAATGGAAAATATAACAAATGATTTATGATTTTATTGTTACCTTAGGAAAATGATCCATTGGTCATTTTTGATGTGTACGAGTCAACCCCACCTCAATCAGAGGCACAGTGTGTTTGGTATCACTCAATGTGTGTCACTTATATTTGAATTGGACAACATTTTAAGTGAAAAAACAAATGGAATATTAAAAAGCATCAAAACACATACATATTCCAGTGATAATTTAGAAAAACTATCCATGTGTCATTTTTGACGTGTACGATTCATCCCCACCACAATCAGAGGAATGGTGTGGCAGCTACAACTAAAACTGTCTCACATTTATTTGAAATGGCCAAGATTTTATGTGAAAATAGTAGCTTGCATACTTGAACTGACCAAACACATTCAGATTCTATTGATACAATTGGAAAATGATCCATATATCATTTTTAATGTGTATGAGTCAACCCCTCCTCAATTCTAGGAATGGTGTGACCGGTACCCCTCAAACTCTCTCACTTTTATTTGAAATAGACAGGATTTTAAGTGAAAACAAAAAATTGCATTCAGAAAAACAACCAAACACTTTTTGATTATATTAATACGTCATTAAAATGATCCAAGGGTCATTTTTTATGTGTATGAGTCATCCCAAACCTAATCTGAGGCACGGTGTGGCTGGTATCACTCAAAGTGTCTGTCTTTTGTTTTAAATGGACACTGGTTTATGTAAAAATAACAGACATTCAGAAAACTGACCGAACATAATCTGATTGTGTTGATACATTAACAAAAGGTTCCATGGGTCATATGTGATATGTACAAGTCAAACCTATCTCAATATGAGGGATGGTGCGGTCGTTACCACTCATAGTGTCTCACTATTTTCTGAAATGGACATCATTTTAAGTGAAAACAACAACTTGCATAATAAAAACTGACCAAACAAATTTGGATTCAGTTGATACATTTTGAAAATGATACATGGGTCATTTTTGATGTGTATGAGTTAATTCTTCCTCAATACAAGGAACATTGTGACTAGTACCCCTCAAACTATATCACTTTTATTTGAAATGGATAGGATTTTAAGTGAATACAACAACTTGCATACGGAAAACCCACAAAACTATTACTGATTGTATTGATACATCATGGAAACAATAAATGGGACATGTTTTATGTGAATGAGTCAACCTTACCTCAATCTGAGGCACATTATTGCCGGTATGACTAAAAGTGTGTCTTTTTTGTTTAAAATGGACACTATTTTAATTAAAAACAACAGAGAATCAGAAAACTGACCAAACAGATTCTGATTGTGTTGATACTTTATAAAAAAGATCCATTGGACATTTTTGATTTGTATGAGTCAACCACATATCAATCTAGAGAACAGTGTGGCCATTAACACTCAACGTGTCACACATTTATTTGAAATGGACAACATTTTAAGTGAAACAACAACTAACATATGGAAAACTAACCAAACAGATTCAAATTATGTTTATTCATTATAAAAACGATCAATGGGTCATTTTTGAAGTGTACGAGTCATCACTACATCAATATGAGGCATGGTGTGGCCAGTACTACTCAAACTATCTCACTTTTGTTGAAATGGATACGATTTTAAGTGAAAACAACAACTTCCATACGGAAAAACAACCAAATTCTTTTGGATTGTATTTATACTTCAGGAAAATAATACATTGTTCATTTTTGATGTGTATGAGTCAACATCACCTAAAAATGAGTCACGGTGTGGCCGGTATCACTCATTGTGTCTCTATTTTTTATAAAATGGACAACATTTTAAATTAAAACAACAGACGTTCAGAAAATCAACCAAACATATTCTGATTGTGATGATACATTAGCACATAGATCCATTCGTCATTTTTATGTGTATGAGTCAACCCTATCTCAATCTGAGGAACTTTGTGGCTAGTACAACTCAAAGTGTCTCACATTTATTTTAAATGGACAACATTTTAAGTGAAAACAACAACTAGCTTACAGAAAACTGAACAAACACATTCGGATTTTGTTGATACATTAGGAAAACAATCCATTGGTCATTTGTGACGATTACGAGTCAACCCCACCTCAATTCAAGTAATGGTGTGACCGGTACCACTGAAATTGTCTCACTTTTAGTTGAAATGGATATGATTTTAAGTGAAAATACCAACTTGCATATGGAAAACTGACCAAACGTTTTTAGATTGTTTTGATACATGAGCACAATGATCCATGGTCCATCCTCACACAATACACTTCTCATGTGGGGAAAATCTACCCATATTCTAAAACACATGAAATTTAATACTCCAATCCCATCCTTAAATAGTGAGTTCTAGTACCAAACCAAAGACCCTTTGGGAACCCAATACCAAAGTCCTAATTTAATATTCATATCCACTACCCAAAATTGGGATTAATCTCATGTCACACCCAGGGGACCAAAATAAAATTACCCACATACCCCTTTATTCCATTTGAAATGCTGATGAAAATCAAGTAGGATATTCTGGTAACTCATCCCATATGTTGATATTGGCCAATTTTTCCCAATACAACCTCTGGAACCATATATACATGAATACTTAGTCCTTATATGAATATAAAAATTCAATGTGCTTACTATAACTCATCATAGGTATATGAAAATGACCACTACCATTGTCTATCATATGGGTTTCATGATCCTTGTCCACTCTACCCATGTTTTTCTGTTGGTTTTAAGATAGAAAACCCAAGACCATGGGTAAAAATCCCATGTGCATCTTATTCCATGTATGCTTTTTCTGTATTGTTTATTGGTGTTGTGGTTTGAGTGAGTAGTAAATTCTAAAGTTAGAATTCTGTTATCGGTGTTATTTCTATTTTATTCTCAATTTCTGAATGCTGGATATATTTGATTCCGGCTATATTGGTAATGAATTCTAAATTGAGAATATTTTTATGTGTATTAAATTCTGGATGTATTGGATTTTAATTTTGTATTGGTGTTATGAGAGTTAATTCATTTCAATTATGGGTGTATTGGATTGTGGATGTATTAGATACTATATTTTCTCTTGTGTTGTGGTTTGAGTGAGGAATGAATTTTAAATTTCTAAATTTCTGAATTCTATATGACTTTTAAACATCCCATGTAGTATTTTTTATTTTGGATGTGTATTTGTTCTTGCGGGTCATGGATAGTTGCATGTTGGAGGGGGCCGCTAGCTGGTGTGGAGCTGCAACATATGTATACCATTGGTTTTGAAAACCTTTGGTATAGCCTTTTAATTTATATTAAAAAAATTTGATTTATAACCATTGGTATAAACATATTCCAATGGTTTTAAAAAAACTCAGGTATACGTATTGGATGTATATTGTACACTATATACCAACTGTTTAGAACCATTGATATAAGGGTAACATTACAAATAGTTTTTGAAACCGTTGTTATATATTTTACTTTAAAACATATACCGACGGCTTACACAGATTAGTTGGTCTATTCCTTTACCAATGTCTTACTTTGCAACGGTTTTGGAAACTGTTTCCGGGACTGTACAAGTTGATTCAAGGGATATTCATTATAGAAACTCATATTCTAAATTTGTATCTTTTTAATTTTTTAATATTTGTTAAAAGACACATATGGTGGTATGAGAAATCAAACATGTAGCTCCAAGTGAAAAATTCATAGATTAATAATTATTCATATGAAATTCTTCTAAAAGATTTTTATGTTGGGTCTCAAGACACATTCTCAGTACATTGTATGAATGAATGATTCCAACAGACCTCGAATTGGGACATTTTAGATATCCATTGACACATAAAAAATTTTCTAATGAAACAAACTTTAGACTCAATCACTCATATATTGTCTATTCTATTAGAAAATTTTCTTCACATCACGAGGTTTAATGTTACATAGACATCCAATAAATCAGACACTCTATAGTAGAATGAATCATATGATGTTCTATTCTTTGAAATTAAATCTAAATTCTATTATGAATTTATATATTATGTGAAATTAAATGTGAGCCAATCTAATGTTATAATAGGAATTCATAACATTCTTAAATATATCTTGGACCCAATAAAAATAATATTTGAATTATTAACATAATTTTAAAACTATTAATCCAACATACAATTACTCTAGAAGAAATAATTTCATATATGACTGCCTTAGAGAATTCCAATTCCTCTATTAGTCCCATGTAAATTCTAAGACTAATATAAAATCATCCTTGTATTGTTTAACATTTATTATTGTAGAATTTTTAAAAACAATAATGGGATGGATTCGTTAAAAGATATGTATATTAAATCTTCGATTCGATCATTCATTATAATGTACATAAAAATCTTAAAGAATTCTATAGTATTGTAGAAACACGAGAAAAATTCCTCAAATATGTTTCATGTTCCTTAATAAAATACAACACAAACAAGAATCTATCATGGGAAATTAACACATTGAATCCAAATATTCCAAAATATATTTCCATCATAAGAAATTACTCTTGATATTAAAAATTTTATCTTATCAATTTCCCATTTTAGGGGTATCACCTCCAATATTAATATAATGGAGGGATACACAATACATAGCCAAAATTTTATACTTTTATATTGAATTGATTTCAATATACATTTTAAAAAAATAAATAAACATACCTTTTGAAACATCAGAATCTTTCTTATGTTTTCAATATTCAATGACAATGTTATTAGGGATAATATGAATTAATCAATGACATGAAACTAATAATAATAAAATATTTATGAATATGAAAAATAGTTTTCTGAATTCATTTAATTTATTTGTTAAGAGGTGTGTACTAATTAATGTATAAAATATAATGAATATATACGATAATAGGATCAAACTAAAAATCAGTGTGAACAGCCACGTATAAAATATTTTATAGTTTGTGTTATTTTATAGGATTATTATAAAAAATTTATTCTCCATAGGAGACCATCTTATTTTTTAAACATTATATTTGTTTAATTTAAATAGACTGGAATAATTATTGAAACATTAGTTTAAGTTAATTAATATCATCCTCTATCAATATTCTTTGTATTTATTATAAAAATTGATAGGGAGAATAAAATTATAAAATAAGATATTGACATCTATTTTTAAATATTGGTTTTTAAAACATATCAAAATTGGATGTTATTGAAAACACATGGTGTTGGATATAATTTTTCCTTAATAATAGTGAAGAAAAAATGGATGATGTAAATATATTTAAAGGAGAATATCTTGGAGGGAGTTTAATGCACCAAATCCTGTAGGAACAAATAAGCATAATTTCCTTATCCAATGTGCAATATGTTTTTGGTTTTTAAAAAAGAATGCAATTTTAAAAAAAATTTGTGATTGAATGTTCACATTTATAATAAGTCATTTTATAAATGATGTTACATTATTGGGAATTATATGATATACATTCATCAATAAAGGATTAAAAAATTTATTGAAGATAATATAATAAAAATATATCATAGAGAATTCCTATTTTAATAATCTAGTTAATGATTTTGTGGATGATGATTATATCATAAAAAATAATTAATAACATATTATCTTTTGTATTATATATTTTTTGTTGAAAAAAAATCATAATGGATGATTGTTGGACCCACATAATGTTTAGTTATATTTTTTTTAGAATTATAAATGATAAAATCATGTTGTCAAAATGATTTAAAGTATATAATCTTTGAATATTTATTATTTAGAGATGAATAGAGATTTATCATTTAAAAAGATTTTTAAAGATAATTTGGATTACAATACTGTGATAATGAGGAAATTCAGATTTCAAATAATATATAAATAGTTTTGAATGATGCTTCATACACTAATATTTTAAAGAACACATAATGGAAAATGTTTCATGGTTTGAGTATATTGTTAGATATTTTATATATATGAATAATCTAACTATGATTAGAGATTAATAATGTTTTAATTGTATTATTATGAAGACAAATCCTTGATATTATCATGTATAGTGGATGATTTCTTTCGATAATACATTTGAGGATTGTTTAAAAAAGTAGTAATGTTTGATTATCTAGTCAAACATTCATAAAAATTACTCATGATGATTTAATATAATAAATAAAGAATATTAATTATTTTTGTGATTATAAATTGTTAATTAAGGATATTCCATGAAATTTATATTTATTCAATTAATATGATAAACATATTGTTGAGTTTGGAAATTTTGAGCATTATGTTTATGAATATTAGATAAATTTTATTGTTAAAACTTGAACATTTTTGGATAGTATTACATTTATTTTAAATATCATATTGATATAGAAAACACATTCACATATTTTTTTTACTATATCTAGTTGAATTTAGATGTCTGTTAAGAATAATTACCATTGATAATATATTTTTTGAACATTTTTCACAAGAATTTATATAATTATAGGGTTTTAATAAATTCTTTTGGAACAGAATAATGATGTGTTGACCTCATCGAGTAGGATAATTCATTGTGAATATCATACATCATATCTCTTTAGAGAAATAGATTTTATGTCCTTTTCCCTAGAACATACCCATGTCATGATATAACAACATTATCATGAGAAATACTATTTATTTATCCTGGGCAAAACTGTTTTTGGGAGAAGTTCAAGCTCAATGAGATCTTGGCCCAAAACAAGTTCATCGAACAACCCCATGAAATCCCCACCTTCACAACCAAAACATTTAGGCCATATGAGGGTGTATTATAAATATATGTAATAATATCCCATAATTATGATTATATACATTATTTTTTTATAGAAAAAAGAATATACTTTATTCAATTCTTCATACATAGTAAATGATTTTTAAAGAATAAATAATATTTATTCTTTATATTCCAATACAATTTTGATGTATATTTTGATGAATTCATCGATTTTGAAAAATAAATAATACTATAATAAAATATTGTTATTAAATAATTTAAATTAAATATAAATAGTCATAAAATTTTTAATAATTCAAATGTCATTTTTTTATTGTTTGAAAACAATTTTTTTCAAAACCCATCAGTTTTAAATAAATCAAAATTCTTATATTAAATGTGAAAATTAAAATATTAATAAATTAATTTATATAAAATTTATAATTTAGTTGGGAATCAAGAAATTGAAATTATACAATAGAGAATTTTTTATAATTTTCTAAGACTATATTTTTTGAGTAAAAATTATTTACCATATAAATATATGGTTTGTTTTATGACATAATAATGGGCCAATAATGATGTAATAAATATTATATATGGTATACTAGTCTAGATACCTGTTATTAATTTAAAAAAATTTAATATTATGTTTATTCTATTTATTTTTAAATTCCTTAGTGAATCCTCCAAAACATATATTATATATTATGATTTTATAATCATTTCCTTGATGGTATTACTCACCTGTACAAATGAAATGTTTATAGTTTAATATATTATTCCCACGAACATATAAAATATTTTATAACACCCCAATTTTATAGAATCCATGGGAGAACCAATTAGTTGGTTTGTGGGTTTGATTATTTTATTATGTAGTGTCCAAAACCAAAATAATAATGAAATCCCCATCCTTTTCAAAATAATACCACCATGATCCCATTACCCTTAAAAAAAATCTTTTACCATCGACCACCCTAAACCTCATACTCCATAGAGTTCTATAAAGAACCCCAATTGCTCTTGAAAATCTTATCCAAAATATTTGGAGACTCAGATACATTTAAGGGATCTCCCTATTTCTTTTTTCATCAATAACATCTTTTATGTCGTGCATTTAAATTTTAATTGTCATGATTTGGGATATGTTATGACATACATCAATTCAATAAATTTAATTTATAATTAATTTTTAATTCATTTCACTCCAATTAATCCACTATATGATCCTTTAATCCTACATTTTACCATACCAAAATTTTGTATGAGATCTTGCACTCTCCTCTTTTATCAGGCACTCCTTTTATGATATTTCTTATAATCTCAATTTTCATATGTTCGTATATTATCATACATACATCCATTAATATAAATTTTATTTATAAATAATTGTATCTTCCTTACTCTCTCATTAACCCATTCATTATACTTTATGTACACCCATTACAATGTACAAATTCTATGAGGGAGTTTCCAATCCTCATTCCAGTTAAAGCACTTCATTTATATGATTAATCCTAAATTCATTTCATATTTTTGGTTATAATGTTCCAATATCAAATTGATTCCCATTTAATCTACAAATAATGACTTACCCCATTTAACTCCCATCAACCAACATTACATATTACTGAATGACATTGTTATGATGTCGAAATTTAATCCCATTTTTGCATCATGGAGTGAATACCAAACCCATTAATCTATGAAGTGAATTCATATTTATTCACATATATATGATGATTTAGGAAATACATGTATGTTTTTAACATTCCTTGATCATGGAATAAATTATGGCGTTGAATAAATTCATGTAATATAGTCTACATGGCACAGTTACGCTTGATATTGTAATTATTATGAAGGGTGAACCCTAATAGTGATTTAATTCATTGTATAATGTTTAGTTTCATGATACATCATGTTTGGTAATGGGTTTACATTATTAAATTATGGTAATATTTGCCACATTTTTGGCATAGTGGTTTATCTGATTTCTTTTTGAATATGATGCAGTGTTTTAATTTTTTCCCCAATCATATTTTATGATTATAATACCATATCATGTATTTGTATTAATGATAATGTTTTCCATATTGATATTATTATTATAAAATTTATTTTTATCCTCATTTTATGTCATGTTTATCCCCTTATTATACATCATTTCCCACCCTTTTCTTTAGTTTTTCCTAACGTTATCCCATTGAGTACTTATTATGATGGAATGTATTAGTCATGTAAAATATGTCTTCAATAAAGATGTTGTATTTAATATTATATGTTGTTATATAATGTTCCTAATTTTTCAAAACATAATAAATAATAATATATTTATTTTTAGAATGTAAAAATATATGTAATAAATTATTATTAAATATGAAATAATAAGATGAGTTGTTATAGATGGTATTATTGGATATATTCAGTTATTTTTGAGATTACGGTTATAAAACCCCAGTAAAAACCTTTAGGTATTTGAATAATTGTAAGAAAACATCAATAATTTTTTTGGATATATTAGGTAGATTATCTAAAAAACAAATCCTTGTTAGGATATGAACATTTGTTGGTGGCTTTGGAATATATTTATGTAGGAGTAAAACTTGAAAACTCCACTATGATCTAGACTCGAACGAGAAATGGTGCCCAAAAATAGTCCTAATTTTACTTGTAGTGTGACACACCCATAGGTATTATTTGATAAATTTATAAACTCATTAAAACCCATTATTATGGGAGAAAATAAAATGTCAATAATAAGATATGTTATAATATAAATCTTGGATAACTTAGACTAAAGCCATAAAACATATAATTTAAAGAGATAAATGTAATTTCTATGTTATCCCTTCCCGGTCATTGGATTTGAATTATTTTCTAAAAATATATGGTACTCATCTATAATTATCATTTTCTTTTAGAAAATTATAAGTAATAGGTGAAATAAATTTAACTATTGATGGGAAGGGTAGTTTGTGAATTGTACCAATGAGATACCTAACAAAATGGGAGTGGGAATCAAAATCTTTGGTATGATACTCTCCCAGTTAAATTTTGTTCTGAATCAAAACATTGATCGATGGGATGTCTTGACCCAATCCCCTCCCCCTTAATAGAGAGAAAACCACAATTGAGATCATCATGCGAAAAAGGAATCATACATTCAATAGATTATCTGATACCTTAGTATTAGAGAAGTTGATCAAATCCACTGAAAATATATTCTCAATCCTACAATTATTTGACATGAGAAGGTACTTGTGGATATTTATCATACAGAGGGAGAATTTGATTAGTGTGGGACATCAATCAAGAATATTAACCATAAGTAATAGATCGAATCCCTCGAATGGTAGGAATTCAGGAAAATGTTTTTTTGATAAATATTTCCCAGCAACCCTTGTTTTGGGATAAAAATGGATTTATATGCACTCAAGAAAAAGGAAGAATATTTTTTTGTCATATGGAGAAAAGATCACAATACAGTCATGATACAACTCCAATTTTGTTGTTACCCTAGAATGCAAGGTTGAACCATTATTTTGTTAGTAGAAGAATATCCTATGAAAATCCTTGGCTATCAGTGACTTTTATAGCTATCAGTAAATATTCTAATGTTCGCAAAATGCTAAGAATGAGATTATTAATCTTTGGTGTATCATGAGGTTAAGAAGAAAAAATTTGTACTTTAATTATAGTGGTCTATTGGATAAATCCAATGATGCCTTCAAATTCTAGAACTCCTCTTGTCAATGGTGCGAAAAAAACTCCACAAAAATTGCCTAAGGGGAACAAGGATATTATTTATGTGAAGAAAAGAAGGGAACATGACCAATGGTTTCAAACATTAGAAACAAACCAATGTGGTAGATGAAAGTAATTATTATATAAATCATCAACTAATTGTTCATTAGTATAATTAAACGGAACCATGGAACCATGGAACTTTGTTAACAAGTTCCCTACGGAAAGGGTTTTTTATGGAAACAACAACCTCAATGGCAGAATGGGATATTTTTTCCATCACTACCAAAGGGTATTCCAACAATTAGGTGGAAATAGGAACACTAATTGTTCATTCAATATTAGTGAATGTGAATTTTTATTCTTGTTCTACACAGTTTTTTATATCCCGATAGTTTGGTATATCAATTCCAACTCAACCAAAAATAATGGATATATATATGTGTGTCAATGAAGATACAAAATGGTCGTTTTAGTGCATCCCCTGATTATAAATCCTCACCTATACCTATTTATGGATTTAACTTCCAAAAAAACATTGTTATACTTCCCTTTGTAGAATTTGATGTAATTCAGGGCATGGATTGGATTTCCCTATATATAGATAACCTAAATTTCCATAGGTTATAAATCACTTTGCATGTGGATAATCGATCACTAATTCTATAAAATAAAGGATAAGGATGAATATTCGCCAGTAACATATTTCCAAGAACGAATATTACTATCCTATGATCAATTATATCTTTCATAGATGATTGAGTCAAAGGAAGGTTCCATCATCCAAAACATTTCTACTACGAGGAAACTCTCGGTTGTGTTTCCTGAGGAATTGTATGTCCTTATTACTAGTATATATTTGGAATTAAAATTTTATCTTATACCTAGGGTGTTTTCAATATCCAGTACTACATAAATAATGTGTTTTGGTGTAACATGAGGAACTAAAGAAAAAATAAAAGGAGAATCTGGATAAACTATTTTTATGCCAAAGTGATTCAACATGGGAGTACTAGTCTTCTTCATCCATAATAAGGGTGGTTCAATGCACATTTATGTTGAGTATTCTGGTTTAATCAATATCATTATAAACAAAAAGTATCTTTTTCTATGAATTGATGATTTGTTAGATCAGATACATGAAGACCAATGATTCTGTAAGAAGGATCTATGGTTGGGATACTACCAAGTAAGTGTGAAGAAGGATTATATCCCTAAAATTAATTTAAATTTATGGTATGGGTATTATAAGTTCATTGTAATTCCATCTGAACTCACTAATGCTCCATGATTATTAGTGGACTTGATTAATAAATTCGTTTTAGACTACCTTGACAAATTTATTGTGGTCTTTCTAAACAATATTCTAATATACTCCAAAACCAACGAGGAGCATGGGGAGAATCTATAGACTATGATATAGTAAATTTTAAAGGATAATATTTATGAAACATATTGAAATTGATGGTTATTGTTGAAAGAAGACTCATTCATAGATAATATAATCATGAGCAAGGAGATATTTGTGGATCCTACCATGAAAAAGGCAATTGAGGGATGGAAAAAAGCAAACATCTATGATATATATCCCCAAATTCTTTAGGATAGAATGATATTATCACCGATCTGTGATATATATACCATAATTTAGAAAACCTATTGCCAAGGTAACTCATAAGGGAGTCTTGTTTCTTCTGAATGATGAATGTGAATAATGCATCATCGTGTTGAAAAAATTAGTCTTATCATTTCCCCAATGCTCACACTACCCACAAGTGGGGAGACAATCATAATTATTAGTGGTGGTTCAAATAAGGTATTTTGTTGTGTCTTGGTGAAAAATGAAAAATTCATTAATTTATCCTCAAGGAAGATGAAAATTCTAGGAGCCACACTATCCCATGTGTGATCTAGTGTTCTTAACTGTGATATCTTCATTGAAAATATAATAGCATTTTCTATTTTGGGAGAAGTCCAAAATATATATGGATCAAAAAATTCTCAAATATATATTTTCATAGAAAAATATGAATATGTTCCAATGATGAAGTTTGGATCTCATCAAGGATCATGAATTCTCTATCCACTACCATCCTGTGAACGAAAACATGGTTCCATATGATCTAAGTAGAAAGGACCCATAAATTCAGTCATTGATGTGAATTGAAAAGGATCCAATCTTCTTATATTTTATAATGATGGACATGAGAATAATAATTATGGGAACATCATTGATCCTTTAAAAAATTATTTCTCAAACATCTATTTTATAAAGGTTAATGGATTCTCAAAAATATGATGAGGAATTTCAGAAGAAAGTGGAAACTATCATATAAGGTAAATAATTAGAGTTTAGTGATAATGAAAAGTAATTGTGATATTTTGTGTGAGGATATGTGATCTCTCAAATCCTGAGCTAAAAGATGATCATTTGAAAGTTGCACATAGTTTAAATATTCCCATTCACATAGAAAAAACAAGGATGTATCAGTATCAATGGGAGCACTATTGGAGTGATTACATGATGAAGGCGATCAATGAATATACATCAATGTGCCTAGTATGTCAGAATGTGAAGTCGATGTGGTTGATGTCTAAGCGAACTATACAAGCATTACCCATCCAATTTGAAAATGTGAAAACTTCACCCTAGGAATTGTCACCAAATTCCCGAGGACATATAATTGAAACCATGCTATAAAGGTTATAATGGATTATATTATAAAGAAAACAAACTTCATTGTGATTTGAGTGGATTTCTAACTAGATCTACTAGAAAGGATATACATTAGTGAAGTGGTAATGCTTCATGGAGTCTCACAATCAATTTTTCATGTTTGAGATCTATTATTCATCTCTAGGTTTTGGAAAAGTCTCCAGCATGCATTAAATATTGAGCTAAATTTCTGTACGGCTTCTCACTCTCAAATTCATTATCAATATAAATTCACTTTAAAAACACATGGTATCATGTTGAGAGATTTTTCAATGGACTTCAAATGTGAATGGGACTAACATCTTCCTTTTGTGGAGTTCTCTTACAAGAACAGTTTACATTTGAGAATCCAAATAGCCCTATATGAATCCATTTATGGGAAGAAGGGAAGAACACAGATAGGCTGGGGTGATGTTTGGTAATGAAAACTTCTTGGTCTTGAAAAGGTCAATGAAATGGTGGAGGGGGATAAGACCATCATGCATCCCATCAATACTACTCGGTGTCGACAATAGAGATATTATAAAAATCATTGATGATGCCTAGAGTATGATGTTGGAGAAATGGTATTCCGTTGAATATATGTATTGAAGAGATTTATGAGATTATTAAAAAAGGAAATTCTTAGTGTGATGTACATTGGCACCTTTGAGATCCTTAATAGCATCAGAGTAGTGGAATATCAACTATCACTCCAACCAAAAAAGTCTCAAGTACATGATGTATTCCATGTATCCTTCTTCTGAAAGTACATACTAGACCCATGACATGTACTCAATCCATAGGTTGTAACATTGGAGAATGAAATATCCTATAATGACTATATGATGATGATTTTATATCATAGTGAAAACATTCTATGAAATAATATTATACCTTTCATCAATGTGTTGTTTAAAATTCACATATTTGAAGAAAAAATATGGGAACTATAGGAGGTGGTGAAGACAAGTTACCCCCTCGATTTTAGTGTGGAAAAAGTAAATTTCAAGGATGATGTTTATTAAAGGGAGAATATTGTAATGACCAGAAAATTTATGAATAAAAATTCAATTAAACTTAAATTTTTTATAGATATATATACCACATGCATTAATATTGATTTATTAAATCCAATTCGATTTAATTGACCATTTTGTATCAATACCATTGATAATATAACTGTTGAATTGTGATCACCTCACAAGTATAAATATACTATTTTATGTTTTCCTTTGGCATAAAAAAGGATGTCATGGACTCAACCATTTGGATCATTATGTATGAAGCACATTCTTCGAATATTTAACAAAATATTATATTTTTTGATATTTTCCTTGGAATAATACAATGCTAAGATCAACAACATAAGCCTGAGTGAAACCATTTATGGGATAAGTTCAGGATCATTGAGATTAGAGCCCAAACCATGTTCACTGAATGACCCCATGAAAGCCCCACCATCAAACACAATACTCTTAGGGAATATAGTAGTGTAATATTGGTATATGTAACAAAACCCTATAATTAATAATATGTACATTATATTTTATATAAAAATTAATATAATATTATTTAATTATTATTACATTTTAAATGATTTTTAAAGCACAAATAATATTTCGGGTTAATATTAAAATTCAATTATGAAATATATTTTGAGGAATTAATGGATTTTTGAAATAAATAATATTATAATAGAATATTATTATTAATTAATATTATTAAATGTAAAATATCATATAATTTTTATGATGAAAAATGTAATTTTTTTTAGGATTGAAAACTGTTTTTGTTAAAACATGTCAATTTTTAAAAAAATTCATTTTTATTCTAAAACTAGAAAATTTAAATATTTATAATATTATTTAGATAGAATGAATATTTTTTTCAAATCAGGACATCGAAATTATCCAAGGGTTAATTTTTCATAATTTTCTAATACATTCGATTTTTTGTGTAAATATTAAATACCGTATAAATTATGGGATCTTCAATTCAATCCCATTAATCCACCCCCCCCACTATGATCCTTTAATCCCACTCGTTATCAGGCCAGAAATATATAAGGGTTCTTCCACTCTATTCTTTTCTCAATAACTTCTTTTATGATATGACTTTTAATTTAAAATTTCATATATTAGGATATGTTCATACATACTATCCTTACTATATATTATATTTAAAAATAATGGGATCATCCTTTCACATTCATTAATCCATTCCTAATCCTTTATATACACCTATTACCTTACAAAAATATTTTTGTGGATTTTTCTATCCCCATTACCATTTTAAACGTATTTTATATTATGAATTATAAATTTAATTTCATATATAGGGGTTTTAGGTCAAATTGTCCTCTTACTATCCATTTTATATATAAAATTTGAGAGAAACCTTTCTCTATCAACAACACAATTTCTGAATTTCTATATAGCGTTGTAATGCTGCTAAATTTGTATAGTTTTTTTCCATTCCACAATCATTGGGTTGTGAATACCATTATCATTCATCTATCATGGGTATTCACATTTATTCACATATAATTGTTGATTCAAGAAATAAACATATTTATTGAACATTTTGTGATAGTAGAAAAAATTATAATGCTAAATAAAACAATTATTATGATCTATCTGGCACACTTAAGAATGATATATAAATGATTATGAAGGGTGTGCATTGAGAGTGCTCCAAGGAATTGGGTAATGTTTAGTATCAGGATTTGTCATGTTGGGAAAGGGGTTTACCTAATTATTTTATTGGAGTCTTGTCGACTATGTTGGGAAATGGTTTTACTCAATTACTTTTTTATACATTATTTTAAGTTGTTTCCACATTTACATGTTATAATTATCATGATATATCATGCCTCAATGGTCATGTTCCCTTATTCACTATTGATATACATTGTCAAAAATGTATTTTTATCCTTATGTGATTACATTTTTACTCCCTTACTAGGAATTATATCCTAAAATTTTCTTCTGTTCGTCCTAAGGTTATATAATATAGTGATATGTACGAATGAATTTTGTGGTCATGTAAAAGTAGTTTTCAAAAAAGTGTTATATTTCAAATTTTAAGTGGTTATATAATGTTTATAATTTCCGAGGACACTATACCTTTCAATCTTATGATGTTTAATAAGTGTTAATCAATGTAATTAATCATTTTTAATTATGAAATATAAAACATGGTTATTATATCCATCATTTGTTAATCTCATTATATTAATTTTTTAAATTATCTTCATAGTATATTAAGGTCACCCAAAGTAGATTTTCTAAATTTTAAATAATAGATATCTGTATTTTTAATACATAATGCACACCATATGGTATATATAAATAACTCAAACTAATAAATGTAAAATGTGTTAATGTATTAGTATGATATTTATGGGTTACTAATTCATATGAAAGAATCTGTATTTTATATATTTTTGAAATGTGTAAAAGATTGAAACTTTAGTACAAATGTAAAATTAATAAATAATTACATTAGAATAGTAAATTATAGAAAATTAATCACAATGAAAACCCATCTAAGATAAATTTGTTTAAAAATTTATTATATTACAATTTTTCAATTAAAAATTGGAAATATATCAAGTATCACTGTGGTATATAAATAAATGGTTCTTGATATATAATTTCTATCACAAGGTCAATGTTAATATCTATAATTGGTAACCTTTATAAGAAGAATGATATTTATTTATGTTAATATGATGTTTTGGGAGTTCATGTTTTGGAAGAAGAATTAATTGATAATTTGAATTATATATTATTCATAAATTAATTGTTTTTATTATATTTAAAATTTTGAATCAAGTTAAGATCAAGGGATATAGAATTTGGATTTTTTTTATTCAAAAAAAATTTCATGATTCTTATAATGAATATTTGTGATTCAATTTGAGATTGTTTTGGTGATAATTATTGTGAAATAAGGTGTTTCAATAAGAACAAGCTGAGAACATGATAATGAATTACCATGCATAATTTTAATATTTGAAAAAGGGAATGTCTTGAACTATGAAAAAGAATTTCTTCATCATTATGCATGATTATGAAAAGGTTGAGGAAGAGCTATAAAATCAAAACAATTGTCCCTAAATTTTATCATATAGATATGGAAATGATAATGTGGGTATCATGTAATGAGAAATATTAGTTAATTATTTTTCATATGATTATATACATTAATATTAAATGTATAAAAATAATATTTTATATTGATACAGGGATGATAAATAACATATTGAGTATAAGAATTGATTGAATTCCAAGAGAAACCAATCATAAATATTGTATTTTAATTTCATCAATGAGAATAAAGAGACCCAAAAATAAGTTTTTGAAGATCATTTTCTTGCATTTAATTTGAAAATGAAGTCATGAATACTGGCCTTTCTTCAATTATTAACAAAATAATCTAAACAATAGGAGCTATGAATTCCTTCATATGATCTCTCAACATCATATGGAATGAATATTAATTTATTTATTGTATGGAATTATTGGGAAGGTCAACAAATTGTATTGCTGTATTGTATGTTTGGAATAATTTTTAGGTATCCCTAATGTTGTTTTTCATTATTATAAAATATTATATATTACTATGTTGAGAATTGGAACAAGCTATCATATGGATCAATATTCTAGGTGGATTCTGCTAAAATTTGTAATTGTAATGTAAGTCCTCATTGTTGCTATATAATGATAAACATCATGTTTATTATTTATTTTTCTTTGTCATTTTTAGATGTGCGATTGAATTCATATACCTTTTTTAAGTGAATTTTTGAGTTCAAAGGAGGATTTATTTTTACTATGGGATAACAACCATCATAACCTTGGGAAGAAGGAATCCATATTTGATGTTAAATATAATTTCAAATACCGGAGTTCCCAGTTGTGTTAATTACCATGATAATGTAAATATAATGAAACCAAATGATGTTAAAGAGTTATATTAGGATTCATAAAATTTTGTTAAATAGAATATATGGAAAAAAACCATTTGTATAATACACACACTAATTCAAACACCCACTTCAGTTTGTTTGCATTGGTCCATGTGGTACCAAATCGATGAATCTCTTATGTAGAATCATTTCTTATTTAATATGTCTCAAAATTTATTAAATGGTATTTGAAATTTATAATTAATGATATAGTACTAATCTATTTTACACTCTAAATTCATACATATAATTTGGAGTTTTATATCTCCACTGATATAGAGCCTCATGTGATTAGTTTGAATGAGAGAAATCGAATTTTTATTTTTTGAAAACTCTAACAAATTAGTCCATTATTCCATAAAACATTTTAAATTTATTTATTTGATCCCATAATATATTCTATAGTTTACTGTTTCCATTAATATTGAACTTAATTTAGAGTATTATATCATTTGTTAAATATTAACTTTATATTCAACGCTTACTGATGAATTCTCTATATAATTGTTGTAAACATCATATCTCAATAATATTAAAATAAAATTGGATACCAATGAAACATTTCCACAAACATTATATAGATATTTTTATAGTTGATTTAGTGGTAAATAATTTCACTCACCAATTATATATATTATATTCATATGGTTTTTAAAAATATCCCAAAACTATTTATGGCCTTTATAGGTCATATTAAGACTTATAATAAATTCCTTATTATTTTATGTCATTTCTTGCGATATATGGGTAAAATTTTCATCATCCACTTAAATTAATATCATTCTACATTATTTTGTGTAATATGAAGTATCATTATGCGAACTCATCAATATCCCTATTTTTTCCCTCTAAAATTTATCATTGAGATCTCTCTATATCAAGGGGATTTTAGGATGGATATAAAATGATGATCTATATGAATCAACCATGATATCTGTCTATAATTAGGTTTTTGATGAGAAATATTTTTTTCATGACACATATAATTCTAGTATAATAATGGTTATATGATATAATATTTGTTACCTTTTTCTATTCCTATTTAACATCGACATATACCGCCTTAATACTAAAATGGATTGATAATTGATTTCTCATTTAATAATGATATGATTTATCACATTCCCTTGTGTTATTGAATTTCATTTTTTGTAAATACATTTTTTGTTTTGTCTATTTAATTCATCACCAATGACAATGTAACATGATCCATCTTTGTCATAGATTCAACAACATTGTCCACCTTTCCATGATACTAACGTGTTGAGTAGTCATTTTCTGTTGTCAATATTAGCTCTCTTCATTGTAATATATTCACCTTCATCATCATGAATATATATTTTTATATACTAGGAACCAAATATATATATATCAATTTTTTAATATAGATAATTCTTTTATATTTTAATGAAAATATCCCTCACTAGATCAAAATCATGTAGTATGCAATTTTTTTCATTAACATATAATTGAAAATATGTGAAATCTTACACCATTTATTTTTTTAATATGTAAACATCTCAATCCCTTAATTGATGTATCATTATACATAAAAAAATATCCTCTACTATATGGTCATGTGAAGACATGTTTAGATACCAATATTCACATAATAACCCTAAATTTCTCATCACATTAAATTTTCTAAAGGAATATGAACCACTTTTTTAATAACATGATCAATAGTTTTGATAGTCATGAGAAAAATAATTAAATGTATCTATATTATCGATTTATTCTATAAATAATATGGATATATATTATAGTGGTTGGTCTTTTCCTCTCTATGCACGCATCCACCATTGGAGGATATATATATATACCCTATTGTGATTACCTAGCCCATCAATAATAGTTTTTTACAATATATAACACCTCTTCATTTTGGCAGATAGTTTATCGCTTCGCAAGATCATCAACATAATAAAAAAATAATATTTATTATTAGCCATTATCTTGGAACAAAATAGAATATCATTTATAAATATTATCAAAAATTTAATCAGGAAATTTTTTATGGACCATATTAATCATATCTATGAAGATGGAATGTAATTATTTACATGTAAATGGAATCATTTTAAATTTTCAAATTTTATACTAATAATAAAAGGATTTCATGTCTATATCCTATATTTCAAGCCATAATTGAAGATATTTGTAATAATACTATAATTGTGATGTATTTAACCCCTAATGGTTGATCAAATTTGTAATAAATGCATTTTATAGGATACCATTTCTGGATTTTGATATTTTTATCATCATAATAATCAATATAGAATCGAATTTTACCTTCCTTACTTATAAAAATGAAAATCAATATACCTAATGGTGTGTTTTGTGGACATATAATACAATTATAAATGATAATACATAATGCATTCATATTAATATCTAATAAATATCAGATCATTTTTAGTGATTATGTGTAGAGAAAAATTTATTCATCGATCGATACATAGAAAATGGTAAACTATATGGGATTAATGAATGCAACAACCTAAAATGAATCACAATTTCAAATATGAAGTTCTATAAGACTGCATGTTCACCTCCCTATATACATGAGTCTATTGACTAGTGGAAATAATTTTAAAGTGTAGTGGGAGACTATACCACAGTAATTGTCCCTACACAAAAGAATATAAGTACATAAATATATTGATTAAATACATCAGGATGAAGACAATGAAAATGATACAATAACATATTTCATATTGGGTTATAAAATCATAATAAACCAGATAGACTTATATAGGGGAAGGTTAAAAATTTTAATTTGGGTAACGTATAATAAATTAATAACAGATTTTATTGCCTCTATTTGCAGCCTAACGTACTATTTTGTATATCTACAAACTCTATTATCCTCAAATAACTACAATTAATCCCTTAGTAATATGTGGATCCCTAATCATGCTATTTGTATACACATCATGATTACATTTCAGGGGGATACAATAAGCCCAATAGAACAATTCTAAAGTTTCATTAATATAATTTTACATGTATATATAAGTATATGTCATAATTGATGAATAAATTGACATACAGGAAAAAATCATTCAAATATCAACAAATGTTATTCTAACCAAGCTTCAATAAACCCTTTACATACATGCCTTTATTCCATACAAAGTGACTTGAATAAGTACAATACTATATATAATTTATAAGTACTAATTACAAAAATTAGGTCATGATATGTTTCTCATACTCCATTACAGATAATACATTTTATTCATTAATTGAACAACTACACAACCACCATTATAGATTATGTACACTCCTGAACCATGACCAACTAATCCCATCCAATTTTATTCATGTTGGGAATTAAAAAAATAATTGATGTCTAATAAAATTCCTAGGAGTTCCCCAAAAACACATAATCATACCCTTTGTCCTCCCATCTAATGGTGTATGGTGTTATCCATACATGGTCTTATCACATTACATGATCTGGTTCTACCCATCCTATATCTAAATCTACAATCCATAAGTCCAATCATCAAATATCATGCTATTATTTGTCGTCTTTGTCCTTCAGGGACACCTATCAGTCTATACACAAAATTAGACATTTTACTAACTAAGAAATAATACAAATATATTTCATAAAATATAAAAGAAAAATATATCACAATACAAATTTTGTATACTATGAACAATAAACATGTATGGATCAACATAATAAGGAACTTGTATGGATTATCAGGAAATCAAAATTATATGAATGAACTATACAATATGTTTTATATATCATGTAACAGATGGACCATTCCACTAAATGGTTTCTTGGGTTAATCATGAATTCTAACACACCACAGTATTAATCCATTCAAAATGAACAGTAACATAAAAAATAATCTCAAATAACTCTAAACAACTTCCAGAAATGGTAAGGAATTGAATACTATTTTTTCGTTACAAACTCCATTTTTTGCTAAGGGATGAAACATAGATCATGAACATGCACAAAAAATCATGAAAAAATACCAGATGAATCATTTTAGAGATTGTATAACTTTTCTCTCATTGAAGATCACGTTAAATGGTCAATCAACACTGACATATAAAAATTTATGTGTCACCATCAGAATATTTAGAATTGAGCCAGAAGAGTCCAACAATTCATGTGATCCAATATCTATCTATCAATTATATATAAATACTATGATAAGTCTTGGTGAAGATTCATAAATATTAAAATATTTCTTGTATATAATATTAATTATTCATAATAAGTAGAATTAATCATATAATATAATGATTCTAAATTTGAGGATTCTAAAAAATTGATACACATGTGTAAATTCTCAATATGCATCAAATTTGGACTACTATATTTGTGGATAAAGTAATAATACCCACTAGTATCCCAAGATTCAATATCCTCTGGAATATTAGGAATACTCAGTGGTTTTAGATATATTTAATGTTTAAAATCATATTATCCAATTAATATAGAACTCATTAACAGTTTGATATCATAATTTTTGAATAGTTCACCAACCATTAGAGTAATACTAAAACTTCTAGGAACCCACATTGTTTTGTAAATCGTGCTCTAACCATGTTTATTATATCCATGTCTGATTAATGATGATTTTTTTTAAAAAATTACAGGGTAATATCTAAATATCCTAGAATTATGTGCCCCATATTGATATTTACCAAACAATGTACAAAATGTTATTATATAACCAAACATAAATCCTAATCATGCGATAATTTTGAAGAAAATTGATGTCCTTTAAAACACAATAAAACCATCAATAATATTCCTTATACTTTACCCTGAAAAATAATTACTACAATACTAAAACAAGTGATGAATGTAATGCTTTATGTCCCTGAAAAAGACATGGGATGTTACAATATCTTTTTATAATGACAAATCATTATCGTTGAGTATCTCTAAGTTTCATACTCAAACTGATCATAAAATTGAGTGTGTACATTTGAATCCATGTACTATGTGTCTTATATGATTCATACATGATACCATAGGTTTTTAACTAGTTTAAACATCTTACCTCACAATAATTTCTAACTCTATTCTATGATCTTCATTAGGTGCTCCACAAACAATGTATTTGGATCTAGCTCAATATCATATAGTTGATCACATGAAAATGAAAATTGATGAACCTATAGGGATTACATGAATTGAAGAACTCATTTATCCCCAAATTACATGGGAAAAATCTGAATGATATGGATCTATAAGGATATTCATAATAATATTGGATGATTATAATGGTTATAACTTCTCATGACTCCACATATATTAATTCATTAATCAAGAAGATACGTAAAAGAAATTTGGTTCACCCATTAAAACACCAAACATATGCTTATGTTATCAGAATATGATCATTGTCTCATATGAGTGTTGATTATATACTTTTTTATCACCTAATCACTCTCAAGGAAACCTTATAATATACTTGGTCCCATAAATAATACTTCACCCACTTCGATCCAATATAAAATTTAGATAAAAGGATGACCGTAATGAGATTAAAAATGTGTTATATAAATAATATCCATGAATATGTTGTTTTATTAAAACTAATAAAGTGAGGGTTCTCATCCCAACCTCCATATAAGTGGACAAATCATTCTTACATAATATCATTTAATATCCTAATCCACTTATCTTTCAATACATTAGTCTATAGATGACATATTGTAAATAGCTCAACTAGTTCCCAAAGACATATTGTATCCCTTACATAAAAATTACGTGAATGAAAAATCCATTTCTGATAGGATGATCAACTGAACTCTATAAATGGGTGAAATATGATGTACATATTTATTAAAAAACTCACCCCCTAAAACAGTGCATGAATTTTATAAAAATGTTCCATTTTCCATATTTGATACACTATCACTAAAACCAATTCCCCAGTGTTCTTGGTAACCCATTGTTAATTCATATTATCAAATATACCCACTTCTACATTGGAACTAGAAGTGGATGAAGAAATCCACCATGAAACTGGAGCTCATTCTTCACCCTCTGGAGGGCCATGTAACTTGATACAAAACTAGAAATATGACTTTCAATATATAGATTCCAAAACTAAGATTAAATTATATTTAATATATTTATAGAACATATATGAATTACCTATTTAAAAACCTATGGGTCCATCATTAGATAATTCCTCAATGAGGTTTTCAGTACTAGACTCCCTTGAACATAAATCACATTGTCGCCATCTAAGGACCATCCAAGGATTGGGTTAATCCCTTCAGACAATTCACACATCATTTCACACTAATGACATGACACATGTTTTTTATTTACACAATCCAATTTAGAATATTTTATAACCAAATTCAAACTCTAAAAAACTCCACCATACTCATATCCTTTCCCTAACAACTCAACCATCAGACTCATAATATATTATTCCTTCCGTGAAGGCTTCTCTCAAAGATCATGCTTTACTGGTGTTATTGTACTGAGGTCTTATGAAATTAAATTATTTTCCACTAAAGAATATATTTTGAACAGGTCTAATTTATATAGATACTACAACAAATGTCTCTACCTCATATTTTCATATTTTTCAGATAAAATGTCTCATAAACTCTTGTGATCTATGTAGATGATAAAACTAACACTAATGAGATAGTATTGTCAAAATTTAGGTAACTGAATAAAATGGTGAAAAATGTGTAATGTGTAAGGTAGTTCTACTAATTGGGTCATAGTTGACAAGGTCTATTAGAAACTACCAGATACATATACATCAACACAACTCCCATCCTATCAAATGAGTCATCATAGTTCATTTCGTATCTAATCATGAGCTCTCGAAGGAACGAAATGAGATCCACAATTAATATCATATTAATATATTTAATTTCGTCTTCCCACATATAAAACGAATAAAATTTAATTATATTTTTAGTTATTTCTATCATCACTTATGTCAAATAAGAAATTTATATGATTAATTCATAATTGTGCCCTAGAAGACATAGAAAAAAAATACCTAAAACACTTTTCTCAAGATGACAAAGATATCATATCCTATATATTCATTAGGACCACTGAAATTCCCACCTATGAAATAAAATAATTTTCCAACTAAACCACCAATATCCATGAGTTACACATCAATATATTTTTATTGATATGATGTTCTCAAAGTGAAATCAATACAATCACTAGGTTCTTAGTGTCTATATCTGATGTGATCATAATATATCTTGATATGATCTATGAATACAATGATGAATGATTCAATTTTAAGAGGGAAAATAATTTTCATGGGATCTATGAGATCTATGAACACAATTACATCATTTATATAGATAAATTGGGTGAAATGATAATCATAGTATCCATATCTACTCCTAAACATTTCTTTTGGGATATCATCTTCTTAGACCCATATCTGATGAATTTTGTAATGATGATTAATCTAGAAAAACATCCAAGATCAATATTACTAATTAAAAAAGATTATAAATTATTGGTAAAGGGTATACAATATGCTCTATTACCGGATTTAGCTTCATGTAGTCAACCCAATGTTGTTTATAACTGTCTAATAAATAGGAAAAAATAATGGATCCCTATACAGTGATTTGAAAATTTTTATTAGTCCCTTCACCTAAAAATCATATAATATGACCATCGAATATATCAATTAGTCATATCCATATATTAATGTGGAAAAAATACCAATTTTACACTTGTAATATTCTAATCTCCCATGAAATTCTACTTTTTATAATGTGTCATAAGAACCCATTTGGGAAGTCGTCCATATAATTATGAAAAACTATAAAGAAGATATGGTGGCTAATACTAACACTAAAGTAAGATATATGTCTTTTAATTGAATTTTGAATGCTCCAATATTTCTTAGATCTAGTTCAATACAACCCATTTTGATATCTTACTCAGTAATCATCAAAAAACTCTAACCTCTTGGTTTTTTAAAATACACACTTTTCCAAAATTAATTGACATGAGAATGCTAAATTTCAAGATATTTCATTGAAAATATCACATAAGAAATAGTCATTTATAATAATATGATTTTCCATTTAATTTTTATCAGGAATCCACTATGTGATACTCAGAACAACACTTCAGATGATCCAATTTCATATCCAATGGATTTATAAGATACTGAAACTCAGGTGATTAATTAATTTGTAAATATAATCCAAATACAACATGGGAAGTTAAAAAAGAATAGGAAAATTATATATTAAATTATAAAAAATATATAATGGAGGTATTATATTTTATACCATTAATTTAATAATCCCCATATCCATTGATGATCAGAACATATTTTGTGACATACATCCTACCCGACATCTATGCATGTCATTGCCACTGCGGTGTAAGATTCATCAAAGTCACATAGGTTTTCAATACTACAGTATAATATTGAGAACCCCAAACTACACCCTGACTTAATCTCCTCGAATCTATATGGTTTTCTATAAACAAAAAAGTCAAGATGAACAATAATTCTATATCTGGGACATTTCATTAGTGGTGTAGAAGTAAAATATAAGAAGATGTCTATTCTGACAGAATTTTTATCACCTAGTAAAATATAATCACACATAGTGACTTGAAGAATTCATTGTTCTTCCCATATATCATCCACCCTACTGGACCTCATCATCCTTCCTCTTCATTTTATCAGAATAACTATATGGTATTCTACTTGGATGATCATCTAACAAATCAATGAAAATTAGCCATAAACCAATAATAATTGAATCCAATTGAAAATTTCTAAATATTAATGTTATTTTGAAGATCCTATAAATATATAATCATGTAATTTACAATATCATAATGTATAATATTTCTATGAAGTGTAGTTTGAAGCTTCATAAGACTTTATTCCAAATTCTGTTCGAAAATAGGAAGAAATGTTTAGTAACACCATGAAATGAGACATCTAAAAATAATGGTTTCTATATTCACCCTTATATCCTAAAGAGTATCTACCAGATCATAATACCCAACATAAATGTCAATGTAGTCATCAAAATTATGATTATCTATAGTTCTCTAGAATTTTAGTGCATAATAAAGTTGAAATCTTTGGTTTATTCAATCTCAATACCAAATTCTCATCCACCCTTGTCAGCAATGGTATGAGGGAATCTATGATTTTGTGCATTTACCAAATAAAACAACTATGTTTGTACATGAGAATAATCAATTTTATTTTTTATCCTTTGGTGGAACTGGAACCTCCTCTATGTTATAAGAATTCCTTTTTTCGGTGACACCATCTTTCATATCTAAGGCCATATTTTTTTAAATTCTTAATGATAATTATCAACACCAATAGATATATGAATATTCGTAAAACATATTAATATATAACGTACACAAAAGGGATTTATATAGTAAAATACAGCTTATGAGAAACCCACAAATAAGATATAAACCTAAAAGTTTTACCCATGGATGTAACCTAAATAATTGTATCTAGACATTTTATTCAAATTATTATATCTATATATAACATAAAATAACTGTATGCAAAATTTCAGTGATCTAATTATAGTAAAGATATATCAAAATAGTATAGAATATTGATCAACGCCAAATAGATATCCAAAATCAAGACATTAAATTAAATAAAATATATAAAACAAAGACCATTGTTTCCGTCAGAATATGGGGATGACCTCCTGGATGGGAGATTCAAACGTTCCTATCGGTTTCTAGTGGGTTTGTTCGTAGAACCGGAAAAATCCAATGATTCCACATCCATTTGGACCTACTTTCCAAAGGTGGGAGCTCATTAGCTTGTGGATTGATGAGGCTTATGAATTTGCATTGGTCGAGAGGATGAGAGCTCGAACTCATCACACCTTTTTTAGGGGAATTATTTTCTATTCCGGGACTCTCTTTAAATATTTATGTTATGTTCGTGAATCCTTATTACATTACCAAGTATAAAATGAGCTTTCCTTCAGTTTTGACAATCAATGATTAAATATGTAAGAAATTTAGAGAATCTTTTATATGTATTCGAGGTTCTTCATCAATAAAGAATCATCTATATTTATTTAGAGATTCTTGGTAAATGGTATCCTTAAAAACATTTATATAAAATTCTCTTGGTCATTATGATGACTTGGCTGGGTTTAAAGCCACTCAGTGGGGCACTTGAAGTTTATTATCATTCAGAAGGACATGAATTATTTCAGATTTGGGATCGAACCCATAGATGGGCTACCTACGTATCCTTTGTTTTGGAAAAGGAATCAGAACCCACGTAGTTCGAGTAAAGGAGTATGATGTTTATGATTGATGGCTCAAAGAAGGATGTCACAATTACTTTTACACTCTAAGCTCACGTGAGTCATGGTCGGTGTGAGAAACAAGAGGTATTGGTAAAAATTAGACAATTGTGCCATGAATGATGCAATCATAAGAAATGGTTTGGGGCTTATGTATATATGACTTCCTAGATAAATGAAGGTTAGGATTTTGTTTAGGGGGAAAATCTAGGAACATGGTCCATAAAGGTATATGTGCTTCATGGAGATTTGAATACTCTAACTTGGGACTTATTCCTGAAAAGGAAACCCAAATCAGGAGAGGATTGATAACTGGGTTTTACTCCTGAGAAGGAATCCCAGATCAAACTTAAATTTGGACTGGTTACAGAGAATTTAAGGGACTTGGGGCGTATTCTTGAAAAGGAAACCCACGATTATGACTGGGACTTATTCTTAAAAAGGAGGCCCAGGTTAAGGGATTTATGACTGGGACATATTCCTGAAAGGGAAGCCCAGGTTAAGGTTATGACTGGGACTTATTCTTGAAAGGGAAGCCTAAAATAAGGATTAAGGTTTGGGGAATACTCCGGTGGAGGATGCCCATATTTGAGACTGGGGCTTACTCCTGAAAAGAAATCCCAAATTAGAGGATCTGGGGATTACTCCTAAGAAGGATGCCCAAAAATTAAGGGACTTGGGGCTTATTCCTAAAGAGGATGCCCATAATTATGACTGGAACTTATTCCTGAAAAGGAGGCCTAGGTTAGGGGACTTGGGGCTTACTCCTGAAAAGGAAGTCCAAGATTATGACTGGGACATATTCTTAAAAAGGAGGCCCAGGTTTAAGGATTCTCTCATCTTAAAGGATGAGGTTGAATGAATGAACTCTCCATATTTGGTGACATAAATATATTTAAATCTCTAGGTTTTGGGAGATATTCCACATAATTCCTTTCAAATAAGGAAGTCAAATCAAGAAATCATGCCATGAAATTGCTTTGAAGAGTGTCTTGAAGACTGAATCTTGAATAGGAAAGGTGTAATGGCTAAAAAGGGGTAAAATAGGGAATATGGAAACCAAAAAAGGAAGGGGCGCACAAGTCTTGGAAGGCGCACAAGTACTGCGGCGGCGCGCAAGTATTGGTCGTGCAGGAATACCTGCGCGACATGGTGTACTTGCGCGATATTCAACTAGCATTTGAAATACTTGAGCGACTCTTCAGTAAATCTTTTAGAATCCTCATGAGGTTCTTCCAAAAAAGGGATGCGCAAGTTCTATCGAAGGAGTAAGGCGGTACGCAAGTGTGACCACTTCCCCTAAGTGCTGGCCACTCAGGCGCGCAAGTGTTGATCAGTTTCAACACTCAGGCCTTCCTGCCTCTCTTTAGATCTTCCGTTCTAGGTAAGAAATTACCTTAGAAGTGTTTCAGAAGCTTTGAAAAGAGACTTGGGCATCGGGAGCTTCAATCCGAGTTTCTGAAAAAAGATCCTCTCGAATGGGTGGCCCACAGGGTCTATTTATAGGCAGGAGAAGACCCCAGGTGGTTACCGGGCGGTTATCACTTAGGTCGCGCAAGTCACCTGCGCGACCATAATGGCGTCGCACGAGTGGACCTGCGCGACAATGATATAACTTGCGCGGTGCAGTTGCTTTTGATCTTTGTTCATGCCTTTGTCGATTTTTGATATTTTCTTCAAAGGTTGAATCACTTTGAGCTCAGATATTCCCCTTTTCCGATTTTTAGATTTTTTGACGAAAGAAGCGTCAACAAAAGTCCCCCCTCAGAGTTGGATCCAGAGAGAAATAAGGATTTGACTCTGAGGAAATAGAATACATCCAAAGGAAAAGGGGGTGCGCAAGTCTTCAGGGCATAGAGGGCGGCGCGCAAGTTCGCATCGCGCAGGGATACGGCCCTTGGTCGTGCAGGTTCCGGCGCGCAGGGTCCCGGCCGCGTCTATAAATAGAGGGCCTCACTTCCGTACAAGCATCCAGATTTCTGGACTTCATAACTTCGAGATCTCGCTGCGCAGGTCTCCTTAGCCGCACAGGTTGTTCTGTTTTCCAGTGTTTTCCTTGATGGCGCGCTACTGTAAAGGCATTTGTACTTGCGCGGTTTATACTTGCGCGTCAAAAACTAGCGCGGCACACGAATACTTGCGCGCCATTTTTTGACTTGCGTGCCTTAATTCCTTAGCCATTTTTTTGAAATCTTTCACAAATTTTATGAAAAATAAACCCATTTAAGAGTTTAATTTATTCAACTTTTGGGCAGATTCAATGGCTACTAATGGAATTAAAACGTCTGATGAACTGGCTAGCAAGAGGATTGATGACATGATGAACATCATTGGCCATGATTACTATGATATCTGAAACAACACTCTCTTAGATTTGGCTAAGCACTTGATGAAATATCATCTTAATTTCCCACAGAGCATCTACCTGCCTCTATATGGTCATGGTCACCTACAAGGAGTCAATGTTCCAGATGAAAAGAACTATACACCTAAAATGCAGCTGCACTGCTACTCCTTCATTTCGGTTATGCTGTGCATTAAGAGCAACAACAATGGTGTGAACATTAAAATTCTTCCTCCATATCATTTCCTTGCAGATATGAAAATGGAAAACCCATGGTCTGAAATGTTTTCCACTACCGGTTGGTGGAGAGAAGAAAATCATGGTATTAGAGCAATATCTGAAAAGAGTACTCTCTTCAAATGGCTCTTTACTTCCAATGCTCCATTCTAAAATCCATGTATCCATCTTCCAAGACTCTTGGACAGAAACAGAGTCACTGTTTGATCAGCAGAAAATTTTCTCAAACTGCACTCAAGAACATCCTTTTAAAATTGTTCCAAGAAGAGCTGGTATCACTGCATCTCTTATTCTATCCAGTTGAATGAATGAATTCCAGGTGGTTGCTGATGAAGATCGGGATTCCGTAAATCAAATGAAGTGTTATGTTGAAAGCCACTTGTAATTCTTGAAAAAGAGAAGAGACTCCAGTCTGTGGATGTCCTTCTAACTCTTGTGCATCAATGAAAAACACTTTCACTTTCACTTATTTGTACCTTCATTCTCTCACTACCTTATTCAAATTTACTTAAGCCAATGGTCTTAGTAAGCATAGTGTGATTTTTACTAGGATTATTTAGAAATAACCCTATAAACCTTGATTCTTTTAATTGCTCAATATTACCTAAATCATACAGAATGTATGTTTTAGTGAGCTGGAACTTGACTTTTATTCAGAGTTCCTTTGTCTTTTGTGGGCAGTTTAAAGTCATGCACACCTGACATAAAGGGGATAATGTTTTATGGTCGAAATAGCTTTGACCAAAATGGATTAAAAATTGACTCAATTCCTTGAAAATTTATCTGAAAACATATTACTATACTCAAGTATGAGGGAAAATATGTAAACTATGGCTTAAAAATATTTGAATCCGAGGAATGATATGAAAAAGAGCTAAAAGGCATTAGAAGAAGTAGTTTCCAAGAATGAAGTTACTATTATTTGACAAAAAATCCGTTAGGGGGTTGAATTATGAAGGGCCACCTAAGGGCATTGGCTGCATGGCCAAATAAATAGCATCTTTCGGCTGACAAGTCTGTTATGTGGACTATTTATGCAAGGCCACCTATGGGCATGTGCTGCACAGTCAGGAAAAAAGAACTCTCAGAAATTTACTTTCCTAGTGCTAAAAGCCAGTAAAAGTTTATGGAGATTCAAATTTTCTATAGTATAGAGTTTTCTATATGGAAAGAGGTACTTGAATATGGAGAAGATATTTTGAGACAAGATTATCGAAGAACTGGATGAATATCACTCCTACGAAGGTCTGACCCAAACGTAGGGAAGAAAAATAAACCATAGACTTGAATACTTTCGGATCATGAAAAAGGATATGGGACAAATATGTTAAGTATGACTATTTATTTGCGGATCCCTACATACTGTTGTTTAAGAAAAATAAGGGAAAAAGAGGCATTCTTCCCAAGAAAGAAGTTACCACTATCTGACAAACCCGTTAGGGGGGTGAATTATGCAGGGCCACCTAAGGGCATTGGCTGCATAGTCAAATAAATAGTATCTTTTGGCTAAAAAGACTGTTATGTGGACTGTTTATGCAAGGCCACCTATGGGCACGTACTACATAGTCAGGCAAAAGAATTCTCAGAAGTTTGACATTTTTGTGACTAAAAGTCATGAAAAGGGTTATGAAGATCTGAAAATATTTAAGGTTAGGATTATAACACATAAATATGGGTATTGTCCAATGTATATATAGATACATAGGTCAATGATAACCATAATCATGTTGGGGCTGGGTCCTGAATTGAAATTTTGGACTTCACTACATATCTCATAAGAATGGGAATCAAGCCATACGTAGTTCTTGAAATGCAGTTTAACGTCGTGCAGGATGAAAGTATGAGAGATATTAGTTTAGGGTCATAGAGTTGGGACCATAATAATGAATACACAGTGTGTGTTTTCATGAGGACTTTTCAGCCAAGGGACTGAAAGTGAAATTTGGGGTTAGGCCCAAAATACTTGGGGCTGGATTCAAGGGATACTCGAACGTTCCTACGTATCCCATAAGGATGGGAATCAAGCCCACGTAGTTCTAGAACTACCCTTTGTACAAATTTGGTTCGTACATGTGAAGGGTGAAAGGGGACTTTAGTGCAATGATGGTTAAACTTGAGATAAAACGTTTTCGTATTACCATGTATGCACGTAGTCTTTTGAAATGAAACATGATTGAAAAATCAATGTCAATAATAGTTCTATCTCAAATGAGGAAATCAAAGAGTATTGTAGTTTATTGTCGTACCAGACAAAAGTGTTGCATAGTTTAACGTCATATAACAAGGGAGAAAGTGAATCAATGTAAAGATATTGATTCTAGGGGCGGTTTCACGAATCAACATCATATGAGATGGTGGTGAACCGATGTGAAGAGATTGTTTTTGGGCTTGAACCCTGGGAGGTTGCCTACATACCCAGCCTGGAGGGTAAGGATCAAAGTCCGTGTAGTTCAATTAAAGAATGAATTAATGATCAAGTAGTCCTTGGGGACAACGATCTAAATAAAATGTTGTTGGGACTTATACATGGTTAGCGGCCCAAAGAGAGTGTTACTGTTGAGGTTTTCTGTAAGCTCACGTGATTCATGCTCGGTGTGAGAAACGAGAGGTAACAACAACCTTAACAATGCATAGTTTAATGTCATGTAGGACATATAAAGGGACTATACAGTTTAAAGTCTTGCAGTTAGGACTATTGGCGCTGCGCATTTTAGTGTCATATAGCAGGGAAAAAATACAGTTTAATGTCATGTAGGATGTATCATGAATTTTCTATACAGTTTAGCGTCACATAGTTAGGATGATGGGGACAATAGAGTTTAACGTCATGTTGGACGAAAGGGGGACTGCGCAGTTTAATGTCATGCAGTAAGGACAAAATAACACACCATTTATGTCATGTTGGATGCATTGGGGATTTTTTTCCACAGTTTAACGTCATGTTTGATGAAAGGGAGAATAGTTTAAGGCCATATAAATGGACCGTGGATGGTGTAGTTTAATTTCTTGCTGGACGGTGTTGTTGTTATAAGGCCATACAGGACCTTTGATGATTTTGTGGTTTAACGTCTTTCCGGACGTAAGGGACTTTTATACAGTTTAGCGTCATGTAGTTAGGACGTCACAGTTTAACGTCTTGCTGGACGTATGGGACTTTAAAATAGTTTAGGGTCATATGCATGGACCGTTGATGATGCAGTTTAAGGTCATACTGGACCTAGTTGTAGTCTAAGGTCATACTGGACCATTTAGGGAACTTTTTCACAGTTTAACGTCATGTGGGATGAAGTTGCAGTTTAAGGTCATACAGGACCGTTGCTGTATAGTTTAACATCATATAGCAAGGACGAACTGGTGTTGCACAGTGTAGTGTCATGTTGCGGGGACATAATACGAATACTTTGTATTTTATACAAAATATTTCTTCAAAAATCTGGCATTAGTTGGAGTAGTAATGAGTTCTCCATCCATCAAGATTAATGAATAAGCTCCACTGGATTAGACCATATGTATTGAATAAGGTCCTTCCCATTTTGGCTCAATCATGGTAGGTTTCTTTCTTGGTATCATTGGAGTTCTAAGAATTAATACCAATTCTCCCTAAATGAATGAACGAAGACGAAACTTTTTGTTAAAAGCTCGTGCTATTCGATTCTGATAGACTTCTAATTGGTGCAAAGTTCACAATCTTTTCAAATCTAACTGTTCCAATTCATTCAATCGCTTTTGGGATTGCTCATCTGTAGATAACTGATCACAAATGGCTACTCTGAGTGAGGGCAATTGAACTTCAATTGGCAAGATTGCTTCTGTTCCATATACCAATGAATATGGAGTTGACCTCGTTGCATTGCGGGTGGTAGTCCGATAAGCCCATAAAGCATGAAAGATTTTATCAGGCCATGACCTCTTATCTTTATCCACCATCGTTTGCAGTATATTTGAAAGAGTCTTGTTAAAGGCTTCTATTTGGCCATTGGCTGCTGCATGAAACCGAGATGAATGGTTGGATTTAATGTTATATTCTTGATACAATTTCTTCACCTCAGAAGAACATAAGTTGGTGCCGTTGTCCGTCAATATGGTATGAGGGACACCAAATCTAGTAATGATGTTAGACTTGATGAAGCTAACAATGCATTTAGAACTGACTTCTTTGAGAGGTACTACCTGTCCCCATTTGGAAAAGAAATCAGTAGCAGTAAGAATGTACTTAAACTGCTTGGCTGTAGGTGAAGGGTAAGGTCCCACCACATCCATTCCACATGTGGCAAATGGCCATGAGTATTTAGCTGTATGAATCAACTCTGGAGGTTGATGAATGAAGTCAGCATGTACTTGACATGAATGACACTTCTTTGTGAAATCAACACAATCTTGTATCATTGAAGGCCAAACGTATCCAAGACTTCGAATTTTATCAGACAATCTATGTCCAGACTGGTGGGCACCATAGACTCCTGCATGTACTTATTTCATGACAGCCATTGTCTCTTCACCATCAATGCATATGAAGAGAACTCCATCAAAATCACATTTGTAAAGAATTTTCTCTAGGTGGTTTGGGCCATCATAAAGAGTAAAATTGACCACACGTCGCCATATTTGTTCTTTCTCGGCTCTATCAGGTGGAAGTGTTCCATTTTGAAGGTATTCCCTGATAGGAGACATCCATCCTGTAGTATGACCATACAGTTCAGGAATGGGACTAATTTCATTAATTTCCATTGTTCTGGCTTGAACATAAGGTGAAATTGCACGATGGTGGGCAATACTGATGGTTGTCTCGTCCCGATTTGGATCTGCTAGATCTGTGGCTATATTATCCAGTGTATCAGCTTGAGCATTTTGTGATCTTGGTACATAAGAAAATGTCGGTTCCGAAGGGAATTCTGCCATTAACTTTCTGACGTAATCATACAAAGGGATTAACTCTTCTTTTCTGATGGCATAATCCCCATTGACTTGTTTAATTACCAAGTCTGAATCACCTTTCACCTTTAAGTGATTCACTTGTGCTTGAAGCGCTAACTCCAAGTCTGTGATAAGAGCTTGGTATTCGGCTTCATTATTGGTACCACCTTCCCACAATAAAAAGGAATAAGGTAACAATGCCTTATCTGGAGAAATGAGTACAATTCCTAAACCAACTTTGTTGAATTTAGGATTTTCCATTTTCTTCCCTGTTGGACTTCTAGAAGCACCATCAAAATACATTTCCCATGTTTGAGGAAACTCTTGAATAGAAAAAACTTCATCATCATGGAGTTCAATATCTGAAGATGTGTCTTCTAATGAAGGATGTTCAGCCAGGAAATCATCCAGATCTTGGCCCTTTATTGCCTTTTGAGATACATACTGAATGTCGAACTGCTGCAAAATAAATTCCCACCTTGCTAGACGTCCTGTAAGCATTGGATGACTAAGGATAAATTTGAGCGGATTATTGCGAGAAACCAATTGGACCTCATGATGTTGCAGGTAGTGTCTCAGTTTCTGAACTACAAAGATTAATGCCATGCAGCACTTCTCAATACTTGAATACCGGGTTTCTGCTTCAAGCATAGTTCTACTGAGATAGTAGAGGCTATTTTCATTCCCAGCATCATTCTTTTGAGCGTGAAAGGCACCCAATGATCACTCTAGAGCTGTCACATAGAGGATAAGTGGTCTACCTTCAATAGGTGGCATGAGTACTAGTGGACTCAAGAGGTATTTCTTGAGAACATCAAACGCTTCATGACATTCTTCAGTCCACTGGTAATTGATTCCTTTTTTCAATAATTTGGTAAAGGGTAAACTTTTGCCTGCCAAATTAGCGATGAAATGCCGAATATAGGCGAAGTGTCCTTGAAGTCCTCTTAATTATTTCAAATTCTGAGGAGGTGACATACCAAGGATTGATTTTGTCTTCTCAGGATCAACTTCAATACCTTGATTGCGTACAACAAAGCCGATGAATTTTCCTGAGGTTACCCCAAAAGCACATTTTAATGGCTTCATATTCAAATTTTGTTGTCGAAGCTTGTGGAATATGACTTCCAAATCAGACAAGTGATTATAACGTTGTTTGGATTTCACCAAAAAATCATCTACATAGCATTCAAAAAACTTACCTAAGAAGGATTTTAAGATACGATGAACGGCGCGTTGATATGTTGCAACTGCATTCTTTAAACCAAAGGGCATCACCCGGTAACAAAACACACCTTGAGGGGCTCTAAAGGCTGTAGATTCCTCATCTTTTGGGGCCATTAGGATCTGATTATATTCGTAATATCCATCCATGAAGGAAGGTAATTCATAGCCAACGGTTTCATCAATTAAGAGTTCTGTAATCGGAACTGGGAAATCATCTTTAGGACAATACCGATTAAGATCTCTGAAATCGATGAAAAACCTAATTTGTATGTTCTTCTTCTTTACAGGGACAATATTAGCCAACCAATTGGGATACTGAACTTCTCTGACGAAGTTAGCTTTGATCAGCTTATCCACTTCAGCTTCAATTTTGGAAGCATAGGTTGGGTGTGTTCTTCTCGCGGCTAGCTTAAATCCTCGATGTTCTTTTGGTAAACCCAAATGATGAGTAGAAATATTAGGATCAAGCCCAGGCATTTCTGTATACTTCCAAGTGAAAATATCTTTATTTTTCTTTAGATAAGAAATATACATCTCTTGATCTTCAAGGGTCATGGTCACACTAATTAATGTGGGGTGTGGATCTTTCTCTGTACCAAGATTTATTTCTCTATGTTCATCCACAGTGGTAGATATACCCTCTTCAAATGCTGGAGGAGCATATCTAAGATCTTCCTCTTCCTCTTCATCATGTGCTATTTCTTTTGTTTCTACTTGCATAGTAGATGACAAAACGAAATTTTCATGATCAGAAGAGATGTCAAAATTTTCACATTTTGAAGAAGAAGCTTCTATTTCCAACCTTATTGATGATAAAGGGCCTTCTTTGGAAAATAAAGAGGAGATGATGGATTGAGAATTGACATCATTATTCACCTTAGATGTTTCTATAACTTGTTCTGACCTGATTGGCGAAGTATTGACCTGTTGGATTTCAGCAGATGAAATGAAGACGTCACCACTTGTGCTTTCATCACTGTTTGGTAGGTTACCAATTTCTCCCTTGTTGTCTGGCTCAACTGCCGTAATTGACATTATGGATCTTTCCATAAGAGTATTTTGATTTGGACCTATTTTGTCAATTTGACTGATAGGTAACACATAATCTGTACTCACATGTGTAAATGGACTTATTGGAATTTTCTCCAAACCACATGGAGCATTAACTTTGGTAATTTCCTTCATTGTAGATTTTTCTCTTCCCTTCATGTGATAAAATTCTGCCTTAATGTATTGAGACTCACATGTCTTGAA
The DNA here is from genome assembly GCA_963277665.1 of Viscum album. Classification (NCBI taxonomy): domain Eukaryota; kingdom Viridiplantae; phylum Streptophyta; class Magnoliopsida; order Santalales; family Viscaceae; genus Viscum; species Viscum album. The sequence goes on along the minus strand of OY728143.1, from coordinate 851,255,061 downwards.
CATGGCCTTATCACCATAAAATGTTCCAACTTGACCATTGAAACAGTATTTGAGACATTGATGGTATGATGAAGGGATAACTGCATGCCGATGTAGCCAGGGTCTTCCAAACAAGACGTTGAAAACTGAGTCTTGATCCACAATCATGAAATCCGAATTGGATACAAGATCTCCAAACTGAGTTCTGAGTGTAACTTCACCCAATGGTTCTTGTTCATTTTTATCATATCCTTGTAACATCTTGGAAGAAGGAGATAAATCAGATTCTGTGAGGCCCAATCGATGAAGTGTGCGAATGGGCATGAGGTTGACTCCTGAACCATTATCAATGAAAGCTCTTCGGATATCTACACCATTGACTTCCCCAGATAAGTACAGAGGATTTATGTGCCCATGCACAACATCATCTTCATCTTTATCAGTAAAAGATATCACTGCTGGCATTCTGCAGGATTATTCTCCATGTGATAGACATCAGCTGCAGCAATTTCAGCTTCAAACTCTTGAGGACTTGACAAAGCTTCGATGAGTGCTTCCCGAAGATCTTTTGACAGATTCAAAGCTTCCAAAATTGATAACTTGGCTGGTACTTGGGCTAAGTGTTTCAATATATCATACTTTTGATCTAAAGGTCTACGTTTCCCAATAGGAATATGCGGTTTAGCAGGTACCTTGGAAGCAGATGTTTTGGAAGCTGATGCATCTTGTATTGGGATAGAAGTTGGAAAAATCCTTGGTTTTGGAATATTAGACCGATTAGATCCATTTACTTTCTGAGATAAAGAAGATGTAATTTTCAATCGGTCTTCCAAAATAACTATGCCAAGACTGAGTTGACTATTGGCAGAAGAACTTGCTTGTTCTTTTTGAGCTCGCTGAAGGGCTCTACCATGAGTTTCTGCTGCATACACAGTGCTAGTAGGGGTAGAATTGGAGTAGTGGCTTTGGAAAGATCCACATCTTACCCTGTATCCTGAACTTCTGGAACTTCCTCGGATTCCCTTATTTGATACAGGGAATTCAGACTCATCAAAATTGAAATTACGACTAGAATACAGATCTGTTAATTTAACCATATTAACAGAACCGAAGATTAACTCTTCGTCTAATAAAGACTCTGCCTGACTAGCCTGTTTAGGCTGTGCCGTTTGATGGGGCGGTGCCCGTTGTTTTGAAGTAGATGGCATAAAGTCTGCCAGAGTCAAAGACAATTTAGGCTTTGACACATACACATCTTCTTATGATTCTTTTTTGTTCTCTGAATCAAACCATTTCTTTGAGGACATTCCCTATGACGAAGAGGGTTTTACCGCAATATTCATGGTAGAAGACACAATTGGTTTCTTTAATTGTGTTCACAAAATGGCACGAGTCCGATTGATTTTCTTTTTGAACATCCAATCACTATAATTTTGTGCATTTCTGCTTTTGACTTCTTGCCATTCACCGTCTTCCTCTGGAACTGTAGCAGTAACACATGCTACCTGAGTCGAAGAACCTTTTAACTTGACTTGTCCCAAGTCGACCATCTTTTGTAGGAGGTCTTTAAAGACAAAACATTCCTAGATGGGATGCCCTAACATTTGATGAAAGGGACAATAATTGGAACGGTCTTCATCTCCTTCCTTGTTTGGCCTCTTGGGCACTGGTAATTGAACCAAATTATTTTCCAGAGCTGAAATGAAGTAACCAGGAACTTGCTCATTTCGGAAAGAGTATGCTTTACTATTCAAATCCTCAAATTGTTTTCGTCGTTGATCTCTTTGATCATTTGGATGAAACGGACTTTGTTTTAGGCGTTCATGAGGTGGAGCCCTTCGAGAAGATGAATGTTTTGAAGTATAAATAGGTACAGGTTCTTGTTTAAGCATAACTGTAGCAGTTTCTGATTTACCCATTCTCCTTCCTGAAGCTAATGGAATTACATGAGATTTAACCTTAGCCTGTATAAGAGAATCTTCAATCTGCTGAGCGATAGAAGTAAGGTCTCGAAACCCTCCTGTGTATTTCACAGGGATCAATGGAATGCATAATTCGTCACGCAAATTTTCCACATAGATTGGCAACAGCTCTTCCTGAGGGAGTGCTAAACTCAGGGAATACGTTAATCCCTTCCAGCGAGCAATGAAATCAGAGACTCTTTCATTCTCCCTTTGCTTGCAGTTTGTATGATTGGAAACTATCATTTTTGGAAAAGTTGAGCTGAACTGAAGAAGGAATTTTTGACGAAGATCCTCCCATCCGATGATTGATCGGGATTGCAAGGTTGAATACCAGAAAAAAGCTGGTCCTTTCAAGGTTCACATGAAGCATCTGAGTTTCACTGCTTCTTGCTACTCTGGAGTTCCCATAATAGGATCACAACAAGAAACTTAATGCGTCAAATGTTGTTCAGGGTCACCTGATCCATTGAAAGTAGGGAAAACAGGGTTTCCAAAACTAGATGGAGGAGAAATTGAATCTACCCATTCAGGGTAAAATTTCTTTTCCGGTTGAACTTGTGCCCGTTTCCCTTCCATAGTTTCTAACCGAGCTGTTAAGGACTCAATAGTAGTTATTAACATTTGAGAAACATCAGGTTGAATTTGGTCTTGGGTAGGTGCAATGAATGGAGCTTGGACAGACATGGTGATTGGTGTTGCAACTGATGGTAGCACTGCCAACCGTTGTTGCGTTTGACCCATAGGATTAGACCTCTAAGGGTGCACTGATAAAGGAGGATATTCCTAATCCATATCAGTAGTTACATCAAATTTCTTTGGCTGTCGGACTTCATCATTCTTAAGAAGAAGACTATTCTAAAGTAATTCTGCATTCAACCTTCTTAATTCGTTCATTTCTTCCTCTTTTTGTGCAAACCTTTTCTCTAATGAGAGCGATTGACCATCTCCAGAGGAAGGATATGTAACCTGATTCTTTCCCCACCCTTTGTTGGATACTATTTGGAGAGAAGGAAGTGGATTACCTAGGTTCTGAGTAATCCTTTGACTTCATGTACGCACACCTTCTTCATTTGTATCGGTGCATAAATTTTCTTGAGCAGGACGCTCTTCATCTGAGTCCCCTGAGTGAGTCTCCTCTGGTGGATTAGCAACAATGGCATTGATGACATTGATTGATGTATAATGCATCGCATCCCTTCTATCAAAATTTCTGTGATATTGTCTTCTTTCATGTCTTTTATGAGACATTGCCTTTTGTTGATTTAATCTTTTTGGAACTTCTTGACGAGCTATAACTTGGAGGGAATCTCCTAATAATTTGGATCTTCGTTCCTCTTGGGGCTTCTTCCCCAATCGAGAAAAGACCGATATTCTCTTAGAAGGGGATTGATGATTTGAAAGAATCCCCAGTCCCGAGAACTGGAGATGTTCCTGCTGCTTCCTCTCAACTCCTCGAATCCCATTTGATGACTCTGAGGGTTGGGTTAAAGGAGTCCCCAGTCTTACAAGCTGGGGTGTCTCTTGACATGCTATGTCTGAGACCTTCTTAAAATCTCTCTTGATCTTGCGAATCTTAGTTTGGAAATTAGCTGGATGCATTAGCCTGTATCCACTTTTATCAACTGGTACAACAGACCGTTGGATGATTTCCGAAACTTCTGTCATTTGATGATGTGTTTTCTCCATATGAGAGGCTTGTGAAATATTCTCTCCTTCTAGATGTAGGAGAAATTCAACAACTTGTTCTTTATATGCTTGATTTTGAGAGGAACTAGTTGAAGCCTATTCTTGAGCAAGCTTTTGATTATGAACAAAGCCCATTGACTGTGGCCGACCATGGGAAATAACATTGCATGAGACCATTTTCGGCGGGCTTTGCTGACTGGAAGCACTGTGAAATGTAGTGCTCAATGAACACCCCATCCTCTGATATGAACACAAGATGGAGCATTGGCAATTAACTGACGCAATTTTCTTAGTGCTCCAAGGCATGAACATTGAAGGGTTCTCTGTTGCTTTTCAGCCTTCGGATACCGAGAGACTGATAGAGATGTCAAATCAATCTGACGTTGTAGCCCTTCTATTATCTTAAGATGATTTTCATAATCATCATAAGATAATACCTTCTTCTTCAATTGAAAAAGAGATTTCCATATGTTGAGATGAATATCATGGACTCCATCTTCCGTCAACATCTTTGGAATGTCATACTGGGAGTCATCCAAAGGCCAAAACATGACTGGTACCTCACTTTTTTCCAGTTTTTTTCTCATGTTCAGCATTTCCTCTTTATCATTAAATGATGATTCTTATACCTATTTTGACCAGAGTTGGTGTTTCCTTGTTGCTTCATCGGTTTCAAAAAGATTGGTAGAGAGATCATTGATCAAACTAGAAGATGCATGACTTAGGGGTGGTTCAGAGAATTACCTACACCCTGGGCTATCTTCTGATTGAGAAATAATTTCACTTTCTAGCGATAAAGCATCAGACATGACTAGTTTCGCATTTGCAAATGCCTCATGATAAGAGGGCTTTCTCGGCACTACATTTTCCACTGGATTATTTTCCAGGCAATGTGAATCACTACTGCAGAGAGGAATTTCGCAGGGAAATTCATCATCATGGGGAGGACCACCATAATGGGTTACAACAAAAGATGAGATCTCTTGCTCCTTGGTCTTTTGACCACACAGAGGGTTCCTGTGGCTCTCATCTGAAGAAGAAACTTCAAGATTGACCGAATTTTCTTGAAGAAAGCCTTCATGGGGAAGTGTATGTTGAATACATTCAGAATTAATGTTCTCGTTATTGGGAACTGAGGGAGTAGAATCTTGAATTCCAATATATAAATGTCTGAGGGCTTTAAGAACTCCAGCATCGAGCAAGGCCTTGTTACAGATTGGCCTTTGATCTCCTGACTGTGCTGGGCGGATCCTTTTCATAAATGCCTTCTTACTCACATTGGAAACCACTTGTTGACGAAAGTGGTTACTCTGAGCAGGTGTATGTGCCTGATCAGGAATAATGGTCAGGATAGGCTGACGATCTCCACTCAAATCAGGTGTATGTGCCTGACTTGGTTGTCCGTATGATATGGGGGAGTATGCCCCAAAACCCTCTTGGACTGGAACAGATGTGTGTGTCTGTTTCGGAGTGAATCGTTGATGTGTCACTCCACTGCTAGGGATAGATTTATGTGTATTTCCCTGAGATGATGCTGAAGCTATTATGATATGCTGGCAAGCATCCAGAATATGAGCAGGAATTTGCTTCTGCTCTTTCACCATTGACAAAATATTCTTGGTGACTTCATCCACCGGAACGGGAATATATGTACATTCCGGGTTTGGAGTAGGTGTATGTGCCTGCTCCTGTCCTCCTTTTCTTATCAGTGAATCCTGACAGTACTCAAGTGTGGAGGCAGAGAGTTGAGCCTGCCTCCTATTTGTCGTCGGAGCTTTCCAACTGACTTCTCCGTGTGCTACCAAGCGAGACTAATGGTAGGATTGATTAGTACTAGCAGGTGTATGTGCCTGCTGATTACACATCGCTAAATGCGGTTGACGAGATCCATCATATGTAGTCAGGCGAGCCTGCTGAATAACTGATGATGTATAAGCAGGTGTATGTTCCTGCCTATATTACTCCGCCGGAATTGCCTGGCGGGATTGGCGTGATGCTGCCAGACGAGTCTGCTGGACAGCGGAATTAAAACGGACAGGTGTGTGTGTCTGCTCGTTGTTCGCCACCAAGTTAGGTTGGTGGACTTCTTCGGAGATAGCAGAGATGAAAACCTGCCCATTGTTAACCGGATTCCGTCTCTGGTGGTTCGTCTTGCCTTCTCGGGTTCGAGGAACCTGAGCTGAATGCCTGGAAACGGTACCCTCATCATGTTGAGGGCGCACTGCCGCACAAGTCTGGCGGAGATTGTTGATGGGAGCCCTCAGGAAGGACTGCTGTCTTTTTTAATTAAGGCCCTGAGGGACCTGCTCATTCACTTCCTCAGAGTAAGGGAGTGAATGGAAATTGCGCTCCAGGGATAACGACCCAAAACGGTTGGAGACGGTAGTCTGCACCGCCTGCCTCTTGATCACTGGTCGTCGTTGTCCGGACGACCTGTGTGAGTTGTTCACTTGGAGGGCATGTCGGGCAGCCTCCAGAGTTGGGATGGTACCGTGTTGACAGTACTCCTTAACCAGCGCATTTGATACCCAGCGTTGAAGATGCTGAGTAGGTGATGTCATCCTAAGAGTGGATGGCGATCCAGTAGGAATAGCAGCAGTGGTATTTGAAGTAGCAGTATTCACAGATGTGAATTTGAGAGCATCCATTATGGAAATACAGAAGATCTTGGAAAAGAGTGCCTGTTTGATATAACATACTTAATCAAGATAAGATTCAGCCACTTAATCCTTTGGATGAGAACATATGTCAATGATTGTTTTTGTTAGCCCTCTTATTGAGTTTTAAATAGAGGCTTAACAAATAGGTAAAACATCATTTTAACTTGGTTAAGGATTCACATCGGGTTCACCATTTTTGTTTCCCTCGGAATTCGGGGATGACATCCTGGATGGGAGATTCAAACGTTCTGATCGGTTTCTAACGGGTTTGTTCGTAGAACCGGAAACATCCAATGATTCCACATCCATTTGGACCTACTTTCCAAAGTTAGGCGCTCATTAGCTTGTGGATTGATGAGGCTTAGGAATTTGCATTGGTCGAGAGGGTGGGAGGTCGGACTCATCACACCTTTTTGAGGGGAATTATTGTCTATTCTGTTACTCTCTTTATAGATTTAAGTTATGTTCGTGAATCCTTATTACATTACCAAGTATAAAATGAGATTTCATTCAGTTTTGACAATAAATGATTAAATATATAAGAAATTTAGAGAATCTTTTATATGTATTTGAGGTTCTTCATCAATAGAGAATCATCTATATTTATTTAGAGATTCATGGTCAATGGAATCCTTAAAAACATTTATATAAAAGTCTCTTGGTCATTATGATGACTAAGCTGGATTTAAAGCAACTCAGTGGGGCACTTGAAGTTTATTGTCATTCATAAGAACATGAATTATTTCAGAGTTTGGATTGAACACATAGATGGGCTACCTACACATCCTTTATTTTGGAAAAGATATCAGAACCCACGTAGTTCGAGTAAAGGAGTATGATGTTTATGATTGATGGCTCAAAGAAGGATGTCATAATTACTTTTACACTCTAAGATCATGTGAGTCATGCTCGGTGTGAGAAACTAGAGGTATTGGTAAATAATAGACAATTGTTCTATGAAAGATGCAATCATAAGAAATGGTTTGGGGATTATGTATATATGACTGCCTAGATAAATGAATGTTAGGATTTACTTTAGAGAGAAAATTCAGGAACATGGTCCATAAAGGTATATGTGCTTCATGGAGATTTGAATAATCTAACATGGGACTTATTCCTGAAAAAAACCCAAATCAGGAGAAGGATTGATAACTGGGTTTTACTCCTGAGAAGGAATCCCAGATCAAACTTAAATTAGGAATGGTTAAAGAGAATATAAGGGACTTGGGGCTTATTCCTGAAATGGAAACCCAAGATTATGAATGGGAATTATTCTTAAAAAGGAGGCCCAGGTTAAGGGATTTATGACTTGGACTTATTCCTGAAAGCGAAGCCCGGGTTAAGGTTATGACTGGGACTTATTCTTGAAAGGGAAGCCCAGGTTAAGGATTAAGTTTTGGGGCTTACTCTTGAGGAGGATGCCCATATTTGAGACTGGGGCTTACTCCAGAAAAGGAAGCCCAAATAAGAGGATCTGGGGCTTACTTTTAAGAAGGATGCCCAAAAATTAGGGGACATGGGGACTATTCTTAAAGAGGATGCCCATAATTATGACTGGGACTTATTCCTGAAAAGGAGGCCTAGGTTAGGGGACTTGGGGATTACTCCTAAAAAGGAAGCCCAAGATTATGACTGGGACTTATTCTAAAAAAGGAGGCCCAGGTTTAAGGATTCTCTCATCTTAAAGGATGAGGTTGAATGAATGAACTCTCCATATTTGGTGACATAAATATATTTAAATCAATAGGTTTTGAAAGATATTCCTCAGAATTCCTTTCAGATAAGGAAGTCAAATCAAGAAATCATGCCATGAAATGGCTATGAAGAGTGTCTTGAAGACTGAATCTTGAATAGGAAAGGTGTAATGGCTTAAAAGGGGTAAAATAGGCAAGATGGGCGCCAAAAAAGGAAGGGGCGTGCAAGTCTTGGAAGGCGCACAAGTACTGCGGCGGCGCACAGGTATTGGTCGCGCAGGTATACCTGCGCGACATGGTGTACTTGCACGATATTCAACTAGCATTTGAAATACTTGAGTGACTCTTCATTAAAGCTTTTAGAATCCTCTTGAGGTTCTTCCAAAAAAGGGATGCACAAGTTCTATCGAAAGAGTGAGGCGGCGCGCAAGTGTGACCACTTCCCTTAAGGGCTGGCCACTCAGGCATAGAAGTGTTGATGAGTTTCAACACTCAGGCCTTCCTCCCTCTCTTTAGATCTTCCGTTCTAGGTAAGAAATTACCTTATAAGTGTTCCGGAAGCTTTGAGAATAGACTTGGGCGTCGGGAGCTTCAATCCGAGTTTCTGAAAAAAGATCCTCTCGAATGGGGGGCCCACAGGGTCTATTTATAGGCAGGAGAAGACGCCAGGCGGTTACCGGGCGGTTGTCACTTAGGTCGCGCTAGTCACCTGCGCGACCATAATGGCTTCACGCAAGTGGACCTGCGCGACAGTGATATAACTTGTGCGGTGCAGTTGCTTTTGATCCTTTGTTCATGCCTTTGTCGATTTTTGATATTTTCTTCAAAGGTTGAATCACTTTGAGCTCAGATATTCCCCTTTTCTGATTTTTAGATTCTATGACAAAAGCAGCGTCAAAAACCATATACATATATGACATTTGATCCAACCTTCCTATTATAGATGCATTAACATACCAAAAACTAATAAATTGTTTCTAAAGTCCAATTATTTATAAATTAGAGTACAATTAAGGATGAGATAACAAAAAAATGGATACTCCCCTATCCATATTTCACATAACCTGCCTCATTTATAATACATCTCTAATATCAAAAAATAAAGGAAACTCTGGGAATTACACCATTATTTAAAACCTCAACATGAATTGTGGTGTTTTAGATTACTTTCCATATGACCACCAATACACATGACAATATGAAAGAGATTGTCAACGCGGGGAAAGGTACTAAATATATACCCCGAGAGACTATACCCATGGTAATAAAACATATAAAACATAATATTACAACATAAATATAATCCATCAAAACATTACAATGGAATATAACCTAATAATGTAATAACACGTCTCATGTCGTGTAAAACTAGAACAATAATCGAGACAAACCAATATTGTGTAATGTCCAAAATTATAAGTTTAGTAATTGTTATTAATTAAATTAATTATATTGTAGTTGTATTTTATTGTTCACCCCAATATATTTTCCATATATTTACACCAAAATCCTTATATTCCTACTGTAAATAATTTTCCCTTCTCCAAATCCATGATCTTTATGTTTTCATTCACCCAAATAATCTAATTAATGTTTTCAATATAAAACCAATAAGACACCAATAATGCATCATTAATATATTTTCACATGAATATATAGGAGTATGTAATGACATGTTAGTGATTTGACATACAAGATAAAAATAATAATATACTAATTGTTATAAACAAACCATACTTCCGCAAACCATAGTCACACTTGATTCGATGTAATGCTGGATGAATTTCATAATTATTTATAAAATGACTTATATAATTCTATGTATGTCATCCATTATATAGGTAAATTTATTTATTTCCTTTCATTAAAAATTCCATACCATCTATTGTAGTCTAGTATCACCCATAGGTCATGCGTAACTGCTCTCTTTCGATTGTACACATTCAAGGAAATCCCAAAACAATAGAAAACTATATATAAAAAATGGAATTTTAAAACAATGCATCATAAAATCCTACCTACCCTATCTAAATGGAATATAGAGTTCTTGTACCACTGTTTAAAAAGAATAAAACCCATCTTCTATCCAAATCCATATTCCACGTTTCAAGTTATCTAAGCACCCCTTCTCTGGGGTCTATTATATCAACCAGGGAAAACATTAAATATAAATAATGAAATAGAGATTCCATCAGCTATGAAAAAATCATCATGTATGGAAACAAATAGGACAAAACAATATATCAAATAAATTTTCCATATATTAAAAATAGGTAAAAAGTATGGAACACCATAGAATGGTATCATAATGGTATGTAATACATTCCATGGGCTATGTAATAGCTATAAAAGGGTCAGAAATCATATGGAACAAATAGTACACACCCAACAAAGGTCTCATGGACTACCCACACACACTAATAGAGAAAAACACAAATGAGTCTGTACACTATAAATATATATAGAAACAATCATGTATGAAACATTATACCAAGGACAAATATTGTAAGGAATTTATAACTTTTTCACATTAATGTGAAAATTAAAAACACATTTAGTTTTGAAAACCATATCATGTCTATTAACAAATTTCTACCAGAATAAGTCTGAATCCATCAATATAGAGTCTCTAAATTTTTTTATTCAGGGGTAGGATCACGCCAAGAGTTGGAATTTATATCAACCCAAATATTTATTTTTCTATAATACATGATTGAATACATAATACTATACATAATTTATTCCATATGAAATAGATTTATAGTTTCTATGGAAATTAGGAATATTACATTACAATATAAAACATGTAATACAAAAAATGTTATTTAATCCTTCTTTTACATAGTAAAAAAAATTCCAACAAACTTATAACATCATGGGATAACCTGGGGACATACATAAAAAGGGCTGAGCTATAATCCTAAATAAGGGAATAAATATGGCATAAGTTACACATATTAGATAGTAAGAATATAAATGAGAGATAAAACTGAACAAGAATAATAAGGAATTAAATATTATTTTATTAAAATATCAAGAAACTAAACATTAACTAATGAATTATTGTTCTATATGGAAACACCCATGACATTCATTTCATTCTCATTCTAATGGGTACCACATATATAAAACAATATGTATTCATTCATCACCATATTTTATTCCAAGATCATTTAATGTGGAATAAAAACATGAATTTATTCATTAATTTTTCATATGTTCATAGAGTTTAATAGCTATGATATAATATTTTTAATGTTATTCACTACAAAATATTTTCTCCGTGAAAAATCACTATGAAATTTTAGCACCAAAAATATATTACCTAAAAACTCATAAAAGGGGTTTATGAGATATAAATTGGTCTCTTAGTATTAATACATATATTTGATTTTAATTTGGATATTTAATGAAATATAACAACAAATTTAAGAGAAGAAAAATATATAAGTTAAAGGAGATACTTGAATAAAGATGATAAAAGAGATGACACCTTGTGAAATTTCAATATGGTAACGGGAGTACATAAGGTATCATGGGATGATTAATGAGAGCAGAAAGTGGGTATAATCATGCATATATTAATTTTATCATTATAAAAATATGTAATAACATATCCCAACCAAATAAGATGTCATATAGTAGACATAAAATAAAAGGTGTTCTTGAATGGAAAAGGGATGAGATAAATTAGATTTCGAATTTCTACATAGTAACAACATTGGAGAAATCAAAATATGATATAAAAAATTATTAATAATAAAAAGAACATAAATTGGACCATAGGGTTTTTAAATAAATAAATTAATTAATACAAATATTCAATTAAGAAGTCAAATTCGAAAGAAAGTTCTTGAATAGAAATTTTGAGAGGAATGTGATGACACCTTACTTGAGTGTGTGACTCCAAATTCTTGGGAGGGGATTATAGAGAGCTTGGAGTTCCCTAAAAGGACTCTATAGTGTAGAGGGAATAGTTGTTTCATGCTCCATGTAATTTTTGTGGTGTGAAATGGGTGTTTGGGTGGGTATATATAAGAAATGTATGGTATTTATTTATTATTTTGTTTCACCTCCTACATAATAATATATTGAAAGTCACAAATCATCTAGTGGTTTTTTGGTTTATCTCATCCAAATGGGGGTTATGGTCATTATTTTAGAATTATTAGGGACTAAAATATTAAAATAATTCCCTTTTTAATGTGGAGACGAGTCTCACATTTAATTAAATTATTTTAAAACCATAAAATATAATTTACTTTTTGGAGGATTCAATATGGCAATAAAAAACAAATAAATAAAACATAAAAAACATTATATGTAATGAAATGATTATATTTGGTCTAGTATCCCAATTATATTAATTATTACATCGAATTTGGGTCATTATTATTACATAATACTCAAATTATATTTATACGGTATTTAAAATTTTCACCCAAATTTCGTATATCTTATAAAATTCTGAAAAATTCACACTTGGACAAATTTGACATTAAGATTCCAAAAATTATATTTATTTCATTTAAATAATTTTAAAAATATGTGAATTTTCCCTTTTAAAATAATTTATATATTTATGAATTTTTTTACAATATTAATATTTGAACACCAATAAAAAATTACATTTCACTTCATAAATCCCAAAATATTTACTATTAATGTGATCACTTTTCAATGAATATATTACTAATGGTAATGAAACTTAAACATATTTTAAATCCAAATGGATATCCAAAAATTATTCAATGTATTTTATCGAATGATTTATCATTATGTTTGATTTAATAAAATTACGAAGAAGAATCTTATTTATAAAAATTCTGGTCGTTATAGTCTCCCATCCCCCAAAATAAATTTCTTCCACTAATTTTTTATCTCTGACACTAAAATAAATGTGGGTACCTTTACATCATCATTTCCACTAGTTCTAATAATTCTTATTCAATTGTTAGATTTCTCCACCAAACTTATATTATGGTAATTGTCTTTTTTTCATATATCTCTTTCTTTATGATCTACAATCATCGTTGGATACTCTTCACAGGGGATATCATTAACAAATGATTCCACCTAATTTTTTAAGGGTTTCGTGTATATTTCCACAATAAGGATACATGGAATACATCATGTACATAATATAACATCAATGGTAGTTTTATTCAATAGGCCACTGGTCTGATGCGATCATGGTCTAAAAGGGGCTGACATATATTGGATTATTCTTTCCATTCATCCAAAATCCCATTACATTTCTCTATAGAGTTATGTAGAGGAATAATATAATTATTATATCAAAATCTAGGTCTCATAGTTTTTTAATATAAATTCTATAATCCTTGAGTAACATTTATGTTCTACTAAATGTTTTTAACCTTATCCATAATTTCCAGAACAATTATAGGCCCTTAAATTTTATGTTCCCCAAAATTATCCCAACATGAATTTTTTCCCACCTCTTCTAAAAAACGTCTTAATATTGGGTCATTTGGATTCTAATGTTGAAACTATTATTGAATGATAACTCACCCATAGGGATACATTGGTGAAATCATTATATAATGTCCACAGAACACAATTTCAAAATTATTTCTAGTTAATACGTAGTCTACTCACACTATCCATCAGTTTGAGGATGAAATTCCATAGCGATGTTCGTCATAGTTTATATAGAATCATGAATACATTTCCATAACATGGATGTAGATATCAGATAACAATCAGATTTAATAGAATGTGACCTTCTATGTAGCATCACTACGTATATGTTTTATATCAATGTATTTTTAACTTGTGAGATGTCCAATGGAATCACAATGACCTAACATATATTTGTAAGATGATCCACCATGACCAAGAAGCCAATTTTTCCCTAAATTTCACTATATCTCTAGTAACTATGTACATGGTGATGATATCCCATTTACATGTTGGTATGGGTAATGGTTTCTTCATCCCCTTATACTTCCACCTTTTGGACTTCATATGCTAACAAACCAGGACCATTGATGTATATTCAACAACGTAATTCTTCATATTGTCCCACCAATTGTGCTTATAGAGATCTTGATATATATTTGAGATTCATGGGTGAATGGATAAAGTCTAACTATCTGAATCATTCAATAGCTCAATATTAATTTCATAAATTTATTTTACACGTAGTATTAAACATAATATAACAATTCCTCCAACATTAACATTGATCTATGAGTATTTACCTTTCTGTATAGTTTCCACATTCTACTGAATTCCTATAATATTTCATTGTTCATCCATTATTATTTTCAAAAAGATAAGGTTAAGAAATCATTTTTGAATGGTTTGATTATATTCCATCTTTTATGATTCCCTTGTCTATAGTTTTCTCATATAAGATGATTGGACCCCTCTCAATTCCCATCAATGATAAAATTTACGGACCATTTCTACATATATCATCTTCTAATTTATATTCTTTCCTAGAATGGTATTGAATTGGGATGTCATAGTCCATTATTTTATCTGACCTTCTTCATCAGAAAATATTAAACTCTTTCAATGAGAATATATACTATAGGATTATATGATCTATATATATTTAACACTTCTCCCCCAAAAATATAATGCTGCCATATTTTTCCAAATATAGACAACTACATCAAATTATTGATCACATGTTGGGTATTTTTTCTCATGAACATTGAACACCCTTGAAACATAGTCTATGACTTTTTTATAATACATTATCAAAAAAATAATCCCTTCTTCAAAGCATCAAAATATAACAAGAAATGTTATCGACTAATGGGTAGTTTTAGAATATCTACAATGATAATCCTCATTTTAATAACTATGAATCACAACTAACATTTACTATTACAAGAAAACATGACTACTGTATGAGTGATCATTGTAGGAGGGTTTTAAAATTTTGAGAATTTTCCCACAAATCAGATCTTACCCAGGTAACCTAAGGAATCATTGAATATCATTCACATATATTGGCCTTGATTGAACTTAAATTTATTTCATCCTTGAAGGATCCATAAATATCCCATTTCTAATGATGATATCCCCCAAGAATGTAACTTATTTCAACTTGAACTCATACTTGTTTTACTTGAGAAAATGTTTCTTCATTTGTAGTGTGTTTATCAGAGTTCTCATATTATTCTCATGGTCATACTTGGTTTTTTAGTATATTAGAATATCATATATAAAGACTAACTCAAATTTATTGATGTAATATCTAAAGAATGTATTAATTATATACATGAATAGTATTATAGCATTAATGATCACAAAAGGCATCATTAATGAATAATTATTCTCTAAACTTATATTAAATGTTGTTTTGGGGACATCTTTCGCCTTCACCCTAACATGGTAATATCCTAAACAAAACTCATCCATGGAATTGTTTTTTACTCCAAGTAGTTGATAGAGAAATTCACCAATCTATTTAATATGATACATTTTTTTATCATGGTATTGTTTAGTTCATGATAATAAATGAAAATGAAAATTGACCCATACTTATTCCTAAAAAAGAGGATAGGTTCACCTCATGCTGATGTAATTTGGAAAATGAACTCTTTATCCAGATTCCCCAGTAGTTGTTTCTTCATATCCTCATGTTGTAAAAATGCCATCCTATATGGAGACATTAATATTGGAAACACTGTAGATATAAGTTTTATTGAAAATTCAACCTATTGGGAAGGAGGAAGACTAGAAAATTCGTCCAGAAACACATCCGGGTATTCCCTCATAATATGAATGTATTTGAGGATGAAATTTACCTTAGGCTAAATCATTTTATATAGATAATATTTCATTAAGTGAAATAATATCAATGCTAGAGATTATCGTTCTAAATTAAATCCATCCTCTACTATTCGCATGTATATAATTAAGGTTTGATTCTCCATATGGATAGTGATTTCATTATAGTGAAATTTTAGGTAGTCTCTATATAAGGAAAACCAGTCCATAACCATTATTTCATCAAATTCCACCAAAGGTATTATGACAAGGTTCATTGTGAACTTCATCCCACAATGTGTG
This sequence comes from Viscum album, assembly GCA_963277665.1. Lineage (NCBI taxonomy): Eukaryota > Viridiplantae > Streptophyta > Magnoliopsida > Santalales > Viscaceae > Viscum > Viscum album. The sequence goes on along the minus strand of OY728143.1, from coordinate 851,239,026 downwards.
ACATGGGAGTAGTTATATATTTTTTATGAAATAATTGACCTATTTATTTTATTCATCAATAGATCTACTTCTACGTATTGTGGCATTGTTTTAATATTTTAACGAAACATTAGTAATATTAAGAAATTCATTGAACTAGAATTAAAAATTTCATTCACAATTCATGAATGAATATATAGAGTACTTATCACCATGTATTTGTTGGAATACACTGATGCTATTCATTTATTAATATCATTTTATATACTCCCTCTACTGATTTTCAATTAAATGAACATAACTTATGTGAAATACTAGTGCTTTAATATTAAATATTATTTTGGAGTATTGTTTCGAATAATACAGATTCATATCTATTTAGTATTTTAAATATACCTCTCACCCTACTTATCCAAATTGTTTGATTATTGTCTTTTAGGGTTCTAAATTCAATTTCCTACAAATCACTCAACTGGAGAATTGGCTAATTCGGCCATTTGAAGGGCCATATGGACCACACAAGATGACCCACCAGATCTGCCAAATTTCTGGACCAGCCTTGAAGATTTCATTACTGGTCTCAATTTCCAAGCCCAAATGAGTGGATATTCTTTTTCAAGCTCGAGAATTTCCTAAGGAGTCATGGATTAATATTTAAAGGCCCAACTCTACCATTTTGGGGCCAAATGGATCCATTGAAATCAAGCCCACCATTCTGTCCGGGATTTTAAATCAGCCCACCATTCATGACTTTTCAAATAATCCACTTGTCCAAAGAAGATCATATTTTGTGGTGTGAAAGATACTATATAGAGGCTCAACTTTCCAGCAGAAATGGTTCGGATTTGAAGGCATCTCCATAGCCATAAATGCATTCACATTTAGGCTATGGAAACTTTCTGGAAAAAATTGTACAGTAGAAAAGTTTTTAGTAATCCGGCTATAAATTTGGCCACAAAAGTCCAATGACATCCATATGTTGAGGGTGACTAGAAAACATCCATATCGACAATATTGAAGAAGGATATCTCTCAATATTCAGCTATCTGAAAGGTCAAATTGGCGGGCCAACTTGAGGCGCAGTTTTGGAATGAAAACAGTCCACTACCTTTGGCTATAAATACACTCCCCTATTCTCCTTGCAAGAGGTTGGCACTTTGGAACTTATGAGGATATATTGGCATGACCAATTCATTTCCAAGGGCTTGGGAGGATCTGTAATAATCAAGTTTTTTACTTGAGAAACCTTTCCTCTTTAATTTCGTTCCATGTATTTCATGCTCTTTCCTTTGTAATTGTTTTAGTGTACTTGTAATTTCTTTTGAGTTTTAATGAAAGTTTCTCCTTCATAACTTCTAATTATCATACACCTTCTGTAGTTTAATATTAATAGTTTTTTAATTGTTAAAAATCAATCTTAAAACCATTTCCTTTATGTGATTTCTTATTCAATCAAAACACATGTTTTATTCACGTTCTTTGTAGTTCGTGTGTGTGTTCGGCACACCACTCTTTTCTTGTCCAATTCTTCTTCCTCTTATTATCATACCCTAATACTATAAACATCCCTACCAGATTAATAACCATCCTAATGGATGAGTAAATCTCTCATTGGGGTGAGTTATAATTTAGGTATGTTAAGTGATGAAGTGCTTTTGCTCGATGTGTATTCTTTGAATTAACATTGCATATGTTGGACTTAGCATGTCATGGATTAATGACTTGTTTTGTTTAACATGTGGTTTCCATGGATTATTGGAACCATAAATATGCTACCATAAACAAGATATGATTATTATTAGATCCCTGAGTTAAGTCAAGGCTTGGATTAAAGCCTTAACACTTGGGAATTCCAATCAATGTCATCTTGTGACATGGGTGTTAATTTAATGCAATATAAAGCAAAGCTAAAGGATATCACAAGATTAACTACCTAATGATGAACTCACCCAAATATTTATCAAATTGTTAAATCAAAATTAATCAATCAATCATTTCAATTAAATCTCTACAAACAAACCCCCAAATCAAAATACAATTATAAAACAATCAACTATAAAAAATTGTACCATCGCCGAGGATTCGACCCGAGTGCTTCTATACACATTAGTAGAGCACCGAAACCTTGAACGGTCGATAGGGGACAATCCGCCATGCTTTCAAATGGCGCCGTTGCCGGGGATGGTGATTAATTGTAGTTGATAGTTTCTGATTTTTGAAAACAAATACCAAAAAAATCAAATAACCCACAAAAAAAATATTACAAAGAGAAAAACCCTCCATCATCTTCAAGTCTTACTCTACTCTTGATGCCCCGTAGCCTCCCAAAAAATCCCTTGGATTTGTTTGATCCTGAGATTGAGCGAACTATTCTCCGAATTAGGAGGAACAATAGGGAAAATCAAAACAACCAAGGCCCACTCATTCCTAGAACAATTGATTTAGAGATTGCTAATCCTAGGGAATAGACCCTTAAAGAACTCACTGCCCCCGATATGAATTACCAACCTCTTGGTATTCAATATCCAAACATCGAGGCTGATTTCAAACTCAAATCGGGTTTGATTAATCTTCTTCCTCATTTCCATGGGCTAGCTGGTGAGGATCCTCATCTTCACCTCAAATAGTTTCAAGTGGTCTTCTCAACCATGAAACCTCAAGGGGTTTCTGAAGAACAAATCAAGCTTAGAGATTTTCCCTTTTCCCTAGCGGATTCTGCCAAGTCGTGGCTCTACTACCTCCCACCTGGTTCCATAAGCTCATGGGTTGACATGAAGAGACTTTTCCTTGAGATGTTCTTTCCCGCTTCCCGAACAGCTTCTATCCGAAAGGAAATAAGCGGCATCCGTCAATTCACTAATGAATCACTCCATGAGTATTGGGAGAGGTTCAAAAATCTTCTGGTAACTTGTCCACACCATCAAATCCCTGACCAACTCCTGATCCAATACTTCTATGAGGGGTTATTGGATATGGAGCAAACTCTCATTGATGCCGCAAGTGGCAGTGCTCTTGATGACAAAACTCCTACAGCTGCACGAGAACTCATAAGCAACATGACTGCAAACACGCAGCAATTCCATACTCGAGCACATGCTCAAGTGAAACAAGCCCAAGAGAATCAATCCATAGAGCCCAACAAAATGACTGAGTGGATGAGTGAACTTACAGGTCTTGTGCGTCAACTATCTGTGGCTTCCAAAGCCCCAAACTCCTCTCCTCAACAATCTCTTTTCACTGGGACTTCAAGAACTGTGGAATCGAAAACTCACCAACTCATCTGACTGACACATGTCCACAAATTCAAGATGATCCATCTGATTCATCTAGTCCAATAGGATCTCAATGCGGCATATGCTCAGCAAAACTTCAACCCTCAACAATCAGGTCAGTTTGTTAGAAACTTCAACCAACCCCACTCTGAGCCCTTCTCTTGTACCTTTAACCCACCTCTGAGGTATGGTAATCCCATTTCTCATCCTCCTCAGTTCCCTCATCAAAACCCAAACCAGTTCCAATATGGTCAAAGTGGTGGTAACATCCATCAACCTTATCCTTTTGTTCCTCAACCCCAAAGGAACAATCCTCCTCCTGGATTCCACTATCCTAACGAGCCTTCCCAATTCCCCACCCAATATAATCGCTTTCCCAAGAACCAAAATCAAGGCCAACCCAATTTGGGACAAGCCTCTTCTTCTAAACAACCATGGAAAAGTGCTGTAGAGGATCTTGCTTCCTTCACCCGTTCTAGCCTCAAGAACATTGAACCCCAAATTGGTCAACTTGCATCCCTCCTTATCCAGCAACAACCATCCAATTCATCCCAACTCCAAGCTCAACCATTACCCAACCCTAAGGGTAATGTAAGTGCAATTGCACTTAGATCGGGAAAGAAAATTTCTATGCCCCATGCTGATTCCTCTACCTCCCATTTCGATGGTGATCTAGAAAATGAAAAGAACAAAAAGTTGGAAAAGGAACTTGAATCCACTCCTTCACCTCCTTCCATTCCTCTAAGGAACCCAATTCCTTTTCCTCAAGCCATCTCCAATCCTAAGAAGTCCTTTGAACCTGATCCTGAAATTCTTGACATGTTTAGACGTGTTGATGTGAACATCCCCCTCTTAGATGCCATCAAACAAATCCCTAAGTATTCCAATTTTCTTAATGAATTGTGCACCCATAAGAGGCAACCTAGGAACATTGAAAATATTTCAACCCAATAGTCCATTCCCATGAAGTGTAAAGATCTAGGGACCTTCACAGTTCCATGTCAAATAGGGAGTTCCAACTTTGATGATGCACTCACAGACCTTGGAGCCTCAATAAATGTCATGCCCAAATCCATTTTCTCCAACCTTGTTCTAGGTCCCTTGCACCCAACGGGTGTTGTCATTCAATTAGCTAATCGAAGAACTGCAGGTCCTGAGGGGATAATTGAGGTTGTTCTTGTTCGGGTCAATGATCATATCTTCCCAGCTGATTTCTATGTCCTTGACATGGAAGGTGAGGCGACCTCTTCTAGATCTCCCATAATTCTAGGAAGACCATTCCTCATGACTGCTAGAACCAAGATCGATGTCCATTCAGGAATCTTATCCATGGAATTTGGTGACCAAGTGTTCAAGTTCAACATTTTTCAAGCCATGCGATACCCATCAGAGAATCACTCTACATTCTATATTCATGCATCTGATGACACTTCTGAGAATCAACTCACATCCATTTCTTCATGCTCATCATGTTCTAATGATAGTGGATACTATGAAATCTGCTCAATGATTAACCAAGTTATAAATGGAGAAGTTGATTTTGACCTTTCTTTCTTAGACTCCATCAACCAAAGTGAACTTGAAAACTCCCTTGAATCCCACATCAACTCTGATCTCTACTGCTCCACCTTGGACAATGTTAAGGAAAATGACCCAAACCCATCTGGAATCCCTTCTCCTGCTTCTAACTTGTCTAGCTCTCAAATCAAGGCTGAAACTGATCTAAAACCACTTCCTTCACACCTCAAGTATGCATTCTTTTTCCATGATCCCTCCTACCCTATCATTATCTCCGCTTCACTTTCGGAAACTGAGGAGTCCCAACTTGTTCATGTGATAGAGGAAAACAAAAATGTCTTAGGTTGGACCCTAGAGGATATTCCAGGAATCAATCCTGCCTTTTGCATGCATCACAACCATCTAGAGGAATCATCCAAACCAATTAGGCAACCTCAAAGAAGACTCAATCCACTCATACTTGAGGTAGTTATGGAAGAGATTACCAGGCTTCTCCAAGCTGGTATTATCTACCAAATTTGTGATAGTGAATGGGTTAGTCCAATTCAAGTCATTCCTAATAAGGGCAGGATAACAGTTTTCACAAATGAACATTGAGAAGTTGTCATAACTTGAGTGAAAAAAAATGGCGTGTGTGCATCGATTATCGCAAATTGAATGCTGAAACACGAAAAGATCACTACCAACTTCCTTTCCTTGACCAAATGCTTGAGAGATTGGCTGTAAAGTAACACTATTGCTTTCTTGATGGTTACACTGGCTACTTCCAAATTCCAATCGCACCTCAAGACCAAGAGAAGACCACATTCACTTGCCCCTTTGGAAACTATGCCTATAGGCGAATGCCTTTTGGCCTTTGTAATGCTCCTGCAACATTCCAGCAGTGTATGATGAGTATCTTTTCTGAATTCATTGAGAATTGCATGGAGGTCTTCATGGATGACTTTACCATTTATGGCGAGTCATTTGAATCTTTCTTACATTCACTATCTTTGGTCCTTCAAAAGTGTGTCAAGTGAAACCTTATGCTGAATTTTGAAAAATGTCACTTCATGGTTTCAATTGGGATTGTTCTAGGGCACATAATTTCTCAAGAGGGTATCCATGTTGATCTAGCCAAAATTGAGGTGATCCAATCATTTCCTGAACCCAAATCAGTTCGAGACATTCGGTCCTTCCTTGGTCATGCCGGTTTCTATCGGCGATTCATTCAGATCTTTAGCAAGATTTCCCTCCCACTCACTCGTTTACTTCAAAATGATGTCACATTCAATTTTGATGAGGCTTGCAAGAGAGCCTTCATTGAACTCAAATCTGCTCTCACATCTGCTACAATAATCCATCCCCCAGATTGGTCCTTACCATTTGAATTGATGTGTGATGCTTCTGATAGAGCCATTGGGGCTGTTCTTGGTCAAATAAGAGAAAACATTCCTCATTTCATCTTTTATGCCTCAAAAACATTGGATGAAACTCAATCACACTACACTATGACTGAAAAAGAACTTTTAGCTATGGTTTTTGCCTTGGATAAATTCCGGCCCTATCTCTTAGGTGCCAAAATCATCATCTTCACAGACCACTCAGCATTAAAGTTCTTACTTAAGAAAAGTGATTCCAAACCAAGGCTAATAAGATCAATTTTAATGCTCCAAGAGTTTGACCTTGTGATAAAAGATAAACCTGGAAAAGAAAACCCTGTGGCTGACCACCTGAGTAGAATTTCTAATTCTTCTCATTCTGAAATAATTGATCCTGAATTTCCAACTGAACACCTCTCATCTCTCACTCCAAAGTTACCATGGTATGCCCCAATTGTCAATTACTTGGTTTCTGGTGTTTTCCCTGAATATTTTTCAAAAGAACAAAAAGAAAAGATGAAAAGTGATTCAAAGCATTATTTTTGGGAAGATAATAAACTTTGGAAAATTGGGGCTGACATGGTAATTAGGAGATGTGTTGATGAAACTGAACAATCCTCCATCTTGGATTTCTGCCACTCAATGCCTGGAGGTGGCCACTTTGGACCACAAAGGACTTCTCGAAAGGTCCTAGATTCTGGATTCTTTTGGCCTTCACTCTTCAAGGACTCACACGAGTTCTGTCAATCATGTCCACACATGCCAAAAGTTTGGCACAATTTCTAAAAGAAACGAAATGCCTCAAAATCCATTAATCTTCTGTGAGCTTTTCGATGTTTGGGGCATCAATTTTATGGGAACTTTTCACCCTTCCAATGGATTATCCTAAATTCTCCATGCTATTGACTATGTTTCTAGGTGGGTCAAGGCCAAACCCACTAGGAAAGATGATTCTCAAACTGTGAGTAAGTTCCTCAAAACCCATATCTTCCATCGATTCGGAACACCATGTGCTTTGATAAGTGACTTAGGAACACATTTCTGTAATAGAACCATGGAGTCAATTTTGAAAAAGAATGGGGTTGTACATAAAACATCCACTGCATATCACCCTCAAACAAATGGAATGACTGAACGTTCTAACAGAGAAATAAAAAGAGTGCTTGAAAGAATTGTTAAGCCCACAAGAAAATACTGGCCCGATAGACTTGATGAAGCACTTTGGGCCTGTCGAATAGCCTATAAGACACCCATTGGGATGTCTCCATTTAGGCTAGTTATTGGTAAAACCTGTCATTTAACAGTTGAAATACAACATAAGTCATTTTGGGCTGTCAAAACTTGTAATTTTGATTGTGAAAAATCTGGTGAAGAAAGATTGTTGTAGTTGACTGAATTAGAGGAGCATCGACTCGATTCGTATGAGAACTGCATTCTCTACAAAGAAAAGGCAAAGTCACTCCATGACAAGCACATTATTCGAAAGGTATTTCATGAAGTTGAAAAGGTAATTCTATTCAATTCTCGATTTCGACTTCACCCAGGTATGCTCAATTCTCGTTGGGATGGACCTTATATTATTACTAATGTTTACCCATTTGGTGTAGTGCAAGTCCAAGACCCTTCTTCAAAAAGAACATTCACGGTTAATGGACACCGGTTAAAGCATCACCATGAGAGGCCATTCACTTCAGGTTCCACATCGACTTCCATTGACCCACCACTAGATGGAAACGGCGACCCACCAAATCCAATCCAGGGGGCACCTCTTTCCCTTTAACTCTCTCTCTCTCAATCTCTCTTCCCTCTCTTCTTCTCTATATTTCTTCTTCCTCTCTCCCTCTCATTTTTTTTTCAAAATTCTTCCACAACCTTTTTACTATTTTCACTTTTGTGTGGATGTGTCATTAAAAAATAAAAAAAATTAAAAAAAATTAATTAAAAAAATGAAAATTAAAAAAAGGGGTGTCAAAATTACTCATCATCCAATATTGGAATTCTGACCAACTATTTTGGGGAGTCAAAAGGCTTGTTTTAAACTCAAATATATTGAATTTTTATCTCAAACATGGGTAAACAATTTTGTGTCAATGAAAAACATTTTGAATGAACAATTTTTGGTGGAAAATGATTCTCCCCTACCGTGAGGAATAACATTAGCCTTCATGCCAAGGTCATCTATGGCAATCTTTTTCATTGTGTGTCTTCACCACTGATTGTGAGTCTTGAGTTTGTGGACCTTCGAGCTGAATTTCCATCTTTTGTGTGCATTAATATGATAGAGGCATTTTCTAAGCCACATGAGAATCAGAATAGCCAAATAGCCTCCCGTTACCCTTACATTGATCCTGCTTTTGAAAGCCCCTTTGAGCCTACGAAAACCATTCTTTTGATAGCCACATTACAAGCCTAATACCTTTTCCCACCCAACAACTTCATGGATTTTCATTGTACAATTTATTGAAATTTAAGTGTGGGGGGAATGGACTTCATTTTTGGGCGTACTTTCATTGATTTCTAATGTGTCATCATATGCTTGAGGGAAAGCATCCATTCAAGTGTGGGGGAGAGGTTGTAATTCTGTGAGCTTTGGGTTGTATATGTGTAATTTTCATTTGTACAGAAGTCATTGAAAAGTGTTCAAAAAAATGAAAAAAAATTATATAAAAAAATGAAAAAAAATAAAAAAAATGAATGGGTTTTGTATTGGGTGGGTCAAATATCATTCATCATCAACCTTTGTTCATGTTATAACTACTAAAATTAGTTACATGAGGAGATGAAGCATGGGTTGGGAGATGACTGTGAGACTTGTTTCAAGCAAAACTTTCGAAAAAAAGCAAAAAGAGAAAAAAATAACACTTGAATCATCTTGTATTGTGTCATTATCGGAAGTCTTCCAGGTTCTACATATTCCATCATCTCACCCTATTCCATTTTCTATCACCCTCACTTTTAATTCATCACACATTCATGCCCTTGTAAATATGTGTTTCTATTTCCTTTCAAATCAAATTTCAAAAAAAATGTTAATTGATTTTTCCATGTTGGTTTTTTAACCCCTCTTTTCCTTTGGACATTATATACCTACCGTCCCATAGCCACTGAAAAACCCCTTAAAATACCTCTTTATTCTTGTACACATTAGATTTGGGAATGGATGCTGAGAGCTCTTACAAACTCTTGATTTTCACTTTTTTTTGGTGAATGAGTGAACCTCCTAAAATACATTTTTATTATCTTGAGAGGAGTAAGTTTTGAGTGCCTACATTTTCCAATTCAATCCTTGAACATGAAAAAATGAATTGTTTCTGATGCATTATTGTGAACCAAATTTGTGATGGAATTCAATATGGATGAGTGAAATAGTCTAAACCTCCCCTGATTGGTGAAAACAAAATTTTAATATTTGTTGGTGAATGAATATGTTTTTTTTTGATTTTCTTTTGTGTTTGTTGCACATGAGGACATACACAATATTATGTGTGGGGGAGTTTATGTTATTCATTTATTAATATCATTATATATACTCCCTCTACTGATTTTCAATTAAATGAGCATAACTTATGTGAAATACTCATGCTTTAATATTAAATATTATTTTGGAGTATTGTTTCGAATAATAAAGATTCATGTCTGTTTAGTATTTTAAATATACCTCTCCCCCTACTAATCCAAATTGTGTGATTCATGTCTTTTAGGGTTCTAATTTCAATTTCCTACAAATCACTCAACTGGAGCATTGCCTAATTCGGCCATTTGAAGGGCCATATGGACCACACAAGATGACCCACCCGATCTGCCTAATTTCTGGACCATCCTTGAATATTTCATTACTGGGCTCAATTTCCCAGCCCAAATGAGTGGATATTCTTTTTCAATCTCTGAAAATTCCTAAGGAGTAATGGATTAAAATTTAAAGGCCCAACTCTACCATTTTGGGTCCCAATGGATCCATTGAAATCAAGCCCACCATTCTGTCCGGGATTTTAAATCAGCCCACCATTCTTGACTTTTCAACTAATACACTTGTCTAAAGAAGCTCATATTTTGTAGTGTGAACGATAAGACATGGAGGATCAACTTTCCAGAAGAAATGGTTCGGATTTTAAGGCATCTACATAGCCATAAATGCATTAAAATTTAGGCCATGGAAACTTTCTGGAAAAAATTGGATAGTAGAAATGTTTTTAGTAATCCGGCTATAACTTTGGCCACAAAGGTCCAATGACAGCCATATATTTAGGGTTTCTAGTCCACATCAATATATACAATATTGAAGAAGGATATCTCTCTATATTCTGCTGTCTGAAAGGTAAAATTGGCGGGCCAACATGAGGGGCAGTTTGGGAATTAAAACAGTCCACTACCTTTGGCTATAAATACACTCCCCTCTTCTCCTTGCAAGAGGTTGGCACTTTGGCACTTAAAAGGATATATTAGCATGACCAAGTCATTTCCAATGTCTTGGGAGGATCTTCTATACTGAAGTTTTTACTTGATAAACCTTTCCTCCTTCATTTCATTCCATGTATTTCATGCTCTTTCCTTTGTAATTGTTTTAGTGTACTTGTAATTTCTTTTGAGTTTTAATGAAAGTGTCTCCTTCATCACTTCTAATTATCATACAACTTCTGTAGTTTAATATTAATAGTTTCTTAATTGTTAAAAATCAATCTTAAAACCATTTCCTTTAAGTGATTTCTTATTCAATCAAAACAAGTGTTTCATTCACGTTCTTTGTAGTTCGTGTGTGTGTTCAGCACACCACTCTTTTCTTGTCCAATTATTCTTCCTCATATTCTCATACCCTAATACTATAAAAATCCCTACCAGATTAATAAACATCCTAATGGATGAGTAAATCTCTCATTGGGGTGAGTTATAATTTAGGTATGTTAAGCGATGGAGAGCTTTTGCTCGATGTGTATTCTTTGAATTAACATTGCGTATATTGGACTTAGCATGTCATGGATTAATTACTTGTTTTGTTTAACATGTGGATTCCATTGATTATTGGAACCATAAATATGCTACCATAAACAAGATATGATTAAGATTAGAACCCTGAGTTAAGTCAAGGCTTGGATTAAAGCCTTAACACTTAGGAATTACAATCAATGTCAACTTGTGACATGGGTGTTAATTTAATGCAATATAAAGCAAAGCTCAAGGATATCAGAAGCTTAACTACTTAATGATGAACTCAACCCAATATTTATCAAATTGTGAAATCAATATTAATCAATCAATCATTTCAATTAAAGCTCTGCATACAAACCCCCAAATAAAAACACAATTCAAAAACAATCAACTATAAAAAATTGTACCATCGCCGAGGATTCGACCCGAGTGCTGCTATACACATTAGCAAAGCACCGGAACATTGAACGGTCGATAAGCGACAATTGGCCGCGCTTTCATCCACCTAAGTGAATGTGGTGAAAAAATCTCTCCCTGTCCACCATAGAGTTTGTTGGTTGTCTCTTAAATCCCTCAAATTAGGGCATTTATTTCCATGCATCCAAGGATATATCTAGATAAATCAATAATAAATGCGCTATGGGATTATTGGAGAATTATTTCCCTTCATCATATTAGTGATTTGTATGTCTTAAAATGATTCCTAGAAGTCATTACTTCCAAAAACTAATGAATTTTTTCATTTACTTTTCCAATTTCACGGGTGCCTCATTTTACTCCATTGATAAGTGGGATGAAAAAATTTCTCGGAACATCAATATTTCTCTATTGGACCACTATGAATAATCAAAACATTATACTTATATTCAACATGAAACCCTTGGGATTATATGATCTCTAATTTTGTTATTGAGGGAGAATCAAACAGTTTTTTCATATTTATTAATGCCACAAATCACCATGTATTTTTTATACTAGGAATTATCCAACCAATGATGTGATCGACCTTGCATTATAGAGTAAATGAAAATCCAAAACCATATCATTCATGTCTTTTGATGTTTTCATTATACAACTTGATAGAATTATAATATTTTTTTGTAAGGAAAAGGATATCCATTTCTATTTTTTTCTATAGATTACATGAAAAATATTTATCGATTATTTATGTACTTCATTCCATTACAAAAAATTGATATATTCCTAATGGTTCATATTACTAATCACTATCCTCCACTAATCCACTTATTTCTCCATTTGATAAACAACAAATAAAAAAATCACTTTCTCTTAAATTTGATGGATTGAGATGATATTATCAATGGATTTGATCGATTGTTACGTCCCTGATTAATCTTATGATCCACATAATGTTAGAGTTATTTATTTCATAATTCATTAAATAATATATTTTCTGTAATAGGGGGTTTTGAAACTACTCCTAATCTAGATTTATATTTACAACCTTCTTCAACTAAAATAATAACATCATAATTTTCTAGATTCATGCTCCCTTCAAGATAGTATTCTCATAGGGGTTGTCATCACATTGGTCATCATATCACATTTTTATCGATTTCTCCATGTTTTGAAAATTTGGTTGAATAAAGGTAAAATTAAGAATTATTAAATTCAAACTATTAAACACAAAATGGGTTCTACAATAACAATAAACGGAAAACATATAAATTAAATTTATTTCTTTATCTTATGAATCTATAATCATCATTCTATGTTATTCATGATATATTTATTAACATATTTTATCATATATTTTTTTGTGTTCACTTAATAATGATTTTTAGTGAGCTTATGAATTTACCCATTCATTTCCCCAAGGAGTGAAAAACTTGGTGTGTAATAAGGCTTCTTGTTGTGTATTATGCTACCATGAGTCAGGCCCAGAGCACCGTGTTAGAGTTCTTACACCTAAGTTAATGTATTCCAGAACCATTTCCACCTATAGTGTCCATATTGGGATGCATTTTCATGATAAACCATATAATCTATAATAAAAATGTAGGTACATTTTTTAAAAAAAATTCTTACATATAGGTATTTCTCTTAAGTTTTATAATCGTAATCCCAAAAAATGATATCTTTTCCCCTGGTATCCACTAAACCAACCATCATATTTATTTTTCATCAATACATGATTTATTATATAATAATACACTTAATAAAAATCATATGATTTATAATTATATTTTTTAAAAAATTATGTACATTAAATAATAATATAAAATATGGAATACAATATAATTAATGAAAACATGTTTTACATGCTAAAAATTATCCTTCAAACATAAAAATACAGTGGATAATTTTGGAAAATACATAAAAATGAGTTATCAATCAATACAAGTTAGGGAATAAATATGAAATAAGTGACACATGTTAGAAAATACTAATATAAATTCGGACCAAAAGAGAATGAATAATAAGTCATGATATATCATGATAATCATAATATGATAACTGTGGAACACCATAAAACATTGAATCATAAAAATATTTCAAGGATAATCCCTTATATCCATCATGTTAGAAAAAGCAACATAAGGGAATCTGGTTCACTCCATGTATAAACATGAAATATCATGATAGTAAAAAATACCCTATGAATTGGAGTATTATCTGGGTGCCGCAATAATATTCATTTTATTATTATGCTTATGTGTACCGCAGAAGAAATAGAGGAACCAAACCATCTCTGCTGGCCAAATGAGAATAGAACCAGGGGAAAACTCAACCCTGGTGGTCAACAAACGATAATAGGACCAGGGGAAAACTCAACCCTGCTGGTCAACAAATGAGAATTGAAGAACCCTCTACGTCGTGAGTGGTCAAAAGTACGTAAATTCAAACATGGCATGAACATGGGGCCCACACTACGTGTGTCCCCAAGTAAAATCCAACCAAGCGCTCAAACGTTCTTAGGTACAAACAACCACATGTACCTCCAAGCGTTCCTATATACTCCTAGAGTATACCACGTTTCAGCCCAAAGGCTATCGTGAAAACATTACCCAATGTCTACGCGAAGGGAATAAATGCAACAACTCCAATTTTCCACCTAATCGGCCCAGGCAAGGCCAACTACATCTTTTTAAAAACCAACTTCACTCTCCCAGGAGTGAACACGATCACACACCAAGGGTTCCCTACAAACACCGCTGGATGAACCACCACCGGTACACCTTTCATATTACCACATATAATAAGATCACATAAGAGGCTCTGCATGCCAGAACAGATTACACCATTGTTACCTCGCAGAAAAACATGCGATATTGACAATTTACTCGCCTAAAATGGATATTTGATGGAAAAGTCTCCAACACCGCTTTATGCCCGAACGACATCCCGTGATCCCGAGCCTTGGCCCTGAAAACAGTCGGGCGCATCGCACCACTGCGATCCCCTCGGGAAAACACTTCAAAAGGTCTACTTAATTGAGTGGAACAGATATCCCAAGGAAAAGATGCATTCCAGCGCACCGCACATGAGCAGTGCTACGTTGGACCCGCATCCCGGTCCTGAAGAACAATGAAATGATCGCATCGCTGCGATTCTCTCAAAAAAATACACAAGATGGACTATTTACTTGTCCAAAATGGACACCCAGTGATAAAGCTGGAATTCAATGACAATTACAGAAACGGCCCTCACGGGGCCTGCACCATCGTGCAGAATTAGAGTAGGTGGATTGCACCATTGTAATCCCCATGAAAAAACAGCCAAAATCGACTACTCGGATGCCCCAAATGGACATCTGGTGAAATAGTTACAAAACGCTGCTAACAGATCAACAGACGGGCCATGGGGCCCATGCCTCAACTCCGGTGCCAACACCCGAAACCACACTGGAAAACTCCAGCTCGACGCCAGGGTCGCAACTCCACTGATGGTGCTCAAAATGGACATCGAATGTGCTAGCGAAGTCCAAAATAAGAACTCCCGGAAGAACGCTCATCCACATAACGGTCATACCGTGCCCCCAAGCCCCTCATCTCAGAAATTAAAAATTCCCGAGATCATCGCAAAAATTTCACCTCTAGCCGAGGTTTGCACTGCCGCCGATGGAATTTATAATGGATATCCGTAATGTAAATTAAAATAGTCCGAAGAGGGCATGAATTTCCCCTTGGGAAGGACCGTCCTAGACCGGCCGACCCGCGCCAGCTGGCCAGGCTTGCAGCGCCGACTGGAAGTTTTGCCGCGCGGGCCGACCATGGACTTGCGGTCCACGTGCAGACTGACAAAGATGGCCGGTCATGCCTTCTGCATGAAGACCTACGTCTCGCGAGTCTTGTCCCCGCGTGTGGGTCGCGCGCCGCGATCCTGTGGTCGCCGTGCCCTGGCAGCTCAGGCTCGCCTCCTGGAGCCGCCGCCACGTTTGGCCGGCTCTGCCTCGCACCGCCTCGTTGAAGCCCGCTCGCCCAAGCCGCCTGACGCCGCACTCACCCGCGCCCCTAGCCTGTTTTCGACGCTCCCGACAGAGATGGTTTGATTCCTCTGTTTCTTCAACTGTGGGGGGTTTCAGTACCGTTCCCTTTTCACCAGACTACGACACATATTTATGACTACATGTTCTCGTACAGTGTGTGTGTTTTACCACTTTCTTGGATGAGTTGTCTCAGTCCACTTTGACAGTGACTCAGTAGATTGGAGCATGATCGCCCAGAGAGGCCCAAGGAGTTTCTCCCGTTCCTTCATGTTCCCTGGTAGATTTCTTGTGGAATCGATGTGACTAAAACATTATGAGGGCACTGATCCTCTACCCAGGAGGTTGTTTCTAGCGGGGCTGGCTAGGAGGTTGTTTCCTTCAGGGCTAGCCAGTGGGGTACCATCCTGTTGGGATGGCAAGAGCAGTACCATCCAGCAGGGATGGCCAGTGGGTTACCATCCAGCCAGGATGGCCAGTACCGCGGTGTCCACCGAGCAGTACCATCCAGCCGGTATGGCCAGAGTTGTTCCGGGTTTACCTCCAACTAGGCAGGAAAGTGGTCCCTGATGGCCCGTTACCTTCCGTTGGGCATGGAAGTGGTCCCCAGTGATGGTTCTGAGCCTCCCTCCAGTGGAGTACCCTTTTATGGGACTGGGCATTGGGACTCGTCATCGACTTTAGCATGGTCACCCTCCAGTGGATTACATTGTTACAGGACTGGGTAGGGTGGCACCCGTCAAATCTTGTTGGGTCTCCCTCCAGTGGGAACCCATCAACTTCTAAGGATTACCCTTCAGCGGGGCTGGGCTCGGGGTCACCTGTCGACATTGAGGAGACCTCTTGACTGTGGGGCATTGACAAGGTTTGGTTTGACGTTCCCCCAGAACTCTCAAGTACAATGGGCATTTACCCCCACTGAGACGTATCCTTGCGACACGACCTAAAACCGTTCCGATGAGTTAGTGCCACCCAAAATGGATAGTTTCGAGGTGCGGGGATTTTTTCTCCTTGACTTGCAGTTCAGGGTAGTCGTGCGAGATGATGGTTATCGATGGTATTTACTTCAGGGACTGCTGGATACTCACATTCGTGGGCTAGGCTACGAGATGGAGATCCCCTTATACTCTTGTTTGGGCTTATTGTGTGAGAATATGAATATGTATATACCTTGTTCCAGTAACCACTTCTTGGGATTGGTTACTCTCCCTCTAGGAGAGGAGAAGACGCGCGGGGCATGCCATGTTATTTCCCTGTCTAGCTTCTCGTGGTTGGACGTGTCTACTCTCCTACTATAGGTAGTGAAGTCTCGATAGGAAGTTAATATTCTCACTGTTTCTAGCTCCTTGTGTCAGGACGAGTTTACCTTCTTTCGTCTTGTTGGGTTGAGTTGGACTATCTACTGTTACTCTTATTGCACTCTTAGTTTTACTCCTCTACATTCCCTATTCCATCTACTGCTCGCCCTTCGGTACCTCCTTTGTTGCTCCCTCAAGCCTTCGGGGTATCCTACTGAGTATTTTTTTACTCACCCCTACTAGGGCATTGACCGCACTTGGTGTGACATTTCATACTACAGACAAGTTGGTTGTGACATCAGTGGAGCTTAGGAGTTTGGGAGCTTGGACCGTGTGTGATGGTCGTAGTCAGGTTCCAGGTGGGGGACCCTTCCAGCTGTTTTCTTTTTTTTACCTGTTGCCGGGTTGTGGAACTTTTCTGGTGGGGCGTAGGTTTTTTCCCTTTTCTTTTCAGCTTACCTTCAGCACTTTCTTTGTAATTTTAGAGGTCGATGAACATTGTGGTATATTTATAGCAGTTGGTACATTTTTTTTACTCTGCACTTTTGCATTGAGTGTGCAGCATGTTTGTCTGTAGAGGTACTCAGGCAAAGGCCTCCCTGAGTTTTTTTGCCTTCGACGCTTGTCACTAGCCCCAGGCCTATGGAGGCGGCCTTGGGGTAGTTTCGGCTCGAGCCCAGGTAGGGTTGGGTCGTGACAAAGAGAAATTAAATAAAACATTTAATTATCCATTTTACGTTCGAAAGCGAGCAAGGGGTCCAAACGCCCCGCGCCGACAAATTTTATGTCGTCCCTAGGTTTTGCACCCAATTTCAGACTAGTCCGTACACTCAGATCTCTTATCTGAAACACCGTTTAGGAGTTATCCCATTTGTTTGGTGTGTTCAGTGTGAACACACTGAAAATTCAATTATGCCCACCCTGGGGCTCAGAATCGCACGCCTTCTAAGGGTGCTGCTCTGTAATAACATCAAGAATATTCCAAAGTCCTTTATAGCCAAAAACCGAGCTCATACAGGATTTGATATTTTGATAAATGATATAATTTTTATATGGGGTGATGGCCTAATTGATATATTCTGAAATTATTTTATAGAGAGATATTCCCAGTGCCACACACTGAAATACTTATATATTTGTTTATGTCTTAACACATGGGGAAATTATAATACAAACGTTTATGCCCTGTGAGAGAAGTTAAAATGCTTATATACTTATATTTTTCATGATAAATGATGAATTTATTATATATAAGGCTAGATCCTAATTGATCTCTAAAATTATTGTGTATTGTGCTTGACCCAGATCTAATTAATTAATAATTCTTTTTATAATGTTATATTTGACAGAGTTATGAGAGAGGCTTAGAGATATCTGTACAAGGTACTGAGGTAGGTTATGTTTTAACATGTCTATATATTTATAGTTTTTATAGATGTGAGAGTTCCACAGAGGCATTCTGGCATTATAATAAAGAAATTTGATATGGTATTAATTTAATTTCATAATTAATTAATACACATTTTTATTGAATTATTATATAATCATGTTATTAGACAGATTTTTTGTAATCATTGTGGTGTCGACCAAGTGATTTAAACTCAAGGCCATATTTTGATCACTATTTAGAAATCTTGAAGATTATAAGAATGATATTTTTTCAAAGGGAAATTAGTCTTCTTATTGATTATTTTCATGCAGGATATAATGGATTTTGGAGTTGGGGAATACGTGGGGTTTGAGACAGAGGATTCTTTTGGTATTTTTAGAGTATTTTACTATTTTATTTTGTATTAATTATTGATTTCCATTTATTTACATTCAAACTTGTCATTCTAATATTCAATTATTATTTATTGGATAATTTATTTGGTCATTATTATTGGTATCCCATTATTTTATATTCTTTCTATTGATTATACACTATAATACTTTTGTTATTATTAATGGTGTTGATATCATAATTTATGTTAAAACTCTATAATAAAGGATTATAGTCTCCCTACCATAATTATCACACCCCCATTATTATTCTAGATCCTCATGAATATGGGGAGGTGCAATTGAGGTCTTATGACCAACCGGTTTCTACCAGATGAGTGATTTTTTGATCATGGTACATTATAAAGTTGTATCGGAAGAGTTTTCATTTCAATTTAATAACTATTTTGGAATGTTATAATGTAGACAAGGATGTGTTAGGGATGTTAATGATATTTTCCATGTGAGTCTCTGACCCATTTTTTGGGGGAATATATGAGTTTCTAACAGTGTATTGAGTTTTATATTTTGTGGTTTTTATAGATGATGATATTTTTCCGAGGGTGAATCACATGTTGTGGGATGTTTTATTTTTTTATAGAATTTTCCTTTGAGATTTATAATCATCTCCCTGTATGTTATTTAATTATTATGAAAGAATCATAATTGGATCATAATGATATATGTTGAAATGCATTGTTTATAATTGACATATGTGTATTTTTTATATGATATATACTTACCTATTGAATGATTTTATAAGATATCTATTATAATGGTAAAAAATAAAATAAAATTTATTTCATAATAGAAGACATGTAATCCATGGTTAGTGTTCCCATGATTTAGGGGTTCTCGATTATTTTTAAATGTTGTGGTTAACCCGATTTTTATATATATGGTTCTATGTATTGTGTTATAATTGTAGATAAAATTACTCATATTCACCATTATGCTGAGCATCGGGTAGGTGGATGTTAGCATGCACCTAACATAGCAGTAACAAAGCTTCCATTAGTTCATAAGGATCTGATGTGTAATGACCCAAATTTTATATAAATGGAATTTACATTTCATTTCTGTAAAACATAATAAATTACAAAAATAGATAATTGAGGACCATATTTGTTTAGTGACATTGATAACTCAGAACATATTATTCTAGATCGGTGAGAAATATTTAACATATCTTATAATGATACTCTCCATTAATTTTACTACCTAAAACCATTCTTTATATCTTGAGTAAATTAAAACATAAAATTTGTGATCTTAAATGCTTTTTAAGGGTAATAATGATGAAAATAAAACAAAATATAAACATACTAATATAAAAACATGAAGATATATATTTAATATCAATATCATGAGCCATTAAATAATTATTGGCAACTTGTAAGGCAGAAATCATAACTGATCATGAACCATGATAAAAACATTGACATAAAACATGGAATTGTGGGAAAATTGTAAGAATATAAATTTATTTTAATAATATCCACGGAATTTATGTCGAAACAATCATAGTGAAAATTGTAAATTACTGAAACAGTTTTGCTTTCCATTCCATCCATGTCTTACTAAACCATATTTACTTTTCATTTTCACCCTGTATTACCAAACCAAATTTTAATGTCCTTCCAACCATGTATTACTGAACCATATTTACTGGTATTTATATTTTTTTCTATATAGTGATAGTTAAATCATTACCCAATCCATTTTATGGAGATATAGGTCCAACCCATCTCATAATGAAATTATTCCTATATATCACTCAAAAACAAAAACCAATCATCATAGCATAACCCAATGAAAAAAATGGGTTTCATACACCTCATTTCATCACAATACATATAAAATTAATGTATTTAAAACAATTTATTCATTAATAAACACAATTAAATAAAAATAATAATAGTTATACAAACATAAATCTATGTAATAAATTATGGAAAATAATTTTGATAAAATGCTTGAACATAATTCATGATGATAATAGAATTTTTTTCAATAAAATTTCTTCTCTATAAATTAAACACAATTTTAAAATAAAATAATTTTGTTGAAAATAATCAAGAAATCATGTAGAGGATGATGCATAGAAATTAATTGTCCAGATACTGTAAAATTCCATTTATTCAGTATAATTTATAAAAATTATACTCGTGAACATTTTCAAGAAAATTCCAAAAATACCATAAATCGAATAAAAAAATATCTCATGAGATTTAGAAAAAATTAACGAATGGGAAAAATTGAAATGAAAAAAATTTGGAAGAATTTAAATTGTATTATAAGTGTTGGTAACATATATGTGGAGGATAAATATACCCCAGTAAATAATTACATATATATAGTCTCGAATGATAATTAGATTGAAAAATTATTTCTTACTAAAAGTATGATTTCATTCGTATGTGTCTGAAACTCCTATATAGTACATTTATAAAATATTTTAACTACTATCATAACAATTATAATTTCTATGATATCATATATGAATAACTTATGACTTTATATTACATATTTATTATTATCAATTCCATGGTAAAATAATATTTTGGTAAATAATCATTTTTTATTATACGTGTTTGGAATTATTATTATATATTTTGTTTCATAGATCATGATTTAATTACTTCAACAATTTAAAACATGATTTATATATCATAAATATTTAGTGTAATAGATAGATAAATTAAATTTAACACAGAGTTCATGGATACAGTAGACCATACGTACTCATGAACATTTTTTATGTTTCCTTATTGAATTTAATTGAAGAATGTAAATTACATATATATATCAGGTTGAATTATTATGTCATATATGACATTATTTTTTAATATATATATAATATCCATTTTTGAATTGTTGACCTGGAGAATGAATATTATCATGTTGTGTCGATAGTGGGTCGTATTTACGCACTAGTGGTGATATCATTAACATAATGTTTAAATGGTATATAATTGGATGGTATATTAATAATACATAATAATTATCATGTTATATTCATTATTTAACTCAATTATAATAATCATCATACAAATAAAAATTATGTGCTTTGTAATAACAAATTTCACCACAACATGGAGATGGTATGTCGTACGTATGCAAATATAGTGATATTGTTATTCGTAAGTTGGGTAAATGGATGTATAATGTTGTACTGTATTTATAATAAAATATATGCATGTATTATATAATTTATATATAACATTATTATGGAAACATAATAAATTTTTGTAGTAGAAGGAGAAATGTATTTTGAAAGATTTGACAAAACAATTACACTTTTTGTAATATATCCTTTTTATTTGCACCCAAAGTATCTATGTGGTGGATTTATGCCCAAATTGAGACCTATAAGATGAATTGGGGGAAGTTTTGAGATTATATTGTTAGGGGATGGTGGTGAAAAATAGCATTATATGTTTTATTAATTTGAAAGGGGACGTTCTCTTTTATAAGAATGTTTTGGGGAACTTTATGAAATTCATTAAATATTATTTATTATAAATATATTTTTGGTTAAAAAAGGTCTAAAACGTATTTATTTATAAGATATGTTATATATTGGTGTAAATAATATAAAATAATTGATGTTAGAAAATTTTATATAACAAATTTAACCCTTTCTTTTCGCATTAACCTTTTATTAAGAACATTTATTATTACCATGTATTCTTGTATTTTCATAATATATGGTTTCTATAGTAATAATAAAAATAAAATATAACCTAAATAAGACAATTAATGACTTTTTAATAATTATATAAGACATTTGGGAGATTATCATTTTTTTGGGGACAATTATATCATTTAGTAAAATAGTAGTTGTTTTAAAAACTCATTTATGCCTATATTGACAATATTAGCAATTTATTATTGTTAAAGAATTCATAACATGATTCCTTAAAAAAAAGGAATTAAAGAGTCCTTTACATGTAAATGTCATCCAAAAAATTCTTTTATGTTATGAAAATATTTAAATTACATTTATTTTAATATTTATAATATCATTTATTTGAATATTTCATTAATGGAAAAGTCAATATATCATCATTGTGCCATAAATAAATTCATTTATATAATTTCTATAATTTATAAATAAAATACCACGATATAAAAAATATTTCTATATTTTTAATGACTATTTATATTCCTTGATATTAGTTACCTACCACTTTAGTAATGTTTTTTTAATAAAAGATACATGTTTAGGTTATATTTGTCTTTAAAATAAATTAAAAATAATAATTAGTTATTAACACACCCATGTTCCTCAATGGGGTCTGAATATAAACACATGGATGCTCATGGTCATATATATATATCATCCAATAGAATTAGTACATGTGTTAGGGATGTTTTATATTATTATAATACTCTTTGTTAACCTTATTTAGATAATTTGTCCTTTAATCATGATAAATAAAAACATTTAATAATGATACTAATCATAGTGTCCAAAAAATATAAGGTATAAATTTCTACAATTTAGACCCTATGAATCCAAATATTGATTCCATTTTTTTTAATTCAGAACACATAATCGAATGAAATTAATTGAAAAATAATTCCTGTAGTCAAAACCAAAAAGGAAGTTTCTATGAAATAAAAACTATCGAAATATCGACAACTGTTTATGTCCAATTTAAATGTGAAATTACATCCAATTTCCAAAATTGGGGTAAATGAAAAAAAAATCCTTTTACACATTAAAACTAATTATATTCATAATATATCTAGAAAAATAAATTAAATGGAAAGGTGGTTCTGAAATAAAATTAAATGTTTCTACTATTCCATAAAATATGAATTTCATTCGAAACATACAAAAAGTTCAACAGAAATATATTTTTATTGCCTGCATCCAAAGAATATTTTTATTTTTTGAAATAGAATATATAGTATTTTTAAAATTAGTTTTTTAATTTTTTCTCTATAAAAAGGTGGTAGAAATATATTTATAGAAAACATATAATTTCATCTGAAAAAATTGAATTTGTTCATATATCAAATATGTAAAACATATAAGATTAATTTAAACCATTACATTAAATATTTTATATATATATAACACAAATAAATACCATAAATAGTGATTTTAATATTTTATAGGCTCATTTATTTTCATTTAAATAGAATTTTTTTTGGAAGTGAATATTATTCTCACCCACCATTATAATGACATGGTTATAATATTTAGTTATCACCTATTCTAGTTATTTTGTGTAATTAATTATATCAAAATAACTTGAAATTGTGTGTATCATAACCCAAAAATCATTTTTCATATACATCATGTTAACACAATGTTTCGTATAGTGCAAGCTATAATTGGTTTAGCGTACAACACAAAACATCAAATAAATTAATATAATATTTCTCATAAAATATCAAGGTGTTAAAAGATGAATTTCAGGCTTTAAAATTTCTTCTAGATTATTATTATATCCTTCTAAAATATATATTTTTCTCATGGTGAAATTTATTTTTGAACGAATGAGAGATATTTATTAACACCAAAAGCATACGTTTACAAGGGAGGGAGGTCCCAAAGATGATATTATCATGATTGAGTCAATGTAGATAAAAATTAAGAATCTTTAGACACCCACATCTATATGGTTAATTATTCATTCATATATTATTTGTGTAATATCCACGATTTAGTTTTATATTATCGTCATAGAAAGCAAGATACATGAATTATTTTAGAAGGAAAAAAGAGAAGATGCTCCTCATATATTTCAACCCTGATAAGTTCAAGGACTATAAGGTTCATGAGTTCATAAATCTGTAATACGAGGGAAAGTCAGTTTTGGACTACACTGAACATTGCACCAACCTATAGTTTTTTCCCTATCTATAAAAACTATAGTGATCATGCTAGAATGACATTTTTAGGATGGTTTTCATTATGAAATCAGGTAATAGGTTAACATTATTCATCTAATAAGTTTTTCAGATATGATGAATAGGGAAAAAATTATGGAATAAAATCATTGAGTAGCCTAATCAGTGAAAAATTTATCTCAATATGGGAATAATATGATTTTTAATCCTAGTGGATAAAATAATCACTCTAAATATTTTTTAAAAGGATCATCCATCAATGCATTCAGGGTAATGAGAAGCCATATCTGAAGTTTATTCTAATGTTGTGGTATCTGTGAGGTAATATATTCCACAAACGACCTTGGTATCTATACGTTACATTTACAGTGACATTTTTGTGGAAGAACGGGCCACCCACATAGGTTATTTATGGTAATATACAAAAAATTTAGTGTTATTATAACATGCCATGTACCACATACTAGGAATATGACATCTATTACTCAAAAAATAGGTTGGAAGTGTTTCATGTTACATTCTAGTTGTGGAAGGGTACATGGTACCCTTGTGAAGTAATGGATTTACCTAGAAGATGGTATAGCTCAAGGGAGTTATGCATGATCTAAGGGAAGTGGGGTTCTCAAATTTATGATATGAAAACCACACATGCCAATGTTGATATAATACCATCTACTATTATAGGTATGATTCATGTATCATCTACACATTCATGTGTCTTGTTAGGTACATGAGAATCAAATTCATTTTTATCAAATAATTTTTAAATGTTTTCTGATTGACCGTAGATTTATTGAATGGTTTTTTACCCTTAATTTTTTTTGATTGAGTTAATATAATATCAGATGCCAAAAATTGTGTTCACTAGAGATTCAGGGTCACCATTTCATTAGGAAAAAATTTGTGTGAGAAAGTACATGATTTGATTAACGTTTTAGAATAATTGTTTATATATAAACTAGGATCATATATACTTTTATAGAAGAATAGTTATATTTTTTTATAGATAGAGGAACCTATTCTCTATATGGTGAGGTAGTCATTAGGCTAGTCGTGCAGAACCAATTCAGTGAAGATTGGATTATCTCCATGCTCAAATATATAGTGAATCCAAATATGATGTTGTAATAAAACAGAAATATTTTACACCATTGTGGAAAATTTTATGATGTTTTTTCTTATGATTTATATGTATTACCACCCTATAAATAGATCATGTTCTCAAATGAGTTGTTTTCGAGAGTGTGTATAGTTTTTATTCTTCCTTATTAAATGTCACCAATAGAGCTTCAGTGGTGGAATTTAATGTTGGAAGATCTATAATATAAAGGATCCAGTTGTCCAAGTACATCTCCTTGTGGTTCTCTAGTTAACTATTACAATATGTTTTATGGGACTTTTCATTTGATTGTAGATTATTATTGATTTATCAAAATGAAATTCATGAACTAGAATCCTCTTCAATGCATCAAAAATATCTCCTTTTTTTAGAGTGGTTCTATGCTTTTCTCCGAGATATATTTGAGATCTGAATACTATCATCAAACGGTGATACAATCATACATACCTTGTACTAATTTTAGGATAAGATATGGCATGTATTATTTTGTTATGATGTCATTTGGGTTGACTAATGTATTGGTGATATTCATGGACTAGATTAATCATATCTCTCATCATTTTTTGCAATTAGTTTTTCGTTTTTTGTTGAATACTTATTCTCTTATTCCCAATCACTAAATGATCATTCCTAATAGGTTGATATCAACATTATTAAATTAAGGGTCCATTAAATTGAATTAAAATTAATTAAATTTAGATTATGGATAGTTAATGTGATCTTTAGTGACCAAATCATCTTAGGTGAATGAGTGTCATTGGAACTAGATAATGGTGTAGCCATGTTATCCTTGGAAAATAAAAATAATAATTTTCAATTCAATACATTCTTGGTTTATTGGGTTGTCATTGTCGACTTATCCTGGAATTATGGAATATGGAAGCATTGATGTCAGAGCTGACCAAGAAATGGGTTTAGTTTTTATGGTATGATTCTTTTAGAAGATATTTTCAAGATATGATTGGTATGTAGACATCATCTCCTATAAACACATTACATATGAAGGGTAAATCAAATATGGTGTACTATGATGAATCAAGAGTTTGAATTGAAGAATTCGTCATGCATGATGATTGAATTTTTTCTTTATGGATCCATATTGTTGATATTGAATGAGAGGAATTGTATTACTCAATATTTGGAGATTTCTATAGGGGTACTAGCTCAGATAAGATAAATACAATATATCATGGATAAAAGATATGTTGTATAATCATAATAGAAGATCCACCAGTACATGATTTTTGACAAGGACCAATAAAGGAGGTTATTTTAATATCTGTAGTCATTCGACATCAGGTTGATTTATAAACTGGGAAAGAATTTTTTTGTTATTGATGCATTGATATAAATGATCAATGATGAGGTGTTGTATGAGTCTTACATCGAGTGGTGATTTATTAACATTTTTAGATACATGCATCTAGTTATTTAGGTGTCTCAGGGAAACATAGTTCTAACTTTGAAATATATTATACTCATGATTTTAGACAAGATCAATTTTAATCAGTTATTTTATCATGAGGGTGTAGTTTTGAGATTTATCGTATATGGTGGAAGTTACCATTAGGACAGAAAGTCAGATGTGTTATTTATCTTCTTTTCTATTAGTGATTAGAAAATATTATGGTTTTAAATGAGGTGATAATCAATGTGGTTCATGATTCTATATGGTTGGAACATCCTTGTTTGAAAATGATATATTGTGGAATCTTCTTGAAGTATAGTGGATATGAATGATGAATGAGATAGTAGGATTTGATGAAATGTGTTTCAAATATGAGTAGTTGTATGTCAATCATTATATAATTGTTCAAGTTTTCATCCATTTTAAATTCATAAGTGGAAATATGATTATATATCTATTGATTATTTGATATTATTACCCAAGAAAGCCCTGGTAAACAATGTTGTATGTGTGATTTTGCATCATCTAAAAAAGGTGACCTACTTATTTTAAATTAGAAAGACCATCTCAATTAAAAATCTTGGAATTTTTCACATTGTTGGCGTAGTTTTGTGGCAAGGGGTTCCAATAAGAATAGTCTTAGATAGAGATCCTAGTTTCACATAATGGTTATCAAATAGTCTTCAAAGGGATATGATATCACATGTTATATTTATTATGGCCAATCAACCTCTAAATAATGGACAATCTAATATGACTATATAGGTTCTGGAGGATATTTTGTGATCATGGGTTCTTGACTTTTGTGGTTAATGGTATTTGTATATGGAAGTCAAGGAGTTA
Source organism: Viscum album (assembly GCA_963277665.1). Classification (NCBI taxonomy): domain Eukaryota; kingdom Viridiplantae; phylum Streptophyta; class Magnoliopsida; order Santalales; family Viscaceae; genus Viscum; species Viscum album. Next base: position 851,211,228 of record OY728143.1, on the reverse strand, counting down.
TTATATAATACCATATTCATGGCATGAATCCATATGGTACAACTTGATTCCTTGTTTTTCTGTCCATGATTCATTTACATATACCAATTGTAAAATGTTAAGTTAGTGGTTGTTGAACCTTGTATTTGTAGGTCATGTATGAGTATATTAAATTGATCAATAAGTTGTTGGTGACCACGTAGAACATGAAACAATCAAATAATGACCATCATATATCACCTCTATTGTGGATGTCAGTCATCATGTTTTCCTTCAAGTTATTCCTTTGATGGAAAAACAACATATCATAAATTGGGAATGCTAGTTCCCATGTTTTTCTTGCTATTTGAGAGTGTTTCTATTGTTAGACCAATGGTGTACCAATTAGATATTTCCCAAAATTATTGTGCCAAGAAAAATATTTTTAACATGATTCAATATCAGAGATAATATTATACACATCTAATGTGGTAGTCCTAGATGATTTCGATCATAGTATTGGTTCATCCATTGATGATAATGTGTTTTAAACCCCATTATTTCCATGATTTACTAAACATACATTGTTACCAGTAGTACTGATATTTAGTTAACTCAAATTTCATAAATAGTCGAAGGAATAATAGTATAAAAAATCTTCAAAAACTGTTAAAATATATACATCTAGATGGACATAGGCTTCTTAATTTTATTAAAGACACTAAAAAATATATTGATGAAAAAAATTAGAAGGATACATAAAATCCAACCCAATTTATTTTTTTATAGGATTGAATATGATGGTTTGAATAAATATTCTTATATACGAGACATTGTGAAATAAAACTAATGGATGATCAAATTTTCTTTCATCTCAATAGATTGGAATCAATCCTCCAAGTATAAAAATAATGTAGCTTCTAATAACTTATGATTTCCAAATAAATATAAAAACACAAAATGATGAAAAATTAGTTCGATATGGAATAATGTTTGAAAAATATCGGATGGAAATATATATAACATGACTTATTTTCCATTAACAAATTAATTTTATAAATAATATCCTAGTTTAAGAAATAATATTTAAACCCATTTAATGGTATTAAAAATAAAAATAATAAATAGACATCAAAGACTCAATTAAAAACATAGTTCATGTCCTTTTATATTGGATTATTACAACATCCCCCAACATTTATGTATAAAGTGAAAATATATTAAAATAATATTAATGATGTATGGACAAAAACATCCTATATATTATAATGATGAAAAATTCACCAAATGTTGGTTATTTGAATATTTTATTAGTGTAATGTGTTATAGTTTTGGATGCAGAAAAAATGATTATTTACTTCTTCAGGTTATAGTAAATTTCATGAAAAAGAGTCTATTGCTTTTTAAATTTATCTAGATAAATTTCATAAATAAATAAATCACATATAATTTTTGAATAATGGCCTTCATTTTGTCAACCATGGTATAGGGGAAAGACCTTCTACCTTGGTAATCAATGATTTTTATGCATGGATCATCGTAATCAATGATTTAAGAATTCATTTAATAATATAAAGGAGTATAATTTAACCTAATACAATTTTTCATTTCTTGAATAATTTTATATATTGGGAAATACCTATGTTTCATTTATGAAGACAAAAAAATTCAAGTCATAAAAAAATATATTTTTCATAGAGAAAATATAACATTAATGTTATGTAGGATAAGAATAAATTATGTGAGAGTTTTACTAAATCATTGACAGTTGTATATTAAGATATTAAAGATGGATTTCATTTAAGATAGATATACAATAAATGGGAATAAATGTGTAGTTATATCCCACTTACAAGACAAAAATACTACTTATATTGTAACATATTATCCAAAGGTGAGAAAAAAATATATAAAAGTTTTCATGGTATTAATATTATTAAATAGAATTCGTAACATGTGAATAAATATGTATCATTAAATGAATTAAAGTAAAGTTATATAAAATTTCAGAATTTCATGTATAAATGTTTAATATACTACCAATTTAATTGAATTGAATATTTTTTATAATAATTAGAACAAAAATACTCAAGTTGAATTAATATTTTAATTCTATTTAAAAAAAGTCAATGATAAATATTTATTAAATGTTTTATAGAATGACTATGTCGCTATGATTTATCAACTCTAAATTTATTATCAACTAGTATTTTTTATATAATTTTAAATTTAAGCATTCATTTGGTGAGTGAGATAAATTTACATTGGAAGGAATATTTACATTTAATGTATCTTTTTGAATGATATATGACTTCTATTTATGGTATTACATAAACCAATGTCATCCATTTTTCGAATATATATATATATAATGTGGTGGTTGAGTTTTGTATTAATTAATTATATAAATTGGGAATGTTGGATTCTATATGTCTCGCAATGTGGTATTCTACTGATTTTTTTTGGATTTCCATAGATTTAAAGTAATGTCAAAGGCATGTGAGTAAATAATTAAGGAACATTTATATATTTTGAACATCATAGTTATGGTTAAATCATTCATATATTTAATCTCATGTAAAATGATTCAAATTATGGTATATTAAATGGGATGAATGGTGGTTGATGAATTATCAAAAAATGAAATTTGTTTCTTTTTATGGATTATATTTGCACTCATGAATTTGCATAAAAAAATGGAAACAGATAACTAGGGAAAAAATAAATAATGTGATTACATGGTCTTGTTTTTATAATAATTTTAATACATTATTTATATAAAATAATTACAATAAGAATATTAATAAAACATGCAGAGGTCGAAATCACTAAGGTTAAGGAATTTTAATTCTAAATTGATAGAAATCATATTTATACATCAACAGAATATTTTTTATTTGTTTAGGATATATTTGAAATTTCATAGCAAATAGTTTTAGTAGTTATAATTTTGTTTAATACGGTTCACAAAAATTACGATGTGATACATGATGATTTTAAATTAACTTGTATTTATTTGAAAATGTTTAGTTCTCAATGGTAATCTTGTATCATGGTGACATAAGTAAAGAGGATATTTTATAATATTGTTCCTTCAACTGGTTTGTAGTCTATAATTAAATAATTTAATGAAATTAATTTAGGATATCATGACACTAATAATTTTTTGAACATACAAGAGATTCCAACATCTGTTACATGATTTCTTGAGGTTAACAATGTCTATGAGGAAGTGATAGTTAATTCTATATGAAATGATCTTGTAAAGGGATACATGAAAACACTATACTAATATCATACTAATTTTATTAAATATATATTTTTTATGTATTTCCAATAAACATTCATGTAAAAAAATAGCATTTTTTATTTACAAGAAACTTAAAATATATATATATATATGCATTAATTCTTTTATTTTTATTATTTTTTATAATAGAAATTTTTTGGTTTTTTTTTTGAAAAAGAATACAAACATCATAATTTTTTCATTAACATTATATTTTATTCAACATTTTCATGTAGATATATTATATATATTTTATATAGAAAAACAATTATATTTTACATTATATTATGAATAAAAAAATATTTCATTTTATTATACATCTATATTATTATAATAAACTTACAAAAAAATTTATTAAATTAGAATATATGTATTTAATTAAATGATATAGACAAATAGGAACATCCCCTAATTAATGTGAATGTTTATTCATATAACATTACATGAAATAATTATATTAAAACATGGAATATAACATAACATTTTTAAAATGATTTGAATCGCTATCAGGGATACTACTAGTGAACCGATCTCTAGTTAGATTTATATTTTTCTAGAGAATATGATTAATAATATTGGTATATATGGGTTTACATGTTCACCAAAACCTTATTATTTTCATGAAAAAGATAAGAGGATATTTGTTGAATTTAATGATAATAATTACCTAGTTATCATTAATTCAAATAACAATAAGAGATTCCTGACACTATAGTGTTGGGGTAATTGTGTTTCTTATATATTTATTATATGAGTGTTGATAAGATGATAGGAGATATATAGTAGAATTATATAATTGTATAATATTGATTCTATTTTTAAATGTCAAAATATTATATTGTCCATACTACATCGAAAAGTATATTTTAATTATTCAAATAAAATATTCTGATTAAAATAGATCATTATGTCCTAAAATGATGATGGTCCATGGAATAACTGATCCCACTAAATAGATATCCAAGTTGGAGGGACCAAGAGCTAGTAAAATATGTACAAAGTCTCCCTGAACAAACTTGTGATTACAGAAAATCAGTATCCTTGTTCCTTTCATCCCATGTTTAAAGAATGATATTGTGTTCAATAAGGAGTTCCTTGCATCATCAAACATGATAAATAATAAAACAAGAAACCATGCTTTGAAGATTCACAGAGTGAAATATGAAATATGAATCTATCTCAACACATGATAGTAAAAAAAAATTATTTTTAAACCACTCATTTCAATCACATAAAGACCATGTCACAAACATTATATAATCACATGGTATAAAGGAAGTAACGAAATTTGATAGGACTAACTGACATCGGTCAAAAACCCGTTCAAGACTGTGCATATTGACAACAAAAAAATAATTATAAAAAATAGAATAGAGAACAATGGAGGGAGGTAATCAATATAACTAATAGACTAGGGAAGACCAACCCACCCTACAAAAGGAATTATATTCAATCTACATGATGCAACTGAGTGGGGGAGATGAATCCCAATGTTTATATAATGGTGTTTATTCATTATCCAGGAAACAGTCCCTTATTATTAGACAGCTGAGTAAATCTATGACACCCCCAAATTGGGTAAGGTTCCTTTCCTCACAAATACTCCAACATCCATCCACCAATAGTATCACCCAACACATCATTCTAGACAATAACTATCAACAGTACTAAACAAGAAATGGAAAAAATCATCACCACTCCATTCAAGGTTGGAATTACCAATGAATTATCTGACCACGAACAACTTATAGATCACCAAACCACAATAAAAAATAGATAAAATACATTTTATTTTAGGGGAATTCTTCAATAGGTACAATATGCGATAATATGATTGTCATTTCTATTAATCTCCTCATATGGTGGAAGTTTGCAGATCCTTAACATTCATACAATAATTTCATATTTTGATAAAAGGTCCATAAACCAAATAATTGTTCCCATTATAACATGAAATTTTTTTAACTTATAACAGAGTGATTGACATTGTTTATATAAATGAAATTTTATCTATTAACTTATTGATAACAGTTGAAATTATTAGTATGAAATAAATTAATATGAGGTGAATAAAATTTGAGGCAATAATTTAAATGGAATTTAAATTAGAAATTTATATTAGGTACTTTTATAATGAAAAATAATGAAAAATAATCTATCAAATATGGGGTTTAGTTAAAAAGACATGTGATATGTTTTTATCTAGTAAAGGGATGTATATCCACATAAGTTGTCATGTTGAAGATATACGTTACAATAGGAGATAATTTTATAACAAATATATATATAATTATTACTAAACAATGAAATTACTCTAACCAGGGTTATTTTGTGGATCTCTCACAAAAAAATAGCTATGAAAAAATTAATTGGGAATGAATGAAAAAGATTGATGTAACATAATTATTAATTGAATGGTGTCCTTGATAATACTATATGAAGTTAATTATCATTATTTAGAAATATTGTTTTATAAATTCATCTCATTAATATGAAATTAAATTATTTTATTATTACATTACCTTCATGATAATGTGAGGTGTTATATATTCATCAATTAATGTTTGAAAGACATTATAATTGATAATTTTTGAATTTGAAAACACCTTGGTTAAATCATAGTATAAGAGGTGGTTATTGGTATTATGATTGATTTCAGGCATCCAAGTACTGAATTGAGGGATTACTTATATAATAGAAAAAAAATTTCTTTGAATTATCTACCTCAAAATATTCATCAATCAATATAGGTGAAATTTAGTTATTCTGTAAAGTGTATGATTCCATATATTTGATTAAAATACATCCTGACTATACTATTAGACAATATTTTCTACAACATCAGTTAGAGCCAACATTGAATTATGAGTTTCATGTTGTTGAAGCCTATTTAAATCTTTAATTTTTGAGAATAATCTATAATATATATAATTATGTAAATCATATGTGTATCCTATAAGATCAAGTAAAAGTTGTTATTAATGGTGTCATTTTTAAAATTACTCATATATAATTTCATACTATGAATGTGGCCACAGTTTGGTATAGTATATATCATTTATTATTTTGGTTATTTATACTTGTTCATCAATTATAATATAATGTGGGTTATATAAGCTTTTATTTAACATTATATAAAAAACTAGCAGGAATTTTCTTTCCACTTTAGTATATAAAATATATATAATCATTTGAATAGAAATATGTCAATAAGAAACCAATTCCTTGAGATACACCATGGTGTTTATAGTAACCCAGAATTTCATACATACATATTAAATCTTATTATCTGAATTTTTCATATATTTACATTAAAATAAATCTAAATCATAAAGGGTTAGTATCTTTGGAATCATTGATACATAAGTAATAGATAAATTGTGTCACCTATATCATCTCAAACAATATGTATCCATTTTAGAAAAACCATACATAAAACCTTTCATCATGTCCTAGGAGAAAGGAAAACATAATGAATGTTGATATTTGATGATTAGTAACGATAAAAATGTAGTAATTAGTGAATAATATATAATAACATGAGCATAATTTTAGGCGAATATATTCAAATTTTTTTGAAAATATACACATCGCATTATAAATCATAATCATTAATTATGGAATAAATATTGTAATTATATAGTACATAAATAATAATATAATCCATAAACATGATCTAAAATAGAATATAATTACAATAAGGCATGAATTTTTAGAAAAATCAATATCCTTGAAAATCATTTCCACTATCATTTATAAGATCCAAATCAATAATAGTGCAGTGGGTTCACTCTCAATTACCTTATATCCTTAGTCATGGTTTAGTCCAATGACTAAAAAAGAAAAATTTTCCATTATTAGTTTAGAATAAATTCCCATTCAATGCCATATTATCTCATTTGATGTCTATATCTGCTTAATTAATTCATTTTGAGGGATACATAATTATAGGTGAATACATAAAAAAATCTTTATATATTCATATTTATTCCCCATGATGATAAAACATTCATTATAAATCACAATCCATTCAAAAGAAAATGGGATTCATTAAAATTTAAAAGTTAATTATTGCGTAACCTAGGAATATATATGTGTTTCATAAACATCTCATTACAATTATCAAAAAACATGTAGAAAAATAATAAGGATGGAATCATTGTATATTTTCACTAATAAATAATAATTAAAAATAATGATTTTTTCGTACATTATAATCACTTTAAAATATCAATAGAATACTTCTTCATAAAAATTCACATTTCACATTGAAATCAATACTTTGAAAATCATTTAAAAATTTTCCAAAAAATTATATATTGAAAATAATTTGGAAAATTTAAAATTAATATTAAAATCCCTAATCAGTTATTATTAATTCCATGTACATAAAAATAGACATTCTTTCACATTTTTGTTTACAATTAAAAGTGCATCTATCTAAAAAAATTATATTCCACTGAAAAAAAATTTATATAAATTTAATAATTTATAAAAATTTCATTTAACTATCATTTAGAATATAAAAAATTTTCTTGAATTTTTTTTTAATAAAATATGTACATAGTAAAAATTGATTCTCGACCATAGAGAAATTAAATCCTTTTTTTCAGAAAAAATATTTTCTCATTGATTTTATGTTCCAAAGATAGGAAATGGTAGTATTATATTTCAATTTTATGAAAAAAATATGATTATAAATAAATTAGTTTATAATTTATGTATTATATAATATTCCTCGTTGTATATTCATGCATAATGCACTCCAAATTTAAAATGATATTAAACAATAAATACTGTACCGCTTTGGAAACATTAAAATAAAATTGTTGTGAAATATAAATATTTTAATGAATATAAAAATAAATATAATTTTCATGAGAATTATCATAATATACATTCATGGTTTGTGTATAAACATCAAAAGAGACATGTGGTCAATGTGTGATGTTTCTAATAAAAAATTAATGTGAGGTGAAAATCCCTTATGTCGAGTTAACATTGATTCAAAAGTCCAATAAAATCCATTATAATACATTTTTATTTATTATATTTAATAATAATAATAATTTTATATATTATAATATCATTTATGATCTAATTAAAATATTTCAACAACAATTTATTGACAATTCCTAACTAAAATCATCATTTCTGGGTGTTTACTATTTTTTTCAATGATTATTGGACTCTAAACTTATTATCATTGAATATTGATCATGTATACTTAATATAAACAATTTTAATCATCATATATTAATATATATTAATTATATATATATTTATATTAATCCATAATAATTAGATACTGAAAATGATTTACATAGTTCATGGAGAAGGTAGGTCCTTCATACACATTAACATTATACTCATTTTATTTAAAAAATAATTAAATAAGGTTATATAATATTTTATAATTTAAAACCCACAATTATATCATGAACAACATAGATATTCAATATAGATATCCCTATTTGCATCCATCTTTAGTATAATTAAAAAATGACTCACGTCTCTCTGTGTTGGTGGTGGTCCACATGTATGAACTAGTAACATTATAATTTTAAAACAAATTGGAAGATGAGATGGAATATATGATATTATAAATTAATAATAATTAATCATGTAAAAAATATCATATGAAATTGTTAAAAATTTTACTATAACAATCCACGAATGTCCTTTATAGAAAATTAATTGTATCAATACTAGAGGCGAAATTCCACATTTACGTGCAAGTAAATTTTTTTTATCCCATTGGATGTAAAATTTAACACCCCAAGCTTCTACGGTACCCTTCTCTTTGAATAATGTGATAGCATGTGTTGTACGCAACACCGAGTTCTAACACACCATAACCAATCAAACTAGCCGTTTTGAATAGTAATACCAACTTTTTGAAATTATATATTTTTTAATTTTTAAAATGGACTTCATTTTTGGATTCATAATATATAATTTAGCCTAAGTTGAAATTTTGGTAATTTTCGGATAACTTTCATATTTTGATGAATAGTGAAAATTACTAAATTTTAATTAAAAACATCTATTTTAATCAAATTAATTAATAGTGATAAATTATGAATTTGAGTGGTTTTAAAGTATATTTAGAATATATTTTTACCATTTAATATAATTTTTATCATTGGACATAATTTTACAATTAAACCGAACATAAACAAGTGTCAATCTTTTGATAGTTATTATCTCTTAAAAACACGTTTTTTGTTTTGACAACGGGAATTAATTTTAAATTAATTTCTGGCACTTCAGTGTTTTGAATTTAGAAAAATGGATTCCATATTTGGAATCAGGATTTTCAAATTGTGTAAATAGTTAAATTTTATTTTTAGACATTTTGAATAATTACTGCGGTAAATATTTTATTTACCATGGTTAAGGGTAAATCCGGTAAATAAGGGTTAAACAATAATATTATAATAATACTAAATTACCCTAAAACGTGTCCTAGCCTTATTGGTTGATGCATGTTCGACCATAGGCATCTTTGGGTCGATTTTGGGATTCCATGGTACAAATTGTAGGTGATAGGGACACTTTATTTAAATTAAGTTAAAATGAATACAAAAATCACACAAGCATATATCTTTTAGAAAAACGATTTTTACATAGGGTTATATATGTTGGATTTTAGATTATAAATAATCATTATAAATTTAAAAAGATTTCCTACATAATTATATTTTATTTATAATTTTTAGAAATTAAATAATTTAATTTATTTATGACACAATAAAGATGCAGTAATTAATATAATAGTGAAAAATCAAAATAATTGATATTATAAATACCCAAATAAATATAATATGAAACTTTTAATGAATTAAACTAATTTTATAGGATAATATGATATATTATTATAGATTTAATTGAATTTTTTCGAAGTAATCAATCTGTTATGAGTTTCAAAAAAATCAACTATTGAATAGTGTCAAAATTGACATAAAAGAGTTTTTAAAACAAATATTATATTATTAATTTATATTAAATTCCTAAAAATCTAAGGTTCGGCCAAGAGACCTATATCATGATAGGTTCATCATTAAGGGACCACTTGGGGGTCTCTTGGATGTATATAGTATGTTTATTAACTATATTATATAAAAATACAAAGAGATATTGTAAAAGTGAAACAAATTAACTTAGAGTTAATACTTATAGATAAGGTTAATATAAGTACCCAAACCTGTCTAAATTCTATTGGTTGAGTTGTTTTCGACCCATCCCTACCTTAACCTTTGAATAATAGACTTTTGAGGCATTGGAAACCGAATATGAATTTATTATAAACTAATATCTCTAGATTTTCCAAAGGTGCCCCTCGCCCCTCTTATAAAAGGGTACTCCTCCTTCTCATTTATTTACACCTTCAAAGCATTTTGGTTCGGCCAAACTCTGCCCAAAACTCTCCAAGAATCCCTCACTACAACCTAGAGGCCTTATTTTGATCATAAAGCCAACCTAAAGAGCCATTTTGATCAAATCAAAAGAAAGAACCCGAAAAAGTGGTAATGATTTCACCACCTTTTTCCAAGTTCCTTTCTTCTTCCACTTCTTCTTCCATTGTTTTTACCATTATAAAATAATAACTCAAGTATCATATATATACTGTGATGTTATTATAAATATGGTACAACCATATTCAGTATTCTATCCACCCTTTGAATAACATGTCACCATACGTGCGTACGTACGGCTTACCGTCTCCACGTCGTGGTGTAATTGTTATTCAATATATTATTATTTGGATGGTTATAATAATGATTTGTAACTCATGTAAATAATAAATATAACATGTTAATTATTCTTTATATATGATATACAATCCATTTATATATTATTTTAATATCAAAAGAATGATATTGTCGCTCGTGCGTACGTATGGACTACCGTCTCCACGAACGCGATGAGATTCATTCTCCATCATATCCATTAAAGTATAATTATCATTTGATGATTTAAAAATGATGTTTAAGAACTTTATACCATTCTGGATATGAATAATATACCAAATATCCTTTAAAAACATGGCTTACATAACAAAACATATAAAAGAAAACAAGTAAGTTAACACCCGAAACAACGATAATACTAAGATATTATAATCAAATCAATATTAAAAGATCATATATGATATCATATTAATGTATATGATTATTTTATAATTTAATAACAATTATTTTACTGTTATACAGGAGGTTAACCTACCCCAACAAAGGAAAAGTACAAGGTAAGGGTTATTTCACAATCTCTTCATTATCCGAGGTTGTTTATTCATAATTATCTACTGGGATCTCTTTATCATCCACATCCATGTTTCTTAAAAATATATTTCAAAACATTTTTACTATTTATTAGAATATGAGTTAAAGTCATTTATACCCTTTTTGACTTTTATAAGTGGTTTATAAAGGAATCTTTCCGTCATTTTTAAAACAAGGTCCTTTTTAACCTTTTCGACAGGATTAAGGTAAGAATGTTTTTTTAACTTATACGGTGGGTGCGGCTATTTTCTGCCGTTATAAAATCATCAAAGCTTCCCTTACAAGCTTATAAGAAAATTTTCAAAAGAAAATGTTTTATTTTATATGGCTCTTAAATGATTTCAAAATAAAAATTGATATTTCTCTAAAAAGAGTTTTGATTTCATCTATGTCAACATCCTTTGATGGATTTTACGCTTATTTGAAGTTGATTTATTATGATACAAAACTTCTATATTTTATTGAAGGTTTTTTGATATGTTTCCCTATGGATGTTCTATTTTTATACCATTCATTTTTTATGGTGAAAGTATTGACATTTCGTATGCTAGTTTTAATACGAATGTTTATGTTATGTTTAAACCTTTTCATATGGGAATGCATTGGACTTAATATGTTACGGGTGGAGCCCGCTATAGCTCCTCGATGCATTGGTAGGTCTCATAAGACAAATTAGTGTCTTGGCACAAGTCCTTGGAAAAATATTATTTATAGTCTTGGCACGAGGCCTTGGCTATGTGGTTATGATAGTATGGCATTATGCATTCCAACATTATGAAATTGGTTATTGATATTGCATGTGATTATTCGATTAGTAGAATATCCATGTGAACAAGTAAATGGCATTATTTCATTTTACTTTGCCATACTATATTGAAGTTCAAGTTTAAAAGGCTTTTGTTTTAGTAATGCATTGCCTTAAATGTTTATGCTTTTTTTTGAATGTTCATCTATATTGTTATCTTTACTGGGCATTTGAGATCACCCCTTTTCTATGTTTTATTTTTCCCAGGATGTGAAGAAGTATGTTATGAATGACCTACATGGATATTATGAGGGGATAATAGTGTGGACTGTGGAGACATTATGTTGTTGTAGTAGTTTTTCATTTTATGATGTAATGTAAAACTTATGAATATATCTAGTGTTTCCAAGGCTACTAAACCGACCGGTCTTTCGAGATTTGATCTTTCTTGTGATCATGTCAATGTTATGTAATAATGCACCGACTCTGGGTAACTAGGGTCGGGGCATTACACAAAAAAGGATGATTAATAATGGTGAAATATTTATAAGAAAAATTATCATTATTTAGGATATTAATGTTATTATTTTATATTTATTACTATATATTTATATAAGTTATAATAAAAGATTCCAATGAAAAGATGGGGTTCTCGGGGGAGCTCTCGAAGCGCGCTGCAACGGTCGACAAACCCTATTGTGCTTCTCTGATCTGCCTTTGATCTTTGATGGCTGGCATCGATCCGACTTGGGAGAATGTTCCTCCCACTGCCACTGTCTCTCTAGATCACGATTCCAAGAAAACCGATGTCGGATCTTCAGAAACCCCTTTTCGCACTTTACCTATCTCCTTTCACGATGCTTTGAAAGGAGTGGATCCAAGCAATGAAAAGGTATGTAAACAACCTCTTTTCAGAAAGCTTGAGGATGGAAGTTTTTTAGTTGATGCAGATCCGGAAGCCCTTGTTCAAAGGGAACAACTGTGCAAATTCTCCATTATTGGCCATATCTCATACAATTCAGGAGATCGGCCTTGGTCTCTGCTTGATCTAAAAAGCCGGATTGCACATTGTTGGGGCTTCTCTAAATGGAAGATGGTCCCTATAGGTAAAGGGTATTATCGCATTCTATTTAGCACACAAGTTGATCTTGATCAGGTATGGAAATTTGTCCATTTGCATCTTAAGCCTGGCTATTTTAGGATTTCAGATTGGGATGCTGATTTTAATCCTTTTACTCACAAAAACTCAATGGAACATGTCTGGGTTAGGATTCATGGTCTTAATTTGTTTTATTGGCACCCAAAAATTTTGAATGATATAGCTTCCTGCATAGGTTCTCCCATCAAAATAGATCATAGAACCCTGAATGGTGACCTTGGTTTATATGCTAGACTAATGGTGGAGGTCATCCTAGCCAACATTTTACCAACTAGTATTGGTTTCAATACTCCTACTCATAGAATTGAAATCAACATTGAGTATGAAAAGTTGCCCCCTTTCTGTGATGTGTGCAAAATGATTGGGCATAATTTTTCCACATGCAAGGTGGCTAGAAAACAGATGGACCCCCTATAAACAATGATTGGAAATAGGTTGCCTATGATAAAAAAGGGAAATATATTTCTGATAACTCTGAGCACACTAAAAAAAAGAAAAACGTTTGGGTTAAAAAGCTTAATGCTCCTGTTTCTTTAGAAGGTAAAACTTGGAGCGTTATAGTTGATGAAGAAGAAGCCTATCATAAAAATGAATCTACTACTTTGGGTTTAGAGGCCATAGTCACTGGGGAAGTTGCTAATAACCTTAAAAAAATTCCTCTCACTATCCCCAACATCTCTGCTTCTGCTAGTATTTCTGGAGCTGTAACTTTTCAGGAAAATGACATTAAGGCCTTGGAGGTCTCTCCTCCTACGGTCCAGGAAGGTTCTCCTACTGTTTTCTCAAAATCACATGGTGAGAAAGGGATAATCCCAGACTCAGGTAACCCTGTTCTTGAGATACCTGCTGCTAACCTTGTAATCTCCAATTCTGATTTGCCTAGTTTAGTGCAATACTATTCTACTGCTAATACTGGGGATTCTAAAATTGTCCATAATTCTGAATGTGTTTCTGACACTGATGCACAACCTATTACTGTCTCTGCTAACTTAGAAATCTCCAAGATTTTGGCTGATTCACATACTGCTACTCTCTCAAATATGCTTGCTGGAAATGATAAATCTGTAGCTCTTTCATTTGCTAAAGCTTCTGTTCCGGTTCCTGTTCCATCTCAAGATGCTTTCTCCAATTTGGTTCGCAGGGGGGAATCTTGTTTTTCTTATGGAGAACAGAAACCTTATTCTTTTTCTGCTCCTCAGATTCCTGAGACTCTGATCTCTGCTTTGCATGTTGACAACTCTATTTCTTTTCCCTATTCTGACTCTGCCTTGGTAGAACACATGACACATCCTCTCCCTGAGCATTCTTCTGCTCATGCAGCTGTTACCATGTCCAGTACTTCTTCCTGTTCTGACATGGCCACTCCAGTTGATCTGGATGTGTCAGAATCTTCTCATGATCAGTTACCTGTACATGGAGCTTCGTGAGAACAGCCTCTGGACAGGTCTGATTTTAAGAACCCTCTTCCTCCTATCATAATTCCTAGCTCTAATATGAGAGCTAATGACTTGCAGGACTCTGAACAAGAGTCTAAACTGGATACCAAACAAAAACTCCCACCCTCTTCAATGGTCACAAGGTCTCAAGGGACTAAAGGTGCTGGGAAATTAAAAAAACAGAAGGGTCCTACCCAAAATCCTAATTTGTAATGAATCTTCTATTTTGGAACTGTCAAGGTGTGGCTAATCAAGACACCTCCATCACTCTTAGGAGGTTTTTAAATAATCACAAACCTCTGCTTTTTGCTATTTCTGAACCTAAAGTTACTTTCAAAATGAATTTTATGAGGTTTGGTTCTCCCAACTACAATTTCCTAGGATCCTGCAAAAGAGATCCTAACTCTGATTCTTTGTGGATCTTCTTCCATAACTCTATAAAAAATGTCATCATTTTTAGATCTTCTGATCAAAACTTTACTTGTAATTTTTCTTGGAATGATCGTCCTATTTTTTGTACTATGGTTTATGCCAAGAATAGATATCAAGATAGAAGAGACCTATGGAATGATCTTATTTATTTGGATAAATGCATTCAATCTCCTTGGATGGTCATGGGTGATTTTAATTCCATCCTTAGTCCCTGTGAAAAAATTGGGCCCTCTCACCTTTC
The DNA here is from genome assembly GCA_963277665.1 of Viscum album. Classification (NCBI taxonomy): domain Eukaryota; kingdom Viridiplantae; phylum Streptophyta; class Magnoliopsida; order Santalales; family Viscaceae; genus Viscum; species Viscum album. The sequence continues at coordinate 851,195,683 of OY728143.1, read as the reverse complement.
GATATCCTCCAGGGAATTCAGAGCGGCTATTGAAGATTCTAATCTTTTAGAAATCACTCTTTCTGGGGCTAAATTTACTTGGTACAGAAATCACCATAATAACAAAGTTGCTAGTAATCTTGATAGGGACTTCGTTAACATGAAGATTCTGGATAGCTGGGATAATATTTCTAGTGTTACTCTCCCTAGGCTCAATTCCGGTCATCATCCTATTCTTGTTAGCCTTCTCACACAAGAAAAGAAATATGCCTTTCCTTTTAAATTTAATAATGCTTGGTCTTCGAATCCTGATTGTGTTGCTTTCATTCAAAACATCTGGAATTCCATGAAACATCAACAAGATTATTTTGCCTGTTTATATAAGTTGAAAACTCTTAAACATGCCCTCAAAGGTTGGTGTAAATCCTCAATTTCTCAAATTGATCTGGATATTTCCTTACTTGAGAAAGAGCTTGGTAGTTTTCAATCTCAAAACACCAACTCTGATTTCATTCTGGATCCTCAATTGGAAGTGAATATCTCTGTCAAACTTAACTCCTTGCTTACTTTCAAAGATAACTTGCGTAAAAATATGTTTAGGACCAAATGGCTCACTGATGGTGATCGTAATACCAAATTCTACAATTGTCTTCAAAGAATTCGAAAGATAAATAGTCCTATTTCTAAACATACTATTGATGGTGTGATCACTGATTCTAAAGAGGCCATCTCGGATCATGTTACTTCTTACTTTTATAATCTCTTTAATGGTCCAGATTCTATCACTAACCTTAATCCTGATCTTATTCCTCTATTGGTGGATAATAAGGAAAACAACTTGCTTTTGAGCACTCCTCTTGATCATGAAATCAAAGACACTGTTTTTGGCCTCAATCCTGATAGTCCTCCTGGCCCTGATGGATTTAACAATGGTTTTTTCCAAAAGCATTGGGACATAATTCACATTGATGTTTGTAACCTTGTTAAAAAACTTTTTCACCCGTGGTCTTCTCCCACATGGAATCAATGCGCAATTTTTAACATTGATTCCTAAGGTTGAAAATGCAACTGAGATCCATCAATTCAGACCGATTGCTCTCATTAACACGATTTTCGAAATCATAACTAAAATCATTGCAAATAGACTTGCTCCTATTTGCAATAAAATTGTTTCTTGGAACCAGTTTGGTTTTATCAAAGGTAGATCCATTCAAGATTGTATTTGCCTTGCCTCTGAATGCTTTAATATTTTAAATAAAAAAAATAGAGGAGGATGTGTGGCTATCAAACTGGATATTAAAAAAGCTTTTGACACTATTGATTGGAACTTTATCTTTGAAGTGCTAAAAAGCTTTGGTTTTCAAGACCTCATCATTGACAGAATTAGGATCTTATATCTTTTAGCTCACATCTCTGTCCTTATTAATGGCACTCCTAGAGGGTTCTTTACCTGCTCTAAAGGTGTTCGACAGGGTGACCCTCTTTCCGCTATCCTTTTTGTCATTGCTGAGGATTATCTTAGTAGACTCCTCAGCAGTTTGGCTGATCAAAGTAAGCTTAAACCTATACAGGTCGCTAGAAATATTAATGCCCCCACTCATCTTTTATATGCTGATGACATTATCCTTTTTTTAAAAGGGGACCAAAAGAATATTCAGACTCTTAAGGGTGCCATTGCTCATTATGAGGAGGTCTCCGGTCAAGTGATCTCTTGGAATAAATCTTTCATTTTTTTGGTAAAAATTTTCCTATCGGTAGAAAAAATAATATCACCAATTATTTAGGTATTAAAGAAGGTCAGATTCCCTTTACCTACTTAGGAGTTCCTATTTTCTGGGGGAGACCCAAAGTCAGTTATTTTGCTAATGTTATTGATCAGATTACAAAACAACTCTCCAATTGGAAAGGGAAATCTCTCTCCATGGCTGGGAGAATTTGCTTGGTCAAATCAACCATTGTTTCTTAAATGATTTACTCCCTCATGATTTATAAATGGCCTGCTGGCATTTTCAAGAAAATTAATACCCTTATAAAAAAATTTATCTGGACTGGAAGTCTTCTTGAAAGGAAGCTTGTCACCATTCCTTGGAATTCTTGTTGTAGACCTATTGATAAAGGTGGGATTGGCATAAAAAATTTAAAGCTTTTCAATGACGCTCTCCAAGCGCATCTTACTTGGAATATTATTAATTCCCCTTCTAAAGCCACTAACTTTCTGTATCACAGATTTCTTTCTAAGCTTTTAAAAGGGAATCTCAATTTCATTAATTCTTCCATCTGGCCATCTATCAGGGACTCTTATCATAAGATCATGGAAAATTCTAGATGGATGGTTAGTGTTAACTCTTCTATTAACTTTTGGTGTGGTAAATGGTATGATAACCCCTTGATAACTTTGTTACCTTCTAGTCATACTCCTGTGGACACTAATCAATCTATAAAAGATGTTCTTCAATTCTATCGTCATGATCTCCCGGATAATATTATGGAAATCATTGATAATCATTCTTTCTCTCCTGATGGTGATTTCTTGGTTTGGGAACTGGCCCCTAATGGTGTCCTAGACTCCAAAGGCTTTTATAAGCAGAAATTCTCTCACTTTGATTCTAGTTATAGTTGGGTAAGTCATTTCAATAAACCTTGGATTAAACTCTCCAGGCTTACCCTTATATGGCGTATTTCCCATAATTGATTGCCTACTGATACTATTCTCCAAAATTTTGGGATCCATCTTTGTTCTAAATGCCGCTTATGTAACCAACACAGGAAGGATGCAGATCATCTTTTCCTATCTTGTGCGACAGCCTCTGCATTATGGCATTTTGTCTCTGATCTTTTCAATTTCAGATGCTCTTTTACTGATTCTATTTCTATGTTTCTAATAAACTGCACTAGATCTGACTTTTCTTTGCAGATCAACAACATCTGGTTGGCGGCAGTGGCGGAGCTCATTCATGAAATTTGGTATGTTAGAAATGATCTTATTCATAATAATCATTCTTTTAACCTCAATGCAGGAAAATCTCGGATCCTTGTGGCAATCCAAGAGGCTGCTTTTATTCAAAAAGATTGTTGCAACAAATCAGTTGGAGATTTTGAGATCCTTCGCCGTCTTTGTGTACCTGGAAATTATCCAAAGCCCAAACGCACCTTCGAGGTTTTCTGGCAGGCTCCACTGCAGGGATGGATCAAAGTTAATGTTGATGGTGCATCAAAAGGAAATCCAGGTCCTGCCAGTTGCGGTGCTATTTTCAGAGACTCTGCTGGACAGTGTCAGGGCTGTTTCTTCGTTGGATGCGGTCACTCGTCATCGCTGGAGGCAGAACTGCTGGGTGTCATCCATGCTGTTGATTTTGCTCTTCAAATAGGTTGGAGGAAATTATGGATTGAGAGTGATTCATCCACCGTCATTCATTCCATTTGCAATGGCAGCACTCATCTGGCCTGGAAGCACACTTCACGTTGGATGAACTGCCTTACCTTGCTCCACAAGATTGATTTTATCGCCACCCATACTTACCGTGAGGCGAACTCTGTCGCTGATGCTCTTGCCAATAAAGGAGTTCACCAGCAGATGACTTGGATGGACTCCCTGCCCGCTGATTTATTTGAACTCTTTGATAGAGATTGTAAAAAAATCCCCTATTTCAGACTCTTTTAACTTTCTTGTCTTTTTTAATAATAATTTGTGCTTTGGTCTTTGACCAAAGCATTACCTTTTAAAAAAAATATAAGTTATAATAAAAAAACAATTGTATTGACATAAGGTAAGATGATTACCTCTTCATGAGTAATCCTTTAAAATACATATTAATGATTAATGTAATGTTATTCCACGAATAAAAAACACATAATTATTTCATAAATAATTTTAAATGATATCTTTTTAATTTTTAGTCAATATATATTGTTAATGTGGTTTTATGATTAAAAAATAGGATTTTCCTTTTTAAGTGGAAGAAAGGACACACATGGAAATAATAAATAGGATTTAATATAGTAAATTAACTTTCAGGTGAAATTAGATGCATATGTTATTAATATGACAGACAATATATTATATGGTTGTAATACAAAAAAATATTAAGATATTCATATGTTTATGTGGAATTTAAAACATTGTCATTTGGTTTTACCACATTATTAACAGTTTTTAAGTATATCCATGGACATGAATTTTTAAATGATAATGGATTATAATTTTTATTATAATAAGAAAATATGAACATAAATGGATAAGGGTTGAAATTTGATATCTTTTCACATCGTTAATATCTTATTGAAGGATTCATATGAATTTTATATGATTTATTAAATTAATATTTTTCATAAATTATCATTAATGTTAATTTAGAAACTATTGACCTAATTTGACATTATATGCATCCAAATAACTATGTAATTAGAATTTATAATCTTTAGGAAAATATTATAAATTATTATTAAGCAAAAAATTAATGATAGATGACAGTTAATCCAAAAAAATATTACATTTCATGATATTGAAATCGTTTTAATTGATTTTCCTTCTATTTGGAAAATCAATGGGTCAGTGTTGTAAGTTCATTTAATGAAATTGAATAATCACTCAAAAATTATGATCAGGAAAGTAATATTATTATCCTATAAATAATCTCTAATATTTATTCAGATCATATTTTTATCCATATGTGAACATATAAGGGATATTTATGTGTTAGAGAGTTGTATTTTGTGTATTTATTTACTTAAAATATTATAGATGACATAATAAATGATAAAAATGTCTCATTTTATATTTTTGGGTGATTATGGATGGAATATACTGATATAATAAGATATATTAGTGATTTGGACATATTTCGAGACTTTATCTCATAGTTTGAAAGATATTTTTTCAAATTTTTTATTTAATGAGTTATCAAATATTTTTCGACGTTACTATCTATAATGACCAAAAACTAAAAGAACCTATTAATGAAATTTTATCCCCATGATTCCAATTATGATATTAATTTTTCAATATAAAATTTTTCTAAGGGTAATAAATAATGTTTAATATAAACTCATAAAATGAAACTAAAATATATATTAAAATTTGCATTTTTAACATAAAATATAACATTTCAAAATTCATGAATATTTTTTATTAAAATGGTCATTATTATATAATTATAAATAAAATGGATTATATTTCAAATTAATATTAATTCCAAAATTTAATGGGACTTTTAAAATTATTGAATATGATGAAAATAAATTATATTATTTGAAAATTTAATATTCTTAATTATTCATTTAAACTTCAATCATTTCAGAAAAAAAATATAACCCTATATTAATTTTTGTTCTCCAAAAATTAAAAAAATGATTTTTATTTATTAATATAAATTTTTTTAAATTGGAATAAAATTAATTATAATATCCATACACAAAATTCAAGAAAACCCGATTTTGTAAAAATGCATTTTTGAAGCATAAAATAAATTCGATAAAAATTGAATAATTATTTAATAAGAATTAGTAAGTAACATTAATTGAGTATAACTATAACAATATTATTTCATAATTTATTCACTCATATTCAAAATCACCGATTAAATGTCATTGTTTTAATTGTCACATTTAAATAATATTTTTTATTATATATATCAAATCTCTTAAATCATCATGTTATATGTTAAGAAACATATCGAGACTATTATTATTTAAGAATAAATTTTAATGGTGTTCAGTTATACAAATAAATAATATCCCCCCTATTGATTTTATAAATATCATTAATGGATAAATATTTAAAGATTCCATTATTGGAAACTCGCATCGTACAAAGGGATAATACCACTTCCACTGAAAATAAAAAGTGGATAAAATCAAGGTCACAAAAAATTAAACATAATCATGTTCCCATATAATAGTAAAATTTATTGATAGTTATAATATATACTTGGAGTAAAAAATATATAATAACTAATTTAGAGAAATAAATAACATATTCAAGAGAATGTTAATGACAACAACCAAATAAATTAGTAAGGTCTAAAAAGGCTATCAATTATTCATAAAATGAAGTTAAAATGATAACATTTTTCATTCAATATCATTTTCCTAATGATCATGGTTTCATTAAATATCATTTTGAAGAAAATGATAAAATATAAATACATGATTTTTTTAAATTTTAGAAGCATAATTTAATTAATGTTTTAGGCATCAATGAATTTCCAAATTCTATGCTTACTCCTAAAAATTACTATTCATGGTAAAAGTTTCATTCTTGAAGATCTAAAATTTCATATTAAAAGATCATAGGATCTAAAAAATAATGAATATTAATTCCTCCTGTATCTTATTATTTTATAACAAATTGGTTGGAATGATTTATATAACATAGAGAAATATAACACATTATTCTCAAAAACATCAAAAATAACACCCAAAATTTAATAAAATCAATTACATTAATAGTTTTCCATATTTACCCTATGAAATACATCTGAATAAATTAAAAACCCAAAAAAATGAAGATATAGTAACATATTTCTTCCACATCAACATGAAAATTTATGCTCAAATAACATTGAGTAACTCATAATGTCAGATATCAATCCTTTGAATACCATTAACTAATATTCACCTAAATCATAATAATAACCTGAATCCCCAGGTATTATCAATGAAACCATCTGTTCTATAATAAAATATCTTTATGAAATGTTTTCAAAATATTATAAAATGAAGTAAACACCATCCTAGATAATGTAAACAACCTTTTTCATCAACTCATCAATCAGTTCTAAGGCACCCATACTATCACATCTAATTTATCAACACCATTTATTTCATTATCACAGATAAAAAAAATATTATCCCATTAATAGGAACATTTTAAGGATTATCATTTCTACAATCACGTGTTTTAGATAAAATATCACCATACCACAAAATAATTTTTTTGGATATTCTTATAAAACAAAATTTTATAATAGATCATTAAGGAAAATCTATAATGAAAAATACTTAAATGTTTTGTGATTATTATAACTAATAAATTTATTTAAAATTCAAATATATAAAAAAATCTGGAATTCCAATATAAAAACATGTCAAAACATAAAATCCAATCGTTGATAGAGTGTAGGATCTTATATGGTCTGTGAGATAACACTTCGATTAGGGAATTGACTTGGCTAGTTCCTATATTCTCCACATAAAAGGCATTAAAAAACAAATGGAAACTTAGGATGAAATTTTTATCCATACGTAACACTCTTCATTTTTTACTCATTAATTATTTTATATATTAAATTATCTTACAAATATGAAATATTGTCTCATTCCTCTAGGACAATTCCATTGGTACATTCTCCCACATACACAACCGGTATGTAGTTGAATCATTTTCCTCATATGGTATTCGTTATACACAAATATATTATTATTATTTGACCTATAAAAATGGAATATGTCAATATTTTTAATCATATAATGAGGTAGTTGATTATGCATAAACATAAGGATTCATATTCTTGTTAATCATTCATTTAGTTTCTCATGAGAAAAATCATTCCATTGATTGTCATAATCATTATTAAAATGAATCTTTTTTGTTATATCCATAGACTAAAATAAAAAAATCATATTGTGATGAATAATAGTTATTATATTTTATCATTCATAAGATTTTTAATCATGAATTCATCTTTTAAATCTATGAACATATAGGTTTAATGTTGGTCGTTCATGGTCATTATCTATTTAATTTTTTATATTAGTTTAGAAAATAATGTGAATAAACCCAATAATATCTGACAATAGTTTGAAACATGGTGTATATATCAGTAATGATCACTTTGCACTAGAATGAGTTTTTATACATAATTGAAAAACCCTTTGGGGTCATTGTAACTAAATTTATTTTTTCTAAAAACCGATTGAACTTTTACTATCTACACATAGAAATATTCCTATGGAAATCAAAAAATATCTACCATACCAAAAAATTACAATTTATTCCAATATGTATATGTATACCGAGGATTCCAACTAAAATATTCTCATTATTATAACCAAATATAACTTAAAAATTCTCTGATACCAACTATATTGATATATTCTTTTCAAACCTAAGTATTATATATTATTAGATTAATATTCATTACATAAATATTTGATTCATTTAAGAATCAAAATGATTTAGTTTATAATAAAACATGTTTATATAAATGACTTGAACATAATTGTTTTTTATTATGCCCCACTTCATATATCATAATTATCTCCCTTCATATACAAATCATACTTAATACCTTTTTTCATGTCATGGAGAAACAAAAATATAATAAAGGGTGAGTCTGGATGCACAGTGAGGTTAAACAAGGGTGATAATAATTTTCCCCATTGATAGACATGAGAATATGTGTATGAGAATATGAATATGAAATTTGAAAACCGTACCCATCATTTAATATATTATAATATTTAACCATAACAAAAATCATGGAAATTCATAAAAAATGAATTAGAAAGTATTAATATAACATAATGATTGAGAATATAACATTAGAATAAAACATAAACATGTGGAATAAACAAAATCAAAAAAAATTAATAATAATATTTGGGATCAATAATATAAAATACAGTGGATTAAGATCACTACCTAATCCATCATATCCATAGTCATGGTTTCCTCCAAATACTATTCTATTCGAAAGAGTCCCTTACTGAACATGGTTCACTCCGCATTCTATACCTTATTATATCAGGAGATATTAATATTTAACCAATTAATCAGAGGGATATATAATTATAGGCATACACATTACATAATCATAGTACATTCATTTCTATAACTTTAGATCCAAAAATATTCCTCATATAAAATAACATGTGTAAACGAAATGGGTTTCATAATAATTTATACATTTCATCATATAATAACCTATATAAAATAAAAAGGATTAAAAAACATCTCATAATAATAATAATTGACCAAATATAGAGATAATAAGGATAGTTTCAATGGTTCATATACATAGTACAGTAAAATTAACATCAATAGTATTTATCGGAAATGAAAATTTTCATTAAAGGATCAATAAAATATTTCTTAAGGAAAATACCATTTTCAATTTTAAATAAATTTTTAATAATCCAAATATTCACAAAATATTTTGGAAAATATTTTCTTTAAAAATTAACAAGGATACATTACTGTAAGATTCAAAAATTTATCATTAATAACAGTGAGAAATTTAATTCATTGTGTTTATGTTAAAACAAATATTTGATTCTAATTTTTAGTAACAAGTATAAATATCATCAATAAAAAAATAAAAAGAATTTCCCTTTGAAAAATAATTATATAATTTATAATATGTGTAAATGTTATAAATTCAATAAAAAGGTTATTGATCATTGTGTAATTAATGATTATATTTCATTAAAAATATATACTATATTATGTAAAAAGAGATGAAAATGGAACTACTACATGATAATTGTACAAAAAAAAACAGTATATGAAAGAAATCCTTTATCAAATGTAGATAAAATAATATCCATCAATATAAAATCAATCTTAATCATTTCCTTTTAAATTAATATTGAAACACAAATCACATACCACTTTGGTGACTTTCAAATAGAAAACTTATAAATGATATATTATTATCCAAATATGTAAATCATAAAAATTTTCCTAATATTCATTATAAAAGGTATTATTTTCAGTATATACACCACATTATGAAAACAAGTTGTCCAAATGGAATTTTTCCCATAGATATAATACTAATATGACAATCCATTACCTTAGGTTAACCTAGCATAGAATGTTATCTAACCTCCCGTATAATAATTTAAAATTAATTATATTTATATTCTAGAATAATTTATGTAACATTAATTGAATATATTATCCCCGTATTAAATTTCAATACCTATTTATTTATTTTTCATTATCAAAATATTCTTTTATAAGCGTGAACTATTTTTTTTCATAGAAGTTTCAGATTCGTAGTTCTAACCATAATAAATTGTTCATGGTTCGTTAATTTAATAAATTTTAATCATTATATAAATATAAAATATATTAAATATGTATATAAATTTTAATAATGAATATTTATAGATAGAAAAATGATTTGCATTGTCAATAGAGATGGTAGGTCATATATATACATAGATAGAATTATAAGTTTACATCGAATAGATAGATAAATTTATAGATATTATTTTTTCATTCCCAAAGAATGATTATATATTTAATGATATATATATTTATAAAACATTTTTTATTATTATCTATGTGATGGTAAAACAAAAATATAATCATATCGCGTTGTGGTGGTGGTAATCCACACATACGCATAAGTGATGTAAATATTTTCTAATGTATAGTAAGGTAAGAAAGTATATATGATATTATATTTTAAACAGAATAACTATTTCATAAATTTAATATATAAATATTAAACCTATCAAAATAATCATCCATGAGTGGTGGTAGTGTAAAAATAATTACATCCTTATGTGGATGTGGTATTCCACACGTAGGCCTAAGAAATACATTCACTACCATTCAATGAAAAAGATGGTGAATAATGCTGGTTACATAATAAAAATAAATCATTATTATATTTGGGATATATAATTCATTATTTAATGATTAATACCATTGATTTTGGGGAGGTATATTAATAAATAATTTGAAATTAGTTATGTAAACTGATCGTCTATTCTTTGTTATGCCTCCAATAAATTTCTTCATTAGGATCATGGGAATTGAATTTTGAGAATACTATTCCATATAATTCATGTATAGGTAATTTTAAAAGCTAAATTTGAAGGGATTAGTTGATATTTATAGCTATAAATGGTTTAAAGAATAGAAATCAGGGGTGTCCTTTAAGATATATATGAAATGACCTAAATAGAAATAATTCAAATATTAATATATAATAAATACATTTTTATGTGACTGTTGATCCAAGTGGTTGTAATTTAAAATATAGTATAGTATATGGTTTCAATAACAAAAAACCAATAAAATTTTGAATGGTTTCTATGGTATTTTTGTCAAATCATTATGTTCAACCCCTTTATTAACTGATTTTACACTTTACAACAATTAAAAAAATTCATTCTTAAAGAGTTATAATATTACATAATAGATAAAATTAGTATGATAACTACATAATGGTAGAAATTTCATACCTTTTCCCATCCAAAAAGTAATATATATATATTTTAATGATTTGAATATAATTTAATAAATGTTTATTTATTATAAAATATCAATAATATCATATTGACATTGTTAATTTAATTTTATCTTCTATATATCAAGACATCAAAATAATTTAAATATCAAATAATTAATGAAAACATATAAATCATTATTAACAATTTTATTCATGTTAAGTCATATTCAATCTAAATAAGTAACTTCTTATGTCATCAAAATCATTTACATTGATTTATCTACTCTTTTCATGGGAATTATTTCAGTATTGTATAAGAATATTAAGAAATATTATAATAATAAAATGTTAAAAATAAATTACCATCATGAAAATTAATTATTTTTTTAAAAAACCATTATTATACATTCAAAAATAATTTTTATCTATGTGTGAACACAAAATAAAAATTTAAAATAATATTATTTATATTTAGAATTTTTTTACTTCAAATATTATATAGGTCATAATCTATGATTAAAGGACGAAAAGATAAAAATTTCAAATTATTAATGATTATGGATGAAATAAAATAAATAAAATAAATATAATTATTTTTATGAATATTTATGACTTATATCATAGTTTTCTTAATGTTTTACACACTTTTACCCTTATATAGGGATCAAATATTTACCATGTTTATTATTCAATTTGGCCACAAATTAAAGCAACCTATTGACCAAATTTGAACCACATAACTAAAAATATTGTATTAATTTATCAATTTCCAATCTCTATAAATGGTTACAAATAAATTTTTGTATAAACTCATAAAACCTAATGAAATATTGTTTTCATAGAAAAATGCAATTTAAAGAGTTTAAATTAACATCAATCAAAATCATGAATATTTATGATTCAAATAGAAATAATTGGATTATTAGAAAAAAAGTTGATCTTATTTAAAATTAATAACATTTTCAAAATATTAAATTATTTTCTAAATTAATTTATTTAATTAAAATAAATTTGAACATTTCAAAAATATGAATTTTTCACAATGCACTGAAAAAATCAACCATTTTAAAAAATTGTTAAAAAAATAATAAATTAAATTTTCATGGTAAAAAATAAAAAATAATATTCATTTAATAAAAAAATATTTCATATGGTATAAATATTTAACTAGAATTTCAACATATTAAATTTCATAAAAATAACATTTGAATAAAATTAATTTTTGAAGAGTAAATTGATATCATTAAAATATAATTTCTTATTTTATATGAAATAAAGAATAATTTTTTATTGAGTAGGGCACCTATAAAATTATTTCATAATTTTATTAGTCATAATCAAACCCACCAATTCGATGACTATGTTATTACAGTCACATTAAAATAATAAAAATTTTATTATATGTAATAATACACATAAATTTTGGTTTTGTGATTTAATAAAGATATCAATGTTATTATTAATTTAAACTAATTTTTTTGAGATTTTATAGTTTTCATATGATTTATAAAAATTGTAGTTAATTTCTTTATGTTAGTGAATTTTTTTATTTTTTAATGATATATGAGATATGTTAGAGGGAATGGATGCTATGAATATTTATAATAGATGACATGACGATCATTATTAAGGATGATATATCAATACTTATATTTCTGTTGTATTCTATGAGTGTAAATTTAAATTTTTTATCTTCATTGCAATAATTTAATATAAAATATAAGATAAAATCTATTACTCATTTTATTGTGTATCGTAACATAATTTTAATGTTATCTAATAAAACTAAGTATATTGATTTATTTATTTTGAATACATTATATATTTTTTTAAATACGTATAAAATAATGTTAGAGTTGAATATATAAATACATATTTCCAATACTAACAAACAAAGATATACATTTTTATTTCCTTCAATTATATGAATTTTAAGAATTCTTACATTATTAGGAAATATTATTCATTATGATTTCATTCATGTTTAAAATATTGATTTCAGTATACATAAAATGTTATTTAAATTAGGCAAAATAGAAGTGAAATAATTTTTTTTTATTATTTTATTGGGTGAAAATTTTGAAAACAATAATTATTTATTGGAACAAAAAAATTTACTCTATCATTTTAGTACATTAATCGTATATGTCATGACCCGTCCTCGGGGCCCGTGTCGTGACTACCCCAATCCCACCTTCCATAGGCCATGGGCTTGCGACGACACTAAAGTCGTAAATCCCTAAGCTGGGATGGCATTTCCATTATATGAAGTAGACACAAACAATCAGAGTACACAACTGGAAGAAAAACACTAAGAAGTACTATATACATGAGATGTGCTGGAAAGTAAAAGGGGATGGAAATACAAGACCAACATTAAAGTATGGTACAACTAAAATCATGTACAACTGAAAACAAGTATAGAGGCTAATAGGTCATCCTCATGGGTTCCAACCTGAAGTGTAGGTTGATATGGACACCTCGGCACTCCACATCCGTCTGTTTGCTTCTTGCACCGTCACACCAAGTGTCCCACCTCCAGGTGTCATCCTATCCTACTACTCTTTGCCTCAGTCAGCACTGTTCGTCGTCTATAACCAAATCAACGAGGCGCGGGCATAGCCCGTGCAGGGGTGAGTATAATGATACTCAGTAGGAACCCTGAGACCCTCAAGGTCTCACTAAATCCAACAAGAATGAACCAAAAAGTATGAAATCAAATGATAAAAAAATGCATAGGTATATTCCCATTCATATACCTATGTTATCTAGTAACCCATCTCAATCATGAGGAAAATACAAAATTCAATGGTTCTACTCAAACTAGGATATTTATTATCGAAACCATGTATGGTGAAGTATAGAAGTACAAATGATTAGTCGCGAAGCTATATCATATAATTCTGTCAAGAGGCGCTACTTATGACCATACAGAGTCTGACCCACACAGGATCGATAGGTACTCTCCCCCGCAATGACCCACATAGGATCTGACCCACACAGGATCGATAGGTACTATCCCCCTCAATGACCCACATAGGATCTGACCCACACATGATTAGTATGCGATGATCCATATAGGATCACTGAACACTGACCCACACACAATCTGACCCACATAGGATCAGTATGCACTGACTGACACAAGATCACTAAGCATTGACCTCCGTATAATCTATCTATTACCTCCTCCTCACTCCAGCTACTAGGTCTCCATTCTCTAAACGCTCGTCTCTTTGAGGATATGCTCCACGAGATATAATTCTATACTCCAATTTTCATGTAGTTTTGTTTATAAGTATCTCAAATGTCATCCACATAATAGGGGTGTCAACGCAACTGACGGCGCGTCAATCAGACTCACGGTCTGTGAGTTATTAGCCTTTTAGTCATGGGGGCCAGGGTGGATTTATGTACAAACTAGCCTGACTATATCTCAATTATACCCTGAAATCCACTGGGGTATTCTCAAAGGGATGGTCTCACATCGATATTACCAGCGACGCTAACGGTTCGTCAAATGGACGTCCATAGTTCAGCGCTCAGTGATCCTATGTTGGTCAGCGCATACCGATCGTGTGTGGGTCGAATACTGTGTGGGTCAGCGCTCAACGATCCTGTGTGGGTCAGCGCATACCGATCTTGTGTGGGTCAAATCCTATGTGGGTCTTTGCAGGGGTTAGTACCTATCGATCCTGTGTGGGTTAGATCTTATGTTGGTTATTGTGGGGGTTAGTACCTATAAATCCTATGTGGGTCAGACTCCATATGGTCCGAAGCAGTGCCTCCTGACAGAACAAGATGATATAGCATTTTGACTATTTATCTGTACTTCTATACTTTACCAGTCACAGTTTCGATAATAAAAATCATTTTTTGAGCTGAGTTAATGAATTTTGTGTTTTCCTCATGATTGAGATGGGTTTCTAGATAACATTGGTATAAGTATTGGCATATAGATATGTAATGGTTATCCGTTGATTTCATGCATTATGGTTTATCCTTGATGGATTTAGTGAGACTATGATGGTCTCGAGGTCCATACTGAGTATCGTTATACACACCCTTACACTGGCTATACCCACACATCATTGTGTTGGTTGCAAACGACAAACAACACTGACTAAGGCAGAGAGTAGCACGACTTGATGGTACCCAGAGGTGGAACACTTGGAGTGATGGTGAACGGAGCGGACAGATGGAAATAGAGTGCTGAGGAAACAATATGTACCTACACTTCTAGTAGAAACCCCAGAGGATGACCTAGTAGTTGATTTATTTGTATTAAGTTGTACTTGCTTTTAGTTTTACCGTACTATGTTGTTGGGCTTGTATTTCTGGACCCTTTTTACTTTCTAGCACTTCTCTTATATACAATATTTCTTAGTTATTTGCTTCCAGTTGTGTACTACTATTTGATGTGTTTACATTTTATAATGGAAATGCCTTCCCAACTTAGAGATTTATGCAATTGGTGCTAGTCACCAGCCCCTGTCCTATGGAAGGTGGGTTTGGGGTAGTCACGGCACGGGCCCCGAGGACAGGTCATAAAAAATTAGAATCAGAGGAGTCGGTTCTACCGCAGAACTTATTACTATGATATTTAATTTCTATGAAGCAATAGTATTAAGGGTACTGGGTGTGGGTATCAGTTCAGTGATTCCAGTGTTTGTGTGGCCTCCAATGCATCCACACACCAGGACCCTGACTACTGATTTCTAACTCAGTTCCTGAAAACACTGATTGTGTGTGTGTTTCTAAAATTTTTCTTATGTCAGCTCAACCAGGTCAGCTCACCAGGTATAATGATTGGACCGTGTCACATCTCTTCAAGATGCCTCCATGAATACAACTATTTGGAGTTCCAAGAGAGTACCTGATGACGGCCCACCGAGCGTCAAGGCTCTGGTGCAGAGCCCTCTTACTATGTGGGCACCATCGGGTGGTGAAACCACAGTACCACCACCCGTTATGCAGTATATACCACCAGTGGCACTGGTGGATGTTTCACACCAACATAGCATGTTTCACGAGTCCTAACGAGAGAGGCCTCCTAGGTTTCATGGTTATAATGATTCTCTAGTAGCAGAGGACTGGATAGAGGTGATTGTTATAGTTTTCTGCCTAGTTTAGACACTAATATAGTAGATGGTGATCTTAGATACTTTTATTTTTCAATGTGTGAACATGAGGATGGACCACATCGTGCTGAGGCTTAGGTATATGGACCGATGCCTGAGATAGTACCTTCAGGTAGTGTGTCAGCTCTATCACTACCCGTTGGTCAGTAGATACGACCAGTAGTACTAGTAAAGGACACATGTAGGCTTAGTGCCTTACAAGTGTTTCAGCATCAGATTCATATTAGGTTCTGAGGTGAGCCCAAATCACAGACGGCTGAGGACATGCTTGAGGAGGTGGCTATGATTTCCCTAGATCATCTACAGCTCCGTCTGGATGACATGTCGGTAGATAAGTATTCATTGATACACATCAACCATTCCTGGTACTCGATTAATATGATACGATCAGTGATTCAGAGCTTGGACCTCTGTGCAAGGTGTGTTTATAGACGCCTGAGCTTGAACTATTCTTCATTTAATTTCTACTTAATGTTATGATAATAGAGAGAACCATTGTGGTTTAATGTTCTTTGTCTGAGTGAATAAAAAAAGTGAATTATTGTAGTGGGGAAGCAGGAAACCGGCTGCAATCTCATGGACTTGAACGTGTAAAATGTTTTTGGAAGAGGAAGGGATAAGGAAAAATGAATCTGTATGGCAGCTGACATAGAAGAAGAGCTAGGAAAGCAGCATGAGGTGGTGTACATTTCGACATGTAACAACCACAAGCCTTTGTAGTCCTCGCTAGGCTCAGCGAGCTGGAGGGCAGAGAAATAGAGTAGCTACATGCGGTCAAGGAGTTTGACACAAGGGATCTAGGAATATTTCGAGGTACAGTCCATCTCTACTACTATCTTCTGTATCAATAGACATAGGTACCAATGATTCCTTCCTTCCCCGAATCTTGACCAAGACCTAGAGTTTCCTGTTAAACCGTTGACTTGACCCTCATGTCAGGAGATACCTTTGGGAGGATACTTGATAATCACACTTACGCTGATGGTGTGATCTAAACCTTGAGGCGAGAGTTTCGGTTGTAACCTCTTGGTGGCAGCGTCGAGTCCTTACGACGTTAGTTTAGGTATGAACTGGGCAACCACAGTTCATACACAGATTGAGAGTATTAGACAATAAGGTTGTGCTTTAATGACAACATTGGGATGAGGAATTCCTTAGTCTGCGAAAAAGTAATCCCATGCAGCATAGCTTAAGATCATGTAAAGAAGGGTGTATCCGATCACTCTTGAGTCGGCCAACCTTACCCTTGTGGGAGTAAGAGTTTTTAGTTTTCAGTTTCAAACAAGAGTGACAGAACATGGGGACTGTCATTAGTCTGATAAGTTTCCCTAGTGAGAAATATCATATGGTGTGTTGTGAATGAATCTGAGGTATTACAGGTGCCCCATGGGGTTAGATGACATGGTTCATGGCCCAGAGAGGTGGGTCATGACATTATATTTTCATTTAATTTATGGTTTTGTGGACATGAAAATACAACTAGTCCGAGAATATTATTCACATGGTTCCTTTTGGGAAATTATAACCAATAAAATTATTTTATTTCATGTTTAGGGAATAAAATTTCATAGTAGTTATAAAATTATCTTGAATAGAATATTTTTCTTCTTATATTGATACTTTTTATTAAAATGAGAATTTCGTCATTTGATAATTTTTTTTTTCTATTCTTTTATTTTGTATTTGAATATATTAATGAAATTATCCTGATATGAATGATGATAGATTTTTAAATTATTAGATACAGTTTGCCTATTTTATAATAATCCAACATGTTCTATTATTAATGTTGGATTAATTTTATAATTATTATTTGTTGTCAAATTGTTATACTCAATTAAACGACCAAAACCATCTTCACAAATTATTTACAAAATATTTTATTTATATGAATATTTTTTAATTTTTTTAAAAAGATACTTATAATTGTATTATATATATACATGATATTTTAGAAAGGTTAAAAATGAATTTCAATTTTTTATATTTGGTATTATTAATACCACTAGTCCTTATAGTTTTACTATTTTCTGGGAATATGATATGCTATTATATAGGTCATTCAAAACAAATAATTTATTTTCACATAGGTTATTATGTTCACCAATGATGAATATTCTATATAATCTTTATCATTATTATAACGGATGTAATATGTTACTCTCTTTGGCAATTCTAACAAAAAATATTTAAATCCTCATTATACTTGGTAACATATAGACATTCAAAAATTTAATTTTTTCTTCACATATTGTAAATATTTTTTTGAAAAATATTTTTTAGAAACATTAAAACATTTCTTCCAACATTCACCATATTTACATAACTATTTAACTAATTTTGAAATAATAAATCATACATCATAGGGTTAATATGTGGTTGTGTACAATTTTTTTTAACTTCAATGTTAGATTAAATATTTGATATATAGTGTAACATTACATTGGAGTATATGAAACCCTTGTTTGTTGTTGGATTGTATTCATAAGTGGTGTAATAGTAGTATTTGTGAAAATAAAACATTGGTATTAAGTGGAATTATATTAATAATTTAGTTATTCTATGGTGGAAATACAATTATGGGGATTGTAATACCTAGAATTGGTAGTTATTGAATGGTTTTGATATCATAATGGGTATAATTTATTTTCCTTATTATTAGGTTTATCTTTTTGGATGACGTAATGTCTCTAACAAACCCTAGTAACCCAATTAAGTGTAACCTAAATCAATTTGGTCATGGAAAGATGGGCATTACCGATCCCCATGGGCTTCCATAAAGCACATATGAATCAAGAATAATATTTTGGATTAATTTACTCATAATAAACTATAACATTGTTTTAAATAAATAATTATATAATTTACTTATTATAAAAACAATTAAAAAATATATTATATAGAAATTTCATGATTAAAATGTACCATAATACATAAATAAAATAGAGTACTAAAAAATATAAAATTCTTAACAATGTGTAACATTATTTCACCTCTTTAACCCAAAACCACACTAACAAATAAATATTTGTGCATCATATGATTCATACCCATTACCTACATTAGATAAAACTATATTTACACACCCCCAAAATATTATTTTGATTGTTAGAAAAAAAGAGTAATTGAATGCAACAAATTTTTTCATAACTAGACATCATAAATTATTCCAATTTTTCTCAGGTAATTTAAAAAAAATATATGATAAATAGTTTAAAATAATTAATTGATAAATTAACAATATCATATTTTATCAAACTGTGACAATAAATGGGGTTCTACGGAATTGTATTACACAAACTAAAAAATCATTCTGAAATAAATTCAATAGTAAAAAATTAAACCATTTAAAAAATATTTCCATGTTAATAAGGATATTACTTTAACTATATTGAGATTTAGTCAACCTATTGTTAACATTACCATATATGAATATTACCAGGTGGTAAGATTTCACTAATGAGAGTGTCATCATGACACCAATTAGGAAACCTCGTGAATATATTACATATGATGAACATATCTAGGATCAGGGATCATCCCTATGGATGTCACCCTACCTCGTTATTGATCAAATTTGGCTTCTCCAATTAAAAATAATTCATTGAACAATTAATATATGAAATAAATTATATCTCTATTTAAACCAATTTTTTCAGACAAAAAGAAAGGTAATATACCTTTTTAAAACCATATCCAAAACCAACACATTTTATAGTATATTAGAGAGATTAAGAAATTAATTTTAAAGGAAACAAATTAATATTCCAAAATTAAATCCAGATTTTAAAACAAAATACCATCAAACATTCCTAAAAATCATCCCCCAGGGGTAAAAAAATTCTTTGATGATTTGATGTCTTTATGAATTGACAAGAGACCATAGAACACAAACTTTTAACCATAATCCTCTAAATAGACATGTTCTATAATGATGAACTACCAAAAGGAACACATTTCACAAAAATTCGTGATATGTATTGTAACATCACGTTAATCCTCATTGTCTTGAGTACGTGATGAATTTATAATTTCCTTCAGGTGACATTACCAACATAGTAAATATTGGAAATAAATTAAAAGGTGGTCAAAACATATGGTGGATGATTTTACCATTGTAAATAAGACAACCAAATAAATCATGCCATAATATAATAAACTACTACATGATACATGGTAATAATGTCAAACAATTCGAATAAAAGAATTATATTAAAACCAAACTACAATAGACTTCCATATCCGAACAGAACAAACAACAAGTACACAATAAAAGGAAAAACTGATAAAACCAAAGGATTCCAATAACATCACTCCACATCTCTAAACATGATCAATGATCAAGATCCACAATATTTTCTAAATATGAAAAAGCACAAGTAAATAAGTGAGATACTGTAACTTTTAATATATTCATAAAAACAATATCTATGAAATAACCAAATTGAAAAGACATGGTTGTGTAATAAAACACGATAGAAATTACCTAAATGAAATTCTTACTCACTCTGCATGAATATTAGAAGATAGAAGAAATATATAAAACAATTTATATAAATAGATTAAAAAATTTACCACAAAGAAAATAATATTGTAATGGAAAATAATTTTCCAAAGAAAATTTTTTTTCAATGGAATGAAACATATAAATATTTAAACCACTTCTTATAACATTTTTTGAATATCCCATTTCAATCCACAAAACCACACAACAATACATTAATGATTCGTTACGAAATTACCATAATCAGGAGTGGTCTCCCATTGATCTACCAATTAATCACCATGTACATAAAATAAAATGTGCCATTATACAATTGGAACTGAGAACCATGTCATATTTTAACACGAACATGTATTATGAAACATGAAAATGCACCACAATGTATTCCCAAAAACAATTCCAATATAATCGTCCCAAAACCATTTTAATAAAATATTCTTTTTATTTATTTCTTTAAAAACCTTATACATGAATCATTCTAAGAATATATTAATAATAATTTTATAAATACATTTATCAAATAACATTTCAAAAAAAATTTATAACTTCCCAACAATCCAAAAAACTCTATTAAAGACGGTCATTACAATGATTTTCAAAACAATTTTCCAACTACATAGAATAAATTTAATAAAAAAATCATCCTAGATCAGGAAATATGAGTCCATGATGAACCCAAGAACATTATTATTTATATAGAATATGAATAATTGATTTAAAACAATGACAAAACAAAGGCGAAACTCAAAAAACACCAGATAGATCTCTTCCCAGAACATCAACAGGGCCAATTATAATAATGATTACTATCAAAATCATCAGATATGTTGTCATTAGAAAGAATCTAAGAATGTAAGAGAGGGATGAATTTTTATCTTACCAAAAACACCAAAAAACCATAAAAGGAGACTTTCTAAGGGAATGAGGATGTAATTATCCAAAAAAACACATCTAGATAGATTCTAAATTAATGGAGAAAGGTTCCATAGCCATTGGATGGTAGAAATATTATGTTTGGGTAGATTTGGTGAAAAAAGGGGATAAAATTTAATCTCTTCATAGATCAAAATTTTTATGATAATTTTTTTAAATATTTCATGATCCGTTGCCTATTTAGGAAAAAATAGGTGGTAACCATGACCCTGGATCTTTTTTAAAGAGGTCGTTGCACAATTATCCTACAAGGTTAGACACACCATGCACCAACCATTAAAAATAACATTATCCATTATTCATAGTTTCTATTAGTTGTCTTTATGGTGTGAATAAACAATGTGTTAAACAGGGTACCTTCCCAGTAGCCCATGTGTCACTGTGCATAGTTTTCTATAATAATTTCATGGTATTCCAAGACTATGATTGAAATGTTCACCTATAAAAAATATCCAAATTCATCCCATTGGTTTTACAATACCGCATAAAAATCACTATAATACATTATGAACATAAAATGAATAAATAAAGCGATACATACTTGAATTTGAGGATGCTCGTATCTACCCAACATTGGCCTTTCATCCTTTAAAAAGTAAAAACCACATGGTGATCTAAAAGTGTTTTTTCCATTACTCACTCACTTCCTTCACTTTTTCCCAGGCATCTTCTTTAATATATCCTGTATCAAGAGAATCTTTTCACATTATGAGGAGGTTTCATGTAAAGTTATTAGATGGAACAAGTAATTAGTAATGTTTTGGGATGGCACTAGCATTTCCAAGCAGAACAGAACCTCATTGAAGCTTGGCATCAATAGGGGATATCTACCCTTTGTTTATCTTGTGGTGCCTCGGTTTTGGAGATGAATAAAGCATTTATATCTTGAGAATATTTCTCTAGAAATTATCAATCAATTAGAGAACAGGAAAGGTAAGAATATGTATCAGGGTGGATGAATCCTCTGGGTTAATTCAGTGATCACCTCATTGTTTGTCTATTCGTTCTCTCTTTATAGATGGATAAGGGCACTTGTTAAAGAGGTGACTGGTAAGATTAGAAATTTTATCTGGACTGGATTAGTTAATGAGAGAATGTTAATCACAGTGCCCTGGAAATACTGTATTAAACCAATTCAAATTTGGGGAATCGGTGTTAAATATCCAAGGTTATCTAATGATACTTTTCTCATGAAATTTGTGTCGAAACTAATCTCTAGTTCTGATATATCTAATGTGTTACTCTATTATAGGTTTGTGAAAAAGCATCAACATAGTTACAATTATTACATGACTTCCTCAGGTTGTCCTTCCATCAAGCAGGCCTATGTTGGTCTCGTGGAGAACTCAGAATGAGAGGTATGTGAGCAATAAAAACTGAACTTCTGGGAAACTCCTTGGTTGTCCCAGCCTTTTTTTGAATACTTTGATGTCTCTTCATCTCTAGCTAACAGTGCTATTGCAGATATTCATGGTCATGTGGTGATTAATGATTTATTACCTTCTCATCTTTGTCTTCAAATCTCCCGGTATATATATATATATATATATATATATATATATATATTACGATAATCTAATTTGAATGCCCATCTTGAATGGGATTTCATATACAAAAGAGGGTTACCGTATGCTTTGTGGACCTTCCTTGAATCTTACCTCATGGCTAAAGGGTGTCCAGAATATATTTATCCCATCTTCTTCATCAATTATTCTATAAAAAATCTGGAAGAAATGCCTACCTCTTCAAAATATTATACAGTGTGCTGGAAAAAAGTTGGCCCCTACTTGCACCATTTTTTCGTAATTGGTTGAGAGTCATCAGCACCTATTTATTTCATTTAAATTTACATGCAGGCTATGGAATTATCTTCAGAATATGTTTTCTTGCTGGTTCAATTTTCAGACTGTGGACGTGCTTCTTCAGTCCATTTCTAAAAAGGATCGAAGTGAACAAATTCAATCCCTTCGACTGGCTGCTTATGTGAGAGTAATTTCTTTTATTTGGAAGACACTGAAAGTCATGGTCATTGTATTATAAAGCCCTCCTTCCTCAATGGTGTTCTGTTTTTACATTGTGCTATTCAAACCTCTTCTCTTCTACAAAAAGGATCAATTGATAATAATGTTGAAGACCTTGCTCTTTTGAGATCACTTTTTGTGAATAGAAGGTCCAGGAAGCCGCTAATAGTGACGTATGTCCGCTGGATACCAGCCATATCTAGAGGGATCAATGTCAAAATTCATGGAGCAGCCTCGGGTTCTACAGATCCTGCTGGTTGTGGGGGTTTTTTTCATACATCCCAAGGGTTTGTTAAATGTTGTTTTTTCAATATTATTGGAAATGGCCTTGCAATTTAAGCTGAGAATTGTGCCATGATCAATGAAATAAAATATGCTATGAATTTTCAGTAGCATCAATTATGGTTGAATCTGACATGTCTATTGCTGTTAAAATTCATTTAGAACATTCCCGAAATGTACCATTGAAGATTCTATTAGCTTGGATTTAATGTCTTAGGTTTGTGGAGATGATTTCCCTTGAAGTCACACATTTTTATCATGTGGCTAAGGGGGTTACTAATTCTCTTTCTAAGAGATAAATTTTGGAGGACAATTTTAGTAGGTCATGTGTCCAACCAAACTTTTGTAATTCTTATGTTCATGCTGACCTTAGTTGTGAGGTCTATTATCACCTTTGTTGAAATGTTTCATGACTCTGTCTTGTTGTATCATTTTATTTTCTTTAATATATTCTCCTAGGATTAGGTTTTTCACGTCTCCTGACTTTTTGGGTATATATGAAACACATTATGCAGTGCACTAAATTGTAAAGGAAAATACAACTGATATTCCTCCTCACCAACTGTTCATGTATCTCAGAAGGGAATTTTCATTGAGGATATAACATACCACGCTTCCCTAAATGATGATTCATATGACTTGGAGAGATTCTCACAAACACATGATCAGTCATCATGAATGAGAATGACCATCAGTGATGATCCTCATAGAATTTCTAACAACTATAAGAAGTATCTTTCCATTTTCTAATCAAATTCTTCTTATGAGATGTCTCATGTAAATGGATCATCCCTACAAGTGATGTCTCACAGGTTTCCACCCAACAAAGTGGTGATTGAAAAATATTACCATTAAATTATTCCAATGGAGACATATGTATCAAGTGATGATAATTATAATTATTAGAAAACTCATATAATGGTAGGTTTTCTACTAATGAGACACCAAAATCCATTATACAATCCTAGAAAATGACATTAAATGTTTGAATCATCCTTTAAGATTTCCAACCAATCATATGATGATATGTTGTGACCTTAGTCAACTGAGATCCACGAAAATTTTGTAATGATTTCTAATAAATGAGACATAAACTAAGGGTCTCTATACGACATTCTCTATACTTGTATGAGATTCCTCTTTAACACTTTGCAGATATAGATTTTGACAAGTCCAATAGTATATGTTATTCATTAAGAAGGATAAAATGACCTAGAGTTGTGAATCTATGGACTATCACACATTTGGAATCTTGTTTCTGAATCTTTAATAGGACATCCATTAAAAAATACATTTTTATATTCTCTGATTTCCATATATGAATATAAAAGATTTAAAAATACGATTCGATCACTAATTATCTTCTTTAAATTTCTATCCTATTATGAATCTCAAAACAAACACATATATATTCTTTTTCATACATACCCACCCAATCAATATATTCAATTAATTATACATATTTTTTATTCTTGGATGAATAGCCTATATAAAATTGTGCTATGAATGAGTTGTTTATTCTAAAAAACCTCCATGTAAAACCATTTGATATCACTTCCATGACAAAAAACACTCATCCTTGTCTGTTCACTCAATGGTCTCCCAACCTTTTAGTGTGTTCTTAAGATAAGTACATTCAGAATCATACATATATGACCCTATAACCATCTTGACCAAATCATGAAGAAATGAAACTTCAAATAAATCCCCAACTTTACCGTTTTCTTCACATTCCATGTTTATGTAGTATTAATCCAACATCAACTACCACTCATTTAAATATTTGATATCAAAATTTTTATATGAATTTATCATTAAATCATCTACCCCCATGATCATTGTGATAAATTAGGTTTCAAGATCTTATGATTCGTGAACCCATTAAATTTCTTACCAGTGAGGTAATGACACAATGTATTCAGTGTATGGACTAAGATAGCTAATTACAACTGATGTTCTAGCTATTTCATCTCTTTATACCATAACAATATCGATAACTATAAATTACATAGTCTCAATGCATGAGAAAACATCCCATCCCATATCCAATTGAATAAAAATACGACACATACCCTTGTTCAAATTCCAAAAAAATAAGAATATGTGCTATTATGAGGAGAAATATAATCTCATGAAAAGACCTGTGACAATCATCAATCCATCTAAATGGAACATTCATCTTTCTAAAATAATTCCTAGGTGATTCTAGTAGTGAGATATCACTAACAAAGCATCTATAATTATCATCCAGACTAAGTAAAGTACGTATCTCAAGGAAATTATTTGGTGGTTTCCATGATTTAGAAGCCTATATAATTTATGGATCCTCCAAAACCCCTTTTTCATTGAATATATATCCAAGTAAACATTGTTTTTATATCCAAAAATATCACTTTAATATTTTGAAATACAACTCACGATCACTCAATATTCACCACATTATCTCGAAATGATGCTCATGATCAACACTTTTAATGGAATTTATCAATATCTCATTTACAAACAATATAAAAAAACATATATATATGAAATATCTTTTCCAAAAATTACATTAATAGTACTAGAACATTTATAAACCAAATGGTATAACAACATACTAGTAATGGTCATATCTATATTTGAATGTTGTCAATGGAGTATCCACCTTCTTAATACCCAAATAGTTATATCCACATCAAAGATAATTTTTTGAGAATGACTAATTTTTCCTAAATCTATAGTTAATATAATAAATATGTTTCAATTAAATATATAAATATATTTAAACTTATGATAATTGATACATATCTTTAATGTTTCATCTTCATTTTACAAAAACAAGTTTTGTGCTTCTCATGGAGACATGCTTGAAAAAATGACCCCTTTTCTTACTTGTTATTCCAAATTCACATTCATATATTTTAATATTATTAGTTAAATAAAATAATATGGATGTAAAATAATATTTGTCTCTTGAAGGAGATAAATAATAAACTCCACTTCTCTTGCGTATATAAACCCAAAGAATATTTCAGAAAAGAAATTTGGAAACTAATACTTGACTATATGAAATTTATTATTCAATAAATTTTACATTGAATTGAATTTCAACACTACAAAATGGTATGAATAATTCCAACTATTGGTTCCAAAAATATCAATGCTGCTTCATTTATATATAAATATCTTATAAATTGATTCTTTATGCCATCGTTAGTCTTTAAATTGACACTTCATGTATAATAGTTAATGTGAGCCTCAAATATTTCAAACCAATCCATATGTAGGAATATATCATAAAAATAAATCACTAGCATAGATAATTCCCATATCATCATGGATATAATAACAACAATATAAAATCTCTACATATAAAGGATTGGCGTTCTCATTGACCAATATGAGATTTCAGTTTTAACAAAAAGATCATCAAATCATTATGTACCAATTAAAATAAAATCATTAATGGAATTAAAGTAATGGGATTTAACAATTCCTAAAAAACATTCATAAGGATAGACATCAAATGAATCGTACCTCTCATGGTTGATTCCCATAATGATCATGCACATTCACCAGCTCATCCTGGTATAATTTATTTCTCAATAAATTTTGTTCAATTTTATTCTATTCATTTTTTCCTTACCGAGGATTCAAGGTATTCATATAAACACCATAGATAACTCTATTTTAATGATGATGATTGTTTTCTTTACCTCGCCTCGTTGAAGTCTATTATTCTTATAACACGTGAGAAGTGTCTTGAACACCGGACCTCAATGGGACATGATAATAGCCCAAAACATGACCCATTTTTTTAAATTGTCTAATGATCCCAATGGTCCAACAAACTCACTATTCATGTGGTTGAATGAACCAAATTAGAATCATAAATCATTAATTATGGGCCTTCGAGGAGGATTCACTAGTCCATCTATTAGATTCTACATCATCATCATAACATGGATGTTTGTATCAATCTTTTTCTTTCTCCCTAGATTTGATTATCTAGTATTACCCAGAGATAATAATATTATTCATCCAACTTTAGATCCTTATTAGTCCCTTTCTACCCCCATTATTGATTTTAAAATCTCATTATAATAGGTAATATAGTGCATTGTAATCATTAAGATACTATCCTTCCTCAACCGCAATTAAAAAATGTGTTCCTTCAAGGATTCTATATTAGTATCTTCAAGTGATTAGAGTACTAAATCCATTCATTTAGTTACATAAATTGTCACTATGGGGATATGATGTTTCCATCAGATGAATTATATCATTCTTTAATCTTGAACTTATGTGGATTTTATTGTTTTATGAACAATTATTGCAAATTATCTGATGATAGTTCATGGTCTAATTTAGCCTGAACAGGTAAATCTCACCCTTAAAGTGAATAAACCCTCAACATAAATGTTTGAACATTACTTCTAACTCTTATAACGTGCAAAAAAATTAATGATTCTATTAATCATATTTTTCCACACCTCTTCCTTAATTGGTTTTTAACAACCGTGAAATTTTTGTGAATGTTGCTTCTAGAACAATATTGAATGATCCACATGCCATTGTTCAACCCTATTTTTCACAATTTATAAAGATTTATGTTATTGAACATTAATTTGATCCATATTTTGGTTCAAATGTGGATTATGTGAAACCAAATTCTCAATATACTCTTCTAGTTGGTTTCTATGATAGCTACTAGCTGTCATTTCTAAGAAAACAAAAACAACCATATTTATAAATCATTAAAAAATAATGTCTTAACAATTTCAATTTCTAACACATCATATTTCCCAAAATTTTATCCCATAAACAATATTTTACACATTCAAAATTTTTATAGTTCAATAATACATTAGGAAATAATATTATTTTCAAAATACTACTTTCATTTTGTTATCAAAATATCTCATTAAAAAATAAATCAATACTAATAAAAAATGAATAATATTTCCTACATTCCTAAAACATTACTCAAAATGAAATATTAAATACTAGTTTAAAATCATTTATATAATTAATTTCATTCTCTTCTCATTAGATAATCTAATGAAAATGATATTTCCATTCCAACAAGTGTCTCTAAAACACTCATCTACCCAAATCCCTATCAACATTATTTTCAATATAAAAAGGTTAGAAAAATATTTATATTCTCTAAATTTCATATAACAGAAATCCTAATAATTTATGCCATCCAAACTAAAGGATAAAAAAATGAATTTCATCTCAACTGCCAACAGTTCTGATGACAACATTTTATTCAATGATCGAACAAGTTGACACCACTTGTAACATCCCACCCTTCCTAATTGACTTCGGTTCAGGTGGAAATTCCAATTGGCCTTAATATACATCACCATAGAGCAAATGGCTAGTAATAAATTCCAAGGGCTCCAATTCATGTGGGGAATGACATTCCCATTAGAAATGAGAAAACCCAACTAAACATGCAATAATAAAATAAACTATTATATGAAGAAAGAAAAAATTGTACAGCAATGAAAGGAAATACCAATAATTTCATAGTCAAACTCAAAAGGAATACAATAGTGGAATATTACTAAAAAAGATCATAGTGGATGAAAATCCAACAAAACCCTAGGGAACCAATGATAGTACTCTATAGCTCCAAACATGATCCATGATCCAACTCCAAAATGATTCCCACATATCAAGAATCACCATTAATTAAGTGTTATACTTTTACTTTGTATGTGTCTTGATAAAAAATGACTACAAAATCACAAAAATACCAATGTAAGGGTGAGTAATGAAAGTTGGTAGGATTTACCCAAATGACATCCCTACTAATGCTGCTAGGATAGAACAAGTAATCAAATTCATGTAGAAAATTTTTAATAAAATAGTTTAAACAATATTACAAAATCCAAAAACTATTTCTATGGAAAATATTTCACTAAAAGAATCACATTTTCCATGGAATGAAACAATCAAATCATTAAATTATATCATGTTTTTTTGGGACATCCCAATTCAATCCACTAACCCATGCATCCACACATGCATTAATCATTATTGGAGTTACATAAATATTAGTGGTTTGTATTCAATATACATAGTCTTAAAAAATAAATTAATATATCATGTTTCATTACACCATTGGAACTGATCACCATTTAATATTTCTATACATATCAACAGTTCCTTGTAAAGGAAAATATAAACACATAAAACCATGTATTCCAAAAAACCATTACTACACAATCATGATGAAAACATTTAAATAATTCAATATTTGTAAAAAAGACTTCTAAAAAATATTTTCTATGAATAAAACCAACAGTGTTTTTTAAAATAACTATTTTAATATCTTTTATCAAATCACATTGCTCAGAAATTCCATAACATAACAAAAATACAAAAACCATCACTAAATAGGGTTATTACCATTATTTTCAGTATAATTTTCCAAAAAAAATAAACAATTCATAATATTTGAAATAAATCCTTCTATTTTTAAAATCACTAGTCATGATTGAATACACGAACCTTTGGATTTATGGAGAAAACAACAAACAAAATGAAAACACCCATAAAACTGTGTTGATTCTTCAAGAAACACCATATATATCTTCCCATAACATCAAAAAGTAAAAATAAATCCATGATTTATATCAAAAACCTTATATATATTCACAAAAAAACTAGATTTAATGAATTCATATAGGCAATAAATAATTCATGAAAAACCAAAATCTGACACAAAAATTTTCTTACCAAGGGAATAGAGATTCAATGCTCCCAGAAAAACCTATGAATCGCTTCTAAATATATGTGGAAATAATCAACAACCTTTGGGAGGGATAATTATTGATTTATAATTTAGTTTTAGAAAATTAGCGGTAAAAACATTATATCTAAACATATCCACCTTAGTATGGTCTTTTTTTCAAACCAATGAGTGATAGTTGCATTATTAGCAAAAATTGTATGATAACCATGTGCCCAACTCTACCTCAAGGAGGACCTGACATGGTTGGACCACATAGTTAGACAAACGATCTACCAACCATGAAAAACTCACAATCTCCCACTTCATATGTATTCTCCAAGCTCTCCCTAGGGTTTGAAAACATTGTGTGCCTCCCCATGTGTCATAGTCTTATCCCTTGTCACACTCTGAAAGGTTTCATGTATAGGTTTCATGGATTCGAATTACATTATTTCAAATATTGAATCTATATAATATCTAGAAACCATTCCAAAAAGATTCCAAATGCACCCAATCATTACCCAAACACATTCTACACATTAATATCATAATGAAAGTGATACTGACTTTAAACTGGGGGTGGTACAAGGACACTATGATTATAGAATATCTAATTAAGACCCTCCAAATATATAATGGATATACAATGGAAAAAATTTGAAACCTGTATAAATAATTCCCACCATTTAGAATGTTAGTCTATAGAGACAATCAATAGTAATTGGAAGGAGATGATGATGATCTATGATTAAAATAGTTATTATCATACAAATATAGGAATACATATTTAATTAACATTTTGATCCACCAAGTAATTTATATATGAGACACAAGAATACTCTAAGAGGGTGTTCATGTAGAGTGATTCCAATTTTGGTCAATAACGATAGATTAAGAATTATAATGACAGTTTAGGGTGATAGAAATACAAAACTATTTCCCACATCACTAGCATAAAACAACGACACCGGGCTTGTCATTTGATCCCATTGGTTAGACATTGGTGCTATATATAATGACTGGGATTATAAACAACCCACAAGTTAATATATGAGTTCCATTAAATTGGCGAGTATTTCATGGAAGATGGTATACAAAATTGGACAACTCACTAGCTGGTTAATATATTTCTCCTAGGATTTCTCTATTTTTAACATTAACATATTTCTATTCTTTTTAGTCCCTATACTAGTCATTTTGTAAATTTATATTTACAATGTTAATTTCTATATCATTCAATTTTTTCAATTGGAATTATTATTTAGGAGGGTTTTGGGGTGAGCCATTGATTCTAGATTGAGAGTTCTAGATTTATCTATAGTGGTATATATAGGTATGATGATGAACCTATTATTGTAAGGGCTACATGTATTCCATCAGATAGTCAGTGAGGCCCACCTATCAAATAGTGGATGGATATAAAAAGTAAAACAATATATGAATTATATTGTACTACTAGTGGGGTTTCCATTGGTGTAGAAAATCATCCATGAACCATAATAATGTTGTTGTTGTTTCTAAAATTCCAGGTTTTCTTTTTGGAACCCATCACTAGAAAATGGAACAATCATGGAATTGCGATGTGAGGTGTAGTTTTTTATTTATGACACATTAAATTTAATTTTTAATTCATCTTTTATCTCTATTAAATATTGTTACTCTTCTTTTACATGGATACTATCTTGGGGAATTATTATCACCCTAAACTCAATCCCTTGGCTTATTTATAGTGCAATGGAATTCATATTACTCTCTTGGTATGTAGATATCCATCTTTATTATGTATCATCATATTATACAAATTCGTTTTTTTCCCACTAAGCATCATATTCA
Source organism: Viscum album (assembly GCA_963277665.1). Classification (NCBI taxonomy): domain Eukaryota; kingdom Viridiplantae; phylum Streptophyta; class Magnoliopsida; order Santalales; family Viscaceae; genus Viscum; species Viscum album. The sequence goes on along the minus strand of OY728143.1, from coordinate 851,163,077 downwards.
TTAAAGGGGGGAATTATTGTCCCAAAATTATAATATTTTTCTACCGTAAATCTGTTTAATAATTTAGGAGAATTTATGGGAACATCAATACTCATAGTTTATTGATTATGAATAATGGTCATAAATACTCCTTTTGGTTTTTCATCATTGAATAAAATTTCAATTTGGATATTTGTGATTATGAATTTGTGTTCAATGATCCCTGGAAAACTTATAAGGCCCCCGAATCAATGTCAGTTTTCATTTACTAGTGGGTATTGATTTTTCTATGTGTTTAAAGCTAGGTTGTATCATAAATTGTATTTATTATGTTAAAAATTATTTATTTCACATTTTCGTTGAGTTATAAAATTTTTATGGGAATAAAATGGTTTTGGTAAAATGTGAGGTGTTTGGATATGGTTTTCAAAAAATGATTCCCCCTTTTGTGTGGTTTTTTCAAATTGTTTTAATTTAAGGATAATTACTTTCATATATGTAATTACATGTGAATGATTTTATTATGATAACCATAAATGTATTCTTTTATAAGGTAGTCAACCATCCCTAGGGAATATATCTTCCTCCCTAAACCTAGTCTTCTAGGGTAATGTATGCATTTGGTTTCTAATGTTTTTTGAGTATCACCTATCATGAGTGAACTATTACATTTAATGTAATCTATTTATGTAAACTATGATCCATACACATCAAAATAATGTAAAAACAATCTTTATTGACCGCAAATTATAGAATTTTGTGGATATTTTTTTAGTTAACTTTGAAATTAATTATTCATGTTTGTATTGAAATTATTTGAAATCCTATTTATTTAAAAGATTCTATATACTATGAAAGTGTAAATATATTCATGATATATGTAAAACCATTTCTCATGAATTATTTTAATTTACATGATAATTTATAGTTTATTTTATAAATTCTTATCATGATGAACTTAACACAATCCCACTAGGCTCATTTTCTCACACTATGCAAACAACATTGGGAATATATAGGGATTGTTTATCTTATTTATATAGGGGTAATTGTCATATCATTGATGTGGTTTTTCTAATTACTATGGTGTCGGATCTAGAATGTTACATCATGTCAAAAGGATTTTAGACTTTACATATTTTAAGTACTATGGTGGATTTATGTACAATAGTAATTGTTTATAGTAAAATTAGTATTTTTTCTCCAATATTAAATTTTTGTCATGGAATATTCATGGTGAATTTATTTATGAACATGTTATATATTACTATTTCTTAATCAATACCAGATTTCGTTCTTGATTCAGATGTAATTTTTTCTAACCCATGGGGATCGTGAATTCCCATTGGTCCCAGTCACCACTAGTTAGGGTTTCATTTAATTGGCTAACTAGGGTTTGTTACTGATATATATGTTAAAAGGAGTTGTTTAAGTTTTTTATTCATTTATATTTAAAAAAGGGTAGTACACGAGCAAGTTACAGGCTAGCTCTCATCATGGAGAGCCTAAAGTTACCATGGGTTGATTGTAATGTTTTTTTTGGATCTGTAGATTTGTAACACCAGCATTTTAATTTCATTAACTCTTGATATTTTTTATTCATTTATTCTAACTAAATGGGTATTAATATTTTGATTTTATATTCATGTGTATCATTGACTATTTATATTTTGTATAAATCCCTATATAAATCATTTAAATATTCCCCATGAGGTTTTTATCGCTGATGTATATAAAATAAAACCTCCAATAAAATAGAATTTGACTAAAATAGTGGTGAAAATTGACAATGAAATATACTAATATGTATAAACTTTTCTTATTCATGCTAGGGATATGGATCCCCAAAGGATTTTCATTGGAAAAGGATAAAGGGACATATTATTCAAAAGAGAGCATCTATCCAAGTGAGGAATGATTATGTATGGTGGATAATTAGATGAGAATGATCGAAATCACTTTCAAAATATTAAATATTATTGACTCACAAAAATTAAATATTTCCATTTATTTTTAATGGTCTGATTAAAATGTAGTTGGGCTCTGGGTTCATATAAAGAAGCATGAGATAATAAATTGTATAAAAATAAAGCCAATTTTTATTGAGTATTTATACCCTTAATTTAATACCACAATGAAATATATAGAGTTTACTAGTAATATTAATAGATAATGGAATATAATTTAGTTTCCTAATCACTCCTTTTATATATCATTATTTTCTTCAGAGTTTGTATAAATGGAGATGTTAGAGACTTATTGGTTCAATATTGGTCATACCCATAATATCTTATCATAGTTCCTCTTGTAAAATCGTAACAACTATGTTGTGGGTGTGGATAGGGCCTTGGCGGTATATCATTTTCTAAATGGTATGAGAAGATTGAATAATGTTTCTCTTAACTCTTATGGTTGCTTCAGTGATTCATTCAATGGTATGATAAAATAATTTCAACACTAGGAATTACATAGTGGTGTCACAATTATTTTTTATCTTCATGCACCACTATAAATTTATATTTTTAGGAAATATTACCATTGAGGCCCTAGAACAAATGAATCTCTAATTTCCTCAGCCTCCAAAGGTTTTTATAAAATACTGTCACTGTATTCATTTTCAAAACATTGTTTTGTCCTTATCCCTCCCACCCTTGGGTATTCCCTCATGGACTCTTTGAGAATCTATTGTAAAATTAAATGCATCAATTAATATAGGGTTTTAGTACCTATACTCTAGAGTGAAGTAGTTGATAATGATGGAGTAGATTATAGTGAACGTTAAAGAGTTTATTGTTACTATGATAGGTTTGATTTCTATTACTTATACCTCAAGAACATACATATTTGATGTTGGTTCAAATAAGCCTTTTCTGTTGACCCATATAGTTTATATTCTAAAACATATAGTGGAAATCGTGAAATTATTGATGAAATTGGACAATCTTATAGGAATTTAAGATGATGTGGGTATTTTTATCCCTAGATACCATTATTCCTAGTTAGGCTAGGAAATCTCTTCCAACTATTAATAATTTGATGATTTTTTACAACCGTGTTAGAATAGGAATCTACCAATGGTTTCTTTCATTGGTAGCAAACAATTTTATTTATGTGTTTCTAAAGGAAATGTTTAGTTTTCCTATACTATTTTAGGTTGATTTATTTTTTAACTTTTATTCTAAATATAAACTGATATTGATTATATTAAATAGTATGAATCTATATTAGTTTAAATAAATTAAATTTATGTTGGTTAATTTTATATCTAAAGGATTTATAAACATAATTTTTTCCAATTTTTTATACTATGTTCATTATTCAAAAAAAGTATAATAAAACTCTTTATCTAGGAATATATTATTAGAAGATAAATTTATTGATGGTGAAGAAAATATATCTATTTCAATTCATTGATGAAATTTTTGACCATTTGAGAGTGGAAAATTGGTTTTCTAACATTTATCTTTTGTGTAGATATCATAAAATTAGAAATAAAGAGTTGGATTTTTTAAATATTTTCTTTAGAATAATGCATGCCTATTTTTAGTCACATTTTATGTCATTTGGCATAATTAATACTCTAATAATTTATATATATATGATGAACTATATTTTTTCACCAGTATCATATCTATTTTTTTGGGGTTCCTATGGATGACATCCTTGTGTACACCATGTTTAAATAAGAACATTTGGGTCACTTGAGACATGTATTTTGAATCCTAATGGATAATCATAAGTATGAAAAACAATTAATGATCTAACTTTTGATATGATAGGTAATGATATTTTGACACTTGATCTCACGACACTGTATCACAGTTGATCCTTAAAAAGGTGATATCTATATTTTCATGGAAATAAGCATGATATTTATTTGATATATATAGATTACATGGTTTATTCAGATATTATAAAATATATTTAAAGGATTAATCAAATATTATGTCTCTTTTGAACACTCTCACCCAGAAGGGGGAGAAGGTGAAGTTGTATTTTAAGGGTTCTACATCCTCGATGTGATAATAATGTGTTCAACTACATCAGTGATTCTAAATTTACCAGAGCCTTGAATATGATATGTGGTTTACATTGATTTTTTAATATTATTCTTGGGTTGTTTAATTACACAAGGGATTATATAGTATATTATGGATCATGATATATTCTACCTCATGATAGGAATTATGCCACACATTTCATAGAATTTTATTTATTTTTAATTTCCTCAAGAGTTGGGGTTAGGATCCCTTGGGGGAATTGATTACCATATACATTGACCCAAAACAATTTAGTAAAATATTTTAGCAACAATAGTATAATATCTATAAGATATTATGGGTCAAATACATAGAGTTTATTAATTTTAAATTTCACATATGATGACTACAGATAACATATTTTCCAATTATTTTATCCATAAGTTACCATCTCAGGATGTGAAGGATGTGTAGAATAGGTGGAACATGAAAGAAATTTTTTTCCAAGATTAACATTGGAGTCTGGGAAGAGGATTTTGTTCTTATTAAATAAATAGTTCATGGGACATCAACTCTTCTTATGTGGATTATTTAACAGAAACAACAAGATTACGAGTTCCAAATTATAAAAGATTATTTTGTGGTTCGATGAACTTCAGTTAGTGGTCTCTTTATTTTGAGAGTACCCATTACATTGGGGGTCGTTATATTTCCTTGTCCTCTACAGGAAAAGGAGTTTTGGGTGACTATCAATATTCATTTTTTTTCCACCAAATTAGGAAAAATATATTTTCTAGTATGAAACATAATTTTTTCCCTTCCTTGAAATGGAACATATAATAAATTTAATACCTTATTTACACTTGAATTTAGATTAATGTGGAGCATCATAAGTCATCTGGTTTTCTATTGTCTCTTCCCATGAAAACATAAAAGAAGAATTAATTTTTTATGTATTTTTTATTAGGGTGACTAGAACACACAATGATTATAACTCTATCTAGATGGAGATCAATTAGTTGAATAATGTAGCCCCTTTCATACTAATCTATGATAAAACTAATTTAGTTCACCTTTGAATGTTATATTTGTATGAAATTGTAAGGATACATGGGATACATAAGGCCATTGTCTAAGATAGGTTCTGTTATATTACCTCATGGTTTTGGAAGGGCATCTTCATTCAAATGGGAACTCAGGTAAGGTTTATGAAGCATATCATATTCAAATATATGCAAAAACAAAAAGGGATAATTAAATTATGGAAGATATGATTGGAGTATGTGTCAGGGACACTATAGGGTATGACATAAAGCCGATGATAATCCTTTTTAGATCTAAATATTTATCATTTAATGTTTTCTGTTGGTGACCACATGTTATTGAATGTCTCTCCCTGATTAGGTCACCGACCACCCAGAAAAAAATGGAAGCTTTATACAAGGTATATAGGAAATTTGAGATATTGGAATGACTTGGAAATGTGGCTTATGAATTTTATTTATGACCATATATTTTTAGATTCATTCTTTTTATTCATGTTTTCTAAACCCAAAAATTATCAACTGGGACCTCATAATATTCTATATAGAGATATCCTCATCATAGATCCAAATATTGTTTTCATAAAAAAGCCACATTTAGTTATTTATTCTTAATAGAATGTTCATCATGGGATGTGGATCGTGATTATTTTCATGTTGCAACTATATGGTTCATTTTTTCATGAGTCATCGGAGTGGGTGTAATTGATTAAGGAGAAGTATCCTCAAATCATAGAGAAAAAAATAACATAAACACGTCTTTTTTAAGTATAAAAAAATAGATTAGGGATAATTATATCATATATTTATTCGTTTCAGGTCTTATGGTACTATGTTCTCATTTGTCAATTTATTTTGGTTCATTCTAACTTTTTCATTCTTTCAATTTATTATTCATATGTATGACTGATTTTGGGTTAAGTATGGATTATAGTTTCATAGATATAGAAGTTTATTAAGTAGTTGGAATAGGATTAGAATGTAACATGTTGAAAAAGAAATATATATAGTCTAGAGGATAGATTCTGAGGTCCATTGGAATGAGTGTGGAAGGATGGTAGTAGAATACTCCAACCTGGTTTCCACAAAAAACTAGTAGGGTTACTAGTGAGGTAGGAATTCTCTCTATCATAATTTGATAGCTGGTATTGTTTCTAGATTCTTAGTCATTATTCCTTGAATAGCTGGCTGGAAATTGGGAAGTGGGTAATGTTTTTTTTGAGTCGTCAGCTCTATTGACATAATTCCTTAGTCGATTGATGGGTTAATCGAAGTCATAGTCATATTTGGGTATTTCATTTCCATTTTTATCAATAATACCCATCTTCTTCAAATTAATACAGTTTATCTTTGCAGACCAGCTTCATTAATTTTTTTAATTGTTGTTATAGGTTTGTAATAAATTTCATTATAGATTTATTTCAGAATTGAGGAATCTGGATCAAATCATCAATCATCCTTTTTTGGTCATCCAGAATTGTTATGATTTCTATTCATCATTATTCATGTAAAATATAAAACATTTTAATTGGGGGATTAGTGATTAGGAAATTTATTCTATGACCATTTATATATTTATAAGGACTATATATTGACTTAGATCATACTTTTACATTCAAAATTTATTATTCTGGGTGTTTCGAGTTTGGTGATTTCATAATTTTGCTTTATCTTGTAAAATATTACTACTTTCCTTTAGAAATTGATTTTAAAATTGGGTTAAAGTAAAAAAAATTGATAAAATTAATCTTTTTTACATATAAATTTAAAAATGAATGTTCTAGTTGGTGGGGTTTTCAAAAATGGTTTAAACCAAGAAATTTAGGGTTTCTTATATTATATTCCAAATGAATTATTTTAATATGGTAATCCTCAATGTGATCGATGATGATGTAGGGAGTCATCTTCTAGGACAAATAATTTCCCTATAAATATTCGCTTCTATGATAATGTGTTCATCAGGAATCCTATGTTGTATAAAAGATCATTTCTCATGATTGAAATCCTACCCCCAAGACCATTTATTCCTGGATGATGTGAACATAAAGGTGTCTACTGATGAAAATATTGTAAATTGGGACCTCATTTACCTGTAATTTTGGTATTCATGGTATTTTTCTCAATTGGTTATATTTAAAAAATTTATTGGTGTGGGTTTTAAAATTATTAGGAAATATTTTTATTACCATTATTTTCTTAATTTTTAGAGGGTTAGTTTATCCTTCATTTATGATAAACTATTTCCCGTGACTGTTTTTAAAATTAAATAATCATAGTTGTTCTATTTTATAATTTATAATTATGAAAAACCTGGTGGGATCTTACTATTCACATTTTAATATAACATTCATATACATTGGTATTAAGATTGATCTTGTTTTATCATAGGTATGTAATGGGAAAGTGACACAATATGGTCGTGGGTTTGTTCACTACCTTGGTGAGGGAGGCTGGAGGTGACCTCATTTCCAAAAGTGTTTATACTAGGATATTTATTATTACACTAATAGATTTATGTATCCTGAAAAATTTCTATCCTATCATTTGTTTCCATTCTCTTGATCCCCAAATTTGTGAAATTCTGATACTACTATGTATTTATTTTCCATCTTGTTATAGGATCTTGTTTTAAAATAATTTCAAAATATTTTTCTAAAATTTTAGATGCTTGTCCCCATCTCATGGGCATTGGAAATGTATATTGATACCAATTTATGATTTTGTAGGTTATTCATAGTGGGTTAACCTACTTTTTATTGTTAAAAGTGATATTTATAGAATGTAAAATTGAATAAATGTTTTGAATATTCATCTATGTTTTCGAATATCAAAATTGGAATTGTCAATTACATCATTTAATAGGCTATCATTGATTATGATTCATGTATTGAAATATGGGTAATCCATTCTAAAGGTGTGTCTTCATTGGGGTACTTTTTATGGTTATTATAAATATCATCAGATGAGCTTTTTATGTAATAATGATGATTCTGGGATTTATGACGAGAAAAAAAGTTGAAAGTATTTATATTACAAAGGTTATGAAATATAAAATTCTAGAGTATGTAAATTATAAATAATCAGACCCAAAAGGGAATTATTGTCAAATTTTTCCCATTATGTGACCAATAGAACGTTTCTTGTGAATCATAAGAGATTTGGGTTTCAATAGATTAATTAATTAATTATTTAATTAACTGTCACACAAAATAATTTTTATTTTTGTAGAAAAATATTAATATCTTACTATTTAGTCATTGAACTGAGTAACAATCATGTTAGTATTTACCTTAAAAAATATTTCATTGCATGTAAAAAATAATTTGATGTTTGACTATCTGCCTGATTATAGACTGTAAATAGATTGTTTCACCTTCTTGTTGATAAAATAATAGAGGATAAGTTATAGATGATTTGTGTTGATAGTGTTCTTAATGAGTTTGATTGAAGTATATTAGTGAGACCAGAGAGTGGTGATCATTTTAGGGATTATTAAAAAGAAAAGGGAGACAAGTTGGATGACTATTACTGTGGTTCTGTCTCACTAGACTATAAGACAGTTGGAGACACTGTGTTTGTGGATGACATTTACCAATGTGTGGAGGCCCTATGAATGGACTCATATTGATTGAGGCAATGTAGTGGCATATAGATTAACCAATAGTAATGAGAAATGTTCAAGGTGGGGTGACATGGGAAATGGCTATGCCATTTGATCCCGTACAGATTTCATCACAAAACCCTATATGTAATGCTAACCAAAAATAAATAAATATTTCCCTACCACACATAATCCCATGGGATACTAATAGTCTCCAATAATATTTCAAAAGTTGGAAAACTATTTATTATATTAATTTTGAATATTATAACATCTATCATTTCAAAATATTTTTGTGAGTAGATTATGGATTACCAATAGCTTGTATTTTATGGGGAGTGTTATAGTTTTCCTCAGTGAGTTAATGGTGGAAAGATGGTATAATCCAAGTAGACATTTACTTAAGGGATTCCTTGAAAAAAAATTACAAATGTTTTATATAAATATGTTGGTAGAATATTGATTACATATTACATATTTTCTCTCTACTATAAAAAGGAATAGTATGGACCAACAAAAATGATCATTAATTGCCTATAATAACCACTAATCGCTATTGGCCCATTAATATTGCTATTAACGATCCTTATATTTCTAATTTCTTAGTTTAAGGAATGACTGGCTATAAAAACCCCTATATGTACACTGTCATAGGTCACCAAGTAAAAGCGACCACCGTATGGAATTCACTAGAGGCTATTATACCAAAGCATATAACCAATGACATATGGAAGTCAATAGAGGTCATCTCACAATAATAGTTGACGACCCCCACATGTAACATGTTATAGAAAATAATTATTTTTAAAAATTATAAAATTGACAAACATTTTTATTGGTATTAAAAATATGAAACAAAACAAAACCTATTTAAAAATTTTAATGTATATCTACATAATTAATAATTTCTTTAATAATATCATAACTAACCTCATAATTGTTTTTGCAGGCCCACCACCAATCGTCATATAATTTAATAATAAAATAAATTATATGAATGATTTATTTCAGTAACAATTTAAAAATAAAAAATATTTAGATTCAACTAATTTATAAAAATTAATCCAAAGTACAATAACAAATATTATTTTGTTTTCAAAAAATTATATGTCTTTATTTGATTTTAAACTATAATATATTTTTTAATTCTAATAATGATACAAAAAATATTGATGTGTCATATATTATTATATTTCACAAATAATGAAAATATTAATTTTCATGTTTTGACCTCATTTCATCGATTTTTTATAGGTTTTGAGCCACACAACCACATATTAGGGTTTTAAAAAAACCATAAGTTCATTTTTATCTATTATAAGAAAAGAAAAACATCAATTTATGTGGTTTATCTATTTAATGGTTATAAATTCATCATTGGATTTTATTTACGTTATTAGGGTACCCTAACGTCATCTATTTCCTTTTTACCAAAAAAAGTTTATATGTATTTTAAAAAATTTATAACATATTTATTCACTCATTTTGTTCACATCTCATGTCATGTTGGTCTTATTCCTACTTATAAATATTAGGAATAAAAAAATTCCTCAAATAATTTAAAATCAATTAGTGGTTTTTATGGTTATGAAAATGAAACACATATTTTTGAGTTATAAAACACATTAAGTGTATTTTTTCTCATCCAATAAAAAAATATTATTGTTCCTTTTGATTCTACATTTCACAACTCAATCAATAATCATTTTAAAATTATTTCATAGAAATAAATGATCATTTATTCAGTTTGAACCAATGATAAAATTATTTCAAAATAAAAATTTTATACAAAACATTTATTTTCTCATTCTGAGCACATTGTATAATATATTGAAGTTCCCTCTAACTGGGAATTTCTGAAAAAATTCAATTATTTGTGTTCTATGATATCACATCACTTCTTGTGTCATGACCCAACCCAATCCAGTTCTTGATCTACAACTGCAATTATCCCACCACTATAGTCCAAGATCTAGTGACTAGCGTCAAATGAAAAATAACCGCGGGAATAAATTTTCCAATGATCTTGAACACACAAACATAGCCGACTCAATTCAAATGTGATGTGGGAATGAAGTAAAGTATAAAAAACTTCTATATATAAACCACAACCATGAATAGACCTCTAAATATTACAGTTATAGAATTATACAACTAAAAAAAATATTTTAATTCCACACCAAATCAAAAAGTGCTACAACTTGGTAAAAGTTGAAAAAGTAATACAGTTGGGCGAGCCCCAATCTTGAATGCCATGTCATGACCACTGCATGTGTTCCAAGAAACTCATATCCCTAGATCCTCTAATGTCATCATCATCCTGTTTGTTGTCTTCAAGGGAAATTTATGTGTGGGAAAATCATCCAAAAGGGTGAGTATAAAAATACTCATAATGATTTTTCAATGGATCAATTGAGTATCAAGAGAGGTACTGAAGAGCGTAGATGTATATATAAGAATGTGCAGAATGAGTATACCAAAGGAGTGCAGATCAACCCAAAAAATTAAGTTATATTAGATCATACCAACAAAAAGAGCTAGAATCATTGAGAATATGCACTTCAAATAGAGTCTCTTCTCCCTATTGTAGGATATTAGAGTCATCCAACCATGAGAGGATCGACAAAGAATTTATGTGTTATACCATACGTTTCTTCGCCTCTATGAGAAGGAGAGTAACCGTAAACCATGTGGCGGGTACTAAAAGTTGAATATATATATTCTTAGTGATAGTACCCCAAATGAGGGAGTATGCAGATCTCCATCTCATAAGTTCAAACCCTGAATAAATGTGTGGCCAATAGTCATAGAAGTAACCAATGTTTCCAGGATTTCCACACGTCTCCCCTAAACATCAATTAAAATGGGACCGATCACCACTCCTTGATAATATCCCCTATTAGAGGGTATGTCTCTCCCCCATGGTTTTCAGCCACATCAAAAGGATAATTATTGGTGTTAAAAGATCCCATATTCTATTAGAGTCCAAATTCTCATCATAGCATGTATCTTCACATTTATCATACAGTCGAGAGATCGTTTCACAATGTCAAAAATCCATGCCCATCTCAACTGGAGGATGCAACTCATCATCTAGTGTTGATGACCTAGTCTGTCATAGGGATCATCCCCAAATAAATCAATAGAGACCCACTACCCATCCCAGATAGAGGGTTATTCTTGGAATGAGTTGAAAATATTTTCCACTACCCAACCCTATTATAAGAAATCCCAGATCTTCCATGGGGAAAAACATCCCAACCTAGCTGGATGTAACCCTAGGACAACCATTGGGGACCACGTTGATGCATATCCCGAGCTAACCCTAGATCTTCTTTGGACATCACTTCTAGAAGTTACTACTCAAAAATCATCGAGGAACACTTCACATCACTATTAGATGGTAACTCTATGGAAGAATGCCAAGAAACACAGCCTATCCCTGCTAAACAGTACCTCTCAAAAAAAGAACTGATGTACTCATCGGATACCTCCTTGGATAGTATTCACACATAAAACATCTCTCATCACAACTCATAAGGAAATACAGAGGGATCCATCAAATTATAGAAGAAACAATACCAGGCATAGGCTACTCATATGCCAATATATGACTTCAGAAGAAGCATTTACAAGGGATACAAGAATTCATAAAGTTGTAAAAGGCACATTTGGGGTCCATACATCATGTTTCTCTTCATTGTCGCTTGGTCATGTACCTCAACATTCTCAGGTAATAAAATGTGAGCACGTACCCCTAAGCATGCCGACATACTCCCATAGTACTTGAAATGCATAGTAAAAAGCTGACAAGTGCACAATAGTTGTCATTAATCTTTAGGGCCAAACGAGTCATGCCCTATCTCACCTCTTCCAATGGACCAAGAACATTTGACTAAATATGTTATTAAACTTCTCCACTATCATAATTTTTGAGGATGACCCATGTTATGGGTTCTCTTGAAACTCATCAAAAGGATCTTCCATCGATATTCCTTTCATCATTCCACATTTAATGAGACCATGAACAAGGCTGCATGAGTTTAAATAGATTACACCGTTGTGATCCTTGCAAGAAAAACATGCATGATCAACTATTCATTCAACCTAAATGGTCATTGGATGGAATTGTTGTATGTCTCCCTAATACACTCAAAATACTTCATATGGGGTCCATATATCAGTACCGAAAAACATTATATAGATCAAGACATTATGATACACTCAAATGAGCACATGATATTGAATACATATTCTTCAATGTCATTTAACTAGTGAAAATGTTATATTCCACTTTAAAGCATGTGAATCGGGCCCCATGGGGCCCACACATCAACATTGGTTTTAAAACACAAAAGTAGTATAAAAAAATTATCACAAGGACAATGATTATGAAGCTGCTGATGACTAGTCATATGGGCCTCTTGTTTAAAATTAATTTCTAGAATATGATTTTTTCATAACAATAATTAAAATTGACATTGATAAATAGAGTGTTTATGGCAACACACCTATGACCATGAAATTAGAATTCCCAAAACCACATCAAATGGTGTTGCTCGACTATGGAATCACATTACCATAAAAGAAACAAGAATTTGAGGATCGTAACAAATAACATTGAAATTTAGAATGTTTTGGCCCAAAATAGGTTCATCTCGGCCCCATTTGGCCATAACCTTCAGCGTTGGCAAGCCCACTCTGGTCGTCCTAACTTGGATCATTGTGGCCTGGTCCGTCACTCCGTATCTTGTCCCTCTCCTAGCCTACTGGCCCGCATGTCAACCATCCCACATCGACCAGCCCTCATGGCCAGTCCTCCTCAGTGCTCATGCATCTATGTATGAATCACACGGCGATGGTCAGGTCCCCTGGCCACTACATCGAAGCCCCCACCATCCCGACAGACTCGTCGGCTCGCTGCCCGATTTTGGTCGCCAACTGCATCCCAACTAAACCTAGCTCATCACATTGACAACTCATCTGCACAACCTCACCTAGACCGACCACTTCTATCCACTCTCATAGCTCCACCCAACCGACATAGAACTACCCCATTAGAAACCACTTTCTCCAATGGTGTTCAACTACCAGCTCATCGTACTGTCATTCTCTTTCCATCCCTTGTTAGCGTTGTCATACTAGATCCGCACCACAACCTTCATCTGCACATCATACTGACCCCTCTGATGGCTCGATTTCATATCCAAATGATGTTATATGATCCTTTGGTTAATGATCATCACAATTAAAACCTCCTCTCAATGACCTATATAATTATTGATGATTCCAAAAATTAAACATTGAAGAACCCGAAGAACAGGTGATGAAAATGATCTAAAAAATTTATTTTTAATAAGTATTTATTGTCATGTTAGTGCGACTATCATAGAATATAATCAAATTGATATAAAAGGAATGAAACAAAGTATTTTTAAATAAAACATGAATCATTACTAAAAATTAGAATAAATTCTACATTGATTGATATGTTTATCGATGTTGACATGTCGTCTGTGATTGTACTTCGATCTATTAAGGTTTCGGTAGATATTGCTCCAAGATCCACCGAAGAACGAATAAAAATATGATAGAGGGAGAGATATAGATATAGATATAGGGAGCTTAGGTTTTCTATGGAGAGATACATATAAGGATAATCCCCAATCTAATGCCCATAACTATCTATTTAAATGAGACATGCTCAACTTGAAATATAAAACAACTATGACTGCCCATTTTCTGTTCTTCTTAGTAAAAACACTCCATTAAGAACACATTGGCTGTTTAATTTATCTCGTTTAGATACCCATTAAAAAGTTATTTTCTTTGATTTCTAGATAAAATAAATTTTTTTAATTATTTTATTTACGATTTTCACACTTGGTGATTTTTCACAAAAGTCACGCCCCAAAAAAAGTTATACCTATCTAGGGAAAATAGAATGTTATCGGCTCAACGGTGACCTCATATTTCTTATATTAGCTACTATATTTAATAAATACCTTTATTGACATGTGAATTGTAAAAAAACTATAATTATTTTTGAATAATTTATTCTGAGTAAACAAGGACTTAATATTGAAACTACATCATATCACCAAGCATTGGAAATATATGTCGAAATATTCCAAATTATCAAATGGAAAAAACAGAGTCCATACAACATTCCATCATTCATTATTTTTTTCCCAAAAAAGTAAAAATCTGGAAAACTACTCAGGATACTGATTTCATAGCGGTCTCTCCTGCTCCAAGGAAAACCTACACGTTTCCATGAAATCACCACATAAAAACCAAATGGAAGGTCCATCTTCAAAGGTATACTCCATTAAATGATGTGAAATGGAACATGCATGAATAACCTGATTTCTGATATGTGGAAGGCATCGTGCACCAACTCAATCTATTGGATGTTGGGTAAGGTTGTAGGCCACAACAACATCTCTTTGCACTATCCCAAACTACCTAAAGAAACATGGGTGACATCTTACTTCCTTAGATGAAATTCTACATCCTAAATCATAATTGGGATCACCATTTTTTACTAGAACATGGTCTCATGATTCCCTTATTAATAATATCCATCTAGCAGAACAACTATGGATATTTGGTCATATAGGAATTCACAGTCGATACATTACAACTGAGAGTCTCTTCCATGATTAGGAAGGGAAGGTGTCATCACCATCTACTAAAGACAAAATGTACCCTCCTACTCCACCCGGGTCAGATGTAGGGAATGTAACTACTCCAAATCATCCTATAGTTGGAGAAACTATGACTTACTTCTATGTTCAACCACATTATCATTTCCCATTCTCAGGGTAAAATAAATCTTGATGTTGTAGTTCTACAGGGAGTCCAACCAGTGTCATTGCCTCAGGTTCAGGTCTCTCTCGATAGAGACTTATCAAAGACCGTGGTGTTCTATGAAAACCACAAATAAATCACCTTGAAAGTAGCCTCACCACATATTTAGGGTGGAGACTACCGATATCATCACTAGATAGTGAGTCACATCATTCTAATCATGGGGTCTTCATAACCTCATCATGTACTTCATAATTGTAGTATCAAGACTTGACGTTGAGCACAACACATACCAATGAATATGGAAGGTGAGTAAACTCATCCAATTGAAATAACTAGATGTAGAGACCCGAAGCTTGACGTACATGGACATTACATTACATTTGCGGAATACTTAGTACATAACAAAAATACACACACAAGGATCGTAATAGTTTAGTGTCTTTGGAAACTCGGAACGTAATCTTCTAATCCTGGTGAAAGATCTTCAAAATCTCCCATAAAGATCTTCCTTTTTTTTTCCTAAAACCTTTCTTTATATCCTGGGGAAAAGAAAACATAAAAGGGTGAGCTCAAATGCTCAGTAAGGGTATACAAAAGAAAAATCAATCACATAATATTCATAAGAACATAACTTTTGGAAATCTTAACCTGCAAAAGAGAGCATAATTTCATAACATGGGATAAATCATAGAATTGAAAATGAGATCCCAATAATCATAACTTAAAACTTGAACTTTGTGGCATGCACACATAATCATGGAAAATCATTTCTTGTTAGTCATGACTCATTGCCAAGACTATCTTAGTGGACAAAGTCCCTTTCTGAACCGAGTTCACTCCTCGTTTCAGTCCTGTATCACTGAACCGAAATAACATTCCGTTCCAGCCATGTCTATCTCATGAGATATAAAATCTTTACCCAATGCATTGGAGGGAGATATAGGTCCCACCCATCTTATAATGAATCCTTTCTTATGTGTTCCACATAAATCATAAATCATACATCATCGCATAACACATGTAATAACAATGGGATTCTTGAAACATCATGACATCATAAAACAAATCATATAAGGTAAATGACTTCATAAAAATAATTCACTTACAACATAATCAAATCAATGTAATAATAGGGATAAAAACAGAACCCTTTATTATCTTAGATGGAAAATAATTTTGATAAAACACTTGAACTCCATTCTTGAGGAAAATATCCTTTCTTCTTCAAAAACAATTTTCCTTTCATAACATGTCATACAACTTTAAAATAAAAGAAGTTGATTAAAAATAAACTTGAAAACTTGTAAAGGAAGCTTCTTGGAAATAATGTTTTAAAAATCCATTCATGCCGTATAAGTTAAAAAAAAAACATTCTTCGTACTTTTGTCGGAAAAGTCAAAAAGTACCTCGTACGGAAAAACGACAAAAGATTCCTTTCATATTCTTTACTAAAAACTCACCTAAGGGTAAAATTGGATTTAAACTATTTCAAGTGGATGGAAACAATATTACATATTGAGGGAACATGGATGTGGATGATAAAATACACCCCAGTAAATACTTACGAATAAACAATCTCGGATAAAAATGAGATTGTGATATTTCCCTTACCTTAGGTCCAATTTTCTTCGTATGTGTCCGAACCTCCTGTATAATGATTTAAATAATGTCATTGACTTATTACAGAATCATATTCATTGTTATGATATCATATATGTTTCACTTATGACATTATATTACCCGTTCTTTTGTAAATTCCATGTTAAAGAAGCGTTTTGGGTAAAATCGTTTCATTTATCGTAGGTGTTTTGACTTGTTGTTCTTGACATCATTATTACTTATATCATGATTTACTTACTTCCAGAATATAAAATATGATTTATATATCATATATATTCAGTATATATATATATATAAAAGATAGATAAATAAAATGAAAAACACCGTTCATGGAGACGGTAGTCCGTACGTACGCATGAACGCTGTTTTTCTTTCCTTATTGTCTTGAAATGGAAGTAAGTAGATGACATACATATGTATATATATACATAAATCCAGTAGCTTTATAATGTCATATATTTCATTATTATTTCTTATATATACATTATAATCATTCTTAAATGGTTAACATGGAGAATGAATCTCATCGCGTCGTGGAGACGGTAGTCCGTACGTACGCACGAGCGATGATATCATTTCTATAAATATTGAATTGAATTGGAGTGGATTATAAAATATATCAGAATCAATATGATGTTGTAATAACTATGTATAGTTATTCTTTACACCATTATACCCATCCATGTAAGGTGGTGGTGGAAAATAGATTACACCACGGTGTGGAGACGGTATTCCGTACGTACGCACGCGCGGTGATTTCTTTTTCCGTAGGATGGATAGATGGTGAAATAGGGTTGTTTCATACTTATAATAACATATCAGTATATGAGTGATACTGATGTTATTACTTCATAATGAAACAACCTAAGAAGAAGAAGTGGAAGAAGAAATAAAGATGAAAGAATTGGTAACGGTAATTACCTCTTCTTTGAAGTGCCTCTTTGAGACCTCCTCTTAGGGCACTAAAATTGGTCTTTGAGGGAGACCAGAACCTCTAGGACGTTGCTAGGGAAGTGGAGAAGAGATTTTGGCAGGGCTTGGCCGAGCTTGAGTGCTCAAATTGGTGTGAGGAGGAGGGGGAGGAGGTGTCCTTTTATAAGGGAGGAGAGGGGCACCTTAGGAATACCTCAAAATATTATTTTATATTAAAGTCAAAATCGGTTTATAATGGTTCCAAAGGGTCTTATTTCGAAGCTAAAGTGGGGATGGGTCGAAATACTATCAACCAATAGGATTTAGACAAGTTTATGGTATTTTTTTAACCTTATCAATTAGATTTAACTCTAAGTTAATTAATTTAACTTTTACCGTGTCTTTTTGTTTTCTTTCACTATATGGTTAATACACTTACTATAACATGCCAAACGAACCCCAAATTGTTTATTATTAATATATATATCCTTATCTAAGTCATTTGGCCGAACCTTATATTTTTAGGAATAAAATAACAATTAATAATATAATATTTTATTTAAAAACTATTTTGTGTCAATTTTGACACTATTTGATATATGATTTTTGTGATAGTCATAACAGAATTATATGTTCGAACCAAGTTGATTAAATCAACAATAATATATCATAGTAACCTATAAAATTAGTGGAATTCATAAAAAGTCTCAAATTACATTTATTTTGGTATTTATATTATCAATTTTGTCAATATTTCATTAATAAGATAATTACTGCATCATCTTTGTGTCATAAGTAAATTAAATTATTTGATGTCTAAAAATTACAAATAAAATACCATCA
Source organism: Viscum album (assembly GCA_963277665.1). Lineage (NCBI taxonomy): Eukaryota > Viridiplantae > Streptophyta > Magnoliopsida > Santalales > Viscaceae > Viscum > Viscum album. The sequence goes on along the minus strand of OY728143.1, from coordinate 851,144,283 downwards.
TGTAGGAAATCTTTTTAGATTTCTAATGAATATTTAAAATCGAATTTATCTTATGTATAACCCCATATTAAAAATAATTTACTTATTAAACTTTGATTTTAACTATTTTAACCCTTCTTTAAATAAATTAATAATAAATGTCCTAATCTAATCCAAGTGGGCCTAAATGGTCATATTTTATTCCTAAGTTTGTTTTTGGTCGAATTACACTTATCCAATAGAATTAGGACATGTGTTAGGGTAATAGTAATATCATATTTACCCTTAGTTACCCTATTTACTATTAACCGCGGTAAAAAAAGGTAAAAAGTTACTATTCACCAAAAAATTATTTTCATCTCATTGAACCACATTTTAGTCCTTGATATTAACCGTGTCTCTCGGATTTTCGAAATTCCATTCACAGAAGCGGTAAAATTAAGTTTTATGCAAAATTCAGTTTTTAACCTACCACTTAGTAGTTTCACTATTCATCAAAATTTGATGTTTTTCAGAACAATGCCAAAATTTCATCCCAAGCTATATTTCATTTTCCAAATTCAAAAATGAAGTCTATTTTACCAAATTCATAACATAAAAGTTGCATTAATTAATTTTATAATTAAATCCCGCTGTTAAAACAAATAGCGTGTTTTTAAGAAACAATATCTATCAAAAGATTGACACTTGTTTATGTCTAGTTTAAATGTGAAATTACATCCAATGACCAAAATTGTATTAAATTGTAAAAATATATTCTAAATATACTTTAAAACCACTCAAATTAATGATTTATCACTATTAATTATTTCGATTAAAAAAGTTGTTTTTAATTATAATTTGGTAATTTTCACTATTCATCAGAATATGAAAGTTATCCGAAAAGTACCAAAATTTCACCTTAGGCTAAATTCGATACTCTGAATCCAAAAATGAAGTCCATTTTGAGAGTTAAAATTTCTAAAATTTAAAAAGTGGTTATTACTATTCATAACGGCTAGTTTTAATAATATTTTAATAGCATATCATTGTTTCGTGAAACTCAGGATTACGTACCACACACGCTATCGAGGAAGGTTGCGATTGCGTGTAATGCAAGGCAAGTCAAGGATGCGTGTTGTGCAAGCTCCTTTTGGTGTAGCGTATAACACAAGACATTAGTAAAATAAAAAAGAATATTTTTCATAAAATCTCGGGCTGTTACATTCTACCCCCCTTAAAATGAATTTCGCCCTCGAAATTCATCGGGGTTATAAATGGTTTACTATTCAAAAGTTTCTTTAATAGAAACCCACATCGTAAAAGGGAATACCAAAACTTGGCTTTAAAAACTAAAGTATGAAATGTAACGATTACCCAAATAAACTAATCACTGGGTTTCCACATAGGTGAAAATATGGATATGGAAGAGAAATCTAACCATCATGTTCTAATGGAGAGTGGTAGAGAACATGGCTATGGAAAATCCAGTAATCACAAATCCATAAATTTGTGACGATCTAAGGTACCATCTAATTCATTAGGTATAAGATCACTAGGACAACATTTTTGGTTTTCAAGATCACTTCCCTAAAGTTGAAAATTTGAATTAGAATAAATACTTACTTTATTTTGATACAATATCACTGTTGTTCGTGCCTTTAACAATTTCCACTTCATCTCTTAAATAAATGAAGTTGAATTTGTTATTCGTGAAGTGTTAGCAGATCATGTGATAGAATGACGGGTCATTCCATATGTCTCAAAAGGTTAGCAAAATTTATATACATAAGTCGATCTATAGTGGGATTAATCATATATGGTTCCTAAAATGGACTTATACTTCATATATCATACTGCTTAATATAATAAAACTAGTTTCTACTAAACAGGGACTTCCTGTAGGTCAGTGGTAGGCGATAAAGGCCAGTCGCACTTCGGTTGTGGGTTCGATTCCCATAGCCTTGCCCGACGCGATGGGCTGTCGCCCGTCCTGCAGGTTGTCCTTTTTATAAAACTATATTACTATAACATCCCATCAATACTATCGAAAAAACTTATATCCTTAAACAATACTAACTTATGTCCAACATAATCCATTCCAATCTTTATGCTTATCCATAATACTGCAGTCCACTCTCATAACATAGTGAAAACGATTACCAGAGATTTAATACTATCGTTAATCCCCATATATATGTCTTGTTGGTCACATTCCAAACATTCAAAGTCCTTAATCGTGTATTCTCTTGAATACCTTAGTGAAAACATGAATACAGTTAAAAGTTAATACTTTCCATATACCAAAGTCCTCAAAATTCTATATACTCAAACCATGATATCACTTAGTCCTTATATCAATCATGAGCTCATGAATATAATCAAACACCCCATTATCTTATTATTCCTTCATTGTGCGCATATCATCTAAATTCTAAAAATATCTGAATAACCTTTCATGGATAGTGGTACCATTAATCATACACTTTCATAACTCAAGGAAAGACAACAGTGTAACAATCCTTAGACGTCTCTTTATTCCATAGTACCATGAGATTTCTTATACAACATTACACATGATAAACATGTAATCATTCCACTACATTCTCAAACCATTGACCGAGCTTCAAAAATTCTTTCATCTCACATATCATTTGTAGTCTCTTCATCATCATCCACATAAATACTACCCTTATGACCATACTGATTATCTTCATGAGTCTTTCCCTTAGGGCATTTGTTCGCATAATTCCCATACATTCCACATTTAAAACACTTAACCATTTTTGATGTCGTAGCAATACCATTATCCTCATCCATGGTGTTAACCGACCCTTTTCCTTTGCACTTACTTGCTTTGTGTCCTTCTTTTCCACACCCAAAGCATCTTCCAGTTCCCTTGAAACATTCTCCTTGATGCCTCTTCCCACATGATTTACATAGGGGAAATTGAACTTTCTTTCCTCTATGATCATCATGGAACTCCATCTTTCTCTTATTAGTCGAGTCAGGAAACTTACCAAATTTTACTTTATTGATCATGTTGTGAGATTGCTGATTCGGCATAATAATGATGTTTGGACATCCAAATCCCATTTCATTTGGTTTCTCATGAAGAATATCATTCCATTGTCCATCATATCCTCCATTATTGTGAATCATCTTGTTTCCATCCATTTTCTAAAACCCAAACAGAATAGTGTTAGATGCAAAAAATCATAATAAAGGGGGAGTAACTTAAATATCTAACATCTTTGGTTTAATCTAATATCGTTACCATAGTTCTAGGACTATATCCTATACGTATACTTATCCTTAGGGACATCCCTAGACATACCTTAGAAATATCTCTAGGGATCTCACTAACGTTTTCGCATCCTAGTTTCCAAAGGTTGACTAAACCTCCCTCTGATACCAACTATAGAGACCCGAAGCTTGACGTACATGGACATTACATTACATTTGCGGAATACTTAGTACATAACAAAAATACACACACAAGGATCGTAATAGTTTAGTGTCTTTGGAAACTCGGAACGTAATCTTCTAATCCTGGTGAAAGATCTTCAAAATCTCCCATAAAGATCTTCCTTTTTTTTTCCTAAAACCTTTCTTTATATCCTGGGGAAAAGAAAACATAAAAGGGTGAGCTCAAATGCTCAGTAAGGGTATACAAAAGAAAAATCAATCACATAATATTCATAAGAACATAACTTTTGGAAATCTTAACCTGCAAAAGAGAGCATAATTTCATAACATGGGATAAATCATAGAATTGAAAATGAGATCCCAATAATCATAACTTAAAACTTGAACTTTGTGGCATGCACACATAATCGTGGAAAATCATTTCTTGTTAGTCATGACTCATTGCCAAGACTATCTTAGTGGACAAAGTCCCTTTCTGAACCGAGTTCACTCCTCGTTTCAGTCCTGTATCACTGAACCGAAATAACCTTCCGTTCCAGCCATGTCTATCTCATGAGATATAAAATCTTTACCCAATGCATTGGAGGGAGATATAGGTCCCACCCATCTTATAATGAATCCTTTCTTATGTGTGCCACATAAATCATAAATCATACATCATCGCATAACACATGTAATAACAATGGGATTCTTGAAACATCATGACATCATAAAACAAATCATATAAGGTAAATGACTTCATAAAAATAATTCACTTACAACATAATCAAATCAATGTAATAATAGGGATAAAAACAGAACCCTTTATTATCTTAGATGGAAAATAATTTTGATAAAACACTTGAACTCCATTCTTGAGGAAAATATCCTTTCTTCTTCAAAAACAATTTTCCTTTCATAACATGTCATACAACTTTAAAATAAAAGAAGTTGATTAAAAATAAACTTGAAAACTTGTAAAGGAAGCTTCTTGGAAATAATGTTTTAAAAATCCATTCATGCCGTATAAGTTAAAAAAAAACATTCTTCGTACTTTTGTCGGAAAAGTCAAAAAGTACCTCGTACGGAAAAACGACAAAAGATTCCTTTCATATTCTTTACTAAAAACTCACCTAAGGGTAAAATTGGATTTAAACTATTGCAAGTGGATGGAAACAATATTACATATTGAGGGAACATGGATGTGGATGATAAAATACACCCCAGTAAATACTTACGAATAAACAATCTCGGATAAAAATGAGATTGTGATATTTCCCTTACCTTAGGTCCAATTTTCTTCGTATGTGTCCGAACCTCCTGTATAATGATTTAAATAATGTCATTGACTTATTACAGAATCATATTCATTGTTATGATATCATATATGTTTCACTTATGACATTATATTACCCGTTCTTTTGTAAATTCCATGTTAAAGAAGCGTTTTGGGTAAAATCGTTTCATTTATCGTAGGTGTTTTGACTTGTTGTTCTTGACATCATTATTACTTATATCATGATTTAATTACTTCCAGAATATAAAATATGATTTATATATCATATATATTCAGTATATATATATATATAAAAGATAGATAAATAAAATGAAAAACACCGTTCATGGAGACGGTAGTCCGTACGTACGCATGAACGCTGTTTTTCTTTCCTTATTGTCTTGAAATGGAAGTAAGTAGATGACATACATATGTATATATATACATAAATCCAGTAGCTTTATAATGTCATATATTTCATTATTATTTCTTATATATACATTATAATCATTCTTAAATGGTTAACATGGAGAATGAATCTCATCGCGTCGTGGAGACGGTAGTCCGTACGTACGCACGAGCGATGATATCATTTCTATAAATATTGAATTGAATTGGAGTGGATTATAAAATATATCAGAATCAATATGATGTTGTAATAACTATGTATAGTTATTCTTTACACCATTATACCCATCCATGTAAGGTGGTGGTGGAAAATAGATTACACCACGGAGTGGAGACGGTATTCCGTACGTACGCACGCGCGGTGATTTCTTTTTCCGTAGGATGGATAGATGGTGAAATAGGGTTGTTTCATACTTATAATAACATATCAGTATATGAGTGATACTGATGTTATTACTTCATAATGAAACAACCTAAGAAGAATAAGTGGAAGAAGAAATAAAGATGAAAGAATTGGTAACGGTAATTACCTCTTCTTTGAAGTGCCTCTTTGAGACCTCCTCTTAGGGCACTAAAATTGGTCTTTGAGGGAGACCAGAACCTCTAGGATGTTGCTAGGGAAGTGGAGAAGAGATTTTTGCAGGGATTGGCCGAGCTTGAGTGCTCAAATTGGTGTGAGGAGGAGGGGGAGGAGGTGTCCTTTTATAAGGGAGGAGAGGGGCACCTTAGGAATACCTCAAAATATTATTTTATATTAAAGTCAAAATCGGTTTATAATGGTTCCAAAGGGTCTTATTCCGAAGCTAAAGTGGGGATGGGTCGAAATACTATCAACCAATAGGATTTAGACAAGTTTAGGGTATTTTTTTAACCTTATCAATTAGATTTAACTCTAAGTTAATTAATTTAACTTTTACCGTGTCTTTTTGTTTTCTTTCACTATATGGTTAATACACTTACTATAACATGCCAAACGAACCCCAAATTGTTTATTATTAATATATATATCCTTATCTAAGTCATTTGGCCGAACCTTATATTTTTAGGAATAAAATAACAATTAATAATATAATATTTTATTTAAAAACTATTTTGTGTCAATTTTGACACTATTTGATATATGATTTTTGTGATAGTCATAACAGAATTATATGTTCGAACCAAGTTGATTAAATCAACAATAATATATCATAGTAACCTAGAAAATTAGTGGAATTCATAAAAAGTCTCAAATTACATTTATTTTGGTATTTATATTATCAATTTTGTCAATATTTCATTAATAAGATAATTACTGCATCATCTTTGTGTCATAAGTAAATTAAATTATTTGATGTCTAAAAATTACAAATAAAATACCATCATGTAGGAAATCTTTTTAGATTTCTAATGAATATTTACAATCGAATTTATCTTATGTATAACCCCATATTAAAAATAATTTACTTATTAAACTTTGATTTTAACTATTTTAACCCTTCTTTAAATAAATTAATAATAAATGTCCTAATCTAATCCAAGTGGGCCTAAATCGTCATATTTTATTCCTAAGTTTGTTTTTGGTCGAATTACACTTATCCAATAGAATTAGGACATGTGTTAGGGTAATAGTAATATCATATTTACCCTTAGTTACCCTATTTACTATTAACCGCGGTAAAAAAAGGTAAAAAGTTACTATTCACCAAAAAATTATTTTCATCTCATTGAACCACATTTTAGTCCTTGATATTAACCGTGTCTCTCGGATTTTCGAAATTCCATTCACAGAAGCGGTAAAATTAAGTTTTATGCAAAATTCAGTTTTTAACCTACCACTTAGTAGTTTCACTATTCATCAAAATTTGATGTTTTTCAGAACAATGCCAAAATTTCATCCCAAGCTATATTTCATTTTCCGAATTCAAAAATGAAGTCTATTTTACCAAATTCATAACATAAAAGTTGCATTAATTAATTTTATAATTAAATCCCGCTGTTAAAACAAATAGCGTGTTTTTAAGAAACAATATCTATCAAAAGATTGACACTTGTTTATGTCTAGTTTAAATGTGAAATTACATCCAATGACCAAAATTGTATTAAATTGTAAAAATATATTCTAAATATACTTTAAAACCACTCAAATTAATGATTTATCACTATTAATTATTTCGATTAAAAAAGTTGTTTTTAATTATAATTTGGTAATTTTCACTATTCATCAGAATATGAAAGTTATCCGAAAAGTACCAAAATTTCACCTTAGGCTAAATTCGATACTCCGAATCCAAAAATGAAGTCCATTTTGAGAGTTAAAATTTCTAAAATTTAAAAAGTGGTTATTACTATTCATAACGGCTAGTTTTAATAATATTTTAATAGCATATCATTGTTTCGTGAAACCCAGGATTACGTACCACACACGCTATCGAGGAAGGTTGCGATTGCGTGTAATGCAAGGCAAGTCAAGGATGCGTGTTGTGCAAGATCCTTTTGGTGTAGCGTATAACACAAGACATAAATAAAAAAGAATATTTTTCATAAAATCTCGGGCTGTTACACTAGACATGGAAATCATGTGTCATACCCTACATGTCATTTCCCTTATGTTAAGGATTTTAATCCCCAAAACCAACACTACATTGAACCCACTAGCGATATCCTCAAAAAAAATTCAAGAAGATTAAACTCCACTAGAAAATCTGGAACCTCTTTCAACACTCCACTAAAAACTCCATTATAAACTCACAATTCTGAGGTCTCATAAAACACTCTTAGATATTATCAACATTGGGCGGCACTAAATTGACATCATTATTTCTCTCATGTCACAAAAATCTGTCTTGGGGGGGGGGAACTAAACCTCTTACACATGCATTCAAATCTACATCAAACAACATTGAAACAGGTTTACACAAATGCATCATGTCACCATGATGAAACATACAACAAGGAGAAAATAGAAATGAGTACATTATAGAGTGTGTGAAAAGTTATACTTAAAAATTTTTAAGAGTCACAAGGTTTGCCTTATATGATCACGTGATCTATGGGATCCTTTTAATCCTCAACTTGCAGGTGTCTGTGGACCCATCTTCTAGCTTTCTTTGACTAACGTAGGCTAACTGGTGGTGGTGGAAATACTACACAACAACATCGCCCACTTCAAACTCTTCCTTATCTTCTTCTAGCATCAACTCTCTGGGAACCAAGTTGTCCTCACTCGGTTCATCCATGATCATGGTACAACCTCTACCATGGTGATACATCTACCAGATTTCTAGAAATATCATAACATATGGTTGGGTAGTCTAATAACATGTGGCCTCGCCCATCACATGAATAACACCATTCCTCCCAAATATTACCTTTCACTATGTGCTGCTTCATCCCCATATGACTATGTTCCTTAGACTGATTATGAGGAGTCCTCCATTATTGAGATCTAGTTTTCAGACATTTACTAGTTGCTGAAGATGTCTCAGCTCTACTGTGCCCACTACCACAACTAGTTGTATGATTTTCCTACGACATAATGTTCTTTGTCACAATATCCTTTTCCATAACCAAGGTATAGGTGGGTACTCATAAGGGTTCTACAATAGCACAAATATCTCTGTGGAGTACATATTAAAACTTCCATCCTTGGAAGTAACTTTCACAGGTCTGATCTGGAGAGTTTCTTACAGGGTTTGTGAACAGAGTCACACACATTGTCACCCTCATCAGTCCCTACTAAAAATGATTTATTTTTTTATATTAAAAAGATTGAAACCAATATGTGTTGAAATCCGTATGTTAATGTTTTTGGAACACATCCCATGTGATAATTAACTCATTAGGATTCTATGTAACCAAACACAACCACTGCCCAACTACCCTATAGAAACGGATGGCTGCCAAAGCCACATTACGGTCATTTGGTGTCAATGAAATCCTAAATAGGAGGACCACTGAATCTCTCTAGACCATCATGAACTAAGTGTCTATCTCACTACGGATAATCATCGGTCTCTGTCACTAGAACTTTAAATGTCCTTTCCACCTTTACATTCCCTCATCCACCTATGTTGGTTAAATTTGTTGCTCAAATGGTTGAGGTCCTACAACCTTCCCACCCGGAGAAAAGGTAATGCATTGTAGGTCCTAAACGGAGGCCTTGATACTCAAAGGAATGTAATCATGAACCAAAGCTAATATGCTAGATTTTTGGCATTATGGAGACATACTAACTAATATCAAGGTTTATCTCAGTCAGATTACCATATATGTATATATCATCAATGATGAGAATCTAACAGAAGAAGGACAATCAATGAATCTGTCCTATATGATTCACATACCATTCTTCTGTACAATAATTTTATAATGGTGTTAAGATGAATGACAGGTCATTAGGGGTCATAGTGAATGGATTTTTCGGTCACCCATACCAACATTGGACTCCCTTCCCTGAGAGATGCTCTAGAGACAATTCATCAATGTTTCCCTAAACCCACCCAATATTTTTTTGGAAACCATATGAAAAATTTATTAAGGATAGAACCACATTTGATAACACTTTGTCATAACCCAACCCATGCAGTGCCTCAAGCCACAAATACCCAATGTTAGTATATATGGGTGAGGAGTTAGCGACTACTGTCGAAGGGACAACAATCAAGGGGAGGTTTTTTCCTATGAACCTTCACTGACACATGCCACCATGAATATTAAAACGTGAAGCGGGAAATAAGTATACGTTACAACTATAAAATATAAAATCCACAGACATGAATCTACCTCTAAATAGTATAGGTACATAATAGTAATGCTGAAAGGGATAGGGGAAAATAGACACCCAACCAAAAAAGTGCCACAATCCAGTAATTGGCGAAAAAGTAAAGGGTTTGGGAGATCCCCTATCCTGTATCTCAACTTATGAACTCAGAACATAGTCTATGAACCTTGTACCACTATCTAGTTTGATGTCATGATCGTCATTTCTTTCTTCTACAAGGGCACACAAAGTTCAATGAATTCCTATGACTGGGTGAGTATAGAAAAAATCAGTATAAAGACCCGAAGATCTAAGGGGGAAGCTAGAGTGATACTAAAGAGTGGGGATGTTGATAGAACAAGGTATAGTAAATGAGTACAATAATGTAGTATTTCTCAAACCAAAAAAGGAGTGAATTATGCTCATACAAAAAAAAGGAGCTAGAAATGTTGAGAATGCGATCTCTTGTCGGGTCTTCACTACCAATAACAAGAGAGTAGTCTGATCCAACCATGAGAAGCTAGACAAGAATATACCATGGAATACCGTGCACATCATTTCCTCTCCTGGATAGAGAGTAACCAAAAACAATGGATTGTGTACTAGAAATAGAATAATTATATGTTATGTCAATGAAACCCAAACCCATGACTAATGAGATATCTATCACACAATCCTAGCCGTGGAAAACCTGAGGGGCCAAGAGTCTCATAATTAACCATCAATTACTAGAATCCCATACGTATACTATGAAATTCATATAAAGGGGGCTCAATCATTGTACAATAATTTTATACACTTTGTGTTGCTCTGTCTCACCTTCATGGTTTTGGGTCACAACATTTGGATGTGTCCTATTGTTAAATGAGCCCCCCCCCTTATGAGTCCAAATTCATGTTAAAGAATGTCTTATAACTGTGTCGCATAGTCGAGATATTCCATCACAATGTCGAGGATCCATTCCCATACCACCCAGAGGATTCTACTCATCATCTGGTGTTTTCACCCTAGATCGTTGGGGGGAGGGGGGTTAATCACCTAGAAGTTTATGTGGACCCACTGCACATCACAACTGGAGAGTAATTATGGGAAAGATTAGTTGATGTGTCCAATTGCTTATCTAAACTGGGGGGAAGCCAGGAACTTCTATTGGAAACCTCTTCCCATCCTAGCAGAAGGTTACCTCAAAACTATAATCGGGGAACACATCCCATACAAACTGGAGATAACCCTATAACTAATCTATCCATCCTTTTTGGATGGTACCACTTATAAAAACACCATGGAACACAAGAAATCCATGGTAGATGGTCTCTCTCAGCAAAAATGTTGAGGAACATTGGTCATCCCTGCTCGATGGCACCTCTCGGGAAGAATATTGGGGAACATTGGCAATCCATGCAATATGGTACCACATGAGAAGAATGTTGAGGAATACTATCCATCCCTAATAGATGGTACCTCTTGAAAAAAGAACTATTAGAGTCCTTGTGCGCCACCCCAGATTGGTGTCACACCATTACTATCTCACACCATAACCCATAATCCACTAAGAAAGAAACCATTGCATTCTATGTTTCATAACACATAGGATAAGATATTTTTGTGCTAAAATATGATTTGAAAAGATGGGATTACAAGGGATATGAAAATATGTAATGTGGTATAAAGCACATGGGGGATGACACATCACATGGCCCCACCTTTTCATCTGGTCATGTACCTAAAAATTCTTCGGTGCTAAACTAAAAAAAATACCACTAGGCAAGTTAGATTACTGCTAGAGTACATGACATGCCTAGACAAAAGGCATACGAGTAAACAACACTCATCATTGATTTGGAGGGTCAAATTCATAATTATTCTAGCTCACCTCCTCAAATGAAATAGGTACATTTGACCACAACCCTTTATATATATTCTCCAATCTCACAAGTGTCGAGGTTTACCCATGATGTGGGTTCTCTTCAAATCACATCAAAAGAATCGTCCATCGACATTCCTTTCATTTTTCCACATTTAATGAGATCATGAACATGTCTCCGTAATTTTAAATGGATTCTACCATTGTGGTCCTTGTTTAAAAACATTCATGTTCAATAATTAATTTTCCCAAAATATGTATCTGATGGAAAAGTCATATGTCACCATAGTACACACAAGGACCATAAGTGGGACCCATATTTCAATCCTAAAACAATTTATATGGGTTTTCCATTGATATTATTTCAAATGAAAAAACGATATTGTCTACTCAATTTTCATAGATTGATAACTGGTGAAAAAGTTACATTTCCCCCTAAATCTTCCAATCCTTGGCCCATGGGGCCCGCACATGAACATGGGTTTAATAACATATAAGTTTTCTTAAAATTATTCACATGTTCAAGGGTTATGTGGGAACTTATTGAGAGTCAAACAAGACACTGTTTTTAATGTTGAGTCAAAAACAAGATTTCAAGATAAAGATAATTAATAGTATTATTGATAAAGATAGTTCTTTACTCCACCCACCTTCTAGTAGGAAATTAAAATTTTCAAACCCACATAAAATGGTCGGTCTCGAATCAAGGGTAATGTTTTGATAGAAGATCAACAAATAGGAGGCTCATACAAAATGATATGTGTATTCAGAGTGTTTGGGACCAAAACAAGGCTGGATTGACCCAATCTGGTCGAACCCTTATTACTATGCTAGCCCTCTCTGGATTGCCCAACATGGATCTATGTGGCCCAGTCCGCCATATCGTTTCCCGAAATGCTCCCATCATACTTAATGAGCCACTGACACCGACCGACCCTCATGGTCGATCCTCCTCATTTCCCATTTGTACACACATAACCCTCATAGTGTGGGTCATGTTGAATAGATGGTCCCTAAGAGTCACTTCTAGTATGAAATGATTTCAAGCTCACCGCTTGGTTCCAATCACCAGTTGTGATCCTACTCTGCCCAACTCGCCCCACCGATAGCTCTATCCCACGGCCTCAGCATCACTGACCACCTCCAGCTTCTCCTGAAGCTCTGGCCAACCCCGATAGAATGACATCACCGACCAAAATTTTGTCCTCTCCCTCCCATTCCCCCTCTCACCATTAACCATCACAGCACACCACCGGCCTCAGCCCGACCCTTTACAGTGCCTCTATATCAAACCTATATCAGCACCTTCTTCTGCATGTCATATTGACACCTCTAGAAGCCCGATTTCAGATCTGAAATCTATACATAGATCCAGGGATCAATCTATTCAGAACACCAACCTCCACTCAATGATTCATCATACTTTTTACATGTAATAAAACTAAATATAAAAGAACCTGAATAATGAGAAAAACACTCGATGAACAAAATTGATTTTCATTAAATGCATGTTATAGTAATTCAAAACACTAGAAGTATCAAATACTATCCAAAACACCATGGTACACTAGTACCTGATCCTATAGTAACATGAAAAAATATGAATTAATGATCCTTATGAGTTGTTAACTTGCACTAAGATTTCATCAATATATACAAGAGAATTATTTTGACCTATGAATAAAGAATAAATATATTACATTAGAAGATTAAAGAATGAATAATCAGTATGTAAAAAACTATTCAAGTTCATATGGGCCATAGTCAAATAGATCTATTACATCAACCAAAAGACAACACAATATCCCTCCACACATGGTCCCATAATCTCCATGAAACCTGTGGATCTTATCTCCACTTGTCCCCACTATCACGCAAGTCCAATTTATCAAGAACACCTTCCACCTCAAAGTGGGAATTTCATATTTACAATAACTAAAATAATATAATCTAGAAACATCCTAATGAAATATTATATTCTGAGAATAAACAAAAAAATTAGTTTACAACAAATATTCCAGAAGCAATGACATACTAATTGAACCGTATATGCTTCAATTTATATATAAAAATATGTGGTAAGTTATTTTCACACCTATCAGTAAAATCATTGATCAAGAAAATTAGATGGATAATGAATCAAAGATTTTATTAATTTAAATTTTAATAAAATTGTATAGAAGGTATAAAATATTCCAATAACCACTTCTATGAAATAATCAAATAAAAAAAACCATGGCTATTTTACCAGTGGTTCATTAGTCATTCCCTATAGGATCCTCGTACAACTCGTTTAATCCACCATATCTCAATGCATGTATACTCTCTTATAATGCTCAAGAAAATGAGATATACTTAACCCTCATCTCATAGGATAATATCACACACACAAAATTTTAGTTCGAGTTATCATCATTTATCAAATTTTAGGGAGTCAAAAACCTAGTATTCTTGTCAAAATCACTAAATAGCCGAAAATATTTTTTTCAAGAGACCAATATACCAGGTTCCACTCATTCTACACTCTCTCATTAGATATTGTATAATATAATATAGACATGGTCACCCCCCCCACTTACATTTTTTCATAGTGGAGGATGGTTAGAACATTTTGTATCCTATTCAGTGACATTTCCCATTACTCAAATTCTAATATATGTCATTCCTCCATAAGTTCTCAGCTATCTCATTAATCGTAAATGTTCTAGATTTATATAATATTGTGTCATATTTTTTTATAGGTGCCTATGATTTTATAATCATTGTGTCTTCAGTATCTATCGTTATTCACTAATTCCAGGAATCAAATTACCTAAGAGGAAGAATTTTATGGGATTGTTTTTTTAACATGGGGTTTATAAGAACGTGTGATTATTGTTCTCCGCCTAAAACAACATATGACTATTTTATTCAACTAGTTGTAATATATGAGTATTTTTTTTCCAATTACACTCAAAATATGATGGATTAAAATTATAAATTTTCTTAAGGATATATTATTCTCATATGAAATGGTATTCTCCTACTATCAATATAGGACTGTGATCACTCAAACTCCCACTACCATTCAAAAAAACCTACACAGTATGTATTATTGAAAAAACAAAATTGACTACTTTTATTTTCTAATAGTAGAACTATCATACTGAGTCTTCTCATATATAAACATATATCAATGGAAGTTTATTGTTAAAATATATCAGTGGAGGGGGTTTGCATTACCGATAGAGAATAGTTTTTGATCAATAAAACTATGATATTTGAATATTGGGATGATAATTTCTCATCTGTTAGACATCTGGTTCATATAGATTATTCTTGCAATCATGGATTAAGACATGGTGGTGTAAAACCACTTATGGGGGATGATGATTACATTTTCACTAAAATTTACCAACCAGGGCTATAATTTGGCCAGTTCTGATAATATCATTCTGAAAGAGGAAATCACCTCGAATGATCAAAAAATTTATGATTTCTTTTATCTATTGCATCATTAATTAGTGTATCAAAAGCTGAATATATAGGATACATACGATCTTGGGTCTGAGTGGGTTTGAATAAATGAGTCCTTGGGTATCATAATAAAGAACTCATATTTTGGTGAGGTTGTACTACCTAGAAGAAAACATGTTCATGAGGTGCTGGTTGAGGTGACAGTTGAGGGGAAATAGTTAGGTGTTATTGATCTAGAAATATGAGAGAAACATACACTAGTAGATCTTGTGGGTTGATGGATTGAATCCATCAGGACAAATAAAATGTACAATCTGCAGAATAAAAAATTATTAATCAATTTAGAGGTTTGGAAACTGATGGACCGAATTTGGATGAGGGAGTCTCAACATAGTCATGGAATACCATTAAATGTTATGGGATATTCGGTGAAGAATATTAAGAGTAGTTTTCTAGTTATGTTTCATAGGATACTATAGGGGGAAGTCAAAAAGAAGGAATATACTTCTTGAATAAGAATAAGGGGTAGATAAATAATTTTTATTTGGAGAAAAACAATTTTTTAAATAGGAAGAAATCAACGGGTGAAACAACCCTTCGTACATACCATACTAATTGAATATTAGTTTTTTTAATAAATATAACAACTGATATGGAATGTTTATTTTTGGGTAGATAACATTTCGTGGGAAAATCTAGTACAATAGTTTTGGAAAATTGTGAGTAAAAATCAGTCATGGTATTCTACATCCAAGATGTATTCACTAGTTTATAGATAAAAAATGTGGAAATGATGAAATAAATGGGAAAACATTGGAGCTGCCTATTAATTTGGAGATAAATTTTGTGGAGGAGGATATTTTTGTTAATACAACAATAGAGGATGGTGACAGGATGATGGAAAGGTGGATACATGTGGATAGTAATAGTGATCAGTGCACATGAATTAACAATTATGATATTATACTAACAAAAGGATTCAGTGAATGAAAGATCAAAAAAATTATGTACATCCAATAATTGGATGAGATGGATTATAAATTTGAATACCATATAATGGTTGATCCATAAATTTAGGTAACCTCTCTATCTATGAATCTTTTTAAAAAAGATGATGCCTTCTCCCAAAACAACCAATGCGCATTTATTAAAAAAAAAGATTACAAGATTCTACAATAAAATATTATATTACAATATTTTTCATATAAGGAATTAAGATCAGTGGGGAGGTATTCAAACAAGGTGATTCCATGATTTAATCCCATGTTTTCCAGGAAATTTATAAATATTTTTTCTTCTTGATAAAAATGTGTGATGATATAGATGATGTTGACAAGAGAATAGGTCAATTCCATCCAATGAGTAGTAATCTGTCAAACAAGATCTGTCACACCATTCCAGATTTTGTGCACGATGGTCATTGAGTAACATTCAATCTATAGGTCTTTCCAACCAAAGTGATTGGTGAAGGAAATATCATATATTAAGATCATCAACTCAACTTTACGGTAGGTGGTCGTGCCATAACTACCCATGTATAATGAAAGGGTCAAACCTAGGTGATTCCCAATGATAGAACCTCATCCTGTTGGGCCATGATTTCATTTTTAGGGTCCATCAATATTTATATTTATCCCACTAGGAAAAGGATCTATCCAAAACATCTCCATAGTGTGATGAGGTTGAAAAAGATTTCTATTAATCCGCAGACATCATAGGATTCCAATGTTATGGATATTTTGTATAAATGTCCCATTTGCATCAAAACAACCTCATGTATGGAAATAATGATACACATCTTACTTTAATTTTTTTTGAGTGAGTAATTGTTATGAATAATAGTTTTTCAATCATACTTGATCACATGGTGGATCTCAGAAACTAAATCATGGAAATGGTTTTTTATTTGCTGAGAGCCTTACATTTTGGCACATTTCATTAGTTAAATTTTGATAGAGTCATGAATCTATCATCTATAGTAAAAAAATATCATGAATATAGTTCCAAATAGTAGATACAGTAGCACAAAAATGAAAAGGTAGGTTATCATATTTTCTGTGTAGATTATAAATTCTTTATTCAGAGCATAACTGGATTCCAAAATATTGATTGAAAATATATATGGTAACTCTATGTTTCTAATTAAGATTTAATCTTGAGGAATTTTTCAATGTTTTTTTGAAATCTTTTATCCAAAAATTATAACCATAAGAGTTATAGAAATAAGGATTGTAGAAATTATTTGATTTAAGAATCCAATTGTTATAATGTTTCCAAATTAAGATATCATTAGTATAAGAAAAACTGTATTTTTCAATGAAATTCATAATAGTATCAGGGAGGTGGTCATGACGAGAGTTTAGAATTTATCTAAAAGAGAAGTTAGAACTCATAGGCATTTGATCTGGAGGATTCACTAAAACTAAAGTAGTGTTAGTCCATCTTTCCAATCAGATTTTCATGGAGTAGTCTATAGAGATCATCCATTGAGAATTATTCATAATATTATAGAATGATTGTTCGATGGATGTCCATATGGAATAGTTAATGAAATTCATCTTTCCCATATTATGTATGTCATGGAATCTGTTTTTGAGGAAGGTAATTTAATGAGAGGAATTGTAAAAAATGGTACAAGTAAGTCTATCATTAATGACATCATTAAATTTTTTATATTATTATTTCGAATACAACCTTTATCATTGGAACTGCAACATGGTGACATGGGGATAGTCACATGTTTTCATTCTAGGGTAAAACCATTCCATATGAAATTATTTATAGAGGTGTTCATATTTTTATTAAGTAAACATGCCATTTATAGTCCATCATGGAGTAAACCATCTTTGAGACAATAGTGTATTTTACAAGGCCTATCCTACCATCCATATAAAGATGTTTTATTTTCCAAGAATGATGTTGGTTTAGATCTCTCAAAAAAATTACTTGTAGATAATGATTCCAAAAGATATATGTTATTTTTCAGTAATTTCTTAATATCATATAATGTTTTTCATCCTTTGTGAACCATTGTTGTTACATAATATTTACATAAATTTGTTGATGAAAATAAAAAAAATAATGATCAATCAGTAATAATCAACAAATAACTCTTCATGATCACATGATCATTCAATCAATTAATCAATTAGTGTTGGGATGTTTTAAATCATTTTCACCACTAAAGATTAAAATTACCAATTTGACATTAGAACATGTCATTTAAATTTCACATCAAAATTGATGTATTTCATAAAGATGATATATATAGAAATAATATTTCATAATAGGCCATTATTGTAAACAATAAACATAAAATTAATTCCGCAAATGAAATATAATTTGAGGCCATATATTCTCAAATCCACTGAATTTATAAAAGACATTGAAGATGATTTTTATTTTATAAATCCTTACCTTTTGAAATATATTATAAAATCTATTAAATAAAATTAAACAAAATGAAATTTCATTTCAAATTATGAAAACAAATCAAGGAATCATGTGTACATAAAACCCTTAGGGAACCACCTATGATTAATCACCTGGTTTATCAAACACTCAAAATTTTAACCACCAACAAAATTTGATGTCAGGAAAGATCAAAGAGGAATATATTGAACCATAATACATAAAATCATGGTACTAATTTACAATAAATGAGGTTGTTTAACTATAAAAGAAGGATATAATTAGAGAAAATATGATTTTATGTCATTGATAAACACTTATTATAGGGGAATAAAATGCATCCACTAAAACACCAATCAAATATAAAGGTATTGGATGAGACAAAATCATCTCTAAAGGGACCCTAATAGACAAATGGTAATATTATGGTCTAGTGGTATGATATTATAATTTCAAATGGGTGGTTTCATATTTTATTTAAAATTTTATTGTGATTAAAACCCCATATTCATAGTTTAATTGGTTAGGCTATGTGATTACAACTATCCATGCACATACATGTACACCTGCACTATTCATTTAAAACAGTATCATGATTTGGCCTTCTGGTTTGAAATCCCATTTGACAAACATACCCTACTCCCTTGGCTACTGATAATGGTGCATATTTTGGATTATGTATTTGAAAAAAGTATTCACCAATCATGTAAATCACCATTATTCCATTCCTCATGATATAATGGGGAGGAAAAATGTTCAATCAAATAGTGGACCACCCTCTAGTGCCCAATGTAGAGTCACATGGTTTTCTAGGAGAATCTGTGTGGATAGACGTACTAATTTTTCAAACATTCATAAGGCCAAAAACATTCATAATTATCCAAATGACTTTTAAAACATCATGATCCATGACCCAAAAAAGGATTATCAGAATATGTGTCATGAATTACATAAGTAATAGTAACATGATGGTGAAATCCTCTTAGAAAAAATTCATTCTATCCCTCGAAATCTTGTTAAGAAGAATCTATTACAAATATATTGGGACACATCTCACTTATCATTTTCCCACTCTCCCTTGGATCATGTGAATTAGAACCATGATACAAAAAATTATTAAAGAAATATATATAAATTCTATTAAGAAACATTGTATTAGAAAAAAATTTACTGGCTTCTCAGTTATATTTAATTCATGTTTAACATCCTGTAACTCCTAACTCAAAACAAGATATTTGTTAGAGAGATAATTTTTGAGCTATGTCCCATAAAACACATAATTATTAAATGTTAACTGAGGTGGAAAGGAAAATGGTTATCCATCCTTCAAATATTATGAATATCATCTAATGTATTCCTATAAAAGGTTTTAATTTTTTCATATATTATTACCATTAGTGACCTAACAACATTAAAATGATCAAACATACATTTTTAAAATTTATAAAATCTAAAGGGTGTAAATGAAAAAAAAACAAATGATTTTAAGTGATCCATTTTTTTTTCACTCTCTGTCAAACAAAATGAAATTGTGTCTTTGTCTCTTGGACAATACCAGGTCCAACCATTGAAGATTCACCAATATCTAAACATCAAAATAGTGTAATATATGGACATCCTTAAAAGGAATCAAAGGGATCCATCATGATGGATTCCTGGTAATTTATATCATAGGACAACTCAACTATCCTCAAGTGGCTAATCCATGATTAACCAGATTCATGAATATAGAAAAAAAGTAAGTCTCCAAGAATAATTATATCTTGTTCTCTATATCTATTAGACTTTGGATGATATTTCATGTATGAACTGACATGAAATCAAATTTCTTCTTTTATGCATCTAAAAAAAGAGATATAAACTAATGATCTATATAATAATATATTATATATAGAAACATATTCAATATAATGTTTTCTTACACAATAAAAATTCCTGGGCCTTAAAATTTAGTTGTATATATAATGGTAATAATGTATTATCATTTGGTCAGTCGATCAATCATTAAACAATTATTTTTATTCCCAAGAGTGGTAGGAGGAACATAGTGACAATGTTCATCGAGATCTTATAGAACCTTCATTTTTTTATAGGGATATCTAGAAGAAAACCTATTGTTTTTTGGAGTTGAAATTGACCTTTGTACAGGTGTATTAATGAAAAAAAAATCAGACTTGCATTATTTCATACGTGGACACTTGAATCATCACCATATATCATATTATATATTTTCAGTTCTAGGGTTTCTCATCAAATGCGAATTATTTTATATCACTCATCACATCATTTTTCTGGGGAAAATGTAATACATAGATTTTCTGAAATCATGTAATTTCTTCGTAAGATAAAGAAATTGATGGTGGTCTCCATTCCATAAAGTGCTCTCCTAACTCTAGTAAACACATCATATATATGATGCTACAAGAGAATGTTCTCATGAAGAGAGGAGTCAAAGATTAAAATTTCTATAATAATTTATTCAACTACAAATTTCATATTAACAAAGAGATTAAATATATTTTATTCTTCTGAAGATCCATCCATGGCCTATGTTGAGATTTTACTCCTCAAAGAATCAACAATAATTGTCCCTATACAAGGGGTATTCCCATAATCGATTTAAAGATATTTTAGATACTCCACCCATCACCTCTGACAAAAGTTTTAATATTTCATCCATAATATAGAAATAAGCCATATATGAATGGAAGAAACAATAAAAAGTACTCTGAAAAGGTAATTCATGAATCTTTTGATATCATTCATCATAACAATGAGTTTGAGATTATGGGTTGGATAGATCTTCTCATATGGAATAAGAATATGTACTAGGATGGATGTCTCTTATTCGTTGAGTGTGGTAGGAAAGTATCATGATGAACCAGGGGACCACCATTGGATAACATTCAAGACTATCCTAAAGTATCTGAGGTTTACTAAGGATATGTTCTTAGTTTATGGAGGATATGATAAACTAGTCATCAAAGTTATGCAGATGATTGTATCTAGACTGATCATGATGACATTAAGTCACAAACGAGACCCATCATTAAATTTATTGGAGGTGCAGTGATCTAGAAGAGCTCAAGGAAGATTTTTGTCATAGATTCTGTAGAAGAGTTTGAGTATATAGCATCTTCTGAGGAAGCGAAATAACCATATTTTATGTGAATCTACATTTAGGAGCTAGATGTGATACCTAGTATGTGAAATCCCATCACATTGTATTGTGGTAACACTGAAGTTGTGGCTGTCGCCAAAGATCCAAGGTCACATCAGTAGATTAAGCACATACATTTGAATTATAATCTCTTGAAGGACTTTTCTTAGAGAGGTTAAGTTGTAGTGAGCATTATTTCTACGGAATACAACTAGAGGACCCCTTGACTAAATCCCTGACACAGTAGTAACATGATCTCAATGTGAGGTCTAGCATAAGGAATGTCATAGCTAGTTGGCTCTAGTCAATGTTGGATTTTGTAAAAGTCAGTTTCCCAGAACCAAAAGGATTTACATTGATTACAGGGATACTAAATTTATTTAAATATTAAACATCTTATTATATATTTTTCATTTTTTCACATGACTATAATTTAATAATTTCATAGAGTATTTGTTTAATTTATAATTTTTTTGTAGTTCCATGCTATGATGAGAAACCTAGAATGATATAATAATATTCATAAATATTATTATATAGTTGGAAGAAATATTATGATGTTACCTATAGCATACATATCGTTAGGTGCGAGTACTCGTAAGCAGATGATACTTCCTCTACTAATGTTCGTACTTGGTAATATCTAAGATAAGTGATTATGAGAACAGACCCGTTTATAGGAATTCTCCTGGTTTGGGTGTCATCAGATATGTCTATCTGGAAGCGTGTGTAATAATACTTTGAATTTAAGATTATCATTAATATATGACACAACTTGCACACTTTGATTTATGGAAAAAAACCATCACACAGACAGTTGGTGAGAAGTATGGTATGTTTGGTGCCTCACGAGAGGCATTTTATTAGGGGATATGTTGACGAAGGATTTTTCCCTTCTATTTATATAGATTTATATCTAGACCATTTTATTTAAATATAACCGCCGTGTAAAATTTCATTGAAATGGTGTAAAGATGAGTTTATTTTAGGTAGTCAATAAATGACATATCATGCACAAAGAATGATGAAACTATCATGAAGCCCGTTTGATGAGACATTGAGACAATGAAATTATAGTACATAGTGACCATTCATATTTTTATGTCATTCATGCAACATTATGTTATTTATCTTGGGTTCCTTGACCAGTTGCTAGACATTTGTCTTGGACTTTAGCGAAACCCACATATTTCTGATGAGAATGAATCCTAATAGGTCCCACACTTTTGTTTTTTTTGGTATTTGTTATATTCTTATTTTATTTAATTAATGAAATAAATATTATTCTAAAGACCATGGAATAATTTCATTCAAGATAAATTGATCCCATAAATTTAAAAAATATTTATTTATATTATTGAACATATAATAAATATTTATTTACTAATATCTAAATAAAATATTTATTTAATAGAGTAAATTGTTTATTTATTTATTTGGGTGTTCAATAAATAGCAGTGGAGTTTGAGCGGACCTAGGTCGGTCTGTTGGTCAAATAATTATTTTCAAGATGGTAAATAATTATTTAACTATTAGAAGTGGTTAAAATAATAATGACGCTGCTATTATTTTATGATGTGGAATTTTATTTTTCATTTTATTTTTCGGAAGTTGGCGCCCGATGAAAAATGGCGCGACATTATTATTAAGAGGATGGGTTTTCCTTATGTTCATGGATGTTTTTAATTTCTATAATCATATTAAATATCGTAACTGATGTTCCATGCATATAAATAGGCACCAACGTATATTGTCCATAGAGACCACACATCATGATAGGTGAATCGAGAATTTTTAAGGTAAAAAATGTCTCTCTCAAATCGTTTTCCCACCCTTCTCAAGAATGAGAGACATTTGTCTATACGGAAGAACATGTGATAATGAACGGAAAACGTGAGATATTCTCTTTTCCACCCTAGCACATAGAGAACAAGTAGTGTCGGTCCAAGACCATCCACGAACGTGTGGATCACTACTAGAGAGATTCTGGTTTGGATCCTTGCAAGCATAATGATATAATCTGGAAGGTCCATTCCAATTGATCAACATCATCAATAATGGAATTACTGAATATACAATTATTGTTTTCTTTATGAAATTAATAAAAATAATAATAAATATGATGTGAAAGATCATCTCTAAATGTTTAGGGCTTCTTCCTTTATCTAAATATTTGATTTTATTTCATGGATAGTTGTATTCATCATTGTATTGATCCTTGAATAATCATTCATCAAGGTAAAAATTGATGTTGTGTTTCAGCCCAACCGTGCTTCTGCTATGCCCAGAACCTACAATGTTGTTGTCAAGTAAAACTACTTGATAGATTTCCCACTTATTTTCAATTAAATATGACCAATAATTTTTTTTGGAATGGTGAAAGAGACACAAAACCTCTTGAATTTCATCACACTGACATGTACATAATTTTTTTAGTAGAATCAATTCATGGGAATTATCAGCTCATTAAATGTTTCAATGGATTGACTGTATAAAAAAATTGGTAATGTTGTGACTTATAAGTTCAAACCCATTAATAAATTTATATAATTAAATATTAAATTAATGAATCAACATTATAATTCGATAATAAAGGTTTTATATGATCAATGTTGTGTTATTTTTAACCAATTATTCATATATTATTTGTAGGTCTTTGGGATTCACTCTCAAGTCACTCCTTCTGCACTACAATGGATTGGTGTTATTGAAAGTATAAACTATTAATTACTTGAAATAAAATGGTAAAATATGATTCATGAATATATTTAACAATCCTTTTGGTGATATCCACACTAAAATGGGTGAAAACATAAGTTGATGTATCTTACAATATGAGGGTATATATAAAAAAATCCATTTTTTAATAATTAAGTTTACAAGGATATGATTATTTTGTTATTTAAAATTATAGAAACAAACTAGAACTATGAGGTATGTATTATATTATTATAGGTTATCCAAAGGAAGAAAGGGGATATTATCTATACAAACCATTATACAAAAAGATACACATCAAAAGACATTATATATTTAATTATAGGGATAATATCCATAAAATATATTGTGAGAGAATTATTGATTTTGATTTAGTTGATGATAAATATAAAAATGATCCGGTGTAATATCACATTCCATAATTCCTCATATAAAAGGTTGTTCCTAATACATATGTAATTAATAGGATAACTGGAAGTGTTAGGGATGTATAATGATATGGTATTATATTCACTGAGCATTATGACTCATTATTGGGATATAGTAATGATCCTCATTCCTATAATGATATTCTATATATATTAGATGCATTTAAATAAAATGAGTTCAATATTTTTGAGATGGATTTTTATATCAGAACCATGTATGGTTTTTAGTCAATCATCTTATTGATGTATCACCTATTGGTAACAAATGATTATTTAAGAGGGAACTGATCCTAGAAGGTATATAGAATACCTATAAATCAAAACAAGTTTCCAATGGAATTATATATAATCCAGTAATATACCAGGAATAAATTTTTTCACTTATATCCATGCATAAATCCTTCATAATAAGTATTTCCATAATATCATTCCATAACTAATGGATTTACTAGTCAGTAATTAAAACAAACATCCTCAATAGAAGCATTCTAGAAGATGTGTTTATGACACAACCATAATGGTTTTTTAAACATGGTAATTATTAAATGGTATTCATATTTTAGAGATCCATTTATAGATTTATGTAAGAAATTAAGTTCAGGAATATTCATTTTTATTATGTGATGAGAGAATATTGTTTCATAATGAACGAATTTGATCCGTGTGTCTATGTGGAATTTACAAGGGATTAAACCATTTTATTATTAATGTATGTCGATGAAAAATTACTTATAATTTTATTATAGTTGGTTATGAAATGGATATATATAAACTTCCCCATCGCTGACATAGGCGATGAAACCTATATATTTGGGATCATGATCATTTGCGATGAAACAAATATTATTCATTGAATAATCCAACATATATAAATTGACCAGATACTAAATAGTAATATAATATAAAAAATTCCTATCATATTTGTTTTTTATTCACAGGGAAGAAATTTATGCAAAAAAAAATTTATCATTGGAAAAATTAAGAGAGAAATTGGATGAGTTTCATTTTGTACGTATATATGCTAGGATCTATCATCTATGACAAGTTAATTAAAATGATTTATTTTTCTTAAACTATTTGATTATTAAGTATATGTCATTTTGATCTAGGTAAACATCAATGGTTTTTATTGAATATATCCTTATCTATTTGACATGTTTGGTGGAAATTTCCCTATAATATTGAGGAGACATGGTTATATTCATCATTAGATATATAAATTAATGTTACGAAACTATTATAATGATTTTATGACATTATTAAGAAGTCACATCAATCTCTATAGAGGTTTTGTGATCTAGAATACTTTAAAATTACGTGTTTTCACTAATTATAAATAGGAATCCCTGTATATTATGAATTATGATGTAGCTATATTCAAATGTTTAAAGTGACCCACAGGTGAATTGTAAATCATCATATAGTAAACCATCTTATAGACAATGGTTGATTTGACAAGATAGACTCTTCTAGACATTGAAAGAGTTTTTTTCCTTCCATGAAAAAAGTTTTCTATGAATGTGATCAATAATGAGATGGAAATATAATGATTTTGGTTGGACCCAGATGATGGGGACACTAAGATAACTAAAGGGGAGGGAACCCTCTTTGACCCCTAAATTATCAATGATATGACCTTCTCGATGAAGGCGAAATATTTTCCCGATGTAGATAAACGATTCATTCCAATTGATACGTTGGAAAGACACATATTTATAATGTGTAATAATAGATATAATGTTATTAATATTTTTCTAATCTTCTTTAAGGAATAAAATAATATCATCGACATAAAAAAGATGAGATGGGGAATTTATATTCTAGGAGGCCTGAATTGGTTTGATCTTGCCTTGATCAATAGCTAGAGTAAGTTGTCTGCTCATATAATCTGCCGTAATTGAGAAAATTAAAGAAGAAATAGGGTAACCCTGTCTATCACCCTTATTAAATTTAAAGTAACCTTTAGGAGAACCATTAACAAGAATAGAAATATGAGATGAGTTGAAAATAGTTTTAATTATATTGAGAAAAATTTCAGTAAAACCAAAGCTAGAATGAACATTAAAGATAAATTTCTAGTCAAAGATATCAAAAATGATAGTGATATCTACTGTTATCACAAAATTACCTCCTCTTGAGTTTCTATACAAGAAATTGGTCTATTCAGTGTCAAGACAAATACAATCCTATATGGATCTTCCTTTGATAAAACTTAACTGATTCCATGTGACAATTCTGTTACTAATGGTAGAGTGTCTATTAGCAATAATCATTCTAATGATTTTAAAGAGATAATTTAAAAGGGAAATGGGTCTAAATAGATGGATTTAATCAGCATTATCAACATTGGGAATAAGAATAAGGAACTAATAGATTAATTCATGAGAAATGACACCTTTTTCAAAAAACAATGTTCAAACCAAACTATAGACATCAATTTGAATGACATCCCAATGTTTTTGATAAAACCCATTATTAAATACATCAGGACCAGGGGAACTGTCAAGGTTAAGACCAAACATAGTTTCCTTGATTTCAAAATGAAGAGGAATACATTTAGGTAAACAGTTATCCTCAATTATAACAATTTTCGGAATGACATTAAGAAAAAGTTCATTGTTGATATCAGGACCATTGAAAGTATTACAGAAATAAGAAACAACATGATTAGAAATCCCTTCATCTGATTTAATTGGGTTTCCATCCTTCCTTAAATAGGAGAGGGTCCTATTATCTTTTCTATATCATTAATGTTAGTTGAGGAATTTGGTGTTTCTATCTCCATCATTTATCCATTAAGAATTAAAAGTTTTATTTTTTGATATTATTTATTGAAGTTGAGTAAAGAGATTAGTTTAGTGGAGATATTAATTTCTATTTGGATATCTTGAGTGAATATAGAGGTAGAGTTGTTACTTTGGAATAGTGAATGATCTTTTTCTAAGTGTTGAATTTCTTTATAAAGTGAATGATAATGTGTTTTATAAGAATTTTTTACAATAAATTTAAGATTCTTTAGTTTAGTTGTGCAAGAAAAGGGATCATTGTTATCCCACATGTTCTCCAAAGATTTGTTAATTATAGAAAAAAAATCAGGGTTAGTGGACCAGTCCAAATTAAACCTATAATGAAGAAAAGGTCTTAGATGGGATTGAGGGATATTGGCCAAAATAGGATGGTGGTCTGAATCATGTTTAGGAATAGAGATACTCGAAATGTAATCTCATTTATTATGAGTATCCTCATTGGTAAAAGCTCTATCAAGTTTACTAGCTACAACCATATTGTAATGATGTCTAAACCAAGTGAATTTGGAACCTGTGATATTTAGTTCTATCAGATTGTTGGATTCTATGGAGGCTTTAAACTCTATTAAAGAGATGTTGGAGAAAGAGTGACCACATTTTTATATGGGAAAAAATGGAATTAAAGTCCACATCCAAAATCACATTGTCCCTTATTTTGGTGTTAATATGGGAGGATTCATTCAAAAGGGGACTTATATCTCAATAATTATTTTTAGCATAGACCAAAGTATTGAAAATCGGATTGTGATCCCAGAAATAGTCACATGTCAGAGATTGTTCAGTAACACTCATTATTTTCACATTATGAAGATATGAGTGAAAGAAAATCCAGAGGGTTTCATTGATCTCTGCAGATTAGAAACTTATTTCCCACTGTTCTTGTGGAGCTACTCCATGTCCTTGGGTATGGTAGAAATGATTTAATTTTTAACAATAATTCATTTATTTTAAATTCAGGTAAAATGATTATTCTTCTTTTAATTAAAGATGCTGCTTTGATCTACAATAATAACTACGACAACTCTATCAGTTATCTTGAGACTCTTCGCGGTATTGGATTTCATGGAATCTATCCAAATCCTAACTACACTATTGATGTTTTTTGGTAGGCTCCTCCTCTTGGCTGGATCAAATACAATGTGGAATGATCCTCAAAGGGAATACCAAGCCTTTCAGGCTGTGGTGGTCCCTTTCAAGACTGTATTGGTCATATATTAGGATGTTTCTATGGATGCTGCAACATTTCATTGTCTGTAGAGGCATAAATGATGGGTTTCATCCATGCCATCTCTTCTTCCAAGCAATTGGAAAGTAGCAACATTTGGATAGAAAGTGACTCGAATACTATTGTGAAAGCCATCTAGAGTGGTGTTAATTGCCTTGTGTGGTCCCTCACACCATGATGGATAGGCTACCTATACTCTATCAGAAGTCTCAATTTATTTGTCACACACAATTATCGTGACACCAACAATATCACTGACGGTCTTACAAAGAAAATAGTTCCTCATGATGTCATATGGAGTGATGAACACCCTCCTGATCTACTCCCCATTTTTATTATATATACCAAAAATCTGACTTCTTTTCATCTTATGTAATATTGTTATATACTCATTCTTGATTTAATAAATTCTAGCATTCTTGCCTTTGTCCAAAACACAACCATTAAAAAAATTATGATGTATCTAAAGAAGATTTATGGTAGCATAAATTTTCTCACCGGATTGATGTAGTTACCTATAGTAAAGACTCTAACACATTTTTTTGGGACAACACTATTGTTTTGTATTAAGAACATGATACAAAATAACATCAAATATTATGGTGCATACATCAAAAATATCTTCTCTTGAGGGATTTTTCTCATGAAGGATTGAAGTCATGCTGAGAAAATATTCGTTGGGGAAGAATGTGGTAGACCCATTAACTAAATCTTCATCACATCAAGAGTATTAATATCATGTGAGGCAGCTTTCAAGATAAGATATTTTTTCTAATTACCCTAGTGAAAGTCGGGTTCTTTTTGTGTAGTTTCCCTAGAACCAAATTTTCTGTTCATTGAGATTTCCAACATTTATGTTTTGGGAATATTAATTAATTTCATATCACATCATGATTGTTCATCTATTTCATATTATTTGTGTTCTTGTTCTAGGAGAAACTATTGTACTAAAAGGTTACAGACTTTCCCTACTGTAATGAGAACTCAATCATTTTATTACAATATTCTCAAATATATATTCAATGGAAGAGTGATAAAAATTCATTAGAAAAAATTCATATTGTCTACTATGGTTTGAAACATGTATAATTTTTATATTACTTATTGTGGTTTATTACATTGGAAATCTCAATAAAAAAATAATATAATAACCTGACTCACTTGTAAGAAATAATCATTTACTTGTTTCTTTTTAAGTTCCTTTAAAAAATGTATTTAAGTATATTTGAACATTATGATTATTATTAATGTACATTATGAGTATTCTTTATTTATATAATATCCAAAACAATTATGATATATGTTCATAGGAATTATTTTTACCTTGGGTACATTATAAGTAGTATATATTAATGATTAATTAATGAATTGATTTATCCCTTTGTTTCCTTTAGCATGTGTCGATATCTAATTTCCATTAATGGAAATGTAATTTCTTCGTTAATTCCATGTCCATAGTGTTATATCAGCCTGTTAATTATCATAAAATAAATGAATGTAAAATTGGCCACATAATATTATGAAACTAGTATACAACCTACTTGGGTAGAGATATACAAATAAAGGGATTATGTTATACTAGGTATATTAGTTTGTGGTTATTGTCATTATGACTATTTACATGATTCTATATGGATAGATTATCATATTTCTAGAAGTTGGACAAGGTATTAATTTGGAAATTTCTAATTACAATGAGAAATAGGCCCAGTGCATCACATGTTATGTATATTTATAAACTCCATTATATTATAAATAAATTTAAAATATGAAATAAATATTATACTCTTTCACAATTAAATAATTATTAATGTTTATTAAATGAAAATTATTAACTCGCCAATTAATCAATAGAAAAAATATGAGTTAAATATTCAATAATTATTCTCATTCACAATTTAATAATTATTCACAAAATAATATTTTTTATTTATGATTTTAACTAATTTAATTTGAAAAATCATAATATTATTACTATTTAGATATTTTGGTAAATCGTATATCAGAAGAATAAAAATTTCTTAGTGAAATTATTTACTATCTAAAACAATGTCTATAAATAACAGTTCTTGTCATTATTTATCTATAGAAAAATCCTTTTAATATTTCCACAAAAAAAAATTATATACGGAATCTTATCATCCCCTACAATGTTCTTATTTTAAAACACCCTAAATAACATAATGTGATCCTCTTCCTCCCACTTCAAAATTCACATGAGAATAAAATTGTCCTATCACCATGAAGATATTCTAGTAAAAATTAATAATGAATGTGGAAAGAGGTGTAATATTCCTCCCAAGAACCCTATGTCTCTTATGGTGTCATTTTTAGGTTCACATTGCGTTTGTGGATCACTACTAGAGGGATTCTACCCTTGAATCCTCACACCACTGTGATGTTATTCTAATATGTGGTGTACTAAATATTTAATGAAAAAAATTTACAAAGACAGATAGTTGATTATCTAAAATAAATTTAATTACAAATTATATTTGATTATATTTTCTCATGGATTCTAGGGTTTCAATTTCATTTATTTTTCATGTTAATTCTAAATGAGTTGATAAAAAATGAATATTTGGCATCTGTTTGACTACTTCTTATTCAGCACAAAAACATTTATGATGGAAATTTAATATATTCAAACATGTCAAAAATATTTAAAAAATATATTTCCTGTAATTTTTTATAAAAATATGACCTCTAGTTAGATTTTGACAATTAAACACAAGTTTTATTGTCTTAAAACCCTAAAAGTGGGGTTTTTCATCCCGAGAAACCCATAAACATATTACTGTTTTATGTTCATTCATTTAAAAATTTAATCATAATTTTTTTTTCAAATATTTCATTCCAATATTATTATGTTTTATATTTTTGGATCCTACCACACTTGGTTTTAAATAGCATTAATATCATAAATGCTACAGTTCCCAAAATTCTAATAGTAAATCACCATAAATATATCATTAATTTTCATATACATATCACAAATAATTAAATTATTTTTCTTCTATGAATTAATCATAGTTCATGGGTTTTTAGGATTTTTTCCTTACAAAAAATGCTTTAGTGTTTTAAAACACTAAAATGACATTTTCAGTCATCTTGAATAGTCGAAAACAGTTATTATAGTGGAATCAATTATAGTATTTAGGAAGTTAATTTGTCCAAATTTAAGTAAGAGTTTATAACAACATTGTATTTTTTGTTGGCTTTGACCCTCATTCAAATGATTTTAAAGACCTCAATATCCGTATAAACATATTTTTCACTTATTTCTACAACAACACACATTTTATGGATGTTTTATATTTCTACACACAACACAAATAATTTAAAATCATATATTATGATGTAATGCTTAGATTTTTTTCATCACAAGTAAACTCAAAAATACATTGTTGAAAATCCAATTCAAATTTTTCAAAAATCCTTAAACAATTATTTTCATGATATTTCATTATAATCCAAGATTATCCTCTTGGGTATGACTATTTAATACACGATTTTGATGATGTGATAGTGTAAATAAACTACTTATTCAGTCTATTCATTCATGGTTCATACATGATTGACTTAACATCTATAGATAAATGACATAAACAATTTAAGGATCATATTCATTTGATTTCTAATTAATTCGTGATCATTTGATTATTTTTTTACTATTTCTTAAATATTTAAGTGTTTTCAAATAAATAATGGTGTTTTTTAGTTACCGTTATCAATCTAAGACTCATATTGAATTGGATTATGTTATTAAATCTTAAAAACAGTATATTTTCATGTTTAAAAGATTTAAAATAAATATTGCATTTTTTTCTAGGTTTGACCCTCCTGATTCATGTTTTTAATTACTTCAATGTCTTTAAAAAATATGTTTCACAAATGTTCAACCACAACATATGTAATTTTTATATTATATATTCTCGTAAAAATAATAATAATTTAATGATAATTTTTCTTGGTTTTCAATTTATATTTTAGCATCTAGGATTTTTATAGTTACATGCCTATTTTATAGTTTTAGGCTCAAAAAATTATTTTTATCAACATAAGAAAACCATAACATGAATTTACATGTATTTAGTTCCTAAGTTATATAAATTTACATATTACTATATTTATACGTGTTCTTTCCACATTGAGGATGTCTTCTTGGTTTAAACCCTTTAACACATGCATTTGAAGACTAAAATAATTATAGAATCCCCGTTTTCACTAATTTTGAGAACAAAACTCACCAGATTGATGCATCATATATATTTAGAGGTCAAAAAATTAAATGTTCTCAGGTATATTATTTCATATGAATTCATATTCTTTTTCTAGGCATTGAAACGTATATACATGATTTAGAGGTTTAAAACCATTAACTATTATTTCATTCATTTAAAAAAAACTCAACTCATATCGATGATATATTAGTTACTGTATTTAAAAAATTAATATATGGATATTTACATAATATTTTCTGCTAACCTAATCTCATGTTATTGGTTTCAACCCTTACAACAATGTTTTTATGGACTATAATATATTTATAATATTCCTTTTTACTCATTCATAGAACACAACATTTATGAATGATTTAATATTTTTTCATACATATATAATTTAATTCAATGGTCATATTATCATTGTTTTGAAACACTAAAAGGTATTTTTAATCATCCCAAATATAATATAAAATAGATTTCCATGAATATAATTTCTATATTTACAAAATCATTGATAAAAATTAGGGATCATTATTTTTGTTTCAACTATTAATCTACACTGTAAGACACATGCTTTTCATTTTCATTAAAACATTATAAATATATTATAATGTTTAATTATAAATATATATTAAACTTTAACATAATAAAAATGTAATCAATTATACCACCTGTATCTATGGAAACTACATTATTTTTACTAGGTGACATACCAAGACGTCTAGTGGAAACATCTTGTACCTACAATATATATATATATAACATTTATTATAAACATGTTAACTAAATTCAATGTGAGTAAAACATGTTTTCCTTTTTTCTTGTGATGTTGGTATATGTAAACGATAAATAATACTTTTCATCATCACCTCATGTATAAGTGACAATATTTTTGATAATTTATCATCATGCTTAACTTGTATATATTTAAAACTAGTATACACATTTCAATTTCTAGTTTGCACAACAATATCCACCATTACATCGGTGTTCCTCCAAGTATATCTGTATAAACTCATCACCTATTCTCCAAAACCTACAAATTATATCACAACTAAAATATTATAATTTGAAGAATTGGAATCTTTTTTAACACACATAATATATTATGCCACATTTAGACATCTCATGATTTAATTTTTAATACTGATTACTATAATTACATGTAAAAAGGGACTTCTACCATCATTATATAATAACTAATATAAAAACACTATTATGATAATAAAATAAGGAATCATTATTCAATCCTATTTGTATACATTTTTTTCCTTTGAAATTTTATTCACCTCAACTCAATTGTCTCTTCCCTCATCCTCATTTTTCATCATTTCATCCCACTATTGTTATTTTTTGGGCCATTTTCTATCTTATAAGATTGTGTTCCATTTTCCTTGTCTATGTTATTTCTTCCTCATCTATGTCTCATCACCCACAACTGTGTATCTTTTTTAATTTACATTTTCCACAATATAATTCTATATTAATCCTCTTTCCATAAGTTTTTTCTTTTGGCCTCATATCTACTTCTAAAATCAATTTTATTTTGGTGTATTATGTTACTAGTTTATCTACTACCAACATCCCCATTAAATGTACATTGAATTCAATTTTATTATAATATTTTTTGGAATATATATTTATATAATTGATGAGATTAATTTATTTATATTGTATTTATTAATAAAATTAATCTTTAAAAATATTAAATTTAATAGATTGTATTGTACTACTTTTTTAATTCTATAAGTGAATTTTTAGTTTCCATATTTAATTGATTACTTTTGATTCATTATATGAATGTTTCATTTTTAGATCAATATATATTATTTTAATATATTAATTTTAAATTTAGATATGTCTATGTATTTTATTTTTTTAAAATTTAACTATTTATATATATGTTTAAATGTTATTTTCTATATTTTACTGTGGTTTTAGGTAATTATAATAATTCAATAGTATAACTGCACAAAAAAGTGGATAATATGGGGAATTGGTATAAAATTTCCATAGATTTTCAAAATAAAATATCAAAATATGTCATGATTTCCTATACATGTATGATGTGATTTAATATGAGAATGTTAGGTTTCAATGAAGTAAAAGAACCAATAATTTGGTATATTTTTAATAATAGTAATAAATAATGGGTTGAAAATGATGAAATAAAAAATATGTAAATATATAATGTCAATTAAGTATATTTTTATATGAACGATCATATTCAAGATGTATTAGTTTATAATATTGGCATTGAAACCATTGAAAAAAAGTATTCAACTTTTGTATGTAAATTATTAAAAAAATGTTTATAGGTAGTAATACATTTATCAAGTTATTAAAAGTGTAGGGATTGGTTAAATTAAAATAATGAACGGTTATAGTGATGATAATTTCACTTCATTTCTTCAACTATTAAAAGAGATACATCAAAAGGAAATGAGCGCCAAAATTCTAATAATGATGCAAAAAATATTATGTCAAATTGGATAGGGATATAATAACATACATTATTTCCCCAATGACCATGTTCTATTTAAAAAATAATAATAATGATTATAGTGAATTTAAAATATTGGATATCAATATATAATATGGTTGGAAAATCCAATTATGATTCATTCTCACAAATAATATCTAAAAGAACTCCAAATGTAATATAACATCATCCGATAATTAATTATTTCATGAATTTATTATCAATTTTAAATGATACAAAGAGGATGAGATGTTTTATAGATGAGAAAATAATCGAGTGAAAAAACTCCTCCCTTATAATTCACCACAATGGAAGATATTTGATAAAATTTCCTTGATTTTTTAAATGAAGCTATAAATATCAGTTTGGGACTACAAAAAATTTTAATGATTCCATTTCAAAATCTCAATAGCCAATATAGATAATTACATGTTATATTGGTGTTTTAAAAACTATCCCCACATATATTAATATAAAAAAATTATGATATGACGAGTATGATACATATTAGAAAATAAATACAATAAAGTATATTAATGTTTACCTATCTCATTTTATTTTTAAATGAAATTTATATAGAAAGAAGGTTTTAAATTTTTTATTCATAAAATGAATAGTATTTATTTTCTTTACCATGTTATATTTCAATATAAATTAATATCAAAAATTTGGAAAATTATTTGGATATAGCTTTTAGAGTCATAAATCATGACCAATTTTTAAGGAAGGGATATAAAATAATCAAAAAATAATTTGGATATAGTTACTATATATGGGTCGTTGAATATGTTTTCTAATTTCTCAAACTTAAAAATGATTTAAAAATTTAATGGTTTACATGTGTATAATTTTACCCAATACATTTGTTAATATAAGAGTATTACAACAATATAGAGAAATTAAATCTCACATTTGAGAAGAAAAATGTTATGGTCATCCAAAAAAATATGGAATAAATATTCTATCTTGTTTGATCTACATTATTGGAGATTTTTGGAGTTAAAAAATAATAGTGATGGTTGGTATATTTTTAACATTATATTTTACAATTAGATTAGAACATTGTTAAACATTAAAAAAATTATTTATTTTATAAAATATTTTATATAATATTTATGTGAATAAAGATAGTGATAGATCTGATAGTGAATGTAGAAATGAAAATATTTCCATATGCCTTTTCACACATTAAGAATGAATGAGTTGTCAGGTTTCTATCAATGTATGTATGATATTAAATTTCCTAGTAATTTTTTGTCAAATGTAAACAATTTACTTTCAATGAAGCAGTTGATGTTATTATGGATGACATATAATGAATGTTATATATTCATCCAACAAATATTATCATTTTAACTTTGTGTTGTACTACCAATGCTTGTTAGAAATTATATCACCCTATTCTGGTACCTTTGGTACCTTTTCCTTTCCATTTATAATAAAGGCATATTTCCCAATTTGTAATTTTTATAAAATAATGAAGATATACTCAAGAATTTTATTTTAGATATATATTTTCCACTAACATTTCTTTGATATAATGTTATATGTATTGATTAATTTTTAGTGAATGATATGAATATCTAGAAATGTATATTAAAATTATATATTTCCTTTTTATTGAAATATGAAATTTCGAATGTGATATGTCAAAAAATTGACCATATGATTTTATTATTAAAAATATATATGTCAGATGTAACACCCTGATATATTTATAAGACAATTTTTTCTTTATTTTCATTTATTCCTTTTGTTGTATTCTATACAACCACACACTTTCACTATACACAACACGATATTAGCTTACAGTATATGCATGACTATGCTTGGATTTTTTTACACATAATTTAAATTTTTTTATATAATTAATTTTAGGAATGACTGAGGTTAATTATACAACTATATATTATTATAACCTATAAATTATAATGGTGGGTATGAAAAATATTAATTTTCTTTCCAAAAACTATTGAAATGAAAATATATGATTTTATTAAATAATTAAATCACACTTCATGGATTATATTCCTCTAATATATATTTAATATATTCATTATAATATTTTAAATTCATTTTATATTGATCTATATACTCTCTATTTGAAGAAATTTCATTTTTTGGATAAAAGAAGTATTTTTATAAAATTGTTATTTTTCTCCTTTTGATGGTGCAACCATTTTAAATGTAGTTTTTGAAAATTCTATGCATTATATTTAATAAAATAAACTTGTTTTATTTGGAATTGGCATATAAAAATATGAATTTGATGAATTGTTGATATTTTTCGGATGACAATTAGGTTTTGATAAATAGTAAAAATACCCACAATCATAATTGAAAATTACTTTGTTCATAAAAATAATTTATAGTGTTATATTATATTATTTAATGGTCTTAATGAATAAATATAATATATTTTTATCAGTTAATATAATGTATATCATTGCCATTAAATTAACATTAAAATTTCATGCAAATAAATTTCAATCTTTTTCAATGTTTTAACTTTTAAAACATGTTTTTAATCCGAAAAGGGGGATTAATAATAATTTAATTAATGAAAGATAAGGGTTTCAAATTTTTAAAAATTATTCCAAATTTTAGATTTTTAGGTCTACATTATGTAAAAATTTCGATGTTATTAAAAAATGCATTTTTATTCATCAGAATAAAAATTAATAAATGATTAATGTGTATTCAGTTCCTAGAAGTCAAAAATTTATTTACAGTTATTATACTAGGAGTTTATTTTAATTTTATTCATTGTCATTGTTTTTATCATGTGACATGTGTTTGTAAGTATTTTAATATATTTAGAAACTAGTTTTTACGCATTCATGGCTCACCAAAATTAAGTTTTATTTCCTATATGTTCAAAAACATAAAAAATAATTCAGTAGTCAGTTTTTATGTTTTTATAGTAATTTTTATCCATTTTTTGGTTATTGACCATGACATGCATTTTTTAGAGTTTTACGGTAATACAAACTTATTTTTCATTTATCCTTAGAAAACTACATCTTAGATTTATGTGATGAACAACACTCAATTTCAAAAATTATTTTTCTATCCTTTTCCATGATTTTCATGATGATATAGTTTATTTTACATAGATTGGATCTTCATATTCTTATTTAAGGACTTTAATATCATTAAAATTTTCATTTTCACTCATTTTGAGCACACCACATGTTGGACTGATATTCAGTTTATTAAAACATGAAAAAAATATTTAAAATATCACTTTCTGATAATTTTACCCAAATTCAAGATTATTTTCATTATTTTAAACATTATATTCATTTATAAGTTCTTTTAAATAATAAAAATCCAATTTAGGTTTACTGTAGTAAACTTCAACTTAGATTAAAATTCTGTTAGATCCTATGTCTCACAAATGAATAAACTACTTTTGTCAAATATTTTAATGATATTTATTTATTTTTTGTTGAAATTTAAATATGTAACTATAGGGTGATAATCATTATTTTATTCCAAAATCACTTTATAAATAGAAATTTTTGTTTAATTATACATCTAAAATTAATGTTAAATATTAAAAAATCAATTAACGATAACTCATATATATAGTTAATTTTCAATCAGATAACAAATGGAGTCACACTAATGAAATGAATATACACTTAAATCCTAAATAATATATACACAATAATAAATTATCTTATCAAACACTTTATAATCATTTAATATCTTCTAAACCAAATAAAAACTATATTTTTAATAAAAATATATATACAAAAATATAACAAGGGAAATAAATAATATTATACATAATAAATAAAGTTAATGTAATATATAGAATTTTATTTTATTTATGTTATTGGTAACAATTAAATATTAGGTATCTATATAGAAAAATATTATATATGCATGTATTGAATAATAAATATTCAACAAATTTATATGTTGTGTTTAAATACATAGTATAAAAAATGTACAGACCCAAATGTAATATTTGGATAAGGAATATTCATATAATAATGGTTTTTAATCATTAAAATGAAATTAAATTAAAAGGTGATAAGAATAATTAATGTTTCTATATCAATCTAATTATTATTTTTCTAAGGTCTGATGAATTCATAAGGGATTTGGCCTAACAATGTTTTATTGATAGGCTACCAACCCATGTAACAATAAAAATTAGATTTTAATCCAACTCACAAGAAATGATCAAAATATTTTAAAAAATATAAATAGTTCATAATAAAAAGTTATTATAAATATGAAAAATATATCATATTGTTGAATATGACATTTTATGAACACCTATTTTTAATGATCACAAAATCATGAATTTTTTAATCATAATGATTTTCATGTTTTATGTATGAATATTTTATTATCACATAGGTTATGAAATTGAATAAGGATAAGGAAAAATTGATACAGACACCATTTAGATAGATTATATTATCCATGACTACCCACTAGAATAAATATTTCTCTAAGGATAATATACCACCAGTATATCACACAGCTAGAATATCATATCATTGAACTAAAAAAATGACAATTTCTATGACACTTTCAGTCGACACATTTTCAGTATGTCATGTCACCACATCCTGAATTAGGCTAATTCATACACTCAAAAATACTTTCCATTCATCATATGATACATTGTGAGTGTTATACAACTAACACATACTTTTTTGAAAAGTCTATCATACCATCAGACAACAAACTACCAATATAGACACCGCTAGTAGAGATGCTTCCAGTGTAGTGGAAATTTGGCCATGTCTAAGACATTTTTAGTACCTTTCCACCAGAACCACACACCTATAGAGCAAGACACTGTATACCTTTGAACACTTCCTGACTTTGACATACAGTAATTACATTTCTTATGTTACTTATTTTCAATCATTTCAAATGGATATATTAATTTATGTCAATTCTATATAATATTATAATAATTGAATCTTAAATGATCGGTATAAATAATTTAAGAGAGTGTTAGGATGTGAAGTATGATGAAGTGGTTGAACTGGACTTTCTACATTATGGTATTGATAAAAAAATTGATGCACACTAAATCATACTAAATAAGAATAAGATGCAATTGTAATGTAATATATGTATGAAGAGAACAACAATCATAAACTTATGACTACTAAACATAAAGAGTTATGAACCAAATTGAAAACCTAAAATTATTCATATTTTTAAACATAATATGGAATCTAAACTACGTCATCTCATATAGTATTTTCATCTAGTCCATGAACATGTTTCTATGAGACATTATTCTCAAAAAAATTCAAGAAAACAAGAATCAAGATTCATCGCTGATTCAAATCAAGAGTTACAAGAATCATTGTAAGAGGTCGATCAATTCTAAAACTAAACTCTTCTATATTTCTCAATTTGATTTTTATTTTTTACTTTACAAGTAGTGTGTGTGTATAATCTATTTTATCACATGCACACTGTCTCTTGTGTTAAACTGGGATATACTACATATCTCATCAAATACTTTGCATGTTTGTATTTACCATGGATAAGAATTCAATATCTACTAGGGTTTCAAGATTAATTTTTCTCCAAATGAAAAATGGGGCATAGGTCATGTGTGACCTAGACTATTGTAAAATGTTGAATAAACATGATCCAAGTTGTAGATGAGCTTGTTTATTATATAAAAACTGATTTTTGGTGGGTAATCAACATGTCGAGAGGAATATGCATTAGCTTCAGATAGAACAACATGTATTCATTATTATGATGTGTTTTTTAATTTAGTTTTACATTTTTCTTCTTTAATATTGTAAATTGTATGAACTATACATAAAATATATACTTTTATGGTTTATATTAATTTTTGTAGATAAATAATTTTGATCAAGTAAAAATATTCCAAATGATCAAATATTATTTTATATTATTCATAGTATGCCTAGAAAATCATTATAAACATCATGATGAAGATTATGATCTATATTAGAGTACAAATTTTGATAAATTGGGTTATTTTTAAATATTTTGTGGATTTCAATAAAATACATTTTCAATAGAAACTTTTTTGTACTCTATTCACCCCCCCTTATTCTTCAAATACTCGCTCTGAACAACATTTGGTATGTGGGGATTTCTTTATTTGGTATTAAAATTTTCAAATAGTTTCAAAACTGATTTTATTATCTTTAATGATATCAAATTTCAATCATTTATAAATTTATTCCATAAATATTATAATTAATAAAAAGGAAAATTTAAAAATATCATACCATTCCTCAATGATGCCAATTATTCCAAATGGATAAATAAAATGAATATTCATAGAGAGAGCATTGGTTTTAATATTGTTTCTACAACAGAACATGAA
Source organism: Viscum album (assembly GCA_963277665.1). Classification (NCBI taxonomy): domain Eukaryota; kingdom Viridiplantae; phylum Streptophyta; class Magnoliopsida; order Santalales; family Viscaceae; genus Viscum; species Viscum album. Next base: position 851,102,360 of record OY728143.1, on the reverse strand, counting down.
TATGTTATAACTAATATTTCATGAACTACATGTTATGATGAATTTTTTTACAATAATAATTTAAATGATTTTAAAACACTTTAATATGATTTTGTAGATGTGCAATTCAACATGATTTCATCATGGAAATATTGTTTTGAAATTTTGGAGACTCTTCCTATTTCCAATGAGGTAACATAAAATTTGAAAGAGATGAGGATTAATACTTACCATATTTAATATGATAATTTTTAGATGGAGAATTATGAACAAGTAAATTACATGTATCTTATGATTATTTTTATTTTTAACATTATGATCTAACTTATAAAATATGTATTTGGGAACGATTAAATCATGATATTCATGAGATGCTTACCAGAAAGATAGAGAGTCAAATCATCTTCAATCTGATAATCATGTTACAAAAGTAAACTACATTTGAAGGAGGTAATTGGATAGCTTATGATGTATAAAGATGAATTAATGGTAAATAATAAATAATATGTGTAACCTGAAGGAAAGTCAATATCTTTCAATACTACTTCCCCTATATAACAAAATTAAAAAGAAAAGGAGAATGTTCGTGTTGTACAGTCATGTGATATTGATTTACATTATTAAAGTGATTACGAAATGTCTAACATATATATAATATTTAACATGTTTTATAAGAAGAATTGGTTCTTAAAAAAACACTACTACAAATTATAGTATGACAATAGATGAAATTGGATGAAATATTGGATAAAAGAAGATAAACCAAGGGTAGTTCTTTGCTATGAATGTAAAAGGAAGGGACACATAAAATATGATTGTCCAAATATTATGTACAAAAAAGAAATATGAGAACCAGGTCATTATATACAAGATGTTCATGAAGGAAACATGGAGTGCTTTGGAAGATATCTATAATGACTCAGATGCATCACCTAAAAAATCCAAACAAAGACAGCATGTTCTTCAAGATTATAGTCAGTGTGGTGTCTACTTCAACTACTACATGAGATATTTTACATGTTCATGATCCTAATTATTCCTAAAATTAACAACACAATGTTGATAATATAAAAAATAAATAAATTTTTATGGTATTTAATATGTTATATGATACCTTTATTAAATTAATATAAAAGTATAAAATTATAAACAGATGGCATGATTTGTGTGTAAATTTAAAATCTACTCTATCTATCGAAAATGGGATACCTTATTAACCTCTCAATGAAAAAATTGAACATAAATTTACCATTGAGAAATGGAATAATGAATGTGTAGTGTTTAGAGATGGTAAAGAGACAGTCACAGAAATTTTGGGAAATAATGTAGCACACAAATATTTTAATGTAATAGGATACAATCATGGGCATATAATAATATCTAGAAACAATTTTGTTTCTAAATACATAACTCAATTCCATACATATAATAATTTTTTAAAAAAGGCCTAATAAGTTCTTTTGTTAAAGAAAAGACATCAATAGGTGTATAAGAAACCCATAAATCAATTTTGGTTTCCCAATTCTCTATTTATAACATTTATTGACCCAACAAAATATGGGTACCAAAATCATTTCATGTTTCCTTGGAATAATGCATTAATACCTCCAGTATATGTATATGGTACATGGACAGTGAATGTTCAAAAAATATAAAAAGAGATTATTCATGCTTCAAGATACTTATAAATGTTGATGGTCAACATGTCACCATTAGTGACAATGGTAAATAAAATATCATTATACTAATCCATATTGGTAATATAAATTTAGTTTTAATATCAAATGATTTATGTGTTGATGGTTCAATGTATAATTATATAAGCATTTATCATTTTTCTAATGATGGTGTTTAGGTTATGTTTGATAATGATGCTTACAATGTTTTTGATTATAAATATATTTTATAACTACATTGTGAATTGATCATGTTTATATTGAAGATTTAAATTCATCGATTTATCAAAAAAAAAATCATTCTTAAGTGACTTTAATAAGGAATCATGGATTTTAAATAGAAGAATACACCATTGAACCATTCCCTCACTTAGGAAGCAGACTATGAAAGTGTTACTTAGGGATATACCTAATCTCGAGTTCATAACTTATATTGTCTATCACCCATGCCAATAAGTGAAAAACACACTGTTTATTTTAAATTAATGAAAGAATTTTCAACTCCTCAGACCCTTGGGTTGGTTCACAAGGAATTTTTTTGACCTAATATAATATGAATTCAAAATCGGAATCACTATGTTTATGTTCTTTTAAATTATTTCTATATATATAAGATGATATATTTTGTAGTTCACAAAATTGAATCTTGTACCTACATTACAAAGTATTCTAAGTCTATAAAAAATAAATTAGAAGAATTAGGATTAAAACCATAAGGTGTTTCCATGTCTATGAGTTTGAAAATCATGACATTTAATATATTTTCTCACAAAATTGCTACACTCATAAGATATCTACAACTAGGACACCAGAGCATAATAGAGTTATTATAAGAATAAATATAACTTCAGAAGAGATGTATGGGTTTATGATGAATGAGAGTGACCTACCATCCGATTTTTGGGCAGAATATGTCAATGCAGCCTTTTATATCATCAATATAGTTTTGATCATACCTATCATTAAGAAGACAACATAAAAATTATAGATCCATCAAAAAGCAATAGTTAATTACATTATAATTTTCTGTCAAAAATTCCTTATTTTCAAATGTATATATAATATTGAAAAAATATCCGCCAAAATGTATAAAGGAATATTCCTTGTTTATTTAATACCTACAGAATACTATAGTGCTTTCAATTAGATGGACAAATATTTGAAAAAATATAAGCCTATATAAGTCTATAAAACTGATCCACATGCGCCTAATTCCTCCAAAAAAACCCTAGAGGATGATTTATATTCTCTGAATTTAAATTATAAACCTTTATACTATACTATAAATCAATTAAAAAAATAATAAAATTCTGAATAATTTTCAGAACATCTTGAATGTCAACATAAAAATTGAGAAGATACTAGTCCCTACTTCTATAGATCAATTAGAAACGTTATGTATTTACCTTTGAATTATATTGTAGGTTATCTAAGCAATGACAAAATAACATGATATTTTATTAAAAATTTGGTTGAACATTAATATTTCTTAACTCATCTTAATCCAAAGAACATCAATGATACAATTAATGAGAAATTTTTGGTAATAGCTTGGGAAGAAGAATTAAATCAATATAAATTGAAATAAATTATGGGAATAAATAGATATACACAAGGAAAGCATGAACATTTGAGATAAATGTGTATTTAGGAATAATGTTGATGAGTCATGAATTATTGATAGAAAAAAAGCTAGAATTTTTGCGCAAGGTTATAGTCTGGATGATGTGATGGACTATGTGGAACCCATTTAACCTATATCCATATTTAATTAAAAAATAATCATGCTTTATAATTCTTCACATATATATTTAAAGATTTATCAAATTGATTTCAAGAGTGAATTAGTAAATATTTTTATAGTTGACGAATATTTTGTTGAACACACCCCTTGTTTTAAAACCCACATTTTTCAAATAACTTTTTAAACATAACTAATGATTTATATGGTTTTGAAGAATATCCTAGAGCAATTTTTGATAGTTTCACCAAATATATTATTTTAAATGGTTTTTCAAATGATATATGTGATACTACTCTTTTTATAAGACGTATTTAGAAAGATGTATTAGTAGTAGAAATATATGTTAATGACATTATTTTCATGTGATCAAAAAAATCTATATGTACAGATTTCTCCAAAATTATGAAAAATAAATTTGAAATGATTTTAATGGGAACACTCAAATTCATTATTTAAAATAAAAAAAAAGAATAATTTTAAATCAAATTAAATATAAATAATATATTTAAAATGTTTTAACAAGGATATTACTTGGGGTAGTGATACTCCTATGATTACAACATATAAATTGGATCTTGACGAATCTAGTAATCTAGTGGATCAAACTATTTATAATGGTATGATTAGAAGTATTCTATACATGACTTCAAGATGACTAGATATTTCGTTTAGTGTATGTATTTGTTCACACATTGAATAAAATTCAAAATAATCACACCAAGTTTATGTTAAAATAATTTTCAATTACATTCAGTTAACTACCAATTTATGATTATTATACCCAAGGGAGAAATCATCTGATTATTTGAGTTATTCTGATGATGATTATGGTGGATTTATTTTATATATAGATAACACCCTTAGAATAAGTCACTTTTTTTGAATGTCACTGGTATAATTGTATGTTAAAAAATAAAAAAAAATATGCAATTTTCTACTGTTGAATATGAGCACATAGCATTAGGTTTTTGTTGTGAAAGAATTGGTGGATTAAAAAACCTCTAATAGACTATGGTTATCAATTTTTACAAATCCCCATAAATCCTGAAAACACATTTATAATATAAACTTCCATGAATAATGTTTCTCGTTCAAGGAAAAACAATAATTATATATTACATTATGTTTTGAGAGATACTTCTCAAAAATGACATGTCACTATTTATTTTATTAGAACTGAACATCATATATATGATATATTCACTATGTCATGTAATTATGAGAGAAATAATTATCTAAAAATGAATCTGGAATGAATAATTTTAGTCAAATATAATTTTTTTAACATACCATTTAGATGACATGTCATTGTGGCAACACACTATTTTCCTCACATATTGTTGGATCACCACACATTTGGTATGTCATACAATTTCGCTATCACACCATTATATTTATTTTTGTTGGTTATATGCCTTTACAAAATTTTCTATTTCTCAATAGTTTTTAACTAGTGGTTTATTTCCATAATTTTTTCATTTCTTATACCCTAAAGTGTTTGTTCCTTGAATTTTGATTTTTATTTCATGTATCCATTTTATTTCATATTATCTAATATCTCAAATGATATTAAAGTTTCATTATGTTTATTCCCAACATATCTTGATCCCCATGTGATACTCTCATATCTCTACACCTCGAGCCCAGTGTAACCATTGGACTCCTATAATTCAATCATTCTACTATTGTTACCAAGCATATTGACCATATAATTATAATTATAATGAAGCATGATTTTATGTTTTATCCTTCTATTTCAAGATCATTCATAGAGTTTGAAAAAGTCGATGAGTGCACCTTCTCTAGTTCTACTAGCTACTCCAAAGCATTCCAACAGAGATTCTATATTAGAAAAATATTGAATCCTTGTTTTTTTTGTCTAGTTAGTCTCTCGTACTCAATGTTATGTAGCTTCATGGCTAGTTAGAATAGATTCTAACGAAAAAATGTCCATTCTACCAAAATAAAGTTCATTATTTTTATCAAAATGTATAGAATTTGATTTTTGAAGATGGATATACTTGGGTCATATATAGAATTAGAATCAATGTGTTCGTTTTCTATTAATGTAAATTAGAAAAAAATTTAAGAGTACATCTGGATGGAATTTATGATGACAATTAATAAATCATTCCAAATGTCAGTGACTTTTGAATGTTTCCGGATTTCGTTCTACGGTAATAGAAGATGGGACAACAATGAGGCATGTTGCCTAAGAGATGGGAGGAAAATGTATGATACTATTAAAGTTTGAACAACACTTTATATAATCAAAAAGGGTAATTTCTCTACCTTAAGGTTCCAAGATGTATATCTTCTATCTTAGATAACAGAAGTTCACAAGATCAATCTTTATTGATATCACATGGTGCATATTTTTTAGATGACATAGCTATCCTAATGATATTAAATTTGATCTAATTTAAGATAATTTCTAACAACTTTAAGGCCATGGTATAGTACATGTTGATGATGATCCTCTTATCAACTTTGGTGGTTTCAATATTACAAGTTATACTTGTTCATAGTTAAAGACTAGATGGAACCCTTGGTTGAAAAAGTGGGTTGGTTATTCTAATCATTTATTCTATATTACATGTTCTAGTAGTTCATGGATAATGATTAAGTGGATATTGATCCGAATTTATCACCAAAATAATATAAAATTAACATTGGATCTCATATTCCACCTAACAGGTATACAAAAAGTGAAATCATGTTAATTATGATGAAGGAGACACTAAGGCATCTTCCCGAGATCATTAAAATGGTTCCATATCAATTGGGGATGATGATTAAGAAAATGAATAAGATGAATAAGATGAAAAAAGAATAGGGATTGAATATAAAATGTGGAAATAAGAATAGAAATTAAAGGGATGAAGATAATGTATATGGGGGGGATGATTATGGAGACTAATCTAACCCTAATGGTTATATTATATGGATTAATAGTAATAAAATATAGATACCTCCAAATCTAAAGGATGATTTTTTTGATTGGAGAAATCATCATATTTTGAAATATTTCATGATGCTACAACTCTCGATGATGTTGAGGAGTGTTTTATTACCACTGGTCAAATTTTTTTAGTTATGTCATGTTTGAATCCTGGAAAGTGATTTTTTCAATAGAAAAACATGTTGATGAGTAAGAGAAAATTGAGATTCATTCTTTTGAGAAATTTCGTGTTATATAGTAAGATGTTTTTGTTACTAATAATCCAGAAGAATAAATACAATATTAAGTATATCCTCCTATGGATGAGAAGGTGGATGGTGAATACTATTAGTTTTCTCATTAAAGGTTGTTCAAAATATATATACCCATATTATTGGTACACAGTTGTTTGTAGATTATTCATGTGGTCCTACACAAATTTCAAATGTTCAGAAGAATCATAAAATATTAGTTGTACCTACTAGTTTGGTTTCTCCTACAATTTATCCAATACCTCATAAGTTTTCTTGGAGATGGTTTTATCCAATGGAATATGAGTCGGGATGGTCTTATAGATTTTCCAGTATTCTAAAGAATTAGGGACGACCATAGGTTCATATTTATTATGATCCTAAAGAATGCTTGTAGATAATGAAATAATTCTAGAAAAGATTAATTCTACAAGATCCCCTAGTCCAGAACAATTTTCTCTAACTCCTATAGTTTTCCCTATATATATTATATAAATATGACTTTAATGTCTTTTATCTACATATTTTATATGAATTTCACATGTGTTAAATGAATCAACATCCTCTCCTTTCCATATTATGTGAAAATGATGTTCATTATCTATTTTATTTTGTTATCTAGTAGATCCAAACAAAGATGATGCATCACATAAAAAAATTTCGACTGATAATAAAATAATTGAATGTGAGATTGATTCATTAAATTTTATGATTGATGACTTGAAGGAAACCTTTACTTATTGTAACAGCCCGAGATTTTATGAAAACTATTCTTTTTAATTTCATTAATGTCTTGTGTTGTACGCTACACCAAAAAGAGCTTGCACAACACGCATCCTTGACTTGCCTTGCATTACACGCAATCACAGCCTTCCTCGACAGCGTGTGTAGTACGCAATACTGAGTTTCACGAAACAACGATATGCTATTAAAATATTATTAAAACTAGCCGTTATGAATAATTATAACCACTTTTTAATTTTAGAAATTTTAGCTCTCAAAATGGACTTCCTTTTTGGATTCGTAATATTGAAATTAGCTTAGGGTGAAATTTTGGTACTTTTCGGATAACTTTCATTTTCTAATGAATAGTGAAAATTACTAAATTTTAATTAAAACCATCTTTTTTTATCGAAATAATTAATAGTGATGAATTATTAATTTGAGTGGTTTTAAAGTATATTTAGAATATATTTTTACAATTTAATACAATGTTGGTCATTGGATGTAATTTCACATTTAAACCAGACATAAACAAGTGTCAATCTTTTGATAGTTATTGTTTCTTAAAAACACGCTTTTTGTTTTAACAGCGGGATTTAATTATAAAATTAATTAATGCAACTTCTATGTTATGAATTTGGTAAAATAGACTTCATTTTTGAATTCGGAATGTGAAATATAGCTTAGGATGAAATTTTGGCATTATTCTGAAAAACATCAATTTTTGATGAATAGTGAAACTACTAAGTGGTAGTTAAAAAAACTAATTTTTTTCATAAATCTCAATTTTACCGCTTCTGAGATTGGAATTTCAAAAATCCGAGAGACACGGTTGATGTCAGTAAGTAAAATGTTGTTCAATGAGATGAAAATAATTTTTGGTGAATAGTAACTTTTTACTTTTATTTACCACGGTTAATAGTAAATAGGGTAATTAAGGGTAAAAATGATATTAATATTACCCTAACACATGTCATAATTATATTGGAAAAGTTTATCTCGACCAAAAACAACCTTAATTGTAAAATATTATCATTTAGGACCACTTGGATTAGATTAGGACATTTATTATTATTTAATTCAAAGAAGGGTTAAAAGAGTTAAAATCAAAGTTTATTTACTAAAACATTTTTAATATAGAGTTATACATAAGATAAATTCGATTGTAAATATTCATTAGAAAGATAAAATTATTTTCTAAATTATGGTAGTTTATTTGTAATTTTTAGGCATCAAATAATTTAATTTATTTATGACACAAAGATGATGCAGTAATTATCTTTTTAATGAAATATTGACATAATTGATATTATAAATACCAAAATAAATGTAATTTAAGACTTTTTATGAATTCCACTAATTTTATAGGTTACTATGATATATTATTGTTGATCTAATCAACTTGTTTCGAACATATAATTCTGTTATGACTTTCACAAAAATCATATATCAAATAGTGTCAAAATTGATACAAAATAGTTTTTAAATAAAATATTATATTATTAATTGTTATTTTATTCCTAAAAATCTAAGGTTCTGCCAAATGACTTAGATAAGGATATATATATTAATAATAAACAACTTGGGGTTCGTTTGTCTTGTTATGGTATGTTTATTAACCATATAGTGTAAGAAAAAAAAAGACACGGTAAAAGTTAAATTATTTAACTTAGAGTTAAATCTAATTGATAAGGTTAAAATAATAACCTAAACTTGTCTAAATACTATTGGTTGATATTATTTCGACCCATCCCTAATTTATCTTCTAAATAAGGCCCTTTGGAAACATTATAAACCGATTTTGACTTTAATATAAAATAATATTTTGAGATATTCCTAAGGTGCCCCTCTCCTCCCTTATAAAAGGACACCTCCTCCCTCTCTTCCTCACACAACTTTGAGCCTTAAAGCTCAGCCGAACCCCTGCCAAAATCTTTTCTCCACTTCCCTAGAAACATCCTAGAGGTTCTGGTCTTCCTCAAAGACCAATTTTAGTTCCCTAAGAGGAGGTCTCAAAGAGCCGCTTCAAAGAAGAGGTAATTTCCGTTACCAATTCTTTCACCTTTATTTCTTCTTCCACTTCTTCTTCTTAGGTTGTTTCATTATGAAGTAATAAAATAAGTATCACTCATATGATGATATGTTATTATAAGTATGAAACAATCATAATTCACCATCTATCCATCCTACGGAAAACGAAATCACCGCGCGTGCGTACGTACAGAATACCGTCTCCACGCCGTGGTGTAATCTATTTTCCACCACCACCTTACATGGATGGGTATAATGGTGTAAATAATGACTATACATTATTATTATAACATCATATTGATTCTGATATATTGTATAATCCACTACAATTCAATTCAATAATTATGGAAATGATATCATCGCTCGTGTGTACGTACGGAATACCATCTCCACGACGTGATGAGATTCATTCTCCATGTTAACCATTAAAGAATGATTATAAAGTATATATAAGAGATAATAATGAAATATATGACATTATAAAGCTGCTGGATTTATGTATATATATATATATATTTATGTCATCTACTTACTTCCATTCAAGACAATAAGGAAAGGAAAACGACGTTTATGCGTACGTACGGACTACCGTCTCCATGAACGGTGTTTTTCATTTCATTTATCTATCTATATATATATACTGAATATATATGATATATAAATCATGTTTTATATTCTGGAAGTAAGTAAATCATGATATAAGTAATAATAATGTCAAGAACAACAAGTCAAAACACCTACGATAAATAAAACGATTTTACCCAAAACGCTTCTTTAAAATGGAATTTACAAAAGAACGGATAATATAAATTCATAAGGAACCATATATGATATCATAACAATGAGTATGATTCTGGAATAAGTCAATAACATTATTTAAACTATTATACAGGAGCTTCGGACATGTACAAAGCAAATCAGACATAAGGTAAGGGAAATATCAAAATCTCATTTTTATCCGAGATTGTTTATACTTTGGTATTTACTGGGGTATATTTTATCATCCACATCCATGTTCCCTCAATATGTAATCCACTTACAATAGTTTAAATCCAATTTTACCCTTCGGTTAGTTTTTAGTAAAGAATATGAAAGGAATCTTTTGTCATTTTTCGTACGAGGTACTTTTTGAATTTTTTCGACAAAAGTACGAAGAATGTTTTTTTAACTTATACGACATGAATGGATTTTTAAAACATTATTTCCAAGAAGCTTCCTTTACAAGTTTTAAAGTTTATTTTTAATCAAATTCTTTTAGTTTATAATTGTATTACATGTTATGAAAAGAAAAGTGTTTTTGAAGAAGAAAGGATATTTTCCTCAAGAATGGAGTTCAAGTGTTTTATCAATATTATTTTCCATATAAGATAATAAAGGGTTCTGTTTTTATCTCTATTATTACATTGATTTGATTATGTTGTGAGGGAATTATTTTTATGAAGTCATTTACCTTATATGGGTTGTTTTATGATGTCATGATGTTTCAGGAATCCCATTTTTGTTACATGTGTTATGCGATGATGTATGATTTATGATTATGTGGAACACATAAGAAAGGATTCATTATAAGATGGGTGGGACCTATATCTCCCTCCAATGCATTGGGTAAAGATTTTATATCTCATGAGATAGACATGGCTGGAACGGTCGGTTATACCGGTTCAGCGAAACAGGACTGGAACGAGGGTGACTCGATTCAAAAAGGGACTTTGTCCACTAAGATAGTCTTGGCAATGAGTCTTGACTAACAAGAAATGATTCTATATGATTATGTGTGTATGCCACAAAGTTTCATGTTTTATGTTATGATTATTGGGATTACATTTCACTTCTATGATTTATCCCATGTTATGATATTATGAGCTCTTTTGCAGGTTAAGATTTCCAAAAGCTATGTTCTAATGTATATGATGTGATTGATGATTATTTTGTTTACCCTTACTGAGCATTTAAGATCACCCTTTTATGTTTTCTTTTCCCCAGGATATAAAGAAAGGTTTTAGGTATAAAAAAAAGGAAGATATTTATTGGAGATGTTAAAGATCTTTGACCACGATTAGAAGATTATGTTCCGAGTTTTCAAATAGAGTAAACAATTACGATCCTTGTGTGTTTGTTTTTTTGTTATGTACTAAGTATTCCGCAAATGTAATGTAATGTCAATGTACGTCAAGCTACGGGTCTCTACAGTTGGTATCAGAGGAAAGGTTTAGTCAACCTTTGGAAACTAGGATGCGAAAACGTTAGTGAGATCCCTAGAGATATTTCTAAGGTATGTCTAGGGATGTCCCTAAGGATAAGTATACATATAGGATATAGTCCTAGAACTATGGTAACGATATTAGTTAAACCTAAGATGTTAGATATTGAAGTTACTCCCCCTTTATTATGATTTTTGCCTCTAACACTATTCTTTTTGGGTTTTAGAAAATGGCTGGAAACAAGATGATTCACGATAATGGAGGATATGATGGACAATGGAATGATATTCTTCATAATGAAATGGGATTTTGAAGTCCAAACATCATTATTATGCCGAATCAGCAATCTCATAATATGATCAATAAAGTAAAATTTGGTAAGTTTCCTGACTCGGCTAATAAGAGAAAGATGGAGTTTCATGATGATCATAGAGGAAAGAAAGTTCAATTTCCCCTATGTAAATCATGTGGGAAGAGGCATCAAGGAGAATGTTTCAAGGGAACTGGAAGATGCTTTAGGTGTGGAAAAGAAGGACACAAAGAAAGTAAGTGCAAAGGAAAAGGTTCAGTTAACACCATGGATGAGGATAATGGTATTGCTACGACATCAAAAATGGTTAAGTGTTTTAAATGTGGAATGTATGGGCATTATGCAAACCAATGTCCTAAGGGAAAGACTCATGAAGAGAATCAGTATGGTCATATGGGTAGTATTTATGTGGATGATGATGAAGAGACTACAAATGATATGTGAGATGAAAGAATTGTTGAAGCTCGGTTAATGGTTTAAGAATGTGGTTGAATGATTACATGTTTATCATGTGTAATGTTGGAATAACAAGACATCTAAGTATTGTTACACTATTGTCTTTCCTTGAGTTTTGAAAGTGTATGATTAATGTTACCAGTATCCATGGAAGGTTATTCAGATATTTTTGGAATGTAGATGATATGCACATAATGAAGGGATAAGGAGAAAATTAAATGTTTGATAGTATTCATGAGCTCATGACTGATATAAGGAGAAGGTTATATTATGGTTTGAGTATATAGAGTTTTTGGATTTTGGTATGTGGAAAGTGTTAACTTTTAACATTATTCATGATTTCACTAAGGTTCAATGGTTATTCATTCTTCAAGAGAATACATGATTAAGACCTTTGAATGTTTGGAATGTGACCAACAAGACATATCTTATGATATATGGGGATCAACGACAGTATTAAATATCTGGTAATCATTTTCACTATATTATGAGAGTGGACTGCAGTATTATGGATAAGCCTAAAGATTAGAATGGATTATGTTGGACATAAGTTAGTATTGTTTAAGGATAGAAATTTTTTCGATATTATTGATGGGATGTTATAGTAATATAGTTTTAGAAAAAGGACAACCTGCAGGACGGGCGACAGCCCATCACGTCGGACAAGGCTGTGGAAATCGAACCCACAACCGAAGTGCGACTGGCCTTTATCGCCTACCACTGGCCTACAGGAAGTCCCTGTTTAGTAGAAACTAGTTTTATTATATTAATCAATATTATATATGAAGTATAAGTCCATTTTAGGAACCATATATGATTAATCTCACTATATAATGACTTATGTATATTTAATAGCTTTTTCTAACATTTTGTTTGAGACAGATGGAATGACCCGTCATTCTATCACATAATCTGCTAACACTTCACGAATAACAAATTCAACTTCATTTATTTAAGAGATGAAGTGGAAATTGTTCAAGGCACGAACAACAGTGAGATTGTTCCAAAATAAAGTGAGTATTTATTCTAATTTAAATTTTCAACTTTAGGGAAATGATATTGAAAACCAAAAATGTTGTCCTAGTGATCTTATACCTGATGAATCAGATGGTACCTTAGATCGTCACAAATTTATGGCTTTGTGATTGTTGGCCTTTCCATAGCCATGTTCTCTACCACTCTCCATCAGAACATGATGGTTAGATTTCTCTTCCATATCCATATTTTCACCTATGTGGAAACCCAGTGATTAGTTTATTTGGGTAATCGTTACATTTCATACTTTAGTTTTTGAAGCCAAGTTTTGGTATTCCTTTTTACGATGTGGGTTTCTATTAAAGAAACTTTCGAATAGTAAACTATTTATAACCCTGACGAATTTCGAGGGCGAAATTCATTTTAAGGGGGGTAGAATGTAACAGCCCGAGATTTTATGAAAACTATTATTTTTAATTTTATTAATATCTTGTGTTGTACGATACACCAAAAAGAGCTTGCACAACACGCATCCTTGACTTTCCGTGCATTACACGCAATCACAACCTTCCTCGATAGCGTGTGTAGTACGCAATACTGAGTTTCACGAAACAAAGATATGCTATGAAAATATTATTAAAACTAGCCGTTATGAATAGTAATAACCACTTTTTAATTTTAGAAATTTTAGCTCTCAAAATGGACTTCATTTTTGGATTCGTAATATCGAAATTAGCTTAGGGTGAAATTTTGGTACTTTTCGGATAACTTTCATTTTCTAATGAATAGTGAAAATTACTAAATTTTAATTAAAAACAACTTTTTTTATCGAAATAATTAATAGTGATAAATTATTAATTTGATTGGTTTTAAAGTATATTTAGAATATATTTTTACAATTTAATACAATGTTGGTCATTGGATGTAATTTCACATTTAAACCAGACATAAACAAGTGTCAATCTTTTGATAGATATTGTTTCTTAAAAACATGCTTTTTGTTTTAACATCGGGATTTAATTATAAAATTAATTAATGCAACTTCTATGTTATGAATTTGGTAAAATAGACTTCATTTTTGAATTCGGAATATGAAATATAGCTTAGGATGAAATTTTGGCATTGTTCTGAAAAACATCAATTTTTGATGAATAGTGAAACTACTAAGTGGTAGTTAAAAAAACTAATTTTTTTCATAAATCTTAATTTTACCTCTTCTGTGATTGGAATTTCAGAAATCCGAGATACACGGTTGATGTCAGTAAGTAAAATGTGGTTCAATGGGATGAAAATAATTTTTGGTGAATAGTAACTTTTTACTTTTATTTACCACGGTTAATAGTAAATAGGGTAATTAAGGGTAAAAATGATGTTAATATTACCCTAACACATGTCCTAATTCTATTGGACAAGTGTATCTCGACCAAAAACAAACTTAAGTGTAAAATATTATCATTTAGGCCCACTTGGATTAGATTAGGACATTTATTATTATTTAATTCAAAGAAGAGTTAAAAGAGTTAAAATAAAAGTTTATTTACTAAAACATTTTTAATATAGTGTTATACATGAGATAAAATCGATTGTAAATATTCATTAGAAAGATAAAACGATTTCCTACATGATGGTAGTTTATTTGTAATTTTTAGACATCAAATAAGTTAATTTATTTATGACACTAAGATGATGCAGTAATTATCTTATTAATGAAATATTGACATAATTGATATTATAAATACCAAAATAAATGTAATTTAAGACTTTTTATGAATTCCACTAATTTTCTAGGTTACTATGATATATTATTGTTGATTTAACCAACTTGGTTCGAACATATAATTCTTTTTTGACTTTCACAAAAATCATATATCAAATAGTGTCAAAATTGACACAAAATAGTTTTTAAATAAAATATTATATTATTATTTGTTATTTTATTCATAAAAATCTAAGGTTCAGCAAAATGACTTAGATAAGGATATATATATTAATAATAAACAACTTGGGGTTCGTTTGTCTTGTTATGGTATGTTTATTAACCATATAGTGTAAGAAAACAAAAAGACACGGTAAAAGTTAAATTATTTAACTTAGAGTTAAATCTAATTGATAAGGTTAAAATAATAACCTAAACTTGTCTAAATCTTATTGGTTGATAGGATTTCGACCCATCCCCACTTTAGCTTTGAAATAAGACCCTTTGGAACCATTATAAACCGATTTTGACTTTAATATAAAATAATATTTTCAGATGTTCCTAAGGTGCCCCTCTCCTCCCTTATAAAAGGACACCTCCTCCCTCTCTTCATCACACAACTTTGAGCCTTCAAGCTCTTCCAACCCCTGCCAAAATCTCTTCTCCACTTCCCTAGAAACATCCTAGAGGTTCTGGTCTTCCTCAAAGACCAATTTTAGTTCCCTAAGAGGAGGTCTCAAAGAGGCGCTTCAAAGAAGAGGTAATTTCCGTTACCAATTCTTTCACCTTTATTTCTTCTTCCACTTCTTCTTCTTAAGTTGTTTCATTATGAAGTAATAACATCAGTATCACTCATATGCTGATATGTTATTATAAGTATGAAACAATCCTAATTCACCCTCTATCCATCCTACGGAAAACGAAATCACCGCGCGTGCGTACGTAAGGAATACCATCTCCACGCCGTGGTGTAATCTATTTTCCACCACCACCTTACATGGATGGGTATAATGGTGTAAAGAATGACTATACATAGTTATTATAACATCATATTGATTCTGATATATTGTATAATCCACTACAATTCAATTCAATAATTATGGAAATGATATCATCGCCCGTGCTTACGTACGGAATACCGTCTCCACGACGCGATGAGATTCATTCTCCATGTTAACCATTTAAGAATGATTATAAAGTATATATAAGAAATAATAATGAAATATATGAAATTATAAAGATAGTGGATTTATGTATATATATATATATATATTTATGTCATCTACTTACTTCCATTCAAGACAATAAGGAAAGGAAAACGACGTTCATGCGTACGTACAGACTACCGTCTCCATGAACGGTGTTTTTCATTTCATTTATCTATCTATATATATATATACTGAATATATATGATATATAAATCATGTTTTATATTCTGTAAGTAAGTAAATCATGATATAAGTAATAATAATGTCAAGAACAACAAGTCAAAACACCTACGATAAATAAAACGAATTTACCCAAAACGCTTCTCTAACATGGAATTAACAAAAGAACGGATAATATAAATTCATAAGAAACCATATATGATATAATAACAATGGGTATGATTCTGGAATAAGTCAATAACATTATTTAAACCATTATACAGGATCTTCGGACATGTACAATGCAAATCGGACCTAAGGTAAGGGAAATATCACAATCTCATTTTTATCTGAGATTGTTTATACTTTGGTATTTACTGGGGTGTATTTTATCATCCACATCCATGTTACCTCAATATGTAATCCACTTACAATAGTTTAAATCCAATTTTACCCTTCAGTGAGTTTTTAGTAAAGAATATGGAAGGAATCTTTTGACATTTTTCATACGAGGTACTTTTTGAATTTTTCCGAAAAAAGTACGAAGAATGTTTTTTTAACTTCTACGGCATGAATGGATTTTTAAAACATTATTTCCAAGAAGATTCCTTTGTAAGTTTTCAAGTTTATTTTTAATCAACTTATTTTAGTTTATAATTGTATGACATGTTAAGAAAAGAAAAGTGTTTTTGAAGAAGAAAGGATATTTTCCTCAAGAATGGAGTTCAAGTGTTTTATCAAAATTATTTTCCATCTAAGATAATAAAGTGTTCTGTTTTTATCTATATTATTACATTGATTTGATTATGTTGTGAGGGAATTATTTTTATGAAATCATTTACCTTATATGGGTTGTTTTATGATGTCATGATGTTTCAAGAATCCCATTTTTGTTACATGTGTTATGCGATGATGTATGATTTATGAATATGTGGCGCACATAAGAAAGGATTAATTATAAGATGGGTGGGACCTATATCTCCCTCTAATGCATTGGGTAAAGATTTTATATCTCATGAAATATACATGGCTGGAACGGTAGGTTATACCGGTTCAGCGAAACAGGACTGGAACGAGGGTGACTTGATTCAGAAAGGGACTTTGTCCACTAAGATAGTCTTGGCAATGAGTCTTGACTAACAAGAAATGATTCTCTATGATTATGTGTGTATGACACAATGTTTCATGTTTTAAGTTATGATTATTGGGATTACATTTCACTTCTATGATTTATCCCATGTTATGATATTATGAACTCTTTTGTAGGTTAAGATTTCCAAAAGCTATGTTCTTATGTATATGATGTGATTGATGTTTCTTTTGTTTACCCTTACTAATCATTTGAGCTCACCCTTTTATGTTTTCTTTTCCCCAGGATATAAAGAAAGGTTTTAGGTATAAAAAAAATGAAGATCTTTATGGTAGATGTTGAAGATCTTTCACCACGATTAGAAGATTACGTTCCGAGTTTCCAAAGACACTAAACTATTACGATTCTTGTGTGTTTGTTTTTTTTGTTATGTACTAAGTATTCTGCAAATGTAATGTAATGTCAATGTACGTCAAGCTATGGGTCTCTACACTTATTCTATGTAATGTATCGCTAAAATTTTTTAGGATACATATTTAGAAACATATTTCCTTCCTCCTCCTCCTACTCTTGTTCTTGATGTTGATGTCCTCTAATCTATTGTCATAGATTAAGTCTTAGCTGACTCCAGTGGTGCCTATAATTGAGAACATGTGGTTCCTTTAAAAATTCATAGGAATTTTGTGCATGGAAATGATAATGATGAAATGATGATAATGATGTATGCAAAAGATTTGAATAATTCCATAGACACTATTACTTTGTCTATTAAGTTATATTTCTCTCAGATTTATTCCAATAAGTCCATGGATGCGAATTTCAAAATCTTGGGTAAAATTTTGGGGATGCCTCCTATTACTCCTACTTTCAAAGAATAATTTTAATAGTTCAAGGAGACGAACCCAATGTTGGATAGGTTTATAGAAGATTAGGGTGACTTATTCAGCATAATGTAATCAGTTGGCCAAATCATAATGGATTTCATATATCAAATGAATTATTTTATTCATATTACTGGTCATGTAATTATGCATTAGTAACCCATTCCAATTACTAATTAGTTCTCTTTTATAAATAGTGTTACTGGGGGCTTCCATGTACCTCTATGATCCAACATTAGTCCTTTTACTATGTATCTTGTGCAATATTTTGACCATCTCATGATAATGTTATTTGGGAAGATCATACACTTATACCTCTCATTATTCATTCTCCTTGTCCTCCATATAATTTCCCTTTCAATAATAATGCATCTTAATATAAATAGAAAGACATATCCAACACGAAATGATAAAAATCTATATATACAATATTAAAACATTAAAACATTTTCCTTTTTTCATTTAGTATATATGTCTTATATGGGACCTTATTTTTGATAACTTTTTGATAATAAATTTCTAATACTATTATTTGGTACATTCTCTTTGTTTCACTGCATTTACTACGTTTTCATTGCTAATATTTAAATTATAGAAAATCTTAATAGGGGGATAATTTCTCTGGGCTTTTTAGTTAGGATTAATTCTTTCTTTGGTAGAATATGTTTTTAATTATTCTAATCATTATACATAGCATTCATAAATAATGATTTCATATTTATTTTACTTTGAAACCATCTACACATACTGAGAAAGATTATTTTTGTTTTATATATTTATCATTCCTTGGATATCTTATTTAATATTTTGTAATACCATTGATGACCTTTCTGTATATTTATAATACTCTTTCATTCCTTGATTTTTTATCTTAAAAAAGGGGATATATTTGACCTCAAATTTTTAGTGATAGTAATATAAATATTCTCATTATATAAATCAGTTTTATGATTTCTATAACAATATAAAATTTAGAGAGAGGTATAGAAATGGACTAAGGGTGAGACACCGTTGATAATAACACCATTGAGACATATACTATTTTCCAAGACTCACCACTAGCATAAAAATTTTACTAAGGATGAGATACCTCCAAAATCTCACTCCAATGGGTGATCATGTAATTGGAATGGAAAAATGAAAAAATCTGAGTCGCTTTTAGTCGACACCCCATTAGAATTTCTTGCCAGCAGAGCACAAATTTGGATATGTTTGACATACCAGAGAACTTGAATTCTACCAAATCAGACATAGTAAGTGTGAAACCACCAAAACAAATTTTTTTCACTATTTAAGATACCTTCAGACAACATACCACTATACTATACACTTCTATTTGAAACTCCACTAGCATAGTAAAAAAAATTCTATGTCTAAGACACTACCAATATCTTACCACAAGAACCACACTCCTCTAGAGCGATACATCTTCAGACCTTGAGAAACATCATGAAATTGACACACCACTAGTAAATTTCTTTATTCACTTATTTTAAATATTTTATATTGGATATATTCATTGATTTTAATACCCTCTAAAATTAAAATAATTTTCTTTTTAATTGTCAAATGAAATAACTGAAGAGGGTTTAAGGTTATGTAATACATGGAATTTTTTGATCCATATATTCTCCCTACTACTACTACTAATAAAAGTGTATCATACCCCCTCAAGAAAATTATACAAACTAGTAATATAAATTCATGACATTTTTGAAGAGAATTGGTAGCAAGAACTCACGACTAATGAACATAAACAAGAGGTGAAACTGATTGAAAAACTAGGAGAGATCATTTGCTACCAATATTAATGGGAAGCCAAACTACATCATCATATCAAGTGTGTCTATCCATTCCATGAACTCTAGTATATAACACTCTATTTTCCAAAATTTATTCATGGAAACTATACTCATGCATCAGTTCTGAATCTAATCAAGAGTCACAATATGCATTACCAAATATGGATCACTTGAAAAACTCTACACATCTAGATTTTCCTATTTAGTTATTATTTATTACATTTCCTGTTGTGTGTGAGCATACTCTATTTTATCACATGAACATTGTCTCTAGTGTTGAATTTGATGATACTCAATATCTTCTCCAATATATCCATTTTTTCTTGCATAGATAATTGTGCTACATGTCCTTGGGTCGGTTGTTTACTTTTTCTACCACCAATAATTGTGGAAGAGGTCTTGTGTGACATAGAATGTTGTAAACTATTGTATAAACCCAATACAGGTTGTGGATCAGCTCATTTATTCTATATAAACAGCCCTGTTGTAGGTGATCACCAAGTGGAAAGTACAAAATTACAACATTAGACTAAACCTCTTGTATTTAATCATTCTATTATGTGTATTACATTTTTTACATTATTTCTACATTAAAACTAAATTTTTAATATCTATAAAAAATATTGGCATTGGTTGTTTGTTGTTATCTATGTCCATATAGTATATTGGTTAAGTAAACTAATTTCATAGGATCTAATAATATTGTATATTGTTCATCTGAGACATCATAAATCATTATAGAAATGTTTTCAATGATTATGATCTATATCATATTACTTATTTTAATAAACTAATGCATGTTTCATCATTTTGGGGGTTTTAAAATAATCTAAAATAATGAAAACTATTATTTGGAGCTAAATTCACCACCCCCCATTGGAGATACTCACTCTGACTAACATCATGTTAACAGATAATTGATAAAAATTATAATATTTTTTAATTTATGTTAAATTTTGTATTGGTAAATAATTTAAAATTATAAAAAGAAATAATATATTCAAATATGAATATGAAATTCACAAACCCAAATAATTAGGGGAAATAAGGAAATGCTAAGAACCAATTAGGTTCTAGATGGAGAGAATCACTACATGAGATAGCTCTCACTCAATGTGAGAATTTATCTATTCATACTCACCTAAAAATTATAAAATATTGTAGATCTAATTAAATAATATACTAGTCTTACAAAATCATAAATAATAAAAATTAATTTTTATCAAATTATATATATTTATTCTATCTGTATCATCTCATATTTTTCTGACTAATATGTTAGTAGAGTTTATACTAAACATGTCTTTTCATTATACTCCCAATACCCAAATAATAGGAGGAATGAAAATTTTGTCTGAATATAATGATACATGTTTTTAATACATTATTTAATGAACTATTCTCAAGATTTATATAATGTGGCCTTTTAGTAGTTGTATAATCCATTTAAACAAATTTTAATAATTATAAAAATAATTATATAAATAAAAAATTTAACTATATCATTTAATAAATTAATGTCAATATTCACAAGGATTCCAATTTATACAAATTTAGTCTCTAAAAATAAATATAAAATAAATGTAATGTCTAGAATCTTGTGGATAATAATATTAGAAATATTTAAAAAATATTATAATATAATGAAAATTCATGTCTTCATGATCCAATAATTTATGTAGGTGAATATATTATATTTTATATCAACCTCAATAAATCCAATAAATTTATCCACTATGTTTTTTACAAACCTTATACCTCGAACATGCCCTCTTAATGTAGAGTGAGGAATATAAAGAGAATGAAAATATTTTTTATTACATCTATGATCTTATTTCTTAAAATGAATACTCATTAACAAAATATTTACTATACAATAATGAAAATGATTAATAAATATTCTAAAAATAATGTATAATATTTTTACATATTATTATATAGATGATAACACTTCTATTTAGTAATTAATAAAAAAACTCATACTAAAAGTTATTTACTTTTACCTAAAATAAATATGTATGAGACCAATATCAATTAATGATAATAGTTAAACTAATGAATATTTATTTGGAATAATAAATGAAGTTCATAAAATAAAAAAATTATTATTATTAAAGTATTTTATTTTTTATTAGATAACATATATCATTATTTATATGAAACTCATTCAATGAAATATGTTTTATAAAATAAACTAATAAAAACAATAAACAATTATGATCACTGAAACAATAAATTATTAAGGAGAATTTTAATTTCAGAGACATCAAGGAAATATATGATTTTAATAAAACAAATCATGGTATAAAAAAATATATATTTATTTTAAAACTAATAAACATTAAACTAAAAAATACATGAATTTACTATAATTTCATTACATGATTTTTCTAAAAAATGATATTTAATTTTATAGATAGCAAGTATATTAATATATAAGAATAATTTCTTCCACTAAGATAAATATTTGGACAAAATTAATAACAAATTCATTCCATTTAGCATAAGAAAAAATATTTTTTGATGACACACAATATGTGATATCATGAATAGTTTAAATTTAAGCCGTAGGGAAATATAAAATAACTACATTATCAACTACAAAGTAAATGCCTAATAATTATTAAAAAATGTCATTCAATATTATATTATGGATGTAGGGTATTCAAATAACTATCAAATAATTCATTTAAACATTCACCACCAATCACAGTCTATAGAATCATGTTAAAAATAAATTGATTCCATGATGATGAATTGATTTAAATTGAAGTGGATTATTTACACTATAAAAATGCTGATGTATATCATATAAATCTAGTTACCCCAAGGTAATTTTGGTATGATAACATAGATATCAAGTCAATGGGGTCACTTTAAGATATTTTTTTCTAAAAAACAGTAAGAAATTAAATTATTCTATTATTCAGAAGAATCCCACATAATATTTGTAATGTAGATTTGAACATGTTCTAAATAATAATTATAACAGTGAAAATTGAAAAATAAAAAATAGTTGGACTATATGCTAAAAACATTATTAACAATGAAAAATATAAATAAATTATCCATAGGAAATATACATCCATTCCATAAAAGTATCATCATCTAGTATTTCCTTTTGACTATAAATATAAATAGTTTTTAGTATAACTTAATATCCTAGAGGTAACAGAATATATAAAAACTATTTCATTGAAAATGGATCTATAATTTAATGGGAAGTACACCAATAAAAAAATTTCAATAAATGTACTTCCACCCTGCCTCCCATAAATCATTTCATGGAATCGAACTGATCTAGTTATAGTGAAGTTTAATAATTTACTATTGTAGTTAAGAATCATATGATTTTTTGAAATTACAATTAGATAATTTTCTATATCATGAGGTTTTTTATTTTAGAATTTTAAATATTTATTTATGAATATTTTATATGTAAATAAATGTTATTTAGGTAAAATAATGAATTAATAAAATTTTGATATTTAGATAATTTATAGTATATTACAATATTATCACCTAAAAAATATGTCATTTTATAATTATTAATATATGATATTGTTGATCCACCATAATTGAATGAAAAAAAATAATTAAAATATTAATTTAATTAATCCACCTTATGCTCATGGATTAATTATAATATTTAAATTTCATATTCTAAGACAATTTCAATATCTAATGAATGTAAAAGGATTTTATAAAAGAAGAATATATAATGAAAATATGATAATTCTAGAATAATTTAATTTCACATATGACAAAATAGGATTTTTCTAAACTATAGAATTGGTGACTAACATGTTGTTGTAGTTACACATATGAAACACATTACAGAAACCACATGAGAGGATTTATTTTTTAAAGTGAATGTAAAATATTGAATGTAGTAACTTATTTTCGTTTTGGAAGAGATAAAATATTTGTAATAGATTCAGATGATAATGGAAAAAATTTAATGATATATATTTTATGAATCATGGACAAATTGAAATTAATTTTTCTCTAGTTGACATGATAGTGATTCTAATAATGTCATGATTTTCCCAAGTATTTTGGTTTAATCATGAATTATCAAATCCATGAATTAATCTTTAGTTATATTCTTAGCTATCCTAATTTAGTGATCATATGATTCATTTACCAATTCAATGTTTTGGTTTCATTCTCCCCCATGGAATGAAATTTTCTTTCTACTGGGACAGTTCAGTTGTGAGTTTGCTAACTAAACCAATAAATCAATTTTTAATAATGAATCTTGGTTTAAAAATATATAATTCATTTATAGATAATCTAGTTATGATGATAGTTGTCAATATAGATATAGTATAAATAATTATTTAGTTACTATATTTTATAAATGGAGATAATTTATAATTTTCCCTTATTACTTTTTAATTTGATGGAATTCAATATTTATAGTGTGTATAATAAGAGAAAGTAGAATTAATAATGTAACTCGTGTTTTCAAAATCATGTAATGAAATTTATAAATATATTTTGAATGTAAAAACATATATTTTTTTTGAGAAACATTTATAAGAATGATATATTTATGAATATTATATTAGGACATTTTTTAATCATCATATACAATCCATTACATAATCATGTATCAATATTAAAAAAATTATGGACATAAAATATGTTTATAAAATATAAATAAATTGGAATAAATTTTTTTATTAGGAAAATAATTCAAAATATTTAAATATACATAGATTTTGGCTTAAAATATTCCCCCATTATTTTAATTATCAAATCAATTAATGTAGTTATAATAACAATAAGTCTCTTAATTCGGAACATTTATTTTATTTTATTTTTAAATTAAATGAGTGATTCATAAAATATTAAAACTTGTGAAATAGAAAATTAAACATAAAAAAGTGTGTAAAAATAGACATAAAATAGAATAATCCTTATAAGGGTGAATCTGATTTTAAATTAATAAGATCATGTTATTATATAAAATTATATACACTAATGATCATGTTTGTAAATATATCTTTGAAATACCCCTGAAAGGAAATTTTAGGGAAGAATGAATATTATGATTGAGTGACCAAATAAATTGTATAATACTCAAAAACATCAGGTATTAAATATTATCAAAAACAATAATGAAATTTATGTTCTATAAGAGGAGGTAAATCATTATAGATATCTTTGAAAGATAGTCATTAATGTATATAGGTCTAATAAGAGTTCCATCCATGGATGAAAGAGTGGTAGTCCAGATTTGGGAAAAAATGGTAGATGATAGTTTGGTTATGGGTGAGAACCTATGAGAATTTTGATGTTATTAGATCTAAAATACAGATGAAAATCATTTGGAAAGTTGAATTCGAGGAGGTTGGGAAGAATAAAATTGGATTTGGTTAGATGATGGTTAGGCGAGATATGGGGTTGGAGTGATGATGTGAATGTGGGGATGAACGGATATTTTTTAATGTCTGTGATGAGGTGTAGAGGAATATTTTTTGATTATAGATTAGAAAAAGTTAATATGGGAATGAAATTTGGAATTGGGAAAATTATTAATGTGTTTGGGATACACATACATGGAATTATTAAAATCTTCTAATTAAAGATATTACAATAATAATTAAAAAATTATATGGGATTATAAATTAATTTCTTTTTTAGTGAAATCAAAATGTTTGAATCATTAAGGAGATGATTCTTCATCACCACATCTATATGTGCCATCATCTATAATATTCCCTCCTCATGCGATACCAATAAATACAAAAAAAATGGATCCATGATACACTCTATAGTACGTAATAAAACATCTAATTTCTCTTGTGTACACATCCTTGCATCAAAAAATGCACTAATCAACTATTTTATAACAATTTATTATCATTGAAAACCATTAAAACTTAAAATGTATAATACACATAAGGATTTTAACAATGTTTATGTAATAAAAAATATTAAAACCACTCTTGATTTGGGTTTTAATGTAAATTATGAAATAAATTATTTTAAAATCTTTTATGACATGAATTATTATTATAATAATTTTGAATACTGTATGAGTTTAAAATTGATCATTATGATAACAAAAAATAAAACAAAAGCATTGGTTATATAACAACCATTTACAAATCCATTGAAGAATTATCATAAATGCATAATCATTCTCTCTTATTGTTTATTGAATTGCATTTTTCTAAAAACTAATTCATCTATAATCACAATTTTGATCCCTCTTCCCCATTAATCCAAATCCCACCCCTATATTCTTATATGTATTATAAGGTCCCGGTTTCGGAAGCCACCCAGAGGTACCCCGTACCCGGTTGGTCACATGCCCTCAAGCGCATTTCCCCGAATACCAGAGGTTGCTGACTAGCAGCGAGGGACTTAGGTGTGATAATGCGGAAACAATGCCCTCTTTTCTAGAGTACACAGCGGAAAAGAGAAATAATAAACAGTAACAGAAGCAGTAAAAAATCCATACACAAGTGATCAATGGATGACTAAAACAATAAACAACTAGAGCACAAACATATATGAAATAATGTGTGATACATATGTCTAGGAAAACATCAAAACAAGTAAAAATGATGAAAACAAAACTAATCCAAAGTTCAAAAGAAAAATAGATAAGCAACTCCTCATCATTACAATCCTCGGCTTGGTCCCATGCTCTCCTTATCCAATGAAAGTCATGTACCTGAAGATGAAGGGTTCTTCCCCATATCTATACCTGCAACCATATAATCTGTTTGGGCCCAAAAGCTTGACCCAAACATGGTGTGAGACTAAATCCCAGTAGGTAACCATCGAAGATCTGTTCTTCACAGTCATTGAGTATATGGCAGGTAAAGTACAGTAAATAGTAAACAGTAATCAATTACCTACAATACACAGCTGTAAAAAATCCTCCAAATAATAAGCAGCTGTCAAGAAAACAGTTAACCTCAATAGGAAACCCTCTTGGAAGTACTCACATCCATCCCCTCTGGTCCTAATCAAAATGTACCAACAACCCTCTGGGCAGTACACTCAGCCTAACCCTTCTGGTTTTGTCTTACATAATTATAAGACTCTCTGAGGAATAATGCTCAGTCAATTCCCCTTATAATCTAAGGTAGTTGGGGACTCTCTGAGAAAGATCATGCGGTCTAATCCCTTTATAGCCCCAAGGTCTAGAGACTCTCTGAGGAAGCTCACTCGGTCAATTCCTTATATAGCATCATGTATATCAAAGACTCTATAAGGAATCTCACTTAGTCAATTCCTTCTATAGCATGGAATGGTTAATGGAAAAATGAAACAAATCAAAGACCCTATGAGGAAGCTCAATCGTTCTATCCTCCTGTGGTCTATAATATCCAAGAATCCCTAGGATGCTCACTCGGTCTATCCTCTTATATTCTATAACATATAAGATTCTCTGGGAAGCTCACTCAGTCTATCCATTATAGTCTATAGAACTAGGTTCTCATTGCCCTTTGCCAATAAGGGCATAATAATTATATATGGCCCAATTAAACCTAATAAGGTACATGACTGACCATTATATAGCATAACAAGCATGTTATGAAATAGGCTCCATCCTATGGTCTCAAGGTATGGATAGTAGGTACAAAATCCAATGGCATAACAAGACCAAAGTTCATAAATAGAACATGAATGGAAAAATAATCCAAGCACAGAAATTATCCTCATATATAACCAAACAATACCTCTACACAGGCATACGAGAAAGGCAGGAACACAACATGGGAAAAACATTAACACACAACACACCATTCATAGGTATTGGTGGAAAATGTACATAAAACATGAAGACATCAAACGGAAAGGCACAAACCACCTACCATGATGCTAGGACATTGATATACTTGAACCATGAGGCTTGAATCTCCTTAGAACATTGAAGATCTAAGAAAAATTCCAAAATTCTCAACCCACAATATCTTGAGGAAACATAAAAAATTCATTTAATGAATCTCAATAATAAAGTGTTCACCGCTGTGGTTCCAACGCATTTGATGGTGGTCAATTCAGAGAACCGACAGAGGCTCTAGGGCTCGGAGGATGTTCGTACCCGTTCGGGGAGCACTCGGTCAAAGAAGATGAAGAAGAAGAAAATTTTGTTGATTAGACACCACGGTGGCCCATTTAATAAAAAAATAAAATACATGGTGGGTACTTTTAAATTACACGATGTGTACTTTGATTTTCTATACTCAGCTTTATGTGGCCTCTACATCACCCCTACATGATGTGTGTGTGGCCTGGACATAGCCAGCATACGGCCTTGCACGACATAGAAGTACACGGCATGTACTTATAATGTACAAGGCGTCTACTTATAATGTACACAGTGTGTATTTTGAAAAATTCCATATTATCCTCTTTTTCATAAAAACTCCAGAAAATTGAAAAATGTAATTGATAAGTAGTTCCAGGTCCATAGAAACTTTCCCCCTTAAAGAAATTTGTCCCTGAATTTCTCTAGTGCATTATGGATGATGAAACCCCAAAAAAATCTGGCCACTGCGATCAAACATCGGCCTCCCTCTCCCAAGTCTCATCTTGTACTCGCCCATGCTGCCATAACACCCATAGAAGAGGAACTGATTGGCCACGAAAAACCATTGCACTATTATCGAAAATCCGGATAGGATGCTCCTCGAATGATGCATCCACTTAGAGATCAACCTCCTCTGGTTGAAAGACATGATATAGGTCTGAAATGTAATATCTTAGCTAAGAAACATGGAAGACATCGTGCATAGCCCAGTACATCTGAGGTAACTACAACCGATAGAAAACCGGCCCAACTCTCTCCAACACCTCTAACGAACAGAAATATCTTGGTGAAAACTTACCTTGTATTCGAATCTTCTTATGTCCCAGTCTCGGTGTGACACACAAGAAAACATGATCCCCGAACTCAAACTCTAGAGGTCATCTCCGCTGATCAGCATAAGACTTCTGTCGAAACTATGCAGTAGACATCCTCTTCCGAATCAACTCTATCTGCTCTGGGGTCTCATCAACAAGATGAGGTCCCTGCTGAGCTGCCTCTCCTACATCCTGCCAGTGTAAAGGTGATCGGCATGGCCTATCGTACAAGGCTTTGTAAGGTGCCATCGGAATAGTATCCTGAAAACTATTGTTGTAGGTGAACTCCACAAGAGGTACATTCTTCTCCCAAGAACCTACAATGTCTAGAATGCAATCTCTGAGCATATCCTCAAGCCCCTGAATTATATGCTCGGACTGACCATCTGTCTGGGGGTGGTATGTTGTACGCAAATGTACCTCTGTACCCAAAGCCTTCTGAATCCCATTCCAGAACCGAGAAATAAAACACACATCCCTATCTGAAACAATGGAGTGTGGAAGTCTATGTAGACGTACAATCTCACAGATGTACAACTGTCCTAGATCATCAACACTAAAGTTCTCCTTGATCGGCAGGAATTGATCAACCTTCGTAAGTATGTCGATGACTACCCAAACAGTATCATTCCCTCAAGGTGACCTCGACAACCTTGTAATGAAGTCCATCAAGACATTGTTCCATTTCTACTCAATAATGGGTAACTACTGTAAATGACTGTTATGTCTCTGATGCTCCGCTTTCACCTACTAACAAGTAGATCTTCTCATAATGAAACCTGCAACATCTCTCTTCATACCTGGCCACCAATACTGACGGTGTAGATCATGAAACATCTTGGTGACACAAGGTTGAACTTACCAAACAAGAGAATGAAAATCCCACATCATCTCCTCACATATGTTTGCTGGAAGCCATACGCATCCCTAAAAACACAAGATCTCATCCTCACCCATGGTCTATCAAGTAAGAGGGACGTCTCCTAACAAAATCTCCTGCAAAACTAGTTTTTCTATGTCTGATAAGTGCCTCATCGATAACCGATCAAGAAGTGTAGAGGTAACATCTACAGAAGATAGGAAAGCCTGTCCCTGTCTATTGTGCACCTCCAAATTTATCTCAGAGTACATAGCCATAAGTTTCCACTCAGTGATGGCCTCCTGGACTGCATGTATCTGAGTTCTCCTGCTCAGCGCATCAGCAACTACATTACCCTTCCCTGGTGTATAGTCAAGCTCAAAGTCGAAGGACTGAAGATACTTGACGCAGCTGCACCATCTTTGATTTAGGTCTTGCTGAGTGAAGATGTATTTGAGACTCTTGTGGTCGGTGAAAACCACAATGTGATCTCCCAGAATATAGTGTCTCCGACATCGTAAGGCATGGAAAAAATTTGCTAACTCCAGATCGTGTGTCGAGTAGTACCACTCATGTGGCCTCAACTTCCGAGACCCGTACGCAACAACTATTCCTTCTTGCATAAGCACAACTCCCAGTCTGATACCCAAAGCAGCACAGTAAACTGTATAGCTCTTGCCCGACTTTGTGAAGACTAGTATCGGTGCTGATATCAACCTCCCTTTCGTCTCTTTAAATGATTCCTCATAAGAATTTGACCATATGAACTTCCTCCATTTCATTGTTAGACCTATAAATGGTGCTGCTAGGTGCAAAAAGTCTAGTATGAAACTCATGTAGTATCCAGCCAACCCATGAAAACCACGCAAATCAAAGTCATTCTTCGGCTGCTCCCAGGAAACTGCAACTCTCATTTTCTCTAGGTCCACTAATACTTCTGCCTCCAAGATGACATGACCCATGAAGTGAAACTGATCCATCAATAAGTGGCACTTAAATAGTTTACCATAAAGCTGATGCCCTCTTACTATCGTCAAAAAGATCTCAAGATGGGTATCATGGTCGGGACAAGTGTGATAGTACACCAAGTTATCATCCCCAAAAACCGCCTTGAAGGAATCCAAGTATTGATTGAAAACTGGGTTCATCAGCGCCATGAAAACTGATGGTGCATTCGTGAGACCAAATGACATAACTTTATACTCGTAGAGATCATACCTACTTCTGAAGGATGTCATAGGTATATCTGATGGTCTAATGCACACCTGATGATA
Source organism: Viscum album (assembly GCA_963277665.1). Classification (NCBI taxonomy): domain Eukaryota; kingdom Viridiplantae; phylum Streptophyta; class Magnoliopsida; order Santalales; family Viscaceae; genus Viscum; species Viscum album. Next base: position 851,071,230 of record OY728143.1, on the reverse strand, counting down.
GCTGGATCTCAAGTCAATCTTCAAGAACAATCGGGATCCTTGAAGATGATCAATGAGGTCATCAACCCTTGGAAAGGGATATCAGTTCATGACCGTCAAATGGTTCAACATCGGATAATCCACACAAATATGAAGGGCACCATCTTCCTTCATCGCAAAAAGGGCAAGAAAACCCCAAGGAGAAGTACTATGTTGGATGAAACACTTTACCTACAACTCCTCCAACTACTTCTTGAGCTCCTGCAACTCAGGTGTAGCCATCCTATAAGGAGGAATAGACATCGATTCTGCTCCTGGAAAGAGCTCAATCGGGAATTCAACCTCACGCTCCAGAGGAAAACCTGAAATGTCCTCTGGAATGACATCTCTGAAAAGATATACCAATGGAAGGAAGTCTAACTGTGAAGTCCCCTGGTCATCCAGATAAATACATGCAAACTGGGATGTGACTCCTCCGAGCCCATGATTCTCGGGTCCTGCTCGACATGCCTGGACATCACAATCACCTCTATAAAGGAAGGATTCACCCTCTAGTGATATGAAACTCACTCAGTGGTGATAGCAGTCAATGACTTCTTGAAAGATAACTAACCAGTCCATCCCAAGAATAAAATCATAGCTAATTATCTCTAGGACAAAGAGGTCCCATAAGAAGTGAAACCCTGCAACCTCAAGAGGACACTCTCTGCCATGACGTACGCCAACCGCTCTGGTACCCAACGGTGGGTCTATAGTCAATGTACCGACAGAGGAAAAGATACATAGCCCAAGGATCACAACAACAGTAATAGATATAACGCTATGAATAGCACCAGTATCTAAATGAGTTAATGATAAAACATAGGCTACTATGATCATACCTCAAACTGTATAAGGTTCAAGATCCTACTCCGGATGGGTATGCTCTACATCGAACGTCTGGATTGTACCATGACCCTGCGACCCTGGCTGACTACCCTAAGCTGATCCACTCTGTTTTCACTGGTAACCTGGTGACTGAGCAACATGGTCGTGACATCCACCTCGACTAGAACGGCAGGAAGTACTCTAGTTCCCAGACTGGTGAGAAACTGGTGATGCATCTCCTGAACACGGGGTCATAGAAGTGCCCCTACCACCAGCCGTAGGTGAGAAGATATGATAAAAATGCTGAAGATGGCCCATTTTTCCGCAAGATTGGAACTCCATCGGGTCTCTCCGGCACTGAGTCCTGGTATGCCCACTCCTCCCACACTGGTATCATACTACCTGGATACCAGAAGATACACTCCACTGACTCTGATCTCCTCGAGACAGCTCCATGTGGCGCTTCCTACTATCAGAAGGAGGAACACCAGCTCTATAGGTCGAACAGCCCTGGCTCATTGCCCGAGAATCCCTCAGATTTCACTCTGTGATCAGCACCTAGATGACGATAGATGATATCGAAGTCAAGATAATGATGTTCACCTGTGAGCGGATTTCGTGCCTCATACAATCCTCGAACATCCATGCATGGAACAACTCATTGCCTCCTAAAATTGGTGTGAATCATTGCAGCTCAGTAAAGGGAGATGAGTACTCCATAACAGATAGAGTACCCTGCTCCATATTCATAAACTCCTAGGCTTGATCGGCCCTCGAGGTCTCCAGGTAGAAGTAATAATAAAATATGTTCCGAAACTCATCACAAGTCATATCATGCTAGCTTCCTAACTGTGATATCACCTCCCACCACCTCTTGGAATAGTCTCGGATCATATAGGTCATGAGCTTCAACCACTTCTCTAGAGGTATCTCTAGATGCTCAAAGATCGTCAGTGTGGCTTCGAGCCATGTCTCTTCAGCCTGAGGTCCTCTATCCTATGAGAAAGTAAGAGGATGCTGCTACTCGAAAACCCGCATCAACACAATCATTGATGGGGCAGGAGAGGGCACTCCCTATATGGTATGCATCATCCAATGGAAACCCTCCCTGAGCTGCACATCGGCGCCCGTAACTGGTATAACTGCTGGTGCCAAGGCTGGCAGAGCCGGAGGATCTGCAAGAGGTCTCTGATCGGCCATATCCAGAGTCTGATCACCATCTGGAAACTGACATATAACCAGAGGACGTCTCAGTGGAATAGCTCTGAAAGGTAAAAATTATATCTCATATCAGGATTATCAAAGACTGAGAACACAAGAGTACAGGAGGGAAACATGAGAAAGAAATATTCATGTTTTACAAAACATGACTACACGGCATGTATAAAAACTACATGGCATGTTCTATTAATCCATTCACATGGGCATGTACATCTGCCACAACTGGTCATGTAATGCCCAACCCACAGGACATGTTATCCCCACACACGTCTTGTACATGAATAATATTCCCCTGCCTGAGTCTCCCAACATGACTAACCATTAAGGTCATCTTAATCCCAGACTACACGGCGTGTATAACTTCCACATGGCATGTACTAGACAAGGTTTCAACAACCCATGTTGTTAGTTACATGGTCGGCTACATGGCTAAGAGTAAACAACGTGTTCCGAACAAACACGTCGTGTATAGGAAAAGATAACACCTAACCATGTTGTTTGTGGCACAGTAGTGTACTTAGAACAAGGACACCTTGCATGTTCATACCAAACACGGCATGTACTACACGAGCATCCCCGATCATGTTGTTAGTGACATGGATGGGTACACAACTCACTACAACATGGTGTGCACTTACCGTACACGGCATGTGCCTGAAGGTTTTTCATTACCCCATGTTTCTTCCCACATATTCAGTGACACGGTTGGAAGACTACACGGCGTGTATTTATAAAGTACACGCCGTGTATTCTGGGTTTTTCCAGGAAGTAGCTCAGAAACTGCACTTAAGCCCAGAAAACACAGCAAACAAGAGTTCATGTGCCAAATTCTGATATGTGAGGGCCCATAATCCCCACAAATCAAATCCTATCATCCTACACAAGTCATGACAAAACAACAAGGCAATGGTACACCAATTTCCTGTCCATGAAGAACCATTACACCTCAAGTACCAAAATATGGCATCCATTTAAGTAGAGTACTATACAATTAATTTCTCTTTCAGATATCATAGATTCTATCCAAGCATCTATCACAACAACATGCATAATATACACAACGTCTATCACAACATCATGAAATCGCTAATGTTTCCTAGATGACATGACAAGAATGCATGAAATGTGATTTATAACAAGTACCTATATTATGAATCAGATGTCATACCCTCATCTCATCGGGTTGAGACAGAAATTGAACTGAAATAACAACAACAATAACAGCACAAAGCATGTGAATCACTCTCGGTGAAATAAAATCAACTGTAACATAGAAAAACTAGAAACAACAATGAGAGAGGTAGACTGTCTTTTCCATGTACATGGGTTAGCTACTCGCGGACATAGTTTATTACCAAGTATCTATTTGGTCCTATCCCTAGATAATGGATCCAAACAGTAAGTCATGTGAAAAGAATATCTTTTATAACAATTTGTAACCTCCCGGTTCCGGAAGCCACATAAAGGTGCCCCATACCCAATTGGTTACTTGGCCTCAAGCGCATTACCCCAAACACCAGAGGCTGTCGACTAGAAGCAAGGGCCTTGGGTGTGATAATGGGAAAACTATGCCCTCTTTGGCAGAGTACACAGTGGGAAAGAGAAATAATAAACAACAACGGAAGCTGTAAACAATCCATACAAAATTTAACAGAGGAAGACTAAAACAATAAACAACTAGAGCACATAATTATATGAAATAATGCATGATACATATGTCTAGGAAAACAGCCAAACAAGTCACAATGATAAAAAAAGTACTATATCAAAGTAAAAAAGAAAAACAGAAAAGAAACTCCTCAGCATCGCAATCCTCGGCTTTGTCCCATGCTCACCTGCTCCAATGCAAGTCAAGTACATGATGTAGAAGGGAGCTTTACCTTCTCTATAAATGCAACCATATAATCTTTTTGGGTCCAAAATCATGACCCAAACAGGGTGTGAGACTAAATCCTAGTTGGAAACCACTTGAATATTTGTCCCTAATAGTTAGTGATTATATGGAATGTAAAGTATAGTAAATAGTAACTATTAAGCAGTAACCAGCAATACACAGCAGTAAACAATCCGTAAAACAACAAGAAGCGATGCAGAAAACAGCTAACCTAAATAGGAAACCCTCTAGGATGTACTCACAGCCATCCCCTTTGGTCCTAACTACAAATTACCTACGACCCTCTAGGTAGTAAACTTAGCTTAACCCCTCTGGTTTGGTCATAATAAATTATAATACTCTTTGAGGAAGCATGCTAAGTCAATTCGCCTGGTAATATAAGGTATCCAAGGACCCTCTAAGGAAGATCACATGGTCTAATCATCTTATATACCAAAGGTCTAGAGACTCTCTGAAGAATCTCACTCGGTCAATACCTCCAACAGCCTCTGGTCTATCACATACTCTCTAAGGAAGCTCACTCGATCAATTCCTTCTATAGCCTGTAATGGTTTAAGGAAAAATCAAACAAAGAAAAGACCCTTCGAGGAATCTCACTCAGTCTATCATATAGTGGTCTATAAGATTCAAGACTCTATGGGAAGCTCACATGGTCTATCCTCATGTAGACTATAACATCTAAGGCTCTCTGGGAAGCTCACATGGTCTATCCCATCTAGTCTATTACATCTAAGACTCTCTGGGAAGTTCACTCGGTCTATCCCTTTTAATTTATTGCACTAGGTTCTCACAACCCTGTTCCAGTCAGTGCATTAAAATGCTATATGGCCAAAGTAAACCTACAAACCTACTTGGCTAACCACTCTATAGAATAACAAGCATGTCAGGAAACAAGCTCCATCCTACGGTCACAAGGTATGGAATGTAGGTACAACAGCCAAAGGCATAACAAGAAAAAAGGTTGTAAACAAAACAATCATGGGAAAAACATCCAATCACAACAATAATAATCATATATAACTAAATATTACCTATACACAGGCATAAAAGCAAGGCAGTAACACAATAGGGAAAAACAGTAAAACGATGTACCTCGTTAACGGTTATTGGTGGAAATTGCACATAAAACTCAATGAAATTGAACGGAAAGACACAAACCACCTACCTTAATGCTAGGAGATCGATATACTTGTTCCACAAGGCATGAATCTCCATAGAATGTCAAATATCTGCAAAAAAAGCCCAAAACTATCATCCCATTATATCTTGAGGCAAAGGGAAAATCATTGAATGAAACTCAAGAAGAAGGAATAGCTCACCGATGTGGTTCCAACACAATCGATGAAGATTGATTCATAGAATGGACGGAGGCTGTAGGGCTCAGAGGATGTTCACGGCCGTATGAGGCACTCTCGGTTGATAAATATAGTGAAGAAGAAAATAATGTCGATTAGATGCGACCCCGGCCCATTTAATTAAAAAAATTAAAATACATGACATGTAGTTTTTTAATACACAGAATGTACTTGGATTTTTCATTCTCTGCTTTAAGCGGCCTCAACATCGCCCCTACACATCGTGTGTGTGGCTCGGACACGGCCAGCACAAGGCCTTGCGTGGAATCGAAGTACACGGCGTGTACTTATAAATTACACTACGTGAATTTTGAAAATTTATAGATTCTCCTATTTTTCTCAAAAACTCCAGAAAAAGGTAAAACATACCTGATAAGAAGGTCTGAGTTCTTACATGTATGGTCATGTTCTGGCTTATTTTTCATCATAATATTTTCCTCGTTTGCATTCTAATTTTTATAGTAATGTTTTATTTCCCTCATCCATGTCATTTATTTTACTAATGTGTTCCTCCATCCTCTTTCATATGCGATCTATTTTTTCATAAAACTATTTTTTCCCTAGATTTGAAATTAAAATATTCATTATTTTTTATTTTCAAATAGTTTGTTTATTTACTTCTAGAATCCCCTTTTTGGTACATTGTATTCATTGTTAATTGATTAATTTTTTTAGATTTACTATTTTTTCAATATTTATTTATATGTTTATATTATATTTATATTAATAGATAATTGTTAACTATGTATTCCACACATGATTATATTCTACGGATTATATATGTGATATTGTTTTTTTAATTTTCTATTGACTTATAATTATTCATCATTTACATTTTTTATTTTTTAAAATATAATAATCATATATATATATTTTAAATTTATATATGTTTATAAAATTAATGAATAAAAATATATATTCTTCACATTTACATGTTAATATGTTTAACATTTATCTCCTTATATATAATAAAAAATAATTAAATTTTTTTACAATATTCAACAATTAAATTTTCATATTAGGTATTTAGTAGACATTAATTATATAACAACTTAAAGATCTCATGATGAATATGTGAAAATGGTAGATTACTTAATGTAATTTTATTAATGGAATCATAAAATCAATTTTACGATTTTTTAGCAATGAATTATTTGTTTTTATAAAAACACTTATTATCTATTGAAAAAAGGAAACCTAATATTTTATAGATTTAATCATAGTTTGAAATCCATATTTTTATGGTAAATAAATAATGTCGTCAGGATATAACAATAATTAAGATGTTCTGTATGAGGCAGTGAATGACCATTAAGAATCAATTAACAATATTAGTATTGAACCCATTATAAAAAAATTATGTGTTGAATGATTGTCTAGTGAATCTGGAAAAAAATATTCACATGTTGTACTAAATTTGTTTTATTATTGAGAATGATAATGTTAGTTAAATTAAAACAAGAAATTTATGGACCAATAAAAATTTCATGGAATTATAAGACATGTTGAAAGGTAAATTTTAGAATGAAATGATTTTTCAAATTATGAGGCAAAAAAAGATGTCCAATGTGATTTGGGTATTAGAAAATACATGCTTTATCTGAAGGATATGTGATCCATATAAAATAATATAAAGGTTAGTCATAATTTTGTAATCTGGGACATAACTGTACAAAATGGATGGGATATCCCACATTGATTCATTCTCAAATAAAGTCACGAAACCTTTTTCTAATGATATCAGGTACCTTCCTCTAATTACTTATTTGGTGATTTTTTAATTATAATATTTCCAAGAGGATGTGATAACATAATGATGAGTCAATCATTGATGGAATCATAATTCATCCAACTTATAACCCATAATAAGAGATATATGATTAAAATGTTTTTGATTTTCTAAATGATGATCAATATATTGTGATGGTAATATGCATAGTAGGAATGAATCCACATAGAATCCTTGATATATAACATTATTCATGAATTAGTATGTTTGTAGTTTATAATATTTTCTTATATATTTTTAAGAATAATAAATATGTTTTTATGTTCTTTATAATATTTTAAAAAATATTATAAATGACATTTATTTTTATCTGTCACCATTTACTAATGATGTGAAATTTCTCTTTGAATCAGGTGTTAATGGTTTTATTGAATATAAGATCGATTTTTTAAGGTGTTATTGTAATGTTCACAATTAATTAAATTCTTCTATATGGTAACTTATTCAAATTTATCATTAAGAGAAAGAAATATTCCCTAGTTTAAAATTAATATAACCCATATGATTCATTAACAGTATATTTACATTTAATTCAAAGGAAACTATTACGTCATGTATATAATGTTACTAAATAATATGATTAAATATTTAATATAAAATAAAGATGTTATTTTATGAATTATATTTAATTATTTAATTCATTATGTAAAAATTATCCTAAGATGATTTTTTTATATTTTTCATAAATATTGGATTTTTGAGTGAATAGTATAAAATACGATTTTATTAATAATGTAATATTTGTGAAATTAGAATGATATGAAAATAAATTTTTTGGATGTGGAAAAATTATTCCATAGGAAAAATAATTATATATTACTTATCATTAAAATCATATTTATTGTTAGAATATACATTTTGTAAAAAACTATTTTCATTGTGTTATATGAATACATATTAAAGGTAGTCTTCAACACAATTTTTAATTCAAAATTTTAATATGAAATACCTATTTTTAATCATAATAATTATTAATATTTAATAATAACCACTTATGATTTTATTATAGAGAATAGAAATCATGTAAAATACGTATCATTACTTTTATGTGTAAAATGAGATAAGAGGATTAAAACAGATGGATAAGGATTCATTATAACAAAAAAAACATACATATCATATTTAAATTGTTTCATTTAATACTTAAAATAAGAATATTTTAATATATTATTATTTCAAGAGGGATTACATGAGTACGAAATATATAATATAATAATGTTTCAAGTATTTTCATGTTTTCTACACACCTCACATATAAATGGTAACCCCCATTCCTCTATTTCCCTCTTTAATTCTGTCATTGTAAATTTCCAATTCCAAATACATTACATTACCAGAACCCTCCCCATGAATTAACATTTCAAGATTCAAAAATGATCTTTTTCAAGATGGAATAAGGTCTAAACTAAAGGGGTTTTCTTAAAAAAGTTGTATATATTTTTAGAAAAAAAATAAATTTTAATTTCATTTTAAACCTCCTCAAAATGTTAAATGTCCAAATTAACATAATTAAGTTACTTAATTCATAATAATAATATGTTTTAGGTTAATTTTGTATCCAATTACTCTATCATTTTCATTCTATCGAAAATGGAAACATCACTCATGCATAAATATTGCCTATTATCTTCATATAACGGTATAATTTATTTTTAATCACTAATTAATATAAATGTTTATAATGATAGAAATAGTGGATAAATATAAAATTTATGACATAATTATAAAAATTTAATTTAATCTATCATTTATATTCATACACTTTCATCCCTTAGAGAATGATAATATCGTTCATGTGAACGTGTGGACTACCATCTCCATGGTGTAATGTGATTTGTTTTTATATTTACACCATGTATCAATGATTATAAAATTTTATATAATAAACAATTTATATGTATGACTTTATTAATATAAATTTGTTCCAAATATATTGTACCCAAGTAGTTATGGATCTAACATATAATTCAAAATCTCTATGATAAAATCATGGAAGGGGATGAATTTTGATGTACTATACAATTCACTATTTAATGTAATATATAAGTTACTATTGGGAAGGAATTGGTTACCCTATTTTGGCCATCAAGACATTGGGCCTTCAGGCCCCCAACGGAATTTGTGGTGGATTGGGGTAGTATTTCTAGGTTAGGGTGATCAAAAGGTCAATATGTGTGTGGAAACCTATTATATATCCCTCTAACAACTTGGTATAGAGATATTAAATTTAATGTAATTAAAAAGGGTTGTATGATGTGGTATTTCTCTAATGAGGGGGTCAAACAACATGAGAATTTTGAAGACTGAAATGTAATTTTGATGAATCTTATTGAAATCATAACATGGAAACTTGTATGTCGTTCTAGGTGTTCAACTAGAAAATGAAATTGGTGAACTATATTCTATCATTGGGACATCTGTATGGATTTGGGTTAAAAGAGGGATGTTAATATAATTTATCATGGAGACAGTACTAAAATAAAATACTTGGTGGTAGGGAGATTTCACTGTAAGAAAACTAGGCTTTTTATGTGATACAGTCCTCATATTCTTAAATGTTTAGGGTCACAGGGCCTTTAGGCCATCAAAATTTTAATGGGCTTTGCACCACATAGTCTTTTAACTATGTTAGGGTTACCTCAATATTTGGTTTTAAAATAAGGATTAATTTTAAAAATATAAAAATAGTGGTTCCCCTACCTATTAAAAATATTATATAGATTATGGTACCATTCCATAACACCATTAACCATAGTTAATATAAAGAAGTAATTATGGTGAAATATTCTAAACAACAATAAGTGGACAATGTTAATATGAAATTTTTAATTAATGGTTTTAAATTAATTATAAAAGGATAATTAAAAATTATATATAGATGAAAATTATTCTTAATAATATATTTAATACATTTAAATAGATTATAAATGAGGGAATAATTTTTCTTACTAATATGAAGTATAAGGTAATTTTTTATTTTATAATATCGTTTTTATTTAGGACGACTTATGCATGAAGATATATTATCAAAAATTATATGACCACACTCATTTAAAATCCATATATATATTATAATGCTGATGTTATATATGGATTTTAAATAATTTATTTTCATTTTCCTCTCATTGGTGCTTAATAAGATAGACTAAATATTTTTTAAATAACTAATGACCTTATTTTATCTATGTAAGATTAATTTTTTCTATTATGCACATGTTTCATAAATAATTTTGAAGAAATGTTTATTATATCATATAATGATTATTTAAAATAATTTTTCACCATATTTAAAAATTTTAAATGTTTCTAATGGAATATTCTTTTGGTTTTCTAAATGGGTTAATTTTTTACATTTTACTAAAATGGTGTAAGAAATATTTTTTTCACATTTTCAAAAAAAATAATATTCCTATCATCATAACTATTCATTAATATAAAAATTACATTACATATTTCTTTTTATATTTTAAAAAAATTTAATTGTCTCAACATTTTGATAATTTTTATTTAAATTGTAATGAAAAGGGACTTGTATTTTCAGTATGTTTTAAATGAAGGATTCGAATGATATTTTCCAAGTATTTTAATCCGAGTCATTATATTTTAAAGAATTTTAGGATATACTAGGGATATAAACATATTATAAAATCCAAAATATTACATGGGTTCTCATTTGATCATCTTGCTATATTTATATATAGGGGGAAATATTATCATTTTTTATGATAGTTTTTTAATATGAATTTGTATTTTTATTATGGATAATTTGTTTTTATTTATTTTATATAATGAATGTGTTAGACATAGTAAGTGATTAGAAGGGCCTTTTATAACCCCTCAATAAATTGGTATGTCTTAGATAAAAAATTATTTTGGTTATTTTGATTATGCCTTATATATATAGCTATGATTTATTGGAAAAATTCCTTGATACTGTGTTTCTATTTTCTAAGATTATTCATTCTATATTTATGAAATAATTTTCTATTATTAAATTGATTATTTATATTATTATGTCATACAATGATGTATCACACTTTTTTGTTATTTTTTTATGAAATATTATATTATAATTTTTCACTTATATATTATTAAATATTTATGTATTCTATAATATCATACATTCAATGATTTCCATTACTAATAATTGTATCTCAGATTTTATTATGTTTTTATTTCCCTAAGATATCCATAAGAGATCAATGAATGATTTATGGGATACACTAGAAAAAGAAAAATAGTTTAAACTATAATTTTATGTCTTAATTCATATTTTCAAATATAATGTGAGAAAAATGTATGTATATTGTCTCAAAATAATTATGAACTATTTGACACATCTAGATGTGATATAATATATTTTTATAAATTTAGTAATAGGACTACCAACATCATGTTACTGTATTTGTAGTGCAATAGTTTTTACCATGATATGTTTAGCGGAAATCGTGGGAACATGATTTATGAAATTATAGATTATATTACATAACCCTATAATTGTCTCTTAGGATATCTCTATGTATATCATAATTTTTATATGTCTTGTAATAAATATAATGTGGGGTTTTATAAAAATAGAATCCCTATAGAGACACTTGAAAGTGGATACATCTATGGAATTGATGAACCTAGGTGTGGAGACCATAAAAAAAGGATTCTTCTGTATTGAATTGATATTCACATGGTTCATGATGAGTGGTATTTAGTATATACACCTTTCAAGACACTCCCTTGGGATATAGTTCTGTTGATTATCATCATCTTTTTATTACATTTTGAAATCTTTTAAAATATTTTTTATCATTCAGAGATATTCTCAAAAGATACTAAGATTACGATTTTTTGACTATTAATTAACAAAATTTTAATATATATTATGTATTTTACTATATTTACAATTTTTCACTGAGATTTAAATTTTATAATTTTATGTGCACATTCAATATATTTCATTTTTTTTGGAAATAATGGCTAGTGTAATGAATGAAAACGATATTCAATTCACATAATATACGCAGGGTTTTACCCCCAATGAAATAAAATGAATATAGAGTTATACTAGATTAAATTATAACTATTATGGTGAATATTTCATAGTTTATAACTAATAACATTTCTAATATGTTGAAGCCTATTTATCTCCCATATGTTGTAAAACATTTTGGACTGCTTCATGTGACAAAAAACTCGATCGTTCAATTGTAATATTATTCCACAAATAGATAAAAAAAATTTCAAATTATATTGAGATGATAATTATAGTTTTCTCAAGTAGGAAAAATATAATTATATCATGGAAATTTATCTACTTATAAGAGACAGTAATCAATGTTTTCATTGAACAAAAATATTATAGAGGCATATGAAATAATTAGTATGAATTATAGCACATTAAAATAGATATTACATGATAAAAACATTATATATTTTCAATGATATGATATGGATATGAAATTACTCAATCATAGGAAAAATAAAGGTTACAATATTGCCTAATATAAATTTAACATTAAATGGCCAGCAAATCATGCTAATAATTTTGTACATAATCTATGAAGTAATATTCCTTATTTCATTGATTGGAAAATCGTATACTTCTAAGGGAATTATTCACTAATAAATATTAGGTATATAATTATATAGTATCATATGACACTAATATATATAAACAACTCAACATTTATTGTTTTTTATAATAAAAACATCAAAATAAATGGGATGTCGAGAACCACAATGATCGAAATATTGAAAAATGGAATACAGAAGGGGTAAAATTTAAAACAAGTTATATTTTTGGCAATAAACACCATGGAACATGCTTTATGAGAATGAGAGTTAAAATTTTGTGATGATATAATTTAATCTAGACTTAATATTGAAAGGATCAGAGGGACTGAACTAATTTAAATTTTTTCAACTATATGGAGATGAGGCACTGTTTGAATGAATTCCAAAAGTGTTAATGGAATTTTTAGTAGAAAATTTGATGGTGAATGGCCAAGAATATTTTTTCAGTAATACATAGGTATATATTCTTAGATATGTGGTGGTATTTACATTAATCATAACCACTATTTATGATAATTTTTTATTTAATTATTCATCCTTTTTCCCTTTAATATCATTCATGTATGGTAATAAAATTAGATATTTTCTAGAGCCTTAATATCAGTGTTTTCAATGATGACTCTTCATTTAAATGTTATTTCATTATGGATATATATGTTAGTCCCCATTATGACACATAGATATTCTTTATCTAAAAAATTGATTACTATACCTTTGAGTAACAATAATATGATGATTAGAATCCATTATATTTCAAATTATAATTTGAAAATTCACTTCCATGAGTAGGAGATTATGAGTTTTGATAGAGATATATAACCCCGTGCATTTTTTAAGAGGCTACATCATATGAATCATGTCTAGATCCACATCTAGTGGACCTCTTAATTGTAATTATTTGAGTATCATAGAAGAAATATCAAATGAATTGTGAGGTATACATATTATGTAGTATTAATATAATATATATTACTATAATGATGGGTTTTGTGAATAACTACCTTATAACCAATATATTAATTATATTATATTATACAATTATCTCATATATACTGATTAAACTATATATTATACTCCCACAAAGTTGATAATAGGAGACTTCATGGAAATAAAGAATCAACCATTGGACTTATGTGATAATGGATTTATATGTCCTAGAATTTCTCAATGGAGAGATCCAATTTTTGTTAATATGCAGATTGAATATTCTATTAGTTTATGTATTTATGAAAAGTAAATAAATTTTACTACTATAAATAACTTGTTTCTTATACATTGTATTAATTAATTATTTAATCAATATTAAGGATCTCAATATTTTCTAAATATTGATCATTTGTTCTGGTTTTCATTATTTGTGAGTTCCAAAAGGGGATATTTCAATGATTAAATTTCATATCATATAAGGAAGTTATAAATTTATAGAAATACCATTTAGATTTAATAATTGCCAAAATATTTTTATTCATTTTATGAAAAGGGTAATTAATTATTATCTAGATATTTTTATTATTGTATATAATTGGGTTATATTAATATATTATAAAATATATGAGGATAATAATTCATTAATGAATCAATCATAATACTCTAACAGAAATTATTTTATTTGTACATTTTATAATATGCAAATTATTACTTTAGGATGTTTCTTTTCAGGGATATATTATGTCTACGGATAGAATATCTGTTGATTGATAAAATAAATATTGGTGGTGAAAGGTAATATACTAATTCATTTAACCAATTTATGTTTTTTTATGGATTTTAAATTTTCTATTAATTATTAATTTAAAATTTTACTCAATTCAATTTCATTTTAGCCGCGTTTATTGTTTAGTTGACAGGTAACAGGGTTCATGTCATAGGGTTATAAGAATATAAAGAGAATTATAATGTGATTAATTTGATATTGGTTAATGAACCAATATGAAATTTATAATCAGGAAAGTATATATATTTTATATATATTAAAAAATCATATAATAAACCTTGATGTTTCCTTATGTAGAATTACAGGATTATTATCTTTCAATCATGGTTTGGGTAGATAAGTGAATGGAATTATCCAACCCATTATATAAAATAGGAAGCCTTAATCTATTCATTGTAGATATGGAGGTATTCCCAATATGGTTAAGGGTAAAATATATAAATATAGGGATATAAAATGATTTTAATTAACTTCTAATGTAAATTTCTAAAAATGAGGTATAGTTGATGGATAGAACTAATCAAGGACTCTGATTTCTAAATAAAATGGAACCACATTACTCAATCAATGAGAATGAAATATTGTAGAGTTTAAAAAAAATTCTTATTGGAAAATTTCCAATATTTATGGAATTAGTAGAGTGTATTTGTGAATCCATATGTGAATACAACAAATCTATTACAAATGATAGTCTAAAAATTATTATTATGAAAGGAAAATGGTTTTAATCTTGATGATAATAATAATAAAAAGAAAATAAAAGGTTTTATTGATGTTATGATGATAGAAATAATCTTTTAATATGTTATAATGAAATTTGGAAAAATGATATTAGTTTCAAATATTCCTGAGAAAAAGTAAAAATTTTAGAAGAATATCATAGCTCAAATTTATCTATACTCATTGGTATCTCTGAAATGTATTATTATTTAAAGATAAATTATATTGGGATAATAGGAAATTGGAAATCTAAAACTATATATCAAAATTATTGAATTTTAAATTTGTTTATGTTGAAACTCAGTATACAAAAGGATTTAGGAAACCACTAAATATTCCATTGTGTAAATCTTATGTTATTAGTATATAATATTTCACTATATGTACAAAAAAATATGAGAATTGATTCTATATGGGTTGTCATTGATAACCTTACTACGACCTAAAATTATCTTTTCTAAATGAAGATATACCTTTCCAAAACATTGCGTGGATCTATATTAATGAAGTTTTGGGAAATCTGTATAAAACAATTTTGATTGTATTCCATTTTAATTTATAGATTATATAAATTTTTTGAATAGGATTTTTTTGGAACTCAACACCAATATAAATTGGATAATGATATATCATCCTTAAAATGATGGGATATTTTAAATGACTATTCGAACATGAGTGGATTTGTTGAGGTCATTCTCAATTATCATTGATGGAATATAGGATTTCTATTTACCTTGGATTTTCATAAAATATCATATATCATTAAATAAATAAATTGAAATATATGAAGAATTGTATCGAAAGTGGTTTCATACTCCAAATTTATAGGATGATGTTTATGGAAGGATACTTCTAGGGCAAGGCCTTATATAATAGACAAAGTAAAATGTGATGACTATTCAAAATAAACGAAATCTCAAAAAATGGAAATTTTAAACTGATAATTAAATGACGAATTTATAATTTCATGTTGGTGATCATGTTTACAAGATGGTATCTTTATGGTAGTGAGTTATAAGGTTAAAAAAATAAAAAATATCCCCTTCATATATCAGGATTTTTTAAATTCTAGAAAATTAGGATTTGTGGATTAACATTCTGAAATCCCACCTATCCTATCTAATATTCAATATTTTGTCTATATCTATTTATTGATAATGTAAATGTTAGGGATAGTGTATGTGAACACCAATGAGGAAAAAAAATATTGTTTTATTTATCTGATTATGAACATTCAATCATTACATCACTCATACATATAAAGAAGTTAATTCGGTTTTGGATGGACTTGTAAACAAAGGGGTCAATGGAGTTGATTTCATATTGCAAGACTAGTTTTATGATGTGTTTTTATCTCTTCATTATAGGGATTGTGACAAGTCTCCTTTTTTAGAATAGTGTAAGCTTCTCAGTTTTTTTCAATAAAGGAGCCTTTCTATTTAGGGAAAGGTCTCATCTCTTTTAAAAAAACATTTAACCTAGATTCTTAACACTATTTAACTTGTGTTTTGGTACAAGAAAGCTCAGATTGTAAAGGTTATTGGAAAAATAATAAAATAAAATTTGATATATAGGTACAAAATGAAGATGTGGTGAGAAAATACTGAAATATTTTAACAAGGTAACATTTTATAAATATCAAAGAACAAATTTTTAAAGGTTGGAAGAATGTATCATAATGAATATAACTATATCATGTAATAATTTTAACTGAAGAAACTATATCAAAATTTCTATATCCTTATTCAATAATGTGAATAAAACTTAAACATAATTTTTTTTTAATTTTTAATTTTTTGAAATTAATTTATTATTTTAATTTGGTATTTCACAATGATATTAGAGGGTAAATTTTGTGATTTTTTCAAAATATATGATTTTTTTGGTGAATACTGAAAAATAATGTTTTAAAAAATATTATCACTTTTATTGAATTAAAATGATATAAAAAGAACATGAATGTTATGAATCATTTTTATATACAAAATATATAATTAATGAGTAATATATTTCATATAAAAATATAACTTTGATAACATATATAAATGTTTAATATTTGGAAAATCTGTGTAATGTTATTTTAAATAAAAAAAATTATTCTTTTCTAATAATAAAGTATTTTCAATGATACTTTTGAATTTTTTAAAGGTGAATAATTTTAAATTTATTCTATATAATTCTGTTAACTTATTTAGAATCAACATTACATTTTATTTTTCAATAAAATAATATTTAACATAAAAACAAAATTTTATCATAAAATATATTTTATTGCATTTTAATAACAGGTGGTAAATATAGTTTTTACTACTTCTATAAATTTAGTTTTTTAAATTAGATTGTATATTTTAAAATAGAATAATTATTATTTGGTAATAATTTTAAAATATATCTTATTAATAGTAAATGGTAACCATAATAAATATTTTTCACATTGGATAAGGATAAAATGATATAAAAATGTTAAAATAATAGGATAAGGCTTTAGGATAACAAATAACATTATAATACAAAATTATATTGTGATATTTTTATGGCACCCTTCTCATATTCTATAAAAGGATAATTATGAGGCACATTTCGTGAGCAATACATATAGTATATTAAAACCTTTAATGTTTTGATATGTTTTTACCCATATAACTTGTAATTAGTTTAATCCATATTATATCTTATACACACTACATTATCTACCCATATAAACTATTAACAACCCAAGTGCATTCCCAAAAATCCCTCCACATGTCATAGAGATCTTTGTTTCACAACAATACCCACATTAGTATTTCTCAAGGTTTATTCCATATTAGGTTTCCAAAATAATATGTATATTTTATTTCCAAACATTTTCATGTTCCTTTCTTCTTCAACCTCCTCCAAGTCATCAATTATAACAACCATAAACCGTTACTCCCAGGTCATATTCATAAAAAACAAAATTAATGTTTCTTTATTTGACCCCAATCAATTTGGGATAGTTTTTTCGATCCCAACATAACAACATCAAAAGGAAATGTGGGATCACTAAAATACCGAAAGATGTTTTTGGTTTAGTGATTTGATGAATTAGGAAAAACACATAAAGTAAATATTTGATACATAATAAACTTGTTCATAAAGTTCCACATCATATCCAGCTAAATTAAATAAATCTAGAAATCCACATAGGAATATCATACATAATAAATTTCCTAAAAACCTCTATAATATGAAACATAAAATGGGTGAGCTCAAACGATTATTAATGGTAAAAACAATAATTAACAATTTAATTTGTTCAATGAGTATATTATGAGAATAAGGGTAAGATGACATAATCAACATGTGTAAGGATAATATACGAGTACCCATTCCCATATATACATGGATAATAAATCGTGAAACATTCCATGAAAGGTTACTATAAGAAAAAATTCAATAGAATAAACACTTATGAAAAATGTGATGAAATTATTTTCAATGTAAATATTTAATGTTATATCAACAATAAAGAAAATAAATTGGTATATTTGGAAACTCTCATATCACACATAAAAGTGGAATAAACATGATGGTTTTAAATAGAATAACCTTCAGTGATTCACATAAAATAACCATCATGGTTAAAAATTTAATACTTTTCACATTATTTTACCATAATCTCTCAACAGAAACCAAATTATTTAATTACGTCAAATTTTTTAATAACCATAATGGTTATACATGAAAAAAAGTGTGGCATATTATGATAACATCATTAGAGAAAACTAATTGGTTAACCAAATCCATTTACCCAATGCATTGGATTAATATAACATTCCCACATTCCCTTGGTTTATAATTGAACCACCCATTAATATAAATAATGACCATGAACTATATCATGAATATAGTAAATAGATATTTCATTTCATTATTGAACTCATATAATAATACATTATTATTTTAATAGTTAATTAACCCATGTAAATGAAATAGGTGAATGAAAATTTCATTGAAACAATCGTAATCCATGTAGATAAATAATGATGATGGTATCAATACAAAATACCCAAATTGAGCATATGTAATATCCAGGCATTATTATATTTATGAATGTAAAAACCATTAAATTGTTAATAAAATAACTATCAATGAAAATTACATTTTCACAATTAAAATCACATTAAAAATTTTAAAATTCACGAATATAATTTTAAAATAATTTTATCCTCAAATAACATTTAAAAATTATAATGTAATATAACATGAAAATATAGGTCCTCAACGAAGCAAATAATCATCATGTTATAAATGTTAAAAATAAAAATTAATTAAAATAATTTTGAAAAGGTATCCAAAAGTGGACCTTTTACAAAATGGTAATAAATTTACAATAAAAAATCATTTCAATGAAAGTGAAAGACCATGTGATATATATTTATGAAATCATTGATTTATTTGAAACAATATTTTAGAAGAATTTTTAGCGAAGATTTATTTGGAAGAGAATGATTGTAACAACCCAATGTTTTTTATGGAAATTTCCGTCTTATAATCATGTCATATGGTAACAAAAACATCACAACATAATGAACTTCTATGTTCTATGTGACCTTGAATAATAATTTTTCACGTCAGTGATTTGAATTTCAAAAATATGAGACTCAAGGTAGTGATTAGTAAGAAGTTTGGAGTTCAATAAGACAGACATGATTTTTCTGGAATAGTAACATACCTTTATGAATAGTGATGTAATACTTATGAATAATTCCATACTCTAATTAATAATAACTTTTCCAATTATATTATTTTAATATGAATCTTGTGGGAGTACAATATACATATATCATGGAAAATGAAAATAAATGTTTTAAAATTGTTATTTTTTGAGTAAATTGTGTTTCTAATTAAAAATATAATTTATAATATTTATAAAATTATTTTTTAAACTTTTATTTCAATTTTTGCTTCTAATCATTCCTAAATGGTTAGGGATAATTTTTGGGATTTTTCTGAAATACTTGTTTTTTGAATGAATAGTATAATATAATAATTTACAATAAATGCTAAATACCTAGATTATGATGTCATAAGTTGATTTATTGCTGATGTAAGGCCATTACCACAATTTCACATGCAATCTTTTAAACTTTTTTTCATATAATCATAACTATTTCCGGTCTTGAAGGAAAATAATAAACTGAGGAATTAAATTTTATGAAAACCCACCTCCCCTCCAATATAAATACCACTACTCCTTACCACTTTCCTTCACTCCTATTAAGCCTTATGACGTACCAAAGTTCTGTCAAAATCACTCCCTAAACTCCTCCCCCATTTCAAAAAGGCCTTGGTCTCCTTAAAAGTCCAAAACCTCTCCCCTTAAGAGGTACTCAATGGAGATAAACATAAGTGGTAAATTCCTCTTTCAATTATTTTATCTTCTTTTTGTTTCTTGTTTCCTTAATCAAATTCCTTCAACCAAGGGAGATGATAACTCCAGTAACATTCTTTTACTATAATTCTATTATTATAATGTGATAACCCATTATCATCTCTCCTTTCTTGTATTTTATTTGAAAAAAATGAAATCACAGTTTATGATGTGTTAATATAGCAAAATTAAGTTCTAGAGGTTGTCAATTTCAATTACTATCTTAAATTCTGTTCATGAAACTATTTTAATGGATGAATCAAAATTCTATATTTTTATTTTATATTATATAGTTCTCTTTAATCCCTTTTCACTCATGATGTAAAATAATACAAAAAATTATTTGTGAGAAAAATCTCAAAATTTAATACAAGCATATATCATTAATGATTCAAATATTGATTCACCATCACTCCAAATAACCATATGAATTTTATAACCATGTAATATTATGGAGGTTCACTAATAACAATAACTTAAATTATATACCAAAATTTGTATAGTACATGTTTTTCTTTTCATGAACATAAGTAAACTGATTGTAAAAACCTAGAACACAAACGGACTCAAAAAATGAAATTGAACCACATAACCCATTAAAAGGGAAATGATTGAACATAAAATATGTATAAAAAATAAATTAAATGTAGAATTGGTTATGTAATTATTAATTAAAAATGATATTTTTTTATTCAGGTCGTTCATAACAAATGGATAACACCAAGAGACTTAAGGTAAGGGATCCTCTCTACATCACTTTTATTCAATAATGTCCTCTATGTGATGTCATTTTATGTGTGATCACTATTGATGGGGTATTATTTTTCACCTACCACATACATCCATCATGATTTATAAGTTATAAGATACCATTTTATCACCCTTTATACCCTCCTAAGTACACATGATACTTTGTCTATTTTCCGTAAAGAATTCAACCTGAACCGCAATTATTCCTAGGGGTTGAAATACCCGTATTTTTAGCCAAATGATGTTGTAATTAATTTTTTTTATAAAACTTATAGATATTTCATATATTCTCCAAACTCATGTTTCTAGATCCATCCCCCATTATCTATTGTGGATATTCATTTTTAATGTGTTCCTTCCTCAATAATTCCCAATAAGAAAACTCATTATAATGGAACATACCAAATTTTTACTCAATTTCAAGTTCACTCTATCCTCTATTGTAAGCCACCATTTTCATTATAAAATAATTATTTTTATTTTGATCATATTCTTCATTCACTTGTAGTTTTATATAATATATTTATTCCTTTTCTATTTTAAAATCACTATTCTGTTTGTCAGAATTCCTTAGAATCTCTTTGTGTCTTGAAACATGATAGTGTATCCTTGATTTCCTTTTTTATGAGTAGTAGTTGATTACTCTATCTATTGAGATAAGTGGCTATTGTATGTCATTCACTTTTGTGTATGATTTACATTTGTATATTGGGAGACGTGCTATGGGGTCATCATTAGAGAACATTTCTCTTGAAATGAGACAAATCTGGGCCATTATTGGTGATTTAATCTCAGTGCATAGGCCTGAGGGCAAGACAATAAATTGTTTTAATAGGTTTTCTATCAGTGAGTTCTCTTACTTTATTTATGTTTTCAATCTGATTTAGATTCCAATTATGGGGGCTGATTTCACATGGTGAAGATACACCTTGAATGGACTGCAGGCCAGTAATATTGATAGGTGTTTTTGTAATTTGGATGGGGCACTCGGGATTTCTATCTATCTAGCATTACGCTTCCACATGATAATTCTGATCATAATCCAATTTTATTGGATTTTATTTTTCATAGATTTAGATCCACTCTATTACCTTTTAGGTGTAAATATTTCTAGGTTATCCATTTAGGGTTGTAGATGGGTTTTCAATGACGCTTGGGAAACCCCCTTTATTGTAAGTCGCTTCCATATAATGGTTATGATGTTAAAGGATGTTAAGGAAAAGCTCAAAGAGTGGAGTAAGAAATCAATCTCATGTCTGGACCATGATATTCAAAGTGTTGAGGATAATCTTCATCATTGTCAAGGGCTTAATGAGGATCAAGAGGTGATATCTACGGATGCGTTTCTTGCTTATTCTAAATTTAATGAGCACTTAGCTTTGAAGGAAAGTCTCTCCAGGACTCAATATAATGTCAGGTAGCTTATTGATGGGGATATAAATACAAAGAATTTTCATTGCATTCATAGAGAAAATAAGGTGAAAAGTGGTATGAATTCCCTCATGGATGATGGAGTTATTTTCAATTCTACAAATGATATTTCGGCTGCTGCTTGTAGCTATTTTGAAAGAATTTATACTGATTCAGGGAATGAAAATACTCATAATATGTTCAGGAATATCACCTCATCGATTGGGGTCTTCCAAAATGATATGATCACTAGTATTCCTTTGGAGACGGAAATCAAGGGGCCATTTTTTCTATGAATGTTGATAGTGTGGTAGGGCCATATGGGTTTTCTAACAGTTTTTTATGGATTTTTGCGTTATTATTCACATAGAGTTTGTTAATCCAGTTAGGGATTTATTTTATCACTCTTATTTCCCCTTCTGTTCCAATTCAAGATTCATTCTTCTAATTCCAAAGAAGGAGAATGCTATTATTATTCGGGATTTCAGATATGTGGCCATATGGAATACTATTTCTAAAGTTATCAGCAAGGTCCTAAAAAATAGATTGGAAGGTATTTCCAAGGAGATTCTTTCCGCAAATCAATTTGGGTTTGTTCCTGAAAGGAATAAACAAAATTGTCCCTATTCGGCATCTAAATGTGATAATGTAATGAGGAAAACGGTGAAGTATGGAAATATGGCTTTGAAAGTTTACCTTTCAAAGGTCTTTGATACGATAAAATGGAACTTCATTATTGACGTGTTATGAATGCATGGATATTCCAATGATTTCATCATGTTGATTGGTTGTATTCTCCAAAGATCTATGCTATCTGTTATTGTTAATGGCTGTCCTAGAGGTTTCGTTAAATGATCTAGGTGGTGAGGCAAGGAGATCCCTTATCTAGCCGTATATTTGCTATTGCTGAGGAATATTTGATCACATGTCTCTCGAATGTGGTTCATGCTGTTTTGTATCAGTAAATTTCTATTGGCAGAGGTAAATTTTCTCCTTCACATCTATTTTAGGCAGATGATATTATGTTTTGTGGGAAGGATGATGGGGTCACTATTCGTTATATTAAAGTAACTTTTGAGAGTTATGAGTCTGTTTCTGGCCAAGTAATCAGCTTGGAGAAATCCTATGTGTATTTTGGGGAAGGTGTTATTGTCTCAAAGCAAAAAAGAGTGTCCCTCATTCTTGGGGTGAAGAGAGGGTCTCTACCTTTCATTTATCTCCGGGTCCCTCTTTTTTAGGGTGTTGTTAAAAGGTGTCATCTGGAAAATATATTTCTCATAATTATTAACCAAATGTCTAAATAGTAAGGGAAATCTATGTCTCAAGCAGGGTGGGTATGTCTTGTTAACTCTGTGATCACTTCCTTGTGTCTATATGTATTTTATTAATAAAGATGGCCTAGAACACTTCTTAAGGGTCTACAAAGATTTATTCATAATTTTATTTAGACTGGATCAACTCATGAAACGAATCATATCACATTTTCTTGGAGTGACTACATTCGACCTGTTGATATGGGTGGTACGAGGCTTAAAGATTTAAGGCATTTAAATGAGTCTCTCATTAAATTGTTCACTTGGTCACTTTTGACATAAAGTGATTTCTCCATGGAGTTTATGTGTAACAGATTTGCATCCAAGATAGATAATGGGTATTCCCATATTGTCCTTTCCTCGATATGGTGCTCAATCATGCATGCTTATTGTAGTCTCTCACAATCCTCTAAATGGGTTGTTTGTCGAAATTACTCTTTGAACTGCTGCAAGAATTTTTGGTTATCATGTGCTATTGCTGAGAATATTGAGATTCCATCTTCTTTTATGGATCATTCTATTGCTTAAATTCATGAAAATTTCATGGATTAGGGGATACTTTCTTATTCTTTAAAGGAGGAGGTGGGACGTTATCATTACTCTACGATGGATACATTGATTTGGATGCCCAACCTTACTAGAAATTTCTGCACTAGTGAGGATTATAGATCCATGTGTGATGAGCCACTATTAGTTCATTCTTGGATACTTATGTTCCATTCTGCTTTTATTCTACTTGCTCAATATTTTCTTATATGGAGGATATGGAAGTGTAAACTTCCATTGTAACAGATAATACAACGAGGTAGATTCTCTTTGGAACCTGTTTACTTTTTTTGTCATGCTGATGATGAAACTGTTGGTCATATCTTTTTTTCCTGCTTCTCTTCATTTATTTTATGGGACTAATTAGAGTGTTTATTTGTATTTCATCTGAATATAGGGAGTTTTGGACACCTGATGGATTCTTTTTCTCGATCTAATTTCACCTATCAAGTAAAACCACTGCTTCTTTTCTGCGGTCTCCATGATAATTTCCTTTTTTTGGAAGGCTTGAAATGATATTATCATTGAGAAAAAAAATATATCAAATCTTGTTGGTATTCGGGAGCTTCATATTATTGTTCTTGCTGCTTCACGGGATCACGTTGTGGTCATGTGGAATGATGTTTCAGATTTTTTTCTTTCACGAAGTTGTGGTTAATTTGACAGGTGTAAAAAACAGATTATGATGAAGTACATCCCATGAATTCCCCCAATATTTTGGTGTCTAAGAGTTTCTGTAGATGGAGCGTCTTCAGGTGAACTGGGTCCTTCGGGTTGAGTTGGTGTTTTTCTCACCTCTAGAGTCTTGTTAAGGGTTGCTTTTTTCATTTTTAATGAAATGGTTAGGCGATTGAGGCAGAATTATAGGAAAGGGTGAAGGTTATCTGGTATACTTCTCTTCATGGTTGGATGACCTTATGGACAGAATCAGATTCCATTTTGGCAGTTGATATCCTTAGAAATCATTCAAGGAATGTCCCTTGGAGGATTCATTCAATATGGGATAACTATCTCAATCTTGTGGAGAGTATTAGTTTGGTGGTCTCTCATGTATATAGAGAGGCAAATCTGGTTGCTGATGTTTTTCCCAAGAATACGATTGAGGAGGTTTGCTCCTCACGGTTCTTTGTTACCCTGAACTTCTGTTGTGGTTTGGTTGATGTTGATGCGCGTGGTGATGTGTATACGCATCTTTTTTGACCCCCATCTTCTATTTTGTTGTCTTTACTTTTTAATTAATAAAATTTTCTTGGAGTGAGCTTTGCATGCTCCTAAGTCTTCTAATTAAAATCACTATTGTATGTTCCTTAAAACTGCACAAAAATGGTTTAATGCTACAAAAATTATAAATATATTTATTACACGTTGTTACATTTATTTGACATAACATTCCATGATATATTTCTATATTACCTTATAAACATCCATGTCTATTATAATTTTTTTCTTTCACGGACATTTTCATGACTCAAAATTTGTTTATTCTTTGTCTAATGATTATGGTATCCAAATATTTCCATGGGTATCCTTTATGATTAAGTAATATTAATTATATACGATTCTTAATATGGAAAAAATATTCATGAAATGTTTTTATGCATGCGCTCATATATAACTCCAATGAAATGTATAATGTTGAATCTCAGGATACGTTATGTGTGATGGTCTTGGCGGTTATCCTTAGCTTTTTATACTATATGCAATGGTCATTGCAGTTTTCCTTGGCTTCTCCTACTAGGGGAAATATTCTTCGTGATTATCTAGGACCCATACTCAATTCATGTTTTATGTTTCATCCACTTTAAAATTAATCCATGTTTATAATATTCCGTTTTATATGTTATGATTACATATATTAAATTCCTTTTTAGATCATCATGTTATCCTTCTATCCCATGTACTAATGCATTGTTCTTATGGTTATTCCCTTACTAAGATTTTATCTCATCCCTTCTTTCATGATATAACTAGTTATCAAATATAGATTTATGAGACCAATGGAATATAGGATGTCATTATGGAGTTTAAATAACATTTTTTTATAATATACCGAGTCTTCCATGAAATTAGACATTATGATCCTTGGATTATACTCTGATGTATAATTATGCATAAAATCATAAAATGTTTTATATAAAAGGGAAGTGTCACTATATTTTGTATCATAGGATGGTCTAGTTATTTTCCTATATTAGGAATAAAGAACACTATTTAGAACATAAATTACTAGGTGAAGTATATGAAAACATCCCTATATTTTTGAAAGTATAGAGTAAGTGGTTTATCAAACAAATATTTCCATGTACAAATAGGTTGAGGAATCTGTGGTACTAGTGTACTTAGGATTAAAATCACTGAAAAGGAGTTTGGGGCCTTATATAGGTTATCCTGGTACACGACAACGTTCCTTTCTTTACTCTTGGTTTGAAACTCCTGGGGTAATATTCTTCGGTAAATTTATTAGATTAGTACAAACCATTATTAAGGGAATAAACAATCCCATTAAAATATGAGTTAGGAAATAGATCAAGGTTAACCATGTTTGAAACATAAGGAATCACATTTTAGGAAAAACTTCTCCATTACATGTTTATCCTTTTATATCTAATGTTTTCTTTTTATAAAAAATATATAAGTAATCATGCCATCTAATTGAATGTTATTTTTCATAGTTAATGGTATCAAATAGAAGAACATGTTTTTTACACCAATGTGATAGGCAAAGTGAAGATTTTCTTAATTATATGTTTGATACGACATGAATAGCTTCTCAAGGCATCATGAAAATACATGATTAGCTGTCTCAAGATAAAAATAATGACTTGAATCATGTGAAATGACCTCCTCCTAAAAGGAGAGAGAATGTTTTCATCGAATCCTTCAAGAGGAAAAGGCCTCCCATGTTTACCAGATAATTTCATCCACTACTCACTTAATAGTGGATTAACTCCATTGAAAATATATTCTCCATCCTCTAGTGATTGAATGAAGATAAATTTGTAATTATAGTTTATCTTTTCTTATGGAGAAGGACATTAGAGCTGGTTAATGATTTATAATACAATGTACCAAAAGAAAACTAATTCAATGGATTGGGAGGAATTAAAGAGGATGTTTTTTTTTAAATATTTTCTTCGAACCCTCTATCTCAAGATGGAAATAGAGTTCCTTATACTCATGGAGAAGTAAGTTGAGTCAGTCGGGGTGTATGAAGCAAACTATACATGGTTTTCATGGTATGAAACCGGCTTTGTCGGTAACACTGAAATCATGGTGGATATATTCTATTGCAGACTGATCCTGGGTCTAAAAAAGAGTTGGCAATTCGTGACGTCAAAAATTTTGTGGGAATTTTCTGTTGTGACCTCATGGATGAAATGGATGTTGGGAATCATAGTGGTCTTGTGGGTCCAGTGATAGGAAGCATAAAATGGAGATTGACATGGGAAGTTTAACAAACAAATCCCATGATGGAAATAAGCCTCAATATCCCACTTGTAAGAGCTACAGAAAGAAGAATCTTGGAAAATATCTAATAGAAATAATAAATTGATTCAAATGTGGAATGTAGGGACATCTATCCATGAAATGCCAATGGGATATGAAATATCCCGCTAATGTGGAAGAATAAAGGATGGTTCATATCAATACCCAACCAGTGGTGTAGTGTTACAAATATAAGGATCATGGAAATTATGCAAACTATTTCACTAATACAAGGGTTGTCGAAGGAAGTCAACAACAATTATCAAAGAAACAAGTAAGGTCACATGTTATCACTACTACTGAGGTGGAGTTGGACAACAATGTTGTTATAGGTACTCTAGTTATTCTTTACAGAATAGAAAACATTCTATTTAATTTTTGTTATATACATTCTTTCATATCATGAATGTTTATTATAACTATTCTAATGCCACCTAATAATTTGGATGATGGATTATATATTAGAATAAGGAATGGGGAAATTATTGCATCAAATTTTTAAAACAAGTCCCCAGTAATTTTTTTGTGATCTAAACATACAAGAAAATATTTTAATAATTCGTTTTGTAATGTTTGATGTTTCATTGGGCATGAATTGTATATATTTTTTCAAATCCAACATCCTATTTTAGAAAATAGATATTATTCATCACATCCTGAAGAACCATTCAATTCATTATAAGTGTTAGGAGGAAGATGAATCCCCCTTATAATTAGTATCTCAAGGGTGGATATTAAATATTTATGATCAAGTATGCCTAACTCAAATGATTGTGACAAAGGAGGGAATTATGATTGAAAACATGTCCATCATGAGGGATTTTACTGATGTATTCCCTAATGAGATTCATGTTCATACTCCTGACCAATAGTATTAATTATGAGATGAAAATATTCCAAGATAATTACCTCTAATAAAGACACCTTATAATATGGACACCGTAGAACTAGAAGATTTGAAGAAGCGGTTACAGGATAATCTGGAGAAGGGTTTTATATTCCCCTGTGCATCATCACATGGTGTTCCATTTCTATTCGAATAGAAGAATGATGGATAAATGCACATGTGTGTTGAGTATCATGAACTCAATAGAATCATTATAAAGAACATGTATCCCATGCCACTGATAGATTACTTGATAAATAAGCTTTGTGGGGCTTGTTATTTCTCTAAGGTGGACCTTTGGTCGGGATGTCGCTAATTTATTGTGAGGAAAGAAGATGTTCCCAAGACTTCATTTAGAATGATATGTGGACAAAATTATTTCCTAGAGATTCCATTTGGACTCATTAATGATCCAAGAAATTTCAATGATTTAATGAATATATTGTTTAGAAATTACATTGAAAATTTGTGGTATTCTTTATCAATGACATTCTAATATACTCAAATCCTTGTAGGAACATGTCATTAATTTGAATACTATGATGATGACATTGCGAACAGATAAACTATCTGAAATGTAGATTAAATATGTGTTATGGATGTAGAAGTGTCATTTATGGGACACATTATCACCAGTAAAGGGATATCTATGGACCCTTCTAAGAAAATTCAATTGAAGAGTGTCCAAAGACAACATCTGTAATAGAGATTCTCAACTTCTTGGGTTTATCTGAGTATTATAGATGATTTCTGAGGAACCTTTAATGATTCTAAAACCCTATGTCCAAGAAAAAATGGATGGGAGTAATGTTTTTCTAGACCCAGTAATGTGAATATAGTTTCAAGGATTTGAAAAAGAGGTATATCACTATGCTAGTACTCACACTCCCAACAATTTGATAAATCATTGTGTTTTATAGTGATTCATAATGTATGGGCTCTGGAAGTGGGCTAATGAAATATGAAAATGTTATAGACAATGTTGTATGGTATATGAATAACCATAATGGAAATTATCATATGTATGACTTGGATTTGGCGATAGGGGACTTCTTGTTAATAATCTGGTGGCATTATCTCTATGGGTAGATGTGTGAGATATATATTGACCACACAATAATAAAATATATATTAACAAAAAAAATGATTAATATTTTCAAATGAAGATGGATATATATCTTCATGGATTCTGAATACTCAATCCACTACCATCTCAGTAATAAGAATAATGTGGGTGGTGCTCTATGTATACAGGATACTACATTTTATCAACTGTGAGAATTGAAAAGGATCCAATCTCCTTATATTTGATGAATATGGACTTGGGGATTCTTAAGGGATGAAAATCTTAAATTCGTTTTCAAATTATTATTCTACATTCACTCTTGGAGAAAATAATGGATCCACAAGGAAATGATCAAAAAATTCATAAATGGGTGTAACCTATCAAATATGTGAAATCCTATGATTTAAAACTTGAAAATGATAGATTTGTATGATTTGGGTCCCAATTATGTGTAACATATAATATAGATATAAAGAAGTCAATTCTAAATTACAAACATAGATCAACCATCTCTATACACCCAAGGATCTGTACAATATATCATGATATCTGAGAGAACATTTGGTGGGACAACAAGAAGAAAGAGATTGTTAAATATACATCAAAGTGACTGGCATGTGAACAAGTGAAGGATGAAATTTAAAATTCACAGAGGGTGATATAACCATTATCTATACCAACATTGACGGGTGAGAACATCACCATGGACATTATCACTAGAATTCAATGTTTATCCATATGAAAAAGATCTATATGGTTCGTTTTGGATCGTCTTACGTAGACAACATAATTTATCACAATTCTACAGGACTTCTAATTAGATAAACATTCATGGATTTACATCAATGATATGGTCTAGATAAATATATTACCATTATATATTTTATCCAATCAAGATATGTTATTCAAGTTATAGTTCTGGAAAAGTCTACAACATGCTCTAAGAACTGAACTGAAGTTTAGTACGACCTATCATCCTCAAGTTGAGGGACAATCAGAGAAAATTATTACGAAACTGGAAGATTTGTTGAGAGATTATTTAATAGAAATAAATAGTCAATGTGACAACATATTCCACTGGATGAATTCTCCAACAACTATAGTTTCTACTCGAGAATCTGAATCGCTCTATATGAATCCCATAATGGGAAAAGGTCGGCGTGTTGGGATTAAGTCAGTGAGTAAGAAGCTAGGACCTGAAATTGTTTATGAAATGGTGGTGAAGGTGAAATCCATTCAATATCATATCATAGATTCCAAAAGTGGATAGAAGAGTTATACAGACAATCATCGATGAGGCCTTTATATCAAATTTGGAGGCATGGGGATTCTACACAAATATCCTAGTACAAGGTTATGAGGTTTGGAAAGAATGAGATGTTATTTTATATGTACATTTGCCAATTTGAGGTCCTAGATAATGTTGGAGATGTGTCCGATCGACTATAACATCTTCCTACCATATCCAGTGTAGATGATATCTTTCATGTATCCCTATTAAGGATGTATATACCAGGCCGTTCACAAGTACTCTCTTAAGAGGTGGTACAGTTTTTAGAAACAGCTTTAATACGAGTAGTTTCCATTGAAGATCTTGGATCCTAGAGTTAATGTTAAATGTAACAAGACTACTCACCTTGTCAATGTACTCTCGAGGAACCAAAAGTATGAAGAGGTAACATTGTAACTCGAGTAGGCAATGTAGGAAAATAACCCGCACCTATTTATGTCTTTGAATGTAAAATTAAATTTTGAGGGTGAACTTTTGTAAGGCAGGATAATGTAATGAACCAATTCTTTCAATTGATATTTTTCATATAATTATAAAATATAATTACATGAAATCACATAATAATTAACTAGTATGTTCTATGAGACCATTAAAAATAATTTTTCAATTTTGTGATTTGAATTTTGATAATCTGACATTCAAAGTTTTGATCAGTAAGATGTCTGGAGTCTGATAAAAAAACATAATTTCTCTTGAATAGTAACATGTCATAATGAATAGACATGATACCGTTTTGAATATTGAAATAACATAATGAATAGTAACCTTACCTATTATAGCGTATAAATAAGATTCATGTGGGAGTACATTATACCTATATCATAGAATAAGAAAATAAATGTTTTAAAATTGTTATTTTTTATTAAATTTTATTTTTAATTAGAAATTAAATTAAACATATTTTGAATATTATTTTTTTAAAATTTATTTCTTTTTTGGATTCTACTTTTAGAAAAATGGTTACGGTGATTTTTTTGGATTTTTGCTGAGAAATTTGTTATTTGGATGAATAGTAAACTACTTTAATTTACAATAAATGATAAATACATAAATTATGATGTCATTAGCTAATGTATGGATGATTTAAGGACATTATCTTGAACGCACATGAGCTCTTTATTATTTATGGTCATCTAATCATCCCTATTGCTGGAATTTATGGAAAATAATAAACTAAGGACTAAATATTATGAAAACATTCATCTCCTCCGTAATAATTACCACCCCTCTTTACATCTTCTCTTCACTAAGGTAATGCCTTTTTACTTACCTAATTTATTTCTAAATGACTCCCCAAGATCCTACCCCATGTACAAAATCCCTTTTTCTTCTCAAAAGACCAAACCACTCCCTTTAGGAGGCTCTTAATGGTGATAAACTCAAGAGGTAAATTCTTACTTCCAATTATTTTTATGTTCTTTTATTTTATTACTTCATTCTACACCTACAATCAGAAAAATGGTATGATAAATCTAGTAAAATAAATTTAAAGGAATAAAATTATTATAATGGTATAATTCATTATCATCTCTCCATTACACACCTTTAATGTTAATGATGTGAAAACACCATTTGAGATGAGTTAATTTACCACAATCTCAGATGAATAGTTTTCAATTTCTATTACTATCATAATTAAAGGTCATGAAACCAATTTTATGGTTGAAACATATTATTATATGATTATTTTATCTTATTTAATGTTTTTTAATCCTTATTCAATAATTATTTAATATAATAATACATAACAATGTAATTGTGAAGAAAATCGCTAAAATTAATTCAAGCATTTATCATTAATGTTTCATATAATGATTTGAATACACTCCAAATAAACAAATGAATTTTATAACCATTTAATATTATGTGTGTTCACTATCAAAATATATCTTCAATTCTAGAAAAAACTTCTCATTTTACAAAGGTCTCTATTCATGGACATAAGTAATCATATCATAAACACAAAGAAAATGAATGAATCCAAATAATAAAATTGAACCACATAACCAATTAAAAAGTCCATTAATGGGCATACAATGGTATAATTAATCAATTAAATATAGACTATATTATGTAAATATTAATTAATAAACCTATTTTTTTATTCAGGTCAATAATATCATGTTGAGAACACCAACAGACCTAAGGTAAGGGATCTACTCTATTTCACTTTTATTCATGAATGTCATCTATGATATGCCATTTCATGTGTAATACCTAATTAAGGGGTATGATTTAGCACCTTCATACATCCCTCAGGATTTATAAGTGAATATAAATCCTATTCTATCTCATGAAGCTTTCTTAATTACACCTGAAACCAGGCCAATAATCCGTAAATAATTCTAACTGAACCGCCTGTATTCTTTTGGGTTGCTAAATCATTCTTTTTACCCAAATGTATTTTTATGTTCAATTAATTTACTACATATAAATTATATTTATATGGTCCAAAATCATGATTTATAATCTCTCCCTCATTCTATTTCTCGAATATGCATTCTTTTAAGTGATTCTCTCATCAATACTTCTCAATAAGAAAACTCATTTGAAGTGAACTTCCCAAATTTTTACCCAATTGAGAGTGAAATATATCCTATGTTTAAGACACCATTATCATTATAAAATAAGTCTATTTATTTTGAAAACCATCTTGTTTAATTTTTGTTTTTATATACAATATTTATCTGTTTTCTGTTTAAAACGTTCTATAGTATTTTCCTTTAAACCGCACAAAACTGTTTTAAGGTAAAAACAATCAAATACATTTCGTACAGGTTTTAACTTCTATTTTAAATCACATACCCTGATAAATTCTTATTTTTACAAATTAATATCTATGTATTTTCTAATACATTTTCATCATGGAGACATTTATGATTCACCTATTTGTTATGGTTTATACCATGATTATGGTACCCAATTCTTTCCATTGGTAACCATTATGTTAATATAAGATTTATTATGTATAATTCATTATGTAAAAAAACATTCATAAAATGTTGATATGGGTGAGTCCAGATTGAACCCCAATACATTGGGTAATGTTGTGCCTCATGAGTCATTATGTGGGATGGTCTTGGTAGTTATCCTTGGCTTTTTCTAATATGTACAATAGTCATGGTCATTAGACTTGCCTTGTGATAATATGAAAAATATAATAGGTGGTTAGACATGAATCATACTAAATTCATGTTTTATTTTTCTTACACATTCATATGACTCCATGTTTATACGATTCTTTATTAATATGTTATGATTCCATATGTTTAATGCATTTTTAAATCATCATGTCACGACATCTTTCCAATTTTCTAACACTTTTTTCTAATGGTCATTCCCTTGTTGGTATTTTGTCTCTTCCCTTTTTCATGTTATCCATGGTTTTTCCTATAAAGATGTATGATCACATTGGAATATAATAGATTATTAAGGTGTTTAATTAAAGAACTAGTTTTTATCATGTACCTAATCTCCCAAGACACTAGTCATTAAAATACTTGGATAGTAATTTTATGTATAATTATGCTTATAATAATTTATTGTTTTATGTAAAAGGCTAGTGTCAATATAATAATTCAAGACCTAAAAAGAGATACAAGTCCCAAATCACTTACAAATGAATTTATGGATGTTTATTTAATCAATATGGGTGACAATGGAAATTAAACATGTAAACAAATTAATAAATAGTAGATAATGAAATATATATTGTTCAAGACAATAAAATTTTATGATTTCCCCCATAGAACCCTGAATATAAAAAATCATTAAAAGGAAACACATTGGAACATAAATCTTTTTCCTCTTTGTAATCTCTTTAATCATAATAAAATAAGGAATAATATGAAATAAACATTAAATATCATTAATATAAGGAAAATAATGAAATATAATTTCAAAATTATAGTATATACAACTCATAAAATATGATAGGTGAAAATCCTAAACAAATTTCCCATGTAAAGGAAATCTGACATGAATAAGTTCATATTATCAAGCTGAGAATTAATAAATGGAGAGATTATTTGTATCAAATTTAAATCCATAGGATGAAATTTTAAATATAGAATAAGGATATTTTGATTTTAATTCATATATAAGCATGGAATAATAATATAAACGAAAAATCATTGTCACCCAATATAAGGAAATTGATTTTAGATTCCTTTTACAATATGGTAATTTTCATGTCAAATCCAATTGGATGATGTAATGAAAATTTCAATTTAAAATACCCTAAAATGTGAATAATTTCTCATATAAAATGTAATTAATAATAATAGACACAATATGTATGAAATTATGTGCCT
Source organism: Viscum album (assembly GCA_963277665.1). Taxonomy (NCBI): domain Eukaryota; kingdom Viridiplantae; phylum Streptophyta; class Magnoliopsida; order Santalales; family Viscaceae; genus Viscum; species Viscum album. Next base: position 851,035,667 of record OY728143.1, on the reverse strand, counting down.
AAAAATAAAATAATCCATAATGAAATGAAATTTTGATGAAATTTCATACCTCATGTATAGACTATTTTAGTCTGTCCTTTAACTCTTATATAATAAACTTATATAATTTTTTAATTTATTAATTATATAATATAGTATTAATCCCTTGTAAATAACCCATTTATTTCATTATCATATTGACATATTTTATTACATAATTAGTTAAGTCTACACAGTGTGTTCTGAGTATATTCTGTTCTAATAATAAAAATCACTTATGTTGGTTGACTGAGGTCAATGATTTACTTATTACATCATATAAAGAAAAAATATAATGAAATAATTATAATTTTTTACATATATTATTCTACTACAAACATCATGAAATATGGTTATGAGAAATGAACTATGATACATTGTTGGAGGATGTAGGTGGTACGTTTGCATAAGTTACATTTCCATTTTTTATTATAATTTTGGATAGAATGCAAGTATTATTTTCTATTTTTATAATTACAATTATATAATTAATATATTATTAATTAAATATTTAAAGTTATATATATCATCTTAATGATGTTTTTTTAAAAACAAATGACATATCTTTATAGAGGTGGTAGCCTCAATGTACGCAAGCATGACGTTATAATTTTTCAGTGAATGAAAATGTAAAAAAAATAAATGATATGTTTTAATTGAATAATATTAAATACATAATTAAAATCCATTATAAATATTAATTCATTATTTATAACAAACCACAACATTTTTTATTGAAAATATATTACATTTGTATGTGAGACAGTAGTGTGCAATTCACACAAATGATGAATTCCATTACATTTGATAGTGGTGGGATATGGATATTGGATATAAATTTAATAACATAATTTCACAATATATTTATGATGTTATGTTATTAATATAATAATACTTATGTAATAAATTCAGGAGTTGTACAAATAAAAAATGAAGAAACTCTCAGCCAAGAACGATACCTCTTCATCAGACAACATCCATTTCCTAAAACCAAAAGACCACAAATTATATTATTATGCCATAATTAAGGTCAATAAAATGTGGATTTAGATTTAAATATGTTATTTGGGTATATATTTACCAATAAATTCTTTTTATGTGCAAAGTATACAAACGAAGGGATTCACTTTTTTGAGCATTGGGATAGGTAAACATGAAATTTATTAAAAAATTAATTTAATATAAAGAAATTTTAAAGTTATAATTAGTTAAAATGGATAATAGTCGAATATAATATGTCTAATTTGTCAAAATGATCTAATAAAATAATTTTTCCATAATTTGTTTATCACATTTTAAAGTTATATTTTTACCCTTTATATCCATTTTATCAATTATAATGATATCAATTTTTATATCCTTTTCGGATTAATATATTTACTAAAAATAAAATAATCAAATAAATGGACTATAGAGTACTATATAGAATATTTCATAATCAAATCGATTAATGATATATATATTTAGTAATTTTATATCATTTAAGATAATATTATTTATTATAGAATTTTATTAATGTAAATTTCTATAACTATTCATTTATTTCAATTCACTAACATCAAGAAAACAATTTAAATAATAATAATAATAATTTGTATTAAATAACTAACCTATTATATTAATCTATAAAATCATTGGATCACATTAATTATATGAAATGATATTTCTTTTAAAATTATTAAAATCATTTATTTGGTTTTTTTCCAAAAATTGAATAATTATGGTGTCACCATTGTGTGAGAGATTAAGTTATACATTTCTTCAATAAAAATTAAATATTAATTATCACGATGAAGAAAAAGAAATTATATTTCAGATTAATATCTATAACTAATCATAAATTATTATTATAACAAAGATAAAAATATTCATATTATTGAAAACTACAGGGTGACATTTTCTTTATTTCATTACATAAAATATTATAAATGTTAGAATAAAATAAAAATGGGTAAAGGTAATGTAATCTAATATTCTATGATTAATGAGTAAATGGACACATAAAATAAAATTATGATAAGATTTAGGGTACTTTTATTGTATTTAACATCTTATTTGTAACCATTAATTTACATATTAATCCCTTACCATGATAAAAAAACTATTTTCCAAATTTATAAATCTATATTTGAACTATAGAATCAATTTTTATATATTCCAAATATATAAGTGTTGTAACATAATTTAAAATCAATCATGAAAATATGATGAAAAATGGTTCTTAAAAAATTCTCAATTAAATTATAATTTTGAATTATATTTCATTATAATACACATTTAGAAATTATAATAAGATTATTTTAAATAATTAGAAAGTAATGAAATTCTATAACATATCAAAAATATAATCTTATTTCATAAATACATCAAAATATAATATAGTTTTCAATGAAAATTAAACTTTTTAGTAATCATTAAAAATAATCTGCTTGAAAAATTTCAAATTTTGATCCAAATATAATATTTAAATTATGAGGTAATGATTTATATTTATTTCATCAAATAATGTTTTTAATAATTCTCTAAAAATAATATAATATTCAATGAATAATTTAATAAATAATTTTTTTTGATGAAAAAATATTTTTGAAGAATGAAATAACTTCCCTGAAATGATTTCTTATTTCTTATGCATTAAGAAAAAAAAATTATTGATTTTATAATTTTTATAAGTTTCCAAATGATGTTAATATTATTCATACCGAATGATTTTATGGACATTTTATAAAAATTATATTTAAAAAATGATAATGGTTGGTTAATTTATGCTCGGTGATGTGTATATTGTACACCATCATACTTAAAAATTCCTTTTTAAAATCGTGGGATATTACATTCCCCCACCAGTTAAAAAATATCATCCTCCCAATTTATTGAAAAATAATAGAAATTAAATTTTTACATTTTAAAATAGTCTTGCTGAAATCCCACATAATAAAAATTGTTCATAATAATTCACTTGAAAAGGGAGAAAGGGAATTACAATGGTCATCCAAAATAACCCCAAACTATGTTGCTATATAGAATAACATTATTTTTTTAGTATGAATATATACATAAAATATAAAAATAACACTCAATGATTAATATATATTAATATAGAACATGGGCATGAGAAATTTAACGATGACAAAACCATAAATCTATGATGGGTTAAAAAACCATTGATTTCTCAGTATGGAAAGAAAACAAATATCCATTTTATTTCAAGACACTATTTCTTATTTTGGTAAACTATTTTATCATATTTTCTATCGAAATTAAATTATATGACATGTATAATTTATTCCTTTTTCAATTTCCACCACAATCTCATATTTTTCTCAAAATGATGAGTATTTAAATTGATATTGTTTTTTTCAAAAATAATTATGTCTGATCATATATTGACTAAAAATGATACTAATTCATTTCCCATTAATTTAGATATCAACGAAAACAATAATTGTTATACATAATTACGATAGTTAAAAAAATGTGGAGTCCTTCATACTATGAAATGACACATTAATCTTTAAAACACAACAACAATATACATAGTTAAAACTAAATCATTCCTTAAAAAAAATACTTAAAATTATTCAAAATATTCAAAACCAAAATTTTAACGAAATAATAAAAATGATTTGATCAAGCATTCATCCAGGGTAAACTTATCATTTTTCTGCAAATAACATAAGTCACTCATAATTTCATTTGACCGAAAATTTTTATTCCCTTATAATATAACATCTTAATTATAACACAAATCGTCATTATGGTCATATATAAATCCAAAATATAATTCAAACAAGACTCCTAAAATAATAATTCAGGATATACCTAATTATTTTATATACCTAACCAAATTAAACATCTCCCAGAAATCATTATCCACCTTAAAATTTGATCACTAAAAACCTCAAAAGGATATTCTAGAACAGTTAACAAAAAAACAACCTCAAAATTATATACACATGATGGTATGAATAGTTTTAATAAAACATCACATGAAAACATCACAAACTCTGATGTTATATAAACATTGATATGAAACCAATTATAACAACTATGATCCCACACACCCGAATCCAGTGCTAAATACATTAACTATGCATTAATTTAATTCATGCTGACAAATGTGTCCCAATTATTTTCATCCAACCAAAAAAATAAGAAGGAAATATAAAATCTCTTACATAAAAAAGTAAATTTCTGGTTTAGTGTTTTATAAAATTATGAATAAATATTACATGACATCATTGGTACATAAACAACTGGTTCATATGGATCTACATAGTCTCCCACAAAATTCATCACATCTACTAATATTTTTAGAAATAAAAATCTAAATCCATTTATCCACAACTTGGGGAATGTGACAAATTAACAGTGTGAGATCAAACAATATTTATTCATAAAAAAAATTAAGAATTAATTATCATCAATGAAAAAAATTGAGCGTATGTGTAAGATGACATGATCAATGTGTGTGTGGATAAAATATGAGAAGTCATAACCATAAATACATTGATCACTAACCCTGATACACATAATAATTAATTAATATTATAAAAGAGTCACAAGAATAAATAATCTTAATCCATGTTATTCTAATCATTATCAAAAGTAAAATTATAACCCATATTAATAATAATGGAAAAATGTTGATATCTTTGGATATTTTCATATCACTCTTAATAATACGATATCGTTCATGGATTCACGTTGAATAACATTCATGGTTACACATTAATTAACCATCATAAATTATCACCATAATCCTTCTAAGGTAAACCTAATTGGTTAATTTCATCACATATTTATAATAACCATCATGTTAATACTTGGTATAACCACCACGATATAATCCCATAAACGTTTTGGTGAAACCTATTCAGTTATCACTATCCATCTATTTAATGAAATGGAGAGAAATAATTGTGCCACACACACTATGTGTTAAATGGAACAACCAATTTTCATAGTCAATTTATCAAAACTAAAACATTAATATATTATATATAGTTTTTATATCAATGTGAAACTCTTAAAAACATCAATTATTGATTTCATATGTTGATTAACCCCTGGAAATGTAAAATGAATCATGAAAAAACATTGAAACAATCATATTACATTTATAGAATGAATGAAGATGGAATGAGTAAAAAATACCAAGTTTATCAGAAGTAACATTAGGAGTTATTTATTTTGATTAATATAATATGATTAAAATATCATTAAAATCAATCAGGATGAAAATAAACTTTTCACTTTCAAAAACACTTTTAAAAACTAAAAATTCCTAAAATATTGTGAAAATAATTTTCTCTGAAAATGATCATGGACACTTATAAAGTAATATATAAGGAAAATAATTTTCATGGGGGTTATAAAATCCTTTCATATTGGAAATGTAAAAAATGGTAATTCATTTTATATATTTTGAAAAGAGAGTAAAAGGTGACCAATTCGTAAAATGATAAGATATTTCAATTTAAAAATAATTAAAAAAATAACATACCATGTTATATAGATATAGAAAAACATTTATTTTTAGGAAATAATTTTTTAAAAAACATTTAATAAAACATGGACATGAAAGAGAATTATTATTTATCTAAAAGGATATACAAGATCACCATAACTTATAAATGAGTATCTTGATATTTATTTAATCAATATGGTATGAAATGAAAATTAAACATGTAAATCACATTCATAACCATGTGATAATAAATGTAATGTAGTTAAGGAAAATAAGAGCTTATGATTTCCCACAAATGACCCTTAAATAAAAAAATCTCAAAATAAAAGGTGATTGAGGAATAAACTCTTTGCCACATTGGTAACTTTTTAATGCTAAGAAAAAATAAATAATGTCAAATAAAACAATAATTATCATAATAATTAGTATAGAAATTATATATAATCTCAAAACTATATTATATATGCATTATAATATATGATAGATGCACATCATAATTATATTCTCTAAGAAACATGAATTTTAGAAAACTATCCCTTACAATGATCAAAACTTTTAATTGATAATTAACCAATGGAGAAATTGTGTGTGAAAATTAAAATACAAAAAAATAAATAGGAAATATAGAATGAAAGATTTTATATATCAATTTACACATAATCTTCATATAACAGTGTCAACGAAAAAGAGATACAACCAAATAAAATGAAATTTATTTTTGATCACTTTTACCACATTCCATTTATCAATTCAAATCCCATTGGATTATGTAATTATAAATTATATATAAAAAATAACATTTATTAATTATTTATGAAATAAAATTTAAAAATATAAAATATACGTCATATATAATTAATTAGGTGTATAACAACAAAATATTCTACAATGAAAGGAATTTGATACCAAAAACCCATATCATGAGTCCATAATTTCCATGTCTGTCCTTTAACAACTATATATTAAAATTATATAAATTATTTCATTTATTAATATAATTTTCATGGCTTTTTCCCTTATCATGAAAACATTTATTTCATTTATCTTAATGTCATCGAAATTTATAATTCATTTAATTCCATGTCTTGGATTTTGATTATGATTGGTCCATAAGATGAAAATGTTTTTTTTGCATTGACTCAAGTCAGTGTGGTAATTTTTCTATTTCATATAAAATAATTATAATGAATTAATATTTTTATTTTACATTAATTATACTTTTAAAACCAATCATGAATGATGGTTATGAAAAAATGAATAGTATCGCATTCACGAGGATGGTAGGTCATATGTACGCATTAGTAACATTTCAATTTTTTCAATAATAATTATGGAAATAAGATAAGTATTATATTTACATTAATGAGTGATAATTATATAAAAAATATCATATTAATTATGTAAAGATACTTATTTATAGCATCCATGTGATGTGGTTATGAGAAACAAATCATATTACATCATAAAGGTGGTAATCCAAACATACGAATAAATGACTTTATCAATTTTCAATTAAGCGAAGGGTAATAAATTAAGTTATATTTTATCTTTTAGTAATGATTAATATATCATGAATATCATCAAAAAAACTTATTTCCATAATTATAACATATAAATATTGGTTTCTATGGAAAAATAATCACATCATTTCGTGAGTCATTAGTTTATCGTACACGTGAATGGTTAATTTCATTCAATTTGATAGTGTTTGTAGATTGATATTGGTAATTAAATTATATTAATTACATATAATTATATTTATGAGATTTATTTTTTAAATAACCTTGGTTAAGGAATATTTGAACAAGGTAAAATATGAAATAAAACAGAAATGCTTTGTTAGGAATGAAACCTCTTCTTTGGAAAACATAATTTTAATAACACCATAAGACCCCTATGGTTGGTATTAAAACATTAATATGATATGTATAATATGAGGATGTATTTTATGAAGGGTTTTTATATTTATTGGCCAAATATTGTGTTGTTTTTGTAATGTAAAGATAATAAGAGATTACATTTTCTAAAAGAGGGGAGGAAGACACAAAATATTTATTAACATATAATTTAATATTAATTAATTTTGATTCCAAATTGGATCTAAATTGATAAGGATAGAATTTAATATTTTTATTAGTCTTATTTATATCATAAAATATTTTTTCCAAAATGTGTATATATAATTTTTACCCTTATCTTTTTTTAACACCTCATTAACCAATCTGAAAAGTACTATGATATAAATATATTTGTACAATTATGAGTTTAATATAGTTATTATAAATGAAAAAATTCCCATAAATTAAAAATGGTTGATAAGATCAACCATATTCTAATCACATGATAAAATATAATAAATTTATAAATTTTTTTATCATTTAATAAAATAGAATTTTTGTAAAAAATATTATTGATATTACATTTTAGAACTATTTACTACTTTGATTTTAATAACATAATTAGAAAAAAAAATTATTTTATTTTGCGCGTAAGCTGTTATTTTAATATATGAGACTGTTGTATCAAATTTATTTTCTAAAATTATGTTTTTTTATATTTTTAATATCATTTATTAGATTTATTCCATCAATTTAATAATTACTTCATTTTAATTGTGTAATACCATCATGTTATTATTTATTAAATAAAATATAAAATTAATTATCATGAAGAATAAAAATATATTTTTAGTTAATATTTATTTTTATAACTGACTATATGATCTGTGTATCCCCATATTAATAACATTATAGTTATAAAAAACAAGAGTGTTGTATTTTTTTACTTTTATTTATATAAAATTTTAAAAAATTATAATCGTATACAAATAAAAAAAGATCAAATAATTGAATATTGGAGGTTTATCGATTATATCGGCTCATCAAATACAACTATGTAATGTGTTAATGTCATTTTATAGTAATTATCATTTTATTTGTGACCCTTAATTAACTAATTTGCCCCTTAATCATGGAAATATATTTCTATTGTAACTATTCATATGGGCCAAAAGTAAAAGGCACATATTTGAAATATTTTTAAATCCTTATGTACAATATGAAATAAATTTTTTAAAAGTCAAATAATATAAGTGTTGTAATTTAATATAAATCAAACTGAAAATATGTAAAGAAGAAGAGTTTTTAGAAACGTGCCCATTAAAAATATTAGGTTTTTATAGAAAATTAATGTATAAAAATAACTTAGAACACAATAATAATATTATTTATCACCAAAAAAACTAATTAAATTATACAAATATCCCAATATATAATTTTACATTGTAAATACGTTAAAATAAAATTTAATTTTGAATAAAAATTAGTATTTCTCTAAATTTAAAGAAAAATTAGTCTTTTCAAAAAATATCAATATTTTACCCAAATATATTTTTATATTCGGATTATGAAAATTATATTTGCTTAAAAAAATAAAATTTCATGAATTTCAGAAAAATAATTATATTATTTACTGAGAAAAAATTTGGAAAATCATTTTTGAAGAAAGCGATTTTTAATGAATAAAATAATTTTACAAAAGATTTACTGCATATTTCCTAAGAATTGATCAATATATTATTCATGGATAAAAAAATTATGTATAATTTTTAAATTTATTTGTTCTATTCATACAAACTAATTTAATTTATATGTTATAATGGCTACATTTAAATAATAGTTTTTCATTGTTTTTTTTATACACAAGGTCGCATATTTTGTATGCTATGAAAAATATTATATCATTTTAAAATATTGAGATATTATATAAATATATATTGTCAAATAATTATATAAATATATTCCTTGTACTAAATTTTTTAATATTAATGGCATAACCATTTTCAATCTTTTTCCCATCTTTTGGAAAATGAAAACATCGCTCATGTGCATACAGGACCTACCATTTCCACATAACGTCACAATTAATTTTTATTCACTGCTGGACATGAATGGAAATAAATATATAACTAGTGAATATATATTATAAAAATGAAAATATTATTATACATGAAATTTAACATATAATATACCCTCTAACCCTTCTATTGGTATTAGAATGATTACTTTGTTCGGTAATATATGTGGACTACCACTACCACGAATCATGTGACATATTTTTATATTACCATCACATGTGGATTATTCTAAAATGGTATTAAATGAAAAAAATAATACTAGCAAAATTAAAAACATTATGAATACTATTTAACCATTTCATAACCCCATTAATCATGGTATATATACCAACGTAATTTTGGATAAACTGACCAAACAAAATTATGTGGCCAAAGTTGACAAAAAAAATTCATTGAATGTATGAAAAATGATTATGAATGGTCATTAAAAAAAGTTATTGATTAAAATGGTTATTAATAAATTATTTATTAAATATAAATTTCTTATTTAAGAAGATATAACATGTCCATCCTAGGGTATGTCCAAGGTAATGTTTTATTCTACAATCTAATTTTAAATTAGGATTATTTGTGTCAAAATATACATAAAATGAAATTATAGGTTATTGATCTCTTTAAATTAATATAAATTAATATACACATGTTATATATGTTTTTCTTAAACAATTTACTCTATTTACACACTTTGGTAAAATAAATTATTGATAAATTTTTATAATAAAATAAAATCATATTTACTATTTTGTCCAAAAACATTTTATTCCATGAATTGGTTTCGTGTAATCCTTTCAAAAATGTTATTTTATATGATAAATTTATTATTTAAATACCTGCTCAACCATATATGATTTTTTTAGAAATTTTTATATAAAATTTATTTATCATTTTCTTAAATAGTTTCTTTTGACTTTTTAATAAACAACAGAAAGGAATAATTTTTTAATGTTTACCAAATGAATAGATTTTCCACCATCAAAATAATTCATTAATTTGATGCTTCCATTATAAATTCCCATTTTTATTTTCTATGAAATAATTTTCTTTCAATTTGTTGGAAATTTTCATTTAAAATGTCATCAAATGAAGAAGACATTTTTATAATGTTTTCAATTAATCTTTTTAATGTCAAATTAAAAATATTTCTAAATATTTTAGTATATGCTGAAGAAATTTTCTATATGTATAATTTAATGATAACATCCACCATATTACACTTGATGAAATATGATCATGTTATTTTACTTATTTTTTACTACTATTATTAAAATTTCATATTCTAGTTTTTAAAAATAATGCTTATATTGACTATGCTATGAAATTTTATTCATTACATTCATACGATGAGTGGATTGAACTTGTTAAGTGATGAATTTTGCATATTATAGATCATTAAATTTTTTTTGGTATAATTTGGATATCTTTTTTGGTTATTTGGTGTTTTCCTAACATATTATAATATTATTTCTTATCACATGACCTTTATAGTATGATTATTAAGTCATACAATACACATTATTGTTTTATGAAATAAGTTAATGTTATCCATGTAATTATTTATATTGTAATGTTATCCATCAGTATATTTTTCTATTATAACAACAATTATGTGGAATATTTGATTATGTATTATCTTAATTTCTTCATGATTCATTTATTCTATGATTGATTCTATTATACACTTTCCCTTACTGAGTGATTGAGCTAATATTTTTTAAATATTTTATATGAATTTAAATTATTTTAACCCCCCCCCCATTTATATATTTGAGCTTCTATAGATCTATTTTTTATTTATGATAAGTTTTTAACTGAATTGAAAACAAAATTCTTATTTCTAGATTTTTGACAGATTTTTACAAAAAAGGTTATTTGGTTATATCATTAAAAATAATAGAAAATTGAGTGATTATTTTTTTCTTGAAATACAAAATTTATTTTCATTATCCTTATCATCTGACCTATGTGGTGATTCGAGAATCTAAAGCTGCAAAAAATTTATTGAAGATTGAACAATTTTCTAATAGACAGTATGGACCCCACCACAGTAATAGATGTACAACATGATATAAACAACTCCCATTTAGGTGAGTCCATCAGGAATAGAGCCAAGAATGATATGTGATATTTTTTTATAAATATCAATGAGTTATTAGCTTTAAAAGGTGGTAGTTTAATACAATATATTAAAGAATACTTTTTGTAACCATCTTCTGGAGAAAGTAACAGTCAAAAAAAATAATTATAACTAATCCATCTGGTGGAAACATAAGATGAAATATTGAGGGTGGAGTCCAAAAACATATTTGAATAAATTTTATGAAGAATGAATTAAATTAGTGTATAAATAATTTGGGATACAATTTTCAATCATTCGGAGTACAATTTCTGCATATAAAAAGAGGTGAAATCTTACCCCTCAAAATATTCCAGTCCATTCACAAATCCTCTAGAGAACAAATGAGAGGAGGGAAAAAACATTTAAGAATTTTATATCTTTTTATTTTATTTTTATTTTCATTTCCCTTGTGACTCATTCATATTTTTATTAATTTGATTCCATTTTTATATACCATTTCTCTTTCTCTTTCTCTCTTAATATCATTATCTCCATTCCATCTTCCACTGTGACCTCTTATCACATTTCAATGGATAATGACTTATTTAAGGTGAGAATTTAGGGGATGATTCATGGTGTTCTTTATTATTTTAATAAATTCAAATTTTTTAAGTATAATAGTGGTGGATAGTGGATTATTTCGTGTTTGTGGTGATCATCCATCAAAGAAATTTCTCAAAATCCATTAATTTTTGATGATTCATTCATTTTCCCCCACTTTTCTAGGAAAAATCCTTCATACAATGGAGTTGTAGTTTCCTAATGGAATGATACCTCATACGGTGGATCCATGTCATTAAGAAATGACATTCTCAGTTGAGATGTTACCATACATGACTATTGGAGAAGGTTTGGTTTGGTCTTCTTAATGAACACAAAAATCACACTCTAAAAATCAAAGGAAAATAAATCAATAATGACATTTTATAAAATGAATTATCAAATTGAATTTAAAAAATTTATAAATTATGAATCAACACGTGTTATCCAATATTATGACCAAGTTCTTTCAACATTAATTTCATTTTTTCTACATCTACATCTACATTTAGATCTAATGTTTTCATTTAATTATTCTAATTTCACTGTTTCCCAAAACCATTAAAATTGATATATTCAATAAATTATAAAAACCAAAAAAATAGTATAGGTTCCCAATAATTAGGGATTGAACCAAATGTGACGCTCCTCAAATGAGATGACCCTAGTCAGCCACTGTGTTGTATTATGAAACAATATTGGTTTTTTACATGCCCTATTACAGGCGTGCATCAAAAATAGCACAATTTTTAGGGATCTATGTAGTTATTTAGATCACATACTCAAAATTCCTATTTTTTTAAATATTTTTCTTTTATATCTTTATAAAAAACTGAAAATAAAAATTCCAATGATGTTTTCAAATATTCATATTATCAATTCAGGGAATGATTACTCACATGTAAAAAAAGAAATAAACATATTATATTAAGGAGTAACTCAAAAAAATCGGTGATTATCTTATGATAATGTTAAAATAGTTGTAAAAATTGAAAGAGACATAGATCACACCATTATTTTTTATGAGAATTATCTATGAACTCCAAACTGACCTACAACAATTCAATGAAAAAAAGTATGTTTCAATTTTCATTCTATATTTCACGAAAGTCATCAATGATGTTGAGTCTATAGTCAAGGAAGTGGAGCCTGATTACCTACATTCATCTATTAAAGATCGAATCCAAGAGGCACTATCAACATAAGAGGAGATAATATTGGAACCGACTGAGGGAGATGAATATTCACTAGAGGTAATACAATAAGAGAAGAAGGATGTTCCACAATTAGCAATGAAGGAGGATGAGGATCCACACATTATCATACCCCCAACAATAAATATGTACCACATTTAGAAGGTGTAGGAAATGTATTAATCTGTTAATGGGGTTCTCCTCAACAAGAACAAGGAACAATAATCAGGTAAAAGAAACATGTGGTTGTTCAAGTCAAAAAATATTCATCCACCATCAAAATATGGATAACTGCAGGTACATCCCAATAAAGGTAGAAAATATTCTAGGGCCACATGGGGGATCATACCAATATTTATCTTTAAATAAATTATTGAAATCAAATTTCAATTTCCTCTTTTATATAAATCCATCGTATTTCCCACACCCTATTTTAGTTTTGAGCATATATGAAATGATACTGGTCATTAATTGATTAATTTTCATTTTTATCATCATGATGATAGAAGTAATCCCCAAATAGTAGTAAAAGAGTACAATATCATTATATCAAAAAGAAATTCACTTTTAATTTCGAATATTTAATCTCTTAATCTTTTTTCCAAATCCTAATTTGATCTTTAAATATAAAATTTCATCCATAGATTTTAATTCATCATTTACTCACTGTTTCCGACGCTTTCGTCGGGGCACCCGTTTCCGTCTGTGGAGGACGCACTGCTTGTTGCCCCGCATTCCCGCTTTCCAAAGGTGGGCGGCATTTGTTCCTTGTTCAGGTACGTCTGCTCCTTGATTGAAAAGGGATGATGGGATGTCGGTTCTTCCTTCCGTGTATTCCTCCTCAAAAATCGCCACCTAGTACGGGTCTCCCTCATAGATTTAATACGTTGTTCGTGATCTCATTCCCGGTGCCATATCTTCATGGACGCCGGTTAATTACACTACTTCCGTCAAGACATTCCATGGGGTCTTGATATGGTAGCGACCTTCAGTCGGAGTAGACAGCAACATCAGGCATGTCAGGGCATCTCTAGGTTCATGGACATTGGGGAACCTGTATTCTTCCTCATGAGAGGGCATCTCAAGGGTGCATATCCCAAGGCATCCCACGTCAAATGCGTGGAATCATATGTCATAGACATGTACCTGAGGTTTTCCTCAACTTCCCATGTTTAACATAGGGTATGCAGCATGTTTAACGTCTTGCGAATACGGTTATTCCAAAGGCCTTCCATCTGAGGTTTTCCTCAGGCATCTCATGTTTATCACAAGGTAGGCCGCGAGTTTAACGTCTTGCGGAAACTAAATAAGGGTGATCAGAACGTCCCATAGAGACAGATCGATGGTGGTGTGCCCCGTAGAGGGGAGATGTCACACCGTAATGGATGATCTGAACACCACTTAGGGCGGATCAGGGGATGTTCCCCCCAGGATGGGGTACATTACCATTGGTTGGGATTGAACCTCTTGGAGGTTTCCTACGTAACCTGTGTAGATAAAAGGGATCAAAACCCATGTAGTTCAAAGGGGTGATGAATCGGGATGTACACAAAGGACAACGACCCGAAGATATGATGAGGCTTACACATGGAAAGCGGCCCATGCGCCGCTAGGAGCAACGACAAGGTGGATGGCATGATCCCACCGGGATGTGGCGGCACGGGTGAGAATCAGGATGTGTGGTGGATGGATGAATGAAGTGGATGGGGAATGAAATGGGACCATCACAAGGGCGACAGTGAAGTTGGGCTTGAGCCTTGAAGAAGCTTCCGACATATCCCCGTGGCAGGGAGTCAATGTCCGCATAGTTCGGGATGGTGCCGGTGGACCGCCACGAGGGTAGACCTTGGCCCGATGGATGTCATCAACGAACCAACGTAAAGGTGGAACTTGGTCCGATGTGTCAGCGAACCGACGTGAAGGTGGACCTTGGTTTGATGGGCATCGTCTGCAAACCGACGTAAAGGTGGACCTTGGTCCGATGGGCATTATCAGCGAACCGACATGAAGGTGGACCTTGGTCCGATTGGCATCGTCAACGAACCGACTTGAAGGTGGACCTTGGTCTGATGGGCATCATCAGGCAACCGACGTGAAGGTGGACCTTGGTCCGATGGGCATCGTCAGCGAGCCGATGTGAAGGTGGACCTTGGTTCGATGGGCATCGTCAGCTAATCGACGTGAAGGTGGACCTTGGTCCGATGGGCATCATCAGTGAACCGACGTGAAGGTGGAACTTAGTCCGATGGGCATCATTAGCGAGCCGACGTGAAGGTGGACCTTCGTCCGATGAGAGATGGTCTTGAACCTGGGGGAGGCTTCCTACGTACCATGCCTTGACATGGATCAAAGACCTCGTAGTTCAAAGGGTTTCATCAGTGAACTGACGTGAAATTGGACCCGTGGGTCCACTAGTGGTGGGATTGAACCTCGGGAAGGTTACCTACGTACAAAGCCTTGACATGGATCAAATTCCTCATCGTTCAAAATGGTGGAATACAGTTTAACGTCATGCCGGACGATAGTGAACCCTGACATGAATAAACAACGGGTGGTGGGTGTCGGCGAACCGACGTAAATGAGGGACCTTGGACCGATGGGAGATGGGCTTGAACCTCTGGGAGGATTCCTACGTACCATGCCTTGACATGGATCAAAGTCCTCGTAGTTCGGGTTAAAATGGGGGGGGGGGCTTGGCACACCGACAAGGAGATGGTCTGGGCCAATGATTGTTGGGCTTGAACCTTATGAAGGCTTCCTACATACCATGCCTTGACACGGATCAAAGACTACGTAGTTTAGGTCGGTCACAACGGCTTTCCGTCGGACTGGAATGCAGTTTAACGTCATGCTGGACGAAGGTAGAACTCAACGTGAATTTGATGATGGGTGGGCTTGAACCTCGTGAAGGATACCTACGTACAATGCCTTGACATGGATCAAAGACCTCATAGTTCAAATTGGTATTAATTTTATTGTCATACGGGACAAGGGCATACAGTTTAATGTCATGCTGGACGAGGGAATGCAGTTTAACGTCATGCTGGACGAAGACATGCAGTTTATCATCATGCTGGATGGGGGGTGAAACTCGACATGAATGAACGACCGAGTAATGTGGATTGAACCTCATGGAGGCTTCCTACGTACCATGCCTTGACATGGATCAAAGTCCTCGTAGTTCGCAAAGGTTGGGGGTCAGGGTCGGTGCTCACTCTAAGCCCACGTGAGTCATGCTCGGTGTGAGAAACAAGAGGTTGCAAGGACATGACGATCACATCATGAAGGATGCGTCCATGAGAAGTGAAGAGGGGCTTACGCATTAGGCGGCCCACGATGCTGGGACTTACTCCAGGATGGAGGCCCAAAGAAAATGATAATGATGGTTTCGGGCTTGAGCCTTGAAGAGGCTTCCTACGTACCATGCCATGACATGGATCAATGACCACGTAGTTATTTTGATGACGGCTTACTGGTGATTGGGTGTTTCAATGGCTTACCGCTGGATTGGGTATGAACGGCTTACCGCTGGATAAGGATGTGAACGGATTACCGCTTAATGGGGTCACAACGGCTTACCTCTGGATTGGGTCACAACAGCTTACCTCCGGATTGGGTGTGAACGACTTACCGTTAAATGGGGTCGCAATGGCTTACAGCTGGAAAAGGATGTCAATAGCTTACCGTTGCATGGGGTCGCAACGGCTTACAGTTGGATAGGATCACAATGGCTTACCACTGCAAAGGGATGTCAGCGGCTTACCACTGAAAAAGAGTGACAATAGTGAATGGGGATTACGCTAGGAAGCTGCCCGGGTGCCGCTATGGAGCAGCAATGGTGAATTGGGCTTATGTAGGGAAGTTGCCCGGGTGCCGCTAAGGAGCGGCACTGGTGAATGGGGCTTACGCTTGGAAGCTTCCCATGTGCCACTAAGGAGCGGTAATGGTGAATGGGGCTTACGCTTGGAAGCTGCCTGGGTGCCGCTAAGGAGCGTCACTGGTGGATGAGGCTTACGCTAGGAAGCTGCCTAGGTGCCGCTATGGAGCGGAAACGGTTTATGGGGCTTACGCTAGGAAGCTACCCGGGGGCCGCAATTGAGCGACAATGGTGAATGGGGATTACACTTGGAAGCTGCCCGAGTGCCGCTAAGGAGCGACACTGGTGGATGGGGCTTACGCTTGGAAGCTGCCTGGGTGCCGCTATGGAGAAACAATGGTGAATGGGGCTTATGCAGGGAAGCTACCCGGTTGCCGCAGTGGAGCGGCAATGGTGAATGGGGCATACGCAAAGAAGCTACCCGGGTGCCGCTAAGGAGCGGGAATGGTGAATGGGGCTTATGCTTGGAAGCTGCCTGGGAGCCGCTATGGAGCGGCACTGGTGGATGGGGCTTACGCTAGGAATCTTCCTGGGTGCCGCTATGGAGCAGCAATGGTGAATGGGGCTTACACTAGAAAGCTGCCCGGGTGCCACAATGGAGCGGCAATGGTGAATGGGGCTTACACATTGAAGTTTCCCAGGTGCATCTAAGGAGCGACACTGGTGGATGGGGATTACGCTAGGAAGCTTCCCGGGTGCTGCTATGGAGCGGCAATGGTGAATGGGGCTTAAGCAGGGAAGCTGCCCGTGTGCCGCTAAGGTGCGGCACTGGTGAATGGGGCTTACGCTTGGAAGCTGCATGGGTGACGCTAAGGAGCGGTAATGGAGAATGGGGCTTACGCTTGGAAGCTGCCCGGGTGTCGCTAAGGAGCGGCACAGGTGGATGGGGCTTACACTAAGAAGCTGGATGGGTGCCGCTATGGAGTGGCAACGGTGAATGGGGCTTACGCTAGGAAGCTGCCTGGGTGCCGCAATGGAGCAACAATGGTGAATGGGGCTTACCCTGGGAAGCTTCCCGGGTGCCGCTAAGGAGCGGCACTGGTGGATGGGGCATACGCTAGGAAGCTACCCGGGTGCCGCTATGGAGCGGCAATGGTGAATGGGGGGGCTTATACAGGGAAGTTACTCGGGTGCCGTTAAGAGGAGGCACTGGTGAATGGGGCTTACGCTTGGAAGCTGCCCGGGTGCCGCTAAGGAGCGGTAATGGTGAATGGGGCTTACGCTTGGAAGCTACCCAGGTGCCGCTAAGGAGTGGCACTGTTGGATGGGGCTTACGCTAGGAAGCTGCCTAGGTGCCGCAATGGAGCGGCAACGGTGAATGGGGGTTACGCTAGGAAGCTGCTAGGGTGCCGCAATCGAGCGGCAATGGTGAATGGGGCATACACTTGGAAGCTGCCTGGGTACCGCTAAGGAGCGGCATTGGTGGATTGGGCATATCCTAGGAACTTGCCCAGGTGCTGCTATGGAGTGGCAATGGTGAATGGGGCTTATGCAGGGAAGCTGCCCGGGTGCCGCTAAGGAGCGGCACCGGTGAATGGGGCTTAGGCTTGGAAGCTGCCTGGGTGCTGCTAAGGAGCGGTAATGGTGAATGGGGCTTACACTTGGAAGTTTCCCTGGTGCCGCTAAGGATCGGCACTGGTGGATGGGGCTTACTTTAGGATGTTGCCTGGGTGCCGCTATGGAGCGGCAATGGTGAATGGGGCTTACGCTAGGAAGCTTCCTGGGTGCCGCAATGGAGCAGCAATGGTGAATGGGGATTACACTTGGAAGCTGCCCGGGTGCCACTAAGGAGCGGCACTGGTTGATGGGGCTTACGCTAGGAAGCTGCCCGGGTGCCGCTATGGAGCGAAAATGGTGAATGGGGCTTATGCAGGGAAGCTGCCCGAGTGCCGCTAAGGAGAGGCACTGGTGAATGGGGCTTACGCTTGGAAGTTTCTCGGGTGCCGCTAAGAAGCGGTAATGGTGAATGGGGCTTACGCTTGGAAGCTACCCGGGTGCCGCTAAGGAGCGGCACTAGTGGATGGGGCTTACGCTAGGAAGCAGCCTGGGTGCCGCAATGGAGCGGCAACAGTGAATGGGGCTTACGCTAGGAAGATGCCCGGGTGCCGCAATGGAGTGGCAATGGTGAATGGGGCTTACACTTGGAAGCTGCCTGGGTGCTGCTAAGGAGCGGCACTAGTTGATGGGGCTTACTCTAGGAAGCTGCCCGGGTGCCGCTATGGAGCAGCAATGGTGAATGGGGCTTATGCAGGGAAGCTGCTTGGGTGCCGCTAAGGAGTGGAACTGGTGAATGGGGCTTATGCATGGATGCTTCCAGGGTGCCGCTAAGGACCGGTAATGGTGAATGGGGCTTATGCTTGGAAGCTGCCCGGGTGCCGCTAAGGAGCGACACTAGTGGATGAGTCTTACTCTAGGAAGTTGCCTTGGTGCCACTATGGACTAGCAACGGTGAATGGGGCTTACGCTAGGAAGCTGCCTGGGTGCCTCAATGGAGCGGCAATGGTGAATGGGGATTACACTTGGAAGTTTCCCGGGTGCCGCTAAGGAGCAGCACTGGTGGATGGGGCTTACGCTAGGAAGCTGCTCGGGTGCCGCTATGGATCAGCTATGGTGAATGGGGCTTATTCAAGGATGATGCCCGTAATGTCTTCCTCATGTCTGGCCATGAGGGTATCCCAACTCACTGATGAATTGATGCCTTCACCTATGCACTGGTGCACAAGAGGGATAATGCCAAGGGGCGTTGGAATCATTCTAATGTAGTCATGGAATTGAGCATCTAACGCTTGGAGCATAAGGTATCTCTTGTTTAGAACAAGTGGCATCCTACGTTAGGAACATAGGGCGTACTATAGTTTAGAGTCTTGTAGGTAGGACTATTAGCATCTCATGCTAGGAGCATGAGTCATCTCTCATATAGGGCGAGAGGCATCCTATCGTTTGTTAGATAGGGAGTACTAGAGTTTATTGTCTTGTAGATAGGACTATTGGCATCTCATGCTTGGAGGATGAGGCATCTCTTGATTGGAGAAAGAGGCATCCTATGTTAGGGACATAGGGAGTACTACAATTTATAGTCATATAGATAGGACTATTAGGCAGAAGGTGCCTAGAAATGGTTGGTATTAGGACTTATGCTAGGGAGGCCCTTTTTGGTTCAACCTGGCATAGGAGCCATGTGATCGGGATTGGAGGAGTTGCCTGAGGAATGGTTCAACTCAAGGTACTCGGGGAATTGATGATGAGATCCTCAACTCAGGACATGGAATGAAACCCAGAGGAAGATGTCAACTCAAGGTGTTTCATGGTGTGTAGAGGAGTGTCTCTAATCATGGTATTCCATAGGTGGAAGGTGGGAGCGCATCAGTAACGCCCCTAGAGTTACCCCGCTCGTGCTCTAGAGCAGGGTGGGAAAATCAGGTCAGCTATTCAGAGAGCCATGCTCTCCAGCTGTGACCCCTCTCTCTTTCAGGATTCCCCCAAACAGAGGGAAGTGGGAGGTGTGAATCATGATACCCAAAATTCGGAACACTATGGAGACGACATGACAATAAAGGACAACCGTTAACCGTGGCGGAGAAACAATATTCTTACTGCGTTGGCCTAAAATGGGTACAACAAATGAGGGTCGACCGCTGACCGTGTTCGAAACACAGGACCATGTCACAAATGTTGTCGGTCAATCTTTCGGGATGTTGACCTAGGATAGTTTGCGGACCATAGGTCGAACATCCATACTGTTATGTGGTCCTTCCAAACATGACCAGTCTTCCGAAACGTTGGCCCAGGATGGTAGGTGAGCCGATGCGGCATGAGACCAGGCTGTTAGGGGTCCCTTCAGACATGAAAGGGGAAGATGGTCCGAATAAGGGGCACACAAAGTGTGGAATATTGGGTGATGGTTTATCTGAACAGAATCCAACACTCATGTAATTACACCAACGTGGTGGGAGTACGCCATAAGGGCGCATTGGTTTGATCATGGATCATTCCTTCTTTAGGACAAGGCCTCTCTGGAGAGGGGGTCTATCGCTTCCCAATGGGATCTTGGGGCATCCTGAACTTGTTTAGGGTAAAATTGCAGCTACATAGTTCCCCCCGAGGGGTGAGTCCAGAGGGCTGGAAATGGGGAGGAACAGGATTTTTCGATTCCTGGGGTTGGACCCTAGGTGAAATTCTTGGGTGTCTCTACGTATCCCATGATGATGGGAATCAAGCCGTACGTAGTTCTAGAAACGCAGTGTAGTCATAGACCAACACTGATAGGTGAAATCCTCTCTGGTAGAGGCTTTGGTGCATCCCATGATTAATATGGGGCATCCTGAACTTGTTCAAGGTAGAACCGCAGTTTAGTGTCGTGCGTTGAGGACATATAGAATCCTGTAGTTTAGTGTCATACGATAGGATGTGGAATAAAAGGGAAGATCCTAGGGAGTGTGTGGTGCGGTAGATAAGAAACCGACATGAATGAGTACTTGGAGACCAAATCACACCACGTACCCCCAGAGGAAACTTTTCAGGTCAGGGGACCAAGAGTGAGGATTAGGCTGGGCCCGAAGCAGAGTGGTCGGGCATTCCTACGAACCCCATGAGGATGGGAATCAAGCCATACGTAGTTCTGAAAGTGCAGTTTAATGTCATGTGGGACGATGAGAAGCATAGTCGTGTTGGTACACATCCCTCCAAAACTACTAAGCCCACGTGAGTCAAGCTCGGTGTGGGAAACAAGTAGTGGTGGGAATTTACCAACACAGAAAGGGGTAGGTTAGGGCAAGGGGACGCTCAGTGAATACCATCCCAATGACACTAACACGATCATTTAGCACACCTAGATGTGCGAATAGAAAGAGTTGAGTATGGTGGAATTCCACTTGAACATGTGGTATTGGAAATGTGTGAATCATGGTGCTCGAAATTCTGATCACGATGATGGTGGTGTGACGATGGAGGATAACTGCTGACCGTGTTCGCGACATAGCATCCTGTCACATTATCCTAGAATGTGGACAGAAAAATGAGGGTCGACCGCTGATCATGTTCGAAACATGGGACCATGTCACAAATGTTGTCAAATATCTGTAGGGATGTTGGCCCGAAACGATTGGCGGGCCCTTAGGTCCAGCGTTCATGGAGAGCCCTTAAGCCTAGTATCCATGTCGTCCGAGGGTCCTTTTGGATGTGGAAGAGGATGATGACCCAAATAGCGAGCTCACGAAGCTTGGTCATGGGACGAAGGGAATGTCCGTATGAAAGTCCCACACTTCGGGCTCTTTGTCGAAACACATCTGAATATGACAACAAGATGTATTAGAGAGAGGGAGATGATTCCTTTCCCATTGGGAGATCTTAGTTTAGGGTTGTAGAATTCGGACCATGGATGGGAGGAGACATAAGAGGCACATGGTGGAGTAACTCAAACACCTGGAGTGAATGGGAATAGGGGGTGTGTACGGTGCGGTGAACAACCTGACGTGAATGAGGACGTAATCCCATATTACACCGCAAGACCCCCCTTGGGAGAGGCTTTAGGTCAAGGGACAAAAAGCGAATGTTAGGCTGGGCCCACGGGGAAGTGCTCGGGCGCTCCTACGTATCTCATGAGAATGAGAATCAATCCATACGTAGTTCTTGATGGACCATAGACAATAAATGGGTAAAGGGGGAAGGGGACACATGGCAACAAAACCCGACGTGAAGGAGGACCTAAGCCCTACTAACCATGCGTTCTCTAGGGAAATGCTCGAATAGAGGGACCAAACAAAAAGGTTAGGCTGGGCCCGTGGGGAAGTTCCCAGGCGCTCCTACGTATCTCATGAGGATGAGAATCAAGCCACACGTAGTTCTGAAGGGTGGCATGGTAAGGTACCCGTGCCAGGATAAAAGGGGAGTGCAGGCGTGGCCCTTGCACTAAAAGAAGCGATATTTGATAAATCGTGTTTGTTCATTAAGGTGAGTGGTTTTTTTTGTGAAGCGATAGTCCTACAGTAGTAGACCGTGGTGTCGCCACAAGGATCAAGCCGTGATAGGCGTTGACAAATGGCATTGCACATGACCAATACCCAATGTGATGTCTTTTACAACGAGGTCACCACAATGCAGTGCTGTTTTTTCATCGTGCCGCCAGGATGATAATGTCACAGTTTAGAGTCTTATGATAGGACCAAGCGTGCATTTTATCATCGTGCAGCGCAGACGTAGCAGAGAAGATTCTAGGCGGGGAACGTGCGTAGTGTTATAAAACACAATTGATGGAGACATGATCCCACATCACATTGTATGCCAATCAAAGAGGGAGACCTTTGGCCGAGGGGCCTATATAGAGGTAAGAGGTGAAACAGGGGGAGAGACTGGCTCCCTAAACGGGCTGTACCAGAAGACAGGGCGTCTGGGTGGTCCTACGTATCCCATGAGGATGGGAATCAAGCTGAATGTAGTTCCAGAAGAGAATCTTAGTTTATGGTCTTAGAGCTCGGACCGTGGATGGTGACAACTTCCCGAGTAAGCACAAATGTCAACCCGATCCGTAAGCCCACATGAGTTAAACTCGGTGTGGGAAACAAGGGTGGGAATCCTTATCGCAATACTAGGGGCATCCATCAAAGGGGAGTTGGTAGAGGGCCCCGAAGGACACCTTTCACTTGGCTTGTGTCCCCAACGAGCATACATGCACGGAGGAAAAGTACCAAGAGTTTTGAGACTCTACATGGCCACGATGAAGTGATGAAGGGTGTGAATTGTTTACATGACATTTTGGGCTTAATGGGTTGGCGTGGCGATGGAGGAAAACTGTTAACCATGGTGGAAACACATCGTCTGTATCGCGTTATCCTGAGGCGGGAACAAAAAACGAGCATCGACCGCTGACCATATTCGCAACGCGGGATTTTATTGATTTGTTGTCAGAAACCCTCGGGTTCGGTGGCCCGTAACGGTAGGAGAGCCCTTGGGCATAGTATCCAAGCCGTTCATGGGGGTCCCTCCTGGTGTGAAAGATGATGGAAGCCCTGATGCAGGGATACAAAAATCCTGGAAAGCGGGTGCAGACGTGTCCGAGTAAAACTTGGAATTCACGGTAATAAACCAGAGTATTCTTAGGCACATTGGTGAACCGCTGAAAAGGGATCGACGAAACAGCTTAGTAGGGAGAGGTACATGGCGTGGTCATTATGAGACCGACGTGAATGGGGACATAATCCCACACCGCACCATATAATCCTCTCATGGAGGAAGGGTAGGCCAAGGGGCCAAGATGGGATGAAGATTCAAAAGAGATGGGGTTGGACCCGAATCCTAGACATTCGGGTGGTCCTACGTATCCCATGAAGACGGGAATCAAGCTGAACGTAGTTCTCTAGATGCAGTTTAACGTCATACAGGATGAGGGGGGAGTAATATACCCCCAAACAAAGGAGGTGTACTATACGGCGAATAAGCCAACGTGAATGAGGACGTAGTCCCACAACACACCATATACTCCTATAAGAGAGGACCTGGGCTGGGGCCCAGAAAGGCCAAGGGGGCCTAATGATTAGGTATTGGTCAGGAAGGCCTGACCTGCTTGCAGTTTATCATCTTGCAGTGAGGATGAGGGCCGGGGACCCGAGGAGGCCAAGGGGCCTGTGGTTGGGCCTCGTAAGGGAAGGCGTACGACAGGGTACATGATCCCTTCGTAAATGAAGACATAGTCCCACACCACACCGTACACCTTGGCTAAGAGGTTGGGCAGAGGGGCCCGAGAAGGCCAAGGGGCCTAAGGTCAGGCATTAGTCAGGAAGGCCTGACGGGTCTGCAGTTTAACGTCTTACATGAGGACGGGGGGCCGGGGACCCGAGAAGGCCAAGGGGCCTGAGGCTGGGCCTCGTAAGGGAAGGTGTACGGCAGGGTACGTGATCCTGACGTGAATGAGGACGTAGTCCTACACCACACCGTACACCCCTATGGGGAATCAGGGCTGTGGGCCCGATCGCTAGCGCCACCTGGGGAGAAGTTTGTAACTTCAGGATGGGGTAGAATGAATCACTGCACTCGATGTCTGGGACATCTTGGGGTGGACCTGAAGATCCAGGACGTTATTGACCATGTTCGAAACACAACGTTCCTATGGTGACCTATTATGGGAGCAACAAATGAGCATCGACCGTTGACCAAATTCTCAGCGTGGGACTTGTATAGTGTTGTTTCTTGAAAACCCTTGGGGGCGTTGGCCCATATCGGTAGGAGAGCCCTTGGGCGTAGTATCCAGGCCGTTATTGGGGGTCCCTATGGGTGTGAAAAAATGATGGAATCCCAGTCAAGGAGTGGGTGAAGCATAGCTGTATCCATACACAAAAGAGGCAAACATCTCCAGGGGGTTGTGCAGCCAGGCCGAGGCTTGCTCGATGTGGGTTGGGGAAAAAGTGAGCACCCTGCCGTATGTCTTGACCTGAGGGGAAGATTTTGGCTTTTGGGCTAGGCCAACAGATGAAATGTATGGGCGTTCCTACATATCCCATTAGGATGGGAATCAATCTATACTAAGTTCTTGATGGACATGCAGTTTAATTCATGTTGGACAAAGGATGCATCTCATTTGGGGATATGTACGGCACGACAAGTAATCCGACGTGAATGAGGACGTAATCCCACACCACACTGTACAATCCTGCAAGAGGGTGAGTTAGGGAAAACCAAGGGGCCTGAGGCTAGGCCGTGGTCAGGGAGACCTGACCAGCTTGCGGTTTAACATCTTCCAGTGAAGACGGGGGCCAGGGTCCCACGGAGGCCAAGGGGCCTGAGGCTGAGCCTCGGTCAGGAAGGCCTGACTACCTTTCAGTTTAACGTCTTGTAGTAAGGACGGGGGTCGGGGCCCAAGGAGGCAGAGGTGCCTGAGGCTGAGCCTTGGTCAGGAAGGCCTCACTGGCTTGCATTTTAACATCTTGCAGTAAGGACAAGGGGATATCTTAGTTTAAGGTCATAGACTTCAGACCATTTTTTAGTTTATCATCTTGCAGGACGAAGATGCAGTTTAAGGTCATGTAGGACCCTACAGTTTAAGGTCGTGTTGGACCATATAGTTTAAGGTCGTGTTGGACCTAGGTGTAGTTTAAAGTTATGTTGGACGATAATGTGCAGTTTTACATCATGACGGACGAAGATGAGAAGTTTAACGTCATGCAGGATGATGAAGCAGTTTAAAGTTGTGCATGACGACAATGATCTGTTTAACATCATGACAGACGAATATGAACAGTTTAACATCATGCAGGATGATGATGAACTATTTTACATCATGCAGGACGATTTGTGCAGTTTAATGTCATGCAGGACGATAACGATCAATTTAACGTCATGATGGAAGAATGTGCAGTTTAATGTCATAGAGGACGATAATGTGCAGTTTTACGTCATGACGGACGAAGATGAGAAGTTTTACGTCATGCAGGATGAAAATGATCAGTTTTACGTCATGACGAATGAAGATGAAAAGTTTAACATCATGCAGGACGATTATGCAGTTTAATGTCATGCAGGATGATAATGATTAGTTTAATGTCCTGACGGACGAGGATGAGTGGTTTAACGCCATGCAGGACGATTGTGCAGTTTAATGTCATGTAGGATGATAATGATCAGTTTAATGTCATGACGGACGAGGATGAGCAGTTTAACGTCCTACAGGATGATTGTGCAGTTTAATGTCATGTAGGACGATTGTGCAGTTTAATGTTATGCAGGATGATAATGAACAGTTTAACGTCATGACGGATGATTGTGTAGTTTAATGTCATGCAGGACGATGACGTGCAGTTTTACGTCATGACGGACGAAGATGAGCAGTTTAACGTCATGCAGGACGATTGTGCAGTTTAATGTCATGCAGGACGATAATGATTAGTTTAACGTCATGATGGACGAAGATGAACAGTTTAACATCATGCAGGACGATGATGAATAGTTTTACGTTATGCAGGGTGATTTTGTAGTTTAATGTCATGCAGGATGATAATGATCAGTTTTATGTCATGAAGGGCAAAGATGAATAGTTTTTTTCATGTAGGACTATTGTGCAGTTTAATGTCACGCAACTAGGACATGGTTGTTACGCAGTTTAACGTCATGCAACAAGGACATTAAACCACACAAATTGTGTCAGTAGAGGAATGGTCATCTCTACCCCATTTTTTTGGTTTTGGATGAGAGGGGATCTATATGATGGGAATTCCTGAAAATCCCCTGATCATGATGATACTTCCACAAGCTGGTTTTAAGGCCGTAGGGAGGACATCTGTGGTTGATGCAACGTGGTGGTTGGGATGACATTGAGTGTCACAAGAGTAGTAGGGATGACTACATTACCTCTTTCTGTAGGGGCTAAGAATCCAGAAACGTTGGCACGACTGGGCGATGGAGCCCAAAATGCACTGATAACCGGAACGTCCATACGACGAGGCGATGGATCCTGGAAGGCGTGGAAGCCTAGAACGTCGGTACGACGGGGCGATGGAGCCAGGAAGGCGTGGAAGCCTAGACGTCGGTACGACGGGGTGATGGAGCCCGACAGGCATGGAATCCTGGAACGTCGGTACGACGGGGCGATGGAGCCAAGAAGGCGTGGAAGCCTAAACGTTGGTATGATGGGGCGATGGAGCCCAGCAGGCCTGGAAGCCTGGACCGTCGGTACGATGGGGTGATGGAGCCCGGAAGGCATGGATGTCTAGACATCGGTACGATGGGGCGATGGAGCCCTGCAGGCATGGAAGCCTGGAACGTCGGTACAACGGGGCGATGGATCCTGGCAGGCATGGAAGCCTGGAATGTCGGTATGACGGGGCGATGGAGCCCGGTATGCAGGGAAGCCTTCGTGCCGAATGGTGGCGGTATAAGGAGCACCTCCGTAGTTGTAGGTGAAAACAGAACGGGGTCGACAAACTGCCGATAGAGTTGGGGAAGGATTCCCCCTTCGCGGCCTCATGAGGCGGAAGAGTCGGCGAGGAGCCGATGGAGTCGGGTTGCGGAGCCACCTACGTGACGTCTTGAGGTGGTGGAGTCGGCGAGGAGCCGATGGAGTCGGGTGGAGGAGCCACTTGCGCAGCCTCTTGAGCTGGCGGAGTCGGCGAGGAGCCGATGGAGTCAGGTGGTGGAGCTACCTGCGCAGCCTCTTGAGTCAGCTGAGTCGATGAGGAGCCGTTGGAGTCAGGTGGCGGAGCCACCTACACGGCCTCTTGCGGCGGCAGAGTCGGCGGGGAGCCAATGGGGTGGGGTGGCTGAGTCGGTGAGGAGGTGATGGAGTTGGGTGGCGTAGCCACCTGCGCGGCCTCTTGAGCCGGCGGAGTCGGCGAGGTGCCGATGGAGACGGGTGGCGGAGTCGGCGAGGAGCCGATGGAGTCGGGTGGCGGAGCCGATGGAGTCAGGTGGCGGAGCCGCCTATGCGGCCTCTTGAGGTGGCGGAGTCGGCGAGGAGCCGATGGAGTGGGGTGGTGGAGCCACCTGCGCGGCCTCTTGAGCCGGTGGAGTCAGCGAGGAGCCGATGGAGTCGGGTGGTGGAGCCACCTGCGCAGCCTCTTGAGGCGGCGGGAGTCAGCGAGGAGCCGATGGAGTTGGGTGGCGGAGCCACCTACGTGGCCTCTTGAGGAGGCGGGATTCGGTGAGGAGCCGATGGAGTCGGGTGGCAGTTGCCACCTGCGTGACCTCTTGAGGCGGCGGGAGTCGGCGAGGAGCTGATAGAGTTGGGTGGTGGAGCCACCTGCGCGGCCTCTTGAGGCGGCGGAGTCGACGAGGAGCCGATGGAGTCGGGTGGCGGAGCCACCTGCGCGTCCTCTTGAGCCGGCGGAGTCGACAAGGAGCCAGTGGACCGTAGACTTCAAACATCGAATGTTACTCATCCTCTCACATATAATGGAGAGGGAATTCACATGGATGATGCCTCAATCTTCCCGACACATTTGTTCAACTCACTATTGAAGGAGAAGACATTCACATCGGGTTCACCGTTTCTGTTTCCGACGCTTTCTCCAGGACGCGCGCATCCGTCTGTGGAGGACACGCTGCTTGTTGCCCCGTATTCTCGCTTTCCAAAGGCGGGCGGCATTCATTCCTTGTTTAGGTACGTCTACTCCTTGATCGAAACGGGATGATGGGATGTCGGTTCTTCCGTCCGTGGATTCCTCCTCGAAACTCGCCACCTAGTCCAGGTCTCCCTCATAGATTTAATACGTTGTTCGTGAATCTCATTCCAGGTGCCATATCTTCATGGACGCCGGTTAATTAAACTACTTCTGTCAAGAAATTCCATGGGGTCTTGACATGGTAGCAACCTTCAGTCGGAGTAGACAGCAACATCAGGCATGTCTGGGAATCTCTGGGTGCATGGACATTGGGGAACCTGTATTCTTCTTCATGAGAGGGCATCTCAAGGGTGAACATCCCGAGGCATCCCATGTCGAATGCGGGGAATCATATGCCATAGGCATGTACCTGAGGTTTTCCTCAGCTTCCCATGTTTAACATAGGGTCTGTAGCATGTTTAATGTCTTGTGAAGACGGTTACGCCAAAGGCCTTCCATCCGAGGTTTTCCTCAGGCATCTCATGTTTATCACAAGGTAGGCCGCGAGTTTAACGTCATGCGGAGACAAAATAAGGGTGATCAGAACATCCCATAGAGACGGATCGATGGTGGTGTGCCCCGTGGAGGGGAGATGTCACACCGTAATGGCTGATCTGAACACCACTGAGGGCGGATCAGGGGAAGTGCACCCCAGGATGGGGTACATTACCATTGGTTGGGATTGAACCTCTTGGAGGTTTCCTACATACCCTGTGTAGAGGAAAGGGATCAAAACCCACGTAGTTCAAAGGAATGATGAATCGGGGTGTACACAGAGGACAACGACCTGGAGATATGCTAAGGCTTACACATGGAAAGCGGCCCATGCGCCGCTAGGAGCAGCGAGGAGGTGGATGGCATGATCCCACCGGGATGTGGCAGCTCGGGTGAGAATCATGATGGGTGATGGATGGATGAATAAAGTGGAGGGGGAATGAATTGGGACCATCGCAAGGGAGACAGTGAAGTTGGTATTGAGCCTTGAAGAGGCTTCCTACATATCCTCGTGGTAGGGAATCAATGTCTGCGTAGTTCGGGATGGTGCCGGTGGACCGGAACGAGGGTAGACCTTGGCCCGATGGATGTCGTCAATGAACCAACATAAAGGTGGACATTGGTCCGATGCGTCAGCGAACCGACTTGAAGGTGGACCTTGGTATGATGGGCATCATCAGTGAACCGACGTGAAGGTTTACCTTGGTCCGATGGGCATCGTCAGCGAACCGACGTGAAGGTGGACCTTGGTCCGATGGGAATCATCAGCGAACCGATGTGAAGGTGGACCTTGGTCTGATCGGCATCGTCAGCAAACCGATGTGAAGGTGGACCTTGGTCCGATGGGCATCGTCAACGATCCGACGTGAAGGTGGACCTTGGTCAGATGGGCATCGTCTGTCAACCGACATGAAGGTGGACCTTGGTCCGATGGGCATCGTCTGCGAACCGACGTGAAGGTGGAACTTGATCCGATGGTCATCATCAGCGAGCCGACGCGATGGTGGAAATTGGTCTGATGAGAGATGGGCTTGAACCTGGGGGAGGCTTCCAATGTACTATGCCTTGACATGTATCAAAGACCTCGTAGTTCAAAGGGTTTCATCGGTGAACCGATGTGAAAGTGGACCCGTGGGTCCGCTCGTGGTGGGCTTGAACCTCGGGAAGGTTTCCTACGTACCAAGCCTTGACATGGATCAATGTCCTCATAGTTCAAAATGGTGGAATATAGTTTAACGTCGTGCGGGACGATAGTGAACCCTGACGTGAATAAACGACGGGCAGTGGGTGTCGGCGAACCGACGTAAATGAGGGACCTTGGTCCGATGGGAGATGGGCTTGAACCTCTGGGAGGGTTCCTACGTACCATGCCTTGACATGGATAAAAGTCCTCGTTGTTCAGGTTAAAATGGGGGGGGGGGGGGCTTGGCACACCGACAAGGAGACGGTCTGGGCCAATGATTGTTGGGATTGAACCTTAGGAAGGCTTCCTACGTACCATGCCTTGACACGGATCAAATACCATGTAGTTCAGGTCGGTCACAACGGCTTGCCGTCGGACTGGAATGCAGTTTAACGTCATGCTAGACGAAGGTAGAACTCAACGTGAATTGGATGATGGGTGGTCTTGAACCTCGTGGAGGCTACCTACGTACCATGCCTTGACATGGATCAAAGACCTCATAGTTGAAATGGGTGTGCAATTTAATGTCATGCGGGACAAGGGCATACAGTTTAACATCATGCTGGACGAGGGCATGCAGTTTAACATCATGCTGGACGAAGACATGCAGTTTATCGTCATGCTGGACGGGGGGAGAAACTCGACGTGAATGAACGACCGAGTAATGTGGATTGAACCTCTTGTTGGCTTCCTATGTACCATGCCTTGACATGGATCAATGTACTCATAGTTCTCTAAGGGTGGGGGTTAGGGTTGGTGCTCACTCTAAGCCCACGTGAGTCATGCTCGGTGTGAGAAACAAGAGGTTGTAGTGACCTGACAATCACATCACGAAGGATGCGTCCGTGAGAAGCGAAGAGGGGCTTATGCATTAGGCGGCCCATGGTGTTGGGACTTACTCCAAGATGGAGGCCCGAAAAAAAGGATGATGATTGTTTCGGGCTTGAGCCTTGAAGAGGCTTCCTACGTACCGTGCCTTGACATGGATCAATGACCATGTAGTTCTTTTGATGACGGCTTACCGCCGATTGGGGGTATCAACGGCTTACCGCTAGATTGGGTGTGAACGCCTTACCGCTAGATCAGGATGTGAACGACTTACTGCTAAATGGGGTCACAATGGCTTACCACTGGATTGGGTCACAACTTCTTACCGATGGATTGTGTGTGAACGGCTTACTGTTAAATGGGGTCACAACGGATTACCGCTGGACTAGGTCACAACAGCTTACCGCTGGAAAAGGATGTCAACAGCTTACCGTTTCATGGGGTCGCAACGGCTTACCACTGGATAGGATCACAACGGCATAACGCGACAAAGGGATGTCAACAGCTTACCACTGAAAAAGAGTGACAATAGTGAATGGGGTTTACGCAAGGAAGATGCCCTGGTGCTGCTATGGAGAGGCAATGGTGAATGGGGATTACGCAAGGAAGCTGCCCGGGTGCCGCTAAGGAGCGGTAATGGTGAATGGGGATTACACAAGGAAGCTGCCCGGGTGCCGCTAAGGAGCGGTAATGGTGAATGGGGCTTACGCTTGGAAGTTGCCCGGGTTCCTCTAAGGAGCGGCACTTGTGGATGGGGCTTATGCTAGGAAGCTGCCTGGGTGCCGATGTGGAGCGGCAACGGTGAATAGGGCTTACGCTAGGAAGCTGCCCGGGTGCAGCAATGGAGCGGCAATGGTGAATGGCGCTTACACTTGAAAGCTGCCCGGGTGTCGCTAAGGAGCGTCACTGGTGGATGGGGCTTATGCTAGGATGTTATCCGGGTGCCGCTATGGAGCGACAATGGTGAATGGGGCTTATGTAGGGAAACGGCTCGGGTGCCGCAATGGAACAGCAATTGTGAATGGGGCTTACACTTGGAAGCTGCCCAGGTGCCGCTAAGGAGCGGTAATGGAGAATGGGGCTTACGCTTGGAAGCTTCCCTGGTTCCGCTAAGGAGAGGCACTGGTGGATGGGGCTTACGCTAGGAAGCTGCCTGGGTGCTACTATGGAGCGACAACGGTGAATGCGGCTTATGCTAGGAAGCTGCCCAGGTGCCGCAATGGAGTGGCAATAGTGAATGGGGCTTACACTTGGAAGTTGCCCGGGTGCCTCTAAGGAGCGACACTGGCGGATGGGGCTTACGCTAGGAAGCTGCCCGGGTGCTGCTATGGAGCGGCAATGGTGAATGGGGATTACACTTGGAAGTTTCCCGGGTGCCGCTAAGGAGCGGCACTAGTGGATGGGGCTTACGCTACGAAGCTGCCCGGGTGCCGCTATGGAGCGGCAATGGTGAATGGGGCTTATGTAGAGAAGATGCCCGGGTGCCGCTAAGGAGCGGCACTAGTGAATGAGGCTTACGCTTGGAAGCTGCCCGGGTGTCGCTAAGGAGCGGTAATGGTGAATGGGGCTTACGCTTGGAAGCTACTCGGGTGCCGCTAAGGAGCGACACTCGTGGATGGGGCTTACGCTAGGAAGCTGCCTGGGTGCCGCTATGGAGCGGCAACAGTGAATGGGGCTTACGCTAGGAAGCTACCTGGGTGAAGAAATGGAGCGGCAATGGTGAATGGGGCTTTCACTTGGAAGCTGCCCAGGTGCCGCTATGGAGCGACACTGGTGGATGGGGATTATGCTAGGAAGCTGCCCGGGTGCCGCTATGAAGCGGCAATGGTAAATGGGGCTTATGTAGGGAAGCTGCCCGGGTGCCGCTAAGGAGCGGCACTGGTGAATGTGGCTTACGCTTGGAAGCTGTCCGGGTGTCGCTAAGGAGCGGCAATGGTGAATGGGGCTTACGCTTGGAAGCTTCCCGGGTGCCGCTAAGGAGCGGCACTGGTGGATGGGGCTTACGCTAGGAAGCTGCCTGCGTGCCGCTATGGAGGGGCAACTGTGAATGGGGCTTACGCTAGGAAGCTGCCCGAGTGCCGCAATGGAGCGGCAATGGTGAATGGGGCTTACACTAGGAAGCTGCCCGGGTGCCGCTAAGGAGCGGCACTGGTGGATGGGGCTTACACTAGAAAGCTGCCCGGGTGCCGCTATGGAGCGGCAATGGTGAATGGGGCTTATGCATGGATGCTGCACGTAATGTCTTCCTCATGTCTGGCCATGAGGTCATCCCATCTAACTGATGAATTGAGGCCTTCACCTATGCACTGGGGCACAAGAGGGATAATGCCAAGGGGGGTTGGAATCATGCTAATGTAGTCATGGAATTGAGCATCTTACTCTTGGAGCATAAGGCATCTCCTGTTTGGAACAAGAGGCATCCTACGTTAGGAACATAGGGCAGACTACAATTTAGAGTCTTGTTGGTAGGACTATTAGAATCTCATGCTAGGAGCATGAGGCATCTCTCGTATAGGGCGATAGGCATCCTATCGTTTGTCAGATTGGGAGTACTACAGTTTATAGTCTTGTAGATAGGACTATTGGCATCTCATGCTTGGAGCATGAGGAATCTCTTGTTTGGAGAAAGAGGCATCCTATGTTAAGGACATAGGGAGTACTAGAGTTTATAGTCATGTAGATAGGACTATTAGGCAGAAGGTTCCTAGAAATGGTTGGTGTTGGAACTTACGCCTGGGCGGCCCTTTCTAGTTCAACCTGGCATAGGAGCCAAGTGATCGGGATTGGACGAGTTGCCTAAGGAATGGTTCGACTCAAGGTACTCAGGGAATTGATGATGAGAACCTCAACTCACGACATGGAATGAAGCCCAGAGGAAGATGTCAACTCAAGGTGTTTCATGGTGTGCGGAGGAGTGTCTCTAATCATGGTATTCCATAGGCGGAAGGTGGGAGCGCATTAGTGCGCAATGGAAAATCCCGACGTCCCGGCCTGAAAAGTTCGCGGTGCAACTCCCCATTTTCCATGGGGGTCTGTGACAGGAGAAAAGGGCTCTCGGGGAGCAAAGGGGTCTCGTGGAGAAATGGTCTCTCATGGAGCAAAGGGATCTTGTGGAGCAAAGGACTCTCGCGGAGCAAAGGGGTCTCGCGGATCAAAGGACTCTCACGGAGCAATGGGCTCTCACAAAGCTTGGTCTCGTGGAGCAGCATCGCGGATCATAGGCTCATGGAGCATCGACTCACGAAGTATGGTCTCAGGGAGCAGCATCGCGGAGCATGGGCTCACAGAGCATGGCCTCGTGGAGCCTCGGCTCGCGGAGCAGCAGCGCGAAGGAAGCTGCTCGCGGAGCATGGCCTCACGGTGCCGCAATGTAGAGCTCCGCTCGGCCGCCCAAGGGGCGATGTGGCCGTGGCCGTCCGTCCGGAGAAGGGGGGTGAGCTGGGTATTAATAGGAAAGGGGTGCTGCGAAGTAGAACTCCCGTGCCGCCTCAGGTGCTTTGCAGCGCGCTCTCAAACGTCAAATTCATTCGCGGAGAGGTACCGCCTCCGGAGCTTCGCGGCGGGCTCGCGAACGTCAAATTTGTTCGCAGAGAGGTACCGCCTCCGGAGCTTCGCGGCGGGCACGTGAACGTCAAATGCATTCTCG
The DNA here is from genome assembly GCA_963277665.1 of Viscum album. Taxonomy (NCBI): domain Eukaryota; kingdom Viridiplantae; phylum Streptophyta; class Magnoliopsida; order Santalales; family Viscaceae; genus Viscum; species Viscum album. Next base: position 851,000,302 of record OY728143.1, on the reverse strand, counting down.
GAGAGTTACCACCTCCAGAGCTTCGCGACGGGTCTTCGCGGCACATCGTGAACGTCAAACAGGTTCTCGGAGCTTCCCGCCTCATTGCTTCGCGGCGGCGCTCCGCGATCAAGGCGGGGGCTTCGCGAATGGGCTTCACGAACCAGATTTCCAGCCAAACATCAAACGTCCATAACTCCTAATCCGTAACTCCGTTCGGGCCCTACGACCTACCAAATCGAAGCATGCGAAATGGAAAACGATCTTGGATCATGTATGGAGTCATTTAAAAAGTTTTGGGGACGTGTTTTCGGGGGTCTACACTCACCATATATAGGAAACATGAGTTTCTTAGGGATCCCTTGATACCATGTTTTATATTTCCTTGTTTATTATATTGTGTAAAATGAATAGATGAATGATTAAAATGAAACATATATATTTAAATAAAGACTCATAATTTCAGAGAATTAGTTGATTCATGTAATGAAATATTCCCTTAAAATATTCATGCTTTGAATTTTTGAAATTCATGTGAATTGATTTTTTAATTATTTATTATTTCATTGAGTGATATCCCAAATAAAATGCACCTTTCTAAAGAGGATTTCTTGACAATGTACTTCCTAATTTATCTTGATCATAATTCTTGAGTTATCATGGGACATGTCACAAGGGAGAACTATTATTTAATCATGTTAATGATATGAATATTCAAAAAATCATTTAAATATATTGAATAATGTTTTAAAAATATCTTATCCTTAAATACAACCATTACATTAATCCTTAAAAAATCCTATTTAATCCATAAATTATCTTTATAGTAGCTGGTCATGTTTCCTGCCACATTTACCCATTCCTACTCTGCTCTTGGTATTATCATGATATTTTAAATTTAATGTGTGGTGGTGAAGGAATCTGTGGTGGAAGATATAATTTATATTGTATGGAAAAACATTTTGGGTTCTATTTTTCGAATTATAAAGTTATTTTGGAATCATTTATTGTACTTCATTTTTTGAAACCCCTATTTATTTGATAAATATAGAGAAAATGAAAAAAAATGGTTTGTGACTTGGAAAACCAATAAATCCCCATTATTATACAAATTATTTTTATAATATCTATTTTGGTGATGGTTATGAGAATTGATTCAATCATATCTTTTGAAATAACGAAAAATAATAAAAAATTATAAATTAAAAAAAAAACTATTCGGTGAAAAAATAATTCATTATGTATAATTTGTTCATAAACATTATTTGGCCTTTTTGAAGTGGGTGTCTCTATATTTAAGGAGATAATTTCATTACACTTGTACTTTTTATATCGTGAATTGTACTAAAGATATTAGAAAAGTCCTTGAGCTTTAATATTTAAATCATAAAATCCTTCAATCTTTATGCCTAAAAGTAATTTAAACCGTCATGTAAATGTCCACCAGAATCAATGTAGCTTTTGAATATACTATTTTTATAACGTTATTCATTTACAATCCTATGGTTGAGGAACATTTTCTCAGGATATGACCAAAAATATAATGGATTTATATCATGATATATGATATTAAATATTCAAAAGTGATCTAAATCATGAGTTCTCATGTTAAATAATAATTAATTGAGGTGCTTGAATGAATTAAATTAGAAGATCCATCATTATTCTAAGTGGAAAAGTAAAATAAATTATTTAATTTTTTCTTTGCAAGTAGGAAATTAAAATGATACTTCATATTCTTTTTTTGAAAATTTGGATTGCATTTTAAATTTTTTTAAATTTTATTACATTGTGATTTGAAAATGTGTATCATTATTTTCCTCTTAAATCAATATTTATATTCTATGTAAGAGGGAAATCATTCTTTTACATGTTTGGGAATTTATAGAGAAAGTATTCCCTAAATTTTTATATTTATTTCAATTGTTTTAATCCCCCCAATTTATCAATTTGAGATTATATGGATCAATTTTGGATTTTTGATGTTTTTTGAGAAAAATTGGTAAAATTTGATAATTGTCCATTTTTTATAGATTTGTACCCCTAGGGAAATTTTGTAACTTAATTAAAAATATGATTCCAAATTGAGGGATAAGTTTGGTTTTTTTTGAACTCCTAGATTTATTTTCATCATTTTTTTCTTCTCAACAATGGGATTACTCAATTATCTAGTTTCCCTAAATATTCAATGATGTTCGGAAATATTTTGGGAGGATAGTGTGGACCCTACCATATTAACATATGTAAAATGTAGACTAAAACCATTTAATTGAGGTGATAAAGCATATAAAGGAATTAGGACTCAAAGACACGCTTTATTACAAATTTCATATAGATGTAATCTTATAAATTAGACAGTTGAATGAAATATAATTAGGGAATATGTCTAGAACCATCATCAAGAGAATGTAACAATCAATAATAAATTCATAACTCCTATATATTCTGGTAAAATAAGCTGAATTTTTGAAGGAGGATGGTTAACATGTTTTGGAAAAATGCTTACAAAGGATTCAGTCTGTGATTTTATCATGTATAGTAGATAAAATGTGGAAACGTCAAGAGTAAAAATTATACCTATAAATGTGGAGGATATCCTACCTCTCAAAGAATTACATTCAATCCCCACACTATACAGGCCTCATGAAGAGGAGGAAAAGGCCCATTTATGAATTTTATATTTTGTTTTATTTTTATTCTAGTTTTCTTTTCCCATATGTAGCATTCATATTGCCATTTATGTGATTCCATTTTCTTATTCCAACTCTCTTTCTCTTCTAATCATAATCTCATTATATCTCTTCCATCTTCCATCATGATCTATTTTCACATTGAAATGGAAGGATACTAATATGAGGATTGGCCTTGGGGGAGTTTTCATTGGGTTTATTGTTATCTCACTTCAATTCAAAATGGTTTTCATTTATTTGAGCTAGATGGTGGAGTATGGCATGTGTGTGGCAGTCATCCACCACAACAAAATTTTATAATCCATCCCATTCCATAGATAATTCTTTTTCCCAAACGTATCATAGTAAAACCATTCTTATGTTTGAGTTTTGGTTTTCTTTGTTGTTGAAATTACAATAGTGGAGCCCATACTTTAATGAAAAACATTTATTGGTTCAATTTTTACCCTACATGACTATGAAAGGACGTATGTTTTGATGTTCCAAATGCATTCAATCATCAAACAATATTTAAATAAATAGAAAATAATTCATTATTGGGGTCTGTCAAATGAAAAATCGAATTTAGTATAAAAAATATATTTATATTAAATTAACCCATGTTTTCCAAACCTAAGATAAAAGTTATTTCATTCTGCCCCCATCTATATCTTCATTTTTATTTAATGTTTTCATTTCAATATTTTAATTTCACTATATATAAAAACTATTAAATCCTTATTTTTCGGATATGATAAATACAGTCAAAAGTAATTAAAATAGGTGAACTATAATCAGTGATTGAAAATAATGTGGTGATTATATAGTAAGATGGCCATGTTCATGCATTGTGCTACATTATGAAAATAAATATTCTTTTTCCATGCACTGCAATAGGCATGTGTCAATGTTGGAAACATTTTCTCGGGGATAAGTAGTTTTTTCTATCACTTTTTCAAAAATCACTTTGATAAAATTTTCATTATTTTTATAAAAATATTGGAAAACTAATTTCCCATGATGTGTTCAAATGACCATTATATCAATTTAATGAATGATTACTCATTGATGAATGAATATGAAAATGATTATACTAAGGAGGAACTTCAATGAAGTAATGATTATATTATCATAACGTTCAAATAGTTGAAAAACATTCAGGAGACATGGATCTCACCACATGTTCTCATGAGCATGATCAAAAATCTCCAAACTGAATTTCAATTATTCCATGCAAAGAAAGAAGTGACAGTTGTATATCCAGATTTCAATGAAGACATCCACAAATTTGAGGCTAAACATAATGTGGAGGAGCCTAGCTACCTACCTCCATCGGGTGAAAATCATTTCCAAGAGGTACTATCAATGGAAGATGATATTAATTTAGAAATAAATCATGGAGATGATACAAACTTAAACTCAAAATCTTTTTTTTTGAAAATAATTTGACTATCACTCCTGATAATTTTTAATATTCATATTTGGTATTAATGTATTCCACGCTGGGGGATGAGGATAAAATGGAATATGCACATGTTGAGAAACATCTAGAGCTGCCAGAAGATATTTAAAATTCACTAGTGGGAATACAAGAAGTTAAAAAGAATGTTTCACATGTAGAAAAAATAGAGGAGGTGGTTTGGTACCTCATCCTACTATATCCATTCATGATGTAGCATATTGCGAAGGAGATAAGATCATGGGAACTATTTCTATGGAGGAAGCCTAAATAAGAACAAATAACATCAAGATGGGGAAAAGAAACATGTGTTGGTTCTAGTCAAAGAATCTTCATCCACCATAATAATTTGGATTACAGATGGTACTACCCACAAGAGGTAGAAAACATTTAGGGGCCACTCTTGAGATCATACCATGATTTAACATTATATTCATTCTAGAAATATAAACTTAAATTTCCTTTTTTTATTACACAAGCATGTTTCCCACTCACTCTATTAATTTTGATATTAAATGAAATGATCCTTATGATTACTTGTGCGATTTTCATTTATTGGATCATGATAGTCAAATAAATCCCTAGATATTAGTGTAATAGGAACAAATAATTATTTAAAAATGGAGTTCACTTTAAATTTTCTACTCTTAAATTCCATATATTTTATTACAAATCATGATTTTAGCTTTAAATATAAAATCAAATGCCCAAAACAGAATTAATCTTTTACTCGACTTATCTGGGAGACATGATTTTCATAGGGATCTAATGATGCCATATTTTATATTTCATATTTAATGCTATTGAATGAGTAAAATGGAAAACTAAATGATTAAAATGAACCATGAATATATATAATAGTACTCATGATTTGAGGGAATTATCTTATTCCTACAAATGAAGATTCCCTTCCATTTTTCATGTTTTATATTTCATAAATTCTTCTGACATGAATTTTTATTATTAATAATTACTTAATTTATTATCCAAAATCATATGTCCCATTCTTGAGAGTATTTCTAGACCAATTACTTATATTTTTATCTTTGTAATATTCCTTGAGTTATATTGGGACATGTAACCTTCCATACATTATATTGAATCTTGTCAATGATATGACAGAGAAAAAACACAATTAAAATGATTGAGGTATCTTTTGAAAATCACTTATCCATAAATACCACCTTTACATCAATCCTTCATTAAGACGATATAATCCATCATTGACCTTTATAAGAATGAGACATGTTTGAAGCCATACTAATCCTTTCCTAAACAACTCATTGTATTTCTATGCAATTTTAAAGTTGAATTATGGGGGGTAAAGGGAGTCATGGTGGAAGGGATGACTAACATCAAAAGGAAAAATTGTGGGGGTGATATAATGTGAATTATATAATGTTGTGGAATCTTTCATTGTACTTCACTATTATGCCCTTCCATTAAAAAAATATTGGAAAAATGAAGTAAAAATGTATTTTCATTTGGGAAAACAAAAAAAATATATAGGAAGTATGTTGTCTAGAGGGAATACAATAAGTGAAAAAATAATATTTCCCAAGTAGCCACGAAGGATGAGGAGTTTCCACACATCATCGTACCCACTCCATGAATGATATACCACATTGACAAGGGGGAGGATATAGAGTACACTATCCATGGGGTTCTGCAAAAGAATAACTTGTAACTACAAGATGGGAAATGAAACATGTATTGTTTCATGTAAAAAAGCATCATCCATAATTTTACATTGGATAACTGTTGGTACTTCCCAATAAAGGTAGTAAAAATTCTAGGGCAACATGGGGGATCATACCAATATTTATCTTTAAATAGATTAAAGGAATTAAAATTTCAATTAAAGTTTTTCTATTAGTCCAACATATATCCCATACCCTCTTTTAATTTTGAGTTTAAATGAAATGATCCATGTAATTAATTGATTAATTTTCATTATTAGGATCATGATCGTATAAAGAAACACCAAACATTGGTGGAAGCGGACCGGAGCTTTATTTCAAATGGGATATCACTTTTAATTTTTAACTTTTAAACTCCTTAATTTTTTTTCCAAACCTTTGTTTTAGCATTAAATATAAAATTTATTTCCCACTCAATAATTCAATATTCACACACCTTACATTGGACACATGAGTTTCTTAGTGATCCATTTATTCCATGTATTATATTTCATTTTTTATAATATTTAGTAAAATATGGAATTGAATAATTAAAATGATGAATATATATTTAAAATACAGACTCATAATTTGAGGGAATTAATTGATTCATGTAAATGAATTTTCCCTAACATTTTTCATGATTTTAATTACTAAAATTCATGTGAATTGATTTTTTATTATTAATAATTTCCTTGAATGACAGTACCAAACCATATGTCCCATTCACAAGAGGATTTCTAGACAATGTACTTCCTATTTTATCTTGAACATATTTCTTGAGTGATCATGGTACATGTCCCCAGCAATAACTTGTATTTAATCTTTTCAATGCTATGAATTTTCAAAAAAACATTTAAAATTATTGAATCATAATTTTAATATCTCGTATCCTTAAAGAAAAAAATTACATGAATACTTAAATATGCCCATAGAATCAATGAAGGACCTTTATATGAATGATCTATGTTTCAAGACACATTTATCCATTCCTACCATACTCTTGGTACTTTCATGATATTTTAATGTTATGTTGTGGGGGTTAAGGGATCCATGGTAGAATTTATGATTTACATTGTATGTAAAAAAATTTGTCATTCTATTGTGGGAATTATAAGAGGTTTTGGAAGCATTCATTGCACTTAATTTTTGTTCCCCATTGTTTAAAAATATATAGAGGAAAATAAATACAAATGGTTTTTTATTTTGTAAAACAATAAATCCCCATTATTAGAATGATTATTCTTATCGTATCTGTTTAGGTGATGGTTGTGATAATTGTTTCAAGAATAAATTTTGAAAAAATTACAAAAATGAAAAAATATATATTTTAAAAAAATAGTGTACACCAATCATTCATTATTTATTATTTGATCAGAAACTGACTTTGATCTTGTGGAAGTGGGTGTCACTACTTTGAAGTAGAGAATGTCATTTTAATTTTATATTTATATCATGCATTTTCCATAAGATATTAGAATATGCCTTGATCCAAAATTTTTAAATCATCATTGCTGTCAACCATAATGCTCATAGTAATTCCAATCTTTATTGAAAATTACTCAACATTATATGAAACTTTTCTTTATAAAGATTAGAAAGTAGTTAGTTTACAATCCTATGGGTAAGGAACATTTTCTCATAATATGGGCATAAATAAAATTGATTTTTATGATGAGACATGAGATTAAATATTCAAAAGTGATCTATATAATAATTTTACATGTTATATAATAATTAAATTAGGTGATTGAATGAATAAAAAGATTACTCCAATAAATATTCACACAAGAAAATTTAAATAAATGAGTAACTTTTTTCTTTAAAAATTGAGAAATTAAATCCATACATCATGTTGATTTTTGAAAATGGTATTTGACCATTTAAATTGTTAAATATTATAACATTGGAATTTAAATATGTTTAACATTGGGTTCCTCTCAATTCCATATTGATATTTTATGCTTGAGGGAAAGCATAGTTTAAGTGTAATGGAATTTATAGAGGTGGTATTCTCAAAATGTTTTTATTTATTTAAATTGTTTTAACCCTCCGAATATATCAATTTCCTATTATATGGGACAACTTTAGATTTATGATGTGTTTTTTGAAAAATTGTGAAAAGTGGTAAATTTGGAATCATATCATTAAAAATATGATTCAAATTTGAGAAATTCCTTTTTTTTTAATCATAGATTTATTTTAATCATATTTTTCTTCAGGACACTGGGCTGATTCACGTAACTAGAGGCCCTAAAAATTCATCGAAGTTTGGGAATAATTTTTTTGACGGCAAGGACCCTACTATTGTAACAGAAATACGACATAGTTGGAAATCCTTAAATAGATGTTATTAAACCTATAATTTAACGATGAATCAAATACATATTTTAATAAAAACATCATGGAGTTATAATCTCATAAATGGGACCATTTAATGAAATATTTTGAAAGAATCTGTCTAGAACCTTCATCGAAAGAAAGTAATAGTCAATAAGAAATTCATTACAACTACATATGGTGGAAACATACGATAAATTTTTAAGGGTTGAGAGGTAACATGTTTTGGAATAATGTTTATGAAGGATTTGGCTCGTTATCCTATCATGTATATGGGATAATATTTGAAAAATTTCGGATTAAAAATTCTAACTATAAAATTTTGATAGCTCCTTCCTATAAAATAATATCATTCTATCCCCACACCATAGAGTCATTAAGGGGAGGAGGAAGAGGTCCATTTACTAATTTTATATTTTGTTTAATTTTTATTCATGTTTTCATTTCCCATATGTAGCAATCATATTTCTATTGATGTGATTCCATTTTCATATTCCATTTCTCTTTCTCTTCCAAACATAATATTATTACCTCTTTTCAATCTTGTATCATGATAACTTTTATCATTGAAATGGAAATTTTATAATCTAAGGATTGGCCATGGGAGATTTTTCATGCGTTTTTGTTATTTATCTTTAATTTAACATGTTTCAAATTTATTTGTGTTGTATAGTAGAGTTTTTAATGGGTGTGGTGGTCGTCCACCATGACTTTGTTTCAAAATCCATTACTCTCCATTGATTTATTCCATTTACCAACCTTATCTCAGGAAAATCATTTACATGTTAGAGTTTTGATTTCCTAAAGGGATGAAATTACATATATTGAATCCCTGTATTTTACAGATAACATTCCCCATTGAGGTGTTACACTATATGACTGTTAGAGTAGTTTTGTTTTGATGTGCGAGACATATACTATAATCACACACTCTATAAATCAATATATTAGAATTCATTAATGAGGTTCCATAAAATTAATTATCAAATTGATATTAAAAACTAAATTAATGATGAATTTACCCATGTTATCAAGACCTAGGACCAAGTTCATTCTTCCCTAATTTCATTATTCTTTATTCTATATTCTTCATTTTGATTTAATGTATTCATTTCATTATTATAATTTCACTATTTCCCAAAACCCATAAAACCATAATTTTTAGAAAATTATACAAATAGTCAAAAGAAATGAAAATATGTGAAATATAATCAGTTATTGAAAAGACTGTGACACATCTCTAGTAGAATTACCATGTTCAACCACTACACTGCATTAGTAAAATAAATTTTTTTTCCACACCTTATAATAGTAATTCATCAAAACATGAAACTTTTCCTATGAGAAATGTAGTTATTTAGATAACTATTTCTAAATTCATTTTTTTTAAAAATTGTATTTGTTTTATTAATAAAAGAATTGGAAAGAATTTCCCATGATTTTTTCAAATGCAATTTTTATTAAATTTAGTGAATGATTACTCATAGTTGAAAGAACAAGAAAATGACTATATGGAAGAAGATATATAATTATGGAATAATTATATTATTATTATGTTCAAATATTTTCAAAAAGTACATGAGACAAGGATCTCACCACATGTTCTGATGATCATGATCGAAGAACTCAAAACTAACTTGCAACTATTAATGGTAAAGAAAAAAGTGTCACCGGTCTTTCCATATTTCACTAAAGACATCCATGAAGTCAAATCTATACTCAATGTGAAGGAGGCCGACTACCTACCTTTATCCAGTGAATATCAACTCTATGAGGCACTATCAACTAATGATGAGATTAGTGTACAACCGACTCTGGGATATGATATAAACATGAACTCAAACTCTTTTTTTTATGAAAATAAATTGAGTATCAGCCCTAATGATTTTTAATTTTTAGATTCAAAAATATCATATTTCTCCCTAGAGCTGAAGACAAAAAATAATATGCACAAGTTGAGTAACATCTAGAGATCCCAAAAGACATGTAATATTCACTATAGGTTATACAAGAAGAGAACAAAGAATTTTTTATAAGAAGAAATGAACCAGGAGGAGGTTTCACAGATCATCCTACCACCTCCTTTCAAGATGTACCACATTGCAATGGGGGGAATATCGTTAGTACTCTATACAGGAAGTTTTCCTCAACAAGAATAAATAACACCATGAACGGAAAATAAACGTGTGGTGGTTCTAGTCAATGAATCTTCATCCACCATAAGAATTTGGATAACAGTTGGTACTAGAAACCTGATGTAATAAAAAATCAAGGCCAACATTGAGGATCATACCAAGATTTATTGATAAATTAGATTAAGAAATTTAAAAATAAATTTTCGTTTTTTATTAATCAACCTTTTTTCCACTCTCTCTTTTTATTTTGAGATTAAATGAAATGATCCTTATGATTAATTGTTTATTGTTCTATTATAGGTTCATGAAGGTAGAATAAATAATAAGACAGTAGTGGAAGAGGGCTGAAGATTTATTTAAAAATGGTGTTCACTTTAAATTATCTACTTTTGAACTCTATAAATTTTTGTATAAATCGTGATTTTATCTTCAAAGATAAAATTACATTCCCAGACATGAATTAATGTTTTACATGACTTATATGGGAGACATGAGTTTCTTATTTATCTAGTGATTCCATGATTTAGCTTTAATTTTTAATGATATTGAATTAGTAAAATGCAAAATTGAATAACTAAAATGAGGTATGGATATTTAAAAGAGGAATCATGATTTGATGAAATTATCTTTTTCATGAAAATAAATATTCACTTCAATTTTATTTTATTTGGATTTCATAAATTCTTGTGAATTGATTTTTTATTATAAATAAATACTTTAGGGATCTTCCAAAATCATATATCTCATTCCTGATAGGATCTCTTGAAAATTTATATCAAATTTAATTTAGGGAATATTCCTTGATTGATCTTGGGACAAGAAAACTTCTCGAACATGTACTTAAACTTTTCAAAGATATGACTATGAAAAAACAAATTTAAAATGATTGAGGCATCTTCTGAAAATCACTTATCCATAAATACTTCCTTGACATCAATCCTTCATTAAGTCAGTATAATCCAAGAATGGCCTTTATAGGAATGTGCCATGTTTGAATCCATACTTATCGATTCATGCATAAATATTGGTATTTCCATGAAATTTTAATATTGAAGTGTGCATATGAAGGGAGTAATAGTGAACATGATGACGTACATTATAAGGAAAAATTGTGGGGGTGATATTTTGGGAATTGTAAAAGGTTGTGGAATCATTCATTGTACATCACTATTATGACCCTCTTGTACAAAAAAATATAGAAAAAATTAAATAAAAATATATTATGATTTGAGAAAAAACAAATATCCATTATTAGACTGATTATTTTTTATATATCAATATTTTATGGTAGTGTGATTCTTTTAAGCATAAAATTTGAATAAAAATACAAAAAATTATTATGTGGGTGTTTCTGTGTGTGAAAAAACAAGAGGGTTGACAAGTAATTATTTATGCATAATTTGATCATGACCATACTTTGATATTTGGAATATGGGTGTTTCTGCCATGAAGGTTAGAATTTCATCACACTCTGAATTTTCATATCTTTCATTGTACTTAAGATATTATCCTCCTCTATGAGCCTTCATTTTTAACGCATAAAATCCTACAAACCATATGCCTCATGAGTCATTTGAAAATTTATTGAAAAATCATCAGGATTATATATGCCTTTTGTCTTTATAGAGTAGAGAAAGTGGTTCATTTACAATACTATGGAATAGGAACATTTTCTCATGATATGATCATAACTCTAATTAATTTATATCCTGAGAGATGAGATAAAATATTTAATAGTGAGTTAAATCATGAGTTGGCTTGTTTAATAATATTAAATTGAGGTTCTTGAATGAATGAAAGGAGAAGATCCATAAATTTTCAATAGGGAAAAGTAAAATTTATCAGTTAATATTTTATTTGATTACTGAGTAACTAAATTTATACTTCATGTTAATTTTTGAAAAAAAAATTGACTTTGAAAATTGTTTAATTTTATTACATTGGAATTTGAATGTTATTACCATTGGTGACCTCAAAATTCCATGTTGAGCTTTTCTGTCTGAGGGAATGCCCAGTTTAATTGTAGGGGAATAGATAATGAAAATATTTTAGATATTTTTTATATTAATTTGAATTTAGTTAATCCCTCTAATTTATCAAATTCATCTTATATTGATCAATTATTTATTTTTATGTATTTTGAGAGAAATTGTGAAATGTTATTGATTTAAGATTTTTGGAAGATATTTACCACAAGGTTATTTTGGAAATTTCATTTAAAATATAATTACAAATTGAGAGATTCATATTTTTTTAAGCCTTGATATATTTTATTCATCATAATATTCTTGACTAGGGTCTGATTCGAGCAACTAGAGGACCTAAAACTTCATTGAATTTGGGAAATTCTTCATGAGAATAGCATGGAACCCACAATATTAATGGAAGAAAACATTGGTCTACACACCTTAAATTGAAGTTATTAAACCTAGAATGGAAGAAATTCATAATATGAATTTTTTGAAAATAAATTTTATGGAGTCCAATTCTCATAAAGTGGTCATTGAATGAAAATTTTTGAAGGAAGCTGTCTGGAACCTTCGTCTATAAAGTAGCAGTCAAAAAAAATGCAAAACTCCAAAATATGTTGTTCAATTATGCAGAAATGATGAGGGTGGGGGTTAACACATATGTGTACAAAATATATGAAGAATTCAATTTGTACTTCTATAAATAATTGTGGATAAAACCTTAAATCATTAGGAGTAAAAATTATTCCTATAAAATTAGGGGAGCCCATACCTCTTAAATTGATCCATTCAATCCCCACTCCATCTAGGGAATCATGGAGAGGAGGCCTAGTACATTTAAGAATTAATAATTTTTTATTTATATTTTTGTATTTTTTTCCCTTGTGATGTATTCATATTTTAATTAATGTGGTTCCATTTTCCTATTTCATCTCTCTTTCTCTTTCGACCATAATCCTATTCTCTCTCATCTATCATTCACGATGATCTATTTTCAAATTATAATGGCATGTGACTAATTTTATGCTTGTCATTGGGGCTGTTTCCAAGGGGTTTTTTTAATTTATCTTTATTTCATAATGTTTTAGATTTAATTATAGTGGTTGGAGGATTATTGAATGGGTGCTGCAGTCATCCACCACTGAACTATTTGAATGTCCTTTTATTTCTATTGAATCCTTTTTTCTCTATTCTCTAAAAACACCCCTCATAAGGTGGATTTGGCATTTCTTAAAGGGATGAAACGACTTGTGCTGGAGCTGGTTTTGTTTTTTGAATAATATTCTCAGTTGAGGTGTTACCCAACATGACTGCTAAATGAGGTATGGTTTGGTGTGCTGAACTCATACTAAAATCAATGACTATTAAAATAAAAGTAAATTCATAAATTAATGATGATTAATAAATTAAATTTAAGAAATAAATAAATAATTAATGAATGGACCTACTATATCCATCCCTTGAAAAATGTTTTCTCTCCTCTAATTTCATTATGTTTGCATATATATCATCATATATATTTAAAGATTTAATTGAATTATTTTAATTTCACTATTTCTAAAAACTATTAAACCCACAATTATCAGTAAATTATAAAAACAAAATTTAGAATACATGACCTTGAATTAGTGATAAACATAACTTTGACACTCCACAAGTGATAGGACCATGGTCAACCAATGTGTAGCATTGTTGAAATAATTTTTTTTTACATGCCCTATACAATATGTGTGTCAATGGGAATTTCATCTCCACATTTATTAGGATTTAAATTCCATATAATGCTAATAAGGGGTCTATGAAACTCCCACTAGTATGGTTCTCATCCATGATGGTGTGATAACCCTAAACAGTCCAGCTACTATTTTCTTCCTGCTCTATGTCCAATAGGTACTTCATCGAAGGGCTTGTTATCTACACAAGACACAAGTCACATTTTGGAAAATCTTATTCAGGGGTGGGTATAATAGTACTTAGTATTCACCACCAAAAATACCAAACCAAAAGAGAGTAACATAACAGGAGTAAGCTAAAATGACCCAACCAAAGGGAACCCAAATGTGAGAGAAAATCCATGTAGAGATCAACCATTGAAAAACCTGACTATTCATCTCGACATCTCTATCTTTTCAAAAAATTACACATACCAAAGGACAACCAGAACAAAACCAAGATATACTCATAAATATCACCAAGTCTCATGTTCACGACCATAGACCATCCGTGGTGAAGAAATCGAGCTTACAACGTAACACTCACAATGATCTCTTGAGGTAACAACCTTGATAAAAGAAGCAAGATCCAAGCCTTCCTTGATAGATCCCAAAACAAATTGAAGAAAGAATCAACAACTTGAATTTGATGATCCGACTACACAATATTATATGGTACTCAATTGAGGGAATCCAAGCCATCAGTGAAACGAGCAAACACCACACCCATCTATCCCTCCTAATACCTGTCTGCAATGGCATGCTCAATGGAAAATTACACAAAATATTTCACCTTGTGACTAAACTACCACCAACTCCTTTGGTTGGGTATCAGGGACAAAGGGTATTGGGGGACACTAAAAAACAATCTGGAGACACCAAACATGGAAAAAGGGTATCACACAATCCCGCAACATGTATCTTAGAAGATCAGTTCCCACAAAAATTTTGTTATGTTGATTACTCGAACTCCTCTATGGAAAACACCATGATAGAACGTAGAAGGAATAAGAAAATCTTGATGCAATGATAAGAATTATAATGTAACTACCATTCCCTAGTTACACAGAGTCAGTGCATTATTATATAACATTGGAATGATCACAAGGGATCAAATCCCGAAATACCGACCACTTTATTAGCCTTGGAAGTACTAGGTAGATCATATATTTTACATTACATCATGAAATAAAAACATCAACAACATTTTGTCCCTTTTTGAACACACTTATATCCTTATCCTATCCTTTTAGGTCTACCATAAAATACTTCTTCATATCCTGGTAAATATAAAATCAAATGATGATGGAATCTATAATTCAGACTTCATAAATAAGCATAAACATTTAAGGATATGTATACGACTAAAACCAAAGCCTTTTAAACATAAACTTCCGCATAATATGGAAAATATAAAATCAAATGATTACATTTACTTATTCACATGGATATTCTACTAGTATAATAATCACATGCAATGCCAATTGCTACTTTCATAATGATGGAATGCATAATTCCAGACATCATAACCATATAGTCAAGGCCTTGTTCCAAAACTACAAATAAGATTTTTTCAAAGCCTTGTTCCACGACACTATTTTGTCTAATGAGACCCACCGATGCATCGAAGAGCTATATCGGGCTCCTACCATCACATACTAAGTCCAATTCATTCCTCATATGAAAAGGTTTAAACATAACATAAACATTCATATTAAAACTATTATACAAAATGTCAATAATTTATCCAAAAAACATGAATTGTATAAAAATAACACATCCCAAGTGAAACCAATCACAAAACCTTGGATACAATATTGAATATTTGTATCATAATAAATCAACCTCATTTATGAATAATATCCCGTAAGAGATGTTAACATAGTTGGAATTTATCAGTAAAAATCTTTGAGTGGAATATACCATTTCAATGTAATCATTTAAAACTCATATAAAGGATGTAATTTAAAATATATTGGTGAATCAATGTGCCCCATATTAATTTTAAACATCTTAAAGGCATTAACATTTTAAAACATTCATGTCCATATAAATAAATTCCTAAAACCATTTGGAGATCATTGACATTAATGAGAATGGTTTTGAAGAATAAATCATTAAAACATTTAAAATGATGTTTTAGTAAAAATTACCTTAAAAATAATTTCTATTAAGACACTTTTATGAAACATTTACAAGGATAATAAATATTTCGATGTATATACTTACGTAATAACAATCTTAGCTAATAAAGAGATTGTGAAATTAACCCTTACCTTGTACATTTACTGGGTTGAGGGTATGTTAAACTTATGTATAATAGTTAAATAAATGTTATTAAATTATAAAAGACCTATTTACATAAATATGTTTCATATGACACACTCTAATATTGCTTTGTTAATAATATTTCTGTAATATCATTATTTCGGGTGTTAACATATTCATTTTATTTTTTATGCATGGTTATGTAAGCCATGCTTCTTTTTGATATTATGTATTTGATTCATATAAAGAATGATATTATGAAATTAAACATTATTTTTAATCATGAAATAAAAATTATTCTTTAATGATTGCGATGTGGAATGAATCTCATCGCATTCGTGGAGACGGTAATCCGTACGTACGCAAGAGCGACAATATCATTTTAATGATGGGGAAATCATATGTAATTGGATGGTATACCATATATAATAAATCATTAACATGTTATATTAATTATTTAAATCAGTTATATTCATTATTATACCTATCAAAAATAATTATGTGTTTGAATAACAAACTACCCCATGACTTGGATACGGTAAACTGTACGTACGCACATATGGTGACATTGTCATTTATACGATGGATAGAATAAAGAATAAGGATGTACCATATTTATAATAAATCAGAGTATATAGAATATAATGGATTTATTGTTTTATAAGGGAAACAACAAAGAAATAAGACGTTTAAGAGGAAAAGAACTAGAAATAGGTGATGAAATATTTACCTCTTCATCGTGTTCTTCCTTTTGATTTGATCAAAACTTATCATTAGGATGGATTTATGACAAAAGGAATGCATATAGGATGAAGGGAGGAATGTTAAGAGGGTATTTGGATAGGGTTTGGGTGAGCCAAATGGCTTTGGAGGAGTGAAATTAATATAAGGGGAAGTGCCCTTTTATAACAGAGATGTGGGTCACTTTAGAAAAAGATTGAAATATTATTTCATAATAAAATAATATTCAGTTTATAATGGCTCACAAATGAATTATTTCTACGATAAGGTGTGTGAGGGTCGAAAACCTCTCAAAATAGATTTTTTAGACAGGTTTAGGTAATCATATTAACCATATCCTTTAAATTTAACTCTTTATCAAATAGTTTGACATTTACCATGTCTAGTTGTATTTTTATATGACATGGTTAATAAACATAATATAACAATCCAAGAAAACCCCATGTGATTAATTATTAATATATATAACCTTATATGTGTCCTTTTTCAAACCAGAGATTTTTATTAATATTATATCATTTAATAATATAGTATTTTTTTTAAAAACTCAATTATGTCATTTTTGACACTATTTAGTATTTGATATTTTTGAAAGCCATCAAAACATTATCACTTCAAATAAAATTTATTTAACCAACCCTAAAATGTCATATTAACCTATAAAATTAGTTTAATTTATCAAAACTCTCAAATTACATTTATTTGGATATTTATCATGTCAATTATTTTAATCATTCATTAATAAGGTAATTACTACATCATCATTATGACATAAATATATTAAATTATATAATATATAAATATTATAAATAAAACACCACTTTTTATGAAATCATATTAGATTTATAATGATTATTTATTGTCAAATTGATCTTAAATATAACCCTATATTAAAAATGTCTTCTTATTATGATTTGAATTTAACTCTTTTAACTCTTCTTTAAATAAAATTATAATAAATGACCTAATCTAATCCAACTGAACCAAAGGAGATAATATTTTATTCCTAAGGTTGTTTTTGGTATAATTACACTTACCCAATTGAATTAGGACATGTTTTAGGGTAATTATGATATCATTTTTATCCATAATTACCCAATTTACATTTAATAGTGGTAAATAAAATACCAAATTTACTATTCACCAAATATTATTTTCATCTTATTGAACCATATTTTAAGTACTAATATCAATTTAGTATCTCAAATTTTTGGAATTCAACTCACATAAGAAGTAAAATAATGTTTTATGCAAATTTACAATGCTTTTAAAATGTGGGTAAAAGATGGTAAAAAGTCCAATAAAAATTTTATATATCTAATCATATTATAAAATGACTCCAATTAATTACATAGGAATTATATAAGTATTATTTAAATATTTTTAACTAAAATAAATTTAAATAAAATAAATATTTATTTAAATAACAAAATCAGTTTTAACCAATAACGTAGTGTTTTTCGCTATTCATAATAATCAGAATGTTTTTAGAAAAATACCAAAAATTCACCCTAATATAATTTCGATATTAAAAATTCAAAAATTACTTCCATTATAAAAAATAAAATTTATAAAATATTAAAATGTTTGTATTACTATTCATAACTACTAGTTTGATTGGTCGTGGTGTGTTAGAATCTTGAACTTGCTTACAATGAAAGCTATTGCATTATACCATGGAAAACGTACCATGTAAGCATTGGGTGTTTCATTCTTCCCTAATTAAAATACTTTCACCCTAGAAATTTCTATAATACTACATTACAAAAAGATTCAGGTCGTTCTTCATCATAAGTTCCTCAGGTACCCACATTGCCTCTTCCATTTTATGGTTTCTCTGTAGAACTTTTACCAGACGAGTCATCCGGTTTCTCAGCACTTGTTCTATATTATTATTAATTTTGAAAGGATCTTCACAATAAGACAAATTAGGTACCAATTCAATTTTCTCATAGGAGAGTACATGCATTGCGTCAGGCATGCATTATCACAATAGTGATATGTGGAATACATCATGATCATTAGAGAGACTTGGAGGCATTGTAAAAAGATATGGTACAACTCCAATTCATTCTATAATTTCAAAAGTTCTGATGTACCTGGGACTCAATTTAAACTTCTTACTAAAACGTATAATGCCCTTCTATGGAGATACCTTCAAGAAAACATTGTCTCATACTTGAACTTCATAATCCTTCCTTCAGTTGTCGGCATTTCATTTTTTCCTATATTGGGCTGCTTTGATTTGGGTTAGGATAAAAATCAAATTTTCCATTGTTTCATCAATAATTATTGGGCCTATAAGTTTTCTTTGACCAACATCATCCCAATAATTTGGTGTGTGACATATATTTACATATAATGCTTCATATGGTGCCATCTGAAAACTTGAATGGATGCTATTGTTATAGGATAATTTAACAAGAGGTAAATATTGATCCCACACACCTTGAAAGTAATGTGAGCATGATCTCAACATTTCTTCTATGGTTTGAATAGTTCTTTTTTATTGTCCATCAGTTTGAGGGTGGTAGGTAGTGCTCAAATGAAGTTTAGTATCCATGACCTTCTGAAGATGTATCTAGAATCATGATGTAAAATAGGGATCACAATCATAAACAATCGATAGGGGTACTCCATGAAGCCTTCCCACTTCATTAATATATAGTCTTGCTAATCATTAAAGTGGTAAATATTCTCTTATAGCAAGAAAATGTGCTGAATTGGTAAGAAGATCAATAATGACTCATATTTCATCATTACTTCTTGGATTTTTTTGTATCCCCATGACATAGTCCATCGTAATATCATCCCATTTCCAGTCAGGTATTGGAAGAGATTGAATGACTCCTCTAGGATGTTGTCTTCCAGCATTCACTTTTTTACAAACCATACTGCTCAACAAAAAATAAGAAATATCTCTATTTATAATTCCCCCCAAAATGTACCTTCAAATCACTATACATCTTGGTTCTCCCAAAGATTATAGAGAAACTGATGCTATGAGCATCATCCAACAATTCCCTTTTTTGATCAGGTATATTGGGAACAAAAATTATCTTCCCAAATTTCAAAATTCCTCGTTCATATATAAACTCACTCAATTTCCCATCATTCACAACTTTAATCTTATTTTGAAACTCTTTAACATTAGTCTGAGAACTCTTTATCCTTTCTAGTAAAGATGGTTTGGAAATCATTAAAAAATGTATTGATGTTTCACCTTGCATGGTTATTCCCAATTCCATCTTTACTAGATCCATGAAAATAGGATCCCTTTAAACTCTCATCTTATTCAAAATTCACTAATACATTCTACTAAAAGATTCATCCACATTATTTTCCTTTCTGAGGTTGTAGTGTATAGTTGAATAATAATCCTTGAGTTGTTCAAGCCCTCACCTTTTCCTCATCTGGAGATCTTTATGGAAGAAAATATAATTCAAAATCTTGTTATCGGTATATATCTCCCATTTTCACCATAGAGATAGTGTCTCCATATCATCAAAGCATAGATTACAGCTGCTAACTCTAGATCAGTAGTGGGAAATTTTTTTCATGAATTTTTAACTATCATGATGCATAGGCAATAACTCTAACATTCACCATAATGACACAACCATGTACTTTCTTTAAATCATCATTATAAATAACAAACCCATCATTCCCTAATGGTAGAGTCCAGATATGAGCATTGACTAATCTTCTCTTCAATTATTTGAATCATTCTTCACACTCTTTTTCCAAACAAATATAACCCATTTGTGTGTGAATTTGGTTAAGTCATTATCCAACCCAGAAAAATTTTGGACAAAACGTCGATAATAACCTCTTAAAAAAATAAAACATTTTACCACAGTTGTACTCCTCAGTGTTGTAAATTTTTGGATTTCCTTGCTCATTGAAGGATCAACAAATAATCCATCCTTAGAGAAAATATATCCATGAAAAGAAATCTCCTGAAGACAGAATTCACACTAGCTAAACTTCCCATATAATTCATTTCATCTGAGGGTGTTTAGAATAGTGTAAATGTGATTTTCATGATCTTTGTAGATGTTTTAGTATAACATGACATCATCAATAAATACCACTAAAAATCAACATTATATTCCTTGAATACACTCTTAATTAGACCCATGATAATGGAGGGCGCATTAGTCAATCCAAAAGGCATTACTTTAAACTCATAATGCCCATACCTGGTTCAAAATGTGGATTTTGGAATGTATTCTTTCTTCACACACAATAGATGATATCCAGTTCGAAGGTCAATATTTAAAAAATATTGAACTCCATGGAGTTGGTCGAATAAATCATCAATGCGTGGTAGGGGATACTTGTCCGTTATTGTTATACCATTGATCTCCCTATAGTCAATGAACAACCTCATAGATCCATATTTCTTATTTAAGAAAGTATAGGGGCTTCCCATGGAGAATCACTAAGGTGAATAAATCCTATATTACATAATTCCTCTAGTTTTTTCCTTAGTTCCACTAATTCCACAATTACCATTCTATAAGGGGTCTTCGATATGGTCCTTGAACTAAGAACTAAATCAATGGAAAACTCAAATTCTTGTTCTGGAGGATGTCCAGGTAAATCCTCTTGAAACAAATCAACATATTCTTGCACAATAGTTATAGTCTATATTCGAGAATTATTTTCCTCACCCATAGTTATTTCATTCACTTATTCCCCAATAATTCAATTTAGAAGAGCTTCTAGGGGTGGATCTAGATAAGAATCAGGTTGTGATGTTTTTTCTCTTATGATATGGTACTCCTAATCTTCATCGAAAATTCTAACCACTTTCTTCTTACAATTTTTTTTTGCATCATGTTCTGAAAGCCAATTAATTCCAATGATTATATAAAAATAAATAATGGGTATGATGATTATATTAGTAGATAATAAACATTTATATGACCTAATGGGAACTGATTCCTAAAACAATGTTGCAATGATACTTCCCATATGTGTTTTGACTAAGAAATCCCTAGTTAAGTTAAATAATAAATATCTATTTTTCTTAGAATACTAGGAGGATACGAGACAATTCCATGATTTAGAATCAAATGAATCATTTGCTAAACATTAGGAAACCATTAATTTAAATGCCACCATGTCATTCGAAGCATCAACCTCAATATTAGTGATCGCATAAACTTGGCATTGCTCCATTGTCCTTTTCTGAGGTAAGTTTCATTGGCACATATGAAATTCATTTTCATAATGACCCTATTCTCAATAATTATAGCAGTAAACATTGACAGCCTCTTTCTTCTACTTACAATCACGACTTTGGTTTCCTTTTTCACCATTATTGTAATAGACTCCCATTAATTTTAGGAAAGTACTAGGGTTTTTCTTCACAAATTTTCCACAGGATAGATATTCAAAAATTCCCTTATTCCCTTTATTTCCATTTCTAGAGTTTTTAGCAGATCACTTTTTCTCTTATTTAGCATTATAGTTGTAAGACATAGAGAATTATTTTTCAATCTTGATAGTGCATGAGATAATATCTTTGTACAGTGAGAAGTATTGTGATACTAATTATTGATGATGAAATGGATTTAACACATTAAATAATGGATAAATAATACTCCTTATGTTATGTATATAATCTTTTGCATGCCTTACAATACTTGTAAAGTTTCCTTCATAGTTTGCGACATTGTAAACAATATTTTGACTCAGACTATGAAATTTCCTTTCTATATCCTCTCAATGGTCAGGAGGAAAGGATTTTCTATGAAAATATCTTTATATTCCCTCTATTTCATGTTTGATACTTCTTCATATTCCTTTTTGTATTTGATTAATGACCACCATTGATCTGCATCTCCCATGAGGCGATAAACATCCAAAACAACTTTTTCCCTTCCGCTACTCCCAAAAGCCTCAAATATTTTCTCCAAAGAATTTATCCATTTTATTATCTACTAATGGATTTGTAATCTCATTGAATATTGGTGGATGTTGCCTCAGGAATTGTCCTAACACTAATATTCCGCATTGTGGATCTGGGAGCTCCATACGAGTAAGTTTATTATAAATAACATGAGTGAGTTGTCCCAGTATGGTGATAAGATGATCAAAACCGGTTGCATCACAAGATCTACTATAATTAACTTGAGTAAGAGGGAAATACCTAAATGGATCACATGGATTGATATAATTTTCATTCATTCCACTAGGGACCATTTCTAAAAAATTTCATACACTAGATTAGTTTATCAATCGCAATACATAATTCCAAACATGAATAACACTTAAAATAAATTGAACAGTTTATAGATATAATCCACAATCATAAAAGTGTTTTCATTGAAGATTTATATACTCATAAAGCCATTATAATGGTTTTTAATGAAAAGGATAATTATCCTAAACATATCCCTTGGGAGTGTTGTAATCAAGAGTGTAGCAAGGACCTTTGTCGTGCACCAGTTTCCGCTTGAGTCTAGCTCAAATCGGTGTTTTCAGGTTATACACCTAGGTACATCAATTCCAAATCCACCTCTACCAGCTCGTATCCAGATAGGGATGTATTGCTTTGGAAACACACAAAATATATATAGTACCAAATTTATCAGATGTTCTTCTAAACTAATCCTCAAATTCATTCATAGGGTGGTGTTCTATATAGTAACAAATTTACCAGACCACCGCCTACTCACCGGATTTTTCCTCTACCTAACCGGACCACCACCTCTTCCATTCTAACAGTTTCTACCACCTTTTGGACTGATTTTGGAGATGCAACCTTCCTTGAAACCAACTTGTCATTCCAAAAAACTTTTTCGGAGCTTCCACTGATCCTCAGGAAGACCCTAGTGGTTGAAAAATAGATGTGAGACATGTTTGGGATATCCTAGGAGGTGATCATTATCACTACTATAAATTATTTTATAGAAACTATGAATAAAAATGTTGGATTAGATCAATGCTCAGGCTTCATAACTCAGGGTGGATCATTGATGCTTCAAATTGATATCTGCAATCTGTTGCTACCATTCCTCGATTCGGGATTGATCATTGTTATAATTAGAGGTTGGTGGGGCTTCATTTTCTCAATTTGTTGGTTTAATTAATAATGATGAAGGAGGGTATGGAGGATTCATAAACTGAGGATAATTTAGTGAGAAGAATATTTAATTTTTTAAAAAATTAACTCCCTCCCCCCCCATTTAATAGTCGTCCCCCATCTGCCTCTAGCATAACTCACAATGCAGACAAAAATTATGTCACACCTAGGGTAAAACTGGAATTCCATACTCAACCATGATCACAAAAAATAGATATGAGATTCTCCTAAAATGTTATTTGAACTGAAATAAAAATAAATTAATTTAAATTATTTATGGTGATGCCCTCAATATCATTTTCTGGAGATGATCCACGTTGCCAAAACCTAAACCCTTGAAAGAGTAAATTCAATGCTCCAAACTCAAAAGAGCACTTGGATTTTAGATCTGAGCTACCATTTCAGAGATAATCCATTATTATTGTGTTCATCGTATAAAAATACATAATATTTTTTTAATTGTTTTGAGGAACACCGGTCCTTGGAATCACATCTCATCTTCACACCTAGATCTATAAATATTAATTGTAACATTCCAATTTCTGATAAGGAAAACCCTGAGTCGCTACATCCTCCCCAGATTATGAATTTTTTTCCCAACAAGTAATGGCCTAGGAATGAGGTAAAGGAATTTATCTCTCCACTGCTACTAGCACACCAGAAACATAACGAAAGGTTCATGTGTTGTAACAAAAACACACTAGGAATTACCACATCAATAACTATAGAATAGAGGGTTTATAAACCTCAAAGTTAGCTTGATGCCACCGGCTATCACTCTGAACCATCAATTAGATTTAACTGAACATAAGTCCTCATAACTGAAGACCCAATGCCACCCTCATCAGTCTACAACCACCAACAATGATCTCTTAAAAACCTCAACCATATTCGAATGGTATGTTCGATCACCAACTTCATTCAATGTAAAATTCCACCTCAACACCCTGTATCGCCATATGACTAGTGGTGACGCAGAGCCTCATAATGTTGACGCACTCTGAAACATAATGAAACTTCATCTCCCACTTGATATTTTATCAGATGAGAATTCCAAAAAAATCCAAAACACCTCAAGAAAAATGCTTCCACCATGTAGAGAACAAACAGGGTCACCCAAGTGTATACACGTGGTCTTAAAATCCCTTACGAATCCACTGCCATGGCATGTAACCAACCCCAAACATAAAGGTCGAAGGAATTCATCCTCCGCAGTTCAACACTATCCACATTGGTTGTCACAAACTTTATTGCAGGGTTTTTAATTTATCCTAAAGGAAAAAACTTAGTGGTGGACATGTCTAACCTTCTGGTGAATTTAAATCCACATTGAACCACAACACATCATCTACGACCGTCCCACGTATAAGCCAATGTCGAGCATGTCAGTGAAGCAATGAACAAAAAAGTCCTACCCAGACCCACACAACAGGTCTTGCCAGGCCCTTAGCAACCAACATGCTACGATGCCTCATGTATACATGTCAAATAGACTCAACCACCACTCCTCAGTATTTTCCACTTTGGGATGTACTGAATCACCCACACAGTTTTCATCACATTACAAAAATTCATCTCATTGTGGGAAGGATCTCACATCCTTATATAGTTAATTCTATGTCAAACAACATGAACATTAGTTGTTTCTAACACATATCTCCCACTACTAACCAAAATGCTAATGTGGAACACTAAAAGACTACTATCATGGAAACAATTTGAACAAATTAATGATGCACCATGGTAAAATATTATTTTTGGGTTGCTTACTCAATAAGGATAAGAAAACCCCATTACACAGTGTTATATGATTCATGTACTATTATTCCCCCTTCGATCAGTTTTCTATTATACTGTGTCTAAAGACATTTTATCATAGTCCTCTTGTATGGATACATTGGCCACCCGTACCAAACCTAGAGTCCCTGTATATAAATTCAAACTCAAAACATTCTAACACTGATTTGATGAAACCTAAAACTAGCTCACAGCTAGACAAACTGTGCTCTATGGTCTAAAATTTGGGACCTATACTAATACCACTCAATCTAGACCTGACCTAACTATGTTCGAGCCACAACACCAGAAGTGTACCTCTATAGGCAAGGGGTCGGCGACCACCGCTGAGTAGGTTATCACATATAAGGTCGAAAAATCCTAAAGTACATATATGTACTCAACCACATACACATCCATAAAATAGTGTAGAGATATATACAAAAACTAAAAACTAAAATGCAAGCATAAATCAATCCCAAACTGTAGTACAGTAGAAGTAAAAAAGGTAAAATTCATGGCTCGCTAAAATAAAAACGTAAAAAACATCAAACCTGATCTGAAGGAGTGGAACACTATCAAAATCACACTGGTAAACTCTTCATCCATGCTCTAGTTAAAAATCTAGTCATTCCATATACTATCATCTTCATGATCCGGGACAAATGGGACTCCATAAAATGACTTCTGGTCTGCACACGACACAAGACATTTGATGGAAAATCCATTACTGGGGTGAGAATTAGAATAAATAGTAGGAACCCCTAAGACCAAAACTATAATGTATTAACTGATAGGAATCATCTAACTCATCCCAGCCTGAAGAAACCCAAATGAGAGAGAAACTCTTTCTCAAGACCATCCTCAAAAATACATGACTAGTAAGATGGACGTCCCCAGCATGTCAATCAAATGACCCCTAACATGAATCTCTAAGAACAAAACCCAAATATACTATCCACCATCACAAAGTCCCATGGTCTACACCATAGAATTTTCATGGTGAAGAATTTGTGGTTCAAATGAAAAACTCAAAATTATCACATAATGTATTGTCCTTATAGACATTATCAAGAGCCATGCCCCCTTGAATACTCACCAAATGAAAGGGAAAAATCATTGATAGCTCAAAGTCCATGAACCGACCACACAATCCCAGCTGGAACATAAGCAAGTGATTCCACTCCAACTATAATATAAACAAATGAAACACTCAACCATCCCTTGTGATACATGTCTGTGATGGCATTCTCGGAAAATAGTGCAATAGAAGAAGTAACTTAGTGACAAAACTACCACCAACTACTCATGTAGGGTATCATACCTAGGGTCCTCTGAGGGGTAATAAATCCCTTTATAAAAATACAAAACATAGAAAATGTGAATCATGAAACATCCCAAAATTGGAACAACTCGTCTCGTAGAGGATCCGTTTCTATGTAGAGTTGGTCACATCGATTTTGAAATCTCCACCGAGAAAAAATCAATGATAGATCATATATGGAATAAATGCATCTTGATACATTTATAGTGTGTCTGTGTCTAGGTCTCACTTGGGCTCTGTCCCCTAGTAGAACATCCTGGGCAGAGGATCAGCGACCGGGTAAATATTATTCAAGCTGGCACAAACACGAAGGGACGTGAGGATTATACCAGTCCACTATGGGTGACACATGCTCCATATATGCTGAGTTTTCTTTCAAAGATGACTGATACCACTCACTATAGAATGTGAGAACACACGTTCACATCAAGTATGCAACATAGATGAAGATGGTTCATAGACTAATGAAGCGGCCATGATGCCAAAAACCCTCATAATAGCCAAAGAGGTGTCACTGTCTTGAGAAGGGTATGTGATAACAAAAACCCTCATATCTAAAGGACCATGGGGACCCACTCAACCTAGTTGATAAAAATTTCATGAACAAAAACCCAGGGACCCACTCAACCAAACCAAAAAATGATTCACCAACCCAGGTGACCCACATAACATCTCTTGCACAATGCATCTCCTAGGCCAAAACTATGGCCACCATCACTTTATACAGTAAAAAACACAAATCATAGGCTATTTACTCACCCAAAATTGACAATTGGTGAAATTTATTCTATTCACCCCAAAAATTCTTTATGGGTCCCATTCATTAATCCTGGAACACACTGAATGGACTACACCATAGAGATCCTATCGAAAAAACAAATGGGATAGACTAGCCATTTTTACAAATCTGACAACCTGTGAAAAAGTCACATTACACTGCAAACACCCAAACCGGGCCTCATGGGTCCCACAAAACTGTTTCTGGTTTCAGCACTTCAAATTGATCTAGAAACATCCACAATCAATTTAGTGATGAAACAACTCTGACAGATAGTCAAATGGACCTTAGACACTAAAGAAGAATCTAATCCAATGTTATCCAAATAATAATAATTAAAATATTATTATAATTTCTGAATGTTTCATGCCACCGGGCATCAATATTGATTCAAAAAGTACCACAAATGTCTTAAAAAGTACCACCTCAAAGCATGGTTCATCTCATCATAGACAGCACATTAACAAGATAGTCAGTTTAATCTGAAATTAGGCCCCATTCAAGAACACATCCCCCATTGGGATGAGGAACACATTCACATTGGGCTATATGACCTCAATGCATAATTTGTTTGGCTCGGAGCTTGGTTTGGGTTTCATAACATTAGTGTTGTGATGTTTCGAGTTTGGCTTGAAGGCAATGGAATCTAGTATTATTGTGCTTGATGGCTTATCCATTCACAAGGACTCTGATAACCTTCTCTTCGACTCGATATATAAGGATACTAGTAACAGGGAAATAATGGTTCATGCATCATATATGATTTTGTTTTGGGTTTTAATAATATTTTTTGTGTTAGCTCCCCAAATATAATCTTTAACTCTGTTGTGTCTGGATTTTATTTCATGATTCCTCTATGACAACAGCCAGTGAGGGTTCCATAACAATGTTATGGTGACTATCCGCCATAATTTGAGGCATTATAGAAGAGAAAAAGTTTTGAGGTTGTACCTCTAGGTGGTCTTCCTATTAAGCCACCACCTGTAGACTAGAAGGTTCTGTCAGCACTGAAGAACGAGGATGTGCATAGGCTGAGTGCGCAACATGAGTTCCAAAGGTAGCATCCTCTGGGGTACTAGGGTTATTCAGACTCCCAGGTATTTGGTAACTAGATTGAAGCATTCTCCTAAGTTTTCAACTTTTTGAGGACACATCCAGATCAGATGCATGTACTAGATGTGATCCATCTGGATGGTTTGGTTGGGAGATGATAAATTATGGTGACATAGTCCCATGAAGATGGGGCACTCACATGGACAGAGTTGAGTGGATATTCAAGGAAGAGTTCTATTTGGTCATGTTGAAGTCTGTGTGGATCCATGATCTTTTGTAGCTTTGGTAATAGGGAATGACTATTTCAGAGTACTCAGTATAGTTTACAGACATGTTTCACTACTCCATATATGTGGTTTGATAAACATTCTATAACCACTTGGACATTCGAGAAATTCCAAGGTAAATATATTAAAGTAGGTTTTGTTTCCTTGTGTATTCCCACCAATGATGGGGTGATGGAGTGGGCCTTGGTGGTGGAGATCTTTATCACATAGAAGAACCTAACTATTAGTTTTGATCATGCGGGAGTTGAGACCACAGATGTTGGTTCGCTAGATACTTACTATAAACATGATGAGGGGCCTGGTCATGCTCGATGTTTTAGTAGGTGACAATAGGATAGAGGATTAGAGTATCAAGGATCTTAGGAGGGTTTTGTTTAGCCACAGATGAAGATGTTTCACTCTTGAGACGGTTGGGGCATCTTTTTATAGATTTTAAGGCATATCATGCTTATAAGAGGGAGCCGATTGAAAGGCCTCTTTGGAAGATGCAACATCTCGAGAATGATGGTCTGCAAGGATGTGTATGTGGCGACATGGTTGGTGAACCAATGGGAGGTGGTAGGTGGTACGGGTTTCCACCACCACCACCCATAGGGGGTCCATTCCAAGCTCAGGGAGCTAAAGGATGGGGGAGAGTACAAATGCATTCCATAGAGGATGTGGACCCTATGGCTCCACAGATGGACAATGGTATGCTTTTTTCTCATTCTACATTTTGTAGTAGTTTTGATATACACTATTAGACGGTACTCCTTATATTCCATTTCATTATTGAGGTTTGTTTAGGGAGTTGGTAAGACCTAATACTAGTGTTGTTTACTGTAATTCTAATCAATGATGAATAAGGATCCTTCCACCATCGAGATGCAATTTTGTGACGCAATTAAAATTTTGTGGTAGAGTCAGTGCCACACAACGCATATAGTTTCAAGGTATGGTGGGAATGGAACTATGAATTATGCATTCCATGTAGGG
The DNA here is from genome assembly GCA_963277665.1 of Viscum album. Classification (NCBI taxonomy): domain Eukaryota; kingdom Viridiplantae; phylum Streptophyta; class Magnoliopsida; order Santalales; family Viscaceae; genus Viscum; species Viscum album. Next base: position 850,970,061 of record OY728143.1, on the reverse strand, counting down.
ATGTGTCTTTGGAAATTTTTTGAGAAAGGCCTTGGGTACCCTAGAGTGTGTTCTAGTCAGCAGTATGGGAACCCATGGTGGGTTTGTTATTTTTTTTGGTGAACATGTACATGTGGGCGACCTAGTTAAGAGTTCATTTTCTTTACCACGTGCTTAGGTATTTTCGATGATGAATTGTCTTAGGGTGGGGTTGATGTCGAAGCTTAGGTCTTTCACAGAAATACATTGGAATATTCATACGAATAATTCATGAGCATGACACAACGATGACCTAAAATTATGTGTCCTTGTGTGCAAGGAAGATATTTTATACTTATATTAAGTGTTTTTATACTAAAAAATGTTGGAAATAGTTTATCTTATAAAATGTAGCTCAGATTAGAAATATGAGGGCACACCTGCTTCCAGAAGATTCTGTTTACCAAAGGTAGTGTTTAATTAATGATAGTTCAGGTTTTCTATAAAAATTGATATCGATGTCATTTTTTATAAATAAATTAACCTATTTATTTTAACATAAAATCTTGAATAAATCATTAATGGAGTATGGGATTGAAATTATGAGACCACAATTGAGTTCAGCACGTTGTGTTTACCCGTGGGGTGACATAATATTTTTCATCAATGGGTTTTAGGTCAAAGGTGAGTTAAGATATAGACTATTAAGTGGAGGGGATTTAATTAAATAAAAAATATTATCCCCGACCCCCTCCCCTCTCTACTTTCTCAATTTTCATTAGGAGGAACCACATAAAACCCTTCCCCTTCATTCCTCCTTTATGAAAAACTGGTTGAATTGAAAAATTGATGCATCGTGTCTCTCAGATATTGATGTAATACTTTCCCATAACATGAAATAAGAATTGTTAGAATGTGTACTTTTCATTGAATCATCAATGCTCCACAAAAAATGTCGGTAGTTTGATTTTTAAATCCTTGATCATTTTTAGGCTTCGTTTTCTTTCAATTATTTGTTGTATTTGTGTAGATAGGATCATGAGAGTTTAAAATTGCCTTCAGATTGAAATTTTTTCAAATATGTTGATATTGACAGTCAGTGGAAGTCCCACTAATGTGGTACTGACATGGTAGAATTTTTGGGACGTGCAACGGCGAGAGCTCTGTGGCGTCATGGGGCAGCCGCGAGCCTGTGAAAACTGGTTGGGTGGCATGAAGCCTCCGATGTTGTAGGGAGCCACGTGTAAGAGGGCCTCCATATGGGGAGCTCTGTTGGGGACATTCATGATGGATAGGGTGGGCTATACCATGTCGAGGCAAACCGGCCGGGGAAGGCTGGTCCAACCGTTTTTGGATTAGGGGTTCTTGAAACCCCTATACATCACAAACCAAATGTCCAATTTCTTAGATGTCTATGGAGACATCACCATCGCATTAAGATAGATCATTTTCAGACTATTTCAGAAATTAAATAATCGGGTTCATGGTTTGGGGCCACCATATGATGAAATAGTAATAATATATTATTATTATTAACATTTGACACTCTATAACTTTTGCATGGAAGTTCCGAATGAAGCACCATTATTATAGTAGTGACCCTGATGTTAAGGCAATAATATGTAGATATATTTTGCTTTAATAATATGAAATTGGGGTGTGGGACCCTTGAGGCCTGTTCTGGGAATTTATGTTGAAATGTTCCATTTTCCCTGGGTGTCCATTTTGGAAAATGAGTAAATGATTCCATGTTTCTTTCCAGAGGATCTCATTTTCATGATCCTTTCAACATGTTCTAGGATCATGGTGTGGGACCCACTATGTCTTGTTATAGTGAATAATATATTTTCACCTATTTTTCCTTTTCGGTGAGTAAATATCATATCCAACATGGTTTTTCTAGTAGAATTTGATGGATGTCATGATTATGGCCTATGAGGTGTGGGGGAAGCATTATTGTGAGCCACATGGGTTAGAAATGCTCAGATCATCAATAATAGAGAGAACTCCCACGGTTCATTCCTATAAGGGTTCTTGTAGAATTACAAACATTGTACAAGGTTGTGATCCCCTCAGTAAGATGAGTTGGATAGAGTTGTGGAATCTCTATGGAGAGGCCGGGGTAGGATTCTTTAGCGTCTCATTTACCATAGAATGGGTTCTTAGAATCATCGTGACTAACACTAAATATGCAGTGCTCCCCTACCTAGAAAAATATCCCTAGAGGGTTTTTGGTATCATTAGGTATGTGATCCCATAGGTATCAGGTACTTTCAGTTTGGATTCGGCGTTGTCAGGTATACGATCCCCTAATTAGAAGATGATTTAAGTAGGGTTTGTGGTATCGTAAAGTGTGTGATCCCCCTACTACATGAGTTATCCTAGATGGATTTATTGAAATCATTGCGACCAACGTTACATTAGAGATTATCCTCTATCTGAGTAATGTAGTCTCTATGATGTTAGATTGGGATATGGTATCCCCCAGCAGTTCCTAGTTGTGATCCTCTATCTATGATATAATGGGATATCGATTGGGGCCTGGTAGAACATATAAAATCCTAGGAGTGATCCTCTATTTGATAAGTTGTGGTTTATAGTTTTTTATTGGGGTTCGTAGTTTCCCCTAGGGGATTAAGGGAGGGATCCCCTATTTGAGTATAAATAGCTGCTATGTTTTACCACGTCTTGCTTTGTGGTGATATATGACGAGTTTTTTCTATTAATTTTGTGTTTCCATATAATTCAAGAAGAATCTGACCCTGTATATCAGGTCATACCGTGATGAGGCTTGGTTCTTCTTTTAGTATGTATGGTTTGTTTTTTTGGTTTCTCTTGTTGTGTCATCATATCTTCGATGACATGCCATGTGGTTCATGATTACTCATCATGTTTATCTGAGGATGGTCATAAGATGGAGTTTATTTTTTATTTGGGTCCCTATGTTTGGGATTAGAAAACTAATTCCATTAGGTTTCTCTATTCCCATTAGGGTTTTAGGGGTTCCTATTTATTATCATTATACTCACCCTTATACAGGTTTTTTCCACACATGTTTTTTTTTCTTATGATGACCACATGCCTTTTTACGGAGTCTGAGGAGGACCCATGGTAGGCAGAGCTTAGTGACCAAGACTAACATGTGTGTTGACTGGAGCATGGACTAGAAGATTTTTGATATGTTCATTTTGTAGAGATCCCCTTTTTATAAGCAGGTCAGATTCTTTTACAATTTTCTTTGGTGGGCCTTGTTTTTTCTCGTTTTGTATTGTTGTTCTACTCTAGTTTTGGGGTGGATGTATGCATGAATTTCATTAAAATTATTAAAAATATATGCACTGATTCATGGAGGTTTTTGTTGGTGATTATGAACAGTTCACTTAGTCTAAGGCCTCCCATGTGTGTGATATCCTTCTTTGTGTAGGCTGTGAGCCCCTAGCCTATTGGAGGCTTTCATTGAAAGATGAGGCTGGAGCCCCGTTGAGTCATCTTGAGCTGAGGGACTCCATTGTTAGTGTGGTTTCCAATGTGTCCACTCACCAAGAATCTGATTACATGCCTTTGACAAAAGAAATTCAGATAGTAGTCATAGATAAATAATGGTAGATGCATCAAATTGGACTAGGTTTTGGGTTTCAATTTTTATTTTTAACTCATCTCCACAGATATACTCTATGATTGTGGTGCATCAAAATTTTATTTCATAATGCCGCCACAATTATGTCTAGATAGGGTTCCAGGGAAGTTTTTTGGTGACATTATGCCTTGAGTAGATGCTTTAGAGTAGAGAATAGGTTATAAATATGGACATCCTGGTGTTCCCCCAGATGATCCACCATTTGTCTTGCAGTTGGTTGTGACGATAGTGTAGGATGAGGATGTGTCAAGGTTGTTCTCACCGCAGATGTTCTAAAGGAAATGACCTTTGACGTTTTAGGATGATATAGACCACCAGAAATTTCAGGACTGACTTGTGGCCATCACCAGAGTTTCTATGCCTAGTGAGGACACATCTCTATCCGATTATGGTCCTAGTGCCAAGCCTTTTTCATGTATTTTCCAAGTGATGGTGGAGTATTGTGATGCAGACCCATGATAAGGATAAACTCACTTTGGAAGAGTTTTAAGGTCTCTTCTAGGATGAGTTTTATTTGGCCACACTGAGGTCGGGGCATCCCCAAGTGCATTTATAGCTTTGGCTGGAGAGCATGATCATAGTAGTGTCCTCAGAAAATTTAATAGAACAATTTCCTTACACTCTTGATATAGTTTGGGACCCATTTTTTATGGGTCTGGAATTCGTGTAGGGCCCACTCAGAGACTTGTAGGTTTTGTGGTTTTATTGTGTGCACCCACCTATGTTGGGGTGCTGGATTGGGCCTTGGTGGTGGAGTGATTTATGGATGATAAGATTAGGAACATCAGTGTTGGGCACACAGAACCTGATTCCCTTGGTAGCTAGTTCAATATATGGTATCCAATGGAAGGCTTAGGTGTCCATATGTACGCAACCTTTTAGGAGGCATCCTCGTGATAGATGATTTGAGGGTCTTGAATCTTTGGGTTCTCCTGATGGTTTTGGTCAGCCACAAGAGAGGCAATGTTATGATTGTAACGATTGGGTTAATGTTTCTAGAGATAGTCCAAACCACTCTACTATTGAGAGGGACATGGTTGAATGATAGACTTGGCATTGGAGGCATCTCAGTCATGGAGGTCCACAGGGGAGCAGACGTGGTGGTGGATTGGGCATAGTGGTGAGAGGTGGAAGGTAGTATGAGTTCCCCAACCACCACACAAATGATATACACACTAGGATCATGGAGTTAGAGGATGGGGAGAGGACACCTGCCAAGAATTGAGGCCATTAACCTAGATTCTCTACAGAAGAATACATGTACACTATATATCCTTTATACTATCTTCAGTAGTTTTGATAGACACTGGTAGAAGGTACCCTTTACATTAAATTTTTTATCAATGTTTTATTTGGTTTTTTTCTTCTTTTCTTCTATGGAATGAGGAAGTTGGATACTTCCCCCACTAAGATGTCTTTTTGTGACATGATGAAAACCAAGTGGGAATGTCACCTCCTCTTAAGGCGGGTAGTGTCAATGTGAGGTGGTTGATTCCCATAGACATGTGTGTTCACGATGGGGTGGTTTGTTCTGAGTTTTTCATGAAAGGGCCAGGTAAGACCCAATGTATACATGGTAATGCTTATTTTTTAACCCCACTAGTTGATATGTATGTGTTTGTTTTAGTTAAATGTATATTTAGGCTCACAAAAATGAGGAACACATTCTGAACTAAGACGTGTTCCTGAGACACGTTGAAAATCCGTGACAGCGAGTTAGTTCCACCCAGAGAAGATAGGATCATGGGGTGTTGGATGAGTTCCATTGAAATCTGATGTCTGATGTGTGGTTTTGTTGGTCTCTACATCATGTTGGTGAGGGGTGAGTTCTAGTTGAACGGATGATAGTAGATAGACACAGTGCATGGAATTTTACACCCATCACAACTGAAGATACATGTTTCAAGTTGCACGATGTCCCTAGGGATGTGCTGGCCTTGGGTGAGGCCATGGGTTCTGCAGAGTGTTTAATCGTTGGAAGCACATGAAAAATATGTGTCTTTTTGGTGTTTTGGTAAACTCGCTGGTGTGGGAGATCTAGTGGAATGTTTAGTTCCTTACCTTTCTATTTATACTATGGATTTTGGGAGATGAAAATTTCAAATTATAGGAGGTTGGAGATCCTCTTTGTTTACCCTTTCATACTTTGGAATATTTTTTCGAATAATTCATCAGCGATGTGAGACGATGGTGTCCGATTTCAAGGCCCATAGTTCCCATGATGAATTTTATAAAAATATGATGTATTTTTATAATATACCCAAGGAAGGGAAAATTTATCTCAGATATGATAGGTCAGATCAGAAAGACGAGGACACAGATGCATCCAGAGTGTGTCGTTTACCCTAGGATGGTTATAATGTTTTTCGGTGTGGGTCAACAATGGAAAAAGAAATCGTGGGAATTTTTGTTAATAAATTAAATTAATTAATATAATTTCGGAACTCAAATAACTCTTAAATTTTGTCTCAGATAAAAATTGATAGATTTTGGTTGAGTGTGGAACATTGGGATTAACATAAGCACAACATAATTTTAGTCAGTGCTTGGGGACGGGTCAAAGGCATGTTGGCGGGGAGTAAAACTAATTATTTTTTTTTAAAAATAAAATAAAAAATCCATCATCCCCCGCCCTCCCTTGTGCTTATTAGGTCATATTACCCTCTACATCATTAGAAGAAACAAGGCCATAGGGTACTACCAGGTGCCATTTTCATCATCGATCGTCTCCAGATTGGGATTCAGCATGTCACTGGCATGGTTATGCACACAAACCTTCGGTGTTTCTCCAAAGAGGTAGTGGTTTTTAGTTCTAATCATTTCATCTCAACTATATACTTGTTTTTTTAATATTAATCATTTTTATGAAAATTTTGTCTTATGATTTTTGAAACAAGTCTCGAATCTATTTTTGTAGCACAAGGGTGCTTCTATTGGTAATTTAATGTTTTCTGACGGTGAGGTTGGATTCCATCAGCGGAGATGAAGGAATACATTGAGGGTCACTCTAGCATTATGTTTATTGGCAGCACACAGAGGAGGAACAATGACTTCTAGTGGGAACGGTGGTTTCAGGTAGGTGTGGTGGATTCTCGCAGCGGCATGATGGTTTATGGCGGTGGTATGATGACAATCCCACCAAAATGGTCTAGGATTGTTTAAACTAGAGTATCTTAGAAACTGGGTGTTCAATTCATGAGTCTTCTAGGGAGAGATGACCCTTTCTTTGATACAGGCCTTTTGATGTCACATTAATGATTATTTTAGTCATGAATGATGCATGGTGGTGAAAAACATCCAAAATATAATTATAATATTTTAATAATTATTATTTAGTGATAATTGAATCAGAATTATATTTTTTGTCTGATGACAGATTGATGTACCATCCATGGAGTTGTGACCCAGACATACATGTGGATGTTTGAGACTGACTTCATCTGATGAAACTAAAATTGGGGTGTGATCCCCACAATGCTGGGTTCGGGATTCACTAACCAGACGGGGGCCTGATCGAGCTCCCAATGGGGCCTCGAACTAACCCAATGAGGCTCATCCCCTACGCAGATGGGGGTCTGATATAACGTCCCAGTTCCAAAATCCACACAGAGGCGCCCTGTACCTGGTTGGTCACATGTCCTCAAAAACATTGACACAAATTTAACAGGCTGCTGACTAGCAGTGAGGGCTTTGGGTGTGATAGTTGGGAATCAATGCCCTCATTGGCAGAGTACATAGAGGATGTAAACAAATACATACAAGAGAGAAGTATTAATAATGAAATATAGAAGAAAAATGAAGGTATAAACTAGAGAGCATATATATAAAATGACGCATGATATATATGTCTAGGAAAAAATCCAAAAAAGTCACAATGCTGGAATGCAATAGAACTAAACCGAAGTCCAAAAGAAAGCAGATAAACTCCTCAGTATTACAGTCCATGGATTTTTCTCACGCTCTCCAGCTCCACAAAAAATCTAGTACTTAATGTAGAAGGGAAGTTGACCTTATCTATACCTCCAAAAATATAATATTCTTGGTCCCAAAAGAATGGCCCAAACTGGGCGTGAGACTAAATCCCCGTAGGCAACCACCACGAGATCTGTTCCTGATAGTTAGTTAATATGTGGCTGGTAAAAATATAGAATGAAGAAGAATAAGGTAGTACTCATCAGTTATCAATACACAGTTCCAAGTATTCAAATTAACACTCAACATGAAACATCTAAAAAAATATTATAAACACAATAGGTAACCCTCTTGGAAGTACCCACAGCCTATCCCCTCTGGTCCGACCCAGTTTCACATGAAAGTAGCTAAACACAAGGTAACCCATTGGGAAGTACTCATAACATATACCCTCTGGTCTTACGAAACGATTAAAAGAAACTCTATGGGATGTACATTCAGTCTAACCCCTCTGGTTCAACTTAATCATATACTCTCTGAGGAATCACTCTCTGTAAATTCCCCATTATAGTCTCGTATCAGTACTAAAGGCACTATGGGGATGTAGTCAACATATAATTTCCCTTTCGGCCCGCTTTGAGTATCTATAGACACTCTGGGGAGGCACTCAACAACAATTCCCTTTGTGGTCTCGCATCATAAGTAAAACAGTCACTCTAGAGAAGCCCTCAGCGTCCATTCTCCATATGGCCTATACACCAGGTCCTCATGGACCTTGGTAATTCAAGCATGTGTAGTAGTGTGTAATTTCAAAGGTAATCCTCAAGAACTACTTGTCTATTATTCTACAGCACAACAGCATAATAGAAAAATAATCACACCATCCTACAAATCTAGGCATGGGAAAGTGAAATGCTGCCTAATAGGAAATCAATACCCAAAGGTCCAAACAAGAAAAACATGCATGGTAAATACAATCGAATCAAAAAAATTCACTATATTCATGATCAATAATCATCTACTCAGGCATACCAGCATAGCAGAGAAACAATAGGGCTGAAACGGTAAAATTGTAATACCATGTTCATAGGTATAAGGCCAATTTGCACATAAAACATAACGACTTTCAATAGAAAGGCACAAACCCCCTTCATGACATTGGAAGTTCAATATACATGAACCACAAGGATTAAATCTCCTTAGAAAATCCTAGATCTATGAAAACGTATAAAATTTTCAACCCAATATAACTCATGAAAGAGGAGAAATCAAGGGATGGTGCTCTAGGAGAAGAGAGAACCCAATGATGCGATTCTAACACTACCGTCGGTGTTTGATTCAGAGTATGGACACTCGGCCAGGGGCTCGTCAAGTATCTGAGGCTGCTCGGTGCTCTCGGAGAAACTAGGTTGAGATGGAGATGGTTATGTCCCTCAGACGTGACCCCAGTGCGTTTAGTTAAAAAACAAAATAAACGACATGTAATTTTGAAGTACATGGCATGTAATATCCATTTACGTACTCCACTTTAGGTGTCTTCCTGGTCATCCAACATGGTTGTGTGAAAGCCCACTATATGGCTAGCACACAGCTACCTGTGGTAACCAATTACATGGCATGTACTAACAAGGTACATGACGCGTACTTCAAAAATTTCTAGAAACTCATCTTTTCTCAAAAACTATTGAAAAAAGAAAAACATACCTGAAAAGAAGACCCAAGTTCTTACGAACATACCCCCCCCCTCTAAAAACATTTGTCCCCAAATTTCCCTAACAAGGCGACATAGAGAATGAAAACCCGAACAGCTCCAGCCACTACGATCTTACATCATCCTCTCACTCCCATGTCTTGTCCTATACTCACCCATTCTGCCATAGCTCCCATACCATAGGAATATAACGACCATGGAGATCCTTCATACATAAATCAATAACCAGTATAGGGTGATTCTCAAAAGATTCATCCACTTCCAACTCATCCTCCACCAGTTTTAAAACATTAGACAGGTCCGAAAAGTAACGTCGAAGCTGAGATACATGAAACATGTCATGCATATCCTGGTACCTCTGAGGTAACTGTAACCAATAGGCCACCGGACCAACACTCTTCAACACCTCAAATGGCCCGACGTAACTTGGTGAAATTTTACCCTATATTCTAATCATCATGTGTCCCATGCTCAGTGTGACAGGAAAAAAACCTGATCCCTGACCTCGATCTCTAAAGGTCATCTCCACTGATCAGCATAAGACTTCTGACGAGACTGTGTAGTATCCATCCTCTTCTGAATCAACTTTATCTCCTCTTTGGTCTCCTGAACAAGACGATGTCTCGGTAAAGCTACCTCTCCGGCCTCCATACAACATATGGGTGGTCGACACGGTCTACCGTACAAAGCCCCATAAGGTTCCAAATGAATAGTCTCTTGAAAACTATTTTTGTAGGAAAACTCTACAAGAGGTATATGCTTCTCTCATGAATGTCCAAAATTCAGGATGCATGCTCATAGCATGTCCTCCAGCACATGAATCGTAAGCACATACTGGCCATCTGTCATTGGGAGATAAGATGTAGTCAAAAGTACCTATGTACCCAAAGACTTCTCAATCCCCTGCCAGACCCATTAAGTAAAATGTGCATCCCTATCTAAAATGATGGATCGAGGAACTCCATACAGGCATACAAACTACGAGATGTACAACCATTCCATCTCATCAACACTGATGGTTTCCTTGATCATCAAGAAGTGGGAAACCTTTATGATTCTATCAATGACAATGCAAAATAAGTCATTCCCTTGGGGAGACCTTGGAAAACTAGTCATGAAGTCCATCGCAACATCATTCCACTTTTACTCAAGAATAGATAACTTCTGTAAAAGCCCTGATGGTTGTTGATGCTCCGCATTCACCGGATGACAAGTGGAACACCTCATGAAGAAACTAGAAATATCCATCATTATACCTGGCCACCAATACTGATGGTGTAGATCACAATACATCTTGGTGACTCCAGGATGATCTTCCCAAACTGAGGAATGAAAGTCTTGCATCGGCCCATTGTGTACCTCTTCTAGAACCAATACGCACTCCTAGAAACCCAATATCTCATCCTCACCTATGGTCCATCCACGAATAGGGTCCTCTCATGACACTCTATCTCATAGGACTAGGACTTTAGAATCTAATAGTTGCCTCATAAAATCTTGATTAAGAAGAGTATAGGTAACAAATATAGAAGATAGAAATGGCTGTCCTAGTCTATCGTGCACCTCCAAATGCATCTCAGAGAATAGAGCCATGAGGTTCCACTCACTACTGGCCTCCAGAACTCCCTGTATCTGCGTCCTCCTACACAACGCATCTGCCACTGAATTTCCATTCCCAAGCATATAGGCAAGCTCGACATCAAAAGACTAAATGTACTCAACCAACATTCGATGTCTCAAATTCAGATCTTGATTAGTGAAGATGTACATGAGACTCTTGTGGTTGGTGAAAACCAAAAAATTCTCTCCCAGAAGGTAATGTCTAAAATCGCGTAGGACATGAAAAATAGATGCCAACTCCAGATTGTGCATCGGGTAATTCCCCTCATGTGGCCTCAACTACCGAGAACCATATTCAATGACTCCATCTCCTGCATATGCACAACTCCTATCCTGATACATGAAGCATCACAAAAAATAGTATTGATTTTTTCTGGCACTTGAAATACTAGTATCAGTGATGAAGTCATCCTCTTTTTCAGCACCTGAAAGGCTGACTCACAAGAATCTAACCATAAGAACTGTGTATCCTTCTTATTCATACTCTTCAGTGGTGATGCTATGCATGTAAAGTCCATTATAAAACATCTGTAGTATCCCTCCATCCCTAGAAAGATCTACACCTCAAAGACATTTTTTGAATGCTCCCAGGAAACTACTGTACTCACTTTCTCTAGGTCTACTAACACTCATGTCTCTGATATTACATGACCCAAAAAGTGAATCTGATCTTTACAAAAGTGAAATTTTTGATATCTTATCTTATAAATGATGCTCTCTTAGTGTACTAAAAACGATCTCATGATGGGTAAAATGGTCGTATTGAGTGTGATAGTACATCAAGATATCACGAAGACCACCAAAAGGAATCCAAGTATCCATGGAACACTCAGTTCATCAGTGCCATGAAAACAGCTGGAGTGTTCGTGAGATTGAACAGAATAACCATATAATTGAATAGACTATACCTACTCCGGAAGGCTATAAGAGGTATAAATGATTGTCTAACATGAATCTGATGATAACCGGACCTCATGTCAATCTTTGAGAACACCTGGGCTCCTAGAAGCTGATGAAAGAGATCATCAATCCATGGTAAAGGATATCGATTCTTAATGGTCAATTGGTTCAACTTCTGATAATCCACACAAAGCCTGTGGGTTTTATATTCCTTCTTCACAAATATGACAAGAGAACCCCAAGGGGAAGTAATGGGTAAGATGAAATCCTTTTTCTGCAACTCCTCCAACTGCTTATTGAGCTCCTGCAACTATGGTGTAGCCAACCTATAAGGAGGAATGGAGACCCGTTCCACTCCTTTCACAAGATCAATTGAGAAGTATACCTCATGCTCTAGAAGAAAATATGAAAATTCCTTTGTTAAGACATATTTGAAATGATCCACCACTAGAGGAAAGTCTAACTATTAAGTACCCTAGTCATCCAGATATAGACTACCCATTTAGGCTGTAACTCCTCCCATACCATGATACCCGGGACCTTCTCTGCTTACTTGGACATCCCATTTTCCCCTAGGAAGAAAGTATCCACCCTTCGGTGATATGAAACTCACCCTACAGTGGTAAAACTCAACGACTTCCTGGAAGAGAACTAGCCAGTCCATTCCAAGAATGACCTCATACCCTTCCATCTCTAGGACATAGAGGTCCCATAAAATGTAACACCCACCAACCTGTAGAGGGAACTCTCTACACTAACGTACACTAGTTGTTCTTGTTCCCAACAGAATTCCTAGAATTAAGATATCAGCAGAAAAAAGATACAGAGACCAAGGCTCTCCATGATAGCAACAGATATAAAGTTTTGGGAATCCCATGTATCAAAATGTTAATAATATAAAACGGAGGCAACTAATATCCTACATGGAATGGTAGAAGGTCTGGGGTCCTGCTCTTTCTGGGTCTGCACAACTGTGAAATTCTAGCCTGTATCTTAGCCCTGTGACCCTGCCTAACCACACTGAGCTGATCCGCCCTGATGTCACTAATAACCAGGCGACTGGATACCACATCCACGACCTCCACCTCAGCCCGAATGGCCCTAAGAACTCCACTTCCAGGACTAGAGAGAAACTGGTGGTGCTGCTCTGAGATGAGGATTCATAGAAGAGCTACTGTCACTAGATGCTGGAGAGATTATCTGAGAAAAGTGCTGAAGAAGACTCATCATGCCGCAATATCATCACTCCACTGGTTCTCTCGGGCAATGTGGCCTCGTATTCCCACACTTTCTGCACTTGTAGCACACCACCTTACTACCATAAGAAGTATATTTCCTCCTCGAATCACTATATGAAGACTCCCTTTGGGACTTCCTTCTGTTAGTAGGAAGAAAACTTAGCCCAGATGTAGAGCTGCCTTAGCAGAAAACTCTAGAATCCCTCATATTATGCTATGTGATCAGCGCCTGGTTGACTATAGAAGTGATAGAAGTAAACTGGAAGTTGTTCACCTGCAATCGAATATTGGGCCTCAGACTATCCTCAAACTTCTTTTCCATGAACAAATAATCAAATCCTAGAAGAGGATCGAAACACTGAATCTCAGTAATGTTGGAGGCATACTACATAACAGAAAGGGTACCCTTCTCCAGACACAAAAACTCACGGTATTGACCGGCCCTCATGGTATCTGGTTAGAAGTAGTCGAGGAATAAGTTCGGAAACTCATCCCATGCCATAACCTCTTTGCGTCCTGCCTAGGAGATCACATCCCAACACCTCTTTGAAGGGTCCTGAATCAAATAGGTATTGAGAATGACCCTCCTCTCCAGATTCATCTCCAGATTCTCAATGATATTCATCATGGTTTCTAGCCATGACTCTGCAGCCTGAGGTCCCCTTTCCCCTAAGAAAGTAGGAGGAGGCTAGAGCTGGATGACCCGCATCAAATCAGTCATCGACGATGTAGGTGGAGACTCTACCAAAAAGGTTTGCATCATGCCTAGAAATTCATCCATGAAATATTAATCAGTACCCATGTCAGGTACAACAGATGGTGCCAATGCTGACACAACTAGGGTATCTGTAGGTAGTCCCTGATCAGCCATTTCCAGTGTCTGATCACTACCTGGAAACCGATATACACCTGGTGGACGTCTTAGTGGAATGACACTGCATGGTCAATCACTCACCTTAGGTCATGATTATTAAGGACTAAAAACATAGAAGTGTAAGAAGGGAAAAAGAGAAAGAAAACATTCATGTTTTACAAAATATGACTACACGGCATTTACAATTCCTACAAGGCACGTTCCTTAACGTCATTCAAATGGGCGTGTACTCTTCCCTAAACTGGTCATGTAGAACCCTAGACACATTGCGTATTGTATTAACAAACGGAGTATTGTCTTAACACATGGTGTGTATAGGAATCCACTTTCCTTGTTCGAGATATTCTACACAGCTAAGCAACACATCTCTCCTAATACAATACTACATGTCATGTTAAACATATACACAGTGTGTACCGGAAAAGCATCATCTGACCCATGTTGTCAGTGACACGACCTGACACACGTCTCACTCTACACGGCATGTTCATGGAGGACACGGTGTGTACGCGAATGGATAATACTAACCCTTGTTTTTTGTGACATCGTCAGGTACCTAGGATAGACTACATGGGGTGTTCAGTCTTGAAAAAGAATATATAACTTATTCTTTCATCCATTTAGATTATTAGTCGCACTGGTGGACAAAGGGTCTTTACACATAGTGTGAACATCTGGTACACGAAGTGTCCTATAGAGATTTATCACCGCTGTTTCTCTTCACACACAGCCTATGAAACAGTTATAGAATACATGACATGTACATATAGTACAAGGTTTTTACTTAAGGAAAACTATTTCTTCCCAAACAGAAGAACACATGGCGTGTAGTCAAAACTACATGGTGTGTATCCTAGTTTTTTCTAGATAGTAATCCTCAGAAACTTCTCTGGAACACATAAAAACACTGAAACAATAATTGAAATTCCAAATTTCAATCTGTGAGGGACCTTACTCCCCGCTAATAAAATCTTGGCATCTTAAACATGTTGTAAAAAGGTAAACAAGTAAACAATCCACCAAATTCATGTCCATGAGGGTCCTTTTCACCTCATGAACCAAAATTTGGCATCCATTTAGACAAAAAAATAACACAAACAATACAATATCAAACAACATTTATTTGTATCAAGGCACCTATCACAACGTCATGACTATTCTACAAAACATCTATCACAACAACATGAAATCTCTAATTCATCCGAGATGGCATGGTAAGAATGCATGACATGTGATTTTTAACAAGTTCCTATATGATGCATGAGATGGCATGACCACATCTCATCAGGTTGTGATAGAAATATAACATCAATAATATCAACAGTAATAACACAAATCATGTGAGTCATACAATGGTGAAAATCAGATAAACTGTAAACTTGGAAAACTAGAAGAAATTTCAATAAATGATGTAGATTGGATTTTCCATGTACACGGGTTAACTACGTCCAGGCACAGTTTATTACCAAGTACCTATTCCATCCTGTTCAAGACTATAGGCTCCAAATAGTATATCAAGTTTAATGAATGCCTCTAATACCACTTTGTAACATCCTGGTTCCAGAAGCCACGCAGAGACGCCCCATACCTGGTTGGTCAAATGGCCTCAAGTGCATTTCCCCAAATGCCTGAGGCTGCCGACTAGCAGCGAGGGTTTTGGCTGTGATAGTGTGGAATCTATTCCTTAATTGGAAGAGTTCACATCAGATGTAAACAAGTACATAAAAAAGAGGAAGCAGTAATAATGACATACAACCAAAAACTATGGGTATAAACTGGACCACATATATATAAAATGATGCATGATACAAATGTCAAGGAAAACATCCAAACAAGTCACAATGCTGGAATTCAATATAACTAAACCAATGTTCAATGGAAATCTGATAAAATCCTCCATATTGCAAGCCATAACATGGTCTTGTGCTCTCCCACACCACATCAAGTCATGTACCTGATGTAGAAGGGTGTTTTCTTTTATCTATACCTACAACAATATAATCTTTTTGGAGCCAAAAGCATGGCCCAAATAGGGTGTGAGACAAAATCCTAGTAGGAAAACACCACACGATCTATGCCTAATAGTCAACGAATATATTGAAGGTAAAAATATAGAAGGTAGTAAAACATGGAAGTACATAGTAGTAAATAATCCATAGGTCAAAGCATTCAAATAATAACACAACATGCAACAACAAAAAAATCAGATAAACAAAACAGGTAACCCTATAAGAAGTACCCACAACCTATCCCCTCTATTCTTAACCAGCAACACAAGAATGTATCTAAACACAAGGTATCCCTCTGAGAAATACCTACCGCCTATCGCCTATGGTCCCACCTAATGATTACAAGCAACCCTCTGGGCAGTACACTCAGTTTAACCCATCCGGTTCAGCTTAAGCATAGACACTCTGAGGAAGCCCTCACCGTAAATTCCCCCTATAGTCTCGTAACGATACTAAAGGATATGTAGGGAAGCACTCAATATCTAATTAGCTCTTTGTTCCATGTCGAGGAACTATAGAAACATTGTAGAAGCACTCAATGTCAATTCCCCATGTGGCCTCACATCATAAGTAAAACAGACACTCTGGAGAAGCCCTCAACATCCATTCACCCAGTAGTCTATAAAACTGTTTCTCATGAACCTATATAAGTCATGGAAGTGTAGTAGCATGTAACAGCCAAGGTATCCCTCAAGAAATACTTGTATAGCATTCTACAGTGCAACAACATAACAAAACAACAGTCACACCATCCTATAATACTAGGCATGGGAATGTAAATAGTAGTCTAATAGGAAATCAAGACCCAAAGTTCCAAAAATGAAAAACATATTTGTTAAATACATCCAAATAACAACAATTCACCATATTCACAATCAATAATTATCTAATCAGGAATTCAGGCATAGTAGAGAAACAATAAAGCTGAAATGGTAATCTCACAATACCCTGTTCAAGGGTATTGGGAAAATTTATACATAAAATTCAAGGACTTTCAATCGAAAGGCACAAAACACATACCACGACGTTGGAAGATAAATATACTTGAATCACAGGTCCTGAATCTCCGTACAACACCATAGATATATTAAAATTTATAAAACACTCAACCCACAATAACTCATGAAATAGATGAAATCAAGGGATGGTGCTCTAGGAGAAGAGAGTACTCACTGAGGATATTCAAATGCAACCATTGGTGTTTTATTTTGAGGATGGACACTCGGACATGGACCCATCAATGATTCATAGTTGTTAGGTGCTCTTGGACAAACTAGGTTGAAAAGGAGATGGTTTTGTCTGTAATACGCGACCCTGGTGCGTTTAAGGAAAAAAAACAAATTACATGGTGTGTACTTTTTAATACATGGCATGTACTAGAAGTTTACAGACTCCAGTTTAGGCGGATTCCAGGTCATCCCACATGACCATGTGAAATGCCACTACATGACCAGCACTCGACTACTCACGGTAACTGAGTACACGATGTGTACTCACAAAGTACATGGCCTGTATAAAAAAAATTCCAGAAACTCCACTTTTCTCAAAAACACCTGAAAGAAGATAAACATACCTAAAATGGAGATCTGTTTTCTTACACCTAAGTTCTCACAATTGGGCTTGGATGAAAACCATAGTGAGTGGGGCCTTTTTGACTAATTCACCCAATGAAGGAGGGTCAACATTTTTTTATGCACCTGTTTTTTGTTTTGTGTATACCACGACCCTTTTGATGGATTCCCTAGAGGACCCAAAGTAGGTGGAGCATAGTCAGTTTAACTGACTATGTTGTTTATCAGAGTTGGGATTAGGAGCATACTGACAAGATTTTGTCACTAATCTCCTCCTTCTGGGTAGTTTGGACGCTTTTTCATTTTTCTTTAGGTGGGACCTGTATTTTCCCTTCTATATGGCTATTATACTCAGGTTGTGGGATAGATGTATGAATGAGTCTCTTTTCAGTTTTTATATATATATGAACTATATCATGGATGTGTATGTAGGATCATCTATACAGATACTTTAGTCAAAGGCCTCCCATATGTATGATATCCAACTCAAAACTGGTCACCAGCCCCTGGCCTATTGGAGGAGGGCTTGTGGAGTCACGGATCAAGCTTCATTGGATTGGGTCATTAAAGAGGGGTATCAGATAAGTTTCTACCTTTTTATCCTCAAATAGTAGTAGTTATAGCTGTGATCATGGATTGTGCTTCATAATAGTGATGTTAACATGTTTTGAGTTTGACTTTTAGGTCAGGGACTCATGTGTCGGTGTGGCGGCCAACTTACCCATTCACCAGGACTCTAATAACCAGCCTATTGTCTCGGAACATTAGGATGTTGGTCATAGGTAAATAATGGTACATGCATCCTAAAGAAGTCCCAAAAGGACCCAAAGTAGGAGGATAATAGTGAGATTGATGTAATGGGGTGATCACTGAAGATGGGATGAGGAGATTACCACACATGATCATCTATAAGACATGTCCTCATAGTGAGATGGCTAAGGATACATGTCATGACCCAAACTAACCCAATGGGATCTTTGTTCACTGAGTTCTCATCACTGTTGATGATGGGTCACATTCGGTACCCATTTATCATCATTTTGGGTGTCTCCGATCAAGCCCCATTGGCGGTTTGAGTCATGGCTCGAGCCCCATTGGATGGACTATTAGTTGGCGAGCTTTTAGTTTTTGTCACGTGGAGATAAGAGTTGTTGAGGTTTTCTTTCACTTGGCATAGTCTTGGTGTTGTGGTTCTTCTTGGAGCATGTTTTTTGGAGCACTATAAACTTTTATGATCTCATTGGTGTGGGGGTCCCAGTGAAGATCTTAATTTCTTGACCTTTTTTCTAAGACTTTGGTTTTTCAGGTACGAAAAGATTTAATGAGTGGAGGGTTTGGTGACTCATGATTTGGACTTACCAGAAAATAGAATATTCCTACAAAAAAATCCAGGGTCAGGAATGTAGATGAAATTATATTATGAGGCCCAGAGTTCCCAAAAAAATTTCTAAAAATATTTAGTTTTTTATACTATGGACATGGAGGAAATCGTGTATCTCTCAAATAGTTTCTCAATTCAGAAAAATAATGGAATGGTTCATTCTTGAGTGTGTCCTTTAACCGAGGTGGGTATTAATTTTTCAAGATCAGTCATACTGTGTAAATGTTTTTTAGTTTTTACTCATAAATAATTAAATAAATTGGACTCAATCTCAAATTACTCTTGAATATAGTCGCATATCAAATTTATAAGAATGCAGTTGAGCCCAAAACGCCATTTTTACGCTAGATGTGGCATAGTCTTAATCAGATACCAATTTTTTGACTAAGGAGAGTCGGGATGGGGACATAAGATGATAATTTTTAAAACATATCTTATCTCCCCCACCTTGGTATGTGAAGATATAATCCCTTTCTCCTTACTTCCACTTTCATGAAGAATCATCTGAATCAATGAAATGATGGGTTGTTAGCACTGGATCTTAACGTCAGATGCTCCCAGATCAAGCAACTTCAGAAAGAGAGCTCGGAAACCATAGATTATCCTCCAAAAGGTATGAGGTTTAATTTTTAATACCATTAACCACTTCAAGATTCTTTATTTCTCAATTGATCTTTTTATCTTTATTTGGAGTTAGTTTTTGTGTATATTAGATCTCAAGATTTTTGAATCATCTTTCAGATCGATTTTTGGATCATAGGAGTTGTCCCAATGCTCTGGATAAAATTTTCTGGCAGCAAGTGATGATTCTAGCTATGGAGATGGAAGATTCTTGTGGTGGCATGATTAGAGGTGGATGGGAGTGGATGAGTCTATTGGGGGAGCAGATGAGTCTAGTGAGGGACGGCGCAGGGCGCCCTAGTTTCGAGCAGCAATGATGGGCCAGTCCTACTTGTTTATGTCTAGGGGTTCATTAAACCAAGATAACATGAAATCAATGGGTCCATTAAATTTTTCATATACTACCACGTGACCCTTACATCACAGTGGACCTTTTGGGACTGTTTTAATAAAAAATATTAGACGAGATCGGTGCTCGGTGACATAGAATATCTGAAAATAGTTTTAATAATATATTATTATTCTTTGTTGACTCTTGGGACAGACATATCTCATATATCCAATTTTATATTGATGACACATTATTGGTGTTGTTAGTCATATTTCATGGTGGATGATTTGAGATAAATTTCAGATTCATAATCTGAAATCAGGTTGGGGGCCCCACAAGGCCCGTTTTGGGAGTTTGTGGCAATATTCCAATTTTTCGTTGGGTGTTTTCTTGGGATGAGAGGGTTGTTGATATCATGTGTTTTTTCATGAGGATCAAATTATATTTATCCATTCGATGAGGTTCATGATCGACATGTCAGCCCCAAGTGGACCTGTTGTTGTGAATAGTACCATTTTCATCGGATGTCGATTTTGGCCGAGTAAATAGCCTATAATGGGTGTTTTTTATCTGTAGAATGTGATCATAACCATGTTTTGGATCATGGAGATGTGATGTGTAGTTGGTGTTGTGTGAGTCCTTTGGGATATCGACCCTTACTATCTAGGATCAGTGGGTCCCCTAGTCTCTTTGATGATGTTACTACTAGCTGGGTTGAGTCGTTCCCCCTAATTTTTGATCATGACATTTTTATCAGTTGGATTTAGTGCAACCCCATGGTCCTTTTTATATGAGGGTTTTGGTATCACGTCCCCTTTACCGGATTGTGACCCATATTCAGCTCTGATGAATGTTTTTAGTATCATGCACCATTCACCAGACTATGACCCCAATTCAACTACATTCCATATCTGCCATACAGGTTCATTGTCGATTTCTAGAGTGTGTTGTCTCAATACTCTTTGATTTAAGACTCAACGGATTTGGGGAATGTGTCACTCCAAGAGGATTGGCACGATCCTCACATCCACTCATGTTTCTCTATTGGATTTACTAGAATCAGTGTGTATAATTTTAATCTGTGCATCCATCCTTACCCATGATGTTCTACTAGGGTACATAGCCTTTGTGAGCCCTAGGAGTTAACCCTCTAGATATGCATAGATATCTTTTCATTTAGCTTTCTGAGGGGAATTTTTTCAATTTACCAGTAGGGGATTTTGGTATCATCATGACCGAAAGTACATGGGTGATGATCCACTATATGAGTGATATGATCTCCAGAGTGTCGGATCAAGATCTTTGCATATTCCACAGTGGAGTTTCTGGAATCAACATTACCAAAAATAATGTACTTTTGATCCTCTGCAGGATAGGTTTTACAGTAGTGGGTTTGTTTTGTGACACCCCTTTATGTGTTCGGTTTTCTAGTCAGGGTTTTAGTGTCCCTTACAGGACCCTGTATGGGATCCCCTACCGGAAGGGTTGTGGTAGTTTTGTCACAGAGTGACTTTTTCTATGATGTTATCCATAGAGCATGCTCTCGTAGATAGGCATCATAATGATTTTTCAGGTTGTGTCGTTTGTATATTTTAATGGTCTAGTAACATCTCATTTAACTGCCAATTGGGATGGTGAGGTTGGATCATCGACTTGGGGTTGTTGATGTGTGTCCTCTCTCATTCTGCATTCCAAAGGGAATGGTAGTGCTCTCGTTGTGTGTTATCTGAGGTACATTTCTACCTTCACATAGAGTCAGAGCCCTATTCCTTCTATGAGGTTGGAACATCATGAGATGGTTTTGAGTTTTGAATTGTAACCTTGAGTTGTTAACCATGGATATTCTATGGTCTGGACCATGAGGAATTGTGATCGTGTTGAATATATCATTGTTTTTTCTATGAGTCATGTGGTATGTTTAAATTGTTGAAATGCTAGGGACGTCTAGCTTACTAGTCACATATTTCTAAAGATGGTCCTGAGATGGAGTTTCTATCTTGTTTGGGTTCCCTCTAACTATGTTGAGTTAGTTAATGCATATCTGTTACTCCCTTTTGGTTTGGGGTTTTATGGGGTTTTTACTGAGTATTTTTATTGCCACCCCTATACAAGATTTTCCCACACAAGTCTTATGTCATGTGCAGACCAAAGTTCCTTTGATAGAGTCTCAGTTGGACGCGAAGAAGGAAGGTAATACTAGCTAGACTAAATACATTTTTCACCAAAACATTGTTTTGGATCTTACTAGTGGGTGTTTGACAGTGATCCCCTCCATCAGAGTTAGTTGGAAACTTGTTATGTTTTCACATGGTAGTGCATTTATTTCCCATTTCTATATTTCAACTATACTCTGGTTGGGATAGATGTATTCATGCATTTCATTTTATTTATGTATATCTATTCAATGTTTCATGGAGGTGTTTATGGTTTCATGTGTATAGGTACATTAGGATGATGCCTCCTTGGTGTGTGATAGCCTAATCAGTGCTAGATTCTAGCCACTGGCCTTTGGAATGTTGGATTAGTGAGTCATATCTCATGCCCCAAAAAATTTATACCCCACATAGGGTAAATGACATGTTCCAATCCCAAATGTGCACTCAGATTTTTGATTTGAGTAACTATTTGAGAGATAACTTGTTTCTACCTCACGTATAGAATATAACACATAATATTTTTCTCATGCTCCCCTCCATAAGACACCCAACCCCATTAGATGATCCCACCTCAAATGGAAAATAATTTCTCAAGACCAATTTTGGATTTGGGTCCACATTGAGGACATTTTTAGTCGGGCATGATTCTCGGTGGTATGAAACATCAAAAAATAATAAAAATAATTTAATTATTATTATATAGAGATAATTGAATTGGATGTATCTTCTGTGTCTGATGTCCTATTGATGAACCGTCTGATGTGTGGTGACAGTAACATAATGACAAGTGTTTGGAGGAATATTTTGGGTGATGAAATGAAAATAGATGTGTGGGCCCATTGAGGGCGAGTTTGAGTGATTGCAGTGAGATGTGACCTTTTGGCTAGGTATCCATTTTGGATGAATGAGAAGTCAACTTTGTGTGTTTTTATGTAAGGATCTTTTGGTCGTGATCCGTTCGATGTGTTCTGGGATCAAGGCATGGTCCCCAATCGAGCTTGCTATGGTGAATAGTGCATTTTCACTAGTTATCCATTTTAGGCGAGTAAATAGCCTATCATTCATGTGTTTCCGTATACAACTTGATGGTGAACTTGTATTGGGACTAAAAGGTACGGGGTGGGGCTATGTTAGAGTTTTCCTATGTTAGTGATGTTTGGACCAACAATAGTTGAGTGAACTGCCTTTGTTCATTCCTATGGGTCTTTTTTGGCATTACAACCCCTGTACAGATTTTTAATCCCCTTGGTATGGTGATCTGGATGGACTTGTTGTATCCCACAAGAGTGGTCACGGTAGGATACATTGTCATATCATTTACCCTAGATTAGGTTCTTAGAATCGTTGTAACCACCACAAAGTGGGTGGTGATCCCCTATCAAGCAATATAACCCTTAAAGGTTTTTCGTATATTTGGGTATATAATACCCTACGTAGCAGGATGTTTTATTATGACTGTCGCATCATCCTTTATATGATCCCCTGCTCAGTGGAGGTATTATGTGAGGATTTTGGTATCATCGTGTATAGGATCCCCTATTGCACGAGTCATCGCAGATGGAGTTTTCATTATAGTTGTGACCAATATTACATGGGTGACGATCCTCTATCTGTGTGGTGGGTGACGATCCTCTATCTGTGTGGTGGGATATCTGGGATGTTAGATTTTGTTGCGGTATCCCCCATTATGATATGGGGTGTGATCTACTATCTAAGAGATTATGGGATACCAGGTAGGGTAATTGTATCCCCTAGAAGATCATTGAAGTGATCCCCTATCTATGGAGTTCTGTTTTACGGTTTGTAGGTTGGGTTCGTAGTATCCCCCAATAGATCGTGGGAGGGATCCCCTATCAGAGGATCAAGTCAACCCAATAGGGGCATGTCTTCTATTCATCCATCGGTGTGTGTTCGCGTGAAACCCTATCTATGTTAACGATACACTATAAGATCCTACACTAGACACTTCAAAGGCTTACCACAAATCTATCTATCTCATCTAACCAAGGGTATTACAAAAATGTACCGAGGATGTAATGCCACACGAAACCTCACAGGAATGAACCTTGGGAGTTAAATCAACTGTTATTGGTGTAAATTTCTCTAACCTAATAATCTTGAAACATCACCTCTCTTTGCACCACTTAGGCTCAAATTGTGGCCACCTTCCCATTCTAGGTAGAAAAAAATAGGATAGGCTATGAACTTTCCCCTTCATGGGCTTTTCCCAATCATATTTTGAGTCTTATGAAGACTGAATTCCCTTCTACAAAGTCCTAGGAGGACATGAAGTAGGTGGATCATAGTGAGTTTGACCAATTAGAGTTTTTTTTCATATCTTGGTCGAGGATCTTACTGGTGAGAGTATGCCAGCGATCCCTTCATTATAAGCTAGTTGGATACTCTTTCAGTTTTTAATTGGTGGGCCATGTATTTAATGTTTTTTAATAATATTGTACTCTTATTGTGGGATAGATGTATGTATGCATTTCTTTTCATTTTTTATATATATCTTCACTTTTTCATGGAGAAGTATGTTGGTGTGTGTGTGTGGGTACATGTACCTTAGGCTAAGGGATCCCATATGTGTGATAGCCTACTCGGCCTTTGTCTCCAGCCCATGGAATATTAAAGGAAGGCATGGGGAGTCTGGGATTGAACTCTATTGGGTCGGTCATGATAGAGGGGCTTCTCATGAATCGGATATCTAATATGATGAGTTGTGTAAATACCCATTGAAACGAAAGTTCTCAATGTGGCCCATTGGGCCCAACTAAATCAGATGTATCTTCTGCTTTTGATGTTTGGTTGGCACACCGTCAGTAGTGTTGTGACCCTGACTAAAATATTTATGTTTAGAGACTAATTTTGGGACTTGATACCAAAATTGGAGTGTGGGCACCATGAGGCCCGATTTGGCTATTTGCTGGGAGATGTAACTTTTTCACCGAGTGTCGGTTTATGATGATTTAGTAGTCAACTCTTTGGATTTTTCTTATAGGATCACATTGGCATGATCTATTTGATGTGTTACAGGTTCTATATGTGGGCCCCAAAAAATATTTCTATTGTTAATAGAATATTTTACACCGGTTATCTATTTTGGGCACGTATATATCTTTTCATGTGAGTATTCTTGTGTAGAATGTGATGATGGACTTGGTTTTGGCCTATGAGGTGTGGGTTGAGGGGTGATGTTGCATGTTTTAGGTTTTAGAAATGTTCGAACCAGTAGAAGTTGAGTGAAATACCTTAGTTCATTCTTATGAGGGTTAATGTGAGATTACAACCACATTTTAGATTTGTAATTTCCTCGATAAGAATATCTAGATGGAGTTGCATTATCCCTTAGAAGTTTCAAGTGATGGATCCTCTGGTGTATCGTTTACCCTATATCAGGTTCACAGAATCATCATGACCAATAATGGGCAGGTGGAAATCCACTATCTAGAAGGATAGCCCTATAGGGTGTGTGGTATCGTGGATATACGATCTCCTACACAAAAGGTAGTTTTTGTTGGGTTCTGACATCGTCGGGTATACGATCGCATACTCACAACATGTTTTATTTAGTGTTTTTGGTATCATTAGGTGTATGATCCATGAAAACACAATTTATCCTATATGTATTTTATCATATCATCAAGACCAATATTACATGGGAGACGATACCCAATCTGAGTGATGTGATCTTCAGGATGTGAGATTGGGTTGTGGTATAACCTAGATGATTCTGGGTGTGATTCACTCTCTAAGAGATTATTGTCTACTAAATAGGGTCATGGTATCACCTAGAAGATCCAGGGAGTGATCCCTTATTTAAAGAGTTGTGGTTTATGGTTGGCTGAAAGGGTTCACAGTATACCCCAAAGGATCTTGCAGGGATCCCCTATATGAGGATCACGATCCACTGAGTTTCATCATATCATGCATTTTGGTGCTATCCGACGAGATTTTTCTCTTCGTTATGTGTTTCCATAGAGTCTCAAGTGGAATATAATAGTAGCTATGAGTTCGGACCCTCATGTGTCTTGGAAAATAAGATGACTATGTCTGGTGTGTTTTATGAGATTCCCATAGGGTGTTGTCACATCTTCAATGAAATACCCTATGGTTTAAGCTGACTGGTTGAGTTTAGCTGAGGATGGTCACGAGATGGAGTTTCTCTATAATTTTTTATCCCATTAGATAGGAAGAGGGGAATAATTTATTTTAGTTATCTCTTTTTATTGGGTGTTTTGGGGTGCCTACTGAGTATCATTTTTTCTCACCCCTGCAAAGTCATTTCCCACACATGTTTTGAGTCTTGTGAAAACCACAAAAAGATTGATAGATTCCTAGGAGGACCGAAAGTAGGAGGAGCATAGTAAGATTAACTGATCTTTGTGTTTACCAGAGCTAGGATGAGGAGTTTAAAAGTTGGAGTTTGTCAGTGATCCCCTCCATCTGAGAATGTTGTATGCTTTTTCAATTTTCTATTGGCAGGGCCTGTATTTTCCTTTTTGTACTGCTACTGTACTATAGTTATTTTATAGATGTATTCATGTATATCCTTTCATTTTTTATATATCTATACACTATTAAAAGTAGGTGTATGTTGGTGCATTTTTATAGGAACATTAGGATATGTCCACACGTGTGTGTGACAGCCTACTTGGCACTAGTCGCCCGCCCCTAGCCTATAGGACTTGGGCTTGGGGAGTCACAGATCGAGCCCCATTGGTGGATGGGGAGGAAACATAACTCCAATGGTGAGGGGAGTCACAGAATGGTGAACCCCCATGCCCGCCACTAAGCATCAGGAATCAGACTAAAATAAGGTATCTTTTGGTTTTCAATGCATGAATCAGACACAATGTTTTATAGAAACAAGTGTTTAAAAACCCACAAATCAAAATTGGTCGGATTGGCACTGCTGCTAGCTTGACAACCTCATACACGTAAGATTACATCACCACTGCCTAGAGAAAATACCACTACCTCATTTTGAACTTCCATCACCACATTCTTGACATCCATCATAGTGGCCACCTCACTATAAACAAATTTGTAACATCGGAAAACACTGTCAGAGCTTCTACAGACCACTAGGAACAACCCAACAGTCAAAAACAAATCAGAGACATGTTTTTGAATGCTCGGGATGCAATGTTCATCACTACTATGAAAAATCAATGAAAAAAATGTATGTATATGTGGAATTTATCAATGAACAAAATTCATTCCCCATGGAGGTTCACTAAAGCACGAAATCTAGATTTGTGCTCTACTGCTACCGCTGCTTGATCAGGGATTGACCATTGTCAAAATCCGAGCTCGATGGCACATCATTTTCTCGATCTAGTGGTTTATTAGTGAAACAAGAAGTAGGGGAGAGGGGATGCATGTTCTGGGGAGATGTGGGAGAGAATAGAATTTAATTTTATTTAAATTTAATCACTCTCACACCATTTAACACCCGAGCCCTATCTGCCTCTGACTCGGATCTCAACATTGAATTTTTTTTGTCACACATGGTGTAAAATCAGTGTTTCAGAATCAACCACAATCTCATAAATTAGATCTAAGAAACTTTTAATATGTTCTTTGAGCTTAATTCTAAAATAAATTGATGCAACTTATTTATTGAGATGAACTTGATATCTTTTTCTACCAATGGTATGCGCTGCCAAAACGTATACCCAACCTAGATTAAAAAATATTCTCTAGACTCAACCTTGAAATTGAATTTCTTATCCAAGCTACATTATGAGATATAACATATTTCAACCATGCTCATAGTATAAAATCACGTAATAGTTTTATAAAAAAAATTTGGGCCCAATAGGACTTGGAATCGCACATAGCCCCGCTCCTAGCTCTATCATTATTCGTAGAAATATATCAATGTCAGATATGGAAAAACCAGAGTCTCTGCATAACATGTATTTTTTCCAATGAAAAAAATAGCCACTGGATTCAGGTTAGTGGAAATATGGGGTCACATATAAGGTACTTCATATTATTAATTATTGAATGTGTTACATATAGTATACACAAGTCATATAATATTTTGATGAAAGGAACCAAAATATTAAATATTATAAATTTAATTTAATGTTTTAAATTTTTATGAATTCCCAAAAAACCATTGTCAATAAAATAATATTAAACAAGGTGAAAACATTTATGTATCATTTGGTTATAAAGATATTAATAAAATAATATAGTAACATATTGAATAGGTATACAGCGTATTTGATCTACCTAATTGAAAACATTTTGATATAAAACCTAATAAAATTCGTATACATTATGATAAAGAATATATGAATGATTTATTGGAAAATTTTATAAATAAAAGAAATGGAAAAATATGGTTTTCATTAAAACATTTATTTAATTTCTATGAGATTATATAAGGTGTTAGATTACACTACCAAATTACAAATAACTTATTTATCTCTAGCTTGTCATTCCTTAACAATGTGTGGGACGATGCATTTCAATCAATGTATTCACGGTGTTGGAGTACATAAAGGGTACTACAAAAATGTGAAAATTCTGTTGTCAATGAATAATTTGAAGTTAATTAAGCTAAAATGTAATGACATTAATATATTAATGGAACAGAAAAATGGGTTTCACAACATGGACTATTTTTGATTCATGTAAAAATTTCTATAACAATGTTGTTGTACTTTTTTTATTTCCTTTTTCATTAAATAAATTGATATATTAAAATTTATCTACAATATAGAATGGTTCTGTAATTATACATTTTCAAATGTATATGTATTTATCAAATTTATTTTGATATAATGTTACATATATAAATAAATTTAGTATGTGTGATAATGTTATTTGGACCTGAATATTTAAATTGAATGTATCAATTTTTATTATATATGAAAATTATAATATGATGTGTTAAAATATATAAATTAACTAACATCCTTTATTATTATGAAATTTATTTTTGGAGAGGTGATTTGATTTTGTACTGAGTACTTGAATAATGTGGAGCATGATAGACTCTCTACATCACAACATCTATTTGCAAATAGTTAATATAGGAGGGATTTGCGGATAAAGAGTGACGTTAATTTCACACATTTGGATTCATATACATATATAAATTTTAAACTACATAACTGAAGTTTAACCATATATTTTATAACATGTTTCAAAATTATTGGTAAGATATCTGATAAGAAATAATTTTTTCTGATGAATTTATATTATAATATATATGATACATGTTTTAATGATAATTTCAACACTGATTCATCTACATATGAAACACTATAATTTTTATTAGTGGGATTTCAAATTAATGTGATCACAAGGCTTGGATTTGATATTAATGGTCATACATTTTAAACAAAAAAAATGGACAATAAGTAAACCATTTCAAATAGTGGAGTAATGGTCACCAATGAATCAATGAAAAATTGAAACAATAAGGGAAAAACATAGTTTCTATATCTACAAAAAAATTTGAGTTGTTAAGGATATATGATAAAATTATTATACTATATTTTTACAAAAATTATTTATGTGATCTTGGTTTGATGGTAATAGAGGTGTATAACAAGATGTTTATGCATTTTCACTTAATGAATTGAAAATATTTAGTCACAAAGTTGATAGATTTATAATATAGACCCATGAAAACTAGATATTTTATATTATTGAACAATCAATTTATTAGTGGATAGTGTTTTTCTAATAGAAAAAATTCATTTGGGTGATTATTATATTGATGATGTCATGGGATTATGTGATATTTCATCGCTTTTTACTTGATTAACAAATGATAAAATGGTAAATGAAGAAAACATTACTATTCTATATAAAATTATCATTTCAAATTAAATTTAAAAAACACACTCTTACCCTACTAATTTGTATTGTAAATGTTTATTTATTTATTATTTTTTGGACTTGCACATGTTAAAATAAGTTCCATAAATTTCTTATTTAAACTTATATAAGTTTTTTATTTCTATCATTATTACTACTTGTAATATTCATTAGTTTTAGGTATAAATTTATTTTGTTGAAGAATATTGGTGTTATTATTATTTTTGTGTTTCTTTATATTTATCAGTATCAAGTATGCCTAACTTTTACCTAGTTGTACCAGTTAACAAAAATTTTATAATATTAATTTTATTTAAAATTGATTTTTTCATTTTCGAATAAAAAAAAATTTTAATGTAATAAAAACCTATATATAATTATACATTTTCTTAGGTTAATCATTTCTACCCTTTTTGTAATAATTTTTAAATTTTATTTTAAGGTGTATGTTTTCTCGTTGAAGAATCCCAACAACATTATTTTTTTCGATGATATTTCATGGTATTCATCATTTTTAGGTATCTAATTTTATTCATATTAGTTTATTACTATAATATATATATATATTTCATTATGTCATTTGATTAAAACATTAACAATCACCAGTGGAGTAGATGAATTAAAATGAATTTAATAATAACAAAAACATTGTTGGCCTAAATTAAATGGTGTGTTAAGAGTTATATAGACATATAGATTCATTTTTAGATTAGTATTTTTTATCTTGATTTGTGGAGCGATGGCCTGAAAATGAAATATCTTCTTTGGGAGTGTGTAATAGTAAAACATGTCAAATCATTTATTTTTTCCAATGATTTATACATTATATATTTCATATGATAATAATTTCATCTTTTTAATTATAAATGGCCTTATAATTTCTTAATATGAAAGAAATTATGATGTACTTGATTTATATTTTAGTAATTAGACAAAGATATTTCAAATAAAATATTAATTTAGCACATGTTTTTTGGGATACACAAATTGAAAATTCTTGTATCAAATAAGGTTTAATAGATTTATAAACATATGAGATCTTTTTTATTTGAATAAAGAAGGCATCCATTATGGTATGATAATTATTTTTCATAAATGAAACTATTTAAATTGTTTTCTAAAAACCTTATGAATTATTCTTTTTTTTTGAAAATCATCTTAGAGGTCTCACTAAGATATCTACTCACAAAAATAATACCCTCAGACCTTATAGGATGGGGGATTTCCTTTATCATAGGTTTAAATAATTAAAGAATGGTTTAATTACTTAATAAACTGATATATTATCCATTTTAAATTGGTTTATTTTGTTCATCCTTCCCCACCACTGACCCTAAAAAAATAAGCGATTGATAATGAAAAAAATGAGGTATTTTTTGTAACAAATCCATCAAAGAATTTATTTTAATATTTTCATAAATTAATTAATATTTTCATAAAATATTATATTTTTTAAAATTAATAGATCAAATATAAAATTTTAATAAATTATTTAATTAAATCTTTTAGGAGAAAGATCTATTAGGGACCATTATCCTTGGGGTATGATAGAAATTCTTATCAATGATTTAAGACACATTAGTTGATAATATACCAATACCAAAATTTATCTAAAACTGTTGGTATAGATTATTTATGTGTAGGATATACAAATTTTTATGTAAAAACATTCAAATATAGGGGTATAACTATTTTACATACAAATGGATATAGATAACAATTGGTATATATAATATATTAACCAATGGTTTCATGGAACTATTTTTGTAGATATTCTATACCGACAATTTTAAAAACATGTTGGAAAGGAGTTCCACCCATACATAATCACCAGGACCCCACTTACTCTCTTAGGAATCACAAATATAACCATGTAATCTTATTCCATTTTCATCCCAACCGTAGAAATCTAACATATGATTTTTTTCCATTCGATTTTCCTTAAACATTAACATGGCGAGTTACAGATCAATAATATATTCTTCCATTAATATTTTTCATTTTTTTCTAGTTTTAAAACACAAAACAATATTTTTTATTCATTTATTATTATAGATTAATTAAATAATTGTTAGTACTAGTACACCTAAAATATAATAATTATATGTTTGTTAATTTTTTATTGATTATTTTTTCAAACGCTTTCCATTGGGGAGTGTGTGTAAGGTTCTTTGTCATCGTTACTCGTTGATTAGTGTGTTGTTACCCACATTCCTTATTTCTAGAGGTCGGTGACATTCATCATCTATCCAGTGATGCTTTGTCCTTGATCAAAATGGGATGATGGGATGTCAGACTCTCCTTCTGTGGATACCTTCTCTGAATTAATTAACTAATTATGGTATCCCTCATAGATTAATACATCGTTCATCAACCTCAATCTCGATACCATTTATTTTTGGATAAGAGTTAATTATGTTGCTTCTGCTAAGACAATTCAAGGGGAGAAGTCGGGGCTACAACCTTTGATTTGGAGTGTAGTTGTATTGGGATTCAATGAAATTTCTAGACTCGGAATCACTGGAACACCTGTATTTGTCCTCAGTAGAGGGATTCTCAAGGGCATAGAAATCATAGACATTCCACTTTGATTGTCGTGTAACTTATTCCATGGACATCTCTCTGAGTTTTTTCATGGATTCCCATCATTTAAATAGGGTATTCCTTAAGTATAACATAGAACGGGGATGCATCATATTGATCAAAACACTTAAGATGGTGGATCAGATAGGTAATCCCATATGAGGTATCACCTATAAGTTATAAAATATTAGTGGACTAGAATTCCCAATCAAGGTGGACCTGAGAGGGTTGTTCCTCCTAAAGGGAAGATATAACACTATGATGGATGATCATTTCACCAATGCGGGTAGATTAGGGGGTTGAACCCAAATGGGGTAACCCCATGGCTTACCATTAGATAAAATTTATTCTGGGGGAATCCTCCTACATAGCATGTTTAGAAGACATGAATCAAAACCAATGTAGTTCCAATGGGTGATTTCGGGCTTACACATGGGTGGTGGCCCAACACAAGATGATTTTTCTTGGTTGGAGGAAATTGAATTGTGTGGTGCTTACACATGCTCAGCTTCCTAGAGTCTATTAGAATTATTGATGAAGGGGACAAAAATATCTCACCAGGATCTGGCAGCCCAGGTAAAAATAAAATGGATGTAGAAATGTGATGGTGGAAGTGATGTTGTGTGGAATGAGATGGACTTGAACCTCAAATAGTATTCCTACATATCCCAATAGATGGGAATAAAAGTCAATGAAGTAAAGGAAATGGGGATGGTGAGTCACATATGGAGATGGACATTGAGAATGAAAACATGGACATGGACATGCATGGAAAATAGACCTCCATATTAGGGTCTGACCCTCTCGAGAAATAAACATCGAAGTGAATGGTTAGGATGAGAATGGATTTGGGGAATGAACCTCTGATTAGCTTCCTACATACACTTCATAGAAGAGAATGATCTATGTCCATGTAGTTCAGGATGGAGGTACATAATTGGGATGTGCACATGGACAGTGACCCTTAGATATGCTAGAGGATTATGAATATATAGTGTCCCTTCTCAAGAGGATCAATCTTGGTTATATGGAAGTGAATTGTGTGGGGCTTATGCATGGTTAGTTACCCGAGAGAAGGTATTAGAACACCTCATACGGTGGATCTAGGAGGTGTTTCTTAAAAATGAAATATGTCACATAACTAGGGTAAATACCTTAGATATATAAAAAATGATTACCATTTATGGGATTGTACCTCAAATATGATTCTTATATACCCAAAAGAGATCTAAACCCATTTAGTTTGAAACATGAAGTTCAACGTAATGCATGACGATCGAACTGATGTGAAATAGACAGAATAAATCGGTTGTGTGGAGTGACTGAGTTGATATTCAAAGAGGATTCCATAGTATACTTTTTATAAGACATTGATTAAAGTCAGAATTGTTCAGTTCGCTTGGGCATATAATTTTGGTGTACACATAGAAAGTAACCTAGAAATATTGTTTTGTCTTAAAAATGGTATGCAACCAAAAGAGGTGCTGGAGATTTCACATGGTTATCATCAAAAAGAGGAGTAAGGTATTACATATAGTTAGAATCCAAAATAAGTGTTGGGGAATACGCATGGTTAGCATCCCAAAGTGGTGTTAGTGATTAGGCATGATTAGCTACTCATATACGGTCATGGTCACTATTACCCTAAGCACATATGGGTCATGCTCACTGTGATAGACAGTAGGTATTAGTAGACCTAATGATGGGGACATGATAGGTGTGCCCATGAGAGATTTTGTGTGGCATACACATGTCTAGCAGCCAAGGGATATGGAGAACATGACTAACACTATGAGAGATTCTCTAGGAAGATATATTCACATGATATGGGGATTGAATTCCATGCTGGTAGGGTGAGGAAGATCTCACGCCCAATGAGACTAGCAGTCATAGAGAATGACTGATGTGGAACACCCCATGTCCATTGCATGGGGAGATACAACAGTTTAACATCATGTGCTGAGATGATAGTGCATGGAAGTTTAACGTCTTACATCTTGCACTAGGGTGATTCACTCTTTAACCCCAAGATGTAAATGACTGCTTCTCACCCACACATGGGGAAGAGAAGGCTTCAGTAAGGTCCAACATTCCATGTGTGGAGGAATGGTTACTCATTGAGTCCATATTAGTGTGGTTCTG
This sequence comes from Viscum album, assembly GCA_963277665.1. Taxonomy (NCBI): domain Eukaryota; kingdom Viridiplantae; phylum Streptophyta; class Magnoliopsida; order Santalales; family Viscaceae; genus Viscum; species Viscum album. Next base: position 850,935,572 of record OY728143.1, on the reverse strand, counting down.
CCAAATAAATATTTGTTATTATACCTATTATAAATAAATAAAGTGGTGTGAAAATCCATATTGGAAAACACATTAGAAACCTGTAAAATCACTACATATGAGCTTGTGTGGTGGCACAAGAAGCAGATTCACAAAGCTATAGGCCACACTAAGAGGAGATTAGTGATTCTACTGTTTTTTTATGAAAGGGAGATTCATAAGGGATGGTGATTTGTGAATCATGGATAATGGTCTCTCAATGAAGGGAGGATCTTTCTGATGTAAGGGGACCCAACCAAGGTAGCGGGTCTTCTTATATTTGGAGGTTACTTTGAGAATAATGAATGATGCATGATGTCTTATGTTCCCAATAGGGACTCTTAACTTGGTTATGGTTGTGTTTCTTCATGAAAGGAATCCCCATGTTATATTGGGGGAAATAAGAACAAAGTTAAAGATGAATTTTGATGATTAAATACAATTTTTCATTTGTTTTCTCTCTACTTCACAGAGCATAGGGGGATTTGCGAAATGGGATCTGGAAAGGAAAAAAGTCAAGGTAAAGAGTCTACAAGGTATGCATGAGATGTATATTTATAGTCATTGGAAATCACGATCCATATAGGAGCACTAAAATGGAGACTGCGATTTGAAAATGGAGGAAGATCCATCGAATTCACAAATTAATCTTTAAAGTGGAATGGTAGAAATTGTAGAATATGTTAGACTCATAGAGGCTTCAATCATTCAGTCATCATATAAAGTTTAGAGGTCATTGGACTCACATTGGATTCTATATTGCGGTCTTAAAAACATTTCTTAGAGGTCGTCAGACTAATGGAGGCTTCCATAAATTTCTATTCATGGAGTTCATAGTTGTTGACAATCTAGGTGAATGTGAATTATGAAACATACCCATTTTTTGATTTTTTGTCTCACAAGGCGTAGTGATTATTTGACACATGAGGCTTTAATTTTTTACCAGAAGGTTTTTTCCTTCCTCAAATTATTCTCGACATGAATTCTGGAGCCAAAAAATCCCCCAGTCATAATGGGGTCTTAGAGAAAATGTAAGGTCAAATATTAAGGTTAGATCACAGAAAAATTTTATATCTAGAAGCTGGATTACAATTATTGTTTGCAGAATAAGTGGTAATGATCCCTATGAAGCTCGCAACTACTAAGGGTGTTGCAGATCTCATAGGGTCCCTGCAAATAAATTTTAACGAGGGTCCCTATTTTCTACTTATGTTTTTCATGAACACTATGCCTGATCCCCCATATCTCGAAGCTCCATTACCCCCATGAATTCTCAGTATGAAAAGGGTTCCTCAAACCAATTCTCTATGAAATTGTTTATCGAACTAGTTCATCATGATCCTTCATGGCTCCACATGATGCATTGAGTCAATTAAGGATCTATGATGTGGTGCTCTGTGAATGATCATTGACAGCGAGATTCTCAAACTATAAATAAATATAAAATAACTCCCATACCAATTTCAAATCAGTAATCATCCCAATAGTTTATTAAGGATGATTTCCAAAGAGTTGAAATGATGAATAACATCTTGATTACAGAGTACATGAAGTGTCATTGTGACCATGAGTCATTGTTGCAGTTTTTGTCGTAAGGAATAAAGGATTAACCTCTATGCAATAGATTTTCATTTCAAGGATTAATCTAATAGATGGTTTTTTCTAACACAAATAATGTATGGGTGAAATAGCATAATGGTTTAGGGGAACACTATGTCAATACCAGTTGTTTATAGCTACCAATTACCATAAATATAGGGGTCATATGCCTATCACTACAAACTATATTTAAAACCAGTCCAACGATGTAGATGGGAATTAATTCTAACTACATATATATCCACTATAGTATCATACAATTATCAGGGTGGATTTTGGGATCAAATATAAATTATGGACTGAAAATTGGTACCTACATCTAGGTAGTAACATAACGGAGGAATTAGAAGTTCATGTACTAGGTATGTTAATCCTATACAGAGTTCGGAGTAGAGCTAAGGTAGGAAGTCTTGTCATAGGTGGAATGGACTTCCAATTTCCACATCTATCTACCAAAATATATAATTCTTGAACTACTAAATTGGAGGTATTTTAGGACCAATAGCTTTAAATTTCATCTTGGGGTGGTTAGCATGATCCTTTGGGACCTTCATCATATCTCTGGGATTCCCATAATGGGGGAAGTGTATAATGAATTTCTCCACAAAAAGAGGTCATGGGTGGATCTGAATGATATTTCATTGCAATAGAAGTCATTACTCTCCATGGTTCTCAGAGTATATAATCATAAGAAGATAGTGAGAGACATCGACTTCAAGTTGTGGATTAGTCATTTCCTAAACATCCCTTTGGAGAGTCTCACTGAGGGGAGGATCCACCCATAATACAGCATGTGAGGACATATATCTATCCATGAGGGGCTCATCACAACAAGGAAGGTTCCTGATGGTGAAACTTGGAGTATATAAAATAGAAGTAATGGGGGTAGAACATCAATAATGGTCATTAAAAGGTGTTTTGGTTTTATGGATTTATATCAGTTCTCATCTATAGATGGATGCTTCTAGTCAGATATGCAAACATGGGTGTGTGACTGAGCACATTCATCATGGAGGCCATGCTAGAAATGGGAAATTTTATTAACCATGGGTTTTAGTTGTTGGAAAATGTATATAATATAATTTTGGATATTAGTGAGTTAATGAAGCCACAAAGTTTATAAAGAATGATCCATTTTCTGAATTTTTGGATGGTAGCTTGCATGAGGGGATATGAATTCCCAAATCATATATCTCCTCTTAGGTCATACTATTTAATAGAAATTATGAATATGGTAGCAATATTCCCATTCAGGACGATCCTAATGATGGTTATGAAGAGGATTTTGAGGGGAGAGAAATTCAAATTTCCACCCAATCGCATTACCAAGAAAACAATTTACTGATGATGGATAGGGAACTAAAGAGATGTGGTCATATATCCAAAATGTTTGAGGTGTAGTACTAGAATCATGAGTATATTTATCGCCTATATATAAACCGTACACCAGACATTGATTCACAGGCTAATTATGATGTATGTAGAGATTGATGTTGAAATTCTACATGGAGGAACGCCATGAAGTCCACCGATTAGTGATGAGGAAATTGTCTCATGTTCTCATGGGAGGAAATAAAGATGTGGAACAAGCTGCCTCCACATACCACTATATACATGCTAGTTGAAGAGTATGCAAAAGAGGTGGGGAAACATATGTGGGAGTGATTACGAAACAAATAACCACCTAGGCCGATGAGGGATTCCCCCCTCAACATAGCGGTCAAAGCCAGATAGTAACAAGAGAATGTCAGGGTGGTATGGGTGATGCACATCAAGGGGCAGAGCTGAAGCAGTGAGGCCAATATTTCTAAGGCCTACACCATCTAGATATGAAAGAAGGGCAACAGTAGTAGAGCCATCAACTCCAGGTGGGAAGACATGGGGGGAGCCAACCAGAGGGTTCTTTAGTATACCTACCCAGGCTCCTAGAAGTTGTTGCATAGAATGGATATACTGAAGGATATTGTATACCTAGAGTATTTCAAGTCATGGGATGTCAACTATCAATTTAACAGTGCTTCTAAAATATGGGATCATCTTAACCTATTCGGAACAAAACGTCATGGATTTTTTCATGATAGGGATATCTTCCATGTTTCTTGAGTATATGGGGATTTATATGTGGCCGATATGGAAGACTTTGGGCACTCTCATGGAACACTATGTCTATTGATGGATCGTGTAAATGTACATATATAAATGAAATTTTGAAAACAATTTTCTACCACCGAACTAGTAGAGTGCTTTCCACTACATGATTAATTTGTAGGATCATGGGGAGAAGATGCCAATAGATGGAGTCAACTGAAGGAAGGTGATGTTGGGACCATTGTGGAATCCTTTTTTAGAGGATTCAAATAATCTCTTGAGGTAAATTATAAACCATCTCTTTGTATGATATCTTTCATGATTACTATATTTTCTCTATTGAAATGTTTCTTGTAGAGGAGGTCCTTGTATGATGGAACCTCTCCAACAGGTACAAAGATGTGATGAATGGTGTATAGAACCATGTTCTAGGGGCTAAAAACTCCAACAATGTTTTGGCCACCATGTTAGATTCTCTAGGTTTTATGGAGCTCCCTACCGTGTATAGGAGACCACGTCCTTGGATTCAAACAATAACCCAATTGCATGAGTAATAATTTTCGGTACTCTGTAAGATTCCTACCTTACAGTGTCATACAAGTTGTTTAGTCAATTAGTTTACTAACATAATCTTTATTTGGGAAGTCCTTGAAGAAGTCTGCATACTATTTGAGATGATGGTCATGTGTCTTATGGCGCCATTCTAGATAGGAATCCCGATTTACATGGAACCAGATACCCAAGCTGACTAGACCAAGGCACTCATGGAATGGATTAGATCCATTGGTGGGGTAAAAATTTAATATTATGGGAACAATCTCATCAATGTGGGATTATGTGATTAATATTAACCACATGATATGGAGCTCATATTATCTGATAGAATGATAGAGTAGGATCCTACCACTGAACTCCTAGTTGTGTTTTCGAAGTACGACCATACCGACCCAGAGGTGCTGGATGAGTCTAATTATAACATGGTGGAAAGATAAATATTTTAACACTAGTCATGGAAGATGATAAAGAATTTCATCAAAAATAACCTAGAATCGGAGTGGACAATTTTTATGGGATCACTTCACTCTTAGTTGCGTGATCTATGTGATAGAGGGGTGGATGCATGAAGTCCACATGTTATTGTTTGGGATTACCTCACTAATAGAATACAACATAATGATCATCAGTTTGTTATTTCCATTCACCAAAAGAAGTACTTCAATATATAAAAACTCAAGGAGGTTGAAGAGGAGGTCCACCACATAGAATCATATATGAACAATTGCTCTTCCTTCATGAGTACCCAATCATAAGTCATACCACGATTGAAGGTCCAGTTGGAAGAGGACGAAGAGTAGCTGAGGAAAGTATCTCATTAAATGCATGATTTCTAATCCATGAAGGCTCAATTATAGATCTAGAATGATGGGATTTAGTATAAGTATAAATAAGAATAAAGGATCTTGAATGAAGACAATATATTATAGATTCAACAAACCAATGGGTGGTGTAGTTGGAATGCTTCATTGAAGGGTCCAACTACTACGGGCTATGTTTTCTAAACTCATACTTCATATTTCATGATTTATTTTTTATTTTGATCTACATACACATTTCATTATTATTTTAGATTATCACATATACATCATTACTATGGAGCAACTTATGATCAATCCCTAATCTCACATGTGTTATGCCCATTGTGAGAAACAATTGTAAACCAACTAATTGTTCATTTCATACGATATTTAAATGTAATCATCGAGTACTCGGTGTATAAAATTACTAACTAAGAACCCATAGCATTTAGGATGAGTGAGTTCGTGTCTAGAGAACATGTCACTCGAAATACAAAACATTCATTTCCCAATGTCTGGTAGTGAATGTGTATTACAACACCAATGGTGTTAGAATCAATCCGTACAAAGGGGAATAAATAATTTTGACTCACATGCACAATATTTGGAACACAATTAGAGTAGAATGGCGCTGGAAAATAACAGCTAAATATATTAAAGACGCATCATCTCCCTCACGTTAACCTAATATGGGGACAAAAAAATGATGTCAACCCATTAGTTGTATTCTAATAACATGGTTCCATACGTGATGTGTTTCCCAATGCCTTCTATGGTATTTTCCCGGAATAGTAATTCAGTAGAAACCACATGATACCATTCTATCAGGGGAACTTTTAGAAATAAAGGAGGATGAGGATCGAAATAAAGGGCATGAAATGTGTAATATGGAGTGATGATATGTTCCAAATGATTAATACACTCTTGATATTACACCACCATGGATAAGAGAACATTATTGAAGGCGTATCATTATAAAAAAGGTCATTCCAAAATAAAAAAATAAAAGCTGTTTAATGAGGGCCTGAACACGATGCGGTTGTAAGTCATGAAAATAAAGATATGAAATATGTAGTTTAGAATCATATGGCGAGGAAGATACAAGGAATAGTTAATAGTCATTTGACCAAGATGTTTCACAATTTTTATGTCCATACTTACAATACCCTATAAAATAGATTAAATTCGTCTTAAAATGACTATGATGTCTACTCTTATGATGTTATCATGGCACAAAGGAGATGAAACTAAAGGGAATGAGACAAAAGAGTCTAGTGAACCATACATATATTATGGTATGTGCTAGAAGCATGCATATGTGAGGCAGTGAGGGATAGAACCTGATATAAATTAAGGGAAACGATACCGACCACACACCACATATTCATGTGAGCCTCGAAGTTTATGGTCATAGGGGTTGGACTGTAACTGGGGCCAGAGGGCCAAAAATGATAACGAACCTTTGGATGGGCCTGATGATAACATATATAGAAATAATTGCTTATCCCATAATGATTGCAATCCATCCACACATAGTTCTTAAAGGACATAGGGGTGAATAAACTACTCTAGTTGGGGAAATCCTCTCATGTGAGGAACATGAAACATCCCATAATTATCATGGTACATATTGAAATTTCTTAGGGTTGGGATGTTGTTTATTGTCATGCATTGAGGATGTTGGATCTTATATTTAGTTCTTACTATTTAGACAATATAGTTAGTGGCTGGGCCAAAATACAAATTGTCTCAGTGTTACTATATATCCAATAATGAGGTGAATCGAACTACATGTAGTTATGGAATCTCAAGTAGTTTAATGTGATGTAGTAAAAAAGAAGATGATTTTACATGAAAAAAGTGTAGCTAATGATGTATAAGGACCTGATAGAAATGATATGGGAATCACTACATATCCGATAGGGATTGGAATCAAGAAACACATAGTTCGTGAACGGAAATTTCACCGAACAGGGCTGACCCATGCATAGAGAGAAGAAGCATAAGATATTTCTTATGTGTTAGTTTTTTCTTATTTTCCTACTATTTTAATGTTCATACATGAAAAAAGCAAGGGTGTCTTTAAAGGAATCAATCTGTGTACAGGTCTTCATAAATGGAATGGTGGATGAACAGTTCCAATAGTGATTTACACTCAAGGGAGAACACCACAATGTTGTGTAATTTTTAATCATCTATAAAGTACAATGGTGCCACAATTTAATGTCATATGATAAAACCATTTCCTGGTTTTTAGAATCAAATTGTATGGAATGAGCAGTTTATCATTGTATGGGATGGGGTTGTATAATAACTCGATCTTAAAACATTATATAATCTTGAATTAAATGAATAATTCACATTGAGGATCTTTTCATGTTTACAGTTTTAGAGAGTTAGGCCATAAGTATTACATTGAATAATATTACATAGCAGACACTTCTAATTAGTTTCCATTTTTGTCATAAACTAAAAACTCCTTGAAAAAAGAGTCATGTCTAGTTCCATGTTTTAGACAACATGACTTTTCCTTGATCCCATCCATGAACCTATTCCACTTTATGTCTTGTCATAAACATTTCAAAAACATGGGATTAGAATAAAAAGCTCAGTAAGGGATGCACAAAGAAGGAAACTGTTAGTTTTACAAAATAACAAGTAAACCATGAATATTTAATCATAAGTAATAATTTTAACCTTTATGAAGAAGTAAATACTCTTCACTGAATAAAATATCATTGTTTACCCTTTTGTAGTCAAAATATTACCATAAAACCCATCTAAATAACACATAACATATAAAGGTAACTTGGGATGTAAAAATACATAAATGGAATAACCATACGGTCAACATCCACACATATCACTAAATAGAATAGCCATACGGTCGACATTCATTACCAATGCATTAGTGGTTATAATGTATCCACCCATCCCGGTATTCACGGCACCATCCGTCATTTGGTTTATCATGTAACCACCCGTCAAATGTCTATGTAACATTATAAAATCATAACACATAAAATAAATATAAAGGAAAGAAAACATTTGCACATTTCAATAACAATATATCACATAAATATATTGACATAAAAAATACATTATTAAAACCATTTTCAATACCAATATACGTAAAATAGTATATGGTATTTATTTTCCTTAAAAAACAATACGGCTTGTTATGGTAGCCAAAGAACAAATAATACTTGCGGCTGCGGAAAAGATCATTGTCACCGCTTATGTTAAAAGTAACATTCCTTTTTTTCTTTTAGTAAAATGCTTTGTAGAAAAAGATTCCCTTTGAAAAGTAAAGGTTCTTTATACAACGTATAAATCAATATCATGTATTAAAACAAAATATTTTTCAACGAAAGGAGATTGAGACGATGTCCCTTACCTAATGTCTGAATTGACTCGATCGTTCTTTAATCTCCTGAATAATAAATTAAAGTAAATTTATACTTTCATAAGATCCTATTTAAAGTTTACTCTTCCTTTTATATCACTTATTACCATTTTATAAACAATATGTAATCATTTGAGTTAATGATGTTCATTTTGTTGATATTTGGTACTTGAGTAAAAAATGGACTTCCTATAATTACATGTTGGTCATGTGGTCAAAGGACCATTATATCCAGAATGATATTCATGATTTGGATTTCATATATATCATATATATCCAGCATATACAAGTATTTATAATAGTACATAACATTTAGAGGTATGAAATGAAATGCACCATTCATGGAGACGGTAAGTCGTACGTACGCATGAACGCTACTTTCATTTCTATTTCTTATTATAATGGAATTAAAACATATTCATAAATAGTTATATTATAATTCCAATATAATTTCATATATAATATCATATATAATATCATTAACTCCATTTATACATCCCACATATGGCATTCACGAGTCATATCACTTTGTGGCGGTGGTAGTCCGCACTTCCTCTAATGAGATTATCGCGTTTACCCGCAATGGAAACCATAAAGGCCTACTATAAATGGAAATTACAGATGGATAAAAAAATAAACATAATAAATATCATATAAAAAATATATTTCCATCATAATTGCAGCCATGAGAGGTGGTAGAGATAATCGAACAATCATCATTTCGTGAGGTGTTAGTTTCCCATCCATAGAAACATTATGTTCTTCATCCATTAGATGGAGGTGTGTGTAAGTTTAGTTTGAATAATTCTCATAAAAACATAATAGTATATTTAGGATACTGGTTTTATTACAAAATAATGGAATAAAAAGAGTTTATTTCTTGGCGAAGTAAAATAATAGAATATAATTTAAGAGATACTGTTACCTTTAATTTGAGTAACTCACTTTGGATTGAACCAAATGACTTCTTGAAGTTCCTTATGCCTAAGTTAATGCTTCTAGGAGGAGGAGAGGGATTTATGGAGCTTAATTGGATAGATTTTGGACGAGCCAAAATGCTTGAGAGGTGTGAGGAATTGGTAAGAAGTGGTCTCCTTTTATAAGGGAGAGGAGGGGCTCTTTAGGAATGTGGGAAACTATTATTTTATTATTAATGATAATCGGTTTCCAAAGGTCCAACAACAATTAGAGTAGAAGATAAGATGACTAATGGCTGAAATAATAATCATCCAATATGAATTGGACATTTTTTGTATAATATTTTAATAATTATAATTTTATTTATATAAATCATTTATAAATGAGGCAAATACTGCATCATTATTGTGTTATAAATAATTTAATATATTTGATCTATAAAAATTATGAAAAAAATGCCACGATGTAAGATATCATTTTATATTTATAATGAATATTTATAGTAAAAATTATTACTTATATAACACCCTATAGAAATCAATTTACTAAAAGATTTTAGTTTATGTCATTTTTCCTTTTCATTAAATTAATTAATCTAAAGTGTCATTATCATTCATTAGTGGATCCATGGGGTCCGAAAATCTACCAAAAGGTTCCCATGGAATTCCATGACTTATCCAATAAGGGTTGGACAAGTGTTAAGGTAAATGTTAATTATTATTGTATTCTATTTACCTTGAATTTACCTTTTTTACCTTTAACCACGGTAAATAAAAGTCAAAAGTTACTATTCACCAAAAATTATTTTTATCATATTGAACCACATTTTACTATATAATAACAACCACGTATGTCAAATTTTTGAAATTCAATTCACAGAATTGGTAAAATTTTATTTAATTGAAAAAGTCAGTTTTTAACTACTACTAAGTGGTTTCACTATTCATCAAAATTGATGTTTTTCAGAAAAATACAAAAAATTCAGTCTAAGGTATATTTGATATTTAGAATTAAAAAATGATGTTTATTTTTTCAAAATAAAAATATAGAAGTGGCGTTAATTAATTTAAAATTCATTCCCGTTGTTAAATCTAATAGCGTGTTTTTAAGAAACAATAACTATCAAAAGATTGACACTTGTTTATTTCCAATTTCAAAGTGAAAATAATTCCAATGACCAAAATTGGATTAAATGGTAAAAATATATTCTAATTACACTTTAAAATCAATTAAAAATATAATCTATTTGTATAAATAAATATGACTAAAATGAACATTTGAATTAAAATACAATATCTTCACTATTCATTAAAAAATGAACTTTATCAGAAAAATCCCAAAAATTTACACAAAGTAAATTTTGATGTCCTGATTATAAAAAAGAATTTTATTTGGTCAATTAAAATGAATAAATGTGATGAAAACTATATTTAATGAGGGTTCTCCATTAAAAGGTTGTAAATCCACCTTTTAATGTACATTATGCTTAAAATTGGATTCATTCACATTTTAAGCCTCTAATTTTTTAATGGATAAATGTAAATACATTTAAAAATCATGTATAATCATATTTTAGTTTTATTTGTTCATTCCTGCCAATACAACTGCTAGGAGTTAACTACCTTTTAAAATAATAATATTATATTATTAGTTTGCAATGTAAGATTTCAAAAAAACCCTTTGTTGCATATCAGGTACGCTATAGAACATAGAAACCCCATTAAAGTAAAATTAATATTTAAATGAAAATTATCAATAAATATGAAAATATCTTATTCATCATTTATATAGGATGTTACATCCTTCCCCCCTTTGGGAAATCATGTCCTCAGAATTTTTATTCACGTATCAAAATAAGTGTGGGTATTTATACCTAATAGATTTTTCAAATTCCCATGTCACATCTTAAATCATATGGTATTTCAAAAAAACAAATACCTTGTAAATTACATTATTTTGCAACACATGCTCTCTATGGTCAAGAATCTAAACCGGTTTTTCTTCATAAGAGATATTCTCTTATAACTAAACTACCTCTGGGCTCAAACCATGAGATGGATCTGGTATATACTTTCTCAACATAGAAACTTGAAAAACAATGTGTACCTGTGATAAAAAGGGAGGTAAATCCACTCTGTATGCAACTGATCCAACTTTCTCCAGAATTTCATAAGGTCCAATGAACCTCAGACTCAACTTTCCCTTCTTAAAAAAAAGCATCACACTTTTCCATGGAGAATCTTTTAGAAAGACATGATCACCTACCTCAAAGAAAAGATCATTCCTCCAGTTATCTGTAGAATTTTTTCGTCTGCTCTGAACTATTATCATGTGCTTCTAAATCAACTAAACTTTTTCTTCCATCTCTTCTACCAATTCTTTTCCTATCAGTATCCTTTCGCCTTTTTCATCCCAAAAAGCTGGAGTTCGACAATGCTTTCCATATAATGCATCAAATGGATCCATTTATATACTGGAATAAAAACTTTTATTATATGAAAATTCTACCAGAGAAATATATTGGTACCAAATTCACTTATAATCCATCGAGGAAGCACGTAACATATCCTCCAATGTCTTAATTGTTCATTTTGATTTCCAATCTGATTGAGCATGAAAAGCTGTACTAAAATTTATTTCTGTACCAAACGACTTCTAAAGGCCTTTACAAAAGTTAGAAGTAATCTTGGGATCATGATCAGATAAAATGGAGAGGGGAACTCCATGCAACCTGACTATCTCTTTAACATACAACTGAGCAAGTTTATCTAGAGACAAAGTATCTCTAATAGGAAGGAAATGAGCAGATTTAGTCAATAAATTAACTATAACCCAGATTTCATTATTACAATGAGATGTATTTGGTAACCCCACAATGAAGTCCATGGATATATTTTTCCATTTCCACTCTAGAACCAGTAGAGGATGAAGAGTGTATTTTGGTAACTTCCGATCTTCATTAACTTACTGACAACTCAAACACATCAATGTAAAATCAGAAATATCTCTTTTCATTCCATCCCACCAGTAATACTCTTAATGATCTCTGTGCATCTTAGTAATACCAAGATGAATTGAAAATGGAGAACTATGAGATTCACATAACAACTCATTCATCAACTCTGAATCACAATGCACACATAATCTCTTTCCAAATCTCAAAACACAATCATTATCAATGTTAAACTCATGCAACAAACCCTTCTGAACCAACTCTAACTTTTTCTGTAACTCACTATCTTCTTTCAGTGCTTTCATTATTCTATCTAATAGGGATGATCCCACTGACACCTGATACAAAACAAAAGAATTTCTTGCACCAACAACTTCTATGTCAAATTTCATAAAATCAAAAACCAATGGATCTTATTCAAAAAATAACATAGTTAATGAAGCATTACATTTTTGACTCAAAGAATTAGCCACTTTATTTGATTTTCCTGGATGGTAATGGATTGTGTAATAATAATCCTTGATTAATACCAACCATCTTCTCTGTCTCATGTTCAATTCTTTTTTAGTGAATAAATACATCAATCATTTCTGATCATTATATATTTCACACTTCACTCCATACAAATTATGCCTCCAAATTATTAATGCAAAAACAAAACAATAAAATTATAAATCATGTTTAGGGTAATTTAGCTCATGGGGATTAACTGATGTGAAGCATAAGCAATTACACGATCATTTTCCATAAGGACACATCCAAGTCCTTTCAATGAAGAATCACTGTAGATAACAAACTCACCGTTTCTGGAAGGTAGTGCTAAAATAGGAGCATTCACCAATCTTCATTTTAATTCCTGAAAACAATCATCATATTCTTTTGTCAAGATGAACTTATCACCTTTTCGAGTTAACTTATTCATTCGACTAGATAACCATGCCAAATTTTCAACAAACCTCCAGTAATAACAAGAAAAACCAAGAAAACTACGAATCATGGTTATATTTCTGGGTCTTGGCCATTCTTCAACAAGTTTTGTTTTTGTAGGATCAACAGTTATGCCATTTTATGAAACAATATAACCATGGAAAAAAAATTGTAACCAAAACTCACACTTCCTAAATTTCCAAAATATTTTTTTTTCTTTTATGGTTTCAAATACAACCCTTATATGACTTTCATGTTCCTACTTACATTTGGAATAAACCTAAATATCATCAATGAACATAACCAAAAACTTATCTAAGAACTCACGAAAATTCTATTCGTATGATCCATGAATACAACAGGTGCATTGATTAAACCAAAAGGCATAACTACAAATTCATAATGGCCAAATATATTATGAAATGCGGTCATTGGAATGTCTTCTTCCGTAACATTTAATATATGGTACCCTGATCTCAAGTCAGTTTCGAAAAATACTAAGCTCCCTGGAGTTGATCAAACAAATCATCAATATGAGGCAAATGATACTTGTATTTAACAGTGATGTTATTCAATGATCTATAATCAATGAAAAGTCTCATTGAACCATCTTTCTTTTTAACAAATAATATAGAAGCTCCCCATGGTGATGTGCTAGGTAGAATTAATCCTTTAAATAATAACTCCTGCAATAGATTCTTTAACAATATAAGTTCAATTTGAGACATTCGATAAGGGGGTTTTGAAATTGGATTAGCTTTAGGAACCAAGTCAACAATAAATTCAACTTCCTGACTAGGTATAATTCCATGAAAATCATTTGGAAAAACATCAAGTTACTCATTTACCACTGACACATCATTAATCTGAATAGATCTTTTATTTTCAACTATATGTGCAAGGTAACATTTATTTCCATTTTTTACTAGTTTCTCAGCTTCCTGATATGTTATCAAAAGCAAGGGTTCATTATTTTACAAAAACTATAAATATTTCTGAAAACAAACATCTTTAGCTCAGCAGTAAATCTTAGCATGATAAAGAGAAATCCAATCCATGCCCAAAATAACAGCAAACTCAACTAGATGAAAAACAATAAGGTTTTCGGAAAGGATCTTTCCGCACACAAGGACATGAATGTTCTATTGTTTTCTTTTTTGTCTCATCATTTCCTCCTGGTGTTTTTACCATATGTTCTGTATTTATATCTTGAGGTGGAATTACCAATTTACTAGAATACATATTAGAAATGAATGAGTGTGTAGACCCTGAATCAAACAACACATTGGCATAATCTGAACAAACAAATAGTGTACCTGATAGTACTTCATTTGATGGCCCAACATCTGCTGATGTAGTTACAGTGTATTTCACCACCCTTTCAGCTTGTAGTCTGGCTACATTCCCTCAGTTGAGTTCTTCTCTAGAAACTCATTTGCATAATTACCCATTTAATTACACATAAAACATCTTAATGCTAGATTTTCATTGCCTATGTGGTCTTCCTCTTTATAGTTACGAGTAATATGACAAGACTTACCACACCATAACCACTTTCCATACATTGATAAACATTCTCCAGGATGCTTTTTACCACACTTATCACAACTTGGATATTTAATTTTCCTACTTCCAGCCATCTTTGATGAATTCATCCCCTTTTCTGGCCAACTCGACCTCTTATTCTGTTGTTTTTCAAAGAACACATGATCATCAGAAAACTCCATTTCCACCTTCTCCACACATCAAACATTTTTTCATAACATTTGAACTCATGAGAGGCTAACACTATTTGATATCGTGGTTTCAAACTTTATTAAAATCGATTTATTTTACTATCATGATCTCAGATGAAATTTGGTGCATACTTTTCCAACTGAGTTAACTTTGCTTCATAAGCAGCCACTGACTCATCCTCCTACCTCAAATTGAGGAATTGTTTTTCCATCCTAAGACGAAGCAACTTAGGAAAATATTTCTCAAGAAACATACCTTTGAAATCATCCCAATCAAGAGAATAAATCTCTTCACTATCCCTAATATTTTTCACCATCGACCACCACTAATGAGCTTCATCTTGAAAATAGTAAACAGTGAGACCAACCTTTTGATGTTCTGAAAAACCCATGACATCAAAAATCCTCTCTAGTGCTTTAATCCACTCTTCTACTAGCACCGGGTAAGATGATCCTATGAATGAAGGGGGATGTTGCCTCATGAAATTATCCACTACTGACAGGTTCCTATATGGTAGATATGGCTGATCTCATGCATGGATACCACCACCATTTATAGCTGGAGTCAACTGTGCCATCACTGCAACAAACTATTCAGTTCCGATTCTGACAATCTCTAGTTGCTGATTTGGAAGGTTGTCTTCCTCTTGTTGTCGTCCCAACATAGCTTCATTATTTCCTTGGTAGAAAACCATTCTGAACACAGAAATATCTTAGGTGAAGCAACATGGTAATATGTAAATGCATTATCATTTAAATATTACAATAAATTAATATATGGACATTAACATAACAATACTCTAACTCCTAAAGTTATCTAAACTGACCTCTGATACCAACTATAAGGACCAGACCTTAAAACATTATATAATCTTGTATTAAATGAATAATTCACATTTAGGATCTTTTCTGGTTTATATTTTTAAATATTTAGGCCATAACTATTACATTGTGAAATATTAAAAAGTAGACACATCAACTCAATTTCGATTTTTTCATAAAATAAAAACTCTTTGAAAAAAAGATTCTTTTTCAGTTCCATGTTTTCGACAGCATGACTTTTCCTTGATCCCTTCCTTGAACCTATTCCACTTTATGTCCGGTGAAAAAAATTTCAAAAACATGGTATGACCATAAGAAGCTCAGTAAGAGATACACAAAGAAGGAAACTGTTATTTTTTCAAAATAATAAGAAATCGATGAATTGTTAATCATAAGTAATAATTTTAACCTTTATGATGTAGTAAATACTCTTCACTAAATAAAAGATCATTTCATACCCTTTTGTAACAAAAATATTACCGTAAAACTCATATAAAGAACAAATAACATAAAAAGGTAACTTGGGAAATAAATATATTTAAATGGAATAACCAAACGGTCAAATTCCACACATATCACTAAATGGAATATACATATGGCCAACTTCCATACCCAATGAATAGTAGTTTATAACATAACCACCCATCCTAATATAAACAACACCGCCCATAATTTGGTTTATCATGTAACCACCCATCAAATGTCCAAGTACCATTAAAAATCAAAACACATAAAACAAATAGAAAGGAAAGAAAACAATTCCACACTTCAATAACAATATATCACATAAATATATTGACATAACAAATCCATTATAAAAAACATTTTAAAAAAAAATACATAAAAGGGTATATGGTATTTATTTTCCTTATAAAATATTATAGCTTGTTAAGGAAGCCAAATAACAAATAATATTGGTTGCGGTGAAAAAGTTCGTTCTCACTGCTTATGTTAAAATTAACATTCATTTTGGTAGTTTAGTAAAATTCTTCATATAAAAATATTCCCATTGAAATGTCAAGGGGGTTTAGAAAACGTATAAAAGAAAGTCGTGTAATAAAACAAAATATTCCTCAATGAATAGACATTGAGACTAACTCCCATACCTTGGGTCCGACTTGACTCGATCGTTCTTTAATATCCTGAATAATAAACTAAAATTAATTACTACTTTATTAAGAACATTTTTAATGTTTATTATTCCTTTTATATCACTTATTATTACGTTATAAACATTATGTAATCATTTAAGTTAATGATGTTAGTTTTGTCGATATTTGGTACTTTAGTCAAAAATGGACTTCTTACAATTACAAGTTTTTCATGTGGTCAAAGGTTCATAATATCTAGAATGATATTGATTATTTGTATTTCATATATATCATATTTATCAATCATATACATGTATTATAATAGTATATAGCATTTAGAGGTAAGAAATGAAATGCACCGTTCATGTAGACGGTAAGCCGTACGTACGCATGAACACTACTTTCCTTTCTATTTCTTATTTTAATGGAATTAAAACATAATGCTACATAGGTATATTATAATTCCAGTATAATTTAATATATAATATAATTTATAATATCATTAAATCCATCCTATATAGGTCCCACATATGTCAGTCATGATTCATATCACTTTGAGGGGCGGTAGTCTGCACTTCCTCTAATGAGATTATCACGTTTACCCTTAATGGAAACCATAAAGGAAAGCTATAAATGGAAGTTACAGATTCATAATGACAACATAAAAATAGTCTATATCATATATAAATATAGTGCCATCATAATGGAAACCATGAGACGAGGTAAGAGATAATCAAACAATAATCAATTCGTGACGCGTTAGTTTTCCATTCACAGAAACATTATGTTCTACATCCATTAGATGGAGGTGTGTGTAAGTGTAGTTATAATCCTTCTCGTAACAACATCCTAGTATATTGAGGATTCTGTTTCTGTTACAAAAGAATAGAATATAAAGAGTTTAGGGGTTAGAGAAGTAAAATAAATGAAAACAATTTAAGGGAAATTTTTACCTTTAATTTGTGCAACTCCCTTTGGTTTGAACCAAAGGACTTCTTGAAGTGACTTCTGTGTAAGGTAAGGGAGAGGAGGGGCTTTTTAGGACAGTGTGAAACTATTATTTTATTATATAATGATATTCAGTTTATAAAGGTCCAAAAATCATTAAAGTCGAAGATAAGATGACTAATGGGGTAAATAATATCATCCAATCAGAATTTGGCATGGTTTTGATAATATTTTAAAAATTATAATATTATTTATTTAAATCATTTATTAATTAGGTAAATAATGCATCATTATTGTGTCAAAAATAATTTATCTTATTTAATATATAAAAATTTTAAAACAAATACCATGATGTAGGAAATATTTCTATATTTCAAATTAATATTTTTCATTAAAAACATTACTTATATAACACCATATAAAAATTAAATTACTAAAATATATTTTTTGTCATTTTTTCCTTACATTAAATTATTGAATCATAAGTGTCATTATATTTCTTATGTGGCTCAAGGGGGTCCTAAAAGCGTCCCAAAGATGCACATGGTTGTCCATGACTCATCCAATAAGGTTTGGACAAGTGTTAAGATAATTTTTAATTATAATAATATTCTTTTTACCTTGAATTACCTTATTTTCCTTTAACCGCGGTAAATAAAATCCCAAATATACTATTTACCAAAAATTATTTTCATCCTATTGAAGGACATTTTACTACCTAATAATGACCATGTATATCAGATTTTTTAAATTCAATTCACAGAAGTGGTAAAATTTCATTTGAATAAAATACTTTGTTTTTTAACTACTGCTAAGTGGCTTCATTATTCACCAAAAATTGATTTTTTTTAAAAAATACAAATGATTCAGCCTAAGATTTATTTGATATTCAAAATTTAAAAATGTTGACTATTTTTTAAATTAAATACATATAAGTGTCATTAATTAATTTAAAATTCATTCCTGTTGTTAAAACAAATTGCGCTTTATAAGAAAATAATAACTATCAAAATATTGATAGTTGTTTATGTCCAATTTCAATGGGAAATTAATTCTAATGACCAAAATTGTATTAAATGGTAGAAATATATTCTAATTACAAAATAAAAAAAATTAAAAAGATAATCTTACCGTAAAAATAAATTAGATTAAAAGGAACTTTTGAATTAAAATACATTATTTTCACTATTAATTATAAAATGAAATTTATCGGAAAAATCCCAAAAAATTACACATATTAGATTTTGATTTCCCAATTATAATAAATGATCTAATTTGTTCAATTAGAATGTATTAATGTGACCAAAATTATATTTAATGTGTGTTCTCCATTAAAACGTGGTAAATCGACCTTTTAATGTAAATTATGATTAAAATTAGATTCATTCAAATTTTAAGCCTCTAAATTTTTATTGGATTAATGTAAATACATTTAAAAATAAGGTATAATAATATTTTAGTTAGTTTGTTTCATTCATTCGAATAAAATATCTAGGAGTTAACTACCATTTAAAATAATAACATTATATTATTAGTGTGCAACATAAGATTTCATAGAAACCCGTTGTTGTGTATCAGATACGCTATCGAACATCAAAACCCCTTTAAAGTAAAATTAATATTTAATTCACAAATATTAATAAATATGAAAATCATTTATTCTTCATTTACCTTGTATGTTACCGGTAGTTTAGTTTAATGTCACACCTTGTAAATGGGAGATATCTTAGTTTATGGTCATAGAACGTAGAAATAAATAACATGTGTGGATGCACATACAGACAATACCAAAGATATTAGAGGTCCAAAAGTTATTAAAAGTGGACGAAAATGTGAGTCACTTCAACTGATATATAGGACATAATGGATTGGTGTAAGGATGGAGGAAAACTACTTACCATGTTAGAAACACATCATCTATATAATGTAATATAGAATGAGTGTAGACAAAAGGGTTCCATCCACTGACCATATTTGAAGCATGGGAAACATCTCAAAATGTCATTCCAAATCTTTAGCATTGATAATCTAGTATTGTAGGAAACCCATTAGGTTAAGAATCCATACCTCTAGGGGGTACCTTTAGATGTGAAAGATGATGAAGACCCAAATAATTATGCATGAAAAACCCTGAAGCGATGTTGTGAAAATTTTCATATTGGGTACATTATAACATGTATCATATGAATGAACAATAAAACATGCCATCATGGAAGAATAGTAGGCTGGATTATATCCATATTCAAAAATGAGATGCATTTAAAATCGTTTAGGGGCCATGTTTCCATGAACAAATACTCCCATTTCATGTTCATAGATTGTAGACTATATGTGCATCATTTAACATCATATGTGTTGGATGTGCCAATGTTTTTATCATCATGTTGTAAGGAATAAGATATTCCACAATCCATCGTCATACAACTAGGATGTGTGCATCCTAAATGAGAAGTGTGTGGTGTAGAAAATAAGTTGACATTCCTGGGTACCAAATAAATCCATACCACATCTTGAAGAGGGAACTCAAGCCAAGTGGCATTAAAAATGATCATGATTCTATGGCTAAGATTGGGGAAAATATGATCACACATTCCTACATATCTCTTTAGGGTATGAATCAATCCATGTGTTATTCTTGTATTCCATGTAGTTTAACAACATGAGGTTAGGACGTGATCATGGATAAGTACTCCCAATGGGGGTACATCATGCAACTAATGTAAACCCAAAGTGAATGAGTATCAAGGAGGTCTCAACCACACCACATACTCTCGAGAGAAACCTATGTCAAGAGGAAAAAAAATGAAAGGCTTCTCTGCTGGACCGTAGATGAAAGGTCATTGAGATCCTACGTAAACCATATGGATTGGAAGAAATCCACAAACAGTTATAGGAGATGGCACCACATATGGACAAGGAAAAGATGGGTGATCTCATCCCAAGAGAATTTTTTTAGATTGTTACACTATTTATTATCATGAGACTATTACTATAAAAACATTATTTTAAAGATGTAGGGTTTGGAACAGAAACAATATGTGTATAGTGTGACACCATGATGTAACCTAACATGAATGAGGACAAATAAATTGCACTCGACACCAAAAAATTCCCAAAAAATACCCACAAATATGAAGAATCCACCAGGCTTGGACATGGATTTTCAGTTTAACACCATGATGTTGGGTTGTAAAATCATTGTTTAAGGTTTTAGTGTTTGGAAAATAAGTTGTTGGGATTCTCCCATGTGTGTTCAAACCATAATATAAACCCTAAGCCCACATGAGCCATGCTTGTTTTTGGAAACAAAGGGAAGTTGTGATTCTTATGAAACATTGAAACACAAAATGTGGTAGCATATAATATAGGATAAGGATTTTCCAATGATGTTGATCGGCCTGCTCAATGCACAAAGATGAATATAGGGGTAACACATATGGTGACGAAATTATACCTGGACACAAGGTTGTGGAATGGAAAATGAATCAATACGTATGATATTTTGGAAAAAATGGGGATGAAATAAAGATGGAGTATATATGTTGGACATGATTGAAACACGACATACATATAGTATAACCTAGAATCAAAATCAATAAATGAGGTTCGACCACTGAACTTGTTCAAAGCATGAGACCTATGTCAAAATATAATCCAAAATATTTTAGTGCATTGTCTCGTGGTTGTAGTTAAGCCATATGTTCGAGCATCTATAACATTATATGGTCCCTTTAGATGTAAATGGTGAGGAAATCTCAAAAGAAAGGCACATATGAAGTACATAGATAGAATGAAAGAATTTTTATGAAGACACCAAAAATTTGGTGCCTACACCAGAACACAACATGATAATAAGGTGTATCATGTAGAGGGATCAAAATACCTTATCATTTGATGAATCCTTGAGAGGGACCTCAGAAATGTCATATCAATGGTCCAATGATAAAGAGAGAGGATGAGGGATATAATATGTTTCATAAACTAGGTGTTGGTCCCAAGGAAAAAATGTCAGAGTAGTACTTTGTATCCCATATGTATGGTAATCAATCCATAAATATTTCTAAAATCATGTTCAATTTAAGGCCATGTTGTATGGGTACCCTTGATGGGAGGAGTAGAGACAAACCTTCTTGTTTAATGACCTATCCATCTTACTCTCGTGCTTCTCCATATTGTGTAACGCTCGGAGCATGTTCTCGTTGAGGGCATACAATTCCTCCAAATAGATTTATACTACCATGTTTTAAGAAATTTGATACTAAACAACTCTATAGAGTGATGGAACATCAACATTTATGGGTAGTACTAAATCAGTTCCACACAATAGTGAATATGGGGTACCCTAGGTGTATTTTTGAGATGTGTTCTAATAATCCAATAGAGCGTTGGGGAGATTTTATGGCCATATTTTCTTATTCTGACTAACCATATTTTTTATAATTTTAGATATTTTATAGATGAAATCCTCAATCTATCCATTTTTTGTGAATGTAATCTAGATGATTGGTTAGACCGGGTGTTGTACATGGCATTAAATTTCATCAACAAAACTGATTGTAAGATTGTACCGTTATTAGTGAGTACAATTTGGGGGTTGATAATCAATGTATGATATTGGAGATCACGAAATTAGTGATAGATTGGGACTTTACTTCCTTGATCAGACTCGAATCTTCCAACAGGGAACAGAAATCTGTTGCTGTTAGAATAAACCCGGATTATCAAGCTATTGATGGTGGATATGATCCCATGAAATTGAGTCTCCATACAGAAATGGTACAAGAATACAATGGGGGATTAAGGGTATTTAGTGGTCTATTAAAAATGTTGGAATGAATATTCATTCTTGTATCCTCTTTGGAAACATAATGTTTTCATTGACCATGTTATGACACAATTATCCCAAACCTAAAATCTGGTGAGAGTGCTTCAATGTGGCTGGATGGGCTCCGCATGAACTAGAAATAACATCCTACATAACCTAGGTATCCTCATTCCCATGAATTAAATGGAGTATAATTCAATTAAACCCACAATTTTAGTTTACCGATTCAAGGACAAGACATATATGGATGGTGAACTTTGCTGCACACCGAGGAATTCTCAAGCACTTGACTCTGTCTGTTATGACATTGTCGTGTTGTAGGTATTCAATAAAGGTATTATTATAATTGGTAGATTATTTTTATAGTAAAGGTGGATTTGAATGCCATTACATGGATGAATCAGTCGTATGATGACTTAACAATTAGTTATCATCGTTGCCCAAGGAGACAGGGGTGGTTACCCTTCAATACGCCAAATAGATAAACAAATCCTCCTTGATAGGTTTTGTGAGAGATATGGCTAAACCAGCTAGGGAATCAACTTTACCATTCTTTTACTAGGTAAAATTATTCACTTATGGTTGAGAAGGGAACTGGACAATATCAGAAGTGTATGCCCCAACATCATCCGGGGCTCTCGCTTCCTAATGACATATTCCTTGTTGATTTTCTTGATGACTAGCTTAGTGTCCCATTCAATGGTAGAGAGGGATCTTCAATCTCGAGGTCCATCTTTTGACCAGTGAGGGGTTCCTGATACACCACTTCATTGTTGGTGCATCCTTTTGAAATAAATAATTAATAGAGTAAAATATCTTATGTAGGTGTAATGAAGGTGAAACCAATACCTAATCTATTGAGTCTGGGATCATTGAATCTTAATCTAGTTGGGGTTTCTTGAGGATCCATAAATGTGGATATTCCAACATGGAATGACTTGATCTACTAAGAGGATGTCTTGTTATAGAAATTCTAGATCTATGGACTGGGCTTTTTGAGCCAGATGGGCATCTCGAAAACCTTCTAGCACCTAACCTTTGATGGCCTGCTATGGGATGGACATAATTTTGAACAACAGAAATATCCATTAACAATGGGATATGTGTAATATCATCATGGGGTTTTTTATAATATACATTAGTTGAATAATAAAGTCCACCAGTTATATCTCATGATGCTGCAGATAATGCCTCAACTTCTACATTGTCAAAACAAGTGCATGGTAGTTCTTCTCAATTGAATACTATCTGTTCATTGTGTCATGAACCCAATAAATGAGATATTAAAAATTGTTATTTATCACTTCATTATTCTTCTGGTTGATAAAGACATCGAGGGATGTTTCTTGGGAGGTCACGCAAAGGAATAGTAACTTTCTGGAGATTGGTTGCATCCTAACTAATGTTTAGTGCAAATACTACTTGGTTCCCTCAAAAATTGGTTGGGAACTATTCATCCCATAAGTATATGGTACCATTCCTCATGAGTTTGGAAAAGATATGAATCATTTAAACCTTGTTATCAATGAATTGTCATGCATTTTCTATATGGCCTTGAAAACCTTGGAGCTCTCAATGGTTTCTCGAGGAGACATCTGACTGATGTAATTGATTTTCTCCAAGTCCATTTTTATGCCTCTGTATCTGACAATGAGGCTGATAAAATTCCTAGAGCTAACGCTTATGTCACACTTCATGTGGTTCATCTTCATATGTGGGGAGTTTAGGAAGCCAAATAATTTCCCAATATCTATGAGATGGTAATTATTTTGGCAGGATTTGGCCACAATATTTTCCATGTAGGATTCCACTAGTGTCCCGATAATCAGTTTGTATATTTGTTGTATATCACGATCATATGTGGATCTTTCATTCTTCATACCTAGGGTCATTACACGATACCATAAGGTACACTATAACACCTAAAATGCAGAGGAAACCTGATCATCCAAGTCTATTTAGATTTGATTATACCTAGAATACCCATCTATGAATGAGAGAGATTGGAAAATAGTGGTAGAACCTATCATCAACTCAACCATGGGGAGGGGAAACCATCCCTCAAACAATGGTTATTGAGATCCCAATAGTTTATTTACTCAATGATATATCAATTTGTCTTCGTAAGGGGAATAATAATGGATAAAAATTTGCGGTAATGGACGTGCTTGATGATGTTGGTTATGATGAGCTTATTATCCTTGGCCATGACTATGGAACCATGTGAGGGGTAAATTTTCCACGTTCGATAGTTAAATTCACGATGAATTTCTAGGACATCATGGTCGTGAATTGAGACCAGAGGGTCTAGTCCTTGAATCACATCATAATTCATGGTGAATGAATCATAGTGAAATTTCAATAAATCTACACAATATTTATATTAATTAACTGGCATTGATGTGCTGATCAAGTTTGGTAGTGGGTATACCTTAGTACCATGATTCACTAGTACCAACATATCGAATGTCAAGGAGTAACCATTTTCAAATTCATAAGGGGAGTCTTCTAGGTCATCAAAATCATTTCAGATGGGGGTTGATGGGGGGATATGGTTTATCTAAGTCAATTGATCTAGGGGGAATACTAGTGTTATCATGAGTGGTGCAGGAACCTTCAAATGGTGGATCCCAAACTGGTTAATTCATGGCCACAGTGTCCATTGTACTGATCTCAGGAAGCCTTTATCTGTGTGGCCCATTCTTGATGATATCAAAAAATTGGTAGTGAGTCAGTCTATGTCAACTCAACATGTCTTGATGAAACATGCAGGTATGGAGTACGACCATTCACATAGGAAGAAAATATCAATACCTAACCACGATAAGGGTTTTGAGTATCCCCCGAGCATATTTTGTATAAGAATACAAGGTAATATTCATGTGTTACATGTATCTGGGAAGGAAACTTCCACTCATATCAGAAATGATGAAGTACTTTTCCACGTCTGGGGTCATATACTCCAACTAACAAACTGGGAGAATTAAGGCATCATCTAAATCCATCCACAGGTCAGTCAAAGTAGTAGTGTGTTGAACTCCATTTATTTAAGCCCACATCACCTGACTCTTAAAATACACAACCCTTAAATAGGGTGATTCAAAAGTGGAAAAGGAGGTGATTCACCTTGGATAATGCCCACTAGACTATTGAGTGAGTAAATTAGGGAATAGGTATATGAGGAGGGAATTATTTCATATATATGGATCAAGGGTCAACCCATCAATGCATTATAGGTGGTGTCCTATGAGACTACTATGAATTCGGTATTGGTAATCTTTCCACAGAATTAGGTCTTCAGGTGAATCTTTCAACATGTCCTCAATATATTATTGTCATAACCCTTAATATTCCTGTTAAAGGTACATAGATCTGCTTCAGAAATATATAGCTTGTGGAGCTTCTAGGTATGAATGATATTGATCATAGAACCTTTGTTGACAAGACAACTATGTACATCCATGACATTGAAATTTCCAGTGATGTATAGTGGATTGATATTCCCATGTATAGGGGAGCCTTCATCCTATCATGAGAATGAGATGATGGTGTGGCATGTTTCTTTCTCGAATTCTCTATCGTGGAATGAATCTATTGTTTCTACCACTATTTAAAGCATGAGGGGATTCTCAAAGCATCTCTGAGTGCTTCCCACATATCCTCAGATAAGCGTAGTGCCTCGAGTATCATAAAATTTGAGGGAATGCTGGATAGATTCGTAAAAAAATAATACTTATGTTTTCGGTGAATATTTCTATAGGAATAGAGGTTCTCTATGGATGATGGTATGATGTACATTTCTAGTTGAAACAACAGATTCTTGCTATTGTTGTGGATATCTCATTTCTCACTAGAAGAACCAAGAAAAATGACTGCTGGATGACTATCAAATTACTGATATCGGGCCATGGATGATCACATATTACTATAATGCAGTCATGAAATTTCTATGTGATAGTGAAATAAAAATGATGGTGGTATCGAATATGATGAGGGCAGGTGATAGGATTTGACCAGATGAGATCTGTGTTGGGTATTTTGTCTTCTCTCAATGGCATCCATGTATTGAATAAAAGTATCGGCTTGATCATTTTGATGATTTACATATGCATGGTCTTGATGATGATGGCATCACCCAGGAACATTGGGGGGACCTGCGTAATACTCCTCAACATGGGTAACCATGTATGAGTCCACCAGTTTGATGGTATTCACCAAGGAATACTCCTGAACATCCATTAAAGAATCCTCTAACAATGGGTGGATTCATGTGGAATCCACATCTCTTATGGTAAGATCTCTTGAATAGTACTACATGAGTTCAAAATTAGTTGGGGCTTTTCTTCCACTTGTTTTTTTGATGCATACTCATATGAGAATAAATAGCTCAGATGTGAATAAATAAGCGGCAGTGGGTGGAAGTACGACCTCTTCGAGAATCATGGTCCATTTAAATTGGGATAATATAATACTATGGGAATGATAAACTACTATGCAGGATCACCAATAATCATAAATCTAAGATTCATCGTTGGATACACGGTTCCATTCTCCTTCAATGTCAAAGCCATCATTTGTAGAAACACACGCCACCTATGCTGGGGTAGGGTAGAAACTGACTACATTATTTTCACCATAGTTCTATATCCAATACTATAATACATAGCACTCTATAATATTATTCCCAATTAATTAGTGATTGGAGAAATAGTTGGGTTGATTAGTGAGATCAGCCTCCTGGGGCCTCCTATACTCTGGAAACATCAGGATTCCTGGATCCACCAATATTTAAAAATAACTGAGGAACTGAGCCGAATCAAATGTATAGGTTCATTTTCTATGGTCTGATATTGGACCTTAAGAACCTATACCTAATGAAGGGATTGATACTTTTGAGGGGTGGAGAATGATTGTCTCTCCTAGGTGGTAGTTTTGGATGAGGTGGCACTGGCTGATTTTGAGGCGGGTGATGTAGAGCATGGGGCTACACATATTAAAACTCTCCTTGCTGAGGATATGGATGTGGATTTTCCAGTAAAAATTCTAGTGATTTGGGGGCCTCCACCTATTTTACAATAGTAGTTTCATCCTTGGAGGTGCTCTATGCAGGAGTTGTGGGAGGAAATGAGTGTTCCTACATGTCTTGGAACAAGGCTTCTTCTAGGTGCTCAACCATGTATGAAAAATCACGAAATGCACCTAGGATGTTCCAAGTGATGAGAGTGGGAACCAATTATAACTTCACATTCCCCATGCATATCATCGGCAGTGGATCTTGAGTTAGTGGAATATCATGTGAATAAGTGAGACCCTTCCACCTAGAAACAATGTATGAGTCTTGCTCATCTGTTAATTGTTTTCACTTGAAGATGTCATCGATACTTGTTTAGTGAGTGATGGAGTTAAACTAATACAAAAACTACATGTGAATGTCTCCCCAACCATATATTAACAATATGGTAACTGGCTATTCCAGATGAACATATTCCCTTATTGTGTCTTTATGAATCACAGGAGCTCTATGGCATCCAACTGTAATGGAGTTTCCATCAGTGTGTTGGATGACCGCTCACTGGGATTGCCATTATTTGTCACTCATTGAGTGACTGTTGCAGCTAGTGGAGAATATGGAGGAACCTGAGGAACCTCTTTGGGATTAGACTAATATGGGTCCAGATGAGGGATATTAAGTAGTCACTGAAATTTCATCAATGTATTTTGGGGCTGTTTTCCATAAGCGGCTGCCTCTACCTTGTTGTGATGTATAGGGTTTTCAGAATCACTTGGGGAAACTCACTAAGAAGAACTTGTGGCATCCACTACAATGCTAGTGGAGGATTGACTGGACTGTACTTATGATCACTGTAATCTAGATGTCATCCTACAAGTCACTCGGTAAGAAGCTCAACAATGAACAATTTCTATTTGCCATGTTTCAAGTGAATTTAAGCCTTGTCAGGATCATCCTCTATTTTCAATAATAAACTATAAGGGTTAGAGGGATTAAATGTCCAAATCGATCCATTACCCTTATTTGGGTCTCAAGCTAGGGGAGGACATTGAGAGGGATATGTAAGGCCAACCATTTTTATTTTTTGGTGAGTGACCATGTCCGGGGGATCCAACATATGATGTTCTACACAAGGGGGTGGTTCATACTCTTAGAAACCTACTTCAGTGTCTCTCTCCTTATGTGTTCTGAGCACTTCCTTATTTATTGTGACTACACATAGAAACATATCCTCTATGTCACCTGGTATGTCTTTCCATTGCGTGAACATGCTAAAGTGGCGAGAAGCATTCAACCCCCATCATCATAATTTCATGTAGGGAGACACCTCCATTATGATTTTTTGGAGAATATAGATGATTTTAATGAATATATGATGATTATTTTGATGACATCGAAGGGATTCAAGGTGTTGAATGATAGGAATCATGACTAGGCCATCCAAGAAACATTGCTGGTCGATGCCTTTGAAGTGCTCCCGACACTCTGGGTACACAAGATGACTGTTCCAAAAATGGAAATGCATCACCCAGTTGATCTAGATGAAAAAAGAAGACTTATTCCAATGTATGGGACTCTAGAATATTTATTTTTGGAGTTAATACTGTCCATAACTTATTAGGAAATTGGTCCTCTGTTAGAATGTTCCACATGATTCTTCATTCGAAAGCAGCATTTGGCCATTGGATTCTTCATTCCATGACTAGGGAATCACGAGGGATATGTAATTGTAATGACATAAAATGTTGTATAATATGAAATACAAGTGGAGAGAATCTCGCAGGAGCTGAAAATCTATTTCATACATGGTCTTCGCATTGTGGGTATAGTACAATCAACGTCATCATGTCTCTATAGGATGGACAGTTGACCACAGATTCATGTTCACGAGAGGTGGTCATCAGTGGTGGATCAATCTGCTACTCATCTTCTACCAAACAACCATAACTACACCCCACAATCTTTTGTTGAGGAAGAGTGTGAATCTAGAAATGGTAGAGAAAACTACACCACAAGACCCTAAAATAGATCCAAATCTTCCTCTTTATGCATGTAAAAGAAGATTTCTTTGGGGATCTAGTTCATCTTACTTTTTTGGATAATGAAGGTCACACACCGGGTTCCTTCCATAGACCCTGATATAATAAATTGGGGTTATAGTTCCGTCATCAAGACATAATACACCTCATAATCTTAAAAGATAGCTGTGTTGATAATTATATTGAACTACTCAGAGTTCTTCCATTGAGGATGATGATTCTCCCACCTACCCTAAGAGGACTCATCAAGTTTGGGAAGAATATTATCATGAAGAGGACAACTATGTGAATTGGGGCTGGATGGGGAGCACCATCTCATTGTTGACATGAGGTTTGATGACCACCTGAGAAAATGTCGAATGGAACCTAGGGAAGACCTCCATGTATATTGCCTTTTCTGTGGGGAGGACCACCGCGGTGCAGAGTGATAGACTATG
Source organism: Viscum album (assembly GCA_963277665.1). NCBI lineage: Eukaryota > Viridiplantae > Streptophyta > Magnoliopsida > Santalales > Viscaceae > Viscum > Viscum album. Next base: position 850,905,399 of record OY728143.1, on the reverse strand, counting down.
GAGGACCTCCCCCAGATCGTGCTAGATCCTGGGAGGACATCCATGTGGATGGGAAGATATAGTGAGGATTGCCTTTTCTCTAGTCAATACTACAATGGGGAGGACCTCTAATGGGGGTGGTGATGTTGTGAGGAGGGACATCACATAGATAACCTAATATACAGGGAACATTTCAATAATTGGGATCATGGAAACAAGAAGGACCTTTGTGATGGGTATCAACATGTTGGGGAGGACCTTTGCATAGAATAATGATGGTATCATGGGGATGACCTCCATACTGAGTTCAGAAGTGTGGATGAGATTTGATCATTCTGATAATGGTACTAGGATGAACTCCATACTAAATATCATTATCGTGGGTCGGACCATGGTGGTTGCTATTTATTCCAATGAAAATAGGCGTTAGTCTATAATTCCCATCAGGTGGATGGGGTCTCAATCCCAGATAGTCATTGATGTGACCCAAATTTTTAATAATAGGTAACTAATTGTATGTGATGGCGGTGGCATGGTCCACTGAAGATATAAATGATGGAACCCCCAAACATGATTCTTTATGAGCCTACGCCCGATGTTGAAATTTTGTTAGATGGAATATAGTAGGAAATGAGATGGTGTAAAATTAAAATTTCTCAACCAGAAGGATGGATTGTTTGGGTTGATGACGAGACTAGGTGGGGGTTCACCTCAGCATCTCCCAGTTAGTATTCATCACCGATTTGAACCTATCATCCATTAAAACATCAGAATTTGGGAATGAGTTATAGAAAAATTCTAGGGAGGGGCTGCCAAAACTATTGTATGATGGATTGGGGACCAATGGCTCTTTGTGAATACCCTAGGGGTGGTGATGATAGTTACACGAAAGATCCTACATGTCATGAAAAGTCATCACTCACATTTGAATGACCCCATCTTGCCTGTATCTCTAATAAAGGGTGTCTATCACCCTCTTTTGAACAACTTGGCATGGTGTGAGGGGGTGTGTGTTCCCAATATATGTGGTCATGGATGACATTAAGACAGAGGTGGGGCCCTGTGGGAATACACCATTATTGTTCCTATTTCCCCTATTTCTATGGAGGATATTGGATTCTAGTATCATAAATATTTCAAACCATGATGTTTAAGCCATCAGTATAGATTTTTGGAATGAAAATACCCTTGCCCTAGAACCATTCATTTTTCCATGGTTGGAGAGATAGATTCATGATTACAACGCCACACACAATAATTCCCAATGGTTAACTGCCCCCAAAATCTGGTGATTTGTATGTCAAGACCACTAATTTAATGGTGGGATGTGGCAATAGATAGCTAGATCATGTGTCATGCTCATTTGTCACTGTCTTAGGCACAACTAATCTTCATAGTTAGTGAAGAAATGTTTCAGGTCATGTTTACTATTTTTGTTGATGTCTTTGTGTGGAATCTATGCACTATCATAAATACCATGACCTAAATTCCTAATCCCCTTCGATGATGGATAAAATATTCAAGTTGGGTTCACCATTTTTATTTGATACTAAACATGGTGTTTGAGTACAATATTTAATTTTATGATGTACATGGAAGAACCCCTTGGTTGAATGAGGAATTTTACACATCGAGTTCACAATTTCTATTGGTGGACCGATGTGATGCTTGAGTACAATATTTGATATGATCACCAAAATTGATAATCCCCAATGGTTTAAGGAGAAGAGATTCATTTTGGTATAACCATTTCAATTTTGGAAACATTCCATAGGGGCCCTCCCACCATGGTCATCCTTATCGACACTCACTGAGGGGTGTGTTGTGCCCCACATTCCTGCCTTCCAATGGCAGGTAGAATTATCTAAATGAGATGATGGGATGCCGATCTCTCCTTCCAATGATTCAAAATTAAAATTTATCACATGGTATGGGTATCCCTAATAGAAAAATATGTTGTTCATGAACCTCATTCCATGTGCCATTTCTTTATGAATAGTAGTCAATTACACTGCTTCTTCCATGACATCCATGAGGTATTGTCCGAGAAGCAACCATAGATCAGGATAGTAGTCACGTTGGGAATTAGTGGCATATATGGATGCTAAAACACTAGAACACCATTATTATTCATCATTATAGGGCTTCTAAAAGGTACAAAAACCCACGGATTACCACATTGATCATGGGGAATTTTAACTTAGAGCCACGTCTTAAAGGTGTTTTAAGCTTCCCATGTTTGACATTGGGGATTCCATTGGTTTAAAATCTTATGGGGATAGAAAAAACTGATTAGAACACATATGAAGGTTGATCAGATATGTATGTCACATAGGAGGGTGCACATGGAAGGTTTACTATGTTTAAGGAATAGAACACCGAATGAAGGAGGTCCTGAGTGTGGTGCGTGAAAGTTAAGGTCTCACACAATGGAGGTTCATCTTGACACCACTGCGGGAATACAAGGGAGGTGGACCCAAAGTGGGGGAAAACCATGTTTTACCATTGGTTGCGATTGAACCTCATAGGGGATTCCAACATACCCAATTTAGATAATAGGGATCAAAACCCCCATCATTCGAATGGGTGTTTGGGGATTAAACATAGCTAGTATAAATTTGATATAAGATCGCACTTGGTTGTATGGATTGATCTCACCATGATGTAGCAACTTGCGTAACATCATGATGGATATCGAAGATGTGATAGTGTAATGGATAGAGTTTGTAAAATAATGGCTTAGAGCCTCAGTGAGGTTTTATACTAACCCAGATTTAGGGGTATTAATATGCATGTATTATGGGATATGCTTGTGGTTATTCACCTATGGTGGTGACCCGTGTGAATGCAAACATGGATAGGGACCTGAATGGATGAAGGAAATCTAGGTTAGGGCATGACCCTCAAATGACATAGTTGTATAAGGGAATGCTCAGGATGAGAATGGATGATGGGATTGAACCTCAAGTGTTCTTCCTAAATACACTATTTAGAAAACAGCAATCAATGTCTGTATAGTTCATTATGAATGGTGAGAATCAAGTTGTAAAAAGGACAAAAACCTAGAGACGTTCTTGGGGAAAACCCATGGTCAGTGGCCCTTCGCTAGAGGATCAATATTGGTTTGATGTATGTCAATTGTATAATTATTTGGCATGGTTAGTTGCCTTGGTGGAAGGATCAGAACACCTTAGGGGAGGATCTAGGATATGTGTCCCAAAAATGGAATATTTTACATAAGGATGGTACTTCCATAGTATAGAGCACTAGAGTTTACCAATTGTTTTCATTGAACCTAAAAAAGGCTTACTACATACCTGAAAGTGATCATAACTAATGTAGATAGAAGCATGTAGTTTATCATCATGGAGTGAGAGTGAAGTTTTTTGAAATAGACCATAGAAACGGGTTATGGGGGGTGATGGGCTTAAATCTCATAGAGGCTTCCTACATATCAAGTTTTGAAGATAGGGAACATTGTTTACTTATGTCAGTGGGTGAGGTCATAGAATCATTGTGTACACATAGACAACGACAAAAAACATGTCGGGGTTGGGGAATCTTTAACAACCCAAATTGGTGTTGTTGCATATGGATGGTGAGAGAAAGAACGAGATGTTAGTGATTACACCAGGTTAGCGGCCCATAGAGGTGTGGGGGCTTACACAAGGTTAGTGGACCAAAGTGGTATTGGGGATTATGCATGAATGAAGCACAAGGATGTTTCACGGTCACTGTTACTCTACGACCACTTGATTTTTCCTTGGTCTGAGAAACTATAGGTATTAGTAGACCTGATGATCGTGTCCTGAAATGTGCGGCCATGAGGGACTGTGCGAGGATTATGTATTGCTAGAAGGCCAGGGAGATTGAGATTGGGACTTACACTTTGAGAGGAATCTGAAGAGGATCTATTCCCATTAGAGAAAGGATTTCATTCAAGGCTAGCACTACAAGAAAACCCATTATTTGCAGTGGGATATTTGAGATAGGAATAAATCCAGTCACAATTATCATGTTGAAGAGATTATTTGCGACGGGATGGTCAAACTATCACAAATATTCAATTATTTATGACCGGAATAGGCACCACGTCGCAAAAAAGTTACATACGGTTTGGCTTGTTTTGCACGCCCAACTGCTTGAAATAATATTTGCCCTGGGTTGGCACTGCCCGTCGCAAATGCCATAGGGTAGTAAGACCTAGTTGCAATGGGGAATCCCCCGTCGCAACTCTTTCGACCGCTGAAGGTTATTTTCGACCAGTCCCATCTCATATAACCGGTGTCAGTAATAACATATTTGCAACACTATGTTGTCCCATTGTAAAACGTGTGTCAACACATCCCTTTTTGTGATGGGACCTATGGAAAAAAGTACCATTTGTGGCCGAAATCCCATCGCAACTAATCTAACCAATATAGAGCCCCTCTGTATATTCTTCTATCTGCCCGAATTTCATGTTCCTCTGCTTCTGTAAACTCTAATTTTTGAGTGATAATTTTTAAGAGTTAGCTATTTTTTTACGAAGATGTTGTGAAGCAGCCTATAATTATTAGATATCAAGTTTAAAAGTGTTTGTTTTTTATTTAATTTAGTTTCTATTTCCTTTCATTATATAAATTTTAATTATTGTTGATTAGTTGTAATTGAGTTAGATTTAAATTATTTCATCATCAGTATTTATTTGTTATAATAAAATTAAATTATTAGCATTAATTCTTAGTAATTAATAATATTTAATCATTATTAACTATAATTAGTAATGTATATAAATAATTAGTGGTAATTAGTAATTAGTAGTGGTATTTTGCAGCAATTAATAGAAATTAACACCAATTACTAATAATTAGAAAAAATAGTAATAAATATTAACAATTAGTAATAAATAGTATTAATTAGTAATAATTAGTATGAAATAATAATAAATTGTAATAAATACTATTAAATATTAATAAATGCTATTAAATAATAATAAACACTAATAATTTGTAATAAATACTAATAATTAGCAATAATATTAATATTATATAGTAATAACTAGTAACAAATAGTAATAATTTTAAATAATTACTAATAAATATGAGTTAATACATTTAAATTGTAAATGAAACTAATAAATACTAATAAATACTAAAAAATACCAATAAATTGAAATAAATAGTAATAAATAATAATAAATAAAAATAAATCGTTATAAATAGTAATAAATAAAAATAAATTTTATTAAATAGAAATTAATAATAATAAATAGAAACAAATACTACTAAATAGTAATAAATATTAATAAATACTAATAATTATTAATAAATATTATTAAATACTAATAAATACTAATAAAAACTAATAAATACTAATAAATACTAATAAATACTAATAAATAGAATAAATAGAAATAAATATTAATAAATACTAAAAAATAGTAATTAATAGTAATATATACAATTAAATACTAATAAATACTAATAAATACCAAAAAAATTTAATAAATAGTAATAATTAGTAATAATTCGAAATAATTACTAATAAATATTAATAAATAGTAAAAAATATTAATAAATAGAAATAAATACTAATAAATAGTAATTAATACTAACAAATAGTAATAAATACTTATAAATAGAAATAAATACTAATAAATAATAATAATAAAATAATAAGTAGAATTAAATAGAATTAAATACCAATAAATATTAATAAATATTAATAAATTGTCATAAATTATAATAATTACAAGTAAATAGTAATAAATTGAAATAAACAGTAATAAATAGTAATAAATACAAATAAATAGTAATAAATAGTAATGAATACTAATAAATAGTAATGAAAAATAATTAATAAAAACAAATAGATATAAATGGTAATAAATAGTAATAAAGAGTAATAAATAGTAATAAATTCTAAAAATAGTAATAAATACTTATAATTTGCGATTATTATTAATAATTAGTAGTAATATTAATAAATAGAAATAAATACTAATAAATAGTAATAAATAGTAATAAGAAATAATAAATAGTACTAAAAACTAATAAATAAAAGTAAATACTTATAAAGAGTAATAAATAGTAATAAATACTAATAACTTGTAATAATTAGTATTAATAGTAATAAATAGCAATAAATACTAAAAAATAGTAATAAATACCGATAATTAGTAATAATTAGTCATAATTAGTAATAATTAGTTATAATTAGTTATAATTAGTAATAATTATTTATAAACAGTAATAATTAGTAATAAATAAGAATGAATATTAATAAATTGTAATAAATATTAAAAATTAGTAATAAATAGTGATAATTAATAATAAATAGTAGTAAATAGAAATAAATAGAAATAAGTAGTAATAAGTAGTAATAAATTCTAATAAATATTAATAAACACTAATAATTAGTAATAATTAGTAATAATAGTATCAAATAGTAATAAATTGTAATAAATTGCAATAATTATTAATAATTAGTAATAATATGTAATAATTATTCATAATTAGTAATAATTAGTAATAATTAGTAATAATTGATAATAATTATTAATAATTTGCAAAATTTAGTGATAATTAGAAAAAATAGGAAAAAATAGGAAAAAATATTAATAATTAGTATTAAATAGTATTAAATAGAAATAAATACTAATAAATATAAATATATACTAATAAAAAATAATAAATAGTAATAAATAGCCTTAAATACTAATAAGTATTAAAAATACAAATAAATAGTAACAAATACAAATAAATAGTAATAAATACTAATAAACACTGATAAATAGTAATAAATAGTAATAAATATAAATAAATAGTCAGAAATAGTAATAAATACTAATAAATAGTAATAAATACAAATAAATATTAATAAAAACTAATAAATAGTAATAAATAGTAATAAACAGTAATAAAGAGTAATAAATAATAATAAATAATAATAAATGGTAATAAATAGTAATGAATAGTAATAAATAGTAATAAATTATAATAAATAGTAATAAATACTAATAATTAGTAATACTTTGGAATAATTAGTAATAGTTTTCCTTAATTTACAATAATTATCTTCAATTTGCCATAATTACCAATAAATAACAATAATTAGAAATAATTGCAATAATTAGCAATAATTAGCAATAATTCGCAATAATCAACAATAATTAGAAATAATTAGCTATAATTAGAAATAATTAGAATAATTTGAAATAAATTTCAATAAATACGAATAATTAACAACAAATAACAATATATAGAAATAATTTGCAATAATTTGAAATAATTAGCAATAATTAGCTATAAATAGCAATACTTACCATTATTACAAATAATTAGCACTAATTAGCAATAATTAAAAATAATTAACAATAATTAGCAATAATTAGCAATAAATAACTATTAATTGTAATAATTATAAATAATTATAAATAATTAGCTATAAATTGCAATAATTAGTAATAAATTGAAATAATTAGCAATATTTAGAAACAATTAGCCATAATTAGCATTAATTAGAAATAATTATCAATCAATAGCTATAATTAGAAATATTTAAAAATATTTTGCAATATTTTGCAATATATAGAAATAGTTAGAAATAATTTACAAAAAAAATAGCAATAATTTGAAATAATTAGCAATAATTAGCAATAATTAACATTAATTAACAATAATTATCAATAATTAGTAATAAAATCAATTGTAATAAACTTTAATAAAATGAAACAATTTTCAGTGGATTGATGACCCTCCTTTTTCTTGATGACTCTTCTCCTATCAACTCTCACTAACTCAAACCATTATGGAAAGTATGCTTCTATATATGCACATCCAATATCGTATGCAAGATATTGAATATGCATTCGTAGGAACACAATTATCATAATGTTTTTAGGCAGAGACAGTTGAAAAAAGAAGATTTTTTGATGAAAAGGGCGCTCTCTTTTATGACGGATCATTTATGGCATCTTTTTCACACTGAAATAACAATGTAAAATCTACTCGGATGTACAGGAGAGTGCAATCTTGAACATATAATTGTTGGACAGGCGAGTGCTCTCTTGTGCAATTGTTTATCACATCCATGGATCACATTTGAATAGATTCTCATTGATGTGCGGCTTAAAATGTTCACTCACAGGTTGATGCGTTAATAAATAATATTTATATAGAAATTTATTTCATTAATAACATGATATTATAAATTATTTTTAGGTTTTTTAGTATCCCATTATTGATAGAATGCGTGGTGCTATCCACGAGCCCTGGGAGCATTCTATGATTGAGTGTTTCCAACAGTTTTTGCACAATTTGAGAAGGACAAACATTAAGAAACCAGGAGAGACGGTATTTGATGAGTCATGTAGAGCTCACCGATTAGAGTACATTTCATCTCATGTGTGGGATGGATTATGTTCACACTGGTTGAGTCGTGTATTTCAGAGGAGATCTTCATTGGGCTGGAAGAATCGAGGGAGACTAGAGGTGACACATCGAGCTAGTTGTCGTACAATCAATACGCATAGAGAGAATCTAGTAAGTATATTTTTTAGATATTTTATATACCATTACATATAAACAGTTTATTTTATATTCATATTGGAAGTCGAGCATCCAAATATTATAGTGTACAATGTTTATCAGAGGATGTATAATGATAATGCCAGTCGAGAGATTAGTGGTGATCACCAATGTCATATTGTGGTCAGTAATATTTCTTTTTCAGTTTGGAAATTAACTACATATAATATATTCAGTATTCTTATTTCAAATTAAAACTGAAAGAGCCACATGAGGATGCAACCTCTCAGACACAAGTTGAGAGTAAGGATGAGACGGCTGATCAGACTAGTGCCCACCATTTCAATGAGGTGGTATGGATGCAGGCGACCCAGTATGCCTTCAAGAAGGGCCGATTAGTGGGTGTTGGCTCTCATTTGTCTCTTGGGACATATTATGGTACTTCTGTGATGTCGAAATCTATCTTGAGAGGAGCTTTTGGAGAGGTATCATCTTCTGGATCACAATATCACATTCAGTTGTGAACATAAACTATGCTTATATAGAGTTGGTAGAAGCTTCAATAAGAGATACGTCATTAGCATGAGGAGGACATGCATCGATGGCAGCAACAAAGACACAAGCAGATAGAGTACGAACGTTGTCTGACTCGTGGTTTAGGGATGGAGTTTCCTCCATCAACTCAACCAACTCCTCCAAGAAGGCAATCACCCCTATAATTTTTTATTCTGTTAATAATATTTGAATTCATCAATTTTTGTAATATGAACTATTTATATTTATTTCCATTTATATTGGTGAAAATATTGCATAAATTTTTTATTATTTTTTAATATTTTAATATTTTATTATTTAATAATAATATTATATTATATTTATTATTTTTTTATTTTAATAATAATAAAAATATCAAAAATATTAATAATAATAACATTTTATCATTTATTTATATATTATTTTTGAATATTGAAAATGAAATGATTTTTTAATTATTTATAATTTTAATATTATTAATAATTTTTTAATTTTATTAATTATTTACGAAGGGGGCCCATTGAAAATATATTATATATATTTTTTAAAAAATTTACAATAGGTTTCTTTATCATCACAATAACATTTTTTGTTACGGGCCCATCACAAAAGATTTATAACATAAAGTTATTTACGAAGGGCTCGTATCCCTTTAGTAGAAGTATTAGTGATGTGCTCGATGCAAAAGGTTCTTGTATATATAATTTATTTAATCAGAAATCTATTTGCAATGGTCTCGCTTCCAGTCACACATAATATTTTATCGGACGGTTGCGCCCCAAAAAATAGTAGTTGCGATGCCTTTTTCTACAATGGGCTATTTGCGATGGCCCCCCATCGCAAAATGTTTTTGTGACGAGATCTCATATCAAATAGCCTATTGAAAATAGTAAAATATCTAGTAATGTAGAAGGTAATGATATATATCACCCTCGTGGAGACTAGTAGGCATGAAGAATGCCTGAGGTGGAAAACCTTATGTGCATAACACTGGGTGAGACTATAGTTTAATTTCATTTGATAAAGTTGATGGTTATTGCTATATTAACATCCTGTATCTCAGAATATTAGGATTCCGTCCTTACCCCCAAGACATACATGATGGATACCCACCTGTAATTGGAGAAGGGAAGACAATAACAAGTCCAAGTATGGATGGTGTTGAGGAATGGTCACTAATGTGGTCCACATTAGCACGAGTATTCCAAAAAAGCACCAACTGTTATCATAAATAGTCCCAAAACAATGATTTAGGATAATACAATAAAGGACATTGTACAAGGAATCCATAAAGCAGAACATACAATCCCGAATGGTATAATGGTAATGGGGTTTGAAAAGTATGAGGCGTCACTGTGAGGAGATTCACAAAGATCTGGTGCATCATGAATAAAGGGAGATTTTCAAACAAACATGCTTCCAAAATCATAAATAAAATGGTCTCTATGAAGGTAGGATATTCATGAAGCATGGTGACCCGACCTAGGTGGTTGGGGGGTCATCATGTATTTGGATGAGTTTCATAAAAGTTGAGTGATTCATGACGTTCTGAGTTCACAAGATGGTCTCCTATCACTATGATGGAAATGAAACTTCAAAAAGGGCCTACCCACATTAAGTGGATGAAAATAAGAACATTGGAAAAGTTGTTTGTTGATGATTGAATACCTTGGGTTATTAATTTTTTCACTAGTTCATAGTGTACAAGGTGATTTTAGAATTGGGAGCTCAAAAGTAGAAAGGTCTTGGTAACGATCCTACTAGGTGGAGTTGTGAAAAAATATTTTTAGGTATCAGGAATCGTGATGCTCTGAGGTGCACCGTGATGGATTCTGAACTTAAAAAATAAATGAGGCTCTATCAGACTCATAATGTGTTCCACCAAGTGGCTTAGTGGTTGTCATGGAGCATGTAGAACTCATGAAGTCTTCCTTCAACTTGTCTTCACAGAATTCACAAAGGCCATTAGACTCGAGGAGGCATCACTTAGCGGAGTTGGCAGCGGTCTTTGAACCCGTGAGTCTTCTATCCACCAGTATTTGCAACATTCACAAATTTCATCAAACATGGAAAAGGGTATTGGGAAAGCATACCTAATTGGGGATTTTTGGTCTCATGAGGTTTGAATTTCACCCCAAACCATTTTGGAATTTCAGAACATATTCCCATTATGGATTTCTATGAAAAAATTTGTCCTTAATATTATTATATCATTATTGGATATATGTATCCTTTTTTGTAATTTTAAGGATGATGTGTTTTTTGTGGTTAATGTTTTTTGGCATCATTTTTATAGGAATGGTGTAGAGGAGGTTGGATTTTCTTATTTATCTAAAGTTCTATCACTCTTTGTCAGGGTATATGTTTTAATGATGGGTCAAATTTCTATATGACATCATCTCTAATTTTATATAAATTTTTATCTAATGAGATATTAAACCAATGATATGTGTTTTATATATTTATAATCAACGATTATTTTAAATTGTATTTCTTATTCACACTCTTTATATTTTTTCATTTCTATATGAAACAATTATATATATTTAATTTTAGTTTTTCACTGGATTATTTTCATAGCTCAATACCATTAGGGGACTGAATTAGTGGTGGGTTGCTCATTCTAATTACGATAATTTCATTTTTAATATGTGGAACCTGATTTGAATCTAGTGGGTTGTTTTTTCACTCATCATTTTTTCTTTTTTAGTGTTAAAATGAAAGTTGGTGTTGGATAAAATCAATATTTCAATCAATCAAAATGTTACCAGCTTGAGTAATAAATTTTAATGTTAACCAAAAATGCACTAGTGATGTGAAGTACACTACTATCTTGTGGAAAAATATAATTTCATATTCCTTCAAAAATATATTCAATTCATATAAATAGTTGTTCTTGTTTTTTTCAAAGGATATTTTCTAGTTAGTTGTTGTTTAATTTCTCTTGATGGACATCACTAACACATTAGAAGATGCTTGATTATATTATAAAAAATATATAAAAACATATCAATAATCCATTTTATATAATATAATTCATTATCATGGTTTAATATATATTATTTGTGCTATATGTAGTTTTTTATGTTATATTATAATTCTTATACAATTGTGTATAATTGTCTATAAATTTATGAAAATAATATAATTATTGTCATGTTAAGAATCCAAGATAGATTTAAATTTATTATATATCCAGGTTAGTAGTTTTTTGAAAATATATAATTTTATATTTTAGAGTTACCCTATATATAATTTGAATTTCATTAAAAATAATATTAATTTTTATTAATTTAATATTATGTCATAGATCATGTTATCTATTTCATAATAGTAATAATTTTGAAATTTTTTCTTTCATTCAGGTTTCAATATATCACACGGAATCTAATATATTTTCCTTCTAAATATATTACTAATTATTACATGATTATCCTCAATTTAGTGATTAATAGTTGGATTTTTTATTAATATTTAGTTTCTATCAATGTAGTCTCTATTTTTTTATGATCAAATAAAATTTTATTATCCGGTGACTAATTCTGTGGATTCTACTAGTGATTTCTATAAATAGAAAATAATTTATGACCATATGATTTATAATGTTAATAAATAAAAATAGATAAAAAATATTTATATTTGAAGTAATTTTTAAGGGGTTTTTAACCTTTTTTGAGTCCTTATAATGATGGTATTTTATACTACTTCATACCAAGGAATGAAAAGATGTTTTTAATAGAATAAATTTTGTTTTGAATTTTCCAAATGGAATGGGGTTGGTGAGAATTTATTTTACCAATGGAAACATATCTATTATAACCCACACATATATATAATATGATCTATTACAACATTTACTATTCAAGAAAATAGAGCAGATAGGAGAGATCAATCAACCAATCGTTTCATATACAACATTGATGTTTGTGAAACCAAAAAAATATAAAAAATTGAAAAATTGGTATGGTTCCCCAACATAGGTTGTTGTGTGCATGAAAAAAATAGAATAAAAAAGTGATATAGTATGTCACACAAATAAACTTTTAATGATCTACAGAAAAACCACACTATAAAACCCCATAAAAACAATGTAATCATCAATACCCCTCTCAAAAAATAAGAAATTCATCTACCTTAATTGTTTTCATTACTAAAATGTATAACACCACAATGTATCCTAACAAATTTTTGATAAAATTATATAAAAATTACCATTTAATTCTTTATTTTCATAATTATAATACCAAACCATTTTATCACTCACTACTTTGTAGTTATCCATTAACCAATTATCTACATATCTATTTCAATTACCACATTCCAAAACCCAAATAATTTTATTCATTAAATTTATCTTACACCCATTTCACATTCAAGACAATAATTTATATTTATGTAATTTCATATCTTGGAAGCTCTCTCTCTCACACACACACACACACACAAAATACATCCCATAATAAATAATATTGAAATTCAAAAACATCAACCTACAATCAATATTATATCTTTATGGACTATATATCATAAAAAACAATAATAAATCTAATTAAACGTGATTACTCATTAATTAATAATCATACTACTTGAATTTGGATAGAAATTATTATGATGTTTTTTATATCCTTTTAAAAATCCATATTTATATCACAAATAGGTTATGAACTTTCTCAAGACAACAAAAAATAAAAAAACCCTCAATAGAAACTACTACTACTAAATGAAATCATATTATTATCTAATCACTTATCAAAATAAATAAATGATAGAAATAAACATGAACTCGAGTACATTATTCTCCGACATAGACTCCAAATTAAGTTATTCAATCCAATTTCTTTTCCTTTTTGGTCTAATTATGACCACTCATCCACTGAAATCTTAACCAGGATTAATCCATGATTTGAACAATTAAATAGTGAAATTTTCTGAAATACGTATCTCAGAAAAATATTTGAGGAGTAAAATAAAACTGATGGTTAAAAAATGATCAAGGGCCTTCAATATCAAGGGTATACACCACAAGACCTGGAACAATGATTACTCTATTAAAATTATCACCAAGATATAATATATCTAATGAAATCCCACTTTCATAACCATTGGGAATAGAAGAATCATTAATGAATGAATAAAATATAATGAAATTCATCTTAGATAAAAAAATCTCAAAAATCCCAACATACGGATCATCATCTAACAAACAATGGATGAAGGTAATCCAAGATGATCCAAATAATTTTTTCAATATGAAGGGATTTTTAATAATAGGATATATAATAAGGTAATCATGGATTTATATTTAAATGTATTGGAAAAAATAATGTGTAACTATCTTGTTAAAAAGAAAATGGTGGCCCAATAATAAAGTCACAGTGAAATCTTCCCTAAATATCAATGAATGAAACTAGTTAATTTTAATATAATATAGGAGCATCATATTTCTACTGAGATGGTCAAGCCTCACCGACTGAATCCCCATTAATCATAGCATACTCACCATCCACAACATCAATGATGATAATATCTAAACTTGGATCATGGAGAAATATACCCACCATGAATCAACCATACACAAAATGGATAAATTAATAAATCTTATAGGAAAATCCACCATAGTATATTTCCCATAACTACATTGGGATAAAACCCTCATTGACTAACCTAGACACATCTCATGAATATATATATATATATGAAATAAATATATATAATGTAATTGAATAAACTAATATTATGAAAATGTACACTTTAATTGAATTTATGAAACTAAAGACATGTCTTGAATGTTGCGATTTTAATATATAGGTATAAATTTATTTTTAAGTTCCATGCCTGAAAAATTAAATTTCATAGTTTATATTCAATAAATCAATAATTAAAATAAAAATATTTTTTATTCAATTATTCAATATGTTTATTTGGTATTGGAATTAATTTGTTGATCCTATAGTGGTTCTTGGATAATAGTTTGTTATGTTAGGACCACTGAGTACCCAGTAGCCCAATAATGTGAACAAAGAAGATGCCTTGGAAACTGAAATATTAAAAGGGTATTTTCTTAAGTTGACCCCCTAATATTTTGTATAAATGATGAATTACTTAGGGAATTACCTCTATTAAATTTTCATTTGGGGCTGAGGTACCAGTGTTTTATTTTTTCATAATGACATAATAAATTGTTCTATAGTAATTCCTTCATAAAATAATATTGTATACTATCAATTTTCCCAAGGATAATTCCATTTCATGTACTATGTCTGAAAACAACATGGAGCACAATCCATATTAAAAAAATTAATGTTTTTGTATTTTTTTATGTTGTTTTATAATATCTCAGAGAATAGTAAAACATCCTATGTGGATTATTTTTTGAATAAATAGTATTTTTGAAAAATTAATTGATGTCTTTATAGTATTTTTCTTCAATAATAAAATTTCTGATGAATTTTCTTATATTTTCTACTAGAATTTGTATATTTATTGGTTATGGGTTATTATATTTTTATATACTTTTTTAAAACATAACCAGGTTTCAAAATCAATTTTTAATAATTACCATAATATAAAATATCTTTTATATATTTTATTTATATTTTAATAAAATTCATAATAAAAAATATATATCAAAAGGACTTGTTATGGCATTTTTTATAAAAACCAATATCAAATGTATCATCATATATACATTTTTTTAGAATGTAATTGTTTAATTTTATAATAATTGATGTTAAAATTACATTTTAAATAGTTTTTTAATAACAAACATTAAAATGTTATTTTTAATATCAATATTATTCATGTTGTTTTTTAACCAACAAGAAAAATAAAAAAATAAAAGTAAAATGGAAACATTCTAGTAGTTCTGTTCTATATTTGAATGGGTATCCATGGCTATAACACTATAATACAAAACAAAAAATCACATTTATGACCAAAATAATATGACACTACTTTCAGCTAACAAAAATACTGAGGAAGTAAAATATATATAATAAATTGATCAAATTATATGAATATTTTTCATAATATAAAAATCTGATTTTTTAAAAGAAAAATTTTCATAGCATAACACTGAGAACATTGAGATCAATAACTCATTGTGTGATTATACATTCAGTAATCTGATCAGTGTGATTACCTTACTAGTATAAATATTTCAAATATGAGAACTAATTAAATATATATCTTTTGATTATATTATAAAATATAAAATATATATATTATAAATGTTTTTTAAATGGACATAATGTTTAACTGGTGACAAATGTTGAGTTCCATGACTTCAAGTCATGCCCTATAGATCCAAATTGTGTTAATATAGATGAAAAACTCTCTCAAATCAGTATATTTATTAATATTACATATAAAATATTATAATTATTCATATATATTAAAATTAATAAAATTTACCATAGATACAACACTAGATCAACAAGAAACCAAATCATACCATGGGTTGATATAAATCCGGGATGGAATCACTAAAAGTTGTCTACAATGCCTGTAAATAGAGCACAATGATCTCTATTCCCCTTTACCTTATCTTAATTCAAAACACATTTGAAATTTAAAATGCAACCAATGTGAAACTCAACAGATCATTATATCAACTTAACATACATACAAAATTCACATGCCACATTAATAATTATAAAAATGTTTTCAAATTTCGATAGTAATTTTACTTGAAAATCCCTCCCTAACCAGTCAATCGTATCAAGGTTGAGTGGTATACAATTAGGTGTTTTCATGGGGAATATATGAGGTACTAGTGTCATATATCCCAAATTAAATGGTAGTTCACATCCCCCTCACAAAGTGTATGGATTTTTTTTTTCAATTAACACATTGAATCAAGTACAATGGTTTTAAAAGTGAATCCCTTTATCCGGAACCTCTTCCTGTAATTATAGTATAATGGTATCACCACTTACCCAATCATATTTATATAATATATTTTCAAATTTTACCAATATTAATTGGGAATGTTCCACTATAATTATATCCTATAAAACAAATCACAACTCAATAATATATATTTAATTTTCTAAATGTAAATAATTTCATCAATTACCCTCAATAGTATATATTAAAAACCTGTGTTAATTAATGAAAATAATTCCACTATTTTTAATTAATCAACTCACATTAACATCACAATAGAAAAATTGAAATATATTAGTATCAAATACTCGTATCAAAAAGCCATAAAAACGTACCATTATATAATTTATTGAGTTATTTAATTTAATAACCCATGAGTTTGGATCATTTAAATTAATACTACCTTAAGTAGATTTTGTCTCATAGAAGGACAAGGTAACTCAACTCCTCGATATAATAAAATGAGACATATTAAAAATAAATGAATGATTAAATCATTAGTAGATTAATGGATAATAATTAATTTAAATAATTATATATTATTATCCTCATTATTTTTTTTTAAAGATTTCATTTGATTTTAAGTATAAAATTGTATGGAATATTATATTAATAAATTAATTTTTACAGTATTAAATGTATATTTTAATATATAATATATATATTATTTTAATATTCAATTATTTTGATATAAATGAAATAATATTTAAATCAGTTGTTGTTTGGAATCATTATTTTTTAAAAAATAAAATTATTTTTTCATAATATATTACATTCTTCCCCACCGTAGGTGGTGGGGTTGTGAGGGTTTGGGGGGTGAGGGGCAGGTCGTGGGGTCAAGTCCCTGGGATTGCAATTTAATGTAATTTTCTTCCTTGCGTCGTGTGACGCTTTCGAGGTTGTACCCAATTTTTATATTACATTCTCATATAAAATAAAATTTATAAATTTTAAATTTTTTATTTTGAAAAAAATAATAAATCTTAGTTTCAAAATGTTATAATTACGTTAATACTTTTTTATACAAAATTTATCAAAAAATATTGATTTTTAGATAAATAGTTAAAAATATCTTTTAAAAAAAACATTACTCTTATAAAATTATTCTTATGTAAGTCTCAATTTTAAATTTTTGAAACGTTTCTATGAAACAAAAAATTATTTTTTGAGATAATTTATAATGTTAAAAATGTAGGTTTAATTTACAAACATTTATTTCTCATTTTAAAACGTTAGTTAGATTTTTTTTAATAAGGCACAATATGCATTTATAGTGACTTCCAATTATTAAAACGATTTAGGTATTTAAATAAATGATTCTTCTATTAACATATAAAATGGGAACTCCTATCCTCACCTCCACTGAATCCAAAGTTGAATTTTATCATCTAAAAAACATCCCAAAAAAACACTCAACACTACAAACCATTTTAATGATTTTTTTGTGTTATTGAAAGCCCACCCATTAATGGGTTAACCCCCATCATAATGTAAATTACCCAGTAGTGGGGTATATATATCTAACCACTTCTTCCGATACATTTTTACATTTTTCAGATTTTATAATTATAATGATTTTATTCATCACATCACAATGATAAAATCTATATCCTTATTTTAGATTTATGTTATTATGGTGATGGTAAGATTATAAGTCCCCAACCTTAAAATTTACTTAATCTTGAGTTATTTCAAGAATACACATTGAGGATCTTTCCAGGATTGGAGTTTTAGAGAATTAGATCATAAATCATGAATTACATTCCTCATTTCAACAAGGCAGTTACATAAATGACAGTTTTATTTTTTCCCATCAAAGGATACATATTTAAAATTAAACGTGGATTCTTTCTTGAAACTTCCTTGACACTATCATCACATCATGTACCTTTACTATGACCTGTGAAAAACATTTCAAAAAATTGGGATGAGCATAAAAAGTTCTGTAAGGGATATAAAAATACATAATGAAAACATTAGTCCATGTATACATAAGAATTAATGAAATCATACTTTACTCATAAAACATAAGCACTTTATCATACCATATGAAATCATAAGATTTATGAATAACTCAATTAAGAAATAAGATATAAATGTAACTTCAGGAATTCATAACATTTTTATGTAGGGATTTACCCTCATGGTTACGTTTGGAATACCCATCACAATATATTCCATAAATCTCTTCAGAGAAACCATAGCATTTAACTCCTTCATGTTACCCAATGCATTGGAGAGCTATATCGGGTTCACCCTCCCTTATTTTATCATGTAACCACCCGTCTTCATAATCAATTCCCAAGAACCGTAACATAATCATATCACATAAAACATGCATAAAGGAAACATAAAATTTCTACATTTAAATCACAAGATATCAATACAACACATTGATATAATAATTAAATTATGAAAAACATTTTCAATACCAAAATAAAATAAAAGTAAAACATGGTATTTATTTTTTATTTAAAAATTTATGACTAATATAGGAAGCCGAAAATAAATTAATGGTCATGGCAGCGGAGAAGTTGTTGTCACCACATATTTTTGACAAAAACATTCCCTTTATCGTTTAGTAAAACGGTTTGTATAAGCCAAAGTGGCTTATACATCGTATAAAAGAACGTTGCGTATAAAACAAAATATGACTCAATGAAAGGAGATTGAGACGAATCCCCATACCTCGTGTCCGACATAACTCAATCATTATTTAATCTAATAAATAATAAACTCGTGTTAATTTGTACTTTATTAAGATCCTTTTGAAATTTTATGATCCCTTTTATATCACTTATTACAATGTTATGAAAATTATGTAATTATTTAAGTTAATAATGGTCATTTTGTCAACCCTTGGTACTTGAGTCAAAAATAGACTTATTATAATTACAAGTTGTTCTTGTGGTAAAATATCCATTATATCAAGAATTATAATCATGATTTAGATATCATATATATCATATATATCCAGTATATACATTCATTTATAAGATTACATAACATTTGTAGGTAATAATTGAGATGCACCATTCATGGAAACGGTAAGTCGTACATACGCATGAACGCTACTTTCATTTATATATCATATTTAATGGAATGAAATATTAATGATATAAAGGTATATTATGATTCTAGTATAATATAATTTATAATATCATTAACTTCATCTTTTATACATCCCACATATGGCATTAACAAGTCAAATCAATTTGAGGGGGCGGTAGTCTGCACTTCCTAAAATGAAGATATCGCGTTTACCCATAATGGAAACCATAAAGGTGTTCCATAAAAGAAAAATACAGAATCATATTGAAAACATAATCATAATATATATCATATATAAATATTGTTACATATTAATGGCCACCATGAAATGTGTTAATATAAGATTGAACAAGCATCGTTTCGTGAGGCAGAAATTCGCCAACCACAGAAACAATATGTTCTTTAACCATTAAAAAAGAGGTGTGTGTATGTGTAAATCAAATAAATCTCATAAAAACATCCTATTATATTGTAGATACTGTTTTTGTTACAAAATAAAAGAATAAAAAGAGTTTATTAGGGTGGAAAAGAAAAATAAAACAAAAGAACACAAGTGAAGACATTACCTTTAAATAAGGTAACTTTTCTTGGTTTGAACCAAAAGGGTTTCTTGAATAGATTTCTACCAAAGGTAAGGATTATATGATGAATATAGGGATGTGGAGAGATAAAATTACAAGAGATTGGATGAGCCAATGTCATGAATGGTGTGGGTAAGGTGGTAGAGTTGGGGGCCATTTATAAGAGTGAGGAGGGGCACTCTTGGAATGTCATGAAATGTTACTTTATTATATAATGGTTTTCAGATTTTAAAGGTCCCAAAATTAAATATTTCAAGGATATGGTGATAAGGGTTCGAAATTATACAATAAAATAGGTCTTTGAAACGTTTATTTATTAGATTTTACATTACTGTTTCATTTTATTTAAATCGTTCATTAATGAGGTAATCGTTGGATCATTGTGGTGTCATAAAAATGTTAATTTAATTAATGTCTAATAATTTAAAAAAATACTATGATGTATGAAATCTTTTTAACATTGCAATTACTATTTATATACTAATAGATAATTTACTTAGACCAAACTAAAATTGTTTTACTTGGGTGATACATACTTTTGTGACACTTTCCTTTTAAAAACATAAAATGATAATGCTTTACTATCACCCAAACATTATTCCATTGGGTCCCAAAGTTTGGCACAAGGCATCCTATGGTCAGCCATGACACAACTGGTATAATTAGGACACATTTTTGGGTCATTTTATTTTATTATGTTGTTAATTTATTACCATTAACAACCCGATTACTAATTAATCGCGATAATTTAAGATAATTACCGTCGTTACTATTCATAATGTCCAAAAAACAAAAGAGTATTAATTAAATAATTTGGACCTTCTGATTCCAAATATGTAATCCATTTTACCAAATTCCAAACAAAGAAATTGTCGTAATTAATTTAAAAATAATTCTCATTGTCAAAACAAATAGTGGGTTTTTTAGAACCAATATCTATCAAAAGATTGACAATTGTTTATGTCCAATTTCAAAGTAAAATTAATTCCAATGACCATAATTTAATTACATGGTAAAAATATATTCTTTTTAAACTTTAAAACCAATTAAAAAGATAATATATCCATATAATTAAATTAGATGAACAAGCTATTTTGAAGTAAAATTCAGTATTTTGCACTATTCATTGAAAAATGAACAATGTCAGAAAAATACCAAAAATTTATCCAAAGTAATTTTCAATGTCACAATACTAAATAATAAGTTTATTTTGACAAATAGAGCTTATAAAATTGTAAAATTAATGATTTAAAAATTGTTCTCCATCAAAAGGTGGTAAAACAATCTTTTAAAAATACTAGAGAATTCAATGCTTAAGATTATATTTATTCTCATTTTAAGACTCTAAAACACTATCTAATTCATAAATAGACATAGAAATGAAAACCCATAGTTCTTTATATACTTGGTATGTTATATCCTTCCCCCCTTTAGAAAATTATGTCCCCTCAATTTATTTACTTATCGAATAAGTCGGGGTATTTATACATCATTGCATTTTTAGATTCCCATGTTGCCTCTTCAATCATGTGGTTTTACACAAAAACTTTACTTGATAATTCACCTTATTCCGCAACACATGCTCCATGTGGTCACGAATCTGGACTAGTTTTTCTTCATAAGATAGGTTTTCTTCAAGATTAACTACCTGTGGACTCAAACCATGTGATGGATCTGGCATGTACTTCCTTAACATTGAAACATGAAAAACATTGTGTACCTAAGTTAAACTCAGAGGTAAAGCCACTCGGTAAAAAACTGATCCAACACTTTCCTAAATTTCATATGGTCCAATGAACATTGACTCATCATTCCTTTCTTACCTACTCGCATCTCACTTTTCCATGGAGATACTTTGAAAAAACATGATCACCTACCTCAAAAGAGAGACCCTTCCTCATGTTGTCCGCATAACTTTTCTGCCTGCTCTGAGCTGTTCTCATGTGTTTCTGTATCAGCTGAACTTTTTCTACCAACTCTTCTACCACTTCTGGTCCCATAATCTTCCTTTCACCTACCACATCCCAAAAAAGCTTGAGTTTAACATCGCTTTCCATATAATGCCTCAAATGGTGCCATCTGTATACTGGAATGAATACTATTATTATATGAAAACTCATCCAAAGAAAGATGTTGGTCCCAACTTCCCTGATAATCCATCTTACAAGCACATATCATATACTCCCATGTCTGAATTGTTCGTTCTGACTGCCTATCTGATTGAGGTTGAAATAATTTACTAAAATTTAATTCAGTACCCAACAACTTCTGAAGGACTTTCCAAAAGTTAGAAGTAAAACTGGGATCATGATCAGATACAATGGAGAGGGGAACTCCATATAACCGGACTATCTATTTAGGATACAAAAAAGAAAGTTGATCAAGAGAAAAAGTATCTTGTATGGAAAGGAAATGAACAGATTTAGTCAAGCGATCAATAATAACCCATATTGCATTATTACATCGAGGTGTCTTCAGCAATCCCACAATGAAGTCCATGGATATATTCTCCCATTTCCACTATGGTACTGGTAAAGACTGAACCATCCCTTTTAGTAATATCTGCTCTACTTTAACCTCTTGATAAGTCAACCACTTCACTATAAAATCAGCAAAATCTCTTTTCATTCTATCCCACCAGTAATACTCCCGCAGATATCTATACATCTTAGAACTATCTGGATGAACTGAAAACAAATAATTATGAGCTTCACATAACAAATCCCTCTTCAGATTTGAATCAAAAGGCACCAACAATCTCTTCCCAAATCTCAAAACACAATCATTATCAATGTTGAATTCAGGAAACTTACCCTTCTGAACTAGATCTACCTTTTTCTGCACCTCAATGCCTTTCTTCTGAGCTTGCATAATTCTATCTGATAGAAAAGATTTCAGTGATACCTGAGACAAAACAAAAGAACAGTATTCACCGACAACTTTTATGCCAAAGTTCATCAAATCCTTAACCAAAGGATCATGTTCCAAATGTAACATGGATAATGAAGCATTACCTTTTCGACTTGAAGCATTAGTCAAATTATTTTATTATCCTAGATGGTAGTTAATTGTACAATCATAATCCTTGATTAATTATATCCATCTCCTCTTTCTCATGTTCAATTCATTCTGAATAAATATATACTTTAAACTTTTTTGAATTGTATATATCTCAAACATTACAACATAAAAATGATTCATCCAAATTGTTAAAGTGAATACAACAACAGCTAATTCTAAAAAAATGTGTAGGGTAATTTACCACATGAGTTTTCAACTGACGTGAAGCATAAGAAATTACCTGATCATTTTTCATTAATACGCAACCAAGTACTTTCAACGAAGCATCAATGTAGATATAAAACTCACCATTCCTTGAATGTAGTGCCAAAACTATAACATTCACCAATATTTCTTTTCAAATCCTGAAAACAATCATCACATTCTTTTTTCTAGATAAACTAAACACCCTTCCGAGTTAGCTTAGTCATTGGACTAGATAACCGTGAAAAATTTCTAAAAAGCCTTCATAAATAGCCTGCCAACCTACGGAAGCTACGAATCTTAGTTACATTTGTGGGTCTTGGCCTTTCATCAAAAACCTTTATTTTTGCAGGACCAACAGTTAATCCATCTTTAGAAACAATGTGACCAAGGAAATAAATTTTTTGCAAACAAAACACACACTTTATGAATTCCCCATACAATTTGTTTTCTTTTAAGTTTTGGAAAATAAACCTTGAATGACTTTTTTTCTCCTCTTTACTTTTAGAAAACACCAAAATATCATCAATGAAAACAACCACAAACTTATCCATGAACTCAAGGAAAATTATATTCATAAGGTCCATGAATACAACAGGTTCATTAGTTAGCCCAAAATCCATTACTACAAATTCATAGTGGCCATATATCATATGAAACAGTGTCTTTGGAATATTTTCTTTCTTTACCTTCAACTGATGGTACCGTGATCTAAGGTCAATCTTTGAAAAATAATGAGCTCCCTGGAGCTGATCGAACAAATCATCGATATGACGAAAATGATATTTATTCGTAACAGTGTTGTTATTCAAGGATCTATAATCAATGCAAAGTCTCATAGAACCATCTTTCTTTTTAACAAATAAGACAGGAGCACCCCATGGTGATGTGCTAGGTCGAATGAAACCTTTCTATAATAAATATTGAAATTTCTCCTTCAACTCTAAAAGTTCAATTTGATCCATTAGATAAGGGGGTTTTGAAATTGGATTAGCATTAGGAACTAAGTCAATAGTAAATTCAACTTCATGATCAGGTATAATTCCAGGAAACTCATCAGGAAAAACATCAGGTTACTCATTTATCACAGGCACATCATTAATCTGAACGGTTCCTTTGTTTTAAACAATATGTGCAAGGTAACATTCATTTCTATCTTTTACAAGTTTCTCATCCTCTTGATATGTTATCAATATTATGGGTTTATTCATGTACACAAACTGAAAGTCTTTCCGAAAAAAAATTTCTTTAGCTCTACAATTAATCATAGCATGGTAAATAGAGATCCAATCCATACCTAGGATAACATAAAACACTAATAGAGGTAAAATAATAAGGTTTGAAAGTAGGTTCTTTCCACGGATAAGGATTGGAAGATTCTTATAAATTTTTTTGCCTCAACATTTCCCCTAGGCGTTTTTACCACAAGTTAAGGAGTCATTTCTTGAGATGGAATTCCAAATTTAGTAGAAAAATTTTTGGAGATGAAAGAATGTGTAGACCCTGAATCAAACAACACATTGGCGTAATCTGAAAAATCAAACAATGTACCTGATACCACTTCATTTGATGGCCCAACATTTACTGAAGTAGTTGCAATGGATTTCACAACACTTTCATGCTTGTAGTCTGACTAATTCCCATAATTTGAGCTCTTTGTAAAACATTGTATGCATAATGACCCATCTAATTGCACTAGAAACATTTCACTAACTGTAAATCAAATTTGGTCTTACCATTACCCTGATTTTTTTCAGTGTAATAATGAGCATTATTTCTCATCTTACCACATAGATATCACTTTTCAGAATTCAGAAGACATTCTCCAGTAAGCCTTTTATCACATTTATCATAAACATAAAACTTAGTTTTCTTACCATCAGACATTTTTGAAGGATTCTTCCCTTTCACCTGCGACCTCGGTCACTTCTTATGTTGGTTGTTATAGAACACTTGATCATCGAAAAACTCCATTTCCACCTTCTTAGCACATCGAACAAGCTTTTTATAAGTCTTGAACTCGCGAGAAGCTAAAGCCCTTCAATATTGTGCCTTTAATCCTGAGTAAAAATGATTGATTTTACTATCATGGTCTCGGATAAAATTTGGAGCATGCCATTCCAATCGAGTGATCTTTTCTTCACAAGAAGCCACTGAGTCGTCTTTTTTCATCAATTCCAAGAATTGTGTTTCCATCCTAAGTATAAAAGCCTTAGGAAAATATTTTTCAAGAAACATACCTTTGAATTAATCCCATTCAAGATCATCAATCTCATCTGTGTCCCTGATATGTTTAACCATCGACCACCACGGATCTGCTTCACCCTCCAAATGGTAAATAGAAATACTAACCTTTTGATTGTCTTAACACCCCATGAAATTGAAAATATTCCCCGGTTCTTTAATCCATACTTCACCTAGCATAGGTTCAGATGATCCTATGAATGATGGGGGATGTTGCCTCATGAAATGTTACACAACTGACATGTTCCTCTGCGGTTGATCTGTCTGATCGCGTGCATGGATACCACCAACATTTATCTCTTGAGTCAACTGTCCCATTACTGCAACAAACTGATTAGTTCAAATTCCGACCATCTAAGGATGCTGATTCGGAAGTCCATTTCCTTCTATATACCTTACTAGAACTTCTTCCCTATTTCCACTTCGGAAAACCATTCTGAACAAACATGTCATAGATGAAGCAACATGGTAATCTTTAAATGCTATATCATTTCAGTATGACCATAAATAAAATATTTTTGGATAATAATTTAATATAATTCAAACTCCTAATGTTATCTAAACTGACCTGTGATACCAACTATAAGGCTCTAGCCTTAAACTTATTTAATATTGAGTTATTTCAAGAATACACATTGAGGATCTTTTCAGGATTATAGTTTTAGAGAATTAGATCATAAATCATGCATTATATTCCTCATTTCAACAAGGTGGTTACATAAAAGACAATATTTTTTTCCCATCAAAGGAGACATATTTTAAATAAAAAATGGATTCTATCTTGACACTTCCTCAATACTATCATCACATCATGTACCTTTCCCTTAACCTGTGAAAAAAATTTCAAAAATATGTGATGAGCATAAAAATCTCAGTAAGGGATATAAAAATACGGAATGAAAACATTAGTCCACGTATACATAAGAATTAATGAAATCATACTTTACTCATAAAACATAAACACTTTATCATACCTTATGAAATCATATGATTTATGAATAACTCATAGAAGACATAATACATAAAAGTAACTTGAGGCATTCAGAAAATTATTATGTAGGGAGTTACCCTCGTTGTTAGGTTTGGAATACCCATCACAGTATATTCCCTTAATCTCTTCAGAGAAACCTTTGTGTTTAACTACTTCGCGTTACCCAATGCATTGTAGAGATATATCAGGCTCACCCACCCTTATTTTATCACGAAACCACATGTCTTCATAAACAATGCCCATGAACCATAACATAATCATATCACCTAAAACATGCATAAAGGAAACATAACATTTCCACATTTCAATCACAAGATATCAATACAACACATTGATATAATAAAAACATTATCAAAACCATTTTAAATAAAAAAATAAAAGAAAAGTAAAACATGGTATTTATTTTTTATTTTAAAAATATTAATGGCTTGTAGAGGAAGCCGAAACTCAAATAATGGTCACGACAGCGGCGAAATCGTTGTCACTGCATACGTACGAAAAAAAACATTCCATTTTTTCGTTTAGTATAACCCTTAATATAAAAAAATTCCTTTTGAATAAACATAAAATTCAAAGGGGTTTATATATCGTATAAAATAATGTTGTGTATATAACAAAATATGCCTCAATGAAAGAAGATTGAGACGAAGTCCCATACCTCGTGTCCGACTTGACTCGATCGTTCTTTAATCTCCAGAATAATAAACTCGAGTAAATTTCAACTTGCTTCAGAACCTATTTCATGTTCATTATCCATTTTTTATCACTTATTACCATGTTATAAACATTATGTAATTATTTATTTTAGTAATGGCCGTTTTGTCGACCCAAGGTAATTGAGTAAAAAATAAACTTCTTAAAATTACAATTTGTTCATGTGGTAAAATATCCATTATATCCAAAATTTTATTCATGATGTACATAACTTATATATAATATATATCCAGTATATAAATGCATTTATAGGATTATATATCATTTAGAGGTAATAAATGAAATGCACCATTCACGAAGACGGTAAGTCGTACGTACGAATGAACACTACTTCCATTTCTATTTCGTATTTAATGGAGTAAAATCATAATTATATAAAGGTATATTATAATTACAGTATAATATCATATATAATATCATTAACTCCATCCTTTATACATCCCACATATGGCATTAACGAATCAAATCACTTTGAGGGGGAGGTAGTCCGCACTTCCTAAAATTAAGATATCGTGTTTACCCATAATGGAAACAATAAAGGTATTCTATAAAATAATAATATAGAAGAATATGGAAAACATAAAAATAAAATATATCATATATAAATATACTGACATCTTAATGTCCCCCATGAAAGGTGTTAAAATAAGATTAAACAATCATCGTTTTGTGAGGCAGAAATTCACCATCGACAGAAACAGTATGTTCTTTTACCATTATACGGAGGTGTGTGTAAGTCTAAATCAAATATTTCTAATAAAAAAAACAAGTATATTTTAGATACTGTTTTTTAACAGATGAAAAGAATAATAATAGTTTAGGGGGTTGGAGAAGAAAAATAATACAAAATAACACAAGTGAAGACATTAACTTTAAATCGGGTAACTCCTCTTGGTTTGAACCAAAAGGGTTTCTGGAAGAGCTTTCTGCCTATGGTAAGGCTTATAGGATGAAGAGAGGGATTTGGAGAGAGATAATGTGCAGAGAATTGCTGATCCAATGTCTTGATAGGTCTTGGTAAGCTGGTAGAGGTGGGGGACTTTTATAAGATAGAGGAGGGGCACTCTTAAAATGTAAAGAAATGTTACTTTATTATATAATGAGTTTCAGATTTTAAAGGTCCTAAATTAATATATATTTCAAGGATACAATGATAAGGGTTCAAAATCCACTCATAAAATAGGTCTTTGAAAAGTTTATGTCTTAGATTTTACATTATCTTTTCATTTTATTTAAATCCTTCATTAATGAGGTAATCGCCGCATCATCATGGTGAAATAAAATATTTAATTTATTTAATGTTTAAAATTATAAAAAAAATTAATATGATGTAGGAAATATTTTGATATTTCCAAAGTCTATTTGTAGTCTAATATATCATTTATGTAGGAAAAACTAAAATTGTTTTACTTGGGTGATACATACTTTGGTTATACATTCCTTTTAAAAACATAAAATGATAAAGTGTCACTATCACCCAAAAGTGATTCCATGGGGTCCCAAATATTGGAATAAGGCATTACATGGTTGGCCATGATAGAACCAGTAGAATTTGGGCACATGTTGGGGTCATTTGTTATTATTATTTTCTTATTTTATTACCCTCAACTACCAGATTACAAATTAATCACGATAATTGAAGATAATTATCGTTGTTACTATTCATAATGTCTAAAAACAAAATAGTATTAATTAAATAGTTTGGACCTTCTGATTCGAAATATGGAATCCATTTTTTCAAATTAAAAACATAGAAATTCTAGTAATAAATTTAAAAATAATTCTCATTGTCAAAACAAATAGCAGGTTTTTTAGAAACAATATCTATTAAATGTTTGACAATTGTTTATGTCCACTTTCAAAGTGAAATTAATTCCAATGAAAAGAATTGGATTAAATGGTAAAAATATATTATATTTAAACATTAAAACCAATTAATAAGATAATCTATCCATATAATTAATTTAGATGAAAAAGAAGTTTGGAAGTAAAATGCAGTAGTTTTCACTATTCATTAAAAAATGATCATTGTCAGAAAAATATTAAAAATTTATCCAAAGTAAAATTCAATATCACACTAATAACTAATAAGTTTATTTTGACAAATAGATCTTATAAAATTTTCAAAATATATATTTAAAATTGGTTCGCCCTCAATAGGAGGTAAAATAATGTTTTAAATATATTAGAGAATTCAATGCGTAAGATTGGATTTATTCTCATTTTAAGACTCTAAAATACTATCTAACTCATAAATAGAGAAAGATATGAAAACCCATAATTATTTTCTTACATGGGATGTTACAAAAAATAAATAACCACACTATTCTTCTTTCTTATGAAAAAACCTGAATTGTTCATTGTGTGGACTACTACCTCCATGATGCAACATGTTTCTTTTCCACAATACCCTCAAAATTATTTTATTAATATATAATTTAATAAGTAATTATGATATTTATAACATATTTTTGATTCTATATTTATGAATCATATTATTTATTTTCATCATTCTATGGAAAATGAAATTGTCAACAAGGTGTAAAAGTGGACAACAGGCTCCATGAGATGATTAGATTTTGTTTTTCTTTTCATCATATAATTAAATGTGTGCAATAATAATGAGTTTAATGGATAAGTATTATATTTATGATTTAATTAAGGATATAGTAAAACAATTTGGAGAACCTATTAATGAAATTAACAAGATACAATTATAATTAATTCAATCTTTTAAAATAATTATGTTAAGAAGAGAATAATTATTTCAAATTATATAATAATTTTATATACAATAATTATTATTCTAAATAATTTTTAATTGTAATATAAAATAGTAATAAATATTAAATTACATCATTATTATACTGTTGTAAAATTTTTACATCTAAATCACCTAATAGTTTTCAATATTCATGGTATTTTCATATTTGGATCAGCTTTACCACCTAATTGAATAATTCTTCAAAATTATATCATATATGATTATGAAAAATTAATTACAGGAATAATATTATAATAATATCAAAATAATTATTTTCATATCAATAAAATACACATCAATATTTAACTCACTAATTAAGAAAACACCATTCGTTGGTTAAAAATAATCGAAAACTGTTCACTATCAATTTCAACTTCTATGATAAAGAGTAAAGGAATAATTAAATAATATATATACCTCATAATTATTTATAATTAATCTATTATAGTTTCCATAATGAATGTATAATGATGATATTTTGGAGAAGGATTAATTTAAACACCAGTATTTCAAAACTACTTCAAAACGTCCATATGACCACACTCATCATAGATAACCCCTAGAAATCAAAGAAAGGGTTGGCACCTTCATATAATATATGTCATATATTACCCCCTAATTATTTCATTCATCAATTAAATATCCTTTGGTAATCCAACATTCAAAAAATCATTTTTTTATATAGATTGGTTCAAGGTAATAAATTATTATTGTATTAGATACATACACCTAAATTATTTGTCACCATCAAAAATGAATTAACTAGTTATAATTACATTCAATATCCCAATAAAATCAAACAATTATGTGTTACATAGTATTGACATGTTTTATACTCTATGAGAAATCATATCATTCATCTTTTTCTAATCACTCATGTGATGATTTGTAGAAAAATGATGTCTAGAAAATTAGTAGCTTTGATTAACAGTTAAACAACATATGTAGGAATAAAATAATGATTTTTAATTGGGATAAAAAATTATGAACATATGTTTTCTTAAAAATTGATACAAATTCATATTTTTATATTTTACTGATCTTGTATTTTATAGTTATAATTTATTTTTTATCAACATAACTGAATAATTATTATAAATGATAATAAATACCACTTCCTAAAAATAGATTTGTGTATTGAATATATATTTTAATTTTCACTTGAAATAAAAATTTTGAATTAAATATTATGGGATACATTTTTTATAAATTTTATTTACATCAACGTTATTTATTAAAATATTATCTTTACAAAAACGAAATTTGAAAACATTTACTTTAGATCATCATATTATGATTACATTATCAGTTAATAAAATGACTGAAAATAATTGTTAGTTCTAATAAATTTATTAAATAATTCACTATGTGAACGTTTTCTTGGTCAAGATGTTCTATAATTTGGAATCTATAAATTATTTTTTTGTGGGTTCATTCTCTATCTTCATATCAAATGACAAATTATCATTTCTGAACATGTGAAGTGTAATAATAAGTAAAATATTAACAATGTATTCAAAATTTCTATATTTCATAATCCATGTTGATTTAATACCTTTAATTTAACAAGGTAATGTGAATTATCTTTTTATTCTCTAATATTATCAATTTTCATATAGTAGGATGTCAATAATTGTCCATTGTAAAATGACCTAAAACCTAAACATTTTATTACTTTCAAAATATAAAATAATGACAATGTATGCCCAAAATCCATAGATCTCATCAATCAATGGTATCACGTAAACATCAATGCTTTTGTAAGAAAAAATATATTCATTTCAGGTAAGGATCATTTTTTCAGGTTGTTGTTTTTAGGAAAAATGAAGATAATGTAAATTTTATAAGTACATGTTGTGTACTCCTATATACACATCATGTACCTATATTCTACCCATAACTGCGTGGTGAATGTGTAACACCTGAGTACATGGCTGTGTGGGTGACCTAGCTGACTACCTAAAGTGGCAGCCGATAGAGGCATGTATATGGCATGTACATTAAATGAACACGCCATGTATTATTCTTATTATTTAATTAATCGGATCTAGTTCACATATCATCTCTAGAATAAACTTTTCTTCCCATGTTTTATACATGATAGAGATGTACGACCAAATAACTTTGAGCTCCTCTCATTCCAACATTCATGCTTTGATTGATACGCCAGCAGGTGCCTTGGATTCCCACCGGTGAGTTATCCCTTACCCATGAGCCTCTCTTACTAATTTATCTCTAAAATGACTTATTGAGGGTTGACCATTTTTACCCTGTTTATAGATCTACATCGTTCTAGGATGATTCAGGGGTTGATGTATTAGAGTGTTCATCTTACAACATCAAGGTAGGTGGTTTTTGACTTTCTTAGATTTTTTTGGATTATATATTCGTAATGTGCTAAATACACATGTTGGGGTATTTCATATTTTGGTTTTTGACCCGATTTAATACCTGTTATAGTTTGGTTGATTGATTAAGGGTCTTTATATATGCATAAGAATGTATACCCATGTTTATGGGACACCCTATGGGTGCATTTCCATGTTTCAATGTTATTGGTAGCTTGGTATATGTTGACTATAAGGCATACTGTGTTTCCATGTCTTGAGTTGTTTAATATGGAGTTGATTGGTTACATGTGATTCCCATTTTGTATGCTTTGATTAATTATTATCCATGCTACAGTTTGGATTTCATGTAGAGCCTTTAAGTAATGTTGTTAATGCACTGATCATCCTTGGACTATGAGATTCTTTGTCAAGGACTACTATGGGGATTTCCATGTTTATTTACTCAAGACTGTGAGATTCTTGTTGTAGATTTTGACCTAGGGGTATTGACGTTGATACATACTCGAAAGTCATTTATGATTTCTTTATACTATGTTTACCCTGTGGTATTGACCATGAGATCTACCTCGTGGTCGTGTATAACATATTGATTCCATGTGGACATAGGGGTATTGACTGTGAGATCTTCTTAGGTGGTAGTTTTCTAATTATTGGTGATATGTTAATCCAAATGGTTTAGATAGGGAAAGAATTCTCAAAGTGGTGTTTCAAATTATCAAATCATTTTTACGAGTCTGCCAATCAAAGGCCCAAGATTGGACTCTAAATTACATGTTTTTAGATGGCCTTTTTAGACTTCTATTGTTACTATTATACAGTAGGATATAGAGATTAGGCTAGATCTTGAGGTTACATTATTCAATGGATTTAATAATTTATAAATTTAAATGATTGTAATTGGTAATTGTGGGACTATTTACTTTGAGTAATTCATATTTTATTACATAATTTTCCATACTGCCTACTATATATATTCAATGATAGTTAGGCAGCTATCATTGGGTTGATTCCCACATTGATTCGTCTTACACACTGTTTGGGTAATTATTTTGGACCCAAAATATTATATAATTGTAGGTATAGATAAGGGAAAGCACCCTAGTACATCAGGTACATGATTTCTGGTTATAGTTGAACAACATGAGACCAAACTGAGGCTTGAGATGCTATTGGAGTTTACTTTTTTCTATACTCTTATTTCAGAATTTTATTTCCATCATTATGACTTGTTATTCTTCTTTCCTTGAAATATGTGACCCAAATAATTAATATATGTGCTTAAGTTTTCTATTACTATCAGTCTTCATCTGTTTACTTTTTTTATATGGTATTGCTGCATCTGCTATTGTTTATCATTTTTTATTCCAATATGTATACTCTTCTAATTATGCCATTGTTTCCCGAATTTCTTACCTTATCCCATGCTACTAGTTGGTAGAATCTAAAATTTGGGGAATTGCACATGAGGTTATGTGATCAACAGGGTTCATGGCACCTTTGTGTGCCACCTCGATAGATGACGTTACATTTATCATCAGGTCCTCTTGGTCCATCAATATGTGTATAAATTATATAAAATTATTACATCAAACATACAAATTAGTGAAGGTAGAATGAAACATACACCACTAGTCATGAACTATGTAGCACACCAATGATAGAATTGAATGAGATAAATTCATTTACTTCCAAATCTAATTTATCCTAACTATTATCTTAGGAAAATCATGAGTGTCTCTAATCGTACTCCTTCACAAAAATATATTTCTGGTATGGTTAACTTATAAGACTCCCTATTCCTTTATTAATTCCACAACATTGGTTTTGTAATTTTAGATGGCCTTAAGAATCTATTTAAACTTAATTTCTATGTGAAATAATTAATATACTTAGTGGTGATATTTTTCCTATGTTTCAAAACCCTACTAATAAGAATTAGGTAACCATTGATTAGTTTCATTGTCCTTTCAGATGGTATTGTAACAAATAGCATAATCACTGAGCTAAAAATTATGTTTTTAGATCAACCTACACCATTGAAACAACCCAATGTGTTTTCATATTAGAAAAAGGTTATCTAGCATCTTTAAAGAATGGTAATACAATAATAGAAGTTGTGATCCTATGTGGATGACCTTCCATAATAGCACCAAGAACCCGTCAATGATTTTTTCAATCCCCCAATTCAAAGAAATAATGTGTAAAAATGCATTATAAATGGGGATTTACTAAATCGTGTTCATCAATGATAACATTCAATAAGAATATTGATTTTTTTTTAAAAAATTACTTCTCCATCTATACCAAAATAGGGATTACTCTATCCACCACAATCATTAATAATGATAAACTCCTCATGTTAAAAGTGATGTATCATTTCATATCACAATAAATTATTTAAAAAACACTTATATTCCCAATATCCAAGTGAACAATTTTATATCAGTCATATTGAAAAACTAAATCCCATTAAGTGTCTATTTTATATAGTTTTTCGAAGCCACATTTAGAAATAAATGTTCAAAAATGGTATCTTATTTCAACTAATATCTGTTTGTACTTTTTCATCATGTTTAAATATTCACATTACATTGAATTCCACTTATGAAAATAATAAATTATTTAATCCCCTCAAAAATATTAATCTTAAAATATATTCGTTAGATCAATCCAACTCCTTTCTATATCTATATTTATATTATAATAAATAAATAAAATAAATAAAATATATTTTTTCATTTTAATAGTCCATTCTACTAAATTTCAATAATAAATATGTGTATATTTTTATTATAAAAATAATATGATCACAACATAATCAAATTATCATTTGTTATCTTAAAAATTATCCTCTTGTTTTTATGAAACAAGTTATATTATATGAATACATTAACATTAATAAAGAAAAAAATTTAAAACTAACCATTCTTCAATGATACAAAATGAAGAGAAAAAATAATCATTCAGAATGTAATAAAAAAGAAAAATATTAATAATAACTATTAAGATATTACGAAAAAACCATCTTAAAATTTATACTCTCTTAATGGGTAAACAAAAATTATCTTTTAATATATTTTTTTTAAATATGTGTTTTACTAATATTTTTTTAAAATAAAATATATATAATTTATTAGGTATGGTGTAGTACACTAGATAATAATTTGTAGTACTATAGTAGTTGGAACTATTCATCTGATTTGGGCCTTTGGACCACCATTTTGGGCATGTGTTTCCCAGGTCCTTCAGGCCACCATCGTCTTTAAGGCTACATAGCATTCAGAATATGTGGCTTTTGGTCCACCTGAAGCTGTAATGTAGTAGATAACAAAAAAAGGTGGTGATGAAGGTATAACATAAGCTTAGTGATGTAGTAATGATAATGCAAGATTACACTACACTAGTACATTAAGACCGTTGATGGGCAGTTGGTTCATGTACTGGGCATCATGCCCAATAGGAATTCTGTCCATGTTAACTATGTAATATAGATGGCCGGTTGGGTAGGTCATCCCTAAGTGGTGTTATAACCTACCTTTCATTCCATTGTGTGGGTGTAGTGTGTTTGAATGCTTGTATTTGTGTGTGATTGAATGTAATTGTACTTCAATCACATTATATTTACATATAAAAAGAAAAAAACAAGTAAGGATTGAAAACAGAAAATTTTGATTATTAAAAAAACATGGTCACTTATATAAAAGAGCACAAAATATATTGTATATATTTAATGATTATAATAAAATTATTTATAAATATATATTTAAGTATATTCAATAATAACTACTTTATAACAATAATTATAAAAATAAAAAATAAATATTTATAATTGTTATTTTTAATGAAAGAAACATTACCTAATGTGTATAATATATAACTCATATTAGCAATATCATACATCTATAAAATAATGATATGTTTAAATAGGATAAAATATATCATAATTCTTATTCAATAAATTAATATCTAGATGTATCATCTTTCTAAAACGAATATCCTATCAACTATTTTTTTTTTAAATAAATATGTTACAAATATACAGGTGTCGAAACCAATTTTTTTGGGAATAAAATAATATATAATAAATTTTAACTTAATTCATAAAAAATAAATTAAAAACAGTATACTAAAAAATGAAAATTTTGGAATTTTATGTTCATATTTAAAAATTTATTGCAGTCTTTTACAACATATAAAAATAAAAAATTATAAAAAAAACATTGTCAGAAAAATAATTAAGGGGTGTAATAGAAGGGGAATTTTGATAATTCAAACAACATATAACTTAAATTACCCAAAACTACCATATTCTACACAATTTAATCTATTACTCCTAGAAAAAAGAAATCATGATGAAAATTAAATTTTTTCATTTAATTACATTAAAATCCATTCATTAAACATTTTGAAAAATTATAGAACATGCCAAAATGATATTGGTTTGAGGGGAAGGGAGGGACGACCATGCATGGGAAATGATCTGAGGTCATCAATTAATTTTGTGAGGCAACTCATAATAGAGGAGTAAAGGTGATATATGGGTTGGTTTTTGCAGAATAAACCACTGAACAACGGTGTTATTTTACAATGAATGCATCGTATAAAGGGGGTTTTCACATGAAGGAGGCATCATAATAGGGGGTTTAAGAGGAAATGGGTGTCATTTGTATAGATTAATAATGGGGTGTGAGTGGGGAATTTATGTAATTCCATGAACCTAATTACCTAGAGTCGGTACATTATTACATTACATTGTTATGATATAAGGAACCATGCCTTGAATGACCGATCAGTTTAGTGGCATTGGAAGTACTAGATACATACATAAGTATTAAATTACATCATAAAATTAAAAAACAACATTTTGTCTCATTTTAACACCATAATATCCCTTATACTATCCCTACATGTCTTTCATAATTTACTTCTTTACATTCTCAGAAAAATAAAACATAGAATGGGGTGGGCTCAGGTGCTCAGTAAGAATAAAAATATAGAAATAACTTTCATAAAAAAGATAAATATTTAAGGCAATGTATAAGACTAAAAAACACCTTTTAATCATAAATA
Organism: Viscum album; assembly: GCA_963277665.1. Taxonomy (NCBI): domain Eukaryota; kingdom Viridiplantae; phylum Streptophyta; class Magnoliopsida; order Santalales; family Viscaceae; genus Viscum; species Viscum album. The sequence continues at coordinate 850,867,459 of OY728143.1, read as the reverse complement.
TGAGAATAATATGGAAAAGATAAATCAAATAAATTCATTCACATTTTCAAATGTATATTCCACTAGTCGAATAATAACTTGTAATATCAATATCCTTTTTTGTAATGATGGAATGCATAATGTTAGACATCATAACCACATAGTCAAGGCCTTGTGCCATGACTACCAATTAGATTTTGTCATGGCTTTATGCCAAGACACTAGTTTTTCTCATGAGACCTACTGATGCATCAGGGAGCTATATCAAGCTCCACTTATAACCTACTAAGTCCAATGAATTTCACATATTAATATTTTGAAACATAACATTAACATTCTTATTAAAACTAGCTTCTGAAATGATAATACATTAACCATAAACCATTAATTGTATGAATATAAAACATTCAAAGACAAACATATCAAAAAACCTTCATTACAATATGGAAGATTGTATCATAATAAATTAACATCTAACGAGTGTAAAATCCAACAAAGCATGTTGAAATAGATGAAATCAAAAATATTTGAGAGAAATATCTCTTTCTAGTTTGAAATCATATAAAAGTACAGTAATATTAAAAGTAAACATTTATGTTGAGAATATTATTATATGTATTTAAGGGAATATTCAAAGGTCTTAAAATGGTGGAATTGTAACATCCCAGGTAAATAAAGAATATGACATTTCATATTTATCCATATTTGTGAATAAAATATTTAAATGACTTTAAAGGGGACGCTATGCTCGATGGCGTACCCAACACGCAACAACGAGTTTCTTGGGAATCTTACGTTGCACTCTAATAATAAAATAATATTATTTTAAATGGTAGTTAACTTGTAGCCGTTGTAATGGCGGGAATGGATAGAAATAACTGAAATATGATTATATATGTTTTTAAATTTTTTTACAATTATCCAATAAAGGATAGAGGCTTAAAATACGGAAAGAATTCGATTTTAGGCATATATGCCCTAGTTTTCACTAAAGGTTCACTTATCGCCTTTTGATGGCGAACTGTCATTAAATATAGTTTTGATCACTCTTATACTTTATTTTGGACCAAATAAAACTCTTACTAAGAATCGGGACATCAAATTTTACTTTGTGTAATTTTTTGGTATCTTTCCGATAAGGTTCATTGTTTTTAATGAATAGTGTAAAATGTTGTGTTTTAATTCAAAACCTCTTTTTAATCTAATTTATTTATATGATTAGATAATATTTTGAATTGTTTTTAAAGTTAAATTAGAAAATATTTTTACCATTTAATCCAATGGTGGTCATTGGAATTAATTTCACTTTGAAATTAGACTTAAACTAGTGTCAATCTTTTGATACTTTTTGTTTTATAAAAACACGCTATTTGCTCTGACAGCGGGAATTAATTATTAAATTAATTAATGTGACTAATATGTTTTGAATTTTGTAAAACGGACTTCATTTTTGAATTCGGAATATCAATTATAGCTTAGGGTGAATTTTTGGTAATTTTCTGAAAAACTCCAATTTTTGATGAATAGTGAAACCACTAAGTGGTAATCAAGCAAACTGATTTTTCAGTTAAATGAAATTTTACCACTAATGTGTATTGAATTTTGAAAATCCGACAGACATGGTTGTCATTAAGAAGTAAAATGTGGTTCAATGAGATTATAATAATTTTTTGGTGAATAGTAACTCATTAAGTTCTTAATCGCGATTAGTGGTAATTAGGGTAGTTTAAGGTATAAATAATGCTTTAATAATATAAAATGACCAAGACACATGTCCCAACCCTATTGGTTATGTCATGGCCGACCAAGACAAGCCATGGCCTAACTTGGGGACCCCATGGATCCACTTTTGTTGGGAAATAACATAAAATACTTTTTATTTAATGTTAAAGTGAAAATGACACTAACATAGTATGTTTTACTAAAACAATTTTTAAGTGGGGTTATACAAGTCCAAGTTTTGATTATAAATAGTCATTGGAAAGATAAAAAGATTTCCTATATCATAGTATTTCTTTTATAATTTTTAGACATTAAAGAAATTAAATTATTTATGACATAATAATGATGCAGCGATGACATCATTATTTGACAATTTAATTAAAATGGAAAGATAATGAAAAATCTACAATATACACATGGACAAAACCAATTGGATGAGTGGATTTCGATGCCTTATCACCTTATCCACGAATTCTATCAATGTGGGACCCTTTAGAACCGAAAATCATTTTTCAAATAATGTAATATTTCATTGCTTTCCAAAAGTGCCCCTCCTCTCCTCTTATAAAAGGCCCCCACCTCTACCTCTTTTCCCACACCCCTCAAGCCTTTGGCTCGGCCAACCCCTGCCCATTTACTCTCTCAACATCCCTCTCCTCATCCTAGAGGATCCCCTTTGGGCAGAATCCTTTCAAAGGAAGCCTTTAGGCTCAAATCAAAAGGAGATTACACTTTTAAAGGTAACTCATTCTCTCTTGTTCATTTGTTTTATTTTGCTTCTCCAAACCTATAATCTCTTTTTATTTACTTCTTTTGTAACAACAACAGTATCTTCAATATACTAGGATGTTGTTACAAGATTTATTTTAGCTACACTCTCACACAACTACATCAAATGGTTAAAGAACATACGGTTTCCGTGGACGGTGAAATTCTGCCTCCCGAAACGATGATTGTTCAATACTCATTTAACACCTTCAAAGGTGGCCATTATGATGTCACTATTTTTATATATGATATATAATATGTTTATGTTTTATTTATGCTTCTGTATTTTTCATTTTTGTCTTACCTTTGTGGCTTCCATTATGGGTATACACGATATCTTCATTTAAGGAAGTGCGGACTACCGCCCCCTCAAAGTGATTTGATTCGTTAAATACCATATGTGGGATGTATAAAGGATGGAAATATGATATTATATATGATATTATACTGGAATTATAATATACCTTTATATCATTATTATTCCATTCTATAAAATACGAAATAGAAATGAAAGTAGCGTTCATGCGTACGTACGGCTTACCGTCTCCATGAACGGTGCATTTCATTTCTTACCTCTAAATGATTATGTAATGTTATAAATGCATGCATGTACTGGATATATATGAAATATATGATATCTACATAATGAATACAATTCTGGATATAATAAACATTTGGCCACACGAACAACATGTAATTGTAAGAAGACCACTTTCGACTTAAGAACCAAATATCGGCAAAACAAATATTATTAACTTAAATGATTACATAATGTTTATGACAAGGTAATAAGTGGTATAAAAGTAATAATGAACTTGAAAAGGGTTCTTAAGGAATTAGAAATTAACTCAAGTTTATTATTCAGGAGATTAAAGAATGATCGAGTCAAGTCGGACCCGAGGTAAGGGATCCTACAACTCTCTTTCTTTTTAAGTACATTCTTTTATGTAATTTCTTTTAAGCTCATATTTATTATGATTGGGATGTTATTTTATATTACTCCTACTGTAATTTTTATGTTCATGTGATGAGAGACCCTATTCTCTCTCATCAATCCTTTTGGAAGTTTTATGTGGTGCCGTTAGGCTGCCGAGTTTTCGTAAGGGATTTTTCATCTCACTTTTATCCCCGTGAGATTTATGCTACATTTGCCACAATTTCCTTTGAGTGGTGTATGTACTGCCCATTATTCTACTCTTTGTGTAATATACTTTCGTTTATGAGTATTTACATCAATGATTTATTTCCCTTCTTTCATGGGGTGTATGTTTTGAAAGATACCCAATTCGGTAAGGGAACCTTTCACCCTTCCTCTTTTTAAAAGACTTCTTTTATTGGGTCTTTTAATTTACATATTGTTATGTTGGGATATGTTCTCATATATCCTTAATGATGTAAATTTTGTGTCCAAGTGATGAGATACTCTTTTTATCTCTCATCAACTCATTTTGATGTGACGCCGTTAGGCTGTCAAGGGAACTTCTTAACCCAATTTCGATTTCTTTGGGTTCAACTTGTAGTCATTAAATATGTCATCCATTGAATATGTGTGAATGACCTTTTATTGTTTTACACTTAATATCCACTTATATTGGGTGTCTATATATTTGTCACACATATTTTTTGAGATTTATTTGTCCTTAATTTAAGGATACCTTCTTTATAAGGTATTTCATCACATTTGACATTTCTATTGAGGGTTCATTGTTGTTATGCACCAATTCACTCTTATATGGTGTATATACTGTCCTTTGGAGTATTATATCATGAATCCTTTTATTCTCATGATATTATAAAGTTCTGACTAAATGTTATTCCTTGATTATTGTATTCAAGTGTCTCTAATTTTGGTAAAACCCCTTTAACCAAAATATCGTTTTAAATGTTTTAGTTATTTGTTCTTATTAATATCCATGTTTTCAAAATGGTTTTAAGGATTTATTTATATGGATATTAATGGTTTAAAATGTTAAAAGCTTCAAGGTGGTATGGGACACTTTGATTCAAAAATCTCTTTATTAAATGTTTTAAATGGTTTTGGAAATGGTTTCTTTTTGAATGGATTAAATATTTCAATATACTAAAATGTTATATTGTGATTGAAATGTGAAAATGTTATGTTTCCTTTATGCATGTTTTATGTGACACATTTATGTTATGGTTCTTGGGCATTGTTATGAAAACGGGTGGTTCCGTGATAAACTAAGGGCGGGTGAGCCCGTTATAGCTCTCCAATGCATTGGGTAACGCGAAGGAGTGAAACGTTAAGGTTTCTCCGAAGAGATTTAGGGAATATACTGTGATGGGTATTCCAAACGTAACCAATAGGGTTACTCCCTACATAAGAATGTTATGAATGCCTCAAGTTACCTTTATGTCTTATGATTTCTATGATTTATTCATGGTTTGATGAGGTATGTTAAAGTGCCTTTGTTTTATGGGTAAAGTATGATTTCATTCTTATGTATATATGCACTCATGTTTCCTTTCCATATTTTTATAACTCTTACTGAGCTTTTTATGCTCATCCCAAGTTTTTGAAATGTTTTTCACAGGTCAAGGGAAAGGTACATGATGTGATGATAGTGTCAAGGATGTGTCAAGAAAGAATCCGTGTTATATTTTAAATATGTTCCCGTTGATGGGAAGAATGAATGCTGACTTTTATGTAACCACTTTGTTTAAATGTGGAATGTAATGCAAGTTTCATGATCTAATTCTCTAAAACTCTAAACCTGAAAAGATCCTCAATGTGTAATCTTGTAATAACTCAAGATTAAGTAAGGTTTAAGGCTGGGGCCTTATAGTTGGTATCAGAGGTCGGTTTAGATAACTTTAGAGGTTAGGGTATTCTTTAAGCATAAGTGACATTACCATAATGGTTAGAATTTCAGAAAGAGTCCTAATTTTAGATAATGTGAATGAGTAAGTATATCTTAGAGTCTACCTTCCTCATTAGTACATGATGTTTTTGTTGATATACTCACACTGACATTTATGTTTTTAGTGAATGGATGGATCTAGCAGGCACCAAAGTGACAATGGGTTTGAAGGAAACTGTGGTGGTTCTCTGATTATGATACTAGATGAGATAGGGGATTCAATGAGGAATCTCATAGTTGTTCTAAACCAACTATCAAGGATCCATGATCAATCACTTCAACCTTCGTGAGTTCTCTAATGCATCATTTACGAGATGGCCAACTCGATGTGGAAATTCAGGTAATAATTATTAAGGTAACCATTAGGGTTTATATGATCCTTACTTTTTAGGTAATTATGGGTTACTCTATGATATGATGGAAAAGGAATGGAATGAGATAAACTTGAGGTTAAAATATGTTATGAATATTTTTGAAGATTTTATCTCATTTTGGGGAATGTTTTGAGAATTATATAGTTTTGGAAAAAGGACAACACGCAGACCGTGTGACATCCCGTCGCGTCGGACAAAGCTGCGGGAATCGAACCCACAACCAAAGTGCGACTGGTATTTATCGCCTACCACTGGACTACGTGAAGTCCCTGGTTAGTTTGACTGATTATTTTTGGTTATATGATTTTATGAATTAAGAGTAAGTTGATTTTGGGTTATTTATAAAAATGATTAACCTATCATGGAGGATATGTGATTAGGTTAATTACTTTTCAATACTAGACTTTAGGAGCAACTAATGTTGTTTGGAGATAAATGTTACGATTTAACATGGAAGACTGTGTGACTAAATCCTTCAAATATTTGGGTTTCAATATTATATTAGGTTTACTTTGAAGAATTTTATGGACAAATTGTTTATCGGATGGTCCTCGTTGAACTTTGGGTTTTGTTGGACAAATTTTGGAGATTAAGAATAGATTTTCTTTTTATAAGGGGTTATCCTTTTCTGGATTATCTGATCTTGTACTAAACTTTTTGGTTTTGGCTCTGGTTTAAGCCTAAAGACATAGGATGTACATAGTTCTCTTTTGTGGATTAGGTGATTCTCTAGAAGTTGATTATAGTACTCTTAATGTGAACAAGTCTTCCTAAATACTCGTCTTTTGGAGAAAATATGAGTTTGTGAAAGGAATATAATAAAAGTTGAAAGTCAATATGATAAGTGATTATGTTTCCTTATGAATAAATTCCTCAATAAAAAGTAACTTAAAACAAAAATGTTGTATATTAACTTTTCCTACTGGGGAATCGAATACCGTTTAACCCATCACAAGTTTGTGATTTTCTCATTGTTAACTTTCTCCTAAACATGTTTTCTATCACTCTCCATAAGAACGTGACCCTATGTTTTCTCCTCCATGTCCATATTTTCATACTTGGAATCCTAGTATGGGTTAACACGAGTGACCTTTGTACTTATCTTTCTTTATTTTAAAGTGTTTGTTTTACCGACTTTTGTTCCGATGTGGGACTTTCAAGGATGTTTCCAAGCGCAATTTTAAAATTGCGAGGACGCAATTCCCAAAAGGGGGGAAGGATGTAACATCCCAGGTAAATAAAGAATATGACATTTCATATTTATCCATATTTGTGAATAAAATATTTAAATGACTTTAAAGGGGACGCTATGCTCGATGGCGTACCCAACACGCAACAACGAGTTTCTTGGGAATCTTACGTTGCACTCTAATAATAAAATAATATTATTTTAAATGGTAGTTAACTTGTAGCCGTTGTAATGGCGGGAATGGATAGAAATAACTGAAATATGATTATATATGTTTTTAAATGTTTTTACAATTATCCAATAAAGGATAGAGGCTTAAAATACGGAAAGAATTCGATTTTAGGCATATATGCCCTAGTTTTCACTAAAGGTTCACTTATCGCCTTTTGATGGCGAACTGTCATTAAATATAGTTTTGATCACTCTTATACTTTATTTTGGACCAAATAAAACTCTTACTAAGAATCGGGACATCAAATTTTACTTTGTGTAATTTTTTGGTATCTTTCCGATAAGGTTCATTGTTTTTAATGAATAGTGTAAAAGGTTGTGTTTTAATTCAAAACCTCTTTTTAATCTAATTTATTTATATGATTAGATAATATTTTGAATTGTTTTTAAAGTTAAATTAGAAAATATTTTTACCATTTAATCCAATGGTGGTCATTGGAATTAATTTCACTTTGAAATTAGACTTAAACTAGTGTCAATCTTTTGATACTTTTTGTTTTATAAAAACACGCTATTTGCTCTGACAGCGGGAATTAATTATTAAATTAATTAATGTGACTAATATGTTTTGAATTTTGTAAAACGGACTTCATTTTTGAATTCGGAATATCAATTATAGCTTAGGGTGAATTTTTGGTAATTTTCTGAAAAACTCCAATTTTTGATGAATAGTGAAACCACTAAGTGGTAATCAAGCAAACTGATTTTTCAGTTAAATGAAATTTTACCACTAATGTGTATTGAATTTTGAAAATCCGACATACATGGTTGTCATTAAGAAGTAAAATGTGGTTCAATGAGATTATAATAATTTTTTGGTGAATAGTAACTCATTAAGTTCTTAATCGCGATTAGTGGTAATTAGGGTAGTTTAAGGTATAAATAATGCTTTAATAATATAAAATGACCTAGACACATGTCCCAACCCTATTGGTTATGTCATGGCCGACCAAGACAAGCCATGGCCTAACTTGGGGACCCCATGGATCCACTTTTGTTGGGAAATAACATAAAATACTTTTTATTTAATGTTAAAGTGAAAATGACACTAACATAGTATGTTTTACTAAAACAATTTTTAAGTGGGGTTATACAAGTCCAAGTTTTGATTATAAATAGTCATTGGAAAGATAAAAAGATTTCCTATATCATAGTATTTCTTTTATAATTTTTAGACATTAAAGAAATTAAATTATTTATGACATAATAATGATGCAGCGATGACATCATTATTTGACAATTTAATTAAAATGGAAAGATAATGCAAAATCTACAATATACACATGGACAAAACCAATTGGATGAGTGGATTTCGATGCCTTATCACCTTATCCACGAATTCTATCAATGTGGGACCCTTTAGAACCGAAAATCATTTTTCAAATAATGTAATATTTCATTGCTTTCCAAAAGTGCCCCTCCTCTCCTCTTATAAAAGGCCCCCACCTCTACCTCTTTTCCCACACCCCTCAAGCCTTTGGCTCGGCCAACCCCTACCCATTTACTCTCTCAACATCCCTCTCCTCATCCTAGAGGATCCCCTTTGGGCAGAATCCTTTCAAAGGAAGCCTTTAGGCTCAAATCAAAAGGAGATTACACTTTTAAAGGTAACTCATTCTCTCTTGTTCATTTGTTTTATTTTGCTTCTCCAAACCTATAATCTCTTTTTATTTACTTCTTTTGTAACAACAACAGTATCTTCAATATACTAGGATGTTGTTACAAGATTTATTTTAGCTACACTCTCACACAACTACATCAAATGGTTAAAGAACATACGGTTTCCGTGGACGGTGAAATTCTGCCTCCCGAAACGATGATTGTTCAATACTCATTTAACACCTTCAAAGGTGGCCATTATGATGTCACTATTTTTATATATGATATATAATATGTTTATGTTTTATTTATGCTTCTGTATTTTTCATTTTTGTCTTACCTTTGTGGCTTCCATTATGGGTATACGCGATATCTTCATTTAAGGAAGTGCGGACTACCGCCCCCTCAAAGTGATTTGATTCGTTAAATACCATATGTGGGATGTATAAAGGATGGAAATATGATATTATATATGATATTATACTGGAATTATAATATACCTTTATATCATTATTATTCCATTCTATAAAATACGAAATAGAAATGAAAGTAGCGTTCATGCGTACGTACGGCTTACCGTCTCCATGAACGGTGCATTTCATTTCTTACCTCTAAATGATTATGTAATGTTATAAATGCATGCATGTACTGGATATATATGAAATATATGATATCTACATAATGAATACAATTCTGGATATAATAAACATTTGGCCACACGAACAACATGTAATTGTAAGAAGACCACTTTCGACTTAAGAACCAAATATCGGCAAAACAAATATTATTAACTTAAATGATTACATAATGTTTATGACAAGGTAATAAGTGGTATAAAAGTAATAATGAACTTGAAAAGGGTTCTTAAGGAATTAGAAATTAACTCAAGTTTATTATTCAGGAGATTAAAGAATGATCGAGTCAAGTCGGACCCGAGGTAAGGGATCCTACAACTCTCTTTCTTTTTAAGTACATTCTTTTATGTAATTTCTTTTAAGCTCATATTTATTATGATTGGGATGTTATTTTATATTACTCCTACTGTAATTTTTATGTTCATGTGATGAGAGACCCTATTCTCTCTCATCAATCCTTTTGGAAGTTTTATGTGGCGCCGTTAGGCTGCCGAGTTTTCGTAAGGGATTTTTCATCTCACTTTTATCCCCGTGAGATTTATGCTACATTTGCCACAATTTCCTTTGAGTGGTGTATGTACTGCCCATTATTCTACTCTTTGTGTAATATACTTTCGTTTATGAGTATTTACATCAATGATTTATTTCCCTTCTTTCATGGGGTGTATGTTTTGAAAGATACCCAATTCGGTAAGGGAACCTTTCACCCTTCCTCTTTTTAAAAGACTTCTTTTATTGGGTCTTTTAATTTACATATTGTTATGTTGGGATATGTTCTCATATATCCTTAATGATGTAAATTTTGTGTCCAAGTGATGAGATACTCTTTTTATCTCTCATCAACTCATTTTGATGTGACGCCGTTAGGCTGTCAAGGGAACTTCTTAACCCAATTTCGATTTCTTTGGGTTCAACTTGTAGTCATTAAATATGTCATCCATTGAATATGTGTGAATGACCTTTTATTGTTTTACACTTAATATCCACTTATATTGGGTGTCTATATATTTGTCACACATATTTTTTGAGATTTATTTGTCCTTAATTTAAGGATACCTTCTTTATAAGGTATTTCATCACATTTGACATTTCTATTGAGGGTTCATTGTTGTTATGCACCAATTCACTCTTATATGGTGTATATACTGTCCTTTGGAGTATTATATCATGAATCCTTTTATTCTCATGATATTATAAAGTTCTGACTAAATGTTATTCCTTGATTATTGTATTCAAGTGTCTCTAATTTTGGTAAAACCCCTTTAACCAAAATATCGTTTTAAATGTTTTAGTTATTTGTTCTTATTAATATCCATGTTTTCAAAATGGTTTTAAGGATTTATTTATATGGATATTAATGGTTTAAAATGTTAAAAGCTTCAAGGTGGTATGGGACACTTTGATTCAAAAATCTCTTTATTAAATGTTTTAAATGGTTTTGGAAATGGTTTCTTTTTGAATGGATTAAATATTTCAATATACTAAAATGTTATATTGTGATTGAAATGTGAAAATGTTATGTTTCCTTTATGCATGTTTTATGTGACACATTTATGTTATGGTTCTTGGGCATTGTTATGAAAACGGGTGGTTCCGTGATAAACTAAGGGCGGGTGAGCCCGTTATAGCTCTCCAATGCATTGGGTAACGCGAAGGAGTGAAACGTTAAGGTTTCTCCGAAGAGATTTAGGGAATATACTGTGATGGGTATTCCAAACGTAACCAATAGGGTTACTCCCTACATAAGAATGTTATGAATGCCTCAAGTTACCTTTATGTCTTATGATTTCTATGATTTATTCATGGTTTGATGAGGTATGTTAAAGTGCCTTTGTTTTATGGGTAAAGTATGATTTCATTCTTATGTATATATGCACTCATGTTTCCTTTCCATATTTTTATAACTCTTACTGAGCTTTTTATGCTCATCCCAAGTTTTTGAAATGTTTTTCACAGGTCAAGGGAAAGGTACATGATGTGATGATAGTGTCAAGGATGTGTCAAGAAAGAATCCGTGTTATATTTTAAATATGTTCCCGTTGATGGGAAGAATGAATGCTGACTTTTATGTAACCACTTTGTTTAAATGTGGAATGTAATGCAAGTTTCATGATCTAATTCTCTAAAACTCTAAACCTGAAAAGATCCTCAATGTGTAATCTTGTAATAACTCAAGATTAAGTAAGGTTTAAGGCTGGGGCCTTATAGTTGGTATCAGAGGTCGGTTTAGATAACTTTAGAGGTTAGGGTATTCTTTAAGCATAAGTGACATTACCATAATGGTTAGAATTTCAGAAAGAGTCCTAATTTTAGATAATGTGAATGAGTAAGTATATCTTAGAGTCTACCTTCCTCATTAGTACATGATGTTTTTGTTGATATACTCACACTGACATTTATGTTTTTAGTGAATGGATGGATCTAGCAGGCACCAAAGTGACAATGGGTTTGAAGGAAACTGTGGTGGTTCTCTGATTATGATACTAGATGAGATAGGGGATTCAATGAGGAATCTCATAGTTGTTCTAAACCAACTATCAAGGATCCATGATCAATCACTTCAACCTTCGTGAGTTCTCTAATGCATCATTTACGAGATGGCCAACTCGATGTGGAAATTCAGGTAATAATTATTAAGGTAACCATTAGGGTTTATATGATCCTTACTTTTTAGGTAATTATGGGTTACTCTATGATATGATGGAAAAGGAATGGAATGAGATAAACTTGAGGTTAAAATATGTTATGAATATTTTTGAAGATTTTATCTCATTTTGGGGAATGTTTTGAGAATTATATAGTTTTGGAAAAAGGACAACACGCAGACCGTGTGACATCCCGTCGCGTCGGACAAAGCTGCGGGAATCGAACCCACAACCAAAGTGCGACTGGTATTTATCGCCTACCACTGGACTACGTGAAGTCCCTGGTTAGTTTGACTGATTATTTTTGGTTATATGATTTTATGAATTAAGAGTAAGTTGATTTTGGGTTATTTATAAAAATGATTAACCTATCATGGAGGATATGTGATTAGGTTAATTACTTTTCAATACTAGACTTTAGGAGCAACTAATGTTGTTTGGAGATAAATGTTACGATTTAACATGGAAGACTGTGTGACTAAATCCTTCAAATATTTGGGTTTCAATATTATATTAGGTTTACTTTGAAGAATTTTATGGACAAATTGTTTATCGGATGGTCCTCGTTGAACTTTGGGTTTTGTTGGACAAATTTTGGAGATTAAGAATAGATTTTCTTTTTATAAGGGGTTATCCTTTTCTGGATTATCTGATCTTGTACTAAACTTTTTGGTTTTGGCTCTGGTTTAAGCCTAAAGACATAGGATGTACATAGTTCTCTTTTGTGGATTAGGTGATTCTCTAGAAGTTGATTATAGTACTCTTAATGTGAACAAGTCTTCCTAAATACTCGTCTTTTGGAGAAAATATGAGTTTGTGAAAGGAATATAATAAAAGTTGAAAGTCAATATGATAAGTGATTATGTTTCCTTATGAATAAATTCCTCAATAAAAAGTAACTTAAAACAAAAATGTTGTATATTAACTTTTCCTACTGGGGAATCGAATACCGTTTAACCCATCACAAGTTTGTGATTTTCTCATTGTTAACTTTCTCCTAAACATGTTTTCTATCACTCTCCATAAGAACGTGACCCTATGTTTTCTCCTCCATGTCCATATTTTCATACTTGGAATCCTAGTATGGGTTAACACGAGTGACCTTTGTACTTATCTTTCTTTATTTTAAAGTGTTTGTTTTACCGACTTTTGTTCCGATGTGGGACTTTCAAGGATGTTTCCAAGCGCAATTTTAAAATTGCGAGGACGCAATTCCCAAAAGGGGGGAAGGATGTAACATCCCAGGTAAATAAAGAATATGACATTTCATATTTATCCATATTTGTGAATAAAATATTTAAATGACTTTAAAGGGGACGCTATGCTCGATGGCGTACCCAACACGCAACAACGAGTTTCTTGGGAATCTTACGTTGCACTCTAATAATAAAATAATATTATTTTAAATGGTAGTTAACTTGTAGCCGTTGTAATGGCGGGAATGGATAGAAATAACTGAAATATGATTATATATGTTTTTAAATGTTTTTACAATTATCCAATAAAGGATAGAGGCTTAAAATACGGAAAGAATTCGATTTTAGGCATATATGCCCTAGTTTTCACTAAAGGTTCACTTATCGCCTTTTGATGGCGAACTGTCATTAAATATAGTTTTGATCACTCTTATACTTTATTTTGGACCAAATAAAACTCTTACTAAGAATCGGGACATCAAATTTTACTTTGTGTAATTTTTTGGTATCTTTCCGATAAGGTTCATTGTTTTTAATGAATAGTGTAAAATGTTGTGTTTTAATTCAAAACCTCTTTTTAATCTAATTTATTTATATGATTAGATAATATTTTGAATTGTTTTTAAAGTTAAATTAGAAAATATTTTTACCATTTAATCCAATGGTGGTCATTGGAATTAATTTCACTTTGAAATTAGACTTAAACTAGTGTCAATCTTTTGATACTTTTTGTTTTATAAAAACACGCTATTTGCTCTGACAGCGGGAATTAATTATTAAATTAATTAATGTGACTAATATGTTTTGAATTTTGTAAAACGGACTTCATTTTTGAATTCGGAATATCAATTATAGCTTAGGGTGAATTTTTGGTAATTTTCTGAAAAACTCCAATTTTTGATGAATAGTGAAACCACTAAGTGGTAATCAAGCAAACTGATTTTTCAGTTAAATGAAATTTTACCACTAATGTGTATTGAATTTTGAAAATCCGACATACATGGTTGTCATTAAGAAGTAAAATGTGGTTCAATGAGATTATAATAATTTTTTGGTGAATAGTAACTCATTAAGTTCTTAATCGCGATTAGTGGTAATTAGGGTAGTTTAAGGTATAAATAATGCTTTAATAATATAAAATGACCTAGACACATGTCCCAACCCTATTGGTTATGTCATGGCCGACCAAGACAAGCCATGGCCTAACTTGGGGACCCCATGGATCCACTTTTGTTGGGAAATAACATAAAATACTTTTTATTTAATGTTAAAGTGAAAACGACACTAACATAGTATGTTTTACTAAAACAATTTTTAAGTGGGGTTATACAAGTCCAAGTTTTGATTATAAATAGTCATTGGAAAGATAAAAAGATTTCCTATATCATAGTATTTCTTTTATAATTTTTAGACATTAAAGAAATTAAATTATTTATGACATAATAATGATGCAGCGATGACATCATTATTTGACAATTTAATTAAAATGGAAAGATAATGAAAAATATACAATATACACATGGACAAAACCAATTGGATGAGTGGATTTCGATGCCTTATCACCTTATCCACGAATTCTATCAATGTGGGACCCTTTAGAACCGAAAATCATTTTTCAAATAATGTAATATTTCATTGCTTTCCAAAAGTGCCCCTCCTCTCCTCTTATAAAAGGCCCCCACCTCTACCTCTTTTCCCACACCCCTCAAGCCTTTGGCTCGGCCAACCCCTGCCCATTTACTCTCTCAACATCCCTCTCCTCATCCTAGAGGATCCCCTTTGGGCAGAATCCTTTCAAAGGAAGCCTTTAGGCTCAAATCAAAAGGAGAATACACTTTTAAAGGTAACTCATTCTCTCTTGTTCATTTGTTTTATTTTGCTTCTCCAAACCTATAATCTCTTTTTATTTACTTCTTTTGTAACAACAACAGTATCTTCAATATACTAGGATGTTGTTACAAGATTTATTTTAGCTACACTCTCACACAACTACATCAAATGGTTAAAGAACATACGGTTTCCGTGGACGGTGAAATTCTGCCTCCCGAAACGATGATTGTTCAATACTCATTTAACACCTTCAAAGGTGGCCATTATGATGTCACTATTTTTATATATGATATATAATATGTTTATGTTTTATTTATGCTTCTGTATTTTTCATTTTTGTCTTACCTTTGTGGCTTCCATTATGGGTATACGCGATATCTTCATTTAAGGAAGTGCGGACTACCGCCCCCTCAAAGTGATTTGATTCGTTAAATACCATATGTGGGATGTATAAAGGATGGAAATATGATATTATATATGATATTATACTGGAATTATAATATACCTTTATATCATTATTATTCCATTCTATAAAATACGAAATAGAAATGAAAGTAGCGTTCATGCGTACGTACGGCTTACCGTCTCCATGAACGGTGCATTTCATTTCTTACCTCTAAATGATTATGTAATGTTATAAATGCATGCATGTACTGGATATATATGAAATATATGATATCTACATAATGAATACAATTCTGGATATAATAAACATTTGGCCACACGAACAACATGTAATTGTAAGAAGACCACTTTCGACTTAAGAACCAAATATCGGCAAAACAAATATTATTAACTTAAATGATTACATAATGTTTATGACAAGGTAATAAGTGGTATAAAAGTAATAATGAACTTGAAAAGGGTTCTTAAGGAATTAGAAATTAACTCAAGTTTATTATTCAGGAGATTAAAGAATGATCGAGTCAAGTCGGACCCGAGGTAAGGGATCCTACAACTCTCTTTCTTTTTAAGTACATTCTTTTATGTAATTTCTTTTAAGCTCATATTTATTATGATTGGGATGTTATTTTATATTACTCCTACTGTAATTTTTATGTTCATGTGATGAGAGACCATATTCTCTCTCATCAATCCTTTTGGAAGTTTTATGTGGCGCCGTTAGGCTGCGAGTTTTCGTAAGGGATTTTTCATCTCACTTTTATCCCCGTGAGATTTATGCTACATTTGCCACAATTTCCTTTGAGTGGTGTATGTACTGCCCATTATTCTACTCTTTGTGTAATATACTTTCGTTTATGAGTATTTACATCAATGATTTATTTCCCTTCTTTCATGGGGTGTATGTTTTGAAAGATACCCAATTCGGTAAGGGAACCTTTCACCCTTCCTCTTTTTAAAAGACTTCTTTTATTGGGTCTTTTAATTTACATATTGTTATGTTGGGATATGTTCTCATATATCCTTAATGATGTAAATTTTGTGTCCAAGTGATGAGATACTCTTTTTATCTCTCATCAACTCATTTTGATGTGACGCCGTTAGGCTGTCAAGGGAACTTCTTAACCCAATTTCGATTTCTTTGGGTTCAACTTGTAGTCATTAAATATGTCATCCATTGAATATGTGTGAATGACCTTTTATTGTTTTACACTTAATATCCACTTATATTGGGTGTCTATATATTTGTCACACATATTTTTTGAGATTTATTTGTCCTTAATTTAAGGATACCTTCTTTATAAGGTATTTCATCACATTTGACATTTCTATTGAGGGTTCATTGTTGTTATGCACCAATTCACTCTTATATGGTGTATATACTGTCCTTTGGAGTATTATATCATGAATCCTTTTATTCTCATGATATTATAAAGTTCTGACTAAATGTTATTCCTTGATTATTGTATTCAAGTGTCTCTAATTTTGGTAAAACCCCTTTAACCAAAATATCGTTTTAAATGTTTTAGTTATTTGTTCTTATTAATATCCATGTTTTCAAAATGGTTTTAAGGATTTATTTATATGGATATTAATGGTTTAAAATGTTAAAAGCTTCAAGGTGGTATGGGACACTTTGATTCAAAAATCTCTTTATTAAATGTTTTAAATGGTTTTGGAAATGGTTTCTTTTTGAATGGATTAAATATTTCAATATACTAAAATGTTATATTGTGATTGAAATGTGAAAATGTTATGTTTCCTTTATGCATGTTTTATGTGACACATTTATGTTATGGTTCTTGGGCATTGTTATGAAAACGGGTGGTTCCGTGATAAACTAAGGGCGGGTGAGCCCGTTATAGCTCTCCAATGCATTGGGTAACGCGAAGGAGTGAAACGTTAAGGTTTCTCCGAAGAGATTTAGGGAATATACTGTGATGGGTATTCCAAACGTAACCAATAGGGTTACTCCCTACATAAGAATGTTATGAATGCCTCAAGTTACCTTTATGTCTTATGATTTCTATGATTTATTCATGGTTTGATGAGGTATGTTAAAGTGCCTTTGTTTTATGGGTAAAGTATGATTTCATTCTTATGTATATATGCACTCATGTTTCCTTTCCATATTTTTATAACTCTTACTGAGCTTTTTATGCTCATCCCAAGTTTTTGAAATGTTTTTCACAGGTCAAGGGAAAGGTACATGATGTGATGATAGTGTCAAGGATGTGTCAAGAAAGAATCCGTGTTATATTTTAAATATGTTCCCGTTGATGGGAAGAATGAATGCTGACTTTTATGTAACCACTTTGTTTAAATGTGGAATGTAATGCAAGTTTCATGATCTAATTCTCTAAAACTCTAAACCTGAAAAGATCCTCAATGTGTAATCTTGTAATAACTCAAGATTAAGTAAGGTTTAAGGCTGGGGCCTTATAGGAATATAGTCGCACCCACCATATAAGTTATAAAAACACTATTTCCTTAATTTTTTTAAAAAGGACGTAAAAGGCTCTATTTGGAAAATTATGGAATGATTAATTTATAAAAATATCATAAATAGTCAAACAAGGGTATAAATGACTTTAACACATTGTATAGTAAATAGTAAATACGTTTTGAAATTCATTTTATGAAACACGGATGTGGATGATAATGATGTACCAGTAGATACTAACGTATAAACAACATTAGATAAGGAAGAGATTGTTGAACTAAACCTAACCTTGTACTTTTATTTATTAAAGGGTATGTTAAACTCCTGTATAATTTTTAAATAATTGTTATTATATTATAAAACAACCACTTATATAAATATTATATCATATATGATCTTCTAACATTCATTTGCTAATAATATTTCTGTAGTATCATCATTTTAGGTGTTTACGGATTCGTTTTACATTATATGTTTTGTTACATAAGTCATGTTTGATAAGGATAAATTGTATTTGATTAATATCCAGAATGATATTATGTTCAAAAAATTTATTTTGTAACCATAAAATGATATTTATTCTTGAATGGTTACAATGGGGAATGAATCTCATAATGTTCGTGGAGACTGTAATCCGTACACACAGAAAGCGACAATATCATTCAATTTATAGTGATATCATATGTAATTGAATTGTGTAACATATATATAGAATTATTAATCTGTTATGTTTATTATTTACAATAGGTATACTCATTATTATAACCATCCAAATAATGAGTTGTTTAAATAACAAACTATACCACGACATGGAAATGGTATGTCGTACGTACAGACGTATGGCGACATGTCATTCATAAGATGGATAAAATAATCAATATGGTTATACCATATTTGTAATAACTTTAAATCTTGTATAAGTTACCGGATTTATTATTTTGGTACGGAAACAAAAAATAATTAGGAAGTGGATGATGAACATAACTTTGAAAGATGTTGTGACATTATTACTTATTCTCCAGGTGTTTCCATTTGATTGATCAAAAGGGCTACATATGTTGGATTTATGATTAATGTATGTCCTCTAGGTCAAACTAAAGGGAGTTGGGAGGATATTCGATCAATGGTTGGCCGACCCAATTGGCTTTGGATGTGTTATTTAGAGAGAAGATGAACTACCCATTTATAAGAGATATAAGGGTCACTTTAGGAAAAGTTCAAAATATTATTTTATTATACAATAATATTCGATTTATAATGGATACAAATGGATTTATTTCAATGATATAGTGTTGATGGGTTGATGACCTCTCAACCATTATTTTTTATATAGGTTTAGGTCACCATATTAACCTTATCATTTTGATTTAACTCTTGGTTAAATTGTTTATCATTTACCATGTCTCCTTATATTTTTATATTATATGGTTAATAAACATACTATAAAATACCAATAAAAAAGTGGTTCATTATTGAAATATTAATTATTATATAAGTCCTTTTACAGAAACATATATTTCAAGGATTATTATATCATTTAATAATATAGTATTTGTTTTGAAAACTCATTAATGACAATTTTGACAGTATTTAGTATCTGATTTTTTCTAAAGTCCTAAAAACCTGATTAATTCAAAAAACATTCATTTAATCAACCCTATCATGTCATATTTACCTATTAAAGTCTTGTAATTTATCGAAAGTTCCTATTTTCATTAATTTAGATATTTATAATTTACATATTTTTAATCTTTCATTAATAATGTAATTACTACATCATCATTGTGTCATAAATAAATTTAATTGTTTAATTTTAAAAAATTAGAAACAAAATACCATTATGTAAGAAATATTTTTATCTTTTTAATGAAAATTTATTGTCTATTTTATCATACGTTTAACCCTATATTGAAAAAAAATTTAGTTATGAATCATTGAATTTAACAGTTGTAGTTGTTCTTTTAAATAAAATAATAATTAATATCCTAATATAATCCAAGTGGTACAAATGGATCATATTTTATTCCAAAGGTTGTTTTTAGTAGAAATACACTTATCCAATAGAATTATGACATGTGTTATGGTAATAATAATATAGTTTTTACCTTTAATTACCCTATTTACTTTCAAACATGGTAAATTAATATGAAAAGTTATTGTTACCCATAAAATAGTTTCATCTTATATAAAAAAATTTACTTACTGATATCAACCGTGTCTCTTGGATTATTGAAATTAAAATCACAAAAGTGGTAAAATTACGTTTTTTCAAATTTTTTAACGTGCCTATAAGGTGGGTAAATGATGGAAAAACAACAATATAATTTTATATATCCAATAGTATTATAAAATTCCTCAAATTAATTAAATTGAATTTATATAGGTATTATTATCATTTTTTACCTAAAATAATGTAAATAAAATTACTAATTTTTTAAATAAAAATTTTGTTTTAAACAATAACGCAATTTTTTTCACTGTTAATCTAATATTGTATGTTTTTAGAAAAATACCAAAAATTCACTGTAATCTATTTTTGATATTCTGAATCAAAAAATGAAGTCCATTTTGAATAATAAAATTTATAAAATTTCAAAAAGTCAGTATGAATTTTCAAAAAGACTATTTTGATTTGTCTAAGTATGTTAGAACTCAAAAATTCATACAACGCAAGCTATTGCATTATTCAAATAGAAACGTATAGTGGAATCTTGGGGTGTTACATTCTACACTCCTTAAAATAATTTAATCAATGAAATTTCTAGAATATTACTACATTAAAATGATTCGGGTGGTTCTTCAAAATATGTTCCTCAGGTTCCCAGGTTTCCTCATCCGCCTTATAGTTTCTCCATAGAACTTTTACCAGACAAGTCGCCAAGTTTCCCTACACTTATTCTCTAATATCAAGAATTCTGATAGGCTCTTCAAAATGATATAGGTCGGGTTCTAGTTCTATTTCCTCATAGTAGAGTACATGCATTGGGTTAGGCATGTATTTTCTTAATAGTGATACGTGGATCATATCATAAACATTGGAGAGACATGTGGGCATGAACAATTGGTAAGATACAGTCCAAATTCATTCTAGAATTGCGAAAGGCCCGATGTTCCTAGGACTTAATTTACCCTTCTCTCTGAATCGTATAACTCCCATTCATTTAGATACCATCAAGAAAACATGAACTCCTACATGAAATTTGAAATCACTCTTTCGGTTATCGATATATCTCTTTTCCAATCATGGTGATGCTTTGATGTTGGTTTTGATAACCTTCACCTTTTCCATTGTTTCCTTAAGAATTTATTGACCTACAAATTTTCATTCGACTACATCATCCAAACAAGTTGGTGTGAGACATCTTTTTCTATATAATTCTTTATATGGTTCCATATGAATACTTTAATGGAAGCTATTATTATAAGAAATTTCTACCAAAGGTAAATATTGATCCAACATACCATGAATGTCATGTTATAATGTTCTCAACATGGCGTCTATGGTTTGAATAGTTTGTTCGGATTGTCCATCAGTTTGAGGGTTGTAGGATGTGCTAAAAATGTTCATTATCTAGTGAAATTTGAAATCATATCCAGAATATTGATGTAAAATGGGGATAAATATCTAAAATAATCGATAGAGGTACACCATGATGTCTTAAAACTTCATTAATATATATTTTTGTTAAACATTCAACTGGTAAATATTCCCATATAGCAAGAAAATGTGTTGACATGGTAAGATGATCAATAATGACCCATCTTGAATCATTCCATCAAGGATTCTTTGGTAGTCCCATGAAAATTTCCATTATAAGATCATCCCATATAAACTTGTGTATGGGAAGTGGATCCATGAATCCTCTAGGATGTTGTCTTCTAGCATTCACTTGTTGAAAAACCATACATCTTAACACATAGTCACCAATCTCTCTCTCAATGTTGTCCCAAAAAAAAATTATCCATCTAATATATATACATATTAGTACTACTATGTAGTATAGAAAAATTGGAGCTATGATCATCATCCAACAATTCCCTTTTTATATCTGGTATATCAGGAACACAAATTATCATCCCAAATTTGAAAATTCAATCTTCATATATGAAGTCAATAAATCTCCCATTATTCACAGATTTAATTTTATTTTGAAACTCCTTATCATCATTTTGATAAATGTTTATCTATTCTTGTAATTATGGTTTGGAAAACATTTGGAATAGTATCGATGTTTCACCTACCAAAATTATTCCCATATACATCTTTACTATATCCATAAACATAATATCCCTTTTAACTCTCATATTTTTCAAAAAACCATGATCCATTCTACTAAATCCATCATCCACCTTATTTGACTAACCCATGTTGTAATTTATAGTGCAATTATAATCCTTGAGTAGTTTAAGCCATCATTATTGCCTCATGTTGAATTATTTTTGTGAGAAAATATTCTTCAAACCCTTGGAATCCGAATATATCACACATTTTTTACCATTGACATTGTGTCTTCTTATCATCAAAGTAAGAATTACAACTTATAACTCAAGATCATGAGTGGGATAACTTTTTTAATGAATTATTATTTTTTATGCATATGTTATAACTCTATCATTCTGTATAAGGACACAACAATGTCCTTTCATTGAAAAATCAATATAAATAACAAAATCATCATTCCCTGATGGTATAGCCATGATTGGGGAATTTTCTATTCTTTTCATTAGTTATTCAAAAAATTATTCACACTCCATTTTCCAAACAAATTTAACACCATTACGTGTGATCATGGTTAATGGGTTAGCCAATCTGGAAAAATTCTATACGAAACACTGATAAGAACAAGATAAACAAATAATACTGTGTACAATAGTTATACTCATCAGTGATGGATATTTTTTTATTTCTCTATTTATAGAAGGATCAAAAGATATTCCATTATTAGAGATAATATGTCCAAGAAAAGAAATTTCCTGAAAACAGAAATCACACTAGCTAAACATCCCATATAATTCATTTCAGATAAGGGTTATCAGAATAGTACACAAGTGCTTTTCATGATCTTAAAATAAATTCTATTATACCAAGATATCATCAATAAATACTACTACAAAGTCATCATGATATTTCTCTAAACTCTATTCATTGGATCCCAAAAGTCATAGGGTGTATCAGTCAATTCAAAAGTCATTATTATAAACTCATAATTCCCATACCTGGTTCGAAATTCTATTTTCAGAATGCCTTCCTTCTCCACACACAACTGATGAAATCCAAATCAAATGTCAATCATTGAAAAATATTGAGCTCCATGATGTTGGTCAAATAAATCATCAAAGTGAGGTAAGAGATACTTGTTCATTATTATTATAACATTGATCTCCATGAAGTCAATGCACAACCTCATAGATCCATATTTATTCTTAATAAAAATAATCGGGGCTCCCCATGGAGAAATAGTAGGGAGAATAAACCCTTCATTACTCAATTACTCTAGTAGTTTCTTTACTTCCAATAATTCCCCAGTGGCCATTCTATAATGGTTCTTCTATATGGGCCTTGATCTAGGGATTAGATCAATGGAAAACTCAATTTCTCGTTCTGAAGGATGTCCAAGTAAATCCTCTAGAAACACATCAACATATTAGTGCTCAATAGGTACATCCTATATTTGAATTTTTTTTACTCTCCTATAGTTATTTAATTCTCTTCCTCCCAAATAATTGAATTTAGGAGAGCTACTGGAGGAGGATCTTGATATGAATCAAGTGGTGGTGGTGCTGCTCTAAAGACAAGGTACTCTTTATCATCAATGAAAATTTTATCCTCTTTCTTATTACAATAAATTTTTGTATCATAGTCAACAAGCCAATACATTCATAAGATTATATCAAATTTTATTATGGGTATGATAAAAATATTAGTAGATAAAGAACATTTATATGCCCTAATGGAAACTGATTCAAAAAAAATTGTTTCAATAATACTTCTTTTAAGAGTTTTGACTGAAAACTCCATTGTTAAATCAAATTGAGAATATTTAAATTTTTTAGAAAACATGGAATATATGAAATAGTGTGATGATCCAAAAATCAAATAAATCATTTTCTAAACATGTGTAAACTATTAAATTAACTTCCACCACGTCTTTTGGGACTCATTAGTAGTGATTGTATAAGCTTGGCATTTCTCTCTTGGCCTTTTCTGAGGTTTTTTCTTTGATGCATAGGACAATAATTTTCATAATGCCCCATTTCTCTACAATTATAGCATTAAACATTTAAAACATCATTAATTCCCTTGAAATAAAAAGCTAGATGGCCTTTTTCACCACACTTATAATAGTCTCTCATTCCCTTTAAGAAAGTACCATAGTTTTCATTCCACATTTACCATAGGATGGATATTCAAAATTTCTCTTCTTCCCCTAATTTCGATATCAATAGTGTTCAGCAGATCTCTTCTTCTTATTTGTTTCTTTTAATTAATAATACATAGAGAATTTCTTTTATATATTGATATAAAATTAGACAACATCTTCATACGATGAGACAGATTGTGAGATTAATTATCAATTGAGAAATGGTTTTAACCCATAAAAAAATCGATCATATTTAATCCTTGGGTTACTTATATAACCTTCTGCATGCCATTCTAACATTTTAATTTTAGCCTCATTTATTGCGACATTCTCATCCTTCTTTTTCCTTAAACTCAGAAATTGTCTTTCCATATCCGCTCCATGGCCACGAGGAAAGATTTTTTCTAATAAAATCTCCTTAAACTCCCTCCATTTCATATTTTATAATTCTTCATCATCCTTTTTATTTTGAATTAATGACCACCATTGATCTTCATCTCCCATGAGGTGATAAACTACCTTGAGAGATTTTTCCTTTTCACTACCCCAAATGCATGAAATGTTTTTTTAAAAGACTTATCCATTGCTTAGATAAAAATGGATTTTTAGTCCCATTTAATGTTGGTGGTTGTTTCCTCATGAAGAGGTCTTACATTTATCCTCTTCGTTGTGGATTGGGGGTGCTCCATACAGGGAGGGTTATTATTCATAATCTGAGTGAGTTGTCCCATTATGGTGATAAGCTGATCAACACAAGTTGCATCACCAACTCCACTTTAATTATCTTTAGTATGATGGAAATCCCTACTTGCATTTTTTGTATTGATATAGTTTTCATTCTTTCCACTAGGTAAATTTTCAAAACAATGGTGTACACTATATTTGTTTATGAATCACAATACATAATTCCAAACTTATAAAATAGTTAACAAAAATTGAACAGTTTATGGATATAATCCATAATCATAATAATTTTTGCATTGAAGAGCTGTATACTCATAAATACATTATATTGGTTTATAATGAAAATGTGAATTATCCAAATCATATCCCCTGGGAGTTTCATAACCAAGAGTACATCAAGGCCCGCTGTCATGTACCAGGATACCCCGGGTCAAGCCAGAAATTGCATGTCAGAGTTTTCACTCTTAGGAACATCCATGCCAGAGTAGCCTCAACGTACTCGTACCCATATAGGGAGGTATTAATTGAAAAACTCACAAAATATATACATTACTAAAATTATAGAATGTTCTTCTATAATAATTCTAGAAGTATATCTTTCAGTAATGTTCTATAAATAATGTTTTTCTAAATATAGCTTCCATGGTTTATAATAAACTTATTCTATTACCAACTGTAACACCCTGACCCCAGTTACCCATAGTCGGTGTATTATTAAATAACATCGGCTTCATAAATGGAATCATTTCCTGAAGGACCGATCAGATTAGTAGCCTTTGAAGTACCATATACATATATAAGTTTCAAATTAAATCTTAAAATAAAAACAAAAACAATGTGTCTCCTTTTATCACAATTATATCCCTTTACTATCCTTAAAATTCAGTCATAATTTACTTTTTCACATCTTAGGAAAAATAAAACATGGAAAGGGTTGAGGTCATATACTCATTATGGATAACAATATAGCATAAACATTTATAAATAAGAATAAACATTTAAGGAAACGTATAAGACAAAAAAAATCCATTTAAACATAAACATGTTCATAATAAGGAAATGATAAATCAAATAAAGTCATATACATACTAATAGGTATATTCAACTAGTCAAATAATCACATGTAATATCATTAGCCAATTTCATAATGATGTAATGCATAATGTAGGACATCATAACCACATAGTCAAGACCTTGTTCCAAGACTACAAATAAGATTTTGTTATGGACTTGTTCAAATAAACTAGTTTGTCTCGTGAGACATACAGATTCATCGAGGAGATATAATAGGCTCCACCTGAAAATTACTATGTCCAATGAATTCCTCATATATAAAGGTTGAAACATAACATAAACATTCTTATTAAAACTAGAATATGAAATGATAATACTTTAACCATATACCAGGAATGGTATAAAATTAACACATCCATAGTTAAACATATCACAAAACCATAAATAAAATATTGAACATTTTATCATAATAAATCAACTTCATACAAGTGTAAAATCCATCAAAGGATGTTGACATTGATGAAATAAAATCTGATTGAGTGAAATATCACTTTCTATTTTGAAATAATTTACACGTCCTGTGATTTTAAAAGAAAAATTTATTTTGAAAATATTATTATAAGCTTGTAAAGGATGTTTTAAAGGTATTATAATGGCAGAAAATATCCGAACCTTCATATATAAGTTAAAAACCCATTATTTCTGTAAATTTTTTATAAAAGGTTGTAAAGGACCTTGTTTGGAAAACGAAGGACTAATTTATAAATATATCATAAATATACAAAAAGGGTATTAATTAGTGTTTCGAATAGTCTAGGAAATAGTAAAAATGTTTTAAAAAACATTTTATGAAACACGGATGTGGATGATAAGGAGGTACCAGTGGATACTCACGTATAAACTACTTCAGATAATGGAGAGGTTGTAGAATTAACCATTACCTTGTACTTTTCCTTGGTTAAGGGTATGTTAAACTCAAGTATAATAGTTAAATAATTGGAAATAAATTATAAATGAAGCACATACGTAAATATGGTATCAGATATGTTATTATAATATTGCATTGTTAATAATATTTCATATCCAGAATGATATTATGTTCCCAAACATTATTTTTCAGTCATAAAATGGAATTTATTCTTGAATGGTTATAATGGGGAATTAATTTCATTGTGTTCGTGGAGATGGTAATCCGTACATGCACATGGGAGATATTATCATTATTTTTATGGTAAAATCATATGTAATTGGATGGTATATCATATATAAATAATAATTAAATTTTTTATTTATTATTTACATAAATTATAGTCGTTATTATACCCATCCAAATAATGATGTTTTTAATAACAATCTAGACCATGACATGGGCACAGTAAGCCGTATGTATGATCGTATGGAGACTTGTCATTCATAGGATGGATAAAATAATGATTAATGTGTTAACATATTTATAATTAAATCAAATCATATATAATGTGCTGGATTTATTATTTTGGTATGAAAAAAAAAGAAAGTGCAATAGGATGATGAAAAGAACTTTGAAAGAGGTGGTGAAACTATTACATCTTCTTCGGGTGTTTCCTTTGGAGTAGATCAAAATTGAACCACCAGTCTGCTTTATGATATATTTAAGTCCTTTAAGTCTACTTGAGGGTAGTTGGGAGGATATTTGAGTAGGTTGCGGCCAAGACAAATGTCTTTGGAGGTGTGATTTTTAGAGAAGGGTATGTACTCTTTTATAAGAGAGGTGAGTGTCCCTTTAGGAAAATCATGAAATATGATTTTATTATACAATCATATTCGGTTTATAATGGATCCCAAAGAATTTATTTCAACTATATGATGGTTATGGGTCAAAAAACTCTCAACGAATTAGTTTTAGATAGGTTTAGGTCACCATATTTACCATATTATTTAGATTTGACTATAGGTTAAATAGTTTGACACTTACCATGTCTCCTTATATTTTTTTAATATATAGTTAACAAAAATACTATAAAATGAAAATAAAAAGTTGAGTGGTTAATTATTGACATATATATTACAATATAAGTCCTCCGTCTGATCCATAGTTTTTAGGATTATTATATCATTTAATAAAATTCGATTTGTTTTAAAAACTCATTTATGTAAATTTTGACACTATTTACTATCTGATTTTTATTAAGGTCTTAAAAACTTGATTATTTAGAACAATATTCATATAATAAACCCTATAATTTCATATTAACCTATAAAATTCTTGGAATTTATCAAATGTTGAAATTTTAATTTATTTAATATTTATAATATCGGTTATTTTAATATATCATTAATAAGGTAATTAATGCATCATCATTTTGTCATAAATAAATATAAAATTATAATGTCTAAAAATTATAAATAAAATACCATTATGTATGAAATATTTTATATTTATAATACAAATTTATAGTCAAACTTATCTTATTAGTAACCCTATATTAAAAATATTATAGTTATGAAACATCAAATTTAACACGTTAAACTCATCTTTAAATAAAATAATAATAAATGTCCAAATCTAGACCAAGTTTGCTAAAATGATCATATTTTATTCCTAAGATTGTTTTCGGTCTAAATACACATATAATATATAATTAGAACATGTGTTATGATACTAATATCAATTTTTCCTTTAATTACCCAATTTAATTATTACTGTAGTAAATAAAAGTCAAAAGTTACTATTCGCCAAAAATTATTTTAGATAAATTCCATGAATTTTATAGGTTAAAACTATAATATAAATTTTTCCTTTATTGTGGTGTGTTAAAACTATAAGTTGTGTACACTACAAGCTATTGCATTCTTCCAAGGGAAACGTACCATAGAAGCTTGGGGTGTTACAATTTATGGTCACAAGGGTTATTTTTGTCATCATTGATTGAGGTAGGTATATTTGAAGTGGGGGATCCATTGATATGGAGATGTGTGGGGGACGTGTATTTCATTGGAGGATTGAGGGTAGGGCCAATTATTGGCATTAGGGTAATTTTTTTTGGCTTTTTCTTAAATAAAATATCGACTTCCATTTGGGGGTCACTCATTTTCCACAGCAATGTGAATATATTTTTCTTGTAGTTTTCATTTATATAATTTCTCACACACTCACACAAATACATATATATATGATGGTATGTATGTATTATATTTGTATCATTATGTTGAGAAAAAAGATATTTGGTTGAATTTTATAATAATATATTATAATTAATATTTAAAATAAATATTAAATTTCTAGATATAATAATATTATTAATAATATTTATTATTCAATTTTAAGGGTAAAGGGTGGAATAAAATACAGTCATACACAAACACAAACACACCAAGGGTGGACATAACCCAATACTTCCCCACACAAACACATGGGAGTATCCACCTAGATATACCTCATTTGTTCATGTATTATTTTTAGTGATAATAATAAAAACATTAATTTTTGGTATATTTATATATAGGTCTAGTTTGGTGGCATTGATGGCTTGGTCTAATTCTATGTGTCGGTTTGTGTGAGATTTATAAGAATTTTACCCTTCATTATGTTCCTGGTTATTTATTATTATATTTATATAAATATTTAGTGATACACTTTTTATCTTTGTATCCAAATTTTATAATTATATAGTCAAATTAACTCAATTTTTCACACAAATCTTAGTGATTATGTTTAAAAAAAATGGTCGATATGATTTATATGATATTTAGGGAATCATATAATACAAGAAAATATTAGTGTTTGGGAATCCTCCTAAAAATATGTAAAAATAATCATATTCATCCATGTTCATGATATGACCACAATAAAAATATCTCTTGAGTTATTTGATTTCTTAAAAAGAAAAAATCCCAAAAAATATTTTAGAATCTAGTGTATTTATGGTTACAAAAATGTCTTCTATGACCATCATAATTCAGAAGGGTAATTTTGTGAAACTTTCAATCATGATTATAAATATAATGAATTAAATTTATTGGTTATAAAATATGTTCATGTTTTTTAAGATGTTTGTTTTGAATACGAACATGACATAAACTTTGGAGAGTGTTATGTGGATGAATATGGATGTGATGTGATCCAAAAATTGTTGTAATTTTGACCTTATCATGTCGATGAAGTGTTTTTTACATAATTGAAATCGAAATTAACATATATATTGGTTGTTTTTCTATAAAAAGATGATATAAATTGTAATTTATTTTTCATCACAATCATATTTATTAGAGGAGAGTGTAATAAATGTGTGGATGTTTGATATATAGAGTTTTATCCAAATATTGACTCTGTAACTATTATGGTTTAATATGAAATTGATTATAAAATATACTTGTTATTTATATTAGTTTTATATTTAATTGGGAAACTTGTTTGACTTTGAAGGATTATCACGGTGAGTGTTACTCCTCATGACTTCATTGTGAAGAATTTGTGCACTGTATAAGATGATGATGCATATACGGTTCTTCCAAGTGTTTTTCTCATATTTGAAGTAGAGTCTTATTATTACCATGAGTACATATATATTTTATTATTATTTTGTTAGAAGATGGAATTTATATGGAAAATATGATGATTTTATTCATAACATAGTTATAATATTTATAAAAATATTATAAAGATGTTATATTTTTGTATATTTATTATCTATACGTGATTATGTGAATTATTTATTATTTTATTTATGATTTAAATTTAGTGATGGTAAATTTATAATCTATTATATTACTACATGAGGGATGCCTTCTTAGGTGTGAAAATATATTTATATTGGTGAGAAGATGAATCAAGGTACTAGACTAGTATGCTCTCTCTTACCCTATTGAGTTGAATGAGTGTGGCACAGATTGGTTATTTTGATGATTTTCTTCATCATGTATATGGATTTATCATGATTATGTAATTTTATTAAAAATATGATATCTTACAATAGAGATATCGATATTAGATTATATGAGTCTATTTTTAGGTCCTCTTCAATATTTTATGGTGTGTATTATTTTATATACACTATATTATTTGAGGATTATTTTTATGGTGATTATGGGCATTAAATACCTTGATGAGTTAGGATTAATAATAATAATATTTTGGTTGTTATAAATTGAATATAAATGCTCATAATATCTAATATAAATAGAGGACATGATAATCAACTAGTTGATATTTTACCCAGATTACCACTAGGTTGTTATGGTTGATGATAAAGAACAATATATTATGATTCAACTATATTAAATATTATAAATGATAAATATTGATTCTGTTGTTCAACATTAATGGTTAGCCTATTCAATAGGTTTATATAGTAACTCCTATGTTTAAATATAGGGTTGTAGGATATCATTGCTAGATTTTTTGGACAAAATTATCCAGATGACTATGATTGAGAATAGTTGTATGATATTTGATATTTTAATCATGTAATACTATGGTAAAAAGGTTATTTAAGTTTTTTACATATTGGGGTTAGCTATTATATTTTTATAGTTGTATTTTTCATGTATTCTTTGTGTTGTATGAAATTTATACACTTGTAATTGTTTATGATATTGGTTAATTATTGATTTTTTATTCATTATTAAATTGTTTTTATATTGTTCTATATCCAATTTTTTGTTTCATCATAGGTAAATTCCCCATATTTGTGTGACTTATACCCTCAATACTAGTCATAAACCCCTGGAAAATTGGTGAAAATATCCATGGGTCACACTCGATCTTATTACCGATCTAAGGAAGGGTCCTGGTAATGATATTGCATGATATTTTATCTTATATATATGAAAAAATTATTTAGTAGAATAAACATCAAAATACACATTGTGTCTGTATTCCAATATTATTAAACTACTTACATAATATTGATAAAATTTTTAGGGCCTTATTTACCATTAATGGCTATGCTAGTTTCCCATTAGTTAAAAAATTAAGAAGAATAATTGATATTGAACTATAATTTAATGTAGTGTTTTTTATGAATTTTATGTATATATATTATTTACAGTCCAAATACATCAATTAACGATCCTTTACGAGTTTTGGAATTCTTAAATTCTTGGGAAAATCGTCATCATTTATATTGAATTTTTATAATGTATACCTCATTTATTTTATGTGATCAATTAATTATTATACAATAATTATTAATTAATTACATAATCACATGTTTTTAGACTAATGTAAAAGTTATCATAGTGTAATATTACTAAACTAGGGATATATAAAATCAAAGATACACCATTCTAAATAATATAATATATGATTAGAATCATTATAGAACAAATCACTACTTAAAAAAATAAGAATTATGAGAATATAATTTTTACTAAAGAAATATATTTAAATTTTGGTATTGTTATGTGATAAAATATAGGATTTACTGAAATATACATACATAAATGAGCCCAAATTTGTATTCATGTGTCTGTGTATATAGTTTTATATGAATACTCAACTATACATTTTATATATACATCTATATTAAATGTTCATTAAATATTTATATATAAATTTTCTATATTTTTGGAATTATTATATGTTAAATGGACACACACATAGAACATTTGATTAAAAATACACATAATTTAGTTTATATAGGATTTTTTATGTAAATCATCACAAAAAATTCATTTAATATTTTTAATAATAGTCTTATAATTCTTAATGAACATATAATATAAATAATTATTAATATGCATATTACATATATTTTATGGCCTCATAATAATTGAAGAACATTTATATATAGATTTTTAATATATTAATATTGAGAAATTATTTCTCTTTATATTTTTAACGAATTTATATTTATATTTGTATTAGTGAATAGATCATTTAAATTTATAATTCATAAAAACCGATAATATATATGAATTTTAATTATCCGACAATATTTTTATGTAAATTATCACATTTCAATTCTATTTAAAATTTTCATTTAATTTTTCATTTAATTTTTTTATAAAAAATTACATTTATAAAAAAGAGGAAATGTTATGAAAATTTTATGCATTCCAAACATATCATTATTTTATTATTTTTTAATATTTTCTATGAACTTGAATGTTTCCCCCCTTTCTAATTTTCTAATATTATTTAAAATCTCTTATATATTTTAATTTGTTATTATATATTATATTTTTTTTCTATTTTTTAATTTTAAATATGATTTTAATATTAATTTTTAATTGAAAATATTTTAAAGTATCTTTTTCAACATTTTTCATGTACTATATTTTAATTTAAAATATATTATTATGTACATTTATTATTTTATACGTATTTTTATATTTATTTAGTTATTTATATGATGTTTAATATTTATCATATTTTTTTCTATATATATGAATATGTTCTATATTTTGTTTGCATGATCAATATATAAATAATTTTTGGTGAGCGATTAAATTTATATACTCACAAAAAAACGGATATATGTATGTTATGTAATATTTTATTTTTTTTATAATAAATATACTATTGTTTAATTTATAATATATTTTATGCTTCTTTTACATTAAGTAATTTATATATAACAAAAGTTACTTGTTTAAATTTACACAGCCATATTGTATGTAAACATGCTTTTTATTTAAACAGATAATTATCTAATGCACTGATTATGTTTCTTTGTAAAACATATAAATAAATAAATTTCATTTTATCAAGATATAGAATATTTATATATGTTTTCAATGTATTCTATATACATAGTATATTTGATTTATGTGTTCATTGAACTCATTCTATGAACATCTAATAATCACACAAAAATGACAAATTTAACTATAGTTCTTTTTTGAATTTTGAATTAGTTTGAACAATTAAAAAATATTTGTATGATTTCTCAAAACATTAATGTATACACGTTTTGGAAAATATTTTTAGGTATTTTGATTAATTATGGTGTTTATTAAAAACCATAAGTAAATGTAATGTTTTGATAGACTTTTTTACTAATTTATTAACACAAATATAATTTACTATTTTGAATACATCAATTTTCTAAATAAGAATAATTTTGCATGAGAAGTTTAAAACCCCCATGAACTTAGAGATTATTTTTTGAATAATTTTTAAATATAAAATTTCAAATAAAATTAATATCCATATAATCACAAAAAAAATTGATGAGTGTGGATGTGCTTGTTTTTTATAATAATTCATTTTGAATTTCTTTTAATATTTACATTAATACATCTATAAAATTTAATTTTTATATATTTATATTAAAAAAATTACATTTTAAAAAATATTTTAAAGTTTAAAATTATTATTACATGCATAAATAAATTTGTAGTAATAAAATAAAAAAATTTGTGTGTGTGTGTGAATGAAAAAATTCAATAAATGGAGACACAATAAAAAACATATGAAATAAAAAGTAAATGAAAATAAAAAATATAACCTAAAATAATAAAATAGAAGATATTTTACATATAACAAACAATTATGAACATAGATATTGTTTAATAACACAAAATAATTTTAATATATTCAATTTAATATTTTTTAAAATTCATAAATATCAATTTGAAAATAATAATTAAACACATAAATTTAATGAACAATAAAAAACTTAATAAAAAAATAAAAAATATACAATAACTAAGTCAAAATAGATAATTTGTATAAAAATAAAGTTACATTTTATCTGTTAAACACATGAATTTAAATGATTTTAATTCAATTTCTATTATTAAAATCTTGATAAAAATTAAAGTAGTACATAACCACATTGATATTTGAAACTATTCATTTCAAAAGAAGGATTTTTCAATGAATGTGATATCTAATAAAACATGAATGAATATTTTTCATCCATTTTCATTCACTAATCAATTAGTATTACTAAAAGGAATATGAAAAGATTTAAATAATTCTGATTCTTGTTGATGAATTGGAAGAAAATTTGCAATCATTTTTTTAGAAAAATAAATACACAATAATGAAATATATAATATAAAGGTTTAATAATTCATAATGTGGTCTATATACAATGGTTTTAGTTTAAGAAACTTTATGAGAGAATTTTATTAGAAGCCACATTATGATAAAAAATTACATGTTTTTTATCATGGAAATATTTATAATGTATATCTATTTTTTACAAATTTTAAAATGTTGAATGTGTTTAATATATATGAATATAAATGTTTTGATCCTAAAATGGAAGGGTTAAGTTATTGTTCGTGGGAATGTCTAATGTATTGTGAATTTTTTTTGGAAATATCCACCGATGATTATGTTTTACATTTATAAACATTTTTTTGAATTTGGTAATGAGGATATTTTTAAGCTTTGGAAATGAGATTTTTAATCAATAAATATTGTTTGATTATGTAAAAGTTTTTAGATTACCTTGGTTTTAGTGTTATTTTTACCTAAAATATTATAATAATAATACTAAGTAGTGATTTCATTGTTACATAAAAACCTCAATAATTTATTCATCATCAAATCAAATACTTTTATTGAACCGTATATAATCCTCATGTCATCATATTTTGTTTTGATATTTTCATATTATGATTTCATAGATTTTTTGGGGGGTTTATGTATTCTTTTGTACATGTGATCAAAATATACATGAGAAGAATGAATTTGAACTCTAAATTTCCCCTTGGTTTATTGGTTTTGGTGTTACGGTTGAAATAAGTATTATATGAGAAAAAAATAATTTTTTCATTGAATATTTATTATAATATGATATTTTAAATCTATAATTTCATCATTATAAAATTAATTTCTATATTTTCTAGATAAATTTACAATATATGGGTGAATGAAACAAGATATCATCAATAGTCTTTAGACTCAATGTTTTCTCTACTTTTACTCATGAAATTTGAGTGGGTGATCCTATAAAGTAATTTTCTATTAAATAAGACATTAAAATGATAAATACTCTTGAAAAGTCTTAAAATAACTTATTTTGTTCCTTTTAAAATCAAATTTAGATATTAATGATAATATACACCTCTACTCAACCTACTTTCGAATGATAAAAAAATCTCTATAGGGGGAATAATATTGAAGGGTTAAATTATTAAACTATATGATATGGTTTTATGATGTATATTAATAAATATATTGATGGATTATTTAATAATTTCATTTAGGTGTTTAGATTATTTCATTGACTTTTTGAAGAGATAAAAGATATTGAGATTGTCAAGGAGATTGTAAAAAAATTCCCTCGATTGTCAAATCCATTGGCACAGTTACATGAAGAAATAATCTCAATTGAGATCTTTCGAGTTGATTTTCAATGAAAATTATTAAAATACAATATGTGTGTAAATCTGTAAGGAATATTGAGTGATTCAAAAAATATTATTCCTTAAATTAAATTGAAAATTACGAAATTAATTTAGGTGAAAATGGAGAACAGAATGTGAGTTATGATTATTTGTCAATTAAAAAAAAATTAAATTGATGATTTGATACATTTTAGGAAAATATTTCATTAGAATTATTCTGATGCTGTAATGATGTAACATATATAAAACATGTTAAATGATTTAAAAACATAATTATAATAGGTAAATTACTAAAAAAATATATAAAATAAATTTCCATTAGAAAAAAGATAAAAGATGGAAATTAATTTAGAGGATGATTTCAATAAAAAAATATGCTATTCGAAGAATAATAAATAAAGAAATATAACATAAAGAAGGATAAACTAATTTTAAATCTTACATAGAGGACTCTATAATAGACACATTTTAAATGAAATAATAAAAAAATAATAAAAAAATCAATCGGATAACATTATCAATGTTAAAGTATTATTTGAATGAATTATGAAGGAGTAAGAAATAATGCATTTTTTTGGATTCATAAAGGGATCATCAGAGTATATCAATCAACTTGTAGAATTAATTACTCAAATAATTTTTTTTGGTTGATACACATTTTAAATAAGAAAATCATATGTAATTTATTGGTTTTATGATAAAAATTATCTATATGACTAGGGTAACAAAGTGACCATATTTATTTATTTTATGCATCTATAAGGTAATAATATATTTAATGACTGGGAATTATCCTTTTGGAATTATATTTTTAATCTAAATTAATATCTAGATATTATAAAAAGAAACTCTAATTTAGAATATTATTTGATTAAAATTTGAAATAGATTGTTGAATGATACATGAGGAGTGTTGGGAAGGATGTCAATGAAGAAAGATTCAACTAAAATGAAAATATAGAATTGATTTTCAATTGTAAATATCAAAGGCATAGATGGAAATTTAATTGGATATATAAAAGAATTTATTTATAGATTCTAAAGACCCACACTAGTTTGGGTTGGGGGAGGCTATAATTTATTAAAATGTAGTTGGAGTGGAACCAAAAGAAGATTTTATTTATTCAATATGGATTAAAAATTAAAATTTTATACATGTTTTAAATGTTTTAAAGGTTGATCTTATGGTGGATAATTCGTATGAATATTTTAAAATAACAATCTTTGTGTTGGGTGATGAAATTAACTGAGAGTGTGATAACTTGGTTCCACAATAACCAAAGTAGTAGTCCCCTAAAGCTGGATTAGGCTAGAAAGTAGTGAATCACCACTACAAATAACAATTGAGGTCTAGTGTAATTTACCATACTTTTGATGACTTTATCAATGAAATTAAAAAAATGGGGAAATATATGTTATCACTTTTATAGTTGGAACCCATTCTATGGTTACTTTTAGAGTATATATGTGGATTGGGTGAGTTGTACCCAAGTCGCTCTCTTCTTTACCCATATCCCCTTCACTCTATATGGTCTAAAGATTGATCCTTTCACCATTTGATTTATGTTATCTCCCATCAAGCCTCACCTACCCATATATTTCAAATTGATTTTACTTTCAAATCATGTTATTTCAGTATCTTCTTCCAATTCAATAAGATCAAGGAGTAATTGGGTCTTGATAATGGTATTCTTATAATTCATGGATTTATGAGGTCCTAAGATAATGGTTGCTTATGGTCTCAAGTTTTTTCATGTATATTTATATTCTTCCATGATATGATATGTTTTTTATAAATTACAAAGGAAATTAATTGTTAATTCTTCTCACCTATTATTTATTTGGTTGGTAGTGGGTTTGATGTTTTTTCGGGTGTGGATTGGAATACATTGGGAAAGAGCTTCACATAATTATGATGTTAGTGAGTAATACCGTGAATATAAAAAATTAACTAAATAAGAAATTATTATTTTTATTTGATTCAAATTGGATTATAATTAATTATAGTGGTTATTGATGGTGTCATATCCTTTTATTTATTTATGGTG
Source organism: Viscum album (assembly GCA_963277665.1). Classification (NCBI taxonomy): domain Eukaryota; kingdom Viridiplantae; phylum Streptophyta; class Magnoliopsida; order Santalales; family Viscaceae; genus Viscum; species Viscum album. The sequence goes on along the minus strand of OY728143.1, from coordinate 850,829,170 downwards.
GCCAGTTTAGCATATATAAAATTAATGGATGGGATATACTAAGAAATAACATCAGTTTGAGTTGTGTGGTATATTAATATTCTATATATGGTTTACACATCATGTTATGTGTTATGTGATATATAATATTTCTCAATGTAAGAGATCAAAGTTAAATTGAAAAATAAATTTTTATTCCTTGACATACATGAATGGTGAAAATGTCATCGGTCCACAAATCACCAATAATTTTAATATTTGATGCCTTAGTCTATGATGGTCATGAAATTACATACATTTTGATATTTATTACATATTTAAAGTAGTGGGATATGAATTTTATGTAATATAACATATTGGACCATGGTGTAATTTCTGAGAGTGTCCTTCATGTAAAACATTATGATTAATATAGAATGGTTCTCTTAAAGGTTGGATATATGGTGTATTGAGTTACCTTATGTCCCTTGGATTGTTTTTAATGTGTGGGGTGAGTGTTCCTCCTTGTTAGGATGGTATATCTAAGTATGATATACTCTATAATATGAAATGTAGGATCGAAATCAGAATGAGATTCTCAGATACAAGAGTTGCGGATGAATTGTACCTTTTAGAAATTCATTTGTAACATTTAATGATGGTTATGTTTAACAAGGTTAAACAAGATAATTCATAAGACCTTTATAAGTTCTAATCACTTGAAAAATTCTGGAAAAGTGATTCTGGAAATGGAACATAGTTAAAATTTACAAAGATAATGATTCTACCATAAAGCGTATAAAATCTAACTATATTAGAGTACAAGAGTAAGAAAGTACATGATAGTTATACTTTCATTAACAATACAAATGAAGCAGAAAAACTAGTAAAAAAAAGTAACAAGTAATAAGTCTTTTAACCCAAAGAGAAGGGTATCCAACAACCTTGGATAAAGGTCCCTTGATTTATACTTTCAAGAAAGTATATCTTACCCACACCTGGGCAAGCCCTGAATATGAAGATCAAAGTCTGTATTGTTATCCCCACAATCCATCAACTATCAGGTAGTAGACACCACTTTCTTCCATAGCAAGGAAGCCCTTAACTTCAAGGTGTTGGAACATGTGTCTTCCTATCACAGGAAGCCCTCAATTATATACAGAAACAATCGGAGTCACACAAAGAAAAGCTGTAAAAGGCAATGTTTAAACATGTTGTTCACACTTTTTTCACGAAGCATGAGTGTTGGTTAGAGCCTCACTCTCTAGAAATCACTTCAACAACATGTAAACACAAATGTCAAAGTTCATTAGTGAAGTTGTGAGCTCTTTTCAAATGAGCTCCTATTTATAGGCATGGCTGTAACGGTCGGCTCCCACCTCCAACCTTCATATTTTTCCTTCAATTTCGGAGGCACCTTTATACGTGTCACTCAAACAATGGTTAGTTGATAATGGAAGGCACGACATCATTTTATAAATGTAGAAGTGAAATCATAACTAAAACTGATATTCCGAATGGAGAAAATGAATGTTTGGAATTGAGAAATTTAATTTTCGGAGTTTAACAAGAAAATGAATTCAGAGTCTATAATACAAGGAAACTCAAATTTTGTTTATTAGAAGAATTAAGACTTGAACTTCATACAAGTTCGTATCCATAATTCTTAATTATAATTCACAATAATAATTCATAATGAGAATTTGTAATCAGAATTCATCATCAAAATTAGTAATGATAATTTGTAAACAGAATTCATCATCAGAATTTGTAATGAGAATTCATAATCTGAATTCGTCATTAGAATTCGTAATGAGAATTCGTAATCAGAATTCATCATCAGAATTCGTAATGAGAATCTGTAATCAAAATTCTTCATAAGAATTCATAATGAGAATTTGTAATTAGAATTTCTTCATCAGAATTTGTAATGAGAATTCATAATTAGAATTTATTATTAGATTTCTTTGTTAGAACTTTATACATGTTCGGAATCAAAATTCATAGTTGAAGTTCATAAAAGTTCATAATAGGGAATTCAGAGTAGAACTTCATAAATGTTTGTAACAAGAATTCAGATCCAAAAATAGAATTTTTCATATCTATGGATTATACGATTCCGAGGATTTAGATATGAATCCTATTTTTATACTTATGAAAAAATATTGATATGAACAATGAAAACATGGTAGGGGTAAATTTCCTTGGGTATGGAAATTTTCCATATAGAATTAAAATAGGGGTAAAATGTGTTTTTCTATTAAATAAGGTGTTTGTGATTTTCAAAATAAGGGGAATGGTCAAGTCATAAGTAATCCATGATCACTTAATAATCTCCCCCTTATATGAAGGAATGGAAAAGTCAAAAAGAAAATCCTTATTGACTCAAAAATCTACCCTTTTTGGAATGCACAAACATCCTTCCAAAAATGAATGTAGGGTCTTAGAATAAATTTATAGACTTTGAAATTAAAGCTTATCTCTCTTTGTTTATGGGAAATGGTGAATACTACTAACTCCCCCTTTGGTTTTGGAACTCTAATGACCGTATTATAGATTTCAGGAATGGGATATTCATTATGAATATGGAATTCTTCATAATGAACAATCCCCCTTAGATAAACTCCCCCTTACATAGGGATAATTTTTCTATACTTATAAATATTTTTCCTTTTCATCATTATAATTATTTTTCCTTCTCCCCCTTTTTGAATTTCAAAAAGAGTTTGAGGGAATGGAAAACAATATGGTTTCTGAAATGTTAGTACAAAATAACTCAAAAGACAAACAACCATATTTTTCATTAAGATTGAAAGGATTTTTACAAGGAAAGACATTACAACAAAAGATCAGATTGGTATGTTTGTCATCTTTTTCCTTGGGGATTAGCTTCATTTCAATAGTTTTAGCTTCTTTAACTCTTTGTGGTCCTCCTAGTATTCCTTTTATAAGGATTTAATCCTGTCATATTGAGCCTTTAGAGCCTCAGACTGAGCCTTATGTACATCATCCTACTTTACAAGCTTCTCTTTGATCTCAATCCAGAGATCTCTTTCCCCTTTCCAGCTTTCAGCAACATAGTAAAGCTTCGCATTCAGATCCTTCACCAGTTGATTCGGAGTATTTTTCTCAAGGGTTATCTTTTCATGAAAACTATATGTAAGTTCCATGATCATGGAATCTTTGGTATCAAAGGATTATTTTAATTCCTCCTGAAATTCACCAGGCTCTTCCATATTCTGGACGATCTTCTTTGACCAAGTGGTCAATTTCTTGCAAGACATCCAGTGTGATTCGTATCCTATAAGAAAATATTTGAAATATGATTCTATATTTACACACTTGTCCATGGAAATGAACACTGAATACGACTTCTAGTTAAGAGTGTGTTGGATCATCTGGCATATAGAATCTATGTTTGTAAATGTCGGAATGGAACTGACTAGATTTATTAAAGACTGCTCCAAAAAATCATGACCAAGTGAAGATGAATCTGAATATGAGACATTACTTCATGAGAGTGGGTTTTCAAGATCAACAAGCTTCGTTTTTTAAGTTCCTAAAACCTCCTTCCTCTTCCCTATAGATTTTCATTGAGAATCACCAACCACTTTCTTACCCTTATCAACCATTGTTATGACATTCTCATCTAGAGATTTATGCCCACTATCGGATAATTGAAAAACTCTATCATCATCAAATATCGATTTTTCTACTCCTTCCTCCTTAAAGTGCCATATATAACTTTATTCCTCAGATAATTTATTTACTTCTTCTTCTATATTGTCTTCATCTTCCTTTCCATATTTCTCTTAATCATTTCCATGAATGACAAGCTTCCAAGACTCGGCCTCAGATGTTCAGAGTGGTAATTTCTCTAATGGGTTTGTTTATCTTGATATTATTCTACTTGTTTAATCAAATCATCCAAATCACCACTTTCTTCTTCTACTACTTCTTCTTCTTCTACATCCACCTCTTCCACTTCTTTAATAACTTCTTTCTCTTTATATTTTTATGGTGTGATTAAATTATTCCCTGGAGTCTCTGGTAAAGTCTCGACATGGAATGTTTTTGGCACTGGGATGTTCTCGGAAGAAATTTTAGTGTCCCTCAGAAAGGATTGGAAAATCATGGTCTCTGTCATTTTCTTATTCATATTCTTCTATTTTTCTTCCTTCTCAAGGTATTCACTAGTCTTCTCCCATAAAGGGTTTGCTTCAGCAGGGCCCAATCCAAACTGTGGCTCCACTTATTTCCTCTTTTCTTTATCTTCCCTACATTTTGCAGCCACCTCATCCAAATAAGCTTTTTGTTTCTTCGGTTTTGGAGGTGTGAATTGGGTTTCCTTAGATTTAGGGGTTTTTTTATTCCTCCACTTCCTTAAACTTCTTTTTCTTAGTGGACTCCTTTTTAGGGTTTGGCTACCTCATCAATCTCTGGATTGGCTTCTGCCTCATCCTCAGGTAGATTATATAACTCTCATGTCTCTTTAAAATTTCCCATATTCATTATTTTCAAGGTGACATCACTAAAATGCATAACATTGAAATTCCTAACCATATATTTCCATGGAATATTGAATGATTCAAGACATAAAACTATCATATTTGAAAGTAAGCATGATAAATGATAATTTGGGCTCTTATATTTCCATTCGTAATGTTCTGAATTGTATCAAGAACATGCCTCATCAAATTAATTTTCCTTAAAATTACTAGGTAATCTAAGAAATATATGTCACTCTTATTGAGGGTATATTTGTAACCATTTCTCGGTTCTAAAAAACCTTGTTACCATAACTGAAGGATCCGGTTATTAGAAGATAAATGGGCATTCTTCCCTGTCTTGATATCAGAAAGTCCAAGACATTACAAGGCCTTAAATTTAACAAAACTAACTTGAACATCTGGGAGTTTGTGGGAAAAAAATTCTACCTCCCCTTCATATGATAATCCCACCAAGCTGGATGCCTTTGTATAAGTGAGTCTGTAGGTTTTTCCATAAGACATGAATGAAAATAGTTCTCTATAATCTTACTTAATGAAGCACACTGACTCATAATATTCTATGATTAAATACAGATACAACGAGTCTTTAACACATGGATTAGATATGCAGACATCTTCTCATCCATTTAACTAGATATTATTAGAAATGATAGAATCATACTTGAAAATGTTCAGATGCACCAATCTTTCCCTGTATACTTGCCATTTTGAGATTGGCTTCATAGTAGACATTTCATGGGAAGAAGCACCGATAGACATTTGGACTGGAAGAACATTGAGAGATTCAGAACTGGCTTAAGAACTAAGGTAGAGCTTCGAGATGTGAGAGCTTAGAAACTAATGTGGGACACCATCATGGGTCCCATTTATATAGGATATTGAGGTGTCCATTCATATTCCAAAATCAATCTAACCGTTGGGATGCTCTCTGATCTGATCTGAAGGTTGAAAACATACCCGCAAGTTAATATTGAATCCGACCTTTTGATATTTAAAGAAAAAAATTCGGATTTAAGGAAAAAAAGAATCCAAAAAATTAAAATACAGGGTAAAATATCTTCATGTTAAAATGATTTCAAAAACTGAATAAGGACATCATAACATTCGGATTTTCTAGGAAGTTTATTCATAATAGGGGATATTATTTTTGAAGAAAATTTGACTATGAAAAAACTTACTACATAAAAAAACTCAATACGAAAAACTTACTATGAAAAATATAATATGAAAAACATACTACGAAAAAAATACTATGAAAAACTCAATACAAAAAACTCACTATGAGAAAAATTATCATCTAAATGTTCTGTTGCAAAAAATTATAGTACGAAAACATGATTACGAAAATTTTCAATATGAAAATTTTGAGTACTAAAATCTCCATTATGAAAATTTCAAAAACCAACTACAAAAATTTTATTAATAAAATGTTGAATAACTAACTACGAAAAATTTCATTATGAAAATTGGTAAAACTAACTACGAAAGCTTTCATTTCGAAAATTGGAAAAACTATCTACGAAAACAATCATTCAAAAAATAATGAAAAACATCAACAATAGATGTACTCACCATATGAAAAAGATTTTATTACTGTAAGGAGATTTGTTCAATGGGAAGTTAATGGAGGAAGACTACCTAACAGTTGTCATTCCTAACATCTGTTTAATGTATTGAAATTTATCGGTAGGTAAATATTTTTTGAAAATATCAGCAAGTTGATATTGCATTCCAATAAATTGAAGAATGATATCTCCTTTTTCTATGTGATCCCTAAACAAGTGATGCATAATATCTATGCTCTTTGTATGAGAGTGATGTGAAGGGTTTTTACTAAAGGAAATGGATCTTTTGTTATCACATAGAATTTGAGTCTTAGTAAAACTCACGCAATACTCTTTGAGTGTGTGTTGCATCCACAACACTTGAGCACAACAACTTCAAGCTGCTACATATTCAGCTTCAGCAGTGGAGAGTATTACAGAATGTTGCTTATTTCAAGACCAAGAAACTAATGAATCTCCTAAGAAATGAAAAGTTCCATATGTTCTCTTTCTATTCATTATACATCCACCAAAGTCAGCATGTGAAAAACTATTTAAAACAAAATCATTTCCAGAAGTATAAAATAGTCATAAATCCATCGCTCCATTTAAGAAACAAAAAATTATTTTCACTGACTTTAAATGATATTCCTTAGGATTGGATTGATATATTTCACATAAGAATACTGAAAAAATTATGTCTGTTCGACTAGCTATCATATAATGTAGACTTCTTATCATACCTCTTAATTTTTTTGATCTACTAGTTTCCCAGATTTATCAAGATCATGTGTGTTTGAGGTACCGAAGGGAGTACATATACTCTTAGTGTTTTCATGTCCATACTTTTTAAGAAAATATTTAATATACTTATGTTGGGATATATAGATTCCTTTTGGTTTTTTAGAAATTTGAAAACCATGGAAAAATGTTAACTCACCCATCAAACTCATTTCAAACCAAGATTTAATTAGATATGAAAAGTAAATAGTTAAATATTGATGAGTTGAACTAAATATTATTCCATCCACATAAATTTGAACAATTAAAACATTTTTCTGATATTTTGTTATAAAAAGGTTGGATCTTTATTTCCCTTAACATAGTTATTTTGAAGATAAAATCATGTAAGTCTATCATACCAAGCTTGGTGGGCTTGTTTAGGGGCATAAAAAGATTTGGTAAGTCTAAAAACATGATCAGGATGTTTTGTTTCATCAATGCTAGGAGGTTGTTCAACAAAAAATTCCACTTGAACATAACCGTTAAGAAAATAACATTTCACATCCATTTAAAAAAGTTCGAAATTGAATAATGCTACAAAGGCAAGTAGAATACGAATAGATTCAAGTCTTGCTCCTGGATCCTAGGTTTAATCATAGTCTATTCCTTCTTGTTGATTATAGCCTTTAACAACTAATCTAGCTTTATTTCATACTATTATTTGATTTTCATTACACTTATTTCTGAAGACCCATTTCAATCCAATAACAAAAGTTTACATAGGTCTTTCAACCAAGTTTTAGACTTTATTCCTTTAAATTTAAGTAAGTTCATCTAGCATGGCTTTAATCCAATCATCATCAGCTAAAGCTTCATCAGTGATTTTTAGTTCCAATTGGGAAAGGAATGCAAGATGCTATACTTTATTTCTTAAGGAACTTCTTTTCCTTACAGGTTGATTGGCATCACCAATGATACAATCACTAGGATGATTCATTTGAAAATACTGATTTGGGTTTTGTAAAACATGTTTATCGACATAGGGTAGGAAATCCTCTGGGGTAAATGGTTCATGAGTATTTTCTTGAGAATTTTTCTAATCAATAGGATCTTCTATCATAGGTTGATAATAATTTTGAGAAAACACATCCAAGGATGTAGGTTGGGGTAGTTTAAAAACAAAAGGATTGGTTTCATCAAATTTAACATGTACTGTATTATCATTAGTACAAGTGTTTTTGTTGAAAACTATATATTCCTTATATGTTGTGGCATAGCCTACGAAAATTCCATCATCAGATTTTGGTGCAAATTTATTATTATTATCTTTAGTATTCAGAATGAATACCTTACAACCAAAAACCTTAAAGTATGAAAGTCTAGGATATCTACCATTCTATAACTCATAAAGAGTATTATTAAGAAAATGTCTAATGAATACTCGATTTATATTCTAACTTGAAGTAATTAAAACTTTAGCCCAAAAAATTTTGGCAACAGAATACTCACTCAACATGATTATAGTTATCTCATGAAAAACATCTATTTCTTATTTCAATAACACCATTCTGTTGAGGTGTTTTGGGTGATGAGAAGTTGTGGGTAATACATTTTCTACTTGAAAAAGTTTCAAAATCAGAATTTTGAAATTCTCCTCCATGATCACTATGAATAGTCTTCAATGGAAGGTTTTTATCATTTTTAACATGGACTCAAAAACTATTTAAATAAGATAAAACGTCATACTTCTTTTATAGAAAATATACCATTGTAAATATAGTGTAATCATCAACTATGAAAAATACATAATACTTTCCCCCAATTCTTCCAGTTTGTGTTGGGATAAAAATATCCATATGCAGTAGTTGTAATGCCTTAGTGGTTGATACATAACCAATGGATTTAAAACTGGATTTATGTTTCTTTCCATATTGACTTGAGTCAAAAACTTTTAAAGAATCAAATATAAACTCTAGTAGATCCTTAACTAAACCTTTCATATAATGTTTTCCTATGTTCCTAAGGTTACAATGTCCTAACCTTCATTTCCACAACGAATAATGATCTTCCATTTCACTAAGGAAAGGTAAGTCTTGGCTCCTATGGTCTTCTATGATCAGTGTGTAGACATTCTCTTGCCTATTGGTAGAATGAATAAAGTCTTCCTTGGAATTTTGTACTAAGAACTTATCATTCCCAAAATTCAAAAGGTATCCTTCATCAAAAAATTGGCTTATGATAATGAGGTTGTGATTAAGACCCTTAACAAATAAAACATTTCAAATCGATGTTTTTTCAAGAAAAATAATGTTACTTATTCAAATAATTCCCCCCTGAGCATTATCTCCAAAAGTTACTTTTCCTACTTTCTTCTTGATAATCTTTTTGAAATAGTTTTTTACTATTCATATACCGAGAACATCCATTATCCATTTAGCATTTATTGTTGTTGGTACTTTCCCTATTTTCCTAAAAATAAGAAAAATTTAGGTTTTCGGAATCCAGACTTACTTGGATCCAGAAATCTCAGAAATTAAATTTTTTGGGAACCCACATCTTCTTTGAAAAATTATATTTATGGAATCCTAAAGATTGGGTTTTGTTTAGAGAACATTTCTTTGCGTAATGACCACAACATTGACACTTAGTTTATGAAGGGCGCACTTTGAGGAACAAAGTAATTGTTGCTAAAAATCGGTTTAGAACTTGTGTACCCAAAACTGGAAGTATTCCTTCGAGTTCGTATTTGTGAATACATTTTATCAAAATTTTTATTACCTAGGATAAAGATTGACAAACAATTCCTCAAGGGGAATATTTCAGATTTCAGTTTTTCAAATAAGTTCTGTCTTCAAAAACATTTGAACTAGTGCTAGGCTCGAAAACATATTTCTTAGAAATTAATTTTTCTAGTTCTTTAGAATGTTTCTTCTTCTCAGAACATACATCTTAAATTTTTTTGGAATACATTAAAAATCAGAATTTTTCTAATCAAGATCTTTTGAACAATCTGATATTTCCTTAGTAAGAATAATATCCCTAGATTTTGCTTTATCATGTTACTTCATTAGTTTTGAATTCTCATTCTCAAGGAGTTTGGAAAATCTAGAAACTCATTCTTAGGTGGGTAAAGTATTATCTTCATTAGAAGAAGATTCTTCATCCGGATAGTTATAATATTTATTATCATTAGAATTTAAGGAAACATTGGTCATTGAATTGGCATTGTGTACCTTATCCATCAACCAATGATTATCAATATGTAGCCTGGCTAAAAGACCCAGATTCATTTGTCCTAAAGATTCATAATCCGAAGATTCATCTAATGCGTCTCCACCTCTGGCACTCCATGTTTCATTGTCTTTATACACATTCTTAGCTTTGGACATGTAATACTTCTTTCTATTTTTCATAGAATGCCTTTCCTTTCTTTCTTTTCACTTGAGTATAGGGCAGTCTTGGCTTATCGGTAACACCCAAAGATTTTACGAAAAATATTCTTTTTAATTTCATTAATATCTTGAATTATATACTACCCCAAAAGGAGCTTTCACAACATGCATCTCTGACTTGGCATGAATTACACGCAATGACAACCTTCCACGATAGCGTGTGTTGTACGCAACACAAAGTTTCGCTAAACAACGATATGCTATTAAAATATTATTAAAACTAGCCGTTATGAATAGTAATAACCACTTTTTGAAATTTTATAAATTATATTATTCAAAATGGACTTCATTTTTGGATTCGGAATATCAAAATTAGCTTAGGGTGAAATTTTAGTAATTTTCGGATAACTTTCATATTTGGATGAATAGTGAAAATTTCTAAATTTTAATTAAAAACAACTTTTTTAATCGAAATAATTAATAGTGATAAAATATTAATTTGAGTGGGTTTTAAGTATATATATAATATATTTTTACAATATAATACAATGTTGGTCATTGGATGTAATTTCACATTTAAACCAGACATAAACAAGTGACAATCTTTTGATTTTTATTATCTCTTAAGAACATGCTATTTGTTTTGACGACGGGAATTAATTTTTAAACTAAATAATGCAACTGATATGTTTTGAATTTGGTAAAATAGACATCATTTTTTAGTTCATAATATCAAATATAGCCTAGGCCTAATTTCTGGTATTTTTCTGGAAACTTTCATTTTTTGATGAATAGTGAAACCACTAAGTGGTAGTTAAAAAAACTGAATCTTTTATAAAACATAATTTCACCGCTTCTGTGAGTGGAATTTCAAAAATCCGAGAGACACAGTTGATGTCAGTAAGTAAAATGTGGTTCAATGAGATTAAAATAATTTTTGGTGAATAGTACATTTTTACTTTTTTTTTACCACAGTTAAAAGTAAATAGGGTAATTAAGGGTAACAATGTTATTATTATTACCCGAACACATGTCCCAATTCTATTTGATAAGTGTAATTCGACCGAAAACAACCTTAGGAATAAAATATGATTATTTAGGCACACTTGGATTAGATTAGGACATTTATTATTAATTTATTTAAAGAAGGGTTAAAATATTTAAAATCATAGTTTAATAAGTAAATAATTTTTAATATAGGTTAATACATAAGATAAATTAGACTATAAATACTCATTAGAAAGAAAAAACGATTTCCTACATAATGGTAGTTTATTTTTAATTTTTAGACTTTAAATAATTTAATTTATTTATGACACAACGATGATGTAGTAATTATCATATTAATGAAATATTGACATAATTGATATTATAAATACCCAAATAAATATAATTTGAGACTTTTTATGAATTCCACTAATTTTATAGGTTAATATGACATGTTACTATTGATTTAATTAACGTTTTTCGAACTTATCATTCTGTTATGATTTTCCCAAAAATCAATTACTAAATAGTGTCAAAATTGACATAAAATAGTTTTTTAAACAAATATTATATTATTAATTGTTATTTTATTCCTAAAAATCTACGGTTCGGCCAAATTACTTATATAAGGTTATATATATTAATAATAAACAACTTGTGGTTCGTTTGGCTTGATATAGTAAGTTTATTAACCTTATAGTATAAGAACACAAGAAGACACGACAAAAGTAAAATTATTAAACTTAATGTTAAATCTACATGATAAGGTTAAAATAGGAACCTAAACTTTTTTAAATTCTATTGGATGAGAGGATTTAGACCCATCCACACCTTATCCTAGAAATAAATCAATTTGGAGCTATTTAAAACCGAACTTGACTTTAAAATAAAATAATATTTTTAGTTATTCCAAAGGTGCCACTCTCCTCCCTTATAAAAGGGCACCTCCTCCCTCTTTTCCTCACACCACTTTGAGCCTTAAAGCTCGGCCAACCCCTGCCAAATCCTCTTCTCCACTTCCCTAGAAATATCTTAGAGGTTTTATTCTTCCTCAAAGAACAATTTTAGTGCCCTAAAGGGAGATCTCAAAGAGGCGCTTCAAAGAAGAGGTAATTTCCGTTACCGATTCTTTCAACTTTATTTCTTCTTCCAATTCTTCTTCTTAGGTTTTTTCATTATGAAGTAATAAAATCAGTATCACTAATATACTGATATGTTATTATAAGTATGAAACAACCCTATTTCACCATCTATCCATCTTACAGAAAACAAAATCACCGCGCGTGCGTACGTACGGAATACCGTCTCCACGCCGTGGTGAAATCTATTTTCCATCACCACCTTACATGGATGGGTATAATGGTGTAAATAATGACTATATATGACTATTATAAAGTGATACGGATTCTGAAATAGTATACATACACTCCAATACACTCCCACGATCATGAGAACGATATCATCGCTCGTGCGTACGTACGGACTACCGTCTCCACGACGCGATGAGATTCATTCTCCACTTTAACCATTCATGAATGATTATAAAGTGTATATAATAAGTAATCATGAAATATATTACATAATAATGATACTGGATTTATGTGTATATATATGTATGACATCTACTTAATTCCATTCAACTCAATAAGGAAATGAAAACAGCGTTCATGCGTACGTACGACCGACCGTCTCCATGAACTGTGTATTTCATTCCATTTTTTGAATTATTATATATATGTATATTATGAATATATATTATATATAAATCATGTTTTATATTCTGAAATTAATTAATCATGATCTATGTAATCATATGAATAATTACAAGTCAAAACACGGAAGACAAATGAAACGATTTTACCCAAAACACTTTTTAACATGGAATTTACAAATGAACGGGTAATATAAAGTCATAAGTGAACTATATATGATATCATAACAATGATTATGATTCAGTAACAAGTCAATGACATTATTTAAATCATTATACAGGAGGTTTAGACACTTACGAAGCAAATCGGACCTAAGGTAAGGGAAATGTCACAATCTCATTTTTATCCGAGATTGTTTATACTTTGGTGTTTACTAGGTTGTATTTTATCATCCACATCCATGTTTCCTAAATATGTAATATTATTTCCATCCACCTAAAATTATTTAAATCCAATTTTACCCTTCAGTGAGTTTTAGTAAAAGATATGAAAGGAATCTTTTGTCATTTTTCGTACGAGGTACTTTTTGACTTTTACGACAAAAGTACGAGAAGAATGTTTTTTTAACTTATACGGCATGAATGGATTTTTAAAACATTATTTCCAAGAAGCTTCCTTTACAAGTTTTCAAGTTTATTTTTAATCAAATTCTTTTAGTTTAAAATTGTAAGACATGTTAATAAAAGAAAATGTTTTTGAAGTAGAAAGGATATTTTCTTCAAGAATGGAGTTCAAGTGTTTTATCAAAATTATTTTCCCTCTAAGATAATAAAGGGTTCTATTTCTATCCCTAATATTAAATTGATTTGATTATGTTGTGATGGAATTATTTTTATGAATTCCTTTATCTTATATGAATTGTTTTATGATGTCATGATGTTTAAGATTCCCATTTTTATTACATAGGTTATGCAATGATGTATGATTTATGATTTTGTGGCACACATAAGAATGGTATAATTATGAGATGGGTGGGACCTATATCTCCCTCCAATGAATTGGGTAAAGATTTTATATCTCATGAGATAGACATGGATGAAACGGTAGGTTATACCAGTTCAGTGAAACAGTACTGAAACGAGGAGTGAACTCGGTTCAGAAATGGACTTTGTCCACTAAGATAGTCTTGGAAATGAGTCTTGACTAATAAGATATGATTCTCAGTGATTATGTGTGTATGCCACAAAGTTTCATGCATTAAGTTGTGGTTATTTGGATTTCATTTCACTACTATGATTTATCCCATGTTATGAAATTATGCTCTCTTTTTCATGTTAAGATTTCCAGAATTTTATGTTCTTATGAAAATGATGTGATTGATATTTCTTTTGTTTACCCTTACTGAGCATTTGATCTCACCCTTTTATGTTTTCTTTTCCCCAGGATATAAAGAATGGTTTTAGGTAAAAAAAGGAAGATCTTTATGGGAGATGTTGAGGATCTTTCACCATGATTAGAAGATTATATTCCGAGTTTCCAAAGACACTAAACTTTTACGATCCTTGTGTGTGTGTTTTTGTTATGTACTAAGTATTTCGCAAAAGTAATGTAATGTCCATGTACATCAAACTTCGGGTCTCTACAGTTGGTATCAGAGGAAAGGTTTAGTCAACCTTTGGAAACTATGATGCGAGAACTTTAGTGAGATCCCTATAGATATTTCTAAGGTATGTCTAGGGATATCTCCAAGGTTAAGTATACATATAGGTTATAGTCCTAGAATTGCGCTAACGATCTTATAATTTAACCTAAGATTTTGGATATTGAAAGTACTCCCCCTTTTATTATGTTGTTTTCCCTATCATGATTTTTTCCTCTCACACTATTCTTTTTGGGTTTTAGACGATGGCTGGAACCCGAAGGAACCGTGTTGATCAATGAAATGGAAAATGCAATGATTGTCCTCCTGAACAAACAAATGTTATGGGAGATGGAGTGAAAAATATTATTTCTATACTTACACAAGCTATGAATCATTCTGGACTTCCAAATGAGCAGAGAAGGGAACAATATTCTATTGAGTCCTTCATGAGGCAACGTCTACCTTCTTTTAGTGGGTATTCTTATCCACTTGTTGCTTAACAGTGGATCAGTACCACTGAAAAGATATTTTTAGTTCATCAATGTTCTGAACATGATAAAGTCATCTTAGCAGTATATCGTTTGGAAGGTGAAGCTGATCTATGGTGGAAGCTTATCAAGAATATGAGGCAAAGAGATGAAATTGAGTCCATGGAATAGGACGAGTTCAAGAACTTATTTTTCAATAAGTACTTTCCTCGTATTCTTCAAACAAATATGGAGAAGGAGTTTCATGAACTAAAGAAAAAGGATGATGAATCTGTTGGTATATACGAAGAGAATTTTACAAGGCTTGCAAGGTATGCATCTGGATTTATCATCCGACCTGAAAGTAAAGTTGATCGATTATTCAGTGGCTTAAAACCAAATATTTGAAGGGAATTAGCTATAAGAGACTTCAGTAGCTATGAAGAAATTGTGCATTGTGCTATCAAGGTAGAAATGGAAGTTGGTGTTACTTATCCATCTCATAGTTTTGACAAGAAACGAAAGATGGGGTTCAAAGAGAAATCTCAGAATAATGGTGAAAAAAAGATTAATGTTTCATTATGCTCAATGTGTGGAAAGAAGCATGGTGGAGATTGTCTTAAAGGGACTAGAAAATATTTTAAGTGTGGAAAAGAAGGTCATCGAGTAGCTGAGTGTCGAAGTAATGGAAAAAGGGTTTATAATGATATGAATAAATAAAAGACTGCAGAGAATGCACCAACAACAATTCAATGCTTCAAGTGAAAGGAAATGGGGTATTATGCTAATAAATGCCCTAATCCAAGGGTTAGTGATGATCAACGTGAGAAACCACTTAAGGAAAAGGACAAAGGGAAGTCACATGCGATCAACATTGGCGATGTTGAATATGACAACGATGTGGTGGAATGATTAAGTGTTTATGTAATGGGATTCCAAAATAATGTTGTATATAGTATCGTGGAATATTGGAATATTTATGTTTTGGTCTATTGTGGTTTTCAATAATTTTATGGCATCGGTAACTATGAAAAGTGATAGAAATATTTTTAGAAAGCAGATGATATGCACATAATGAAGGGATAAAGAGAATCTAATTTGTTTGATAGTATTCATGAGCTCATGATTGATATAAGTACTAAGTGATATCATGGTTTGAGGATATAGAATTTTGAGGATTTTGGTATGTGGAAAGTGTTAATTTTTAACTGCATTCATGTTTTCACTATGGTTCAATGGATATTCATTCTTCAAGAGAATACATGATTATGGTATTCACATGATTGGAATGTGACCAACAAGATATATGGGGGATAAATGATGGTATTCACATGCTTGGTTGATGACATTTAAAGTAATCATTTTCTTTATATTATGAGCTTGGACTGAAGTATTTTAGATATACCTGAAGATTGGAATGTATTATGTTGGACATAAGTTAGTATTGTTTAAGGATAGAACTTTTGATATTATATAGTTTTAGAAAAAGGAAAACCTGTAGGACGGGCGACAGCCCATCGCATTGGACAAGGCTGTGGGAATCGAACCCACAACCGAAGTGCGACTGGCCTTTATCACCTACCACTGGCCTACAAGAAGTCCCTATTTAGTAGAAACTAGTTTTATTATATTAAGTAGTATGATATATGATGTATAAGTCCATTTTAGGAACCATAGATGATTAATCTCACTATAGATGGACTTATGTATTTTCTAACCTTTTGTTTGAGACAGATGTAATGACCCATCATTCTATAACATGATCTGCTAACACATCACAAATGACAAATTCAACATCATTTATTTAAGAGATGAAGTGGAAATTGTCCAAAGAACGACCAACGGTGAGACTATACCAATATCACGAAAGTATTTTTTTCTAATTCCAATTTCATAAACTTTAGAGAAATGATCTTGAAAAACCAAAAATGTTGTCCTAGTGCTCTTATATCTGATGAATCATATGGTAACTTAGATCGTCACAAATTTATGGCTTTGTGATTGCTGGCTTTTCTATAGTCATGTTCTCTACCACTCTCCATCAGAACATGATGGTTAGATTTTTCTTCCATATCCATATTTTCACCTGTGTGGAAACTCAGTGATTAGTTTATTTGGGTAACCGTTACGTTTCATACTTTTGTTTTTAATGATTGGTTTTGGTATTCCTTTTTATTATGTGGGTTTCTATCAAAGAAACTTTCGAATAGTAAACCATTTATAACCCCGACGAATTTCGAGGGCGAAATTCATTTTCAGGGGGGTAGAATGTAACACCCCAAGATTTTACGAAAAATATTCTTTTTAATTTCATTAATGTCTTGTGTTATACTCTACACTAAAAGGAGCTTTCACAACACGCATCTTTGACCTGGCTTGAATTACATGCAATCACGACATTCCACGATAGCGTGTGTTGTACGCAACTCCATGTTTCGATGAACAACAATATGCTATAAAAATATTATTAAAACTAGCAGTTATGAATAGTAAAAACCACTTTTTGAAATTTTTTAAATTTTATTATTCAAAATGGAAATAATTTTTGGATTCCGAATATCGAAATTAGCTTAGGGTGAAATTTTTGTAATTTTCGGATAACTTTCATATTTTGATGGATAGTGAAAATTACTAAATTTTAATTAAAAACAACTTTTTTAATCAAAATAATTAATATTGACAAAATATTAATTTGAGTTGTTTTTAAGTATATTTATAATATATTTTTACAATTTAATACAATTTTGGTCATTGGATGTAATTTCACATTTAAACCAGACATAAACAAGTGTCAATCTTTTGATAGTTATTATCTCTAAAAACACGCCATTTGTTTTGACGATGAGAATTAATTTTTGAACTAATTAATGCAACTGATATGTTTTGAATTTGGTAAAATAGACATCATTTTTGAGTTCATAATATCAAATATATCCTAGGCCGAATTTCTGGTATTTTTCTGGAAACTTTCATTTTCTGATGAATAGTGAAACCACTAAGTGGTAGTTAAAAAAAATGAATCTTTCATAAAACTTAATTTTACCGCTTCTGTGAGTAGAATTTCAAAAATCTGAGAGACACGGTTGATGTCAATAAGTAAAATGTGGTTCAATGAGATGAAAATAATTTTTGGTGAATAGTAACTTTTTACTTTTTTTTACCACGGTTAAAAGTAAATAGGGTAATTAAGGGTAACAATGTTATTATTATTATCCTAAAACATGTCCTAATTCTATTAGATAAGTGTAATTCGACCAAAAACAACCTTAGGAATAATATATGATCATTTAGGAACACTTGGATTAGATTAGGACATTTATTATTAATTTATTTAAAGAAGGGTTAAAATAGTTAAAATCAAAGTTTAATAAGTAAATCCTTTTTAATATAGGTTTATACATAAGATAAATTCGACTATAAATACAAATTAGAAAGCTAAAACTATTTACTACATAATGGTATGTTATTTTTAATTTTTAGACATTAAATAATTTAATTTATTTATGACACAACGATGATGCAGTAATTATATTATTAATGAAATATTGACATAATTAATGTTATAAATACCCAAATAAATATAATATGAGACTTTTTTTGAATTAAACAGATTTTATAGGTTAATATGACATGTTATTATGGATTTAATTAACTTTGTTTGAACTAATCATTCTGTTATGATTTTCAAAAAAATCAATTACTATATTGTGTCAAAATTGACATAAAATAGTTTTTAAAACAAATATTATATTATGAATTGTTATTTTATTCCTAAAAATCTAAGGTTCGGCCAATTTTCTTAGATAAGGTTATATATATTAATAATAAACAACTTGGGGTTCTTTTGGCTTGATAAAGTAAGTTTAGTAACCTTATAGTATAAGAACACAAGAAGACACGACAAAACTGAAATTATTTAACTTAATGTTAAATCTAAATGATAAGGTTAAAATAGGAACCTAAACGTGTCTAAATTCTATTGGATGATTGGATTTCGACCCATACCCACCTTAGATTCTAAATAAATCAATTTGGAGCTATTTAAAACCGAAATGTATTTATAATAATATAATATTTTTAGTTATTCCAAAGGTGCCCCTCTCCTCTCTTATAAAAGGGCACCTCCTACCTCTCTTCCTCACACCACTTTGAGCCTTCATGCTCGGCCATCCCCTAAAAAGTTATCTTCTCCACTTCCCTAGAAATATCCTAGAGGTTCTGGTCTTCCTCAAAGACGAATTTTAGTTCCCTAAAGGGTGATCTCAAAGAGGCGCTTCAAAGAAGAGGTAATTTCCGTTACCGATTCTTTCAACTTTATTTCTTATTGCACTTATTCTTCTTAGGTTGTTTCCTTATTAAGTACTTACATCAGTATCAATAATATACTTATATGTTATTATATGTATGAAACAACCCTATTTCACCATCTATCCATCCTACAGAAAACTAAATCACCGCGCGTGCGTACGTACGGAATACCGTCTCCACGCCGTGGTGAAATCTATTTTCCATCACCACCTTACTTGGATGGGTATAATTGTGTAAATAATGACTATATATGATTATTATAAAGTGATACTGATTCTGAAATAGTATACATACACTCCAATATAGTCCCACGATCATGAGAACGATATCATCGCTCGTGCATACGTACGGACTACCATCTCCACGATGTGATGAGATTCATTCTACACTTTAACCATTCATGAATGATTATAAAGTATATATAATAAGTAATCATGAAATATATGACATAATAATGATACTGGATTTATGTGTTTATATATGTATGACATCTACTTAATTCCATTCAACTCAATAAGGAAACGAAAACAGCGTTCATGCGTACGTACGACCTACCGTCTCCATGAACGGTGTATTTCTTTCCATTTACTGATTTATTATATATATGTATATTATGAATATATATTATATATAAATCGTGTTTTATATTCTGAAATTAAGTAATCATGATCTAAGTAATCATATGAATAATTACAAGTCAAAACACGGACGACAAATGAAACGATTTTACCCAAAACACTCTTTAACATGGAATTTACAAATGAACGGGTAATATAAAGTCATAAGTGAACCATATATGATATCATAACAATGATTATGATTCTGGAACAAGTAAATGACATTATTTTAATCATTATACAAGAGGTTCAGACACTTAGAAAGAAAATCAGACCTAAGGTAAGGGAAATGTCACAATCTCATTTGTATCCGAGATTGTTTATACTTTGGTATTTACTAGGGTGTATTTTACCATCCACATCCATGTTTCCTCAATATGTAATATTATTTCCATCCACCTACAATTATTTAAATCCAATTTACCCTTCAGTGAGTTTTAGTAAAATATTTGAAAGGAATCTTTTGTCATTTTTCGTACAAGGTACTTTTTGACTTTTACGACAAAAGTACGAGAAGAATGTTTTTTTAACTTATATGGCATGAATGGATTTTTAAAACATTATTTCCAAGAAGCTTCTTTTACAAGTTTTCAAGTTTATTTTTAATCAACTTCTTTTAGTTTAAAATTGTAAGACATGTTAAGAAAAGAAAATTTTTTTGAAGTAGAAAGGATATTTTCCTCAAGAATGGAGTTTAAGTGTTTTATCAAAATTATTTTCCATCTAAGATAATAAAGGGTTATTTTTATATCCCTATTAGTACAATGATTTGATTATGTTGTGATTGAATTATTTTTATGAATTCCTTTATCTTATATGAATTGTTTTATGATGTCGTGATGTTTAAGATTCCCATTTTTATTACATAGGTTATGCAATGATGTATGATTTATGATTTTGTGGCACACATAAGAATGGTATCATTATGAGATGGGTGAGACCTATATCTCCCTCCAATTCATTGGGTAAAGATATTATATCTCATGAGATAGACATGGATGGAATGGTAGGTTATACCGGTTCAGTGAAACAAGTCTGAAACGAGGAGTGAACTCGGTTCAGAAATGGACTTTGTCCACTAAGATAGTCTTGGCAATGAGTCTTGACTAATAAGAAATGATTCTCTATGATTATGTGTGTATGCCACAAAGTTTCATGTTTTAAGTTATGATTATTGGGATTTCATTTCACTACTATGATTTACACCATGTTATGAAATTTTTCTCTCTTTTGCCGGTTAAGATTTCCAAAATTTTATGTTCTTATGAAAATGAAGTGATTGATATTTCTTTTGTTTACCCTTACTGAGCATTTGAGCTCACCCTTTTATGTTTTCTTTTCCCCAGGATTTAAAGAAAGGTTTTAGGTAAAAAAAGGAAGATCTTTATGGGAGATGTTGAAGATCTTTCACCATGATTAGAAGATTATATTCCGAGTTTCCAAAAAACACTAAACTATTACGATCCTTGGGTGTGTGTTTTTGTTATGTACTATGTTTTACGCAAAAGTATTTTAATGTCCATGTACGTCATGCTTTGGGTCTCTATATTATCTATCCATCTCTCTTGTATTCATATCATGTAACTTCAGAATCATTATTTTCTTTCCGTTCCTTCTTCTTATATTTGGATTAAAAGTTCCTCCGTCCAGCTATCTTTTTCATCCTTTGAGCAAGATTTTCTAATTCATATTCTGAGGATTCACATCCAATAGTTTCTGAATGGATAACAACTTTCTTATATCTGAATCTAGTAAATCTCTCAGGAGTCTTGGATTTCATATTATTGGAAGTAGTAATAAAGCTAAACTGCCATTTCCATTCTTCTTCTTTACAATATCAGCATCTCTCTTCATTCTAGTCTCATGCTGAAGAAAAGTTCCAAACATCTCACCAAGGTTAATATGAGTAACCTTTCTATTCTCATCAATTTTAGTCCTTTTAGATTCCCACTCTTTTGGAATGATGTTTATGATATCGTCAACAAGGGATTCCTAATCCAATCCCTTTTCACTCATTGATTGTAAACTGTTCAAAATAGACATGAATCTCTATTACACCTTGCATATGGGATCCACATAAGGAAAACTAAAACCATGATATTTACCTCTAAGCATGGCTTTTCAGGTCTCAATTACTTTTGATGTTCCAAAGTAAGTAACTTCTAGTTTCTTCCAAATAGAATTTGCTACTTCACAAGATGAAATTTGGCTATATATATTTTAGACATTGAACAATGTAAAGTATTTCTTACCTTATAATTGAGTTGATATTCATGATTTTCTTGATTTTTAAAAGGCACATACTCCTTTATCAAGAATTTTTTTCCACCGGTAAACATAAAAAAAATTTCAGTCCCAGTGTTTATGATTAAAGTCTTCATGTGATCTCTCCAATATTCATAATCATTACCATCAAAGATAGGTGGTCTGGTTGGATTAATATTGTCTATGGAACCAACATTGATTCCTGAAATCTTTATGAAAAGTCTTTCCACAAACACTTGGTAGTAGAAAATGTTTGTATACAGGGAAAATATTCTAAGCAAGAAAATATAGAGTAAAAGTATCTCTACAAAAAATTGAATCCAAACTTTCAGTCCAAAAACAGATTCTAATGTGAATCTGTAAGTGAGAATCCAAAAATGTAAATCTGAAAATTCTATTCCAAGAACTAATTCTCTTCTTGAATCTAATCATGAGATTAATTCCGATTGAAAAAAATCCTTTGATACCCATTGTTAGGATGGTATGTCTGATAATGATATACTTTATAATACCAAATGTAGGATCCAAATAAGAATGGGATTCTCATATACAAGAGGGGGGGAGGTGAATTGTACCTTTTAAAAATTCATTTTATACCTTTATAGATACATGTTATTAACAAGGTTAATCAAGATAATTCACAAGACCTCTATAAGCTCTAAGCACTTTCTAAATTCCTGAAAAGTGATTTGAGAAATGGAATTAGCTAATGTTTACAAAGATGAAGATTCTACCATAAAGCATATATAATCTAACTATATCAGAGTACAAGAGTTAGGAAGTTCAAGATAAATATACTTTCCTTAACAATACAAATACAGTGGAAGAACTTGTAACAGAAAATAAACAAGTAATAAGTCTTTTAAACTAAAGAGAAAGATAACCA
Source organism: Viscum album (assembly GCA_963277665.1). NCBI lineage: Eukaryota > Viridiplantae > Streptophyta > Magnoliopsida > Santalales > Viscaceae > Viscum > Viscum album. The sequence goes on along the minus strand of OY728143.1, from coordinate 850,806,218 downwards.
ACAACATTGGATAAAGGTCCCTTGATTTATAATGTCAATAAATCATGTCTTAACCACACCAGGGTAATCACTCGATACGAATATCAGAGTATTTTTCTCTATCCCCATAAGCCCTTAACTATCAGGTAGTCATCACCTCTGTCATCCTTATCAAATAAGCCCTCCACTTCAAGGTGTTGGATCCTCTGTCTTCCGATCCCCAGAATCCCTCGATTGTACACAACAACAATCAGAGTTGCACGAAGCAAATATGCACAATGAAAAGTTTGAACAAGCTTTTCAAACATTCTACAAGATGCTTGAGAGTTGTTAAGAGCCTCTCTCTCTAGAAACCACATCAACATATTGTAGAAACAGATGTCAAAGTTCAGTAGTGAAGTTGTGAGATCATTTCAAATGGGCTTCTATTTATAGGCGTGGCTGTAACGGTCGGCTCCCTCCACCATCGATCATATTTTTACTTGAATTACATAGGGACCTATACATGTGTCACTCAAAAAATAGTTAGATGATAACTGAAGGCATGCCATCATTTTATAAACAAACAATTGAATGAATAACTAAAACTGATATTCGGAATAGTGAAAATGAAAGTTTGGATTATAGAAAGATAAAGTTTGGAGTCTAACCAGAAAATGAATTTGGATTCTATAATACAAGGATATTCGGATTTTGTTTATCAGAAGAACTCAAAGATGAACTTCATACAAGTTCATATGCATAATTCATAATCATAATTCACAATCAGAATTTGTAATGAGAATTCATAATCATAATTCATCAATAGAATTCGTATTGAGAATTTGTAAACATAATTCATCATCAAAATTCGTAATGTGGATATGTAATCATAATTCATCATCAGAATTTGTAATGATAATTTGTAATCATAATTCATCATCATAATTTGTAATGAGAATTCGTAATCATAATTCGTCATCAGAATTCATAATGAGAATTCATAATCCAAATTCATCATTAGAATTCCTAATGAAACTTCGTAATCATAATTCATCATTAGAATTCTCTGTTAGAACTTTAAACAAGTTCATAATTAGAATACAGAGTTGAACTTCATAAAATTTCATAATAGGGAATTCGGAGTAGAACTTCTTAAAAGTTTGTAACTCGAACTTTGATCCAAAAACAAAATGTTTCATATCTATGTATTATACGATTCTCAGGTTTTAGATATGAATCATATTTTTATACTTAAGAAACAATATTGATATGATCAATTAAAACAAGGTAGGGGTAAATTTCCTTGGGTAATAAAAATTTCCTTATAGAAGTAAAAGAGGGGTAAAAATTGTTTTGCCTTGAAATAAGGTGTTTTTGATTTTCAAAACAATAGGAATAGTCAGTCATAAGGAAACCTGGATGACTTAACAATCTCCCCCTTATATGAATGAATGGAAAAGTAATAAGGAAAATTTTATTGACTCAACACTCCTTCATCAACATGTAGTATATGGGTGATTGTAACATAGAATTTCATGTATGTCTAGTTTTCCAGTGAGAATACATACATAGATGTACTTTTATAGTGAGATTGACATTATTCCATACCTTATGAAATATTCATTGTTTATGTGAGTATCACTATCTAATAAATCATAATGATAATGTGGAATTTATTAGGGGGTATTATTCCCATTGAGTAACGAACCTTAAACCTAGTGTTTATAGATAGATTTAGGAATCCTATTTATGGTTTCCAAATTATGTTTTGACCTATTATATAATGATATTTACCAAAGTTCCTATATTTAATACAATAAGGATAATAATAAAAGTTCAATTTGGTGGGATCGTTGGATAAATGGGATATGAGAATAGTTTTTATTATATAGTGGAGAACCTATGGTAAATTATATGATGGCATATTGTAAATTAGCATCCAATATGACCATCAATATTTATATGAGTTTGTTAACTTATTTAGTTACTATATGTTTAACTATAAAATGTGTTATATGATACAAATGATTATTCTTATTGAGTTAGATAATATTTTTTAATGGTATGAGTTTGGGAAATAAACTAACCATGGTGATGTGTGATGGTATGGAATTGGTTATAAATAATTTTCAGTAACATTCCATCCATGTTCTAGTTTTGAGATCGATTTAGTGGTAAAATATCTATTGATGTATGTGATGATATGGAATGAGTTATTTAAATATAGTTTTGGATTTCAATATATCCAAGGATGTGTGAGTTTATATATGATTTAAATTAGGATATATGTAGGTAGATTATGCCAATGATGGATTTTATTAAGGGATGAGTTGGGTTTTATTTAAACTATTTAATAATAGTCATTTATTGGAATTCTGGCATATTGTAGAGGATGAAGGATTATGGATTAACATGTATTTTGGGATGGAAATCATTCCTACCGTGGATAGATTTTTCAGGAGAAATTATTTTTATATACTATAGGTTTGTTGTGATTATAAATGAGGATATATTTAATGTAGATGAATGTATGATGGATGTCCCACATGATGCATTCTAATGTGGTTGTGTAGTCATATGTTATACCTGAAAACTCCTGTGGAACATGTGATGTTAGTTAGGTATGGTGCCTGTCGAGATACTTGTTGCATGGTATTTGAGATGTATTATATATGATATGTCTTGGTAAATAATACCAATTATATATTTGTATGCTAGGATTAGAGACACCCTATAATTAGATGATGGAGGTATGGTCACACTTCATTAGCTTAGGTAGAATATGTGGACGTAACACACATTATATCTACTATTAATTAATTATTTAATTTAATTATGTCACATTGAAAATGAAATGTATATACTATATTTGTTAGTGTTCGTATTTCTGTTGGCCTATGAAGTTTTATCCACACTAACCTCAGAAAACCTTATAACATTATTACAAATGAAATCAACATGATTATAAGAAAAAGTTTTTTTAGGCGTTTTGTTAGATGTTTGAGTTGGTTATCATGGTAGAGTCATAAAATGGGAATGGGAGGGGACTCAATACCAGATTTTTGTTGTTTTCACTTATTTTTAATATTTTTGGAATTATATATATTATTCCAATACAATGTCTTGATTTTGTCTAACCTACTCATGTGGTATTTAGATACTTCACTCTAGTGTATCATATGATAAATTATTTAATATTAGCTATATTTATATGATATCATATTTTATAATTTTAAATAAATTCAGATGACTAATTATATTTTACATCGGTTTTCATTTATCCGAATCTTTACCAAAGGGTATAGTCTCCCATGGTACTATAAATAACCCCTCTTTCTAGTCCCCCGCCCTCAAGTTTATAAGGATGTTAACTATAGGTCACATGGTTCTATAGGATTCTTAGGATTTAGTTTGTACATGCATTGACATTATAGATAAAACTCTTAATCACTAAGGTCTACTTAGAAATTGAAAATACAATTGATTATGCCAATATGAATAGTAAGGGAGATAGAATTACCCTGTAATGCAGTGTTAATTTTTTGTTTACTTGGTCTATATTATAACATATTTTAATAACATGAGGTGATAGATTAAGCGATAGTACATAAATACCAAAAAAATACGGATGATATTATATCATAGACTAAAAATAAGAAAATATTTCACTATATGTTTTTTTATTTAACTAGCATTGGTCATAAAGTTATTGATTTTGGAAAAATATTGAGTTAAAATATATCAATTAAGTGATTTTGTGGTATGAAGAAGTAATCAACATACTCAATTATAGTGTGAAACAAATTATTTATTTCAAAACAATAAGATGACTAATCCATTTACAATGATGAAAAAAATTAGTAGATACATTATATTGTATCAATTTAATGCAGAGTTCCATGGAAGTATAATAATAATAATAATAATAATAATTCATACTATATTTTCATTGAATTAATGATAACATTAAATTTTAAAAAATAGATTCATGATAGTTTCTGAGCACCATTTATTCAATCATTTTATTCTATAATTTTATGATTTTAATGTTAATAAAATTTTATTTTTATATTAACATTCATATTTTTTTGATTTGTTGAATTATTTAAGATTACTTGTGGAATGAATTAATTTTTTATCTTAGTTTTTTTTAATTTATCATTTCATCCATAATTTTTTCTAAATATGATAAAATTATAAGGTTATTTGGATTGGATTCAAACATTATGTTATTTATTTCATTGAATGGATCATTGAGCCATATATAATAATAAGACACTTAATTGATTCTCACTATTGAGGCTGTAAAATAAATTCTTTATTTGGGATACTCTCATATATTAGACCATAAGTCTAAATTGTAGCTCCCAATGAATATAATTCTTGAATAATGATTGATACAATAATAAAGAACATTTTACACAATCTGGATTCATTAAATTTAGTTTTCTTAATGTACATAATGTCAAGCGACACAAAATCATTAGAATTAAAATTGTCTCTAGGCTAGAAATTTATCTTTTTGTAATTTAGTCATAAAAATTTCAACACATGTCCAATAAGTCTATCATTTTTTGGGTTCATAACCATGCCAATAATAACAATATTCTAGAAAACAATTATAATATAATGTCATTTTTTGGGGAAACCACACATGAACATTCAAAAAGAAAATTTTGATCCAAAATGAACCAATATTCTCCCTTGTAAATATGTGCATACAAAATCATTTTTATAATTAAAATATTTTATTATTTATTAAGGGAATTATTTTTATATTTAATTAATATAAATTTATAATATATATCACTTCCACTATCTCTGTATTTTTCACCAATTTTCACTTTTGTTTTCTCCCTCTAGGAATCTCTACTCCATTAAAATATATAACTAACATAACGTATTTTTTATATTGAGGTATTAGAGTTATGTTTGAGTTTATTAAACTTTGATGATTTTAATTATTTTATTCATATATTATGGTAGTTTTAAAAATTATTAGGTTTTGTGGTCAAACCCTTTTCCATGATTTAATCTTATTCATTTTATTCATCATTAGTCATATTTGTTACCATTATAGTGTTATATATATAGTGGAGTAGCTTCATGATAATGACGTTTCATGAAGACTTTTTATAACCATAGTTTGATATATTATTATCCAACATGTAGTGATATCTATGTGGGGTTGTAAAATTTAAAATGAGAAATTTTATTTTGAATGGTTTTCATCATTATACTGAATTTAATTTTTGGAACATTTTTTTAAAACAAGGATGACATTACCATGAAATTCACAAAAAAATGATTCTTTTAAACTAACATCATTTTGTCATCTTCTTTGTTTTTTATTTATTTTTAATTTTTATATTTTTAATTATCTTGAATATTCAAAAATACCTTTATATTAGTATTATTTCTAGTAGTATAATTTTAGATAAATATACTGATAATAGAAATTCAATTTCATGTGGGAGGTCATCGTGAGAGACCTACCCTTTGTATTTCACTATATTTAATTCATGGGTATGAAGAAATTTACTGATCATGGATATATTATGACTAAAAACATTTCAATTTTGAATCATTTCTATATAGGTTCAAAACTCACAATCGTTGTTTTTTATTAATGGATAAATTTTTATAAAATTTTCAAATAGTATAAAACATTAAATTTTAAAAAAAATTATTATATTTCATTGTTAATGAAAGGTTTTTTTGATTTTATTTATGACTGGATGAATTATAAGTCTAACCAGGATGAGATATTAAATATTAATGTGGAAGAAAATTTAATATAGTTGATGAAGTGAGATGTTAAATGTGGATTATTTCATCCTATATCAAGGAGTTTTAATCTTTATAGTGGGAATGAAAACAACAATATGAAGAAGGAGTTGTGATATTCAAACCTACTTTACTAGTTGGTGGACCCAAAGAGGCACATATTAATAAAATTGATGATCAATTATCCTAGATTTCATTGTAATTAAAATAAGGGTATATTAAAGAAAATATTAAATATGAAACATATATGGGATATCAATAATTTTTGGATGAATATTATCAAAAAAATTGTGTAATTTGAAATGGAAAGTAATAATCCAATATTTGACAATGAAAATTAATCACCGTTATATCTATCACCTTATTTGGAAAAATAATTCACATATATGGTGTAATTTGTTTGTAAAAATGTTGAATACTGAATAACTTCTTCTACTCATGACAAACCATCTCCAAGAGGTGTTGTGAAAAGAAGAATAATAAAAATCTATGAAAATCCCGAGAGATGATATTTTGTTGAAATAATTTTTTTGTCGATAATGAAACTAAATTGAGGATTACAGTCCCTTAATTTTAATTTTTAGATCCTATTTTCATATGTATTTCTTTAATTTTTGATGAAGAATATATATAAGTGGAAAATTTGGAGGAGAAAATTGATGATATAGTTGAGTTATATACTGGTTTATTGGAAGACTAGGGAAAATAACTATGAATAATTATAGAATTTTTTTTATCCTAAACAAGAATAGAATACATATATTATCTTAATATACACATCCCAAATAGAAACAAATCCTCTAAGTGAACCAAACATGGAGAACACCATCTTTCTTTACCCAATAATGTTAAAACTATTTTATCCACTCCTTCTAGGGTGTGAGTTAGTTTTTATTGGTGTTTACATTATTATTGTTTTCAAATAGAAATTGAGAAAAACCACATGTAGAGGTTTTTTTGAATGTAATACCATTCACCATTGAATAAAAGGATAATATTCTAAAACATATAACTAGATGTAGTAAAAAAATACCCACATAGTTATCCAATAAAGACGCATACTATTCATACATATATTGTATATCTTTTTAGATGAATATTCAACCCATATTTTAATGATGAACAATAGAATCATATTGTCTTAGAATTGTTAAAAATATGAATATATAAATAAAAGTTTCATAAGTATACTACATCATTTACCATTAACATATTAATAAATAAAACCCTTATTAGACATATCAAACATAGTTCATTTCATCAATACTCAAGGAAAAGGAAATATGATAAAGGGTGAAATCAAAATCTAAGTATGGGTAGACAAGGTATATATCAATGATCACTTGGTAAAAACATGGGAATAATGGCATGGGAACATTATAATAACATTTTAAAATAAAACCTTAAATAACATACATCCTAATCTGGATTCATGGCATAAAAAAAATGTAGTTCATAAGATATGAATCATATAGTAATCAATGAAAATGTGTCTTGAGATAATAACATTGTAATAAGACATGATTTTGTGGAATACACATAAGAATATAAAATATTTATATAGTAGACATGGATTAATTCAAAGAATATCAATGTGGATTGTTTTTACTAAATAAACAACTGATGTAGTCAGGTTTCACTCTTACGTCTACTATAGCAGAAAAATTCCCTTATAGATTTATGTACACTCTCAATTTATACCTTATGATTATCATGAGATATTTATCATTACATAATTCATTGGTAGGATATATAATTATAGAACCATATATAACATAATGAATATAAAACATATCTATTCCAAAATATTCATAACTTTTATTCATATGCAAAACCCTTAAAAATAATTAGGTTACAAATGAATTTCATCTTGACAAAACTCATGAAAGATAAATGTGTATCCAAATCAATTCATCAGTTAATCATAGCATAACCTATGGTAATGGGATTAATTTCATAAAAATAATGTAATCATAATAATATACCATCTAATTATATAATAATTATTTAACCATTTTAATATATCCATATTGAAAAACATTTAACATAAAAGGATGTTCTCATATTTAAATATTCATTCATAAGATCATTGGAATATTTCCTAAGGGAAATACCCTATTAAAATTAAAATAAATAATTAAAAATAATAATAATCCCAAAACATTTAGAAAAAATTTATCCAAATGTAACCTCAAAATAATTAATGGAATAATTAGATAATGTTTTTCTAATGTGTGTAAGAAATTATATTCATATCATAATTGTTAAAACAAATCAGTCCTTTATCACATTTTTATAAAGGAAAAAATTACATCAGTAGGAATAATATAAGAGTTTTCCTTTCAAAGAGTATAATAAATAATACAAATAGTGAAAATTTACGTTCAAAAATAATTTGGGAATAAATAAAACCATGTTGAAAATATTTTTATGAAACATAGTGATCAATATAAATTGAGTTTCCAACAAATATAGATATACAACTGATTTATATTAAAAAACTATTTTGGTCACCAATATATTTAAAATAATGAAAATTGTTGTAATAAAATTACATATAATAAATAACTAGTGAGGTATAAAATTATAGAATTCATTTTGTTGTTTATCCTATGAAATCATCATCATAAACTTAATAATAATTAACCTCAACAAACATTGAGATTGTAACATAAAAAAAATTTATTTAGTATCATTTTAAAGGTAAACCTCCCTTTAAGGAAAAGACACAGATTAATATGTAAATAAAATTATATTTTATAATAATAATAAAAATGTCACTAGTAGAACATATGCCACATACACGAAACAAGTGGGGAATATGACGTCTTTCTAATTGAAAAAAAGTGAGATGAAAGTCCTTTACCCATCATCTAATATATTTTATACATGTAAAAAACATTAAAAAAATTTTATATTATTTATTAATATATTCCGAAAATATAATAATGTATTTCACATGATATTTGATTTATTTATAACCTTTTATCACCAATGTATTAAAAAATATTTTTTAAAATCATTGTTCAATGTGACATAAGCCTGGTTTTTCATTTATGTTTTGGTTGGTTAGTACTTTTAAATCTAATTTTGTAGAGTTTCTATAATATAATGAATTTTATACAAGATATATATCATATATATTCAATATAGACACAATTATATTCGTCCATAAATTTATATTTAGGGAAATTAATTACATCATTCATAGGGATAGTAGATCATATGTAAAAATAAATGTTGTTTGATTTCTTCAATAAATTTAATGAAAGAATAGTAAATACTAATTAAAAATTATATAATAATTTTTACATAAAATATATCCTAAATTTTAATTATATTTATCATTATTATCATCCATTTAATGTGGAAGTGATAACAAAATCACAACGCTTCGTAGAGGAGGTAGTCCATGCATATGCACGAGAGACGTTATCATTTAACAACAGATTGTAATGTAAATTTTTTTTTCTGATATTATAACTCTTTAAGTAAAATTATTTCATTGTTATTATATATAAACATTAAACCTATCATAATTACCATATATTAAATATTTTTGTGGGAATTGAATTGTATCACTAGGTGGAGATGATAAGTCATGTGCGGCCCCAGGCGATAAATTCACTACCAATTTGTTGTAAAGGAGGGTGGATAATGTTAATTCATTAAAATGGTACCATTGTATAATATGTAATATACATAATTTTTTTTATGATAAATTCCAAATATTTATAGGTGGAAAATAAGATATTAGAAAGAATGGGATTGGTTAAAGTGAATACCACTTCTTTGAAAGAACATTCTTAGAGAGGTAGGGGACAGACTTGGAATTTATTACCAGATTAAAATAACATAAAGTAATTATACAAAATATTCATCCACTTAGAGATTAATTTGAATAAAATGTGGATATAGATTAAATATCATCTTATAATGAAATTTATCCTTGTTTTGGGGTTATTTAAAATCTTATCTATTTGATTAGTCGCTTTGTTAATTATTGTTGACTCTAACCATGGTAAAAAATGTTTTAACCCCAAAGGCGTAAGAATATTAAAATAAATGTAAATGTTTCTCATAATAGACCATGAATAATTATTTCCACAACATTTCACTGTTATTCCCAAAGATAATATTTTTATAAATTTAAAATCAATTAATAAATTATTTTTTATAATAAAACATCATTAATGTTTATTTAGACACAATACATATAATTTGATGTAAAAGTCATCAATAAAAATATTAAATCATAATATAATCAATTTAAATATAACTAATATGTCATATATATCTATAAAATACATGTAACACTATAAATCAATCAAATTATCTTACATTTAATATTTTTTGAAATCATTTATTTTATTTTTCAATAAATGGAACAAATACTATATTAGTGTTGATCATGATTTTAAGGTAATTATTTAATCACTAACATTTATAAATAATTTAACATCAGGAATATAATTTCATTGTATAAACATTTACTATTAATATTCAATAATTAATTGATTTGGCCCTATATGAATGCATAAGAGATATTGTTAAACAAAGAGAGGGATTCTTAGTAATTTATTTTCTTTATTTAATATATGGTTCATTTTCATGGAAATGTTTCCCATTTACAATTAATCTTCTAGTATAAGGTGATAATATAAAAATAAATTTTATCAAATATAATTTTTTTAAACAAATTTAATCATAACACATAGTTATAACTTATATTAACATGATTTAGCCTTTAAATTGGTGATAAATTTTATGACATTTAATATTCATAATGCATAAAAATAAAAGAAGAATATTTACAAAATTTTAACCTAGTAATTATAAATATGGAATAAATGTCAAATATATTCAATAAACCTATGTTGTAGAATAGTATTTTATAAATAACTCTTCAAAATGAAATAAATACTTATTTTATAAAGAAAGTTAAGCATAACAGTATATTTATTCTCATCTAATGCATATTTAAAATTTTAGATTAATTATAGAACATTTTATTGAAGATATAACTGAAACATGTTATTGAAATAATTCAGAAATAGTGATTAATTTTAATTTTTAATGATAAAATACGATTCATGTATTAAAAATTTTATTTTTTTTAATTTTCATTTGATTTGTATTATATTTGTAATTAATTTTTGACCAATTATTTAGTTTTATATATAAGGAATGACACATCATTTATAATATAGTTAGTCTTATTCATACATGTCAAACAAATATCTCTGTAATAACTTTCACATATTAATATTTTAATAATAAATAATTATTCATTTAAACTCATCATGGAATGTTACTCAAGATATAAAATAAATTAAATTATTTAAATATAAATATATTCAAAAATATCAATATGTTATATGGTTAAAAATTATATCATTTCTAATTTTTCACCAATTTTCATTATTTTTATTTATTATTATTCCAAAAATTTCATTATTTTTATTCCCTTATTTTCTTTGGGTTTAATGTTGTAGAATATATAATATTATCACAAATATGATGAAAAAAATAAAGATGTATTTCCCATCCTTTTTTTTATCTTCCTAATTTTAAAATTATTTTACTTATATTATTGGTAAATAAAATTAAGTGTGTTGGGAGATTCATTACACATAAGGGTTTTTGGTTGTTTTCATTTTTTTAGTTTTAATATATTTTAGCTTCAGTTAATATTAATATAATTACTCACTCATGAATTGATCTTGAGATATTTTTATTTTATTTTAAAAACAATTAAATTATTGTTGATGTGGAAAATTTTCCTTGATTTTTATTTTTATATATTTATATGTGTTTCACTAATAGTAAAATAAATGAAAATAAATCATTGATATAAATAATTTTCTCATATATTAATGTTTTTATGACCATTAATATATTTTTCTTAATACCCTCATATTCTATGGTGAAAATTTTATTTTGTGTGAAAACCAAAACAAGTTATATTTCTCGTTCAAATATTTAGTGTTTATAAAATGTTTTTGATTTCATTGGCCAATTTTTTTTATAAATACATATTCTAACATCCAACATACCCTTAACATACACCATTTTTAAAAATAAATAATACATTGTATTTACTATTATTTTGAGTTACATTTCAAGATGAATTTTCCTTACCCAAATTAACTGCTAATTTATTTCATAAAGATTCAAATTTTGTGTGTTGGGGAATAATTTTTTTTGTATCCTTTGGGATGCAATATATTATGATGTGTGTGAAGTGTGATTACAAATTATTGTAATTTATATAATGGTAATTATTAATTATTAATTTAACATTATTTATATCATGTTGTTCTAAAAATATAGAAACAATAAAAAAGATTATAAAATGTAAAATGAAAAAATTTTGAAAATAAAAAATAATTGAGAAAGATTATTTAGTGTACATACTATTAGAAATCTTTTCCCTAAAAATTATAGGTCATGATTTTTTATTAATACATTTTATTATATTTTCATCTTATCGTCTATGTCGAAAAGGAAGAATAGAAAAATGAAATAAGGAAAAAATAGGGAACATTGACCAAATAATTCATTGTGTTCATTGGTTGACTCGTGTCCAATAACCCAAAAAGTGTATGTCACATAAAATAATTCATTTAATTCTTTTTTAATTATTCAAGGTAGTTCATTTATCAACCTCCAATCAATAACCTAATTGTTTTGATTTTTTGCCAATAACTTTTATGCTACAATATCTCCTTGAAAAAGATCTCATGATTTAAAAAAAAAACTTTCTTTATGATGTATAGAGATGTGAATTTCATAATGTTTGAGGAAAAAATAATTGTCTATATATGATAATAAAGCCAAATTAAATTTCCCTTGGGTGAAGTGTGATAAAAATTTCTATTTGAGGTATGTTGTGAAATTGTCATGGATCTTTTTTTAGTATGAATAATTTTAAATTAAATAAAAAAAATTGAAGGATAAATTTTTCATAGATGCGATGTGATAAAATACTATTTTCTAAATGATATTGTAAATTTTATCACTTTTTATTTAGTTTTTTATTTTTATTTGTATATTTGATTATATTGTAAGAGTTAAATGTTTAATTTTTGGGGAATTATAATCCACATATTTTTATATATATTATTCTATAATTCAGCCTCTAAAATTAAATTTATTAATTTAAGGGTAATTTTCCCATTCTTAGATTTTGGGAATAATTTGATTAAAATTATGAAATAAATTATTTATTTTCATTAATTTCATTATCACATTTCATTTTAAGTCATAATTATTTTAAACCAAAATCATTTTGATTTTTTTTTTATATTTTGAAAAAATGGGATATAATTAATTCAATTAGACATAGAGATAAATCCATAAATATGAAATCCAGATGATGATCATGATTGGGGCCTCAAAATTGATTCCTAGATTTTATAATTTTAAGCCAAATACCATATCCAAAAAATGGCTTTTGTAAATGATATAAAATATAGGTGGAATATTGAGGCTCTAATTCCCTAACATAAACTACTACCTCTAATACAGAGTGCCAAAAGACCTCATGTGTCACTAATTATATTCATGAGGTTTTTAAATCATAGAGATGGTCCAAACATAGAGAATGGGGAAATGACGAATTCGGTATCATTACTATACAATATATATAAATATATAAAAAATATAAAATAACATAGAGTATTCAATAAGGTAGATAAAGAATCATTATATAATAAGAAAAATCAAAATATTTATTCAAAATTTAAACCAAGATCCAAATTTATTGAGACAAACCAAGTATGAATGTGAAAAATATATAAATAAGAAACATAATAGAATTTATTAGATTCCTCTCAGTCCCACTAGAAACCTATGCTCCAAATATTGAATCCCTATTATAGGCCTCTTTCAATTACAAGGATCTTGAATCATGGAAGTCTTCATGTAGATCTAGATTCAAATACATTAGGTGATTAATAAACCTAGTATATCACCACAGATGAACCCTTAACATATATTATAATATATAACATTTGTAATCCATTGTAAAAATATATTTTTAAAAATTTATAAGTAATATTCTGTTGAGAACTCAACTATTATCCAAGCCATCATGTGATCCAATCACACTTGCTTCAACTCCATGCCAGTGGGTTAATGATAGGATTCCATAAGTGATGAAGAATTAGTCACAATGATAATGAACAAGATAAAAAAAATCCTAAAGTCATCGATGTAAATGATAGTATGATAATAGGAGTCATTGAGTGAATATGTCACTTGAAATCTGTAGGGAATAGAGTGTAAATGTAACATATAATCCACTAGGCATCATGTTAAAATACTGCTTGAGATCCACAATTCATCATGATATACCTACACTATAATTTGGCCAATCATTTTCCTCATTTAATTTCTTGATCCCACCCACCCTTATGTGAAAAAAATGTCCTGGTGGTCCTCTTGTTACATGTAAAAAAATAAATTCCACTAATTTAATGGTTACTAAACACATCATGGGGGATTATACAAAAGAAAAGGATAACATGGAATCATGAGAATTAATATCATGATATATAAACATATATTCAACAAATAACAATGAATCAACAAACACAAGCATAATCATGGAATCAAACATCATAAAATGGGTCTCGTGACTGCACACCCACACACAACAACATGTGATAAAAAACATGAAAGGTCATATATGTTATGCCACAAAATAATCCCATCAAGTAAATAAGAGCATACCAGAACCTAAAATATTGAGGAACATCCCAAAATATCATTTTTATAGTGTACTCAAATATTCATCAAATGTTCATAGCTCGAATCCCATTACCTACCCACAATGTACTATATAACATACCCATGATTCTTATCGCGAGTTTCAGTTAATCATTAATAATTTTAGAAAAGAAAACCCCAAGGATATTCAATTTTTTTTCAAAGAGGCGACATGGATTGGTACCCCAAGGATATTCAATGTCAAGAGTGGTTATTCTAGAATCACATACCAAAGATATTCTTCCAGAAAACCATTTTCTAAATTCTTCAATGATGAATATTTCAATTCAATGTATCCATTTTCGATTAAAATGAAAATCATTAAATTCTATTCAATTCTAGAAGATAAGATTTCTCATAGATAAAAAATATCGACCAAATATAAATCCAACATCTAAAAAGTGATTCTGAATGGGGCTTAAGAATAATATAGTCTCATGAGGATCGATCAATGAAAACATACTATGAAATTTCCATCATTCATGGGAGATATATCTTCAGTATATAAGATATTGTATAAAAATAAAAAATCACCAATGTTTTATAAATGATCAATGGATTCAACATTTTACGATACTGAAATATATATACTAGGAAACATTAATAAATAATTATGATTTATATCATGTAAATTTTAAATTTATAAAACAACTAAATACAAGAGGGTTTTAGATCATTTACCTTAATTATAAATGCTCAATTATCTTGGATCAATCGAAATCAATATCTAGTGGAGAGGAATTCATCGTACAATTCCATATAAGATTCATAGTTCAAGATAAAATCCATTATAATGAATAATGGGTCAAAATAAGTCATAATTGGCTGTTAAAGTTCATTTTTTATTATTAAATTCATATATAGAGGGTTTGGGTGTTACAATTGAAAAATTATGTGCTAATTACATGAGAAATTGTTCTCACATTGAATATTTCATGGTATAGATGTACAATTTTTCATACAGAGTTACAAACATGTTGTATCCCACTAGATCTATCACACCATTTTCCATGGATATTTATGGTTTTCCAAACCACATTCCTCCCCTTAGTATACTTCCATAATTCACAAAGTGTTTTTTAGAATTATAATGGTTTGGAAAAACAATTTTCAAACTGTGAACCTTTGAATTTAAAGGTAATGCAATGTAACCACCCCAAACCCAAAAAAAAACTCTCAAAACATAGTGAAATGAATTTGTATCATAAAAAACAATAGTATCATATGATATTAAATCAAACCTCATATGGAAAATGTGATGTGGAAACGATCTCTCCCTCTACAAAAATCATATACTCAATATGTTTCACTAGGAGTCCTAATCCAAGAACTCATATAATAAGCCCAAACATCATCATCCTACTCTCTAGTTTCTTCTAGGTAGTAACAATGATGCTATAGGATCTAGATAGTTGGTACCTTTTTCCCTCATAATACATTTGATATTTTTTCTATATATTGTATCGTTCATTCAACATATAATTCATCAAGCTGTACCCAAACATCCTCAAAGTAGATTACAAGTGTATGTCTGGCCAAGTACCATTTGATCCAGGACACAAGAAACACATTGTTTGTACCTTGATTGATTCAAATAAGGTATAGATGGTATGATACTATTGAAATTTATTTATTGATCTCATTGAGTCCAATATATCATTGAATTATCTTCCCATGCATACCAAAAATTCATTTATTAAAAGATGATTATCTTTCAAAAACATAATTTTCTTAAAGTAACTAAAAAGTCCTTCTACTACGGTCAGCGTCATATATCCACTACATTATGAAATGATCCACCTATTTTCAATCAGCTACACTCTCTCAAAGTTATATTTTCCCAAATTGGGAATAAAAACGAATAGGTCATAGGTATCATTCTAGAAAATATTTTAATATAATGGAAGAATATAGAGAACATCATACGAAACAAAATGAATTACAGCCTAAAAAATATCATTTTTTGATGAAATAACTAAGTCTTTGTGATATACCACACACCACCATTGTCTATGATAGAATCCCAATGAATATCCTATAATACATAAATTTTATGTTCTTATTTTCCTTTTGTATGATAATAGAATATAGTTATCAATCTCATCTGAGTATCTAAGTCCTTTTATAGGACCTATATAAAATATAACATCAAACAAGTAATTGTTTGGATAAAATGGTCATGGTTAAACAATGTAAATTTATAATATTAGGTACATATATCTTTCTTAAATCATTTACTAATAAAGTCTCCTAAATCCATTTCAAATGAGAATGTTTGGATAGATAATCAGTAATCACCCCAATGGAGCCACTAATCCATGAGGTCTTGGTTATCCATATCAAAATTTCCATCATGATATCCTCCCTTTGCCACATTGGCACATGTGGTGGCTATAAAAAACCACCATGATTTTGGTTCTTGGCCTTTATCCTATATTAGCCAAGTCATTGAGAAGTGAATCTAGAAATAAAAACACTTATCCATTTATAATACAACTACTTCCTTGAGTCATAATATATAATTTCTTTGTGGGTTCCTTAGACCCAACTTCATTAAATACAATTTTTTTCCAGTAAATATATAGAATCCGATATATACATATGTTTATTTTACCATATTAAGGGTAATATTTCCTTATATTATATTTATAGGGTAAATTACTTATATTATATATCATTTCAAAAAAGATACAATATTTAAAATCATATAATGAGAACCCATAGATTCTAGGATAATAATATTAAACATATTTCTTATGGTCTTGATAAATCACACTTACATGACATAAATGACGTGTTAGTATTTGGTGGTGGGGGATTATAAGCAATAATACCTCTTCACATGATGAATAAACTTGGTGATCATCAGTAAATACAAACATAAGGACTTACCGACTAATAGAAACACCACATGTTTCTAGATTCATTATTAATTCCTATTTATGTACATGTGTAATGGTCTCATAGTTTGATATTATTTTCATTGTATACTAGTTTATTATTAACATTAACGAATGATGAAATCTATGATATTTATGTTGTGGAGAGGTATCATTCATTGGGTTCTTAATTATCGGTATGACATTGATTAAATAATTAAGATACATTTTGTTTCTTTCAAAAGGAAGTGATATATGGGAATTAATTTCATAGTATTGATGTTCCACCATGAAATAAATAGATATGGTTGAAGAAGTTATGTCCATACATCATGTTTTAAAAATAATAATGTAAGTCATCATTATGAACAAAAATATATATCATAATTTATGACATTTCTTGAGATAAATAGATTATATTATATGAAATCTGTTTGTAGAGGGTCTTCAATGATATGAATATTCTTAATCTCTTTTGAGGCCTTTATGGGTTGATTTACCCAACTCATGGTGTATGAATAATATTCAGTACTATCAAGATGAGGGACCCAAGGGTCACACAAAAATTTTATGAAAAATTCTACTTGTATTCTTATAAAAATGAGTACATGACATGATGTCACCAACCATGATGTTCGGGAAATTATTTAGTATAAATGATCTCCAAGGATTAAATAAATTAATTATTATTTTATTAGATAATAATTGGAATTTAATTTATGATTTAAATATATACACTGATATTTATGTTGATATATGAGGAACTAATAAATGATTAAATATTATATTAATATTCAATTTTTTATTAATATTTAATAGAATATCTGGTTGAGTTAATGAATAAGCTTTTTCACATAGTAAATTTTTCATATTACTGGTAAGTGCTATACTTATAAATTATTTTTATGACACACTATTTAGACATAATATTTTGTTTATGTCTTATTTATTTTTTTATTCATATTCAATGGTAGAGGAGATGTTTATGGGTATTATAAAACAACACTATATTAGTATAGGTGGATCTTGTTTGAGGTATTATTGATAATTTGAATTTGAGAGTCACTCTCTCATACAACATTCATCTACGATATTGAAGAGAATATTCCTATCTATTAATTTATGTTTCCTATTCTGGCTCAAAGATTTGGTGTTGTGGTGATATTCAATAAATTGAATAATATATATATTATAGAGACCATATATCTATTATGGTCAATCTCATAGAGTTTAAAAGTTAGTGTGGACGATATAGAGGTATCTAAACATTATTCCTTTAAGAAATGTTTTCAAGTGATGAGCATTTTTCTAATGTACCTTTAAACCAAATGAGGTAATTTTTTATTTATTTTTTTAATAATTAATTATCTTGAGATCCATAGATTTTTCCATCCTAAGACTCACTAGATACAACCTTTAAAATTTGAGTTGTGGATATTTTTTAAAATCACCAACCTATCTTATTTTATTGTTCACCATGGTACCAATAATTGGTATCATATGACCACTTTATTTTTGAGACATGAAAAAAATAATTTTCATATAATGCATATAATGGGAAAAACAAGGATTATATTTTAATGTACCATGCATCAAACCGATCTCAAATATCCTTGTGGTGTCCATAAAAAATGGAAATAGAATTGATATCGGTGATCGAATATTTTAAAAAATGAAGAATATATATTTATAAATTTTATAATTATCTTTTCTTGTGGTGATTCACAATGAAATAATCATGATATCCCTTATTACCAGACCATTTTAAAATGGCCTAAACAATGCATTTCATATAAGTAAAATATTTTTCATACTTGTGGAATATCAAAAACAATTCTATAACCTATAGATATATGCATTAGAAAAACAAAAATGGAAAATAAAAAATAAAAAATAATGGGATAACTGTTGATGTATATTAAAACAAAAACATAATTATAAGGTCATGGGGTGGTCACAATAAAAGGAATAAAATGTATACTGTGGGATGGCTACAACGCCCCATGAAATCAAGATTTCTAAAATTTGCGGGGGATCCAAAAATCCAACATCTCTAGGTTGGTATAAAATTATTAAAAAATAATTTTTTAGATGTAGAGGGTGGAATAATAATTCTCATTATCCCTTTTCATGTGTTGGGAAAAAGGATATATTATCGATCGATCAAAAAAACAGAGAGGGGTGGTCTTAATAGACGAGAAACATATGGGACAAAGAAAAACCTCTAAGCCCTCTTTAAGGGGATTTTTGTATAATCAGTAACTCGAAATTTTAATTTATATTTTTTGAAAAATATATTAAATACATCGGAATAATATATTATAAATATTTTGGTGTCCATGCAATTAAAATTATATGAATTAAAATTAGTTAAATTTATAATAATCAATTTTAAATTTCATCATGTATAATGTATTACAAAACTAATATTATGTAACTTGATTAATACATTCTAACTAATCAGGAGCATCAACATATCAATGTGTGTCTATTTTTTAAATTATTTAAAATTATTATCATTAATCCATTTGATGATTGTGATAATTAATTTATTTTTGACGATCTACACATCATTTATCCCTGATTTATATATACAAGGGTCTTTGTGTAAATTCATTCTATATTTATTTTGTTCATCCTGAAGTCTATATATGTAATTTCATGGATGATATAAGATAGAAATCATTCTGAACGGAGGAATAATTATAGGGGATATGAGGATACATAGGATAGATATGCAAGCCGTCATATGATTCAAACACTAAGAAGGTATTCAAACCCTATGTTCATGGTTGATATATTTATTTTACATTGATCAAAAACTGTAATAGTTGAAGATCATCAACAACTTATATTTAATTTATGTGTGGTTTGTTACTTTGTTTTGTATTTTTATGTTTATGTTATCAGATACTACAAAAAATTAAAATTCATAGATTAGAACAAATAAAGATGAAAATAAATTTTTTTCTATTTAATGCATTGTCCAACTATGAGAGGGATCAAATTGTATAAGTAATTCATGTATAAAATTAATTCATTCATATAGTAATAATAACGCCATCAAAGAATTATTATTTCTTCAGAACATTCATTTCGTAAATTTGAATAATAAAGAATGTATGATATAACATCCATGTAAATAAAGAATATTACACTTTCATATTTATTAATATTTTTGAATAAAATATTAATATTACATTAAAGGGAACGCTATGCGCGATGGAGTACCCAATACGCAACAACGAGTTTCTATGAAATCTTACGTTGCGCTCTAATAATAAAATAAGATTATTTTAAATGGAAGTTAATGCCTAGCCGTTGTAATGGCGGGAATGAACAAAACTAACTACAACATGATTTTATATCTTTTTAAAATATTTTTACTTTTTTACAATAAATGTTAGAGGATTAAATTTCTAATGAATCCAATTTTCAGCGGAAATATTCTAATATTCATTAAAAGGTCGATTAACCACCTTTTGATGGAATACCCTTTTTAAATCCACTTTTTGAAAATTTTATATGTTATATTGGACCAAATAAATTTCTTTTTTTAGAATATGGATACCAAAATTTACTTTGAGTTGGTTTTTGTTGTTTTTTTTTGATAAATTCCATTTTTAATGAATAAGTGAAAAATGTTGCATTTTAATTCAAAAACACTTTTAAATATAATTTATTTATTTGATTAGATCATATTTTGAATTGGTTTTAAAGTACAAATAGAATATATTTTTAACATTTAATCCAATGGTGGTCATTGGAATTAATTTCACTTTGAAATTTGACTTAAACTAGTGTCAATCTTTTAGTAGATATTATTTCTTAAAAAACACTATTTGTTTTGACAGTGGGAATTAATTATTAAATTAATTACTACAACTTATATGTTTTGAAATTTTTAAAATAGACATCATTTTTTAATTTGGAATATCAAATATAGCTTAGGGATAATTTTTCATATTTTTATGAAAAACTTCAATTTTTGATGAATAGTGAACCCACTAAGTGGTAGTTAAAAAACTAATTTTTCATTTAAATGAACCTTTACAACTTTTGTGAAATGAATTTAAAAAATCTGACATACATGGTTGTTAGTAAAATGTAAAATGTGGCTCAATGGGATTAAAATAATTTTTTGGTGAATAGTAACTTTTAAGTTTTATTAATCACGAATAAAGGTAATTAGTGTAATTTAAGGTAAAGATAATGTAATAATAATATGAAAAGAACTTGACAGATGTACTACCTTAATTGGATGGGTCATGGACGACCAAGAAAATCCATGGGTAATCTTGGGGACCCAATAGAGCCACTTTGGTAGGAAAATTGCATTAATAACTTTTTATTTAAAGTTAAAATAAAAGTGTCACAAACATGTACTATTTTACTAAAACAATTTTTACATGAGGTTATAAAAAAATATTTTTTACTATAAATATTCATTATAAAGATAAAAATATTTCCTACATCATTAAATTTTTTATAATTTTTAGACATTAAATAAATTTATTTATTTAGGACACCATGATGATGCATCAATTACCTCATTAATGAACGATTTAAATAAAATGAAATGATAATGTAAAATATAAGACATAAACTTGTCAAAAACCTCTTGGATGGCTGTATTTATAACCCTTATCACCTTATCCAATATATATATATATATTTGTGGGTCCTTTATAATCGGAAATGTAGTTTAAAATAATGTGGCATTTCACGCCTTTCCAATAGTGCCCCTCCTCCCTCTTATAAAAGGCCCCCACCTCTACCTACATACCCACACCTTTCAAGCCATTGCATTGAACAAAATCTTATCATTTTATCTCTCCACATTCCTCTCTTAATCATAGAAGCCTTCCCTTAGGCAGAAAGATCTTCAAGATACCCTTTTGGTTCCAACCAAGGTGAGTTACCCGATTTAAAGGTAAAGTCTTATCTAATGTTCTTTTGTTTTATTTTGCTTCTCCAACCCCCCTAAGCACATTTTATTCCTTTCATTTGTGAAAAAACCAGTATCTTCCACATAATAGGATGTTGTTATTAAAAGTATTCGGGTGACACTTACACACACCTCCGTCTAATGATTAAAGAACATATTATTTCCTTGGATAGAGAATTACTACCTCATGAAACAATGATTGTTCTATCTTCTCATACCACCACTCATGGTGGCCATTATGATGTTACTATTTCCATATATTATATATATTATATTTATGTCCTCTCTATGCTTCTGTATTTTATATTTAAAACATACCTTTATGCTTTTCATGTTGTGAAAATGCGATAATTTAATTTGAGGAAGTGTGGACTACTACCCCCTCAAGTGATGTGACTCGTTCATGCAATACATGGAATGTATAATGAATTACATTAATGAACTTATATGATACATATAACATATATATTATACTATAATTATATTATATATATATCTCTCTCCTCTATTTTTAAATCCATTAATTTTCCAAAGCAATGAATGTAGCGTTCATGCGTAAGTACGGCCTACCATCTCAAGGAACGGTGCTTTCTTTTATTTTTATCTCCAAATATTATGGAATAAGTATAAAAGGAATATATACTGTATATATATCATATTTAAATCATTAATACTATTCTGGATAGGATGTACTTACAACTACATTGACAATACTTTTCAAACAAGATCATTTTTGACTCATGTACCGAACATCGACAAAACGTATGATATGAACTCACATAATTAACTAATTATTATAACATCAATATATGATATTAATTGAATAAAAAATTTTAAAGTATTTCCATAATAAATTATAAATGGACCAATGCTTATTATTCTGGAATATAAGGAAATGAAAAAGACATGTCGGAATTGAGGTAAGGGATCCTACCACTCTCTTTCTTTTTAAGTACTCTATTTTTTGTCACTTCTTTTAAGCTCCTCATTATTATGTTTGGGGATGTTCTTTTATATTCCACCTAAAATAATTTTTATTTTAATATTATGAGAGACTCTATTTTATCTCATCAATCCATTTTTGGAAATTTTTTGTGGCGCCGTTAGGCTACAGAAATTTCGTAAGGGCCTTTTTATCTCACATTGTGTTCCCATGAGATTCATACTATGTTTTCCACTATTTCATTTTGTGTGGTGTATGTAATTCCAATTATTGTATTCTTTTTGTAATATACTATAATTTATGGGCATTTACATCTCTATTTTATAATCCTTCTTTCATGGGTTTTACGTTTCGAATGTTACCCAAATCAGTAAGGGAACCTTTCACCCTCCTCTTTTTAAAAGACTTAATTTTGTTAGTTCTTTTAATTTACATTTTCTTATGTTGGGAAATGTTCTTATATATCTTTATTTCTGTAAATGTTTTGTACAATTGATGAGATAACCTTCTTTATCTCTCATCTTCTCATTTTCAGAATTATAATCTGACACCGTTAGGCTGTCTAATTTATATAGGGGAACTTCTTATCCCAATTTCAATTCTATGTGTTAAAACACTAATTCATGGTTATGTAATGAAACTAATATATGTGGATGACATCTGCTTGTTTTACTCTGAGTATCCACTTATATATGGTGTATTTATATTTGTCACACATAATTATACCATTTCTTTATCCTTGCTCTAATGGCATGATCCTTGCTTGGGATTACATTTCAATTTCTTCTAATTGAGACATTTCTTAATGATATGCACTTTTATTCTTTTATAAAGTGTATATACATACCCTTTTACATTCCATATCAATATTATGTCTATACTAAATTCATTTAAATGTTTTGAAAATGGTCTACTTTCATGTGGTTTATAATTTAAATGTTCAAAATGGAAAAATGACTCTTTTATTAAAACATTGTTTTAAATGGTTTTAATGATTTATTCTTTGAAATATTTATCATCCAAGTCCATGTTTTAAAAATGGTTTTAAGGATTTATTGATATGGACATGAATGTTTTAAACCCCTTTCAAATGTTTCGAAGTGGTCTGGGACACTTTGATTCTATAATCACTTTTAAATGTCTTCTTTTAATATTTTAAAAGTATAAAGGGATTTTTCTCTCATAGAGATTTAATGATTTTATTTGATGTTTTTATTTATGATAATATCATGACGTGATCTCTTTTTATTGAAATGTGGAAATTTTATGTTTGTTTTATGCATGTTTTAAGTGTTATGATTATGAAATGGTTCTTCAGAAATGTTTATGAAATCGGGTGGTTCCATGATAAACTAAGGGCGGGTAAGCCCAATATAGATCTCCAATGCATTGGGTAACTCAAAGGGGTTAAACGTTAAGGTTTCTCCAAAGATATTTAGGAAATATACTGTGATGGGTATTCCAAACGTAACCACGAGGGTTACTCCTTATGTAATAATGATATGAATGCCTCATGTTACCTTTATGTGTTATGATTTCTATTGAGTTATGCATAAATCTTATGATTTCTTGAGGTATGTAAAATTGTTTATGTTTTATGAGTAAAGTATGATATCATTGATTCATATGTATATATGGACTAATGTTTTCTCTCCATAATGTTATAAACCTTACGGAGCTTTTTATGCTCATCCCATGTTTTTGAAATGTTTTCCATAGGGCATAAAGATGAAAAGGGTCAAGGATGGGATAAAGGAAAGACATGCTATCTGAAACATGGAACTAGACATGTTTATTTTTAATAGATTTTTATGGAAACTTAGTAGAAGTGCCTACTTTGTATTATATTGTGATGTAATAGTTATGTCCTAATTCTCAAAAACTCTAAACCTGAAAAGATCCGCTATGTGAATTATTCAATTAATTATTGATTATATAATGTTATAAGGATGGGTCCTTATAGTTGGTATCAAAGGTCAGTTTAGATAACTTTATAGGTTAGGGTATTCTATAAGCATATGTTACATTACCATAATGGTTAGGATTTCAGAAAGAGTCATAGTTTTAGATAATGTGTACGAGTAAGTATTTCTTAGTGTTTATATTCGTCATTAGTACATGATAATTTTGTTGATATACTCACACTGACAATTTTTATTTTAGTAAATGAATGGATCTAGCATGAGCCAAAGTGAAAATGAATTTGAAGGAAATTGGGGTGGTTATCTGATTAAGAGATTGGAAGAAATGGGGGATTCAATGAGGAATCTTGTGGTTATTCTAAACCAACTATCAAAGAGTCATGATTAACCACATGATCCTTGGTGAGTTCTCTGATGAATAATGTATGAGAGAACCAAATCGATGTGGAAGTTAAGGTTATAATTATAATGGTAACCATTAGGGTTTATATGATCATTACATTTGAGGTAATTATGGGTTACTATATGATGGATGATTAAAGGCATGAGGTAAAATTGAGGTTAAATTATGTTATGGTTATTTTTGAAGATTTTATCTCTTTTTGGGGAATGTTTTCTGGATTATATAGTTTTGGAAAAAGGACAACATGCAGACTTTGTAACAACCCGTCGCGTCAGACATAGCTGTGGGAATCTAACTCACAACCAAAGTGCAACTAGTATTTATCGGCTACCAATGGACTACCTGAAGTCCCTAGTTAGTATGATAAATTCATTTTAGTTATATAATTTTATGAATAAAGAATATGCTGATTTTGGGTTATCTAGGGGAATATTTACCTATCATGGACGATATATTATTAGGTTAGTTACTTTTCAATATGAAACTTTAAGAGTAACTGATCTTATTTGGAGATAAATGTTAATTTTTACCTTGGAATACTATGTTATTAAATCCTTCAAATATTTGGGTTTCAATCTTAGTTCGGTTTACTTTTAATTATTTCATGGAAAAATTGTTTATCGAATGGTCTTCGTTGAACTTTGGGTTTTGTTGGACAAATTTTGGAGATTAAGAATAGATTTTCTTTTTATAAAGGATTATCCTTTTGTGTATTATCTGATCCTGTTCTAATAATTTTGGTTTTTGTAAGGGTCTAAAGACATGGAAAATATATAGTCCTCTTTTTTTAATTATGTGATTCTCTAGAAGAGGATTATAGCGCTATTAATGTGAACAAGACATCCTAAATGCTCATCTTTTGGAGAAAATATGAGTTTGTGTAGGAAATCTAGTAAGATATGAAAGTATACCTGGAAAGTAAGTATGTTTCCTTAAAATTTAGTTAAGCTCATAATTAAATTCCACAATGAAAATAAACTTAAAACAAAAATGATTTCCATTAACCTTTCCTACTAGTTAATCAAATACCGTTTAGCCCCTCACAAGTTTGTGATTTTCTTACGGTAAACTTTCTCCTAATCATGTTTTCTATCACCATCCAACAGAACATGACCATTTTTCTCTCTTCCATGACCATGTTTTCCTACATGGAATCATAGTATGGGTTAACTCGAGTGACCTTTGTACTTCCCTTTCTTTCTTTTAAAGTGACAGTTTAATTTACTCTTTTTCTGATGTGGGGCTTTTAATGAAGATTCCAGGCCCAATTTTAAAATTTTGAGGATGCAATTCCCAAAAGGGGGGAAGGATGTAACATCCTAGGTAAATAAATAATATTACTTTTTCATATTTATTAATATTTTTGAATAGTATACTTATATTACTTTAAAGGGAATACTATGCTCGATGGCTTACCTAATACGCAACAATGAGTTTCTTTGAAATCTTACTTTTCACTCTAATAATAAAATAATATTATTTTAAATGGAAGTTAACGCCTAGCCATTGTAATGGCGGGAATGAAAAGAACTAACTAAAAAATGATTATATATGTTTTTCAATTATTTTTACTTTTTTACAATAAATGTTAGAGGATTAAAATGAGAATGAATCCAATTTTAAGCGTAAATATTCTAATATTATTTAAAAGGTCGATTAAATGCCTTTTGATGGAGAACACTTTTTAAATACAATTTATGAATATTTTATATGTTATATTGGACCAAATAAAATCCTTCTTTTGAATCTGGATATAAAAATATACTTTGTGTGGGTTTTTGTAATTTTTTTGATACAGTCCATTTTTAATGAATAAGTGAAAATGTTCTATTTTAATTTAAAACCTCTTTTTAATCTAATTTATTTATATGATTAGATCATATTTTTAATTGGTTTTAAAGTAAAATTAGAATATATTTTTACCATTTAACCCAATGGTGGTCATTGGAATTAAATTCACTTTGAAATTGGACTTAAACTAGTGTCAATGTTTTAATAGATATTGTTTCTTAAACACACGCTATTTGTTTTGATAGCAGAAATTAATTATTAAATTAATTAATGCAAATTATATGTTTTGAATTTTGTAAGATATACAACATTTTTTAATTTGGAATATCAAATATAGCATAGGGTGAATTTTTTGTATTTTTCTGAAAAACATCAATTTTTTGATGAATAGTGAAACCACTAAGTGGTAGTTAAAAAAATTATTCTTCATTTAAATAAAACTTTACCACATCTGTGATTTGAATATCAAAAATATGACATACATGGTTTTCAGTAGGTTGTAAAATTTGGTTCAATGGGTTTAGAATAGTTTTTTTGGTGAATAATAACTTTTAAGTTTTTTTAATCACGATTAATTGTAATTACTGTAATTTAAGGTAAAGATATTGTTATAATAATATGAAATGACCATAACACATGTCCTACCATTATTGGATGAGTCATGGCCAACCATGAAAATACATGAGTAAACATGGGGCCCTATAGAGCCAGTATTTTTGGAAAATGACAATAATAAATTATTATTTTAAGTTAAACTAAAAGTGTCACAAACATGTACTGTTTTACAAAAACAATTTTTACATGGGGTTATAAAAGTCATATTTTTTATTATAAATATTAATTAGAAATATAAAAATATTTACTACATCATGATATTTTTTTTAAAAATTTTAGTCATTAAATAAATAAATTTATTTAGGGCACCATGATGATGCAGCGATTACATCATTAATGAACGATTTAAATAAAATGAAAAGATAATGTAAAATATATGACATAAACTATTCAAAAGAATATTGTATTGGTGGATTAAGAACCCTTATCACCTTATCCCAAAAATATATCTTTGTGGGACTTTGGAAATCCGAAAATCATTTTAAAATAAAGTGACATTTCATGCCTTTCCATGAGTGCCCCTCTTCCCTCTTATAAAAGGCCCCCACCACTACCTCCTTACCCAAACCTCTCAAGACATTGGATCGGCCAAAATCTGATGATTTTATCTCTCAAAATCCCTCTGTTCATCCTAGGATCCTTATCTTAGGTAGAAAGCTCTTCAGAAAACCCTTTTGGTTCAAACTAAGGGGAGTAACCCGATTTAATGGTAAAGTCTTCCCTAATGTTCTTGTGTTTTACTTTGCTTCTCCAACCCTCTAAACTCTTTTTATTTCTTTCTTTTGTAACAAAACCAGTATCTTCAACATAATATGATGTTTTTATGAGATTTATTCGAGCTACACATACACACACCTCCATCTAATGGTTAGAGAACATAATGTTACCTTGGATGGCGAATTACTGGCTCATGAAATGTTTATTGTTCTATCTTTTCCTACCACCTCTCATGGTGGCCAATATGATGGAAATATTTTTATATATGATATATATTATATTAATTCCCTCTTTATTCTTCTGTATTTTATTTTTAAAACATACCTTTATGCTTTTCATGTTGTGCAAATGTGATAAGTTCATTTGAGGAAGTGTGGACTACCGCCCCCTCAAGTGATGTGACTCATTCATGCAATACATGGAATGTATAAGAATAAAATTAATGAAATTATGTGACCCATATAAAATATATATTATACTGTAATTATAATATATATATATATCTTTAATCTAGTTTTAATTCCATTATTGTGCCAAAGGAATGAATGTAGCGTTTATGATTTCGTACGACCTACTGTCTCCATAAACGGTGAATTTCATTTCTTTTTATCTCCAAATATTATGTAATATGTATAAAACGAATATATACTGGATATATATTATAATTACATCATTAATACTATTCTGGATATTATGTACTTACAACTACATTGACAATGCTTTTCAAACAAGATCATTTTTGACTCATGTGCGGAAAATCGACAAAATGTATGATATGAACTCACATAATTAACAAATTATAATAACATGATAATAATTGATAATAATTTAATAATAAACTCTAAATTATGTCCTTATGAAATTATAAATTTAACAAAGTTTATTATTCATGAATATAAAAAAATGAACAAGACATGTCGAACTTGAGGTAAGGGATCCTACCACTCTCTTTCTTTTTAAGTACTCTATTTTTTTCACGTCTTTTAAGCTCCAATTTATTAGGTTTGGAGATGATATTTTATATTACTCTTATTATACTTTTTATTTTAATATGATGAGAGACCCTTTTTGATCTCATCAATCCATTTTTGGATGTTTTATGTGGCGCCGTGAGGCTGCCGAAATTTCGTAAGGGCCTTTTTATCTGACTTTATATTCCCATGAGATTCCTGGTACAATTTCCACTATTTCCTTTTCTGTGGTGTATGTAATGCCCTTTGTTGTATTATTTGGGTAATATACCTTAATTTATGGGTATTTAAATCTTCATTTTATGATCCTTCTTTCACAGGGTGTACGTTTCGAAAGTTACCCAAATCTGTAAGGGAACCTTTCACCCTCCTATTTTTAAAAGACTTATTTTTGTTTGGTCTTTTAATTTACATTTTATTATGTCGGATATGTTCTTATATTTCCTTATAGTTGTTAATTTTATGTACAAGTGATGAGATACCCTTATTTTCTCTCATTATATCATTTTCATAATTTTAATGTGACATCTTTAGGCTGTCGAATTTATGTAGGGGAACTTTTAACCTAATTTCAATTCTTTGGGTTAAACCTGTAATTCTTGATTATGTCATTCTATGAATATGTGTGGATGACATCTGATTGTTTTAAACTGATTATCCACTTATATTTGCTGTATTTATATTTGTCACACATAATTATGTCATTTCATTATCCTTTCTCTAATGACATGATCCATGATTGGGATTACATCTAAATTTATTCTCATTTTGACATTTCATAATGAAATGAACTTTTATTCTTTTAGAAAGTGTATATACAGCCCCTTTGACATTCCTTATCCATATTATGTCTATACTAAAGTCATTTAAATGTTTTGAAAATGGTCAACTTTCATGTGGCTTATAATTTAAATGTTCAAAATGGAAAATGCCTCTTTTATTAAAACATTGTTTTAAATTGTTTTAATGATTTATTCTTTTAAAAATTTATCATCCATGTCCATGTTTTAAAAATGGTTTTAAGGATGTATTAATATGGACATGAATGTTTTAATACACTTTCAAAGGTTTCTAAGTGGTATGGGAAACTATGATTCTAAAATCTCTTTTAAATGTATTTTTTTTAATATTTTCAAAGTATAAAGGGATTTTTCTCTCATAGAGTTTTAGTGATTTTATTAGATATTTTTATTTATGATAATATAATTATGTGATCTCTTGGGGTTGAAATGTGGAAATTTTATTTTTCTTTTATGCATGTTTTAAGTGTTATGATTATGTTATGTTTATTGGGCAATGTTTATGAAATCTGGTGGTTCTGTAATAAACTAAGGGCTGGTGAGCCTGATATAGCTCTCCAATGCATTGGGTAATGCAATGGGGTTAAATGCTAAGGGTTATCCGATGATATTTAGGTAATATAATGTGATGGGTATTCCAAACGTAACCATGAGGGTTACTTTCTACGTAAGAATGTTATGAATGCCTCAAGTTACCTTTCTGTCTTATGATTTCTATTGAGTTATGCATAAATCTTATGATTTCATGAGGTATGTTTAATTGCTTATGTTTTATGAGTAAAGTATTATTTCATTGATTATTATATATACATGGACTAATTTTTTCTCTTCGTATTGTTATAACCCATACTGATCTTTTTATGCTCATCACATGTTTTCGAAATGTTTTCCACAGGGCTTAAAGATGAATAGGGTCAAGGATGGGATCAAGGAAATACATGCTATCTAAAACATGGAACTAGACATGTTTCTTTTTAAGTGTTTTTATTCTACATAAACTTAGTAGAAGTGTCTACTTCGTAATCTTTTTAGATTTAATAGTTATATCATAATTATCTAAAGCTCTAAACTTGAAAAGATCCTCTATGTGAATTATTCATTTAATTCATGATTATTTAATGTTATAAGGTTGTGTCCTTATATATGAGGTCCCCATAAACCATTTTTTATTGTTCCTCAGATATAGGGTAGTTATTATATGATTTATGGATTAGGATAACTAAATCTTCATTTAGATATGTACTAATAGAATTATTTATTACAATTTATTGGATATGTGTTCTTTAAATCATAGTTACTATTTATTAAAGCTAGTACACCACTCAATTGTTCAATGACACACGATTCAATGCATTCGGATAAAAAATATCATACCTTGAAACTGTATTAGTAGTGGCATAGAAAAATATTAGATAATGAGGTGGGTTTTGGGGGATTCTATTCTCTAGAAGAATCGAGCAAAATGTTATTTAGAATCAAATAGTAATAGATAAAATTGTTTAGTAAAATTGTTGTATATATTTCATAAAATAATTAATAATTCAGATCTAATCATTAATCATGATAATGTAAAAAATTGATATATTTATTAGTTGTAGATATAATGGAAGACCAAATAAATCATTTAAATATCACTATGATATATAATGGATAGATAGAATATTTAGGCTATCCATAACTTTCATGAGTGGTATAAATGAATGAACAATGTACTATGACAAGGGTTGAGTGTTTATATCCTGGGGTCTTGAAATTCTAATGAGTCTCAACATAGTAAAATAATTTTGGATAAATATAAAGATAAAAATCTTGTAGATGACACATTATATTTATTTCATATAATGTTTTCATTAATGACAAGTCAATTTAAAATTAAATAATCATAAACATGCGTACAAGATTCTAAATCATATTTACAATTTATATCAAGAGAGGGAATGAGAATAAAGATATTAGATACCAAGATCATTTTACATCATCATCTGAAAAAATGAATTCAATTATGATTTCATTTAATCAAGATGACTGGGAACATTGAGAGGCATAAATCACATGGGTTCAACCTGAAACAAGAACCATTGAATGATCTCATTTTTTCCTCTTTACTACACTATTTCCTGACATTAATTTCAAATTAAAAAATAAATAACATGCGAATGTCACTACTAAAACTATTTTATTAAGTTCAATAATATAAAATAGATATATATAAAAACAAGTTAGTCATTTTGGACAAAATTAGAGGGAGGGAAAGGCAAAGGGGTATAAATAAAAACCCTTGATAAAGACACTAATGCATTATTTTTTCAATAATCCTATAATATTGAGGAATAAGGATGAGAAGGGGTCCATGTAATTTTTATGTGTAAATAATGTCTATTTAAATAATAATTAAATAGCTAAGAATAAAAAAGATGGTTATTCTTTTTCAAAGGTATTTTTTAATTTAATATAATTGGATTTATAAGTTGTTTATTGGATACAGTTGGTGGCTCAAATATATTTATTTAAAAATAAGAACTATTTATATTACATAATATTTAAAATTGTGAGGTGTATATTTGAGGCAGAAATGGTGTAATACTAGTAGCCTTAGTAGTGGGAAATTATCATTTTACTTTTCTAGTGGTTTAGTTATTATTGTAAATAAATGTTAATATGTGGCTTTAGAAAAAAGAAAAATAATATATACATTGAGTTTTAACACCATCGAATTTTATTTTAATATTTTAAATAAATATTTTCTAGTTTATATGGAAAACATATGATATGGTATAGAACATATTAACATTGGAATGAATATTCATGACCTAAAAACCATGTATAAGAAATTAATGATTAAACTATATAAAATGAATCATATAACACCCAACCATAACATGTTAGTCTAGTTCATGTAAATGAGAAGAATATAAGAAAATAAAATCATGAATGGTATATAAAATCCACTGAGATAAAATCCTTGGATATAGGCTAATATTTTCTATACGGTTAAATTAAAAAATCCCCCTTCATTGAGAAATTATTAATGGGAACTATGCTCTATAATTGAATAATATTGATTTATGTTGTCTATTTCCATTTGAGGATTGGGGTGGGTTTTCAAAATGAATTAATTTAATTGATTACTATAGAATTCATGAATATATAGATTTAATGAGATATAAATTACATTCAATTTAGATAGACTTTGTAATACTAAAATGAATTAAAAAAAGTTTTCTTAGAATATCAATACACTCTAGTTAGACTGAGTTTGAGAGTATCTCAAAAAAGATATCATTGGTCGCATAAAATAGTAATGGATTGTATCCCAAATCACTTTTCCTTATACAATTCAATGTACTAGATTTGGTTATAGGTTTAATAAAACCATGCAGGACATGGTTAGATCCATGAAGAACGAGGAAACTCTTCCATTATCATAGTGGGGATACGTTTTGTTAATAATGGAATATAAAATTGTTGATGTACCAATTAAAGATAATGATTTTATTAAATTTGTGTTCTGGTATGGAAAGAATCCAAGTATACCAAACATATGTGTGTCGGGTTGCAAGGAGATTTCCAAGAATATACCTAATGGGAAATTATCAGCCTAAAGGACAAAGAGAAACCTTAGATGTTATCCTAAGGAAACAAAATTATATTACTAATATAACAATTTTGAAACAAAATTGATATTGGAAATACCTACCTTATTTTTAGAAAGTGAAAACATTTCCAATTGAAATTTTAGGTGAAATATTGAGTATGATGAAGACGATGATCAGGGTGAAATATAGTCGGTATGGGAAAAATCACTACAAGTGACAGGGGAAGACGAAACTATGAATGTGGAAGATGAAATTATTCCTAAGACCAAAGTACTAAATAGGTCTATTCAAGAGGTTAAATAAATATATATGCATTTCATTATTATCATTGATTTAGTTGACACATTAAACTTTGAGAGTGGTGAAACACTATACTATAAGGAAGTAGTAGATGAAGTGGATGTTTCTAAATAGAAATATTCTATGAATTCTAAGATGGATTACATATATAAAAATTAATTTCAAACACATTGGGATAAATGGATATTCATGAAAAATTTGGGCATAAATGTTAAACTAAATAGATATAATTAATTATTTTTATGAAGGGATTAAATAATCATCAATTTTTTAGTCTATGATGATATCCTCTCACTAGTAGTGATGAAAATATTCATCATAATATTACATATAATAACATCTTTCCATGATAATAAATTTAAGAAAATGTATTAAAAAACTTATTTTTATAAATATTATGTTAGTGGAATAATTCTAAATGAATTATCTCAAGGGTTTGACAAAGTCAAAGAGTAAAAATAATTTATACAATCTAAAGAGATCCATTTATTAGAAAAATAAGAAATCACTAACATGGAATGTTTATTTTGATAAAGACATAACTGAATTTTCTTTTTTGAATAATTAATGTGACCAATGCATCTATAATATGGTTTGTGGTAATTCAATCTTTTTCTACGTGTAATATGTTGGTGATATATTAAATATGAGTAATGAATTGAAAGTCATGTATTCAATATATAAATGGATTAATGAATTCATATCCATGAAATAAATAGGCCAAGTATCCTACATACAATGTATCATGAAATATTGGGATAGTTCTCAAATTATACATGTTAAATATTAAAGCACATATATTAAAGATTGAAAAATATAAGAGAGGGTTGTTTCAATGTCACATGGTATCATGATATCCATGGAATTATATCCCAAAAACACTAGAGGATATTAAAATAATGATTATAATATCATACCTATCAGAATGGTGATCTATTATGTATTATTAGCTATATACTAGTATTGTTGACACCTTTTCATTAACCATTGTGGATATATATCTAGACAATCTAAAATAGCTACATTGGAATGTTTTAAAAACTCCCCTAAAGTACATGAAATGTACAAAGGATATTTTTTAGTGTACACAGATGATAAGGAACTAGTATTAATGGAAAATAGTTATTATTGTTTCCAAATAGATCAGAATTATATAAACTATCATTCAAAATAATTATCCATATTGAATAGTGGTGAGGTGAGCTGTGTAATTTTAATGAAACAAGTAGTCTCAGATTATATTCTAGAATCCATGTATATAGTGAAATCTGATGCAACCAAGGATGTACTAAATAAAGCTTACCTTTTCATCTATGTTAGGGGTTTTCCTTGACTTGTAAACAATATTATAGATTATTATAAAAATATTATAGAAATTACTCATTATTGGTATCTTAGGTCTCACCAAAGGTAAAATAATATTCTTCAAAAGATTCTTCTCCAATGGTATTTTACTCAGAGAGATGAATTTTAATTTAGTAGAGTTTCTATAGAGGATAACATGGAAGACCTCTCGACTAAATCCATATGTTTTTATAATTGTTATGTGTGAGCTAGGTAATGATCATCATTTGTTGGATCTTGTGTATGTGGGAGTTTTCAAAGTTGGTTCACTATACCAATCTCATTTTTTTACACTCATTACCATTACATAAATAAATGTTGTTATATACATGATTTAATAATACTATAAATGTTATGATTATTATATTTCTTCTTTTATATATAAATTTACATTGAATATATTTCATATAGAAATTGTTATAGCAATTCCCAAGTTATAATGATAACCTTGAAAGAGTATGGCCATTATCATAAATTTATATCCTATGGCCTATATACATAATGAAGAAATAACATAGAAGATTTGTGACTATTAGGTGTTGGGGACTCATAACCATTGACACATCATATCATTCATTCCTCACATGGTGATCTAATGTAGATGTGATAATGAGGACTAACTTACCAAAAACAACACCACATGTTATAGGTGTCATTGCCAATTCATACCTATAAACATGTTTAATGGTCTCCTAGGATGATATTATTAATAGTTTATACAGTTTGACTACCTAACTTTTTTCCGAATGATCATTTAATATTTATGTCATAGGGAGTATGTTTTTTTGGGCTATATGATAGTGGTATGACATTTATTGAATAATCAAGATAGAATTTTTTGCTTTTGAAATAAATTGATATCTAAGGCACAAATCATCCTGATGGTGGTAATATCACTTAATCCTTGGACATGGTAGATGATGGAAATTACATATAGTAAATTATATTAATAATAAATCATTAAATAATGAAGAAAAAAGTGTTCATACTTCTATATTATATATTTAAATAAATATATATTATTTTCATGGTATCTATATGAAGGACGTTATCATTCATATTATAATTCCTTATCTCCTATAAGGATTTTATAGATGGGTAGACTCCACTCTAGGTATTTGAACAGTATCATCTACTACTAAGATAATGTCTTATAAGGCCACACATGTAGAATATTCAAAATTAATGGCCAATTTTAATAAATATGAATATAAAACTTCCTAGGACCCCTACAAGGTATTGTAAATGTTCTAGTGTAAATAGTTACCAAGGAATTAACAATTCCATAATGCTTATCTAGAGAATAATTAAAATTGGAAATTTTATTTAATATATTTCATATAGTTTTTGTGAATACTTAGGAAAATATTTAATGAATATATTTTATTTTAATATTCACGGTACTTTTTTTGAATATCATGTCGAGTTAATAAATCTTTTTTATAATGAAATATATTTATTATATTATATATATGTGGATAAATATATAAACGATGCTTAGGACTTAGTCAGTTAGTCAAAATTTTGTTATTTTTTATTATATAAAATTTTATACATATTTGGGGTCCAGAGATACTTATTTCAGGTAATGTATACCCCTATGTATAAATAATAGGAGGTTATCATTTAAGTAACAATTCATCACTAGAATTTAAGATGCTCTATCTTTTCTCTAATACATCCTAGAGTGGAATGAAACCAATCTAACATATATATCTATGTTTTCATTCACATATCGATGGGTCACCATTGTTGTGATCATGTGGATGTCGATGGATTCATCAAATCATTGCACATTCTCCCAAATGGAAATGATCATATATTGGGCTTAATTTTGTAGAATGTGTGGAAATATTAATGGATCCAACCTCGGTTACATTGATCAACAGTTGATGATGATGAGTTTTTATTGAACATTAATTAAAATCTATCCCAGTAGTTATTTGATTTAATTTTTTATTATAATTATTTTATGTGAGATCCAAATATTTTACCAGGTTTTTCATCTTTATAGATGACATTATTACTTTGATCTAATGATAATTTTTTTTAAACCCTTAGCATATCTATATCCACATCTCACACCAGTACCAAAAACACTTTCACTCCCAGATGCACATCTTATATAATGGTATGTATGTGTATATTTGGATCTTCCCAAATAGAAGAGGGGACTACAAATCTACCATGTTCTACGATCTCATCAATATCATCCATTGACCATCAAGGTATTAAGACACCACTTAAAAATTGTTCTCGTATCACAAAACCTTCTATGTTAGATTCCTAACTAGTCTTGACACAACGTACTAGGGATGACAAAATCACTAATAGGGGACAATTGATTGATCCCAATTCCATATATGTATCCACAACAAATTGGATGAAAATAATATCAAGAATCATTTTCCCTTAAATTCTATTAACCATGATTATGTGCTACATATATATTATGGATTAGATCATATACAATGATGTTTCATTTACATTTTGCATAGTCTATATCATATTTTGACTTCTAAAGGTACTATACTATGTGTCTCTAACAAAAATTATGATATTTCTATTTGAAGATATAACAGAGGATCAAATGGTCTACATAGAAAATAATCCAATCACAAAAGAGATAATGTTTCCAATACATCAATGCATGGACCATGACTTCTATATAAAATTTAAGGGTATGATTGTTATACTCATGTGATCATATTTGACATGACCCAAAAGATACTAGTTAATCCCTCAGAATTAATTACTCCCCCAAATAACTTTTTCTTCATCTTCGTACATGATAAATCCAATCCTAGACTCAGGACGAAATGACACTGAATCTATAGTCAGCCTTCTCTCCAGCTTAAGAAAATAATCCTCACACTAGTAAAACCACTGAAACATCACCCCTTTCATCATAAAAGTTATCATTACTGCCCATAAATGGGAGAATTATTATATAAAAAATCAATTGAATCATTCTAAACCTAGAAATATCCTGATCTGAAACACATTCTAAGGATTTTCCCACGAAATCAACACCTCTAATAAATCTGTTTCCTCTTGTATTCAAGTCTCAAAAACCCACATGCCCAAATAATATCAAATATAGAATCCAATATAGTAACTTTAATATATTTTCATAAATCTAATGTTATTGAAATTTATTCCTAACTATCTTGAGATTCCTATCTTGCTACTCTTCGTCCAGAGAGTAATTATGGATATCACTAATGAACGACTAGAAAAATTTCTTATGATATGGGTTGAATATATTTTTCATGATATTTATGTACACTCTAAATGAGCTTTTAAATACAAATAGTATCTCAATATATTTATATAGACCATAATTTCATGTGAATATAATATTTATGATGTCATCCTCTCTAACCTGTATCTGGTGATAGATCGACCAATGATTATTCTTAGAGAACCACCGTGCTCCCCAAAACTAATCAAAGATAATGTTGATCCCAGGAAAATGGTATCTATTCATTTCATTCACCTAATATATATTATGGGAATCTACACAAATAAAAACACTACTATCATAAATGTTGGTGAACAAAATATGTGCAAACCATAGTGATGTAATCTTCTTAATAACACTCTCTTTTACGATGTCTTGGAGATTTACATTGGGAAACTTCATCTCCAGTGATTCTATATGATAGGTGGTATAAAAATGTTATTTTAACTTGAAATAAGATATATCATTAATATAAATCATCTATCATAAGGGAGACCCCTGATGTCATATGGGAATACATCGAGATTGAGATATAAAATTAGTGGAAAAATAGTTATGAATAAGCCAAACACTTCTCAACAAGTATAATGCTACCCTACACTACATCCTTAAAATATCTCATCAGGAAACTAGATGAGGCACACATCACATTAGAAGTAGGTACACCCACTTGAGTAGTAATGGTTGGAATAAGGCTAACTACCCAATCATCCTTTAGTCACATTTCAATAGTTAAGGCCTTTTGTAGAATTATTGGGTATGTTTCTATGTAAAAAATTGGAACAAGTCATTTGAAATTTAGATAATGATTGGTCTTTAACATCATGTATATCTATTCAACGATTCCATCCAATATGCGATAAAAAATTGTAATTAAATTAAACAGGAATAGTATGGAGAAATTTTCATGGTTCTCTGATTTATCTCTATGTGCACCTATTCTCATTCAATGTTTACTATACCAAGAAATAATTCCATTATGAATATGTTAATGAGGGTATCCTGGTATCAAATATCACATCAGATAGATTTTAACTTCACTCCCCACCATATCCTAGGGGTTACATGTATCATAATCATAACTAACTTTGCAATCTTTCCCTCAGGTATCTCAAAAAGGTCACAGAAACCCTCAACGTTATCTATTCAATCCTCTACATCACACTCTTCTATAATTCATCAGAGGTATAGTGGATGTTGGTGCTAAAAGTATATAGGATAGTCAAAAATTTTCTTTGATGCCCTTTCATTATGTATAGGACTAATATAGAAGGATTCCAAATGAGGTGGTCCAACTTCATCCACCACCAAAGTAGGTTTGGAACCTTTCTCTAATAC
Source organism: Viscum album (assembly GCA_963277665.1). NCBI lineage: Eukaryota > Viridiplantae > Streptophyta > Magnoliopsida > Santalales > Viscaceae > Viscum > Viscum album. The sequence continues at coordinate 850,765,887 of OY728143.1, read as the reverse complement.
ACCCTCTTACATAGATAGCCATGTAACAATGGAATCCTTCCTAAAAGAAACATCAAGTCCCATATCTCTCAGGGGTCCCAAAAGTCATCATTGGGATAAAATATTTCATCACATGAATGAAACATTTTTAATATCTAAATTCATTACGATATATTTTAATTAGTCTGTAAGACCACACAAAGGATCTCCTAAGATTCTACCCATATACCAAGGTATAAAAAACTTTCCTATCCATGGTTCTTTATTTTTTCTTGTTATTCATAGTAAAATATACACAGAAAAAATATATATGATCATTATTATCTAATAAAATCTATTATATATATATATATATATATCAATAGCAATGAAATATATATATATATATATATTAATAAACATATATTATTATTCAATACAAAAACGATTGCTAATCCATGAATTAAATAAAAGAACTACCATATAACACATAACCACTATATTTATGGAATTTTATTCTATGTGCATACTTATAATTCATGAATTCCACAAAATCCCAAAAAACTAAAAAATAAATCCTATAAATAATAACTGATATGAGTATTACAATTGATCTTTCCAGGAACATAAAAAATACCCTACCCATGTTCCACACATCCAATTACATTTCAATCATATCCTTAAATAATAAGTGAAAAAGAAGAAAACATGGCTTCAATAGAATGTTGTAAGGCCTCGACCTGAACCACTAGGTCTGACCAAGATAAGCACAATACCCCATGGTCAGCCCATTATACCAATGTGGATGCTAATTTTTACTGAGGTTTTGAACATCATCAATGATGAGACTATATCATCAAAATCGTATCGAGACCCTAAAAATATTAATAAAATATAAAATAACACTGAGTACTCAAAATAAAAGATAAATTATACTAATGTAATAATGGATGGAACACATTTTATAAAAAACTAGGATCCTAATGTGGCAATCCTAACCAAATTATCTAAGATAAAAAATGTAAACAAGACACATGGTGAGAATCTTCTGAATCTTATCTAGATCCAATAACTAACTACATGGTTCATAGATCGTCTCCATACTACTATATCATTTCCCATATCTTGAACTATGATCATTAATTCTACATGTTCATCTAGATTCTCATATAGAGTGTGGGTAATAAACTAGGAAGACACCACCATTTTATGATTAATATGCGTGACTTGTTTTAATATGATTATTATATGATATTAATAAATATGAAAGAAAGGATAAATAATCATAGGCCCCGAACTCATGTTCAAACTAGGCCTCCTTGAGCCCCAACAATACATTCATTTCATCCCTTTAATTTGTAAAATTGGATATATGAAAGTGATTAATTACAAACCACAAGGGGGGCGAAAAAGTTATTTAGCATCCCCAAGGAATTGATCTGAAATGATACTATGAAAGAACTAGGCTTCATGTGATCATAATTCATCGAAACCCCTTTTAATTAACTATTCATTCTACTATACATCCACTAGGGAACAATTAACATGGTATGTGGAATCTACTAGGCATTGAGTGTATATGAAAATCAACATTCATTAGGAGTCAAGTAATGAATTCAACTCAATGTCCTCATGGAATCATGATACCATTACAAATTACTCAAATACATCATCTCCATCTTTTACTATCATATTCACACTCCATGTCTATGAGTTAACCATATCATAATGGTCCTCCTGTTTTGAGTTCCAAGAAAAAAAATCCTTAAACTGATTGGAAATTTTAGGACAAAATAATGTTTAATCAATGGAAATTCCCTTCTTCTAATTATATAATATTTTATAATCACATAATATAACATTTAAAACACAATACTAACATTATAAATGATTATTAAATAAAATAAATTTTATTTCTAGAAGTTAAATAACCATTACCAATGAAATAGTAACTTTACCACTGAAATTGTAATGTGACCCTTTTGATTTGTAAACTGCACAATTGAACTGTAACCAACCCACTTAAAGTATAAATAAAATTTCTCTATCTTATAAGTGAAATTTTATAAACTATATATTAATAGCGGAAAATAAATAATTAAAAAATTGTAAATTAAGTGCGGGTATTTTTTAAGTCAAAAATAATTAATTACAATTTTATAATTAATTTATTAATTAAAAAAATCATAATATTTTTTCAGAAATTATTTTTTAAGTGGTTAGGATTTTAAGAAAATTATATGAGACATTTATTAATTCATTACGTATTTTCTGACAACATTATGAGTTTAATTAAAATTCATGTCTCTTCTTTTTAAAAAATAATTTTAATAAAATGGAGTTCATTTTTGAATAATACACATTGAAAAATATTTATGGTGATTTTTTTGGAATTTTATACAATACATGAACTTTTGGTTAATAGTAAAATATGATAATTTGTTATCAAATCTAAATATAAGATTTATGGAGTCATAGATGATGTATGGATGATTTACGAAAAAAATATAGAACTATAATTCATTATTTTTTTATGTAATGCCAAAACTATTCATATTCATGAACCAATATAAAAACTAATTATTAAAATAATGAGAAAACACCCATCTCTTCCACTATAAATAAGACCTCTCACCTCAACTTATCTTCACACCCCTCAAGCCTTGAGACTTATAAAAAAATTGATTAACTATCCTCCCAAGACATGAGACTTATACAAATTATATAATATTAATAAAAAATATGATTAATCATTAATAAAAAATAAATTTAATTTTATATAACTATTCACATTCTACAAGAATTTACATAATCATATATAAATGAACTGATCATGATAATAATGAAAACAAACAGTCCTAATGATGAAATCAAACACTATAACTCATCAAATAGGCCATGAGTTAACATAATAACATTATAATAAGTCAATTAAATTAAGATAAGGTTATTTAGTTGTTAATTAATGAATCCTTTTTGGTTATTCAATACATTATGATCAAATGAAGAACACCATCAGGAAAAAGGCAAGAGATTTTATCTGAACATCCATTATTCCTATTGGTTATTAATTCTTGAATTTTACCCAAAATAAATTATCCTTTTTTCTTATGTAAAAATTATAAATGCTGTTTATATTTTCCAAAATCCTTTATCATGATTCTTTTATCATTTTTTGAGTATATACATGTTTTTAAAATGATCTTTACCCAAGTTCATCTTCATAAGATAGCTCGTTTTAAGAGAACTTTTGGAATTATTACCTATTTTCAAGTGCACTACATAATATATATTAATCATATAAAATAATTAAAAAATTAATCATTTGATTATGAGATCATTCTTGTCTCACATTTACTTTTATATAAAATATCATGCTCATTTTTGTCTTCAAATGATCACTAATATTTACCCTTAACTACACAAAAAAATTTTAATTATAATATTTATTAAATAATATTTTTACATGTAAATACTTCAGTATGAAATAAAATATCATGATATATACATAATTTCTTTATTAATTCCCATGTATGATTTAAATTCATTCTTTCATGGGCTCTGTTGTGACATTACCTCATGATATGACTCTGTGACAAGATTTTGATATCCAATTCTTACCATGGGTAACCATTATATTTATGATTGATTACATATGTATGATTCTTCATGGGACATAATTATTCATGATCATTTTTTATGGGTGCACCTAGATATCTCTCCAATACATTCGTTAAATTTATTTCCCATGAGACATCGTGTGCAATTGTCTTGGTGGTTGGCTTTGACTCGTGTTGTATGAGAAACGGTCTTGATGGTAAACCATCACACATTCTTCTTAATGTGATATAAGACTTGAATCATGTTCATTTAATGTTTTATGTTGTTTCTAAATATCCAATGATATTGTGTTTACTTGTTTTATGCTTCCTTATGTATAGAACTGCCTTTTAAGTCATCTTATTATGCCTTCTATGCCCTGTGTTATATTTTATTCTTATGTTTATTCCCATACAGGGATTTTTAGATCATAAATTTTTTCATGTTATCTAGATGTAATAATATGAGGATTTAAGGGATCGTATGAAGTTAGGATCTCATAATTGATGGTAATTAATTAATCATTTTATTTAGTACAATGTTTTCTGTTTTATGTAATTAGTCATCCATAGACACAAGACATTACTATCAGTAGTTTGTAATTTAATTGTTAATAATGTTTTATATCATATAATAATATGTGAAAAGGTTATTATTGATATAAATTACACATAATAGTGTAGATCATATGATAGAAAACAAAAACAAGGAATCATAAAATTATGTAAAAATATATGTAATCATTTTATTTAAAACATACAAGGAAATAAAATATATAAGCATAATCAGGTCATAAAAATAGTAAATTAATCTCATAGTTATGATCCAAGGAATCAATGAACATCGACAAAATACTAGGCCAACTTCAATAAGTTATTATAGAAGATATCAAAGATGAGATTTAAGAATAATAGTTTTTTGATGATATGTCTAGGAAAACATAACTACAAATGTAAATTATTCACCATATATCTTACAATGTTTTAAATTATTTAATTGACATGTCAAAAACCACTGTAATTCTAATAAATACCAAATAATTCAATGATATATGGAGTTGAATTCTATAGATCATGACACAATATTCAAGATCTGTGATTACATTCAAGGGAAGAATGGTGGATATATAATTAACATTAAGGAATAGTTTTATTTACATCCAATACCTCAATTATCCAATGTCATGTCACATAGATCTATTGGAATGAATCTTTGTTAGAGAGTAATTCATCATGTAAGGCTAGAAGAGTCTTAAGGATTGAGTGGAAATCCTATAAAAATAAGAACAAGTAAAAAAATGATAAATTTCTTTTAAAATTGATTTATTCATCCTTTTGATCAGGTATCGATGGGTTGGGTCCATGGTTTGGAAACCTATTTGGAAATGACATAATTAATTTTACCTCACCTAGGTACACATCCAAATCGGGCATACAAATTGATAGATTGTGCCCCAAACTTGTCATTGTCCACTAGAGGGTATCATTTGGTTTTACATTGAGTCATTCAATTTCTTAAACATTGTGACTTCTATTATTATAAAACAAAATGACACATATCTCCCAAGAGAATCAATATTTCATGGGAAAACAGTTCCCAAATTGTTCACCTTCTAAAAGGCTTCTAAAACACTTTGAACCCTAATAAAAACTCCCAAAACTCTGGCTAATCAATTAATGGCTCAAAAGCGAAAGATTTAATGCATATATTATATCAAAATTAATGTATAAAATTTATGTATATTACTAATATGAATTTGATGAATATTTTTATTAAATATAGTTACATGAGATTCATCCATATTTAAAGACCAAGAGGCATGGAAAACCAATGAATTAGAATTCAAATAGTGTTTATGCAAGATTATGTTTGTCATGTAACTCATTCATAAATATTTCTACAAAGGGAAAATGAGGCTAATATTTTCTAGGTACATAAAAAAGATATATAATAACATCATTAAAGATGATCACATTACAATATTTAGTTATTTATTATGGGAACAATGCATAGAATTTCAAATTAAAAATTCAGTGTTGAAATGATACAACCCTTTCACATATAAATATGTTCCTCCAAATTCATTTAATAGTGTTATACATTTAAGTATATATTAATGGGTATCTTTTTTTAGTGTTCTAAATATATAATATATATTATTTCTTATTTTACTTTCCATTATCTTTCATATTAATATTTCTATTCTACCCCAATAAATCCCTTCTACATGAAAATAGAGACCACGTTCAACTACCATTAAAAGGGATGAATCAGTCTTCTGATTGAGGTTTTTATACATTAATTCATATTTTTATCATATTTATGATTTTTTTAATAGTTAAATAGATTTTGGTATGTGGAAACTTCATTTTATTTATTTGTTTACTTCTTCATTCCATTTAACATTATTTCACCCCTTCATCATTATAATATTTCATATGTTTGAGTAATATTATATTAATTATATGTAGAGAAGAGGAATTTTAGACATAGTAAAAATATTATTATCCTACATTCAATGGAATCGACGAGGAATAGTAGAATTTAGAATGGTAAAATTTATTTTTTTTAGTCTAGGTCACTATATTTAATATAATATTGAGAATATTTTTATGAAAAATATTTAATTACAATGAGCTCCTCAAAACAAAATTTTCCTCTTTACTATTGTCTTTTATATAATATTACATTTATCTATATTTTTATGTTTTTATTAATTTTTTCATATTCATTTTTAATAACACATATATATTAAAAATAATTTCATGATAATTTTTTTTGATAATCAAATTTGAAAAAAAACCCACAGATGTCTTAGTGTCCTTATTGAGGGATGGACCCCAGTTATTATTCCATATTACAAGACTAATTAATGAGAAATTTATTGATCATAGATCTAATAAAAATACTGATGTATCAGTATTGGGTAATCATTACATGGAATATAATCAAACTATTTATTATGAAGGTCTATGTGGATGGTATTTTTCTTTTTAAGAAAAAATTAGTCCCAAAATAGTATGGGAAATAAATGCTAATCTTACTAGAGATAGATTAAACAATATAGAGGTACATTATATGGAAAAAATTGAACATATTATCTTTATTTTAAGTAAAAATTTTCACTTTTCATTGAAAATATCATTTATTTTGAATCATTTCATTATCATGAAAAATATATAAAATGTTGATTAAGGGATGGAGGACTAGTGTAAATTTTCATCAAGTGATATGTAATAAGTATTCATGATTCTTTATAGTGGAGAAGCATTATATATTGTTGTGAAATACTGTAGGCCACATTCAAAATATAGGTATTAAAAATATATAAAATATTATTTCTAATATTTATATTCAACATCTAAAGCATCATAAAAACGTTATGAGAGTGTAATGACCAGAATTATATAAATCAAAATTACATATTTCATTTAATAAAATATATTATTATATAATATTTTAATATATAAACCATGAAATTATTTAGACTTATTACATTTAAATAGATTTAAGTGAATGGTATGAAAATTACCATTTAAAATATATTAATTGAACATATATGACATGATTATTAGAAATATAGGGTTTTAACAAATCCAATTAACATAAGAAAAGATTTGATTGCCTCAACTAGTTATATAGTACCATATTAAGCTCAATTATCAGAGCATTGAAGGGGTATATATTCACATTGATTTACGATATTCAACTTCCACGATGATATCAAAAAACATAAGCATCAACAAAACTAATTATGGTAGAATATCAAGCTCATCGAGATCACGTCTCAAACCTCATATGTCGAACCACCCCATGAAAGTCTCACTTATTCACACCTTATTCTTAGGGTGTCTGATGGTGTATTAAGGGGATATGTCTCAATACCCTCATATTATGAGTATGTATTTTAATTTTTATAGAATAATGAATATATTTTTATCATATTATTGCTACTTTTTAAATTATTTTTAATATAATAAAACACATATTAATTTTTTGGGTAACATTCAAATTCATTTAAGGAATTTATTTTGATGAATTAATTAATTTTATGTATAAATAATATTTCAATAAAATAAAATTATTAAATTATTGTTATTAAATAAAAATTATTATATAATTTTTATGAAGTCAAATTTAATTTTTATAAGTGATCAAAAACTGTTATAGTAAACAAAACCAAGAATTTCTCAACAAAAGTAAATTTATATTTTAAAAATAAAAATTCATATATTTAAAAAATTATTTATATAAAATATATATTATTTTTTAAATCTTAATGTTTAAATTATTGAACAATTAAGGTTCCATAATTTTCATAGATAATGGGATTTCCCAGTAAAAATTGTGTATTATTTTAATATGCACCATATATTTTGACATCATAATGAACGAAAAGTAAATTAATAAATACTATAAATGGAATAAATTACCAAATATGTGTTTTAAATTTAAAATAATGTTATTTTATATTTATTTTATTCATATTATAAATTCGTAATAAATCATCTACACCCCTTAATATATTTTGAGGTTAAAAAACTATTTCATTTAGTATATGACTCACCTCTACATAAAAAATGGTATTTTTTATTAATTTAGGACCCTGATCTTATAAAATAATTAAAACTATATAATGTGACTAAAACAAATTGAAAAAACCCGGGTATGGTTTGTGGTTTTGATTAATTGTTTTATTGATTCTAAAACCTAAATAATAAATATATCACCCTCTTTTACTATATAAACCGACCCAATCATCCATTTTTATTTATTAAAGCTCTTTGGGGAACATAAATACACATACCTCTACCATATAATATCATCTCAAGGATCCCCCAAGATTTTATAAACCCCCTATGAAGCATTTGGGGTCAAACTCTCAAGTAATGGACCATTTCTTTTCTTCACATTAGACCAATATACTCTTTACCATATTTATTTCTTTTTCTATTTCTAATAATGGGATATGTTATTTCATATTCCCCATAACGCCCAAAGTATTTCCCATTTATTGTGACCCATTCTTCTTTAATCATCCAATTTTATGATTTTTGGTGTTATGCCATTATGTTGTCAAAATTTAAAGGAGATTTTTCATTCCAAAAAATTGTGTACGGAATATCATACACATTTACTCTAAATGGTATTAAACATTATACAAATTTTATTTTGTTAAATTTGACATCCATGAATATAATACTCACTCATTTATTGTGGAATAAATTATGAGGATGGATCAGCCAATGATGTATGATCAATGTGCCACACATAGGTATGAGAATAAAAATAAAGTAATAGGTTAACCTAAAATTATATAGCACTCCAATGAAAATGGGTAATTTTTTGACTTCTGATATTTTATGTTGGGATAGAGATTAAACAAATTTACTTAATGGAATATATTCCACCATTATGTATTGAATGTTTAACATTGACATATGTCCATTATGTATTGTTTTATGTTGTTTACACATTTCCCATATAAAGATTATTATGATATATTTGATCTGAATATTCTTTATTATAATTCCAAATATTTTTATTCCCCATTGAAATTACTATAGTATAAATTTTATACCTTATTATAGTTTTATTCCCTTACTAATATTTATAGATCACCTATTTCTAATGTTTTCCCATGTTTATCTTATACAGTGTTAAATGCCATTGAATTTTTGAAGCATGTTACGGAAGATTTCAAATAATGTTGTTTTATCCTTTATTCAAGATGTTATGATATGTACATTATTCTCAAAGATGATAGAATTGTCAATATTTTGGAATTATATATGTTTAATTTTATGTAATATATTAATAATTATTTTTTAATAAATAATAGGATTGTAATTATTTGTATCATATGAAATGTTTACTTATTTTTTTGACTGGGAATGGAATACTATATTGATATCTTTACGGAAAAAATTGAGTACACAAAAAATACCTAAATTTTGGTAAGTATAATGTATGTGTATTATCAAGAAAATATATCCCTATATGGTTATTAAAATTTTAGGTGGTTATGAAACAGATATACCTAGTGGTAAGAACTCTGACATGGTGTGCTCGGCCAGACTTGATGTATCCTATTCTATGACAATGGGCCTTACTTTTCCCCATGATTGTCCCATTTAGGGGATGTGCTTTGGTAAAATCACTATCCCATTATGAACTATTATTAATTATTTAATAAATTCTTATTAGAGTATGTGTTCAGAAATATATCATGGATAACATATATTGATCCCTTGAAATTCAAAGGTTGAGATAAAAAATTTAATTTACAATTAATCCATTTAATCTCATTGAATTCTCCATTATGTGTTTAATAGTATAAACATAATCATCACTAATTTCATTTTATTATAGTAAATGGTTGCAAATAAAATTAATCAGGTAAATAATCAATGTGAAGGGAAATGTAATGACCGACCCATTTGGATGACCAATTAGTGGGAGAAGTTATCACAAACATAATAATGATACTCTCTATACTTTCCTGTTCTCTAAATATAATCCTCAATCAGAAGGCATCTAAATCCCCTTAAGACATAAAATGATTTTATTGGTACCTTTATGAAATAATTAACTTCCACATTCAATGGATAACATGATCCCTTAACTGTGGAATAATGTATCCAATCCATTGAGAAGATCATCTCCATCCATTAATGTTCTGACCAAGAGAAGGTTCTAATTCATGAATATCATATGGATGAAGAATAAGATTAATTATATAAATTTACCAAGAATATGAAGCCCAAGGAAGAGATGAACTTAATGGAATGGATGGAATTCCCAAAAAAATCATTAGTAAATATATTCTTTATACTCCATGTTAAAAAATGGAATGTTATTTCTTTGAACTCAAGTAGAAAGATGATGAATCTATATGAATGTATGTGGAAAAAAGTTATTTTTCTTCCATGATATGCCTCCAACAATTTCATTACCACCAAACATATTTGTTTTGTTATATCATCTTCAATGATAGGACATGGTGATTCATTTCATTGATAGATATGAGGAAAATGTCCAATGTGCCCTATAAATTGAAATGGATATAGGAGAAAAGTGGACAATAATTCTGGGATTAGAAGAGAGAAAAGTGGACAATAATTCTGGTAATTAGAGGTAGAAATACAATACTACTATGAAATTTCAACAACCCACTGGTCAAAGAGGTGAAATGTATAACCATTAAAATTACCTATGGTCGGCCAAGAAATTATTTAGAAATAGTAAATAAGGGAACCTAGATAGCGATTTAAGATATGAGAAACCCACTAATGTGGTGGAGGAAAGGAATGGTCTAATAAAACCTCAGAAATTTTTCATTTATTTATCTACAAAGAACCATGTAATATTTAAAAATCAATTCATTAAGATATATTTTTTCCTAGACAACCGACTACCACCATCTAAGAAAAGGTGAGAGTTTTTCATCACAACTAGTAAGGTGGATGATGAATATGAAGTGGTGAAAGGTATGATATTTATTCATTGAGGAATAGAATTTTTATTAATGGATTATGGTTCTATGGATTCCTACATATAACAAATATTTAGATGAACTATTCATATACCTCCATAATTCATAGAAGTAGAAATATTAGTTAAAATGGATAGTAGATAAATTATTTCATCCCCAGTATATATTTTCACCCCTATAAAAATTGGGAGATAAACTTTTTAGGTAACCATTTCATACCCCCTTTGGTAGAATTTGATTAAATTTTGGGTATGGATTGAATTCCCCCATATAGATCCAAAAAAAATTGGGAAAGGTAAATCACTTTTAATATTGTTAATCAACCCCTAATTCCATACAGGTTCAAGAAGGGGGATGAATCTTTTGTATCACCAAAATATCGACAACAGATATTATTTCAATATGAAGAAAAATATAATACTCAAATAATTGAGTATAAATAAAAAAACAACTTCAAATGAATCCATATTCTGAGAAATTATGTTGATGTGTTTCTCATGGATTTTAATGGTATTCCTCTTAGATGTGAGGATATATTTTAAGTTGATCATTTACCTAGGGAGTTCTGATTATCTAAGAATACATATAGTGTGGATGTTTTTGAACCTGAGGATATAAAGAAAAAACTATGATATAATCAGGATAAAGTGTTCATATGTCTAAGTGCTTCACTATGGGGTTCACCCGTCCAATTCATAAAAAAGAATGATGGATCGATGAACATTTTCATTGATTGTCATGAGATTAAAAAAGTAAATATTGAGGACTTGTTTGATCAGCTATGTAGAACACAATACTGCTCCGAGGAGGATCTGTTGTCATGATATTTCCTTGCTATGGTGAAGATGGAGGATATCACCAATACAACATTTCATAAAATGTATGGGCACTAAGAGTTCATTGTAATTCCATTTGAATACACTAAGTCTCTCTAAATATTAATGGGGTTTATTAATAGAGTCTAGATATTACCTAGAAAAATGTTTTATAGTCTTTATAGATGATATTCTAAAACACTAAAAAACAACAGAGGATCATGGTGATCATTTGAGAACTATACTGAAAACCTTGAAAAATTATAAGCTTCATATAATGTATTGATATTTTTTGTCCTATATGAATGATGCCTCATTATTTTGAAATATAATCAATATAAATTAGATATATCTATACAATTAAAATATTTGAAATGGAATGATGTATGAGGCCAAAATATAAGATAGATACATATAGTATCCATGGATTGTCTATGTACGGTCATTGATTTCTAGGAAACATATCATGATTATCCAACAATCTAAACAAGATAAATTTCAATGAAGTAAAGTTTTCATGGAATGATGAATGAGAATTGAAAATAAAGGAGTTAAAAAATTTGGATTATCACTTCCCATATACTCACACATCATACATGTTGAGAAATTTTCATAGTATTCAATGATGCTTTGATCATGGTATTAGGACGTATTTTAATTAAGATTGAAAAATAAATAGCTTATGATTCAAGGAAGATGAATGTTCATGAATAGTTTTACGCAACAAATGATCTGAAGTTGGGTGTAGTGATATATTCTATTGAAAATATTGCAGAATGAATTATATTGGGAGAATTTTGATATATATATAAACAGATATATATAAAAGTGTCACATATATATTCACAAACAAAGGGTTGACTATTCACCAAAGGAGATGGTTAGAGATTGTCAGGGACAATGACTACTCAATCAACTACCATCATGTTAAGGATAATAAAGTGGAATATTTCGTATTTTTAATGGAACCATAAATTCAATCGTTGATATCAATTTAGAGGTATTTGATCTTTCTATATTTGGAAAATATGGGCATGGTAATCCTAAATGTAAAAACATCATTAATACTTTCAGAAATGATTTCTAAATTGCAACATCTAGGGATGTTAAATTATGAACAAATAGTAGTGTGGGAATTAAAAAGAATGATGAAATTTTAATAAAAGGGGAATCCTCATAATTAAAAGTCAATGAAGAATATTTTGTTATATTTGGGGCAAGACTCTTTGTACTCTCAAATCCTATATTAATCATTGAGTTTTGAGATTATTCACATAGCTCAAACATCTCTATCCATTATGGAAGAACAAATATGTATTGGGATCTCCAAGAACACTATTGGTGGGATAATAGGAATAAGGATATAAAAGCATATAAATTAATATGTTCTGTATGTTAGCATGTGCAGGTGGAATAGATAAATTTAACGGGGTTGATTCAACCATTACGTATACCTACACGAAAAAAGAAAAACATCCTTATGGACATTGTAATCTGACATCGTATAACATGATGAATAAAAAAATCCTCTATGGGTTGTGGTAGATTTGTTTATAATGTTTTCACACATTAATATTATACAAGAGTATTTCTAACTCGATAAACATATATGGATATATATTAGATACATGGTTAGTGTGAATTGATTTCAAATATCTATTGTATCCAATCATGATTTTAGAATCACCTCTATATTCTGTAAAAGACAACAACATACTATAAACCCTATGTTAAAAATTAGTATGTCCTTTCATCAAATACCATATTGCTACTCTATGTGGATTATTTGTAAACTGTAAGACATTTTTAGAGCATGAAGTTGGGAATTAAATGGAGGATGGGACCAGCATTTTTCTCTATTTGAATTCTTCTACAACAATAGTTTACAATAATGATTTCAAATGTCCTCATATAAATCCCATTATTGGAATAGGTAAAGAAAACCTCCATGTTGATAAAACATTGGGGAACAAAAACTACATGGACCAAAAATGGTTGATGAAATTTAGGAAATGTTTAATGGTGTTTAATATTACATCAAGGCTTCTGAATGTCAACATAATAGTTATACTAGAAATACCTAATGATAACTATAGATTCATGTTAGATACATAGAACATTTCATAATATATCAATGTAAGAAAGTGATGATATTTCAGAGGAATGGAAAAATTATTCTATAATACATCAACCCCTTTGATATCCATGATCACATTAGAGTGGTGGCATATCTACTAAAACTCTCAACTAACATATCTCATGTATATTATGTATTCTATGTATCCATATTGATAATGTACATATATGACCCCTCACATATACCAAACCAAACGGTGGTTCTATTAGAAAATGATATGTCGTAAGAGTATCATGTAGTGTTGATCGTAGATTTTAGATAAAATGTTTGCACAAAATAAGAAAATGCATCTGGTTAATGTGTTGTGGAGAAACCAACAGTTTTAATAAGCAATGTGGGAACCCGAGGAAGTAATGAAACAGAGTTACCATCATTTTTTTAGTGTGGGTATTGAAAATTTACACATAGATATTTCTAATGGGGGTAATACTATAATGACCTATACTATTATAAATAAAATTCCCCATTCTATTTATTTAAATGTCATATTTTGTAATATTGTTTTGGAAAAAACACTCAGTTATTTTTATTTATTATAAAAAATTGGATTTAAACGAACATTATGTAACCTTATCATATTTAATATATCCATTTAATAGTGATCACATGAATAGTATATATAGAGTGTTTTAAAAAGTCAAATTGACACAAACCAAGGATGTGATGGCCTCAACCAGTATGATCAAGCCCTAAGAATCTCATTTATCAAGGATTCTATGGGTGATAGAATCAATGAGATCTATCTTTGACCAATCCCATGCAAAGATACCCAAAAATATGCATTATTGAAACCAATTATTTGAGATGATCAAACTCATTGATGACACATCCCAAACCATGGGTCCAGACCACCCCATGAAAGTCTCATAGATTCTCACCATACTCTTAATATAGTTTCCGGGTGTACAAAATGGACATGAATCAATATCCTAACAATATGAGTATTTATATTATTTTTTAGATAATAACTAATTAATTCTTAACCTTTTCTTGTTACTTTATATATATTTCTTATTTTGACATAATAAAGCACAAATAGAATTTTTCCAAAATATTCATATTCAATTTAAGAACATAATATGACGAGATAATGGATGTTTAAAAAATAATAAGGTAATGAAATATTGTTATTAAATAATTTTTATTAAATATTTAAGATCATATAATATTAATAAATTCAAATGTAATTTTTATAAGTGTCCAAAAACTTTTATTGTTAAAAAATACAGCATTTACCAATAAATATCAATTATAATTTTAAGATTTAAAATTCAAATATTTATAACATAATTGAGATAAAATTGATAGTATTTTTTGAATTATAATTTTAAATTTATCGAATGGTGAACTTTTCATAATTTACTATTATTATTAAATTTTCGTGTAAAAATTAAATACCTTATAAATATAATTTTTATATTCTAAAATAATAATGACCCAATAGTGATGTCATGAATACTATAAAGGGAATACACTACCATATATATGTTTTTCAATTACAATAATATGATTTTATGTTAATTTTATTAATTTTATAAAGCCCTTATGACTCCTCCATACCCATTTATATATTTAATGTTTGTGAACTCTTTCCATTAAGAGTATGACTTACCTCTACATTAAAACGTGTTTTACGTTATTAAATTATCTCTTTTTACATATAAAAAAATGTAAATGACTCTTATTTAGTAGAAAAAATGTGCTAAAATGATGGGATGGTATGTGGTTTTGGAAATGTTATTATGTATTGTCCAAAACATAAATAATAAATAAACACCAAAATATTCCTATATAAACCCACCCAATATTCCATATATATTCAATCAAACTCCTTTGAGAACATAAATACTATTCATTACTCTCTTTAGTGTCATACCAAGTTGGCCCATATCTCTTAGGATTCCCCTCCCATGTATTTGGATCCACACACTCTATTAAGGGATCTATTTTTTTCTCTTATATATTCAAGTATCTTTTTCACCTTATATATTTTAACTTAATTTACATATGATGGGGTTTGTTATTCTATATCACCTTTATAGTAAAACTAATTTAATACTAGGAGATACCCCTTTCTCTCCCATTGACTTATTTTATGAAATTTTAGGTGATGTGGTTATGTCACCAAAAATTCATAGTGATTTTCCATTCCAAAATGAATGTGTAGTAAATAAAATACACATCTCATATCTTGTGTGGTCACATTTATACATGTATAATTAATTGAATTTAGAATTACATGTATTTATTCCATACTACTAGATTGTGGAATAAATAATGATAATGAATGAATCAATGTTGTATGATATTTGTGGCAGACACAAGCATGAGAATGGTATGAAAGTGGAGAGTGTGTCTGGAATTATATAACACTAAAAATCATTGGGAAATGTGAAGTATCATGAAGAGGAAATTAGTGTAAGTATTGTTTAAAAATATTCATTATGTATATTGAGTACATAAAGAAGTCAAAATGAATTTAAGTCTAGAAATTTATATTAATAAACATAAGATTTTAAATAATATATTTTTTAAAATATTAATATTATATAATTAGCGTATAAGAGACTAATGCATAAATAATCTCGAATAATTTTGTGATTGGGAAATAATCCCTTATATTAGTCACAAATATTATTGTATTTTTATTTAGACTCATTTATAATAAATATTAAATTTTAAAACATATATATAAGAACTAAAAAAATAAATATAATATCATCTATTTTCCAATTATAAAATTTCAATAGGAATTTATTAAAAATAATTTTTCAAAAACGTCATTTCTATGTTTTAACTCTATAATTTTCAGTTATGATTGGATTTTATACTTTTACTCAGTGATTCTTGAACATGGTATAGAAATTTACATACTAATAAATTTTTTATTATTATCATATTTATTAATTATATACATATTTGTAATCATCCTTGAAATATGGACATGAAAAATGAATCACAATACTTCATAGAGGTGGTAGTCCACTTCTACGCACGAGCTACGCTTTCATTTTTTTAAGAGTGGAAGGATAAAAAGAAAATTTTCATATTTTATTTTATTGAATCCTATTTTTTTCATAAATAATATACATATTGTTCAGTTTCATATTTTTAACCATCCATTTATACTGGGGATGAAAAATTAATTACACCACTATGTAGAGATAAAAGTTATACATACACACAAACAATGTTTTTATGCTTTTATGATATTAAATTTATATATATTTTCTCTCTTATACTATAATTAAAGTAATTATATATTTATAATACTAGATTTATTAATTTTTTGTTGGTACAGTAAATTTATAGGAAATAGAAGATGAAATAAATTTTCAAGAGTTATAAAAATCTAGCTTTTCTTATGGAAATCATGATTGAATATTTTTTTAAGGATCGTAAGGTGAGTATTTTGTGAATACTAGTATGTATCAACTATTTAAAAGGTTGTTGGGAAGAGATTTCCTTAGGAGTTTTTAATTCCATATGGCATAGGAAGTGTGTGGAAGTGAGCTGAGGAAGTGGCCTTTTTTAATTGAGGTGAAAGAAAACTTGTAATTTTTCACTATTTTAAAATATTTTTTAGTCAATTTCATGGAAAAAACAATATAAAATTAAATATATTTTTATTTAAATAAGTTTAGGATAATATAAAACTGAAAATACTGTGTTAGAATGTTTTCAAGTAATATTAATACCATCTCATTCATTTAATACTTGTTAACCCTTTTCAACAATTACAACATGATCTGTGTTTTCTAGTATATAACGGCCAAGAATGTTAATATAAAATGAAAATAAAAAAATAAATGTTTCATAGATGATACTTTTAATAATATATCCTTAACATCTTAAAATATGGAATTTTTATAAATTTTATTTCATTTAATAAATTATTATTTTTTATTATCATTTCAATCAATTGAACTATTCATTTAATATGATTTTAAAGCCATCATGAAAGTTGTGTAATTTGAATAAAAACATTTTATAAATCCATAATATTTTATAATCATCGCATAAATTCTTGGGTACCATAATTTAACAAATTATATGAATTTTATTATTATTAAAATGACAAATTTTATTATTCTACTAATTAGATAAATATTATATCAGTGTTGAATAAGTATTTGTGATAATAATATAACCACTAAAATTTTTAATAAATTTACACCATTAAAATAATATTAATATTATGATGTTATATTTAATTATAAATTTAAAACATATTTTTATCCATATGTGAAGATATAAGATAAATTTAAAAATATAAGGGTGACAATTATTTATTTTTATTTAAACAAAAAACTATAATTGTAATTTTAGGGGGGAATTTTCCTATAAAAAATTATTATCAATAATAAGTTAATAAGTGTTGAAAAAAATTATCCAATATAGATTAAAATGAAAAATGGTGTTCTAATCACTTATTTTTATCCTAGGGTATCCCAATTTACCATTTTTCCGTTGTGATAAATTTTTTTAGTATTCACAATGAAATTTTTATTATCAAAATAATAAATAATATTAATTATGCAAACTCAAAATACTAAATCCTATTTAACAATTTTATTCTCTATAATTGGTAGAAATTCATTTTATAATAATTCATCAATCCATTATGATATTGTTTTTTGAAAAAATTTCCTTTAATGTTTAAAAGTATTTTTATACCAAGATAAGATATAATTATAATTCATAAGTAATTAATTATATTCTATTTTAAAAATGGAGATTTATATGAACTTATAATTAGATTCAAAATATCATGGGGTTTTTCCCATGAAAATAAATAACCATTTTTAATAAATAGATATGATTCTCTATTTGTTGCAAAATATATATTTTCAGAAAAAAAAACCCAAAAAAACCATAAGTTACTTTTCATATAAAAATTTCTAATGATATTAATTTTTGAAAATTAAAAATAAAAAATTTATAATTTTGTTCTTAATCACATATATTAACAAAAATATATGTATTTTATTATTTATTTGTGAAAGAAAATATTACAACAATTAAATCTTGTGAATTACAAATAATCTTTTTGATTAGTTTTAAACATTTGAATTTTCAATCCATAGTGAAAAAATAGATATTTAGAAACATACATGATTAATTTGGTTGAGATAATATAAATAAGTATATTGCTGAATATAAATCAATATCCTTGGAAGGGAAAGAAATTTTTTTATAATTGAAGATGTATAAGGGGATGATTCAACCTTTAACCATACAAACATTTAGAATGGAAAACAACAGACTATATTTTTTTCATAGTCCATCCAAATAAATATAATTAAAATAATGTTTAATGATCTATATTTTATTTTTGTATACGGACTTTTATCATAATGTCTATTGGGAAAGACATACCATTCAACCAACTTGTTAATATATATATCCAGTGTATTGATGTAATATTAGTGGTTCTCTTCAAAATTGTTGTGGTGATTTGAGAAGGAATTCAACAACAATTTAAACATTAGTATTACATATAAACCTAAATTATATATTTAATATAAATTATACATTATAACTATAGTTTACAATATTAGATATTTATTTATTAACATTGATGTAGGTTAATATCACCATATTCCTCGTATTTCACATAATGAAATAATGTACACTCAGGAATTCAAATGTTTCAATATGAACAACTCTTTAGAAAATAATGTAAATCTTAAAAATGATTGAATGAAGCTTGATATAAAATGCTATTGGGAGAATAGATTAGGGATTAAATGATAGAGAAACCCTAAATAATTAAACAAAAAATTAGAGAGCATAGGTCCGGTAGAAGATATATATAAAAAATCAGAAACATTAACTAGATTTTAAGGTTAGACAAAAACTATTACTCATAAATACCATTATGCATGAGAGCTGTTTATTTTTAGAGACAGAGAAAGAATGGCCTTTTTTGTATTACCACATTGAGGGTTTATATTATCTTAGATATATGGCCAATTAACATACAATTTCCCCAAAAGTTTCTAAAGTATATTATATGTCCTCTTATATCTCACTTGATGAAGTACATATCACATCCCTTACATGTATTTAATTAGGATGCAGTATAGTTGCAAAATTATATCTCTTATAATGAGTTATCAGTGGTGATCCTAAATCATATAGATGAAGAGATATGAAACAAGTATTATAAAATTATCAAATTTATATGGTGATATAATAAGTAAAAATTTTCATATTGGGACCATAAATATGAAAAGAAACATGTCACTTATTAACCCACCATGACCCTCCATGTTGGAGGAAATATAAGCCGTAACTACACCATGTGCGCCTTGATATTCTAGGGGATGGGGATAAGAACCAAAAGGCACAATGAAAGTCGGAGGAAATTTAAAAAATTACATGTACACACACACCCATCCTTTTCCATATAGACGTTCATATGAATTAAAATTATATACTCTAACAACAATAGTAAAAATAAAAAATTCATGTAATGACCTCAAGGTATAAAAACAAAGTGTGACTATGTAATATGAAAGGTAATGTGACAAATACATTCCCATCAATAACATATTTCAAAAAAAGAAAATAATTGAATTGAAATTCAAAGATATCCAAAGTCCAAATCTCCAATTGTCATTCACTGGACATAGTAAAATACACCCAAATATCCTTATTCTTCCCTGAAATCACCACTGACAAACATCTCACCGGTATAAGTCATAGTAAATTTTGGAAAATACCAGGTAGGGATGAGTATATGCATACCCAATTGGATGCCCCTATAACTATAGAGGGTGAAATATAGAACATGATATTAGTATTAATCTCGTGAAAAAAAAAGAATATTTTCTCAATTAGTATATCCAAAAACAAGAATGAAAAATTCTATGACACTCTCAATAAATCTGAAATAATAAAGAGATTGGATCTCTATCTCTTCATCACAACTAAGAATAATGAGTCTTCCATAATCTCTTTGAATGGTACATCTATGCTTCCTAGATTCTCATATGTCTATCAAAAAAATTATATGGATAACTTATAAACTGATGCATTTGGGGTGTAATATATCCATGGTAAGAGGAATAATGCCCTGGTGTGACATGGGAGAACCATCTATATCTTCACAATGAGTATGGAGGGCTGTTGTCCTAGTTTGGTAGGGGAGTACATTCTCTATGGATAGAGGACCCACACCCTGATGCAATAAGATAGTGCCTCTCTATCTACCCTACACGTTTGGATGACCCGCACACTACTGACACATGTGAGTACCATCTCTATGGATTAATGACATATGAAAGAGTCCTTTTGGGTGTACCAAAAAGTACATAGAGAAATCAAAATCTTTTCCATCCAGGCATACCACTCAACAGATAGGAGAACCACCACATGTCTTTTAGGGGTAATCCCACTTAATAGATAGACAACTTGTACCGTATTCTTTCAGGGGGTCCCACAATGTAGATAGAAGATGTGATCCCTAGTCTGTAAGTGGGGATCAACTATATAGATAGATTACATGTTCCAGAGTCCATAATGGGGTAAGACTCAAATAGTAGTGGATATGTTCCCTTGTATTATAGGGGGATTAAACACATTGCATGGAGGAACTACACTCTAATTCTATAAGGTCTCCAATCAGAAATTATTTGAATAGGAACCACGCCATAATGCATCAGGGGGTTCCCACGTTGGCCTATCCTTGAAGATCATTCCGAATCATTTCCATTATTGAGTTTTTACAATATATGTACCAAACTCAAAACATCTCACACCATATTTTAAAATCCAATAGGAAGACCAATATCATTTTATTTGTGGAATATAATTCAATATAGATTTATCAAGGTCTAAAATTAGAGTAAACTTGAAGAAGATATGGGAGATATGAGTTTCATAATGAAGTGCACCACATTTAAGGGATATTAATGGTGTTCGGCCCTTCTCCTCTTCCAAGATATGTCCTCACCAGTATACGACTTCCAGCACATGCAGTATTACAAGGTTTGTAAGGTTACTACAGAATGTTTTTCAACATCTAAGGAACACTTGATTCATGTCTTCAGTCTGATGGGATAAAATATCAAACCCCTAATATTTCATCAAAAATTTACACTAATAAATAAATGGATAAAACAATTGTGATACTCGTAGAAAGACACTTCAGATAGGCTATTCACATTCCATAATTGGACACCTAGTGAAAAAAATGAATTTCTTCACATCACACTCGAGTGTAATTTCATTGTCCTAAGACATCAGTCCAAATTAAATACTTGATACTGGACATGAAATGATTGCCTAAATTTTAGGTTTTCTATACCACAAATAGTTTATAATTTTGACACCATATGGAGAAGATACATCAGATACTATATTCGATTATAAAAATAATAAATACCACCAATTATTATTTATAAAAATATTAATAAATACCATATGTTAATAATAATAATAATAATAATAAAACACTCCATCGACCATTGATGGACAAAAATCAGATTATGGTCATTCACCTCCAAAAAACCATATACATCCACATGTAACAAGTTCATGTTCCCATAATCAAGTCTCATGAATCTTCAATGTTATATGGTTTCACCACACATCATCGCTGCAAATCAATCGAGAATATGGGGTCCCTAATCTAGTTTTTAATTACCTCCAATCAACGATCATCCTCTTTTCACCTCGATCACAAAACATCAACTCTATCATTCACAAATATATCAAAAACCTAAAATTTTATGTG
Source organism: Viscum album (assembly GCA_963277665.1). NCBI lineage: Eukaryota > Viridiplantae > Streptophyta > Magnoliopsida > Santalales > Viscaceae > Viscum > Viscum album. Next base: position 850,743,139 of record OY728143.1, on the reverse strand, counting down.
TCGTTTGTGCTTCTAAAATGAATCTCGGGGCATGATCACACTCAAACCCACCCCAAAAAAGTAAAATTGTTACCATGTTGACTAACTGTGAATAACGAAATTAACCTGTAGATGAAAATAATAAAAAAAATTGAACAGCCATTGGCCATGTGTTATTGGACATTGATTATACAAATGGAGTGATAACATGTGAAAAAGTGATGAATTTTACCAGATCAACATAATCAAAAAAATATGGGGCTCGCATAACGAATAATTATTATAGATCAAATAATTATAAAATTAATGTTCCATATTTTAATAAAAATATAAACAACCATATATGATGATCCATACCTCAAATATGGATTGATTTTAATTGAAGAAAATGTCCTCTCATAATGAAGGTGATGGTCTCACTATGTTCTGTGTTCATCTCATTATTATCCTTGAACTAAATGTTTTTCATTCTCTAATACCAATCTACCAATGATGAATGACCTTTCCCTACTCCTAGATTAGGAATGGATTATGACGTTTACCTCATGAAATAAATCCTTGATGATATATTTATAGAGGATGTTTACTAGGTCATTTAATAAAAAAATATTTATTTATTTTAATTAAACTTTCTAACCAATAGATTCTTTTAATAGACATCTCATATAGGCAAATGTTAGGCCATACCTAGGGTAATATCATGGTAAGGATTCAAATATTGCCTCATATTTCCAATATAATACACCATTTGAGTTTTATAACATTTTTTATAAATAACAATATGTGTGTGATGGAAAATATATTTATCATTTTTTATATTGTTTACATACTCACTGGGAATCTAAATCACATGCTGTATGATTTCCAATATATTAACATTTTTCTAGAAATATTACAAGTAATAAATAAATAAAATGTGACTCAACAATATTCTATTATTTAATTATTTTCATCTTTAAAAATAAAATACTATGAAAAAAGGGTGATAAAAATCCCTTATGCAGCATTCACACTCCCACGATCTCTGCTGATGGATTCATATTCTATGAAAAAATCACGGCCAAGGAAAGAAAATTCCCATGAAGGGTCATTCTCGGTCAAATCTCAATGATACAAGATTACTGAAAAAGGAAACTCCACTCTCATATCCAGTCTTACCCATGTCAGTTTCATACAATGAGTCATTCCCATAACACCGTAGATATGACACATGGAGAACACAAAGAACCCGGTCTAACTACAATCACATGGTCAAGTAGTACACCACCTCTCTAACCTATCATTATAACTGAAAATAGGGTGTATTATCTATAACACCCTAGGTAAATAAAGAATATAAAATCTTTATATTTGTCCATATTTTTGAATCAAATATTAATATTACTTTAAAGTGGATGTAATGCTCGATGTCGTACCCAATACACAACAATGAGTTTCTTGGGAATCTTACGTTGCACTCTAATAATAAAATAATATTATTTTAAATGGTAGTTAACATGTAGCCGTTTTAATGGCGGGAATGGATAGAAATAACTAAAATATGATTATATATGTTTTTTAAATGTTTTTACATTTATCCAATAAAAGAAAAATGCTTAAAATACGGAAAGAACTCAATTTTAGGATTTTATACACTAATTTTCACTAAAGGTTCACTTATCGCCTTTTGATGGCGAACTGTCATTAAATATTGTATTGATAACTATTATACATTATTTTGGACCAAATAAAACTCTTTTTTAGAATCGGGACATCAAATTTTACTTTGTGTAAAGTTTTGGTACTTTTCCGATAAAGTTCATTTTTTTAATGAATAATGTAAAATGTTGTATTTTAATTCAAAACCTCTTTTTAATATAATTTATTTATATGATTAGATTATCTTTTTAATTGGTTTTAATGTTAAATGAGAATATATTTTTACCATTAAATCCAATAGTGGTCGTTGGAATTAATTTCACCTTGAAATCAGACTTAAACTAGTGTCAATCTATTGATACTTATTGTTTCATAAAAACATGCTATTTGTCATGACAACGGGAATTAATTATTAAATTAATTAACGTGACATATATGTTTTGAATATTGTAAAATAGACTTCATTTTTGAACTCAGAATATCAAATATATCTTAGGGTGAATTTTTGGTAATTTTCTGAAAAACGTCAATTTTTGATGAATAGTGAAACCACTAAGTGGTACTTATAAAAACTGATTTTCCGTTTAAATGAAATTTTGCCGCATTTGTGTTTTGAATTTAAAAAATCAGACATACATGGTTGTCATTAAGAAGTAAAATGTGGTTCAATGGGATTAAATTTTTTTTGGTGAATAGTAACTTATTAAGTTTGTAATCGCGATTAGATTTAATTAGTGTAGTTTAAGGTATAAATAATGTTTTAATAATATTAAATGAACTTGAAACATGTCCTAACCTCATTTTATGTGTCATGGCCGACCAAGACAACCCATGGGTCTACTTGGGGACCCAATGGAGCCACTTTGGTTGGGAAATGACATAAATAACTTTTTATTTAATGTAAAAGTAAAAATGACACAAACATCATATGTTTTACGAAAACATTTTTTACATGGGGTTATAAAGATCAGAGTTTTGATTATAAATGGTCTTTGGAAATCTAAAAAGAATTCCTACATCATATTAGTTTTTTTATAATTTTTAGACTTTAAATAAATTAAATGTTTTATGACATCATGATGATGCAGCGATGACATCATTATTTAATGATTTAAATAAAATGGAAAGATAATGTAATATATAAAACCTACACATGTCCAAAACCTATTGGATGGGTAGATTTCGAACCCTTATCACTTTATCCTCTAATTATATCAATGTGGGACCATTTAAATCCGAAACTCATTTTCAAATAAAGTAATATTTCTTTACATTCCAAGAGTGCCCCTCCTCTCCTCTTATAAAAGGCCCCCACCTCTACCTCATTACCCACACTCCCAAAGCCATTGGCTCGGCCAACCCCTGCGCATTTACTCTATCCACATCCCTCTCCTAATCCTAGAGGATTCCCTTTGGGCATAATCCTTCAAAGGAAGCCTTTAGGCTCAAATCAAAAGGAGTTACACTTTTAAAGGTAATTCATTCTCTCATGTTCATTTGTATTATTTTTCCTCTCCAACCCCCTAAACTCTTTTTATTCATTTCTTTTGTGACAACTCCAGTATATTAAATATACTAGGATGTTTTTATAAGAAGTATTCTATCTAAACTTACACACACCTACATCTAATGGTTAAAGAACATACTATTTCCGTGGATGGCGATTTTCTGCCTCACGAAACGATGATTGTTCAACACTCATATAACACCTTCAAAGGTGGCCATTAAGACGTCACTATATTTATATATGATATATAATATGTTTATGTTTTACTTAATTTTCTGTATTTTTCATTTGTGGATTACCTTTATAGCTTTCATTATGGGTATACGCGATATCTTCATTTTAGGAAGTGCGGACTACCGCCCCCTCAAAGTGATGTGATACGTTAATGCCATACGTGGGCCTTATAAAGGATGGATTTAATGTTATTATATATGATTTTATACTGGAATTATTATATACCTATATATCATTATTATTTATTTCCATTAAAGTATGAGATAGAAATGAAAGTAGTGTTCATGCGTACGTACGGCTTACCATCTCCATGAACGGTGCATTTCATTTCTTATCCCCAAATGTAATGTAATATTATAAGTACATGTATATAATGGATGAATGATACATATAAATGATGAATATAATTCTGGAATTAAAATATACGTACCTCTCATTTAGTTTTAATTCCATTAATATGACAAAGAAATGAAAGTAGCGTTCATGCGTACGTATGGCTTACCGTCTCCATGAACGGTGCATTTCATTTTTTACCTCTAAATGATTATGTGATATTATAAATACATGTATATTATAGATATATATGATATATATGATATCAAAATCAGGTATGTCATTCTGGATGTAAATAACCTTTGACCACACGAACTACAAGTAATTGTAAGAAGTCCACTTTCGACTTAAGAACCAAATATCGAGAAAACAAACATTATTAACCTAAATGATTACATAATGTTTATAAAATGGAAATAAGTGATATAAAAGGAATAATGAACTTGAAAAGGGTTATTAAGAAAATATAAATTAACACAATTTTATTATTTAGGATGTTAAAGAATTATCGAGTCAAGTCAGACCCGAGGTAAGGGATCCTACTCCTCTCTTTCTTTTTAAGTACACTCTTTTATGTCATTTCTTTTAAGCTCATATTTCTTATGATTGGGATGTTATTTTATATTAATCTCACTGTACTTATTATGTTCATATTATCAGAGACCCTATTTCTTCTCATCAATCCATTTTGGAAGTTTTAAGTGGCCCCGTTAGGCTGCCAAGTTTTCGTAAGGGATTTTTCATCTCACTTTTATTCCTGTGAGATTTATGCTACATTTGCCACAATTTCATTTGAGTGGTTTATGTACTGCCCATTGTTACACTCCTTTTGTAATATAATTACATTTATGGGTATTTACATATTCATTTTATGACACTTAATCAATGGGGTGTACTTTTTGAAAGTTACCCAAGTCGGTAATGGAACCTTTCACCCGCCTCATTTTAAAAGACTTCGTTTGTTATGTCTTTTAATTCACATACTATTATGTTGGGATATGTTCTTCTATATCCTGATTGATGTAAATTTTATGTCCAAGTGATGATATTCCCTTTTTATCTCTCATCAACTCATTTTCTGAATTATTGAAGTGACGCCGTTAGGCTGTCGAATTTTACCAAGGGAACGTTTTAACCCAATTTCGATTTCTTTGGGTTCAACATGTAGTTATTGAATATGTCATCCTTTGAATATGTTTGAATGACCTTTTATTTTTTTACACTTAATATCCATTTATATTGGGTGTATTTATATATGTCACACATAATTTTGATATTGAATTATCCTTAATTTAAGGATACCTTCCTTATAAGGGATTTCATCACATTTTACATCCCTATCGAGACTTTATTGTTGTTATGCACCAATTCACTCTTATATGGTGTATATACTGTCCTTTTGAATATTATATCATGAATCAATTTATTCGCATGATATTATAAATTCCTAATTACATGTTATTCCTTAATTATTGTATTCAAGTGTCTCTTATTTTGGTAAAAACCCTTTGACCAAAATATTGCTTTAAATGTTTTAATGACTTCTTCTTATTAATATCCATGTTTTCAAAATGGTTTGAAGGATTTATTTATATGGATATTAATGGTTTAAAATGTTAAAAACTTCAAGGTGTTATGAGACGCTTTGATTCAAAATTCTCCTTATTAAATGTTTTAAATGGTTTTGGAAATGGTTTATTTTTGTATGGATTCATTATTTCAAAATACTAAAATGTTATATTGTGATTGAAATGTGGAAATGTTTTGTTTCCTTCATGCATGTTTTATGTGATACGTTTATGTTATGGTTCGGGCATTGTTATGAAAACGGGTGGTTCCGTGATAAACTAAGGGCGGGTGAGCACGATATAGCTCTCCAATGCATTAGGTAACGTGAAGGAGTGAAACGTTAAGGTTTCTCCGAAGAGATTTAGGCAATATACTGTGATGGGTATTCCAAACGTAACCAAGAGGGTTACTCCCTACGTAAGAATGTTATGAATACCTCAAGTTACCTTTATGTCTTATGATGTTTATGATTTATTCATGATTTGATGAGGTATGTTAAAGTGCTTATGTTTTATGGGTAAAGTATGATTTCATTCTTTTGTATATATGTACCCATGATTCCTTTCCATATTTTTATATCCTTTAATGAGATTTTTATGCTCATCCCAAGCTTTTGAAATGTTTTTCACAGGTCATGGGAAAGGTACATGATGTGATGATAGTGTCAAGGATGTGTCCAGAAAGAATCCACGTTTTATTTTAAGTATGTTTCCTTTGATGGGAAGAATGAATACTGTCTTTTATGTAACCACTTTGTCTAAACGTGGAATGTAATGCAAGTTTCATGATCTAATTCTCTACAACACTAAACCTAAAAAGATCCTAAATGTGTAATCTTGTAATAACTCAAGATTAAGTAAGGTTTAAGGCTGGGGCCTTATATTATCCTTAGAGATATTCTTCCATCTGGGTCAAAGGACCTTATTAAAACCACATATCATCTAGAAATATTACTAATGTACGAATCCTATTAATCACTATTTTTCACATCATGACTGTTGACACAATCATTTCTTCGAATAGGATGTCATGCTACCAACATTCAAGGAATCCATGAATAACTTATACAATGAATATATAATCAAAGAAGATATCCTTGTAAATATCCAAATTTATTGGCTCCCTGAATCACTGAAGAAGTGAAGGGATATGAACCAAAAACGATTGTAAAATTTCACCACCCTCAACAAAAAACTTTCAAATACAATGAGGTCAAATGCTATTTAATATTTGTTGATAACAGAGGATTAATAACATCCCCATTAGCATCATCGACCATAACCATTCCTTGGGTGGCCCTCAAAATCATGATGCCTCCGACTATGTATGGTCCACTATCACTTACATGTTTCAGAATACATATCCCAAGGATTGTGTATTTTAATATATAAATAATTCAATGAGATCTTCCATATTTCTAGCTCTCATGGAGAATGTCTAGCACTATCCTCATGTGTATAACCTTCTCTATCTCTTATTACAAGGATGCAAGGGTACCATCCTGGAATACTAACACAAACCGATCAAATAAAGGTTAAGGTTATTGATCATAATTCTTGATAATATTATCATGGAATTAATAATGCTAAAGGGTATAGACAAGAACTCAAATAAACTTAATTGGGTCTAAGAAAAAAATTCATAATTCATACACCTATCTATCCTAGAGCTGGTCATAACACATCTTGAGTAGAAACAATGATATCCACATTTCCTCCAATAACTGATCATTAAGGTCATCGATTCATGGTGGTGGATAATCCATTCACATTTCACTTCGCTTTGGAGATTTCAATACACAACTGACCTCAAGCTCTCAAGGAAACATATGGTCTGTTAATGTACTACTACTTATACCCAGTCATCCCTAGTGTAAATCTTTATAGAAACAAAATAGTTGATTTTGTGGTAAAATTGGAACATCATCAAGAAGGATGTACTCATACTCCACTATTATAAGAAACTAAAAACTCAAAGAATCTACTGAAATAAGATTAATACAAGATAACTGATGTGTAAGATACTATAACCTCTAACTAATGAGACCATCCTATAATACACAGGGACCATTCCTTATCAATGTAGGAAAAATATTTCCAAAAATAACATGATGAAATAGTACACTAATTGGTATAAATAATTTGATCATGTATGGTAATGACTAGACAAAAATGATGAAAACATACAAGGGTCCCACTAACACTATGGAAAAAATTAGGCAGGCATGTCTCTTTATTTACAGAGTAAATTCACACCATCAGTAGATATGAGTGATAATTGACATCTCTATGTAAGGCTACAGTAAAAGGATCAAGAAAAATGTTACAAAATGGAATCAATCACTCTAAAATATGGGGTTATATCGACTGAAATGAGGCTTACAACTCTCTGCTATAATTGTAACTGGAGTTTTGGAGACACATGTTGTGTCCCCAGCCACACACGAATCCACTGAGCTATATTATTTTATATACTGATGGTATATATTTCCTTTCCCACCTTCTCATCACAAAAAGTTATCTCTAAGACACCTTAAAACAAATAAACAGCATTTAACATTCTAGTTAGTGGAACTCATCTACCACAGTTCGATACAATCACCATTGGGTGACCCTGACTCACCCTCATGGTTTGGAATCTCATCATAAGAATGTATTTAGGTGGGGGAAGATTCCATATATACATCATGTTTGATGGTTTGTAAAAAATCACAAACACATGGATCTACTGATTCCCCATGTCGCCCTTGATATGTCACACTTCTAGGACCACCATTAGGTTGGGATTAATCCATGTAGTACATTCGCACCAGTGGCTTATGTCGGACCTCTATCACATAATAAATTGTATTGATCACCAATAGTTTTTGGTGATATCTATATATAAAACACATGATGAACACAAACCACTGGTTTAAAATCCACCAATACCTCTAAAGCCCAATACATTTTTGGGGAGAAGACTAGACTCAAACAAAACCATCTAATCAGTAAGGTTCAACTCTAGTTTGAAATCTTGAACCACTACCTCAAGTCATACATCTACCGCTTGAGTGACTGTCTCATCATGGAACCATAATGCCCCCTATCACTAAATCTCAAATAATGCATTGAGACTTTGTGTATCGCCACCCTAGCCTATGGTGGATATTTATTTCTAAATATATACATGATTAGTTTCTTGATCCATTGAATGATATGTGGTCTAGAAAAACAGGGGAAAACACCTCTACATTGGATCCCTAAACTAAGGTTTTATCACACCACCAGTTATCTTCTAAAACATTGTATCAATATCCTAGATTCCTATAAATATAGATTCATCTTGAAATTTATAAATGAATATGATGGTGGATGAGTATATATGGGGAGTTGACACAAGAAGGGTAGTAAAAGGATGAAATCATATATGACTAATATACCGTTGATTTTTTAACTAATGTATCAGTATAGAGAGTAAAAAATATGTTAGTCATAGTTATGGTTTGTAGATATTTTAATCATAAAAACAACAACTAGTTCCCTATCCTAAAAGTTATAATCAATAAAATCTAATAATGTATTCCTATGTCCAAACCAACCATTGTAAGGGAAAACTCCAAACCCACTCCCAGGTTTGAACCACATTTCATACCAATATTTCATGAATTTTCCCACAAGTTCTCCTTTGGTTGGAAAAGGCCAAGCAATAACTACCAAAATCTCCCATAAATAGGCAAACATATAGTGCTATGTACTGAAATTCATAACTAAAAGGAAATGCATTTGCCTAAAGTACCTATATGCATGCACCCATATTTATAAATGAATAAGTGATGGAGAATGAAAATAAAATATTTTAACATATATAGTAAAAAATAAATTCAATAACCTCTAGGAAATTTAAAAAAAAATTTATAGTGTAATTTGATATTTAAAGGGAAAAATAAATTCTAAAAATGAAAAGATTCCCCAACTAGACAAAAACTAGAAAGGAAATGTTTAGACAGCTCAACTCTAGATCTCCAACCCTCAAACACCATACAAAATAAAATAAGGCAATGTATTCTTATGCTTCTATAACATATCCTCATACCTATGTATCATATGCATAAGACAATACATGTGTTGGAAAATCCCATGCATGGGTGAGTATATACACAACAATTATGATACCCAAAAAATAGAACATGGAACTATATAATACATGACATAATTAGTCATCTGATCAAAATGGTGATATGTTAATCCGTATATAAGAAAACAACCATAAAAAACCAAGATATTCTAAAAAGGAAGACCAAATGAGAGATAATGGAAATATCCATATCCACAACAAAACTATTAACAATTAATCTTCATGTATCATTAGAAAGAGATCATATCTGATTCCCAAAATCTCATGATTATGTATGAAAAATTCATATAGAGGACTTGTACCCAAATGTGATGTGGAATTAATGTCATAATTTGTAAGGACTCCTTCCGTTGTGAAATAGGGTAGTACTGACTATTTTTTTAAAATGAGTATAGAGGACCTGCTCCCTAGTGTGACTACAGAGTATTAGCTTCATGGAGAGAGAATTTACTCCCTAAATTAATAGGGAATGACATCAATATATGTCCAATGAGTACGAAAGAATCATACATTGGTGTGAAATGGGAGTACATCCTCCATAGAGGTAGGACCACCTCCCTAGTCTGTCAGGGGGTCGCACTCAGTATTTAGAGTACCAATGCCCTAGACCAATAGGGGTGCCGCATAGTACATAGATAGACCACACCCTAGTCCATCTAGGGGATACCACTCTATAGACAGAGTACCCATGACCTAGTCCATTAAGTGGTAACACTTAGTATATAGAGGACCCACACCCTAGTTCATAATGGTGTACAACTCAGTATATATAAGAACAACACTGTAGTCTTTCTGGTGGCCCCACTCAAGAAAAAATATTCCATAATCAATCATGGGGGTAAAACATAGTAGAAAGCAGGACCACACCCTAATTAGTCAGGTGGTACAAATCATTCGGTTTAGGACTTATTTCCATGTATGATATAGGTATTTCAATCAATTCATGTAGAAACTGATCCCAAGCTCCATATGTGGTGACAATCATTAAGTATCAATAGGGGACTCATTACCTAGTTAATTAGGGGGATAAAAATCTGAACTATATTGGATGATCCTAATTAATCAATAATATCATTGAGCTCCACATAAAGTATCTTTACACTCAAAAATATCTCATTGTAACTATCAATCCACAACATAGGCCACCATTACATTCTATATGGAAAAACAATCATGAAAGGATACTCACTATGAAAAAATTGAGTCATGAAATAGAAGATATGATATTTAGAAGACTCATAATGAAGTGAGTGACATATAAGGGGTATGTATAATGCGTGGTAATGATCATATTCCTGGTCATGTCCTCACCAGAACACTGCTTAATGTCTATGTAGTACTATATGATCTGTAAGGGTAGTACATGGCGTGTCTCAACCAAAACCATGATTAATACATAAGGATCTTGATTGGTCCAACATGTTAAAAGTTCAAACCATTGATATGTCATCACAAGTGGACATGAGTGGCCAAATAGATCACACTAACATGATCCACATAGAAAAACACTCTGGATAGGATGGTCAATTACTCAAATCAGCCACCAAGAGTTAAAATGCATTTCACTGTATCATGGTCAATCACAATTTTGTGAGGCCAACCCAAAATTCTAAATTAAGTACCCAATATTGGTATTCAAATGTCAGCCTCAATTTTAAGGTTGACATAACGCATTCGAAGCATTATTCAGGTTCCATATAATAAAAATACTTCGAACAGTTGATTTCATAATAATATTAATATTATTAACAATAATAACAGTAATAATAATTCTAATTATAGTAATAAATAATACATATTATTATTATAAAAAATATTAATAAAACACTTGGACATAAAATTTAATTTAGAAATTAGATTCCATCGGTTCTTCGACAAAACACTCTATACAACCATCCATAAAAATACCACATCTTGGGACGTGCCTCCTACAAGTCTAATGGTCGATCTCATCATGTCAAACTTCATCATCATGCCTTAATCATGAAAATTAGGATCTTCTATTTTCATTGGTCCTGAATTGAATCAATAATCATAAACACTCACCCACGATACCAATCCAATCATCTCAAAAAATAACATCCCACTCATTCTTAAATCCATCCCTAAATCATTACTCCAAATGTTGTTCAACCTACCCCATTGAATTTAGAGGGTCAATAGTGCTTGATCCCGACCTAGAAATGTTGAACCGTGAACTCATTTTCCAATTGTGAAGAACATGATGAACAGAGAAGAGAAAGTCACAAGAATAAAATTTAACTTCATTGGAATTTATTTCAAGAATATAAATTGTATAAATGGGGTGATAAAATGTGGAATAAGGGAATAATTATAGAAGATCAATATAATAAATAAATCATGGGGCTCATGTGAAAAAAGTTATGACAAACCAAAATATGATAAAATACATGGTCGATATATTAATATAATGGGTGAAAACCAAAAATAAATAAACATACTATGAATATGGATCAATTTGTTATAAATAAAACATCTTCTAGTTATTAAGGTGATGATCCCAAAGCATTTGTTGTCTCTCCAATGATTATACTTGATTCAATCGTCTTTCCTTCTCTGATCATGACCCTTCAATGAAGAAAAAACTCATCAACATCATGGATCTAGAATGGATTATGAGGATATACCTTTCAAATCCGTAATAATATTTTATTTTTTAGTACTTTAGTTATGTCATTTAATAATTTTTTTTTTGTTAAATGGACCCTCCAATAGCTACCTCTGTGAGATGTAATGCACCGAACAAGCTTATTTTTCCATTACCTTTATCCACACACTCCAAATTCAATGATGGACTCAAATTTATAATATGAGAATCTATTTTTTATTTATAACAAAATTTCGTAAAAACAAGGTATACATTAAATAAAATATATTTTATATTTAACAAATTATTTTTTTACTCACCAGGCCTTGGAATCATGATCAATCTTATTACCTAGACCTAAATGTATTCCCAAAAATATTACAAAGTATTTAAATAAGAAAAAACATATTTTATAAATAAATAAATATATATATATACTTTTTAATATTACAGTTTTAGGTAACATTTTGATGATGAAATTTCTAGATGTGTGAAGAATATGAAATATGACATATTTATTGGAATGATTCACCTATAAAACACATACAACCCAGTAGAAATGTAAAGATAATTTTATTTAATTGGGTAACATTACAAGTGAGGGATGAATGTATTATTTTGGATTACTACATATACTATTACATAATAAAAAATAAAATTTCATAATCCAATGGGTAGTGGTTCCCTAGAAATATCATGTGCCTAAAAAATACTATTAAAAGAAAACAAATGAGAAACAAGAAATTTTTTTTAATTATAGAATGTTCATAAAAAATTGACCAAACAAATAAAATTAATAAAAGTAGTATATATATAATGTATTTTTTTTCCTGACTATTTGGATAATTCACTAACTGTAGAAATATTTAGTAGATATTTGAATTGTAATCTGGACATTATGAGTAGAAAAATGATTAAAAATAAATATTTATCATTACTGAAAAATGTAATTATAAATATTAAAATAAAAAAAATAATTTTCCCAATTTTTATATCATAATAAAAGTGTTACTATAAAGCATAGGATGATTATTGTAAATTATTTAATAAAATGTCTATATGTCCATTAAAATATGAATATGAGAATGACCAATATAAGAAATGTATTTATGATAAATTAGATATCAATATTTGAATCATCGTTTAAAATTTACCTTCGTGTATGTTTTATGTAATTTTATAATAAATTAATATTATGGGAATAATATAAAATATAGTTTTTCATATACAATATGTTTTATGAAAACAATGTGATGTAAAAATAATAAAAACATATAATTGTTTCTTGAATTAATAAAAATATAAATAATGAATAAAATAATTAGTTAGTTATTTCATTGAACAAGAGACCTTGACTAGATCTAGTAAATAAAATTTATATGAGTATTAAGGATGCATTTTTATAAATGAAACATTAAAAAACCCATTCAAAAAAATTGGGAATCCCTCTATCTAAATGAAGTAATTATAGACATCCCATATTCTTTTAGGAAAATATAATACTAAATTATCCATCATGAATATATTTAAAATGAAAATATTTATTAAAAAATGTCTTGAAATCACATGATATATTTTGTAAGAGAAAACCGTGAGAGTTGAATTTTAATACACATGACCCCTTGAATAATTCATATGGATTTCCATTTAATTGATGTTTTTTAACAGATCATTTACATCGTAGAATAAACCACATTGGTCACTAAATTAATTTATTCTTCATGTTTATATTTGTTACAATAATTTTGAAAAGTTACATCCCATAGTATCACCCATATGATCTCTAACGGTCACATTGTAACTAGTATTTCCTAAGAATACCATTTATTATACAACTGTATTCAATTTGTGTCATCCTTATTAAAACAGTAAAGAAAAATAATAAGTTTGGAATGAATTATAGTTAATAAAATATATATAACTTATTATCGGCATCAAGTGTAATATTAATAGAAACATGAAAATATAATAAACCAAAAAAAATGTAGAATATAAAATAAACATAAGATTATATGAATAATTGATATATTCATAATGGATGTGAAATTGAAAATATGAAAAAAAATCACACTAAATAAATATAACGAGGCATAAAAATAAAGAATTGCATATTTAAAAAATATATAAGTAACAGATAAATATATATTACCTTATAAAAAGGGATACTATAAACCCAAATTAGTTATCCAGATTATAGGATATATGGATACAAATTATACGAGGTGTCTTACTACCAACCTGGATGTATCTTTTATATAATCCTATCAAAAATAATTATGTCGTCCACACACAAATATCCCATGACTATAGACCTATTATTAAGTACTATGTCTTACATAAAGGAATCCTTCTATTAACATGATTGGATGTTGGATAGTCTCACTTATTAGAATCACTTGACACAATAGTCGAAAATAGACCCACTCTAACACAACTAAATACCTCTTAAATGATGGCCATAAATTAAATGATTATGATATAGAAATTCTAAGATATGAAAAATATAATCCTCTCAAACAAAAAATAATAAAAAACAAATAAAAATAAAAATAATTTGAAATAATTTCAAAGTATATCCTTTTGTCGAAATTAATAGATTTATACATATAATAGTTTCCCATTTTGAAATGTTCTTTGGTTCTAAAAATAAATGGCGCTATTAATAAAAAATCAAAAGATCAGATTTCAAAAATTCATGGTTCTATTATAATGACATTATAATTTGTAACCATAATATTTCAATAGATTTAATATATATAAAAATATGTTCTAATAAAATTATTCTACATTATTACAATGATAAGACATTCAATACAATAACACATTTAGGAAGTCTTTGATATATATATATATATATATATATATATTCATATACATTATTGCATTCTTGATTCATTGATATTTAAAGTTCTTTATTTTTCATCAGGCACAATACATAAAACTAATAATAGTTCACGATGTTAAATTATATTGATATATATTATATTTTGATTTTTCAAAATGTATTTAATGTTATATTTAAACCCAACAATATCATTTTTTGTATAAATAAGAAACATTGGCTGTGTTATGTTCATCTAGAAACATAGAAGGGAATAATACTTTCATATAATTAAAATATATCCCCCATTGAATATGTCCAAAATCATTTTGATCATAGATAAATTCCAAAATAAATTGGAAAAACATCCATAAAACATATCTCCCTCTATTAGAAAAACTCTTATTCTAAAAAATTATCCCCCTTAGTGTTTTTAAAAATGGATCACAAGAGTTATCAAAAATATTTTATATGAAAGTAAATATATGTGAGTAATATTCAAAAAACATTTTGATAATATAAATATAATCCACTCAACAGAATTTATATATTTCCCCACTTTGAAAAAATTAAAATTATAGTGGTTTGTAAAACATTACCAATAATTAGAATTTTTGGATGTTGAAAATGTTTGAACTTGAAAAGAAATATTTTTTGTCATATTTTTTTTTAATTTTTAATGTTTGACATTATTTTCATCTTAGGAATCAACCTCCCATTTATAATATTCTAACCTTTTATTTTATATAACCAACTATTTCTTTATATCATTGACCAAATGATCCTCTAGGTCTAGTTTATCACTATACACATTAAAACACTTTTAAATTCATTTGAATATTTACCTAACACATCATTTTATTTCTGTTGGGATACATACTACTCATATTATAAATGAATATGTGTATCTTATGACTAAATGAAATTTATAAAAGTATATCATATTCTATGGGTAGAAATATAATTCCTCCTACAAATTTCTCAAACACCCGTTAACTATTGAAATTATATTAATCATACACATATACCATAATGATACCTAGAAGCTAATAAACTCCACATACATCATATTTATTCTAAAATTAAATTCTAGTATAATTTTAGATAATATATCAAAATATTTCTTTATTCTATTCTTCAGAATCAAGCATCTATTCAATTCATTGGTATATGGTTCTTGTATCCGATTATATTGAAAAATCAGATCAATCATTCAGAACACTATGTACTCCAGGGTGGATCTACAAAGTATTATTTTTCACATAATTGATATTTAAATTTATTATACGTTCATTAAATTTTTTAATATCTATTCCATTATAGTAACATTATTATAGTGTCCTATTCATCCCTTTTTATGAATAGGATGAGGTAGAACTCTATCCAAATTATTCTTCTTATTCCTATGATTATACATATTATAAGAAACTATCATTGGTGTGAAATTCATATAATTATAGCTAAGTAATATTTCATCCATCAGGATGTATTTTTTTTAAATTCTTTCCCATCCTCATTCATTTGAACATAGTAAATCCATTTGATTTAATTCCATAGTGGCACATGTGGTAGTAGCGTCATTCAAAAATTTTTCTACTAGAAATTACTCTATTGGATTTAAATACATAACTTTATATCCTCATTATTTACTATTAAATTTAATTCATGAATATTTCATAGGTTATTGTTTTACTCAAACCATTCCATTTCTAGTGAATTTTTTTGATTTATTATTCTTCAAACATATGTTCACTAATAGATATAAAGTGAAAAATAAATCTTAAAATTATATATACCGTTATATTTTTCGAATCACTATTATTATTTATAACACCCATAATATTAGTTTAAATAATATTATTATTGATAACATTCTTAAAATGAGCACTAAGTTATAATAAAATTGTTATATATTATAAAAATATTATTATTTAAATGTGACTATTATAAATGATCCATTAAATTGGAAACAATGAATAATGATAACTGTTTCTGAAAAATATTTATAAACGGTTAATATAATAAATATATTTTGATTTATCCCTAATAAATAATTATTTAATTGTTAGTAAATTTTTTACGCTTATATTTTTTCATTAAAAATGGTTTTTATTAAAAAATTTGTTGTAGTTATAATTAATTTATAACATTTTTATTATTTTTATTTGATGTAATGAAAATTATTTTCTAATTAATCATGTATATATTATCTTACTGTGAATTTCATTATTTTTCCCAAATAGAATTATTTTTCATAGAATAGTGAAAAATAATGATTTTTGTACTACTACCATTTATTTTCATGAAGTATAATTATTTAAACTTTTAATTTTGTTTTTCATTTGATATTAATGTAAAATAATTTATATTAATCTATAATAAATATAATTCATTACATTGGAAAATTAATTATACTCGATTTGGTTATAATTTCATTTTTTGGTTTTAAACCCAAATTTTTTTAAATAAAATATTTGTGCTTGAAATGTGATTCCATCATTATAAATTAAATAAATAATTATTCATTAATATAGTTAATCTAATTTATATATTATATTATTAAAAAAATAATTTAATATAAATTTTTTATACTTTATATGAAAATAATTTTTTTAAATTATGTCTTATGCTTAAGAATTCATTTTCCAGAAAAAAATGTTATTCATTAAAATTTTCATATTTAATTTAAAATTAAATTATACCTCCTATAAAAATTAATTTTTTAAATTTTATTTTAAATTTGTAATATTTTTTTATAAATTTCATAATGAGGCCTATTTCTTAATAAATATTACGAATTCTAAAAAAATTGGTACCACACTTAATGATTACAAATGTTTATTGAGGGATTAAAGTTATAGACAAGGGAAGGAATACTACATGTAATTGTATAAATATTGTCGGTAAAAGATATTTTAACCCTATATTATCTATAAATATAATCCTTATCGTTTCATAAAAATTATACTTCATAAATAAATTAATTATATAGAAATAATTAATTATATTCTATGTGTGTCGTCACTATTAATTATAAAAGGGACATCCTCTCCTCCATTATTCATGAATGTTGAGATAACTAGCTTAGAAAATACTAACACTAATGCATTTATAGCTTCTGTTTCTTAAAACTATGGATCTTAATATTTTTCTAAGACTAATATTTTATGGATTAAGGTGTAATGTAAATGAGGTCATGCAGTGAAGAGATGGTTAGGGAGCTTATGAATTAATTCATACATAAGTTAAGTTTTCTTCATCTCAGTTTTTTTTCATTGAGCTGTGTTTAAGGTTAGGCACCTATTTACTTTTATGAGGTTTATATAATTAAAATATTTCATTTTTTATTATTGACATTTAATAATTTATGGTATTTAATTTTTAAATTTAAATTATTTTATCCAAGTGGATTTTTTTCAAGAATTACCAAAGTGTTGAGGGTTTATCATCTCAAATTTTCTCCTCTGAGACATATTTTATATTATACACCTACATAAATTTAAGAGTTTTGTCTACATACCATTTGATATATTCTATCATTGTTATACTTTTATCCATATTAAATCATGTTTTATTTGATTTTATTTCCATAAATGGGTTTATGGTTGAAATGTTACCAAACTGGTGAACTTATTTCCTTATAATATCATTTCTATAAGGATTAATTTTTGTAAAATTTTCAAGAATTAATATGATTGATCTATCTCTCCAATTTATTTTATATTTTCATGAATTTTTATTATTTGTATAAATTTGAAATTTTACTTTCATTTTCCCCTATATAAGTTCTAAAAAAATAAATAGAATATATTAATTAAAACCAACATTATTTTGTTCTTTTGGTTGTGAATATTTTAGATTACATATCTATGATACCTAATATAATTTCTAAAATGTTATTATTTATAAATAAATAGTTTCTGAAATTCATTATCAACTATATATGACTTTATTTATAAGGTATACATGGAATCACTTAGTTATTTTCCTAACATGGTCCCTTTTTATTTTACAAAATTTATGGAATGGATTTTTATTTTCACAATTAAAAAATTAATATAATTTACCACCCAAATAAACACTATATGAAGTGAATCATCCAATATATATTTTCAATTTATTTTTCAGGAAAAATTATTTCCTTATAAATTTATAAATTTTTAGATTCAAAATAATTGATTTTAATTGAAAAAAGATGCATCTGTTAGGATATATTCCAGTGATATTTTAAATAAATTTATCATATTTGATAATATCATTTCATATTTTTTACGATTAACTATGGATATAAATTAATAAATCATTTTTCCTATGGATACTAATAATGATGCTAAAATCTTGTGAAAACCCATTTTCTTTTACATGTGTTAAATTATGATGAAAAGAAAAATATTTTCATGATCTTGTAGTATATATATGAATGGATTAGGAATATATAATGGGTGGTTCTATTATATCCCTATAATGTATTGGGTAATGATTAAATATTTATGAGATCAATGGGTACATATGAGGTTATACAAACCCTGAAATAATGTACTCGATAGGATTTCCCGGACATAAGAAGATGGTATAATAGATTTTATCCCATGACCAAAGTGGGCACACTAGTGGTTATACCAATCCCAACATGTGATTTAAGTCATATAATATAGACATTACAAATTATTTATTTTATTATTATGACACAAAATATTTTACTGCTTTTTTGTCGTGATATAAATCCAATGTTATACACTCTTGACTTATGTTCATTTATTATTTTATGGTTCTTATTTAATAAACTTCTAGGAATTATGTGAAGACATGTGATTCTATTATATAAATTATTGGTTTCGATTTGAAATGATAAACTACTATTCTTATACCCTTATGCTTATAATACACTTATATATGACTTTTTATTGATATATACCTTGATTAACAATGATGATAATCTAATTCCACCCTTAATTAAGTTTCATATTCCCCGAGATATGAATAATGATTTTTTATATAACATATGAAGGAATATTTTGAGTTAATAATTTTTTATAGGATATGATATAGTACATTAATGTTTCATTTTTAATATATATGTGATTCCAAATATTGTAATCCAATATAATTGTAGAGTGGATCATTGTGATATTATGTCAATATTCATCTAAAATGATATAATATTTATGTGTGAGATGCATGGGTCTCATCATTCTTATTCTCATCAACCAACATCTAATGAACATATTCCTTCAATTCCATACCATCTACCTTCTCTAGATCAAAATATTTTTTATTAATATCTATTTATATTTTCACAATAGTAATATCTTCAACTTTATCATTAAAACATCCAATATAATATTCCACAATTTTATGATATATAATATTTAATGTAACTATTATATAAAAATACACTTTTTATTGAACATCAACTTCTCTACCTTCCTTCTCCTACTTCTTATAATTAGTAAATTTTAATATAATGAATCTAGTTATTATTTTCACTCTTGAGTGACCTTATTGTTATTGTATTTTGGATGTTTGTTGGGGATTTTTTTGAATAATTCCCAATAAATAACTTTTTTTATCCTTATCATTAACCAATATCATCCTATATATGCCTAATATTTTATTGGATTTAACTAATATCTAATAGAATACACTTTTTCCATTATTCAATTGACTTATAAAATCATTATATGCACAAGGATCTATATTTTAGAGTATAAAAAAATGTCTCCACTGTATTTATAAAAATAAAATTGACACGGGTCCATAAGAATTTCACAAAAATTAAACAGTTTCAGGTTCACTAGGAATTCTGAAACATAAAATCATGGATTTTCCCCAAATTATTTCCATACAAACTTGTTTATTAAGAATTATTTAATAAAATTAAATAAAATCCTTGATTGTAATTGAAAAATGTTAGTTTTTGAAACTATATCCTCAATATTTGAAATTATTTCCTATAGATTTCTCCTAATGATTATAAATTAAATTTAAATTAAATTGTGAGGTGCAAATAAAATATTAACCTTCATGTATAAGATCAAATAACTCTAAATATTTATAAATAAAAACTAAAAATTTTCTAAAAATGAGTAAAAACACTTTTATCACATATTTATTCTAAAAAATTATAAATATCAAAAAAATAAATGACAATATGTGGATATAATAGTTCGTATTAATCATTTTCTACGAAAATCTATTCACAACCATTAAATTTAACAAATTTTTTATTATCAATTTATACTTAATAATATCAATATATTACACTATCATACATAATATCATTTGTAAAAATATCTAAATATGATGTCATTTCACAAATGGAAAATGAATAAGAAAATAGATATTTTTAATTCACTTTGGGATCACTTTAATAATGAATGTGTCCAACAAAATTTGGGCCCATTGGTCCTCTATGTGGGATTAAACTTTTTCTCTATATAATCAGAATTTTGGTGATTTTTAATTTATAAAAATAATCTAAATTTTCATCCACCTTAAGATTAAAATGATTATTATTATGGAGTTCAGATCAACCCATATATCATTTGAAAATAAAAATAAAAATAAATTAAGGCACCTTATATACGTATATTATAAATAAAATAATATATATGAAATTATATTTATATTGGAAATATAACAATAAATAATAGATAAATCATAGTTGATTTAGAAAAAATAGGTAGTGAAGGATAAAAATCCTAATGCTCATATAAAGGATATTATGAAACCATGATTACACATAAAAGTGTTTGGAGGATTAATAATCCTAAATCAATAATTTTATATAAAAAATATATGAAAATTAACTAAAAAATTTCATATAGTACAATATATTCCATATAATAAAATATATCAATTATAGACTTGTTAGTAGGTACTCTGTCATACTCATTGGAATCCCTTGATCTACCAAATTGTATGTAGTTTTTTATTTATACATGATTCCCTCAAGATAAAAGTGTGTAGTAACCCTCTTATACACTCTGAAATTTCCTTTAATGGAAGGTTATAAACAAAATGATTACTATATATAAATAGTAATATATTTAGGAAAAATACTCTCCAAATATAGCTCTTAGTAAAATAATTTAAAAGGAAAAATAATTAAAATAAGTTAGATAAATATTATACTAATATTTTTGAATTATAACCAACTTTCAAATGGTTTCATTACAAAATTTATTTATTTTTATTAAAATTCGGGCTCTATTTATTGATTTTGTTCTAATGGTTGGGTTATGTAAATATAGGGTTACATTTTGTTGTAATTCATATATGAAATGTCCATATTCTTATTTATTTGACATAACATAGAATCTTATATAAGCATAAATATGACCTTATACAATGCTCAAACATTTTATAAATGAACTAGGGGAAAATGTATATTCTATATATTTTTATTTTGTTTTTCATATACCAAAATCATTTTGTTTAAGTTTACTGAATTTTAATATTGAATAAAACATACAAATACACATTGTTAGTTGAACCCAATATATATTACATGTATTTTAAATTTAAAAAATATATATGAAAGTTATATTTTGAACCAATTCAATAGTACATAGATGAAAAAAAATTAAGCCAAGTTATGGTTCTTCTTAATGGTGTGTAATTGGAATTGATTATTATGTGTCATGAGATAGTGATGTATGAAAATGTTTCCTCGGATTTCCCCTTCTACAACTTTCATACAAAATAAACCCTGAAAATAATGCAATTCATAATTTACAAAACAGCGAAAATATTTCCATCACAAATTTATATATGATTATTTTCTAAATGGTCGCATATACATCAACAACTGCTATATGAAATAGATATGGTAGTTGAGTAGAATGACCTTTGAATATATGAATACCCATGATCCACCCCTTTCTCTCCACTTAATTTTTTTTTTAAATTTCCAAAAATAATTCAAATACACATGATAAAACCTCTAAGACACATTAATTAAAATCTGATATAATAAAAGGATCCTCCTAAAAGTAATTAGATTCAATTTAATAGAATCAACTTAATCAACATGGAATGTGTTTCAGAAACAATACATTTTCATTTCAATTAATTTTTTACCCCTTCAAAGAAATTAATAATCTTTTAAGAAACATTAGAAATGAATTATTGTTATGTTATAATTACTTTATGGAACTCATTTATTTATTATTTTTCCTCTTCATTTTAAAAATATTTTTTTTTACATTTCTACAACATCAATGATTTTGAAATTATTTTAATTTATAAATATAATACTAATAATAAAATTCATTCAATTTTTGGAATTTTTAACAATAAAATTATAATTATTGAACTATGATATATAAACAACATCATGAATACCATTATTTTAAATTTTGAGATATTATGAATCATTTTGAATATGGTTGCTTGTTATGATAATTATATCAATGGAAAATTTTATAATAAATAAAACAACCTCAAAACGATCAAAAAACCTAATATTAATTTCAATAATGAGTAAAACCTGAAAATAAAGTATTATAATATCTTAAATTAATAAAAAAGTGGAAATAAATTAAAATTAGAAATTGAACCTGACTGTTCAATAGTTTGGAATACATTAGCATGTATTTTCGAACATGATGTAATGGTTCTCTACAATGTTTTTTCTTTATTATGTTTTTATTTTTTATCACACACACAACTCTATCAATATATATCTTCTTTATTCCATCATTATAATATCGTACCAACCTATATTTTTCATTGGTCAATACAATATTCAACTTGATTTCCAATGTCCTAAACCCAAGAAAATGGGATGATGACTCGTTATCCATAGCATATACTCTAAAATTATTTTTGCGATCTTTTGTTTGGTATTATGACATATTTATTATTCTTAAATACAATTTATCTTAATTGAAAATATATATTTTTTTTCAAATGATATTTAATATTTATTTATTATTATATATTTATAACAAATATTAATTCAATGATATCATTTATATAGTTCCCTAAATGAATCTTTTAACACTATGGGAGCATACCCATTTTAAATTTTACTAATGATAAGTATCATTTTTTCACCTAACTTTTAGGTCCTGAACCAATAGGTCCATGTATTTAAAATATTAACTTGGAGGACCTCAATATCTATTATAATTTTATGTTCAGCCACCTTAGATATAGTTATCAATCAATATAATTATCAACACCCCTTCATGATGAGATAGATTATTGGTATTATACATTTAAAATGACTTCAAATTCATGCGGTAAAGAATAAATCATTATGTCGACAAAAGTATATTGGAATGATTAGAAAAGTACCAATGAGTTAAGAAACATTTTATTATTTGCCACATCATTATTTATAACATTATTTTTAGTTAGAAAAATAATATAGATTTTGATGTTTTCTTCCTCAATTAATAATCGAAAAATATTTATATTTAATTTTATAAATTATTCGTTGTTTTCATTTACCACATTCTACAACAAATATAAAAATCACTTATATAAATATGGAATTTGAAACATATAATTGCATTCATTTATTTATGAATAAATTTTGAATGATTATTTTTGGTTTTTGAAATCACTCTTTTCAATGATAGTTTCTAGTACATTTATCTCTCTATTCTACTCATGATAATAAATCACCACTATCCATTAAAAGGGTGGTTTTTTAAAATAGGATCATGAGTTATGGCCCAAATTCACATAAATATCAGATGTGATTGTGTTTAAGTGGAATCATAATGGTGTAATGGTAGTTAAAAGCCATTGATATGATGAAATAAATGAATCATTTTCAATAAGAATATAGTGCAGTATCACAATTAATGTTGGGATGAGAAATAAAATACCCATATTGATATCGACCAGGATCCACTAGTTTATGGATGTGAACCTTTATAGAATTAATATTGGTCAACATTAGAGGTGTAACATATGATATAATTAATTATGTAAATATTAACATCATGAATGGATATATATTGAGGTTTTTGGGGAATAAAATCCAAAAAAATGATTTTTATATTTTCATATTCATGAAGTTTATAATTTCCTTATGGTTCAAGGGTTTCCCACAATAAGTTAAATTTCACACAATGTGTGACAAAATAGCAACGACAATGTCTTGTCATTGATTATGATATAAGGTGTATATTGGTTAATGTAAAACATGGTTTGTAGAGAGATTTAAAAAATATGATATTTTACCTATGAAACAAAACTTTGTATATTATAGTACATTCCAGATTTCACCCTTATCATCACATGCAATGTAATCTTTACAGAACATCATGAATCATCAAGAAGTGAATAACATTACTAGAATATAATCTATCTGATATGTAATCGGAGTACATATCATGGTTGAAGGGTTATATAGCTATAGGTGTGGTGGTACATGCCTATTTAAACCATGAGATTAACATCCTATGTATATATAGTTTTCATTTCATGTGTTAGTAAAAAATAAAAAACATAGTGTAGTGGTCGTTCATTCCTAGATCGATCAATGATTCCCACACAAAATGTGACTCAATATGAATATACATATAGATTTAGATGAGATAAAAAAATTGATAAAATAAACTCCCACCTCCTATCTAGGTCTCACACATAATGACCAGTTAATTAAATGCCTTGTAAGGGGTATTCAATTATTTTTTTTCATGTCATCTCTCTTGTGTGTGAGAATTAAACATATAAATAGTTGACTATAAATATTTTACAATATAAAACAAAAGGGATGATCACAAAAAAATTTCAATTTTTTTTATTTTTTAAAGTAGGTTGGTGGGGATCAATATCTTTATATAAAATATTTGTAGGGATGGTTGTCATATATAGAGTAGACAGAGGGTTGATAACTCCCCTAGAAGCACACTAAATCTATTATTATTTCCCCAAGAGAAATTAATTATTCATTTATCACCATTTTGATGGGTTTCAAGTTATATAATTAGGGATTAAGTATCCCCTTGTATAATTAATGTTGTATAAGATAAGTATATGGCCCTTTATAGGGTTTGGTGCCCCCTCAACAGATGTACACACCACATTAAGTGACAACCCCCCAATACTATAGTTTGAGGGAATATATGTGGGGTATTGTCTATTGAGTAAATGGAATAACGGTAATTCCTTATATATAGAGGCATGATTCTCCATACTTGTATTATTACATTATATAATGTTGTGGTATATTACACTATATAGGCATGGACTTCCCTAGACTGATACATTTTTTTATGAGGTGTAGTTCCACACTATAGTCTCTAAGGGGTGAGGTTCAGTTCTAAGGTGATGGGTAGTTTGGAAACTATATGTTCTATGATAACCTTAGTTCCTTTCTATAGGAAAACACTATCGATCTCATATATGGTTATCAATGATGCTTTATATACTGTTTATTAATATTGTTAAG
The DNA here is from genome assembly GCA_963277665.1 of Viscum album. Lineage (NCBI taxonomy): Eukaryota > Viridiplantae > Streptophyta > Magnoliopsida > Santalales > Viscaceae > Viscum > Viscum album. Next base: position 850,716,921 of record OY728143.1, on the reverse strand, counting down.
AGACATAAAAATGATATTTTCAATTCACAATCAATGAGTAATAATATATTCTTAAAATCTATACTTTCATATGATTCACGAATCACAGTGAATAAATTTTTAATTTATTGTTTAGTTATGATATTAATGAATTCCACCTATCCTTGTGTTTTGGAGATATTAATCATATATAGGTTCCTTTTATTATTCTATATTATAGTTACGATCAGACATATTATATTGTATTTCGATTGTGTTTCTACTTGATATGTTAATATTCACCCATAGATGCACCTCATTCCTACATGTGTTTTTTCAAAATGTTTTAGGAATAGTTCAAATATAATCATGATGAATATGGATCTGGTTAAACTTATTCCAAGATGAAACTTAGTGGCGTAAATTTTTTAATATTTTATTAGTGATCACATTCATAGAGTTTATATATTAGAGTGTTGTATTCCCTTATTATGTTATTGATGTTCTAGGTGGAATTTCATTTTTTCCATAGATTCTTACAAGGATTTTTCAAGTGTCCTGTATTATATAGTTGTTCCAATATATATTAATGTGATATATTGTTTAACAGCTTATAAATATTAATATTGAAAAATTGATCTATTGTGTATTGAATTTTTATATATATTATATATTTTTATATATTAAGGCCTCAAATGTAAGATTTTCTATTTTGGTGAAGGGATCTATCCCTCGTCCTATTAGAGTGTGCTTCGATTCGTACTCTCAACATTGCTTTTGCCAATTTAGGGGCCTAGTTTGTCGAGTTATATAAGAATGGAATCAAATTTGTGGGGTCCTCATAATGGGGTTTTGAGTTACTAGTTTTGAAGGGAATGTTTTATAATTTAGGGTAAAAAATTCAAATATGATTGTGTTAGATTTACATACCTACTAGTCTATTATTGGTCAAGTTTATAATGTTTCCATTCACAAACATGTAGATAATGTATATATCCACATAAATCTCCCAAGCTAATTTTTTATAGAGTAACTAAGTTGGTATATGTATTATATAATTGTAAATAAATATATTTAATCTCATTATGTCATCTCAACTAAATATTATTTACTAATTATTGGCCCATCATATTGAATGATGGATTTTAGACTTCGAAAAATTTCTCCAGATTAGAGGCAATTTTAAGAAGAGCTTATACCAGTTCATTATACTTTTATTTATAATATATCAATTTATGAGATTTTATTATTTGAACATGATTAAGAGAATTATTTCTCCCTGGATAACGACTAAGGAAATTCAATTTATATTCTCTTGGAACAACATCCAGTATAGTGGATTGTAGTTTCTATTGTTATTGATGAGAATATCCATTGGATGAATATAAAATGTGCTTTCTGGTATCAGGGGCCTCATGGGATTCAAGGTGATCCTATTCCTTGGTTAAAATTGAATTGGATAGGTTAATATATTCATGTATCAATATATTTTGGAAAATTAAAATGATATGTTTTTACTATATCAATTTCCATCCCCAACCCAATTGTACATTGGATAGAGTTTTTTAGGGAAACCCAAATTTTTACTACCTTAATATGGGTAGACTTTATCCCTTATTAATGTGGAGTTTTATTCGGTGGTTCTATGTGTGGTTTGGGTTAAAAATAATTTGGGCCTTCTACAGGGTATACAAATAGTATTATAACGTGCATTAAGGATCAAATAACTCATCATGTACTCCATTATAATTTTTTGTGATGAATTTTTAAAAAGAATGATTTTGTTCTAATTATTGTTGATCTAGTTGTTTGGGAATGTATTCTTATGTATCCACACTAATACCAAAGTCATTAAGGTTTTTATTGATGGATGACCTTTAGTAGTAATGACTACATGTTCTACGAGGTATGATCTAGTTGTTTACTAAATTGGTATAGATACATATCGATATGGGTAAAAGTCCTTCATTATATACTATTTCATTGGATTAGAAATTAGAAATTCAAATTGAAAAAATTATCTTAATGTATCCATATAGAAAGTGTTAATGTTTCATGTCACTCTATAACACTTAATTTTTAATGAAATGGTATTATGTTCAGTTGAGAGAGAAAACCTTCAAAGGATATCATTATGTTAATATGAGGCCGTATGATATTATTTTAGTTTAAATAAATTATTAGTAGTACAAGATTTAGTTGATTGGAATTTTAAAATGTTGTTGTTCGGATGGGTGGTGAGTTTTTGAATCACCATCGATGGTGGGTGGGACCCTCAGGTAGGATGAGTAATGGAAACTGTTTTTGGGTTGCATCAAATTAAACATTAGTTAGTACGGTTTTTGTTGTTCATTAATTTTTTTTGCATTATTGGATTCTTAATATGGTGGTATCATGTTTTATAAATATTTATAATATTTTTAAAGGATTTCCATGTATATAGATTTACTTTTCTATTAGTAGGTGCTTTTGGGCCACACTGATATAATTAATGGGTTTTAAGGATGTCTAAATAGTATAAATATGTTAAGAGAAAAAATAAATGAGAATGTATTCCTTTTTTAGGATATTCTATTAGATATAGATTAACCCCAACTGGTTGAAAATTGACTGGATTCCAAATTAAGATTTTAGGTTTGGATTTTTAACTATTTTTTTCCTAAGGAAAATTGTTTGAAGATAATCTTCATCGATCAATATGGACAATAGCTGACCCTAGACGTTTTATTGGTTGTAATTAAAATCAACTCCATGATATTGAGTCATATGAATCAGTTCATTTATGGATTTATTAATGAAAATATCATATAATCATGGTCATAGGAATACCCCAATGAGTAAATCTTGGGGTTTCATGTAAAACATGGATAGTACAAGCTATATGGTTAACATGTGAACTATCAGACCTAAATTTGTAATATTATTTCATCCATGGTATTCTATATTTATAAGTACAGTAATAGTTGAAATTCATGAAGTTTTAGGTTCTAATTATTTATACTGTAAGATAGTAATAATAATAACATATATTCTAGGGAACATATTTAGATATACTATTCATAACCGATAAATGATATTTCAAAATATCAAGTCTTTTTATAGATGGTGTTATCAAGATAGTGGTATATTTCTTGTGTTTAATCAATATTGGTTGAACTACTATCGTCATCTATAAAGGGAGTCCTAACATAACAATATAAACCATGAAATAATGCTGGAATGGGTATTCTAAATAGTTACACCGATTGTGTTTTCAAAAGTTTTTAAAATTAATCACCTTAATCTTGAGTCAGTGATTGTTATTCATATTAATCTTTTTTGTACTATGATAATCAATGTTTATATTATGACATCATAACAAAAAAATTGATTTTTTTAGGATTTCCAAATAAAATATTTATTATCATATATTTTGTATTTGGTATAAATGATGAACGATGTTTCACTAAAGGATATGTTTATGGCAACACATCTTTTAGAAGGTATTATCCTAGGGATTGAAGGTGAAAATGAAGGTTCATATAGATAGGATAAAATGAAATATTTTATATATTTGTAGAATGGGTCATCGGTGAGATAAATTTAAATTTTTTTTCTATTTAATAAGGTTAGTATAATTCCTTGATGTGATCATAAATAGCTTTCACGAAGAGTGACTACAAACCAACTATGATGGTTTCAGTTATGCATGTGATCCTATCATGATACAGTGGTGGAGATATATTATTCTAACTAATTTAAAAGGGCCGATTTAGAGGTGTTTATGTTTTATTTGTGATTTTTGTTTAAACTTTTAGTATTTTATCCTTTTTAGGTAATATTTATAACACGTATAAATACTCTATGGTCTTATTATATTGAGTCTCTTTAGGGGTTAGAGTAAATTATTTTTTATTGAAAATAGTGCACGTTTTTTCCATCAATAGATAATTCAGATATTATTTTTAATTAAATATTTCATTAAATGGTGTGGATTATAACGCTCTTTTGGTTTGTTCCCTTATTATTGATCTGTTTTTCCGCTTTCTATCATTGTGTTTTCAATAACCAAAACACTCAGTTGTGTCTCAAGAATTTTATATTTAAGTGTTTTTCAGTGTTTTTGTTACATTTCATGTGATGTAACTGTTTGAATCCTAAATATCATTAAACATATCATTAATGTATTTAACATATCTATCTTTATCGTTTATGAGCATGGAATAAATTAGATGATTGTTAGAAGGATTTAAAAACAAAATAGAGTTAGCCATAGTTTATGTTGAACATCTGCATAAATAACTAGCTAGCTGGTGTTATACATCATCCACCCGAAGCATTGGAAAAAGAAGTATATTTTCTAGAAAAACCAAATTGTCCTTCCATTAATTAGTATCAACTTTTCAATAGTGTTCATCAAGTATCCCTAAGTTCTAGGAAGCCCCTTGGCTATACATTGGTGGATACTGGGAATCGGGTGGCATCATGATAGATCCATCATTTTTTCATTCATTTTGATCAAATGACCATAATAGATTTTATTACATCTTCTTGAATTTTTTATAATTCTAGAATAATCCTGGTCATTTTGGATCCTATAAAAGGTATCACTTGGACCTTTAAAGCAATAAATCTATTACCAAAAATGTTCTAAATATTGAATCTATATTGAATTAATAAATCCTTAAATGTATCTCAAAGATACAAATCAAATGTAATAAATATCTCAATGTCTCCAAAGAAGCCACTCAAATATCTATTCCCCCATTATTATCATTTATATAAAGAAAATTAAGAGTATATTGTAATAGGTTTCCAATAGAATTATTTTGTCTTCTAAAACTCAATTTTTTCAATAGGTTATCACTCTACAAAAGTGAGGTATGAGTTCCTTGACTATAAACAAACATCAATATTGTGATTAGAGAAAAAAAATTTACAAGGGATTGGTTTATTCATAGTCTCAATGATAAATAATGTTATAATATATACCTCAAGGTTCAATGGAGGGCATGTATGGGATCACATCATGCATTATCCTGAATATTTATCATTTATTTACTCTATTTAGTCTTCCATTTTATATCATTTAACATCAATTCACATATATTTCAAAATTTGGCATTTGAATTTCCATCTTAAAATTAATTTTATATTATCATTATATTATCAGATTGAATTTTTAAACTATTTCTTGATCGATTTCTAACATTATTCATTATTATTAGTTTGAATGATTAAAAGTGAAATTTTACCCTTTCATGATTTAACCATTATCTAATGTGAACCATTATATTGTTTTAGTATATATTTTTTACTTTTTAATTCCTATCATGAAGATGAATTTCTGCATATTAGAATTTTATGAGGTATAAAATATTTGTATGGTTTTTTAATGAAATATGATGATAATCTAGAATGTTGTCATCAGTTTGATCATGATAAATCATTATCATAAATTGGAAGAAGATTATGAGTTGAGGAGTTGTGAATATGATAATTTTACATAATTTTCTTCATTTCATTTTCGTAAAATTCTAACCATATGTGGGGGAAGGTGTGCGAGACCATGAGGGTAGATTATCCATTTATATGCTGTTTTATTATAAGTTTTACACTCTAATAACTCTATTTGATTTTCTTTTTTATGAAAAAATTGATTTATATATGTAATGTATAAAGATAATTGGGTTTTTCCTAGGTCTGGATATAACATATATTTGATTTATGAGTTTAAAACCACCTAAAATGGAGGAACATTAAATTCTCATTATTGTATAATCATTGAAAATATATCTAACAGTATCATTGTTCATGGGAATTTTTTATTTCTCTAGGTTGAAATTTTATTATGTTTCTTGATATTTTTTTAAGATACATTTACCGATTACATAATAAATATATATTTATCCCACATTTATAAGTGATGAAATCTCCAAAAAATATTCCTCAGCAAATATTTTGACATAGTGGGAGCATATGAAATACGTTTCCTTACATTTTAGAGGTATTATTTGTGTTTATGGGCTTTATATCATAGATAAATAGGTTTCTGGTTATCAAAATACTAAATATGTTATTTAATAATCAAATATAAATTATTTTATATCCACTACACCAAGGGTTAGCATACAATTTTTATTAAAAACACTAATACATTGAGGGATATTAGATAAATTATATGAGTATAAAATATCATATTATGAAGACGAACATGATCCAACCATATTGATGAATGGATATTGGAAGCATCAAGGAATTTCTAAAATGTGAATTATATATTTAAAATTTTCATTCATTTATAAATTTTTTAATTTTTAATTTTTCAGATCACTTAAAATTATTTGATGTGGTTCTATTTCTCAATTATCATTGATCACATTAACCTTATTTTAATTGAAATATTCTCAAAATTTATATTTTATAAAATTATCAATGAACTTGTAATTAATGATAATTTGGGTTTTCATAATATCATTGGCAACTGATTCATTCAAAAATCTCATTCCCATTATAAGTCCCATGATAATAAATTATTATCTAGCTTCAAAATGTTAAATGATTTGATAAAAAGTGTCCCTATTATATATTGGTTTCATGTTAATGGTGAGAGGAAAAAGAATTTGAGTGTTATAATGGTTGAATGATTGTTGATGGGTTGAAGTGTTCCAATAGTGAAAAGGACAATGACCTAGTGAATATTGCGAATATGTTCAATTGAAAATGGTTACAAATGATATTAATGATGAAATAAGGATAATATAAATTTAATTTAGCATTGAAACATATCTTAGTTTCTCTAAACATGATAAATGTAGAAGCTGTGCGAAACTGATGTCATAAAAACATAAATCATAGTTGGGTAGGATGATCTATACAAATAAATTAACGGATTAAAACCCAAAAACAATAAATTTTGATGATTGATCTTATTTATAAGAAACATTACAGATTCAATTAAGATTAAAATTTCATATAGTTTTCAATAGCTTAGTATCCCAACTGTTGGTTGGAAGATTTGGTTTGTATATATATATATATATATATAATGAATCTTGTGTATAGAGAGAGAACAAAATTTATTTAATGAAATGACACATGATCGTGTGTACTGGAGTATAATTTCGGTATTACTTCATGTTTCAAATTTCATGTTATCAAGGAAGCATGTCATAAATTATGTGTTCGTGTGTTATCCAAGTTCACTATGGTACTCAGGATGTGTAGTTTTAATACATGTCTTTTTAATGTGGATACATGAATAAGGGTTTGTTGGTAAATATATGATACCCATTTAGATTCAAACAATATGTATATATGGTTGATATGTGATGTTTTTATGAACAATAAAACTCATTTTATATTAGGGGTACAACATGGATTGAACAAATAGTATACACTGTCATGAATCTCAAGATTGAATTTTATGTAGATAAAACCATAATAAAAAATATTGTTATTATGTTCATGGATACTTTTCAGGATCACACGTTATGTTAAGTTAAGTACAAGTATTTTACTAGGTGTTCTATTGGGTTTTTCATATCTTCTCTCATTTTTATTATAATTAATAAAATAATAAATATATTATGATAAATTTCCCATGTAAACATGATAGATAAGTACACGTTGTTTTAGTGTTTTTATGATGAATTATGGGTAGGATGAGTCTTTTATCTTTGTACTGATGATGATGATAAGTGTGTGAGAAACTATATGTAGATGAAGGGTGGATTACCCTAGGTCGACATTCAACGACAAATGAATGGTTCCTCTATACAAATGATAGAGTCAGTAACCCCCTTTATATTAGGCATACATCCATCCTCTTAATTATTAATTAACCACCTCTGTCTATCAATGTTCTAAAAATGAGTTATGAGACCTCTATAAGGTTTGATACCCACTCAACTAATATACGCAACTCTAAAAAGTGTGAGTGACCCAAATAGTTAAAGAGATTTTACATGGAAAATAATATGTAGAGTATATAGAGTTTAGGTACTCCATTATGTATTGGGGCACTGTCTCCCATCCCTAACATTAGTACTTTTTTATGCATTCGTGTATAATTATCCCTTATGGGAATATATTCTCTCGATCTGTACACATTTACTGAATAGACACAATTTAACATTGTAGTTTTTATGGGTTGGCACACAGTTGGTATGTGTTGGGTAGTTTGAACAATATTGGATCGATGATATGTTCAGGTTCCCTGTAATGTCTGAACATTATGGATATAGTCAATTATGATATGTAATTAAATATATACCATTTATTTCCTTAAATATATTACATATAATATATATATTGACATTAAAATTGCTGATTCGTATTCTAATACGATCATATCTAGTATCTTATACGGAATGATCCCAAATGATTCTATTGAGAAGATAATGTTGAGAAATAATGATAAATACTTCCAAATTTTCCTAGGATTCTTATCTGTAATGAATTATTGAATTCCTTTCTAATTTTTATTCTAATATGAATTATTTAGGTGTCTTATTAATTTTTATTTCTATATTTTTCTTTGGACTCAAACTAGGTATGTTAATAATCTCTTATTTATGGACCACATTCCCATATTTTTTGTTGTACAAATATAAACGACATTTCAATGAAGATATTAGTGACCATGGAGGTGGTAAAACTCATGTAGAGATTGTATTTTTTTAGTTCCTAGAAATACTACTTATGTGTGGGAGTTATTGGTTAAATATTATAAAGAGATAGCAATGTGAGGTGACATTTTACATTATTAGGTATCTTATTTATTGGCTGAAAGTTTCATTTTTATATATTTTCGTAAAAGGGGTTTCACATGATTCATTATTCTAGATAGTTTTTTTTCAGACATGAATGTTTTTAAAAACAAATTATGTAGGTCTGTGGTGTTATATTGTTATATTATTTATTGGTTTTTAACTGATGTTGTATGGTTTTATCGGATATGGCCTACAATGAATTTTTTCCCTCTTAGAAAATGTATCTATCCCCTTCCCACTAAAGGTGGTATTGAAGTGAAATAGTCATCTTATCATTAACCCATGTAGTGACCTAATAGAATGGTTAAATTCATAATGTTATCATAGTGGCTGACCAATATGGATTGGTGTTAATAGTTAGTATTCATATGGGCTGGATTGGATTTATATAAATATTGTGAATGAGTTTTAACTTTGGTTTATAGGTCGTGAAATCTATTATTTTTGTGGATGTCTGAGTATCTATTAAACTGGACTCTTAATATATTAAAAACTATGTGAAACACCAATTAATTGATGGAGACTTATACTAATTATGGTAGAAAAATTATAAAGTGGATATTTATGATCATTTATAACATTCATATATCAACACAACTAGTTATTCTTTGGAAATTCAATTTCTTCCTATCGAATAATGTATTTCATTCATTAATATACCACAAAAATTATCTTCTGGGGTTATTATTATCACATTATAGTGGATAAAAATCTAGTTTTTGTATAGTTAGATAATGTGGAATTTATATATTGAATCATGTGGGAGGTGAGTTTTCCCCATGTTCATAAGTCAGTCCACTAACCACACATTGATAATGTAGAGACCCGTATCTTGACGTACATTGACTTTACATTACATTTGTGGAATACTTAGTACATAACAAAAACACACACTAAAGGATCGTAATAGTTTATTGTCTTTGGAAACTCGGAACGTAATCTTCTAATCGTGGTGAAAGTTCTTCAATATCTCCCATAAAGGTCATCCCTTTTTTCTACCTAAAACCTTTCTTTATATCCTGGGGAAAAGAAAACATAATAGGGTGAGCTCAAATGCTCAGTAAGGGTAAACAAAAGAAATAAAAATCACATCATATACATAGCTTTTGGAAATCTTAACCTGCAAAAGAGCTCATAATATCATAACATGGGATAAATCATAGAAGTGAAATGTAATCCCAATAATCATAACTTAAAACATGAAACTTTGTGGCATACACACATAATCATAGAGAATCATTTCTTGTTAGTCAAGACTCAATGCCAAGACTATCTTAGTGGACAAAGTCCCTTTCTGAATCGAGTAATCCTCGTTTCAGTCCTGTTTCACTGAACCGGTATAACCTACCATTCCAGCCATGTCTATCTCATGAGATATAAAATCTTTACCCAATGCATTGGAGGGAGATATAGGTCCCACCCATCTCTTAATGAATCCTTTCTTATGTGTGCCACAAAATCATAAATCATACATCATCGCATAACCCATGTAATAAAAATGGGATTCTTGAAACATCATGACATCATAAATCAATTCATATAAGATAAAGGAATTCATAAACATAATTCCATCTCAACATAGTCAAATCAATGTAAAAATATGGATAGAAAAGAACCCTTTATTATCTTAGATGGAAAATAATTTTGATAAAACACTTGAATTGAATTCTTGAGGAAAATATCCTTTCTTCTTCAAAATCAATTTCTTTTCACAAAACATCATGCAATTTTAAAAGAAAGAGATTTTATTGAAAATAGTCATGAAATCTTTTAGAGGAAGCTTCATGAAAATAAGGCTTTATAAAACAGTAGAAATCTGTTCGTGCCGTATAAGTTAAAAAAAACATTCTTTGTACTTTTGTCGAAAAAGTCAAAATGTACCTCGTACGATAAACGACAAAAGATTCCTTTCATATCTTTTACTAAAAACTAACCAAAGGGTAAAATTGGATTTAAACAATTGTAGTTGGATGGAAATAATATTACATATTGAGGAAACATGGATGTGGATGATAAAATAAACCCCAGTAAATACTTACGAATAAACAATCTCGGATAAAAATGAGATTGTGATATTTCCCTTACCTTAGGTCCGACTTGCTTTGTAAGTGTCCGAACCTCCTGTATAATGATTTAAATCATTTTATTGACTTATTACAGAATCATATTCATTGTTATGATATCATATATGGTTCACTTATTATATTACCCGTTCTTTTGTAAACTCCATGTTAAAGAAGCGTTTTGGGTAAAATCGTTTCATTTATCGTAGGTGTTTTGACTTGTTGTTCTTGACATCATTATTACTTATATCATGATTTACTTACTTCCAGAATATAAAATATGATTTATATATCATATATATTCAGTATATATATATATATAATAGGTAGATAAATAAAATGAAAAACACCGTTCATGGAGACGGTAGTCCGTACGTACGCATGAACGCTGTTTTCATTTCCTTATTGTCTTGAAATAGAAGTAAGTAGATTACATACATATGTATATATATACATAAATCCAGTAGCTTTATAATGTCATATATTTCATTATTACTTCTTATATATACATTATAATCATTCTTAAATGGTTAACATGGAGAATGAATCTCATCGCGTCGTGGAGACGGTAGTCCGTACGTACGCACGAGCGATGATATCATTTCTATAAATATTGAATTGAATTGGAGTGGATTATACAATATATCAGAATCAATATGATGTTGTAATAACTATGTATAGTTATTCTTTACACCATTATACCCATCCATGTAAGGTGGTGGTGGAAAATAGATTACACCACGGCGTGGAGACGGTATTCCGTACGTACGCACGCGCGGTGATTTCTTTTTCCGTAGGATGGATAGATGGTGAAATAGGGTTGTTTCATACTTATAATAACATATCAGTATATGAGTGATACTGATGTTATTACTTCATAATGAAACAACCTAAGAAAAAGAAGTGGAAGAAGAAATAAAGATGAAAGAATTGGTAACGGTAATTACCTCTTCTTTGAAGTGCCTCTTTGAGACCTCCTCTTAGGGCACTAAAATTGGTCTTTGAGGAAGACCAGAACCTCTAGGATGTTGCTAGGGAAGTGGAGAGGAGAAATTGGCAGGGGTTGGCCGAGCTTGAGTGCTCAAATTGGTGTGAGGAGGAGGGGGAGGAGGTGTCCTTTTATAGGGGAGGAGAGGGGCACCTTAGGAATATCTCAAAATATTATTTTATATTAAAGTCAAAATCGGTTTATAATGATTCCAAAGGGTCTTATTTTGAAGCTAAAGTAAGTATGGGTCGAAATCCTATCAACCAATAGAATTTAGACAAGTTTAAGATATTATTTTAAACTTATCAATTAGATTTAACTCTAAGTTAATTAATTTAACTTTTATCGTGTCTTTTTGTTTTCTTTCACTATATGGTTAATACATTTACTATAACATGCCAAACGAACCCCAAATTGTTTATTATTAATATATATATCCTTATCTAAGTCATTTGGCCAAACCTTAGATTTTTACGAATAAAATAACAATTAATAATATAATATTTGATTTAAAAACTATTTTGTGTCAATTTTGACACTATTTGATATATGATTTTTGTGAAAGTCATAACAGAATTACATGTTCGAACCAAGTTGATTAAATAAACACTAATATATCATAGTAACCTATAAAATTAGTGGAATTCATAAAAAGTCTTAAATTACATTTATTCTGGTATTTATATTATCAATTATGTCAATATTTCATTAATAAGATAATTACTGCATCATTTTTGTGTCATAAATAAATTATATTATTTGATATCTAAAAATTACAAATAAAATACCATCATGTAGGAAATCTTTTTAGCTTTCTAATGAATATTTATAGTCGAATTTATCTTATGTATAACCCCATATTAAAATTGATTTACTTATTAAACTTTGATTTTAACTATTTTAACCCTTCTTTAAATAAATTAATAATAAATGTCCTAATCTAATCCAAGTGGGCCTAAATGGTCATATTTTATTCCTAAGTTTGTTTTTGGTCGAATTACACTTGTCCAATAGAATTAGGACATGTGTTAGGGTAATATTAATATCATATTTACCCTTAGTTACCTTATTTACTATTAACCGTGGTAAAAAAAGTAAAAAGTTACTATTCACCAAAAAATTATTTTCATCTCATTGAACCACATTTTAGTCCTTGATATTAACCGTGTCTCTCGGATTTTCGAAATTCCATTCACAGAAGCGGTAAAATTAAGTTTTATGCAAAATTCAGTTTTTAACCTACCACTTAATAGTTTCACTATTCATCAAAAATTGATGTTTTTCAGAACAATGCCAAAATTTCATCCCAAGCTATATTTCATATTCCGAATTCAAAAATGAAGTCTATTTTACCAAATTCATAACATAAAAGTTGCATTAATTAATTTTATAATTAAATCCCGCTGTTAAAACAAATAGCGTGTTTTTAAGAAACAATATCTATCAAAAGATTGACACTTGTTTATGTCTAGTTTAAATGTGAAACTACATCCAATGACCAACATTGTATTAAATTGTAAAAATATATTCTAAATATACTTTAAAACCACTCAAATTAATGATTTATCACTATTAATTATTTCGATTAAAAAAGTTGTTTTTAATTATAATTTAGTAATTTTCACTATTCATCAGAATATGAAAGTTATCCGAAAAGTACCAAAATTTCACCTTAGGCTAAATTAGATACTCCGAATCCAAAAATGAAGTCCATTTTGAGAGTTAAAATTTCTAAAATTTAAAAAGTGGTTATTACTATTCATAACGGCTAGTTTTAATAATATTTTAATAGCATATCATTGTTTCGTGAAACTCAGGATTACGTACCACACACGCTATCGAGGAAGGTTGCGATTGCGTGTAATGCAAGGCAAGTCAAGGATGCGTGTTGTGCAAGCTCATTTTGGTGTAGCGTATAACACAAGACTTTAATAAAATTAAAAAGAATATTTTTTTTATAAAATCTTGGGCTGTTACATTCTACCCCCCCTTAAAATGAATTTCGCCCTCGAAATTCGTCGGGGTTATAAATGGTTTACTATTTGAAAGTTTCTTTAATAGAAACCCACATCGTAAAAGGGAATACCAAAACTTGGCTTTAAAAACTAAAGTATGAAATGTAACGATTACCCAAATAAACTAATCACTGGGTTTCCACATAGGTAAAAATATGGATATGGAAGAGAAATCTAACCATCATGTTCTGATGGAGAGTGGTAGAGAACATGGCTATGGAAAATCCAGTAATCACAAATCCATAAATTTGTGACGATCTAAGGTACCATCTGATTCATCAGGTATAAGATCACTAGGACAACATTTTTGGTTTTCAAGATCATTTCCCTAAAGTTGAAAATTTGAATTAGAATAAATACTTTCTTTATTTTGGTACAATCTCACTGTTGTTCGTGCCTTGAACAATTTCCACTACATCTCTTAAATAAATGAAGTTGAATTTATTATTCGTGAAGTGTTAGCAGATCATGTGATAGAATGACGGGTCATTCCATCTGTCTCAAACAAAAGGTTAGCAAAAATTATATGCATAAATCGATCTATAGTGAGATTAATCATATATGGTTCCTAAAATGGACTTATACTTCATATATAATACTGCTTAATATAATAAAACTAGTTTCTACTAAACAGGGACTTCCTGTAGGCCAGTGGTAGGTGATAAAGGCCAGTCGCACTTCGGTTGTGGGTTCGATTCCTACAGCCTTGTCCGAAGCGATGGGCTGTCGCCCGTCCTGCAGGTTGTCCCTTTTTCTAAAACTATATTACTATAACATCCCATCAATAATATCGAAAAAACTTCTATCCTTAAACAATACTAACTTATGTCCAACATAATCCATTCTAATCTTTAGGCTTATCCATAATACTGCAGTCCATTCTCATAACATAGTGAAAACGATTACCAGAGATTTAATACCATCGTTGATCCCCATATATCATAAGATATATCTTATTGGTCACATTCCAAACATTCAAAGGCCTTAATCTTGTACTCTCTTGAATACCCATTGAACCTTAGTGAAAACTTGAATGCAGTTAAAAGTTAACACTTTTCACATACCGAAATCCTCAAAATTCTATATACTCAAACCATGATATCACTTAGTCCTTATATCAATCATGAGCTCATGAATACTATCAAACATTTAATTTTCTCCTTTTCCTTTCATTATGCGGATATCATCTACATTCCAAAAATATCTGAATAACCTTTCATGGATACTGGTAACATTAATCGTACACTTTCAAAACACAAGGAAAGACAACAGTGTAACAATCCATAGATGTCTCTTTATTCCAAAATTACACATGATAAACATGTAATCATTCCACTACATTCTCAAACCATTAACCGAGATTCAAAAATTCTTTCATCTCACATATCATTTGTAGTCTCTTCATCATCATCCACATAAATACTACCCATATGACCATACTGATTCTCTTCATGAGTCTTTCCCTTAGGGCATTTGTTTACATAATGCCCATACATTCCACATTTAAAACACTTAACCATTTTTGATGTCGTAGCAATACCATTATCCTCATCCATGGTGTTAACCGACCCTTTTCCTTTGCACTTACTTGCTTTGTGTCCTTCTTTTCCACACCCAAAGCATCTTACAGTTCCCTTGAAACATTCTACTTGATGCCTCTTCCCACATGATTTACATAGGGGAAATTGAACTTTCTTTCCTCTATGATCATCATGAAACTCCATCTTTCTCTTATTAGCCGAGTCAGGAAACTTACCAAATTTTACTTTATTGATCATATTATGAGATTGCTGATTCGGCATAATAATGATGTTTGGACTTCCAAATCCCATTTCATTATGAAGAATATCATTCCATTGTCCATCATATCCTCCATTATTGTGAATCATATTGTTTCCAGCCATTTTCTAAAACCCAAACAGAATAGTGTTAGATGCAAAAATCATAATAAAGGGGGAGTAACTTAAATATCTATCATCTTTGGTTTAATCTAATATCGTTACCATAGTTCTAGGACTATATCCTATACGTATACTTATCCTTAGGGGCATCCCTAGACATACATTAGAAATATCTCTAGAGATCTCACTAACGTTTTCGCATCCTAGTTTCCAAAGGTTGACTAAACCTTTCCTCTGATACCAACTGTAGAGACCCGAAGCCTGACGTACATTGACTTTACATTACATTTGCGGAATACTTAGTACATAACAAAAACACACACTAAAGGATCGTAATAGTTTAGTGTCTTTGGAAACTCGGAACGTAATCTTCTAATCGTGGTGAAAGTTCTTCAATATCTCCCATAAAGGTCATCCCTTTTTTCTACCTAAAACCTTTCTTTATATCCTGGGGAAAAGAAAACATAATAGGGTGAGCTCAAATGCTCAGTAAGGGTAAACAAAAGAAATAAAAATCACATCATATACATAGCTTTTGGAAATCTTAACCTGCAAAAGAGCTCATAATATCATAACATGGGATAAATCATAGAAGTGAAATGTAATCCCAATAATCATAACTTAAAACATGAAACTTTGTGGCATACACACATAATCATAGAGAATCATTTCTTGTTAGTCAAGACTCAATGCCAAGACTATCTTAGTGGACAAAGTCCCTTTCTGAATCGAGTAATCCTCGTTTCAGTCCTGTTTCACTGAACCGGTATAACCTACCATTCCAGCCATGTCTATCTCATGAGATATAAAATCTTTACCCAATGCATTGGAGGGAGATATAGGTCCCACCCATCTCTTAATGAATCCTTTCTTATGTGTGCCACAAAATCATAAATCATACATCATCGCATAACCCATGTAATAAAAATGGGATTCTTGAAACATCATGACATCATAAATCAATTCATATAAGATAAAGGAATTCATAAACATAATTCCATCTCAACATAGTCAAATCAATGTAAAAATATGGATAGAAAAGAACCCTTTATTATCTTAGATGGAAAATAATTTTGATAAAACACTTGAATTGAATTCTTGAGGAAAATATCCTTTCTTCTTCAAAATCAATTTCTTTTCACAAAACATCATGCAATTTTAAAAGAAAGAGATTTTATTGAAAATAGTCATGAAATCTTTTAGAGGAAGCTTCATGAAAATAAGGCTTTATAAAACAGTAGAAATCCGTTCGTGCCGTATAAGTTAAAAAAACATTCTTTGTACTTTTGTCGAAAAAGTCAAAATGTACCTCGTACGATAAACGACAAAAGATTCCTTTCATATCTTTTACTAAAAACTAACCAAAGGGTAAAATTGGATTTAAACCATTGTAGTTGGATGGAAATAATATTACATATTGAGGAAACATGGATGTGGATGATAAAATAAACCCCAGTAAATACTTACGAATAAACAATCTCGGATAAAAATGAGATTGTGATATTTCCCTTACCTTAGGTCCGACTTGCTTTGTAAGTGTCCGAACCTCCTGTATAATGATTTAAATCATGTTATTGACTTATTACAGAATCATATTCATTGTTATGATATCATATATGGTTCACTTATTATATTACCCGTTCTTTTGTAAACTCCATGTTAAAGAAGCGTTTTGGGTAAAATCGTTTCATTTATCGTAGGTGTTTTGACTTGTTGTTCTTGACATCATTATTACTTATATCATGATTTACTTACTTCCAGAATATAAAATATGATTTATATATCATATATATTCAGTATATATATATATATAATAGGTAGATAAATAAAATGAAAAACACCGTTCATGGAGACGGTAGTCCGTACGTACGCATGAACGCTGTTTTCCTTTCCTTATTGTCTTGAAATGGAAGTAAGTAGATTACATACATATGTATATATATACATAAATCCAGTAGCTTTATAATGTCATATATTTCATTATTACTTCTTATATATACATTATAATCATTCTTAAATGGTTAACATGGAGAATGAATCTCATCGCGTCGTGGAGACGGTAGTCCGTACGTACGCACGAGCGATGATATCATTTCTATAAATATTGAATTGAATTGGAGTGGATTATACAATATATCAGAATCAATATGATGTTGTAATAACTATGTATATTTATTCTTTACACCATTATACCCATCCATGTAAGGTGGTGGTGGAAAATAGATTACACCACGGCGTGGAGACGGTATTCCGTACGTACACACGCGCGGTGATTTCTTTTTCCGTAGGATGGATAGATGGTGAAATAGGGTTGTTTCATACTTATAATAACATATCAGTATATGAGTGATACTGATGTTATTACTTCATAATGAAACAACCTAAGAAAAAGAAGTGGAAGAAGAAATAAAGATGAAAGAATTGGTAACGGTAATTACCTCTTCTTTGAAGTGCCTCTTTGAGACCTCCTCTTAGGGCACTAAAATTGGTCTTTGAGGAAGACCAGAACCTCTAGGATGTTTCTAGGGAAGTGGAGAGGAGAAATTGGCAGGGGTTGGACGAGCTTGAGTGCTCAAATTGGTGTGAGGAGGAGGGGGAGGAGGTGTCCTTTTATAGGGGAGGAGAGGGGCACCTTAGGAATATCTCAAAATATTATTTTATATTAAAGTCAAAATCGGTTTATAATGATTCCAAAGGGTCTTATTTCGAAGCTAAAGTAAGTATGGGTCGAAATCCTATCAACCAATAGAATTTAGACAAGTTTAAGATATTATTTTAACCTTATCAATTAGATTTAACTCTAAGTTAATTAATTTAACTTTTATCGTGTCTTTTTGTTTTCTTTCACTATATGGTTAATACATTTACTATAACATGCCAAACGAACCCCAAATTGTTTATTATTAATATATATATCCTTATCTAAGTCATTTGGCCAAACCTTAGATTTTTAGGAATAAAATAACAATTAATAATATAATATTTGATTTAAAAACTATTTTGTGTCAATTTTGACACTATTTGATATATGATTTTTGTGAAAGTCATAACAGAATTACATGTTCGAACCAAGTTGATTAAATCAACACTAATATATCATAGTAACCTAGAAAATTAGTGGAATTCATAAAAAGTCTTAAATTACATTTATTCTGGTATTTATATTATCAATTATGTCAATATTTCATTAATAAGATAATTACTGCATCATTTTGGTGTCATAAATAAATTATATTATTTGATGTCTAAAAATTACAAATAAAATACCATCATGTAGGAAATCTTTTTAGCTTTCTAATGAATATTTATAGTCGAATTTATCTTATGTATAACCCCATATTAAAAATTATTTACTTATTAAACTTTGATTTTAACTATTTTAACCCTTCTTTAAATAAATTAATAATAAATGTCCTAATCTAATCCAAGTGGGCCTAAATGGTCATATTTTATTCCTAAGTTTGTTTTTGGTCGAATTACACTTGTCCAATAGAATTAGGACATGTGTTAGGGTAATATTAATATCATATTTACCCTTAGTTACCTTATTTACTATTAACCGTGGTAAAAAAAGTAAAAAGTTACTATTCACCAAAAAATTATTTTCATCTCATTGAACCACATTTTAGTCCTTGATATTAACCGTGTCTCTCGGATTTTCGAAATTCCATTCACAGAAGCGGTAAAATTAAGTTTTATGCAAAATTCAGTTTTTAACCTACCACTTAATAGTTTCACTATTCATCAAAAATTGATGTTTTTCAGAACAATGCCAAAATTTCATCCCAAGCTATATTTCATATTCCGAATTAAAAAATGAAGTCTATTTTACCAAATTCATAACATAAAAGTTGCATTAATTAATTTTATAATTAAATCCCGCTGTTAAAACAAATAGCGTGTTTTTAAGAAACAATATCTATCAAAAGATTGACACTTGTTTATGTCTAGTTTAAATGTGAAACTACATCCAATGACCAACATTGTATTAAATTGTAAAAATATATTCTAAATATACTTTAAAACCACTCAAATTAATGATTTATCACTATTAATTATTTCGATTAAAAAAGTTGTTTTTAATTATAATTTAGTAATTTTCACTATTCATCAGAATATGAAAGTTATCCGAAAAGTACCAAAATTTCACCTTAGGCTAAATTAGATACTCCGAATCCAAAAATGAAGTCCATTTTGAGAGTTAAAATTTCTAAAATTTAAAAAGTGGTTATTACTATTCATAACGGCTAGTTTTAATAATATTTTAATAGCCTATCATTGTTTCGTGAAACTCAGGATTACGTACCACACACGCTATCGAGGAAGGTTGCGATTGCGTGTAATGCAAGGCAAGTCAAGGATGCGTGTTGTGCAAGCTCATTTTGGTGTAGCGTATAACACAAGACTTTAATAAAATTAAAAAGAATATTTTTTTATAAAATCTTGGGCTGTTACAGATAATGAAGAAACATATATAGGGTAGATGATTGTTCCCAATGAGAAATATTATAATACCAATGTGTTGAATTCACAATTTCATTCATAGTTTAATGTGCCTCTTGTGATTCTAATTGATCCTAATAATTAGGTTCTTGAGGTATTTTTAGAGTCATCACCTATATACATCCTTATATTAATTCCCTTATTGACCAGGTATTGGTTCTTGTACCATATTACATTCACAACACCATGATCCATTGGATAATGTTATTTACTAAAATACATAACTTACTACCTCATAGTGGAAATATTTTAATCCATTATTTAAATTTATTTGTATTTGGTGGTGTTGTTTTTCATTCATGTTAATAATGTAATAGGATTTTATTATGAAAGCATGATAGTATGTGAGTGTGTGTCGAGGGTCCCCAACCTCCTCATGTACTCTTTTATTATATTTCATGATGGATTTTTAGGATTTAAGAAAATATACCATTTTTTCTTGATATAGTGTGTTGGGTATATATTCTTATGTATCTATATGTTTTTATTTTTTTAGTGTTTTTGATATATAATATCTCTATTTGGTAGTGACACGTATGGATGGTAGTATGATATGTGTCCTTATTACAATGGAATGTGTACTCATTAACATTGGTGCAATTATTTCTGTCCCTAATATATCAGTTAATTTGAAGTTTAAAAATCCATTAGATCCACTAACCAAAAACATTCATCTAGAAACTCCTCCAATTTTATACCATGTCTTCAATAAAAATTACAATTATTGAGGTGTTATACTCAATTTAATGTGATGTATTTCCTAGGAATTTAGGTACCCTGTGATGTTATCTTTGATGTGGAACATCTATCCTGATTCTAAGAATAGGTTTTTTACTATCATCATATGTTGATGTGTTTATGAGAAGATAGACTATGGATCACCTTTAATTGATAGTATGACCATAATTTTATATATTTTTTCAAAATGATATATTAATTGCAATCGAGTATCAACTAGTTGGAATGGATAGTTTTTAGTGTTACTGATTCTATATTGGACTAGTTTTATATAGTGCTGGAGGTTTGTATGGATGATCGTCTAAAAACTATCATGTGGTTAGTTTATCTAAGGTTCATTTTTCATGTATACAATGATTAAATGACCAAAGTGATATCTTAAAATTTTTATCATATATAAATTCCAAGATAATGAAGATGATGGTGGACATAGAATTCCATTTAGAGTATGTTTTTTAGAACACGAATGAACCATGTCATATAGAATAGTATCTAATGGTTCTAGATGGATGATTTTAGTTTTTTATGTCTATATTTTCATGTTTATTAAATAAATATTTTAAGATATTATTCAAGCATCACACCATATAATGAGTATCGCCAGCAGTACATATTTATGATATTAAAAAAAATATTATGATGGGACCTACTGTCTTGTTTTTTTGTGGTTATTTTAATGTAACTCACATGAAATTTTATTCATTGGAAAATTATTATGAATATATTGAGGTTGGTTCATGGATTACATTTCTAGTGCTAGATATATGGGGGACTCTCAATGTTAGTTTCATGAAATCAATTTATTCATTATTTAGATATTTTATCATGATATGTGGAATAATTTTTGGCCTCTGTGATGTTTGAGTTTATTGGTAATATTGTCATACAGATAGAGGGGTATAATGTTCTCTTAGTGATTTAATTCTATGAGAATGTAGGATATGTCTATGTAAAAATTAACAATACGATTGTTTTGTGTTAGTTATGGAGGTGTTATTTGTGCCTTTTCAATAATGGTGGCCCAAACCTCCTAATCGGGTGAGGGTGTCCAACCATTATGCTATAGTCCATAAGATCATATGTTAATAGTTATTATTAGTCTTTTAACCAAATGGATTTTAAAATAAGATGTTTATGACATCCTTTTCAGGGTTTAGAAAGTTTTTTTCCAAGGAGGATTATTTTTAGTACAATATTAGTGATTTTCATGTATTGAAACAATGGATCATGGTGGTTCAAAATTTACTATAAATTTTGTAATTCGAAACCTGAGGATTTTAATGTAGGTATTATTCTGAGGTCTGATGCTACAATATTGGGTTCATATAAATAGTAATAGAATATTCAATTTTATTTTTTGGTGGAATATATCACCAATGAGCTAAAGGTCAGTTTCAAGATACATTGAGGATGTTTATACCAATTCTTAACTTGGCCATCTATGAATTTCATAAAGGGTGAAAACAAAACAACATGGTATTCTTTGGTGAAGTTTATAACATTTTTTTTAAATGAAAGTGTGAATTTTTGATCCCTAGAAATAAAAAATGACTTACTTATAGGTATCATGTAATCCTTATACATTATTCTGGAAATGTTATTACGTTCTTCTTGTCATGTAACACTCAAGAGTATAAGTTGACCTTGAGATTCTTGTTACCTTCTATTTAATCTTGTTTCAATATAGATTTTTTTTTCACATGGTATAAATGTTTTTAATATATGTATTTATCAACTGATAAACATTTATATTTCTCTTTAAAATATGGTAAGTGTGCTAATCATGAAAGTGGTAACCTATTTGATAGATCATTCCTAAGGTGGTGTTTTCTATTTGTAGTTTCAATTCCAATCATGGAGATAAATTTTTATAAATTATAAGTGTATTGGGTAAGAATTGTTGATAGGTTTATGTTGCATGATATGATTTATTTAATGAGGTGTCACTCTAAAGTGGTCTTCAGTTTACCATTCCCATCGATAGGTAGAATAATGAGACTATAAGTGTTGTGAAGAAGATATTTTTATGATCTTTGTGTTTTAAATTTATATTGAATTTCAACATCTAGGGGAAGATGGTAATAATTAGGGGTATATTATCCTTTCATGTGATGTTTTTCTCATAATATTTTAAGTATATCTACTCAATTTTATTTCCTTTATATTGAGTAAATGGTTTAAATTTGGGAATGTTGTTGTCAGCTGAGTTTTTAAGGGTTATGATATAATATATATTAGAGTTTTAGATCCCTAAACCATCAATAATGGTGGAATATTATGTTCACATTAGTTAATGGTCTCATATTAGTTATTGAACCATCCTATTGGTTTCCGGACATGGTGTTTCCCCTACATTTTATTTTTGGTGAAGTTCTAGGATAGTATTATATAAATAGATATTTAATAATTATATAAAAATATGTAAATTTATCATGTACATGAATGTGATGATATATATTATTCAGATAATTTGATGAAAAATTCAACATTACATGTGTATTTGAATTGAAATGATTTATTCATGAGACTTTTTATTCATGATCATAGGATTAAGGTCCTAGAAAAAGATTCTTAGGGTATTTAAAATATTAACTTTATTTAACAAATTCCCTAATGTAGATTCATGTTTCAAAATATCATCGAGCATTATCTATAATTTTCATTGGAAAATAAATAATATGTTCAAGGATATTGGACATATTTATAAAGGGAGATGATTCTAGAATCGTAATGTGAAGAATAAATTGGGGCGACAATAAATTGATATTGGATTCATTAATGATATTTCAATAAATAAATACACATAGTTTTATTTTCCACTGCATTCTTATTTTAGTTATAATTATTTAATATTGAATCATGGAATGTAACGATTAATTCCATAACTAATTTTGATACTAACATACAGATTATCAATGACTATTCATTAGGATTATCATCCTTCAACTATTGTTAATACAATTACCTATTCTCTATAGATATTAAAAAATATTTTTATTATTTTAATAAATCAATAAATAATCCATGAATAATAATTATGGGTGGTTAGAATCTCATCAGTAACTGATCCTTTTTTACTACTCATTACCCCTCTCTATCCCATAATAAGAAATCATTGTTATATTTCAATGAATATTTATTTGTAAAATTTCGTATATGTGGTAAATAACCTCCATGTGAATGGTGATAGGCATTCTTGTTTGAGTTTAGGTATAATATTTTATGGTGTTCAACTAGAAATATCATAGAAATTGACAGGATGGAGTTTTTGAGGGTATTTAGTGTGGGTTCAATGGGAAAGTCATTACACATAATAATTTTTTTTGAAATAATGGAAATGAGGTTAAATTGATGTAAGATGGTGATATTTGGTTGAGTTGGTAATAACAAATAAGGGAGGCCAACCAAACATGATATTAGTTAGAGAAACTATACATGGATGAACTAATATAACAAGAGGATTATTTTGGAATAAATAATTACATGACCTCTTATTATCTGATCACATCTGTTGCATCATTTCCTTATAGCACAGAAGTTTCTAAATAGAATTAAACTACCCACAGTGTGGAACATATTAGCACTATAGGTGTCCAACATTAATTCATTATATATGGTTTAATCATGGATAAAATTAATACATGATCTATATATAGTGAAGAAACACCATGTTTGTCTTATTAATACATGTTTAGGTGTACTCGAGAACACGCACAATTTGACCTTAAGATTCATAAACTCTCTATCCATGGATGTGGTATCTGTAAGTCCTTGGACTATATTTTCTTATGTACATATGATATATATGATGGGTAGCTTGATTACATTTCATGTACATGAGGGTACAAAACATAGGTTATAATAGTAAACACCCAAATACTCTTTGAGATTTACACACTGTGTATTTATGGATGAAATACCTTGTTTGGTAAAACATTATGACTCTCAGTATATTGGGATTATGATGATGGACCCAAAAATGAATCTCACACACCATGTAACATAGGATGGAAAACTATGTATGTCATCCCTACAAGATATATGGTCAACAAATCATTCCCAATGTTTTTCCAAAGGATCAAATAGCTTGACCAATAAGGTGCATGATTTGAACTAGTGTATTAATAGATGATTTTTATCATATAATTCAAGAGATAAAATAAATAAATTAATATTGTAATAAATGTTAATGAAGTTAAACATTATCCAACATCCCTATATATTTCTATAGTATTTTTCATGTTTTTCATAGTAGTAGGTGTTATTTGTCAATGTACAAATAATGGTGCATTGTGGGTAAGACATTGGTTGTATTCATAGGGCTGGTAACAACCATAAGGGTATAAAAATTACAATTCATTGATCCTTTGTACATATGGTTACTCTGGTGTCATCCTTTTGTAACAATGCTTGAATATAGCACTTATGATTAATATAACCCTACAAACAAATTTATATTCGATAAAATACTAGAAAATAGGCTATTATAATGGGTTAATTACACCTACAAATTAAACCTTTTCAAATAGTCCCTAGAAGGGAATTAATTGTGACAGAATATTTAATTTGTGACAAAAATTGATCACTTATAATGGAAAAAATGTTCAATCACAATTAATATTGTTATAAATGCACACTTCACTACATGAAAATCTATTAAAATAGTAATAGTGATTGATGTATAATTTAATCACTAATAGTCAGCATGTAGGAAGTATTTGGGACATAAATTCTTCTCGGTCGAAATTAATTTTTATGAAAAGCTTGATTGCGGTGTAACGAATTCTTTCGAAATTGACCCATATCACACCAGTCGTTTTAATGTTCTCTGAAATGGTCTAAGTCACATAATGACTAGCCTCACCTCAAGAAAAACACAATTATCTATGTATTTTTTCATAATCAGATTTGAATCATATTTTTATGAATTCCCCTTGTATTCAATTATGGTATCTTTGAAATTTTTACAATTTATCGTAAATGATTTAGTTTGGGAAAACTAGGATTAGATATTAATCTTACTTTTATTGTCTATTATTTTTAGGGTTAATTCAAATTTATTATTCCCATTTATAATGTGAATTGGATCTATATGAGTTATTTAAATTAATTTTTTTGGTATTTTTATCTTTTTTAATTTTTTATTTAATAGTATCATAAACCAGCCCGGTACCCTAGTAACCCAATAACCAAGATGAATCTAAAAAAGTCCAGTGTTTGATCAATATACCCATGGGATGGAGACTAAAACCTAGTATCATATAAAATGAAATTATTATGAAATTCCATGAACATGATGGAATTATTATGAACAAGGTAGTGTAAATAAAATTAAAAAATATATAAAGAGATGTGTACTAGAATCCAAATAGGTATAAATAACCCAATTTATTATAGAAATGTAACATGAAAAAAGATATAGATAACCCATGTCCAAACAAATGAAACTCTTCATGTCCATGGATCAATATATAAAACCACCTCTAAGTGGATATTCAACCCTTCACGAACAATGAAGTAGGTAATATAAAAACACTAGACGACACATGTAGAATTTCATATAAAATCTACGTAGGGTCTCACCACAGATTCTATAATATATTTAAAAATTGAATTAACAAAATAAAACGTTCAATTTTAAATAAATATATTTAGGATTTCAAAGGAATATTTAAACAGATATTTTTTTTTATTTTTCAAATGATGGAAATAATTTAAATAAATTTATTAATGAACATTTTATATTAATCAATTTATATAAATTCACACCGTTTTAAAAACAGTTTATAAACTTTATAATACTTTTCTATCTCAAATGTAAATAAATGTGAAACCCAAACTACTTGTAAATGGTAGGATAGATCCAGGGTATAGGACTCCCCAAACTCAATTTGACAAAAAAATATGTTTATACACATTCCCTATTATAAAAATGTCAACAGTAATTCATCACCATCCCATTCGGTATGTACCATGTGGCATATATGTTTTACAATATTTTATATAACATGGTTTTGTCTTAAATAACTCACTTACAACCTTGTATTTTATGTTCTCTATTAAAAAACAATGATTGAAAATTTATTTTATAAAAAGTTTAAAATAAAATTCATTCCATTATCCAGTTTCAAACATTCTGATTCCCATTAAATTAAAAAATAAAAATCTTTTATGAAAACATTCCTTTTTCGAGATACAACCCCGATATATTTTTCAAAACCATATTAATCCATATTTTTCATACAATAATTTGGAATAAATTCACAATTCCATTTAACAAATCACATTAATAATTTAAATTCAACATTTTAAATGTCAAAATATTCCATAAATTTGAAAAAGAAACCTCAATTTAATTGAATTGGTGACTCCCCCCCAAAATTTAATTCTGAAACCAAATATCAAATCGATATTCCACAATTCAATGGAATTGGGTTTCTAAAAAAATTAATTTCATAATAATCAAATCCCACACACTCATGAGATATAAATTTATTCAAATCATGTATTTTAGTTATAAATAAATTTTCCAATCAAAATGGAACCACATACATTGGGAACCTAGGTTATCAAAACACTAAACCCAAATCAGCATTCACCGTTAAAGAATAATGAAAATGGGATTCAGGGATCACATCTAGATCAAAGATCCAAGACAGAGGGATTTATATTATCCAACAAACTAGAATATTTATAAAACCATATGGAGGAAAGAAGATATAGCAGGAGATAGAGAATGGGAAGAGAAACCCTACTAGGATAATATTTAGCGTCATATTACAAGATTAGATTCTTTTTAAAACTGGTGTTGAGGGGATAATACATTTCTTGGGAGGAATCATGGAATAATAAATCGAAATGGAGTCATACAAACCCATCCAGGATTTAAAAGGTTTGTTTTGAGAATTTTTAAACAATTTTCAGTTTAAAAAACATATCAACACATTTATCTTGATAGGGATACATGGTAAGAACAAATAGTGTTCTCGTTTTTATAAGGTTGATGGTTTATACTATATGGTTGAATGTTTTTTGGAATCCATGTTCTATCCAGGTAATACCCCACTACCTATATTTTCATAGTTTCCACTAAGAAGGTACATAATTCGAACAATCCATTCTCCAACAAGGCATTATCTTTGAATAATCAGAATTTAATAATTTCTCACAAAAAATAATTCCAATGGTAACCCAACTAAATAATGATCAAAATAGTAGATTATTAATTCCGTTATACAAGAACAAGATGATACATACTTCCCATCATAGAAACATTCTATCCCCATAAGCCCTACATAGAGGCTTATATGCCAAAAATATGAGGCTCCTACTATCTCATAAATTCCTCCCTCTCCCAATTATCATAATAATAATAATCATGCTACCATGTACCTAAAACCAAAGGTATTATCCTCTCATTATGTACCATGGTTTCCAAACAAACTATCATAACTAGACATTTATTCACTTATAAATCATGTTTATCCTTATCATCACCCTATCTTAGAACATGATGTGGATTATATAGAAACATTAGTAGCTGAGATGCATGGAATGAGTTATGTTTCGAAATTATGTATAATGGTAATACTAAATTAAAATACACTTTTCCTACAATATCAACAACCACATATAGTCCCACAAAATTAGGATCATGTTTCTCTTGACTACCATGTGGTTAATTACCCAATCATGGTTAAATTTTTAAGAACACCTGGTAAAAAATTGTTAATTATAACACTCTATAATGATGATTGGTATAAGACTTATACCACCTTAGTTCCATCAACATTATCTCATGAATCATCTATGGTTTTATCATATTTTCAAAAAATATCATTCAAACCATGTATGTCTCACCAATCACTGACCAATACAATTGATATCAACAAGGTTGGTCGTACATGGAATCCAAAGGATTCATTATGATTGTTTGTAGGTGAATACTGTTATAAGAAAAATCTTACAGCCCCATATGTTCATCCCATGCCCCACTAAATTCAAGAACATAAGAATGGAACATACCCTTAAGGATATCTATTACTCTCTTTGTCAATACACCCAACTATATATTTTATTCCCAGATCAAACAGATCTGAGATCCTAGTTCCCCTTGAAGGCCTCTCAGAAAATGTTAATTAAACCAATGTTACCTTTCCTAGATTATATTATTTACAACTCCATGAAAATGAAAAATCTCTTTCACATAAGTAATTCCCAACACCTAAAATTTGGTTGTATCACTAGTGGGTATAATGAGAGATAATTATTTCATCCAAACTATCAAAAAAATTTCACATTATTCATTATATATGTGTGTGTAAACCTAACCATATATTCCATATAAATATCATCCCATTCTACATAGGAACTGGAAGTGGATAAATAATACTCAAAGGATTCTGGAGCTAGTTCATTACCTGTGGTAATGTATTGCAATGATAGACAAACATGTCAATGCACTATCTCATACCTAGCCACCATAACCCAAACAACCTTTCATAGAACATCTTCATGGTTCCTGGGTATATGAACCACTAACAAATATGGAAATAACACATCACGTCTTTCCTTAGCTATAACGGTACAAAAATTCCATTTTGATAGAATACAATTTCCCTTTAGAAAAATTCTACAAGGATATGTTTTCCCCAATATAATGATAGTATCTAATGCAAAGGAATTAATCATCAATCCTTTGTTCTTGAATTATAATCTCAATAAGAGTGGATTTAAACTAAAAACATTCGAAAGAATTCAAATTCCCTAATTCTCTGACTACAATTTGTAACTATGAAAACAGATATATCCAATTCAACCCTTCCAAACATTCCATCATGTAATAGGTTAGAATTTCCCCTCTGAATCATATTTTTTAAAATACCCTTTATCTAAGGTATAGGAAATGTGAAAATATAATGAGTTTAGGTATTCCATTCAACACCTCTATAAGATATTCAAATATTTTATAAAGAATATATAAGTCAAGCTCTTATTGTATAAAAACATGGAAATCCTTTCTCTATAAATGTAATTCATCAAGGAATTAAGTATTTCCATCATATCTATAATATCATGGTTAGGGGTTATATAATTATTCTTGTATGGCCTTTGCTGATGAGAGATATAATCAATGAAATGATCACCCTATATAATAATGCATACTAAATATGAACATTATGCATCACTGAAGACCACATAACTCTTACTGGGATATATATAATTCATCACCAAATAATTCACCAAAATATATTTCAGCTAAAAAATAATTCTCCCATTTTTCAACCTCAGAAAAATGTACTCCCTTCTGAGTCAGAGTTGTAATAAGATAAGATACAATTAAAATGTACTTTAGAAATAGGTTAAAATAACCCACTAATCTGAAGAAGATATAAATTTTAAAATTATTATGTGGTTTTTCCCATGTCATTATTTCTTTTACCTTCCTAGGGTCCACTGAAATTCCATCTTCTGATACCACATGTCACAAGAATATCACTTTACTAATGAAAAAATCGCATTTCAAAAGCTCATAATAAATTCAGGGATTTTAGAATAACTTTATAAAAACTCTTATATGAATCACATGATCCTACATAAACATAGTTTAAACAAAAAAATAATTAAAAATGAATACCATGAAAGAATCTAGATACTAATGGAAAATACACTACATCAAATCCATAAATATTGTCCGAGAATTAGGTTGAGAAAATTGTTTTAAAATTAAGCATAATGTCCATAACTACTCCAAATGAAGGTTTAAGAAACATTTTATTCATTTATCCACACCTGGAAGTAACTAGACCGAAGGTAGATCATTGAGAACCTATTTTATACATTCAACATATCCAATAAATTATCAATCGTGGGAAAATGGATATTTTTTCTTTAGTGTGACACTGTTATGTTTTCAGTAATCAACACTTATGATGTTTTTACCATTATCATTTGTAGAAAATAAAACTTGAGCCTTATAAGTTGACACACTATTGAATATAATTATTTTCACAATAAGACCTTCCATCTAAGACAACAAATCATATATTCCATTTTTTTATATAGTAAGAGGTAATATATATTTTTTCAGTATTAGGCACTAAATCAATTGAAAATTCTAACTCCATTATAATTGGGAAACTGGAGAAGTTATAAAGAAACATTTCCGGAATGTCGAAAAAAATTAGAGGGCAGCATTACTAAAGGATACCATCTCATGATAAAAATAAAAAATATATCTCAATTTTCCCAAAATTGGATAAGATAGTCAATACCTTCTTGGACTTGGTTTTCCTTCTCCATAGAAGACAAGACACACCTTATTTTTTGTTCTAAAGGAGTCCCATCAATGATAAAAATAAATCTAGGCTTTATTAGCAATGATATGATCCATCCTGAAAATGAAATCAAGTAGTTTCATTTCAAAGACTAGAAAAAATAATCAAGAAAAAAACATGAAAAAGATAAAACACATGTGGGACTACAGAGACCCTTTATTCTCTTTCTATCAATGGGTGTTGTAATATACATTACATAAGACAAATGATATTTACATAGATATATCATATAAACAATAAATTCAAAATAAATGAGTGAGATGAAATCGTATAAAATAAAAATGTCACTAATAATGAATCTATATTAATGGTACCTCTCATGATCATTAAACCCATATCCACTTACCCTAGATAATCTCCTATTGTGTGAAGAATATTCGTTCTAGATGCATGTTCCTAGAACCTATATATCCTTAAATCATTTCATTTCTCTAGATTTTTAATACGTTTTGTGATTTCTAACCAATATGTATTATGGAATAGTCCTTGAATAAATATTTTAGGTCACTTGAGCATCCACAATAAGTAAATGACATGGGTGTCTTATTGAAAACCCTCTATGAATTCCCCGGCTTGCGACACTGGTAAATAATCAAAGGACCTATTACAGGACTTACAATAGTATTAGAAAAATATTTCTATTTATAACCACCATGAGAATCATCAAGATTCCAATTTCTATTGAAGCAACTAGAATCACTACATGGAGAGAAGGAAACTCCTGAAATAAATATCTTTTTTTCCTTGTCTATTTCATCCATTAGCACTCTACCTAATACATCAGCGTAAGAAGGAATCTTCAAAAGAAAAACTATTACTAAATTTTTGATCTATGTCCCAACTCTATTTTTTGAGCATATATATTCTTATTCAAAATTATATTAGGTGATAACTACATGGGCATATAAAAACAGTTTTCATATTCTTTCATGGTCATGATGTCTTGCACATGTTTAAAAACCTCAATTGAATTAGACAATGTCATCGACTTTTGGTTGAACTAGAAAATGAATGAAACCTTGTATTATTTCCAATCTAATCACTCATTCATCTTTTCCATAATTTAAGTGTCCCACTATCTCCTGATTGGTCCCTCAATCATGAATTTTGAGCACTTCACCTTGATTTCATCAGGCATCACCAAGAACCCAAAAAAAGACTCCATCTTACTCAACCATTACTGAGCCTCTTGAAGATCATTTGATCCTTTGAACATTGTTGGATAAGTGAATATAAATTCCTAATAACCATTTAAAGGATCATCTCTCTGAGGGTCCATGGATGGATACTGCATGAGGGATTGGGCATGTGTATTTCACAAAGCCTATATTGTAAAAAAACCTCAACTAGATATAGTTCCATAAGAGGACTCACTAACTATGATTCAATAATATATTAATCATGGATGAGATCCTCAAATTTTCATGGAGGCTTGATTCTGCATGACATTAGTAGAAAAAAAATGGAAATGTCATATTAACACATAAATATATCAATAAGGGAGATAAATCCAAACTAATAGAAAATGAATATCTGGATTTCAATATTTCCAAGTCAAAATATTGGGGAATACTATAACTAATATTCAATGAAACCTCCCCTAAATACCCTTGGAGGATTAAGACACATTACAGTGATAGATGGCCAGACACTCAATTAGAAATGCCTCCAAAGTCATTATATGGTTACGCATTGCATACTAACTTAAAGACAAGAATCTAAACATGGATTGGATACCACTTTATCAAGAAAAATACCAGTTACCTAGGAAACCCAATAACTACACCATCTGTGACATAGCCTGAAGGGCATTTATGACCCCCATGGGATGTAAACAAGAACCTAGAATCATTCAATATAATATGTGGAATAAATTCACCAAAAGCATTATAAAAGAAAGATAAATAAGGCTGTATGTATATAAGAAACATTTCAATGAAAGAAGTGTTCCAGATGTTATAAAGGTATAAACAACCAATAGTTCTGTACTAAAGTATTAGTAAAATTTGATAGATAACATATTTATCAATGGATTCAACTCTACAAGCCAACATATCTACAGCTAGAACCACCTCCAAGCGATGTTTCCCCCAAATAGATCTTGTAAAGAGATATTTACCAAACATATGATGATATAGGTAGGGTTTGAGCTAAAATCCTAGTAGGTTATCACCAAAGATTCCACAATAAATTCCAAAATTTAATCAACCAATTAAATATTTCAATTTTAAATTAATTGTTTTTTTCAATTTCGAAAGAATATTTTAAAAATCAGTTGTTTATTTCAAATATTAGAAAAAAATTAAAAAAAGGATTAATAATAAATTTATATAAAAATGTTTATATAAATTTATAAGGCATATAAAATTGTTTACTAACCGTGGCATACAGTTTTATCTCAAATATAAACTTGGGATAAAAATGGTCATCATCCAAATAGTTTGATAGTTCCAGGATATAGAACACCACACAATCAATTTGACAGGACATTATGTGTATACCCACAGTACCTTCAACACTGTTCCTAAAGCCTTTATCACCATCTCCTCAAGAATGTGATGTGCTACACCCATTTTTTAAACACTAACAATAATAGTTTTTTTTTGAATAACTCACAAAAACCTAGTCTTGTATGTTCTCTGATAAAAAAAATGATCTGATATTTATTTTAAAATAATTTAAAAATAAAACTCATCCCATTATCCCATTTCAGAAATACCAATTTCTATTTCAAAGCCAAAAATTATTTTTTAATCAAAACATGCATTTTCCACGAAAAACCCAATAGTTTCAATCAACCCCAGTTTATTCCATTTTTATTACAAAATAATTTATAATAAATTGAAAATTAATGTTCACAATTATCATTCAAGATTTAAATTCACTGATTTTAATTCCACAAAATTACATAAATTTCACACCAAATCAACAATTCAATTGAATTGATGTTTTCCCTAATTTTATTCAAAAATAAAAATTTCAAATCTAAATTCCCTAATTCTATGAAATTTGGTTTTTAACAATTTAATATCATAATAATATAATATAACATATTCTATTTCATGTAATTTAATCAAATAATGTTGTTTAGGGTTTGTTACATTATCTAATCAAAACCCAAAAACATACCTCAGGACCAAATATCTTAATACATAAGACGCTAATATAGAATCACCAAAAAAATATGACTATAGGACAAGGGATTATAACTAGATCCATGGTCCAAAATAGAAGGTATTAGATTCTAAAACCAACATATAGATCTATAAAACACTAGGGAGTACTGATAAGAAAGAGAGAGATAAAGAATGGGAAGGTGGAACCGATAGAGAGAAGATCAAATTCTATTCACCGAACTTATATTCACTTCCTAAAGGGTGTAGAGGGGACAAATACTTCTCTTTGGAACCTCCATGGAAGAATAATTCATAATGGTGTCATAAAATCCCATCAGGGACCTAAAATGAGGGTTTTAGGAATTAAAAACAATTTTGAAATTAAAAAAACCGTACGAATGATTTACTAGGCAGGGGCACACAGTTTGAAAAAACAGTGCCCCCAATTCATGTTTACCTTTTTCCCAGGTTCATTGTTTCTACTAAATGGGGGCACATTTTTTCAAACCATTCACTATCTGTGAAAAAACAAACAATTTGGGCTTTCATGGTTTTCACTAAGTTGGAACATGGTTTAGAAAAACCATGCGCCAACCATGCATATGCCGAAAAATCAAAAAATTAAATTTTCTCACAAAAAAGAAACACAAAACCCTCAACCAAATAATGGTCAAAAGAGGGGTTTAGGAATACATAAAAATCGTAACATGATTTAATAGATTTAATTTTCGGTTTGATTTATTTTTTAATTTAATTATATTATTTATTTAGATTATTGATAATATTTTTATTGAGAAAATTATTTTAGAATATCTTATATTGACATAGTTTATATAATACTACCTAATGGGTTAACTGTATTTCATTTTTAGGATTATATGGCTTTTGAGGACTTAAAATGAGAATTTAATTGTGGAAAAAATATTAAATGATATTTAATTGTTATATTGAAATTTATTTTTATATTTTAAAATTCATTTAAATATTATTTTCTAAACATTTGGATAAATTATTTTATATATACACATATTCACATATGAATATATAAATATATAAATGTTTTTACCCAATTTGTATGATTTATTTATATTTGTGCATGTTTGTCTATATGTTAGTATGCATGTATATATAGATTTGAAATGTAATTTTTCTTTTAAAAATGTGTCAGAAAATATTTTATGTATTTTTATTAACTAAAAAATATTATTATTATTATATATATTACCTAGTGAATATAAATATATAAATTTTCTATAAAATTTTTTATGTTATTTAATTAAAATGTATTTTTAAAAAAATCGTGTAGGGTTTTAAATATATATATAAATAAATAGATATATATGTATATTTATTTATATATGTATGTATGTATATTAACTATGAATATATTTATATAAGTATAAAAAAACATGTACAGTTTTTTATAGATATATATAAATATGTATTTATTTATATATGTTTGTATGTATGTATGCATGTTAACAAGTGAATGTACATAAATTAATGTTTGAAAATATATATAATATTTTGATATATATATATATATCTATATATTGATTTGATATGTATATTCATTTAAACATATGTGTAAAAATATATTGGATAAAGAAATCATGTCATATATATATCTATATATTAACATCTCGATATGTATATATAAAAATTTTAAAAAATTTGTAAATAATATCATATATGTGGGTTTATATTGATTTTATATGTATATTTGTTTAATAATGAGGGAGAATATATTTGATTTATTTATATTGATTAAGAATTCATGATATATATAATAATAATTAAACATTTAATGATAATTTTAATATTTAAATATAATCAATGACTAATTTATAATAATTAATAAATTATTATAAAATGTCATTAATAACTTTTATATATTTGGGTTAACTGAAAAATATTTATAATAATATGAAAATTTGGGGAAATTATGATATTTTGAAATATGATGTAAAACAAAAAATTTGAAATACTATTAATTATAAAAAATTAGTAATATTTATTATTAATTCAGATATAAATAATAAATTATTATTATTACCTAAAAAATAATTCTATCACATTTTAAAAATTAAATGATATTTTTAATAAGTAAAAAAGCATTATCATACATTCCAAAAAATATAAATAATGATAAATATTAGAGATTAATAATAAATTGTATTAGTGTTTTAATAATTAAAAGAATCATTATTAATAGTTCATATACTTTTTTTAGTATATATATTTATAATATTAATAAAATAAGAAAAAATTTAACCTCAAGTGTGCTGTTACCAAACACCTAATGCACACAAATGTTATGTCACACCTATGGTAAACCCAGTATCTACAACCTATGAGTGGTCTCATATCACTAATATGACACACTCTTGTGGATATTCTTATATTTCCTTGTAAAAAAATTTAATATAAATATTAAATGAATAATATTCATCCTTGATGTTACAAATCTCCCAACACAGACAAATGTTATATCACTTTTAGGGTAATCCTTGAATCTAGAACTCAAAATATAGTGTTAACCTAGTTCCTCACTCTGATTTTAATCAATATAATATTCCATGGTGTTAAAATATAATAATAATTTTTAATTAGTATCAATGAGTGAAAAGGATTCTTATTTAAGGAATTTTAAAGATAATTATGTATTCAAGAAGTACACAATAGTTTCTATTGTGTGATCATGACTAAATATATAATCTAAAATATGAAGTAAAATAGTATAAATCTTATCAAAATTAAAGGTGTTGAAATATTTATTGCATTTTAATCATCAAATTCATAATTTTTTCAGAACTGTTTAATTTATTTTTATGAAATGTGATTTTAGAAAAATGAAAACATTTTAAAATGATATACTTAATCAACTATGTTTTGGTTTTTAGAAATATTATATTTTTTTGGTATCTACGTGGTGAATATAAATTAACAATCAATATAAAATTTTTGGTTCCAAAATAATTATTTCAAAATTTATTACATCATGAAGCTGACCCCACTTTTTGGAAACAAATGAGAATAAAATTCCTAAAATTGAATTGAATCCATCTCAATTTTATAATTTTTTGAACTATGTAGTGGATGCCTTATATATTGGATTAAAGTTGAGAAAACCTTTTTCTATTAAAAAAATTATTTATATTAGATTATATTTTGTTAATGTTAAATATTTTCTATGAAAATATTTTTTCTAAGGGTAAATAGTTGTTTCCTAACAGAAATACCATACCATTATGTTTCTATTAATGTAAGAGGTTATCCCATAATGTATGACTTATTTTTTATAAAATTTACACATGATCAAATGATTTCATCTTATATTATGATGATTATGTATTAGTAGTTAATTTTCACACATATGTATAATTGAGATATAAATAAATGCGATAAGTAAATTCATTATTTATTGTGAAATAGTTGAGGTATATTTCAATTACACCACCTTTAAAATTTTTAATCAATTAATGCCACACAACAACTTCAATAAAATGAAATAAATAAAAAATCTGTATTAGTAAAAGATTAAATCAAAATTTTGGTAAAGATTCTTGAAAACACTTTGAATATATGAAACCTTCTTTTTCATCATATCCTCATAACATATGGTAGGGAATTCCTATTAATGTTTTTTTCCATTTGGTTCTTACATCTGTTAAAGTCCACATTATCTTATTTTTATTACTATATAAAACATAACTCTTTGGATGTTCATGAATGAATAATATATATATTTAGAGATATTAATTATAAGACATTAGAAGAAGTAAATTAATGTTTTCTTGATGTTGATAATTGATGAGTTATTATTATAATTGAATAATGGTCTGAATACAATTGGTATAGTTAAAATTAAGAACATTACAATGAATATACATTAGTCTTTATGATCAGTGAATTTCCAGTGTATTGTATGTTAACTGGGTGGAGTACATGTTGTTTTAAGTCATTTTGGTACTTCATGGTCACAAAAAATCATTTATTCTTGGAAATGTGATAAATATGTGTTATTTTATTTTCCATAGTATATTTATTCCTATGTATCGTCTTTTTTTATGGAATAGAAATAATTTTACAAAAGAATGAATTAAACGAGATGATTCTACAGTACTGTTATTGGGTATTCAAGCAAAATATATCATCTCTTCATTACCTCCTATTACTTTTGGACAAACCATAAAAGAAAAAAAAACGAATTGATTTTGGGGGAGATCTTAATTGGATTAAATAGAGTTTTTTTGGACCTTCTATATTGTTTTGATTTATTGGTTTATCATATGTTATATGTAATTAATATTAATTATATTATTTTCATAACATATTTTATACCATGTTGGAGACACCCAAGAAGAGAAAATATATATTAATGGCATGTGAAATTTTTTCCCATATTTTAAAAAATTCAGATCTTTAATTATTTGAAGAAGAAACATCAAAAAAATAAGTAATCTAAATGAAACTTATGAAAGTTCTAATTAAAATTATTTATTATTCTATTAATGGATTATGTATTTTATGTTCCTAAATTTTTTCGATACTAAATTGTCTTGCTAAATTAGAAATAGAATGATTTATGGTTTAAAAATTCATGATTATCATGTCACAATGGAATTATTACTACATGATGGTATTAAAGAGATATTGAATTGTATAATATGGAATGTTTTGAAAAAAATTTCATATTTATTATGAGGTAATTTATTGGAAACATCAGATTGTTATGCATTGGGTATATTTTGTAATGATTTTGTTTGAATTTTATATAAAATTATGAATGTATTCTCTTAATCGTTTGTTGAATCATTATAACATTTAATATGGAAATTTTCAAATGAACCTAAATGTGGAGGGATTATATAATTTTGATGGAAGTAACATATTTCTAGAAGTTTGAAATTGTTAAATAAGAATGTATATAAAAAAGAAATAGTTAAAAGGAAAATTACATAAATGTACTTATAGGAGGAATCGTGAAATTTATTCCATTATTATCTTCAATTTGAATAAACTTCAGAACACAACTCTATGGGTCAAAAATATAAAAAAATTGGCGACATTATAGAGAATTTGTTTTATATTATTTATCATCTTAGTCTTGTTTTTTGGTTTTTATTATGAACAATGGAGTTTATATGAAAATCCGAACAATGCTCGTGTATAATTTCTACTAAATTTGAGTGAAATGACAAGGTTTGATCAATAAGTAGTACTTTTTATTAATTTTTTTAATTTTAATGATATATTATTTTATTTATGTTTCTATAAATGGAATAATAAATAAATTTTGTAATGATATCCACTACTAATAATTTTATTTGCTTGCAGGCAACACAACATTACAATAAAACAGATTGTGTATTTTGTGTGGTCAAAATCCCCCCCATCAAAATTGTTAAAATCCTATAGTCTTTGTGTATTTAATGGCATTCGATTTCATTCACAATCTATTTTCTTGAAAGGATACAATCCTAAAGAAAGTTAATATTTCTTTTATGATAGCTAGATTAAATAATATAGTTATGTTACCAAGGAAAATTTATGTAATAATGTTATGTTGTTAATTGATTGATAATGATTGAGGGTTGCATCTTCATCCACCACATTGATTCATTGACATTAAATAGAAAATTATTATTGCTTAAAATCAACAATTTATATTGGTTCATCAAAAACATATTGTTTATTTTAATTTTTTTTATTAATGTTCTATAGATATTAATTACTATATTATTTTAATGAAATTAAAATCACATCACAGTAAGTTTACTAAAAATGAAAATAGTTATATTGATGTTACGCATATTAAAATTTTTCATCAATCAGCACCAAATATATCTTTTACACAATGATATATAAATATCTATGAGGTAACCGCCCATTTGATGGATAATTATATTGATAATGATAATTAAGTAATAAGGGATGGTTAAACTGAATTTTTTATGGACGTTTAAAATGTGTATGATCAAGACAAACTCATTTTTCATTATGTAAATTGTAACACCCAAATTTTTTATGAATTATTTTTTAAAATAACTTTAATTATTTGGTGGATTTATCTGCACCAAATTGTGAGTTTAAACAAATTTAACTTCACCTTTATTATAAAATAACGGTTATATAATAGTTATTATGATAGAAGATATAATTATAACTAACTTATGAAAATGAATTGTGAATTCATTTACTAAGAATTATTTTTGAAAAATATAAATCAATTATATATTTGTATTTTTTAGTGAATTAATTTTGGTAATTAAAGAGATAAATATGGGTTATATACTTCAAAAAAAAATTTATATTCATCATGTGAATATTTTAGTCATAGGTTATGAATAGAACCCTAATTGTTGTATAAAAACCTATTTCTTGAAAAAAGTTTAATTTTACAATTTGAAATGGAGAATGGAATTTAAATTAATATTTTGAGACATTAATAATATTTATATTAAATAATTAAAATTTTATTTAGATTTGGGATATAAAAATTAACTTTTTATAAATTTTATATATTTTTCGGAAAAAATTTATATTTTCAGAAATAGTTAAAATACGCTAATTCTTAAGTGAAAATAATTTTTTCTCATTGAAATAATTTATATGGTTATATTATATTAATTAAAGGATTAAAAGTATAAATAGAAAATATATTTACTATTTCATAAAATTTTTGTAATTATAATTTATTTTACAATGGATTCGTATATAAAAACATTTCTATCTTTTTTCAATCTTCTAAATTTTAAAAATTTGTTCTCTCATTTCGACAATGAGATTTATTTTAAATTAATTGCAATGACCACTATTTTTTGAATATTAAAAAATTTATATAACATTTGGAATCATTAAATCCAAATTATTTTAGGAGGCTACTTTTATGTTTTGGCATTTTGAACAGAAACTTTGTTAATTATTTTTATTACCATGGTTAAAGGTAAACCGTGTAATTAAAGTTAAAAGTAAAATTATAAAATTACCAAAATACCTGTAAAAAATCTATTGGATGACTAAATTAGACTATTATAATATATTTTCCAATATTTAATCACTTAATGTCCACTTAACTATGAATATGACATGAATATAATAAAAATAATTGAATTTTGAAAAAATGACACAATCTCAT
The DNA here is from genome assembly GCA_963277665.1 of Viscum album. NCBI lineage: Eukaryota > Viridiplantae > Streptophyta > Magnoliopsida > Santalales > Viscaceae > Viscum > Viscum album. The sequence goes on along the minus strand of OY728143.1, from coordinate 850,675,408 downwards.
TTTATATATGTAAATTATTTTAAATATAATGATAAATTGAAGATAATGTCTACTATATATTGTCTCTAAAAATATAAAATAATTAACTACATCATAGAAATGTTTTTATAATTTTTAGATATAAAATTATTACCATTAATGATGGTACAATAGAGATGTAGAAATTATTTTATTAATAGAAATATCAAATAAATTGTTTTAAAAACATTAAAATGAATTTCATATAAACTAATTAATGTTATCTACCAATTTTATTGGTAGATATGACATGATATAAGTTTATTAAATATTTTTTTTATAATTTACATTTTTTTTATTTAATTTCAAATAGATGAATAGTGTCAAAATTGACTCTATTAATATTGTATAAAAATAACATTTTATTACATTATTTAAATTTCATAAAAATATTTATAATTTACAAAGTGATTATTATATGGACTAAAATGACTTAAAATATTCATTTATAGTAAATTAACTCTAAATAATAAAATATTTATAACCATTAAATATTTTGAATTTTATTCCCACAATTAAGATTGAATAGAATAACTTAGTGTCAATTAAAAAGATGTGGTTTAAATTGACAAAATAACATGACAAAAGTTTATATTATTATTATATTACAACCCTATATCATCCCATATTTTATTTGGATACATTTTGGAGGTTATTTTAATAGTTTTTTATTTTATTATAAATTATTATTTATGGATTTTCCAAAAGTTCCCCTCACCTCAATTATAAAAAGGAACCTCCTCTGTTAACACTTCTCTTTATTTTGAGATTTAAATCTCCAAAATACCCATCCATATTTCCTTATTAACTTTGCAATTTTTATTATCGAGGTTATTTTCATCTTTAAGTAACAACTCTAGTGGTCTAATAGAATATTTAGTGGTGGCACATCGAAGAAGAGGTACTATCATTTACCGATTCTTTAAAAATTAATTCTTTATCTAATTCCACCTCATGAGTTATTTCATTTTAAATTAATAACTATAGAATTAATTATATACTGATAGTTTATTATTATTATTATTAAATAACCATATTCGACCATCTACCCATCCTATGAAAAATGAAATCACCATACATGCATAGGTACGACTTACCATCTCCACACCATGCTATTATATGTTTCACCCCACCACCCAATATGGATTGGTATAATGATAGAATTATTTAATATATAATTGATTTATATAAAATAATATTTATTTATAGTTATTCTAGACTATTAACTACAATACCATTCAACAATTATGGGAATGATAAAGTTTCTCATGCATACGTAAGGCTTACCATCTCCACGTTGTGATGTGACTTCTTCTACATAATATTATTTAAAAAATGATTAAATAAATTAATTTAGTGAATAAATATTATATATATTATCCTAGTACCATGATGTAAATTACACTACTCTAACCTAAAAAATAGGGATATGAACTTATAAGAAAAAACATGCATAAGTACATATAGCAGTTATTACCCGAATAGCGAAGAACACCAAAATGTTACTAAAAAATGGATTAAAATATTATCATAAATTATATCATAAAAATTATTATTATTCTATAAAAAATAAGTAAAATTATTTAAATAAATATATTGTCAGTTGAGACACATTTGAATCATATCATACCTAAGTTAAGGGATAATATTTCAATCTCATTTTTATCGGGGATTATTTATAGGAAAGAATTTACATGGGGTATATTTAGCATACATTTCCATGTTTTTTAAAAATGGTTTCATAACATGGTTAAAATAAATATATGTATTTCTAATGTCATTATTACCTATTTTTTACTTTTACTATAAGGATTGTAAGGAATCATTCTTTTTTAACTGTATAAAGTAATTTTTGACATTTCCTGCAAAAGTACAAGGAGATTTGTTTTTTCATCTTATACAGTATAAATAGATTTTTACATATCCATAACACGTTATTTATTTTAAGAATACTCTTCACACTTACAAGGTTATTATCACATTAAATTATTTATTCTAAAATGTTGTTATTTTTTGATAAAGGAAAACTTTCTTAAAGAATAAAGGATATTTTCCTCACGAATTAATTTCACATGTTTTCTCAAAATAATTTTTTACCTAATATGACACTAATTTAAAAGGGTTATATTTATAACACTATTATTAAAATTATTTTATTGTATTTTATTTCGGAAATACATTTTTTTATATCAATTATGATGTAATGATTTTTAAGAAACCCATTTTATTTAATGGGATACGCTATGGTGAAATTTGTTTTTTTGTGGAACACATATGAATGGATTCATTTGGAGATGGTTGGGACCCATATCTCCCTCCAATTAATTTTTTAAATATTTATATCTCATTAGATATACATTTTTAAAATGTTATGTAAATATGGTTCAATAATACAGTGATAGAATGAAGAGTCAACATGGTTTATTAATAGACATTTCTTGATATGGTGGTCTCAATAATGAGACTTGACTAATATGAAATAACATTATATTCTTATGTGTGTATGCCATGAAATTTCATGTCTTATGTTAGGTCTATTGGGATTAAATTTTACATTATTGCTTTATCCCATGACATGATATTATGATATTTTATATGTAGGATAATATTTTCATATGTTATGTTCACATGATTATGATATGATTGATATATTACTTGTTTACCATTTCTGAGCATTTGAGCTCACACATTCATGTGTTTATTTTTCCCACATCATGAATAAGGGTATCATGTATGACATGTAAAAATTAAGTCTAGCTATGAAGAAATAAGTGGGAGATAATGTGGATGTTTTATGAACAAGTTGTTTATGTTTCCCAGTTTCCAAAGACACTAAACATATATTATACAGGTGCAGTTTTTGTAATGTTATGTAATAAATATTCTTCAATGTTGTTTTAATATATATAAGTAAATTATAGGACTTTATAGTTGGAATCATTTTAAAGGTATATCTAACCTTTGGAAACTATAATGATAAAGCCATAGTAATAACCCTAAAGATATGTCTAGGTATAGGTTACAATCATAACCAAGTGTTTCATAGGTGACCATGAACAACCTAGGATAAAACATAATATTTTCTAAATTGAAATTTTATTCTTGATTATGTGGCTTTCCTATTATGATTCGCATTTCTCATACTATTCTTCATGGTTTTAGTCAATGGGTGGAATAAAAAGGAACCATGTTAATGTTGAACATGACTTCATATACAATGATTGTCCCCCTGGGAAACTAATTGTTATAGCATCTAGAATAAAATATATTGTAGTCATGATGACACAAATTTATCATTCTATGAAGCATGATTTTCTTCCATTTGAGCTAATGGGTGGGAAATATTATTTTGAGTCCTCTATGATGCATTATCTAACTTCATTCATCGGGACTTCTGATCCATTAGTGGATGAAAAATGGACCAGTTTCACTCAAATGATATTTTTAATTCTACAATGTTATGAACATGATAAATTCATCTTGGTTGTCTATCATTTGGAAGGTAAAGCTAATCAATAGTAAAATATTGTCAAGAATATGAGGAAAATAGAGGATATCAAGTCCATGGAATGTGATGAGTTCAAGAACATATTTTTCAGTAAGTAATTTCCTCGTATTAACTAAAAAATGATGGAGAAGGCATTCTTTGAACATAATAAAAATGATAACGAATCCTTTTGTAACTATTAATAAAATTCAAGAAGACTTACAATGTACACTTATAGAACTATTATCCAACTTGATAGTAAAAATGATAGATTTTTTTGTGGTATAAAACCATGTCTCATAATTTTATTATCAATAAGGGACATCAATAGATATGAGGAAATTGTATGAGTTTCTATCATGGTTGAGATGGCTATTAGAGTAACCAATCACATATATGGGTTTGATAATAAAAGAAAAATAAAATTCAAAAGAAAACCTAAAGACCACAAAGAACAGAAGACGAGTCTTCCATTATGCTCAATATATGGAATAAAACAGTGCGGGAATTGTCTTAAAGGGACTAGTAATTGTTTTATGTATGGAAAATATGGTCATAATGCAGATGAATGCCGAAGTGATGGAAGAAATATGTATAATGATGTGAACAAATAAAATGATACACAAAATGCACATCTAACCCTTAAATGTTACAAGTGAAAGGAAATAGAGAATTATGCCAATAAATTCAATAATCAAAGGATTATTGATGATGATCAACATCAGTAAAAATTTATAGCCAAAAAATGGATACTCAAATACAATCATTATTAGAAACATTTAGTATGATAATGAAGTGTGGAAGAATACACTTACCATCAAATCTAAAGTTGAAAATGTATAATTTGAATCTAGATCCACCCACTCTTTTATTTCTAAATAATATTAAAAGGGTATATCCAAATTACCTCAACAATTAGATGTTGAGTTAGTTGTGAAAACACAAAATGGAAGAAAATTTTTGTCAGAATATTATAATTAATCTTCGGTTGATGTTTTTTAAAACATTCTTCATGAAAATATTGTGATCCTTCATATAGTGGAATTTGATGATATTCTTGGCATGAATTGTCTTTCTCTATAATGAGCTCATATAAATTTCCATGGAATAGAAGTAAAATTTCGTATTCCAGATCAATCTATGATAATATATCGATAAAACGATGAATGTAACCATCCATTAGAAATTTCTTCCATCTTATGGGTCATGATTCCTATAAATGATGTTTATTTATCTAAAATGGTTGGGGAGAAACTCATGATAAAGATTAAACCCATCATACAAGAGTTTTATGATGTCTTTATGGTGGAATTTCTAGGCCTACTATCAAATCGTGACATTGTGTTTCAATATAACTCATATAGGGTGTTTTTTCTATTTCAGAGACACCTAATAGAATGAAAATAATTGAGTTATAAGAATTTATGAAGCAACTCAAAGGGACTGTTCATAAGGGATTCATATACCCTAGTGCATCAACTTGGTGAGAACTTCTTCTGTTTATTTAGAAGAATGATGGATCGATGAGACTCTGCATTGATTATTGAGAACATAACAAGATCACAGTCAAGAACAAATATCATTTTCCATTCATTGATGACTTATTTGACCAAATAAATGGAGATCAATAATTTTCCAAAAAAAACTCTTGATTCAGGATATAATCAATTATGGTTCAAAAAGAAGAAAATACCAATGATGGAAAAATTTACAAGAAATGGACACTAAGAATTTATAGTGATTTATTTCGGTCTTACTAATTCATCTTCAATATTCATGGATCTAATGAATATAGACTTTAGAGACTAACCTGATATGTTTTAGGTAGTATTTATAGATGTTATTCTTTTCTATTAAATGATCAATGATGAGCATGAAGATCACTAGATAATTGTATTAATGACCCTAAGAAAGAATAAATATTGCGAAAAATTTACTAGGTGTTAATTATGTCTTTAGAAAGATTAATTTTTGGGTCACATAATATTAAGAGAGAAGATATATATGTATTGAGAAAAATCTTAGGTTATTGATAGATAGTTGATACCATCAACGGTTACTGAGATTTGATGCTTTCCTATATTGGATGGATATTACAGAGGATCGATGAATTATTTTTCATGATTATATATTTCACACACCATGTTGACTCATAAAAGAGTTATGATCATTCAGATGATGGAATGTGAAGAGAATTTCAATGTGATTAAATGATGGTTAACTAGTGCACCTGTGATCACTCTTCCTTATTGTTGATAAAGGTTCTGTGATATATAGTGATTCATTGAATAAGTATATGGGATGTGTTGTCATGAAAAATTATATGGTGATAGCTTATGCCTCAGGGTAGTTGAAAATTCATGAGAAAAATCTCAAAACTCATGATTTGGAGTTAGATGTTGTAATTTATTCATTAAAGATATATAGGAATTATCTCTATTGTGAATGGTGATATATTTATACTGATCATAAAAGTTTAAAGTATATTTTCACATAAAAGTAGATTACTTTTCTCTATATAATATGGTGGTATTTGAATAAATATTATGACTACTCGGTATAATACTACCCAAGGAATGCGGACAAGGTAGATGATGCTTTGAGTCGAAAAGACAATACTATTATATCCATGATGAGGATCATGAATGATCTAATATTTATGGATTTGTAATGGATAGATATATAAATTTTAATGGATGGGGGGAAATATTATCTCACTGAAATGAATGTTCCACCATATATACAAGTGAGTATTACATACATGTCAATAGAATATGTAGAGTTACAAAACAATGTGATATATTATCATGAATACAACCTTAATTATGATAAAATAATATGTTTTGGGAACTAGATCTGTATTCCTCCCATTATAAATTTAAAAGTAAGATTTATTAGACGAGGCTCATAGTTCTTCATTCTATATTAAAACATGAATAAAAAATATATACAAGGACCTGAAAGATTATATCTAGGGAAATGACATGAAAAAAATGTTTCTGAATACGTCTCTTGGTGCTTGTTTTTTCAGCATGTTAAGGCTGAGAGAAAGATGTCTAAAAGGATTTTAAACCATTGCCCATAACATAATTTAAATGGAAAAATATCACTATTCACATTGATATCATGCTTCTCGAAAATAATAAAGGCCATAGTGGTATATGGGTTATATTTGATGGCCTTACAAATCCGAAACACATAATTTCTATTAGACAGGGTTTTTTCTCATGATCAACATTCTAGGATATATGTAAAGGAAGTGGTAATGTTTTCTGGAGTACCAGGATACATTATATATGATTAGGGAATAAGTTTTACATCAATTTTTTAGAGAAGACATCAGTATTATCTGGATAATGAGTTATGTTTCAACACTACTTATCATCCTCAGATAGATAGTCAGTCTGAGAGGACAATTCAAACTTTGGAAGACATGTTGAGTGTTTTTTATTTGGATTTTAAAGGACTTTTAGATCAACACTTGACATTGGTAAATTTTTTTACAAAAATATATTTCACTCCAGTATTAAGATGGATCCTTCTAAATACCTATATTGAAATAAGTGTAGAACTCCGTCGTTCATGGATGAAGTTGGGGAAATAAAGCTATTAGTGCCTGATCTTGTTGATGAAATGGTTGAGAAGGTCATATCTATTCAACAACACATTAGAGAATGTCATATTTGAAAAACAAGTTTTGAAGAAAACCAAATAAATGACCTAGATATTGATGTTGGTGATAAGGTGATTCTACAAATATCTCTATAGAATAGAGTACTGTGATTTCAAAAGAATGTAATGATTTGACCTAGGTATATCATTTCTGGGAAATTATGGGTTTTGATTGGAAGGTATCTTACTAATTAGAAGCTCATCCAAATATATATCAAGTTATTTATGTGTTCCATATATCTCCCTTGAAAATGTAAATATGTTATCCTTCAAATGTACAAATTTGTGAAGTTGTACCACTGGGGAATGATATTTCTTATAAATAACAAACGATAGAGATTCTGGATCATAGGAAAAAAGTCATGTGAAATAAGAAAAATAATTTGGTTAAATATATTTCATGGAGGAGCCAATAATATTATGAAGCTACATTGGAACTTTAGGATATGATGAGGAGGAGTTATCCTCATTTTTTTGATTCCAAGAGGTGAATTTGGAGGTGAAATGTCAGTTTAAGGGGGTGGAATGTAACACCTAGATGTTTTTATGAAATATTTTCTCAAAATAAATTTTGTTCTTTAGTAGCATTCCTTCCACAATATCATGAGATTAAATTAATTGTGATATTAAATTATTATAAAATTACAATTATAGAATATTTTTTAGAGTAGCGTAAATATTTAAAACTAACTTATGAAACCGCATTGTGAATTCATTGGCTACAAATAATTTTTTAAAAATATACAAAAAATAGATATTATTTTATTTAAGTGAATTAATTTTTTTAATTAATGGGATATTTATGTGATATATACCTAATAAAATATTTTTTATTTTCATACAATGTATATTTTATTCATAGGGTACGAATAAAACCCTATTAGATATATAAAAACCAATTTTTTAAAAAATGTTTATTTTTATAAATTTAAATGGAGAAACCCTTTTTAATCAAGGTTTTGACATATTAATAATTTTTATATAAAAAGAAAAATGTTATTTTGAAGTGGTATTTAAAAATTTTCTTTGGATGAACTTTTTATATATTTCTGATAACATTCATCTTTTGATGAATAGTAAAAATCTGCTAGATTTTAATTGAAAATAACTGTTTTTCATTAAATTAATTTTTAAGGTTAAATTATATTATTTAAGGTCTTAAATGTATAAATATAATATATTTTTACCATTTAATATAATTTATTTCAATGGAATAAATTGTACATAGAATTCATACGTAAAAACATTTCTATCTTTTCCACTATATTCACTTTTAAAAAAGTGTTCTCTCATTTCGACAAGGAGGCTGATTTAAAATTATTTACTAAAACATATGATTTTTTAATTTTTAAAATTGGACTCAATATTTCGAATCATTGGGTGCAAATTGTGTTAATAGGTATCTTTTATTTTTGGGCTTTATGAATAGTAATTTTTGTAATTAGTTTTTTTAACAAGGTTGAAGGTAAATAAGGTAATTAAAGCTAAAAATAATATTATAAATTCAACATAACACCATTAAAAATCCTATTATGTGACTAAATTATACTCCTATAATCTAATTTTTGATATATAATCACTTAATGTCCACTTACCGAGGATTATGACCAGAATATAATAATAACTAATAAATTTGACAAAATGTCACAATTTCATTTTATATAAGTATATAAATTATAATATATGGATAACTAAGAGATAATATTTCTTATATATATTATATTTATAATAAATTAATTAAAAATATCATAGAAATATATTTATAATTTTTTGACATTAAATTATTACCATTAATGATGACACAACGGTGATTTAGAAAAACCTTTATTAATAGAAAAATAAAAAATGGTTTTAAAAATATTAATAAAAATACCATATGAAATAATTAATGTGCTACACGAATTTTATATATGAATATGAAATGATAGGATAGTATTAAATATTTTTTTTCTTGATTATATTATTTTTTTAATTTATTTAATGTCAAATAATTGAATAGTGTTAATATTGACTCTTTTGATATTTTTTAAAAATAAAATTTTATAAAATTATTTAGAAATCATTAAAATATTTAAAAGTTTATAAGTCATTATTATAAGGTATTAAATTTTATTAAATATCTAATTATGTATAATAAACATTAAATTATTATATATTTCTATACATTAAATATTTATAATGTTATTTCAACAATTAAAATTAAATAGAATAAAAAATTGTTGATTAAAAAGATACGGTGTAAATTGACCAAAAAAGTTGTAAAATTATTTTTTATGATATTAAAACCCTATATAATCTAATAATATAAATTTTAAAAAATTATATATTTTTTTATGTAGGGTTTTATTTTATATAAACTATTATTTATAGAGAATCCAAATGTTCCCCTCACCTCAGTTGAAAAAGGGCACCTCATCCCTCACATATTCACAACATTTAGAAACATCAAGCTCATACATAATATATTATTTTCCATTACCAACATAACAATATTAATTATAGAGGTTCTATTAATCTTCAATGTCCATCTCTAGTGTTATAAGTACATATTTAGGGGAGGCGTGTCAAATAAAAGGTAATATCATTCACCGATTCTTTCAAACTTTATTCTTCTTCAACTTCATCCTCCAGAGTTGTTTAATTATATAGTAATAAATAAAGTAGTATATATATACTAATAGTTTATTATTATTATTAAACAACAATTGTACACCTTATACCCATCATATGAAAAATGACATCACAATGCGTGCATGCATACAACTTACCATCTCCACAAAGTGGTATAATTCATTTTTCACCACCACCATAAATGGGTGGGTATATTGATAAAATTAATAAATAAATATTATTAATATAAAATTATATTTATTATAATATAATATACACCACCCAATTTATTACCATTCAATAAATATCAGAGCGATATCATCATTTGTGCATACGTACAAATTACCGTCTCCACAGTGTGATGTGAATCGTTCTACATAATCTTCATTAAATAATTATTATATAAATTAAATGAATGAACAAATATGATATATTTTATACCAATACCATAATATAAATGATATAATTATAACATTACAATTACAATTATAGAATTCCCAAAAAACATGTATAAGAACATAAACTACATAATACCCGAATAACGAGTACAAATGTAATGTTACTAACTAACGGATGAAAATATGATCATAAATGTTATCATAAAAATGATTATAATTCAGAAATAAATCATTAAAATTATTTAATTAATTATATAAGAGGTTCAGAAAAATACAAATCATATCATACATAAGGTAAGGGATAATATTTCGATCTTATTTTTATCTGAGATTGTTTATACGTACGTATTTACTGGAGGTATATTTATCATCCATGTCGATGTGTTGTAAAAATGTTATCATAAAATATTTATTATTATTATATGTATTTTTAAACTTATGTTTACCCATTTTTTAATATTACTCATGGTTTGGAATGAATCTTTCATTTGTTTACCATATGAGGAACTTTTTTAATTTTATGGAAAAAGTTCAAGGATAATGTTTTTTAACTGATATGGAATAGATGGATTTTAACATTATCATAACACCTTATATCCTTGAAAAATCCAATACAATTATACAAGGTTATTTTTCACAATAGGATCAAAATTATGTGTCATTTTGAAGAGGGACATTGTTGTTTAATAAGAAATTATATTTTTGATAAGAATTAATTTTAAGTGTTTTATCAAATTTATTTTCCATCTAAAAGGACACTCATTAAATACAGTTACATTTATAACCCTATTATTAATATGATTTTATTTTATTTAATTTAGGAAAACTTTTTATTTTATATCAATTATGATGGAATTATATTTATGAAATCCATTTTACATTTTGAGTTATGTGATGGTGAATGTTTTTATGTTTTTGTGGCATAGGTAACAATGGGTACATTATGAGATATGTGGGACCCATATCTCCCTCCAATGATTTTGGTAAACATTTATATCTCATGATTGAATCATTAATAAAAGTAAAATTAAATCATGTTTGTTAATACATTTTTGGAACTATGAGTGGACTCAGTCCTTTAATAGACACTGTCCACTTTGATGGTCTATAAAATGAGCCTTGACTTATATGAAATGAATTTATATGATTATATGTGTATGACACATAATTTAATGCCTTATGTTATAACTACTGGGATTATATTTCACTTTTATGATTTATCCCATGACATGAAATTATGATCTTTTATTTGTAGGATAATATATTCATATGTTATGTTCTTATTATTATAATATGATTTATATTTCTCTTAATTATGCTTTATTTGAATTTGATCTCACCCATTCATATATTACTTATCCCTATGGCATGAAGAATTGTTTAATATGAGATATGATAAAATTTAGTGTAGTTATGATGAAATAAGTAGAAAATGCGGATGTTTTATGGACATGTTTTTTTTGGATTCTGAATTTCAAAAAACAGTAAACCTATATGCTCATGGAATTGTTTTTGTTATGTTATATACAAAATATTACTCAATGTACATGGAATATATATATATATATGTAATGTATGGGACATTTTATAAATTATGATTAATAAGATGATGGAATTATCATATTAAATTGTATATTAGTTTTTTTATATTTCAGATTTACATTGACAAATATTTACTTGTACGATTATTTTTTTCTGACGGATGAACCTGATTATCTGTTTTTTTCCTTCACTAATGGAAATATTAACTTAATTTTAATTTTTGATCTATGTATTAAAAAAATTTATAGTTATTAATATTATATACTTCCTTGTATTTATTATATTTTTATATTTATTTAAATATAAAAATATATTTACTGGTTACATTATTATGTTCTAGTATTTATTCTCAAGTGATTATTTTATTCTATTTTTTTTGTTATCTATATTATATATATATATATTAAAAATTATTTATAGGATAAAAAATTATTCTCTAGAATCTATCTATAGATAATTAAGATATTTCTATCTTTAGTAATTATTTATATTTGATATCTATATTATAAATTTATTAAATATATTTATAATATATTTTTGTAATTATTATTTTTTTATACTTTTAATTTTCTTTAACAGTTTCATAAAAGTATGATTATTTGTTTCATATAGCTAGAGACTTTCCCAAGGATATATTTTCTTCTATCACTGATGTGGGACTTCCTACATATGAGCTCAATTAATATATTCCTAAAGATGTCCCATTAATAAGAAGTTAGGATTATCTTGCATGTTTTATGATTATAGACCTTGTTCCATAGTGATTTCAATCTCATGATTTTGATCCCCATTTACGGTGGTATGTTTAATGTTTTAATATATTTATTTTATATTATATTTTTCATTAACTTTTTGAATATTATTATGGTCATATATTAATATCTTCATAGTTTTTTACATTATTCATTTGGGAAAGATAATGTGATAATAAAAAAATATTTTTCTCTTCCATGGGAGCCATTATACAAGGTCTCCATCATCATTCATTAGAATATGATTGGACACTAGATTATATATAGTAAAATAATATATACATTTTAAAATTTATTTTATTACTTATATTTTATTAATTGTATAAAAAATTATCATCTACGATTGCTGATATCTTGGGATACACGTCGATTAGGAATGTCAGATTTGTATACAAGAGTGTTTTCATTGTTTATTACTTAACTTCAATGGGAGAACTATTTATAGAGAATCTACTAAAATATTTGAACATTGTTGTATCTCTCATAAAACATACTATATAGTATCTCATTTATGATACAGATTGTTCTTATACTAGATAAAAGAAAATTTTTAATGGAGTTAATTATCTAGATTTCCGAATCATGGGAGGCCGGAGTTCACAAATTAGGCCGAATGAATAACATTTTTTTGGGAAAAAAATTCAAGGTAACATTGCATTTTTTGGGATGATTGTTTTTATTGAAAAATCATGTTTCCAAGGATAGTTGTGAAATTATGTATTGGTTACAAACTCTAAATTTTGACAAAATATAATATAATTTAATGGATTCTCTATATGTGGTACTGCAAATTGTGTATATAAGGTGGAATCATTTCCTAGTGTATTACAAATTCCTGGAGTCCAAAATTTAGAGGATGGATCATGAACTGTGAATTTTTTACTTCTAGAAATTCTTCAAAAAAAAACATGTGAATGGAATTAGTTTTTTAAAGATTTGATTTTTTATGGTGTGCATTTTTTTGAAGTCATATGTTTTCAAGATGGCATGGTTTCACGAAGGCAAGTATCATCATGAACGTGTGATGGAAAGATGATAAATCTCAATGACTTTGAGTAGTATTTTTAATGGAAAATTCCCCATGATATTTTTGAATACATGATGGTTCATTAACAAGAATCATAATATTTTTGAAAAATGTTTTTGAATTTTTAAATCTTCACAAAAATGAGGAAACACCTATAAATAGGCATCTACCCCCTGCATTTCAAAACACCAGAATAAAAATGATCAAATGTTTCATGTTTTTAAAATTTTAACATCTGGTTTTGAATGATATCTAATCCACCAATGTAAAAAATTAGACTTTCAACATCAATTTTTATAAATAGATAAATAAAATTAATATTTTTATAGTACATCAATAGGTTTTTGGAAAAATAAACATCAAATGAGTGATTACATAAATATTTCGATATCATAATTTTATATAATCTTTTGTTAATATTTATTGCTGGAATCAATTTTTCAAATAACTAATGGTTATTTTTTTTATTTTTTATGTAATTTCTAAGATTCTATTTGAATGTTAATCAAGTGAAAATGGAGTTATGGATCAAATTTTATTGTAATCAGAAGTTTTCATTCTCTATGTTTCTATAGATAATACTCATTTAAAATAAAACATGAGAAACATGACCAAAAATTAAAAACAATAAATGAAAAAACTAAACATATGGATTAAAAGAAATTTGAATTCTTTTTGGAGATTTCATCGAATAGATGTGATTATTAACATAATTTCTCTTCTATATAGTTTATAACTCATGTGACTATGAGAAAGTTGATTGATAGTGAATTTAACACATTATTTTCTAAATCTCATCGAGATTTTTTATGTTCATTACTCGAAAATATTAATACATCATCATTATATGTCAAAATATTTTTACTTTTAAAAATTATGGAAATTTATAATATAGTAATTAAATTATAATAATAGATACCTAGTTCTAATAATCTATTGATTTTGTGTTGAAAATGTGATTTAATATAAGTGGTTTAAAATTATGAATGAAATAGTATAATGATTTTTATTTTATAAAAAAATTATTTTCAATCATGTTGTATTAAATTTTAAGGATTGTATAAAATGAAACGTGCCTTGTGAAAAAATATTGATCCCGTGTATTTGAATATTTTCTTCTAACAAAAAATAAAAATATAAATGAATTTAAAAAATAATTTATTGGATTTCATAAATTTGTTATTAAAATAATTATCTTTAATGAATCACTATATTTATTTAAACATTGTTTTTTAACTAATGTTAAAAGTCCTAATAAAACATGGTTAACATAATCATTCTTCAGGAATCAATATTAAAAGATAATTTTGAAAATGGATTTATAAAAAAATTACAAATATATTTAACAATGTTCTAGATTGCATTCAAAACCTTGATTTGAAGGATCTTGGAGCTAAAAATGACTTATCGATTAAAATTTATGGATGTCAGAATTTGAATATTTGAAATGAATTTTAAGGCCAGTTGTTCCAAAAACCAAGTATAAATGTAACCTTTGGCATCTATTTTTGAAATAAACAATGTAAAAAATGTTAACCGAGTTGTATCTAATTTCTAATGCTTTTAATTTATTCGTATTAATGCAATAAAAAACCTGTAGAAAATATGTTATGTAAATCAATAGTTGAACTTCCCTAAGCATTGTTTTAGAGAAATTCAACAGTTGAAGGTCATAATTTTTTATCTGTAACAATATTAGAGCTCTAAAACCATTAAAATAGAATATTTGGTCATCAGATATAACATGGATAGCATTTTTGTCATTTTGTATTAGAAAAAAGGCCAAAATAGACTTTTAACACGACTTCATGAAGAAAATCGAGGTTAAAAGACCTCTAATGTTCAACTTAGGACAACTATAACATTTATCTATAAGACCGTTTTAGCTCCATGACTAGTAAATTATAAGACTATAATATTATTTACAAATAGGCTAGAATTATTTATATCAGTTATTTAGGAAAATGGTTCCAAAATTTTCTTTTAACATCATTTTCGTGAACAAGGTCATGTTAAAAGTCAATTAATAATCAACTTCTAAAATCAATGTAATTTTTTCCATAAGTATATCTTAGGTACAAGATGATACAAATAAAATCATGGCAAATAGGAAACAATTTGTTAACATTTTTTACATCAATTGTTATAAAAACCTATGCCCAATGTTAATTTTATATCCAATTCCTAAAAATGATTTTAAATTATTTCATTAGGTATTTTAATGTCAATTTCTATAAAAAACATTATTAAATGAGACCTTTAAACATTTTTTAATGAATAAAAAACATTTAAATTCCTCATGGAAGGATATTACATTTGGTATCTAAGAAATTACCTTATAATGCTGACATTAAAGACCATTTTTTTACTAGTCAAAGCGGAATCCTTAATGAAAATTAAATGTTTCTGAGTTCAAGAAGGTGATTCACAAAGTTTTTTCTTATAAAAACATTCATAATGAAATGATCTTTTTGAAGGTTATTTCATCTAATATAATTTTTTATTCATCATGAACATATTGATATTTTTTAAGTCTATCTATAGTTCATGAATTTAATTACTATTGAGAATGATATTGATGCTTCAAGATAACTATGAGATTTTCAAATGGTGTGTGATTTAGAAAAGGTATTGATATTCATGAACTTAAGTTAGATTTGATAATGGTATGTTAATTGTAAATGTTTGTTATATTTTCAATGAAATTAATATTTGCGGAAGTAGTGAGCATTGCAACCAAGATTTTATTTCCATGAAATTTTAGGTTAATGGAAAATTCATAAATTATATGAAAGAGGAACATAATAATGCCCCATATGGGGTTTAAAAATTATTGATTCAAGTGAAAAAACAATATTTTCCTAGAGTATTAGTGAACACTATTCAATTAAGAGAGAAGTGATCTATTAATATTGTGATTAGATTTATACCAAGTTGGAAAGTGAACCTGCTCTAAATTTATTAACGATGTGTATCTATACATAGTAGTGATCTAGCCCAAAACCTGTATTTTTAGTGTGCCTTAGATAGTTTCTTATATTGGTATATTTCTATTTCATGATCCTTGTATGTATCCCAGTTAGGTTGAGCCAATTAAAAATTTATCTGTCTATTTTATTTGACTCGTATGTTACATTCAACGCATCATTGTTAGTTAAATATGGAAATAATAAGATCAATATAAAACATAAGATAACATATTGTGAACCTTACAAAAAAGAGTTCAAGATCAAATTGGGAATTTTTTAATTTGAAAATAAAATCCATACCATGATACACCCCACCCCCACCCCAACCCCCCAAGGTACCTAAGCCACATTTGAGCATAAAACATTTGGCTTACACCAAAAACATCTATTTTGTGAAATTATTTTATAATGTATATATATATTAAATGTGAAATGGTTACTTATATTATATAGGATGCGACTGACTCATAAATTATAAAGTTTTATTTTTATAAAATGATATATAAAAATCCCTACATAGGGGATCTTTTAGGTTATTGGCATAGCCATATTGTTGTTAGTTGTTTCTCTTTAAGTTAAATATTTTTATTTTCTTTTTATTCTATTTTTAAATTATATATTAATGAAACATATGTGGATTTGAATTAAAATTCATGAGAGTGTGGATATGAGAGTGAAGAATATTCCCCTGGTGATTCCGGTTTTTGTGAGGGTCTTAGACATAGGAGACTTTTCACAGTGTCGAGAAAGGCTAAGTAATATGTATTTTTTCTTGACTAAAACCTATCAGTTATAATCGTACATATGTGATCTCACTAATGATCTCTAAGGGAGCTCATGGAGTATCATCATGGATTTAGTTAGCCACTTCATAATATAATTATATATTGAGAAATCATGATGGTGTGATATAGTTGATGAATAGATGGAGGGAGGAGAATCATGAGAAAAAATGGATAAGAGATGAGAAGATTTTAGAGTATATACAATGTCATGCACATGGAGTTGGTATGGGGTTTTCTCCCCCTGATCCTTCTTGTGATCCTTATCCACATTATTCAAGTTGATGTTCTATGGTTTTTTATTAATATTCTGTGTTTTTTTGGGGATGAACATATTCGGTATGATATAATCTATAAAAGTTATGTTTTATTTTTATTTTAAAATACATTTAACATTTTTTTTATTATAATTATTTTATTCATTTTAAAAAATTAGTACTTGTGACGGATCACTGTATCCCTAAAATTACTTATTTTAGGTGGACCTATCATTCATATTGATTTAACATATATGAATAAATTATTTTTAGTAAATTAATTAACCAAAGAAAATAATAAGTATTAATGACATTCTATATTAGAAAAATTCAATTGCAACATCAGTTTTTTATGAGGTCTCAATAGAAATTATCTCCCATCTCAAATGACTTATGGTGATGGGAACGTGTCTCAAATGATACATTTAAAAAACACAATCTCTGGTATGGATACAATGAGGTGTGAGTTCTCCTAATGGATCAGTACCCCATAGTCTAATTTTTACACTTCAGTGAGGTTCATGTCCCCTATAGAAACCAAATATTTTCATATATAAATATTATAACATTTTATATGTATATTCAATACAATTCAAAAATACATGCAAGAGGAAAATTAAGGTTTAGTGTCTTCGAAAACTAGATACGCAATCTTCTTATGTCATGAAATATCATCATGATCACCAATAAAGAGATTCCCATATAGAACTCTAAATATAAATGACCTACTTAAAACAATTTCTTAACCTCGTGATAGTAAACATAAGAATGGGTGTTCTTAGATTTTCTGTATGGGTAAACGTGGGAGATATTAATCGGTGACCTTTTGAAATCCTAACATAATCATAATGTTATTAGATCATGTACATAACATACTAACTTATTAACCAATCTATAATGGATCATAAAAATGATTCATGGTGTAAAACATTATCATTTCAGAAGACATGAATTATAAGATCAATAAGTAATCATAAATAAATCATGAACCTCTAGTTAATTTCTTCAAATATTGGCACTGTCATAATTTAAAAAACCATTTCATATGAAATGTTCAATTATTAAGATCATAATATAATAATGAATTATGAATAAAAAACCACATACCATAGTATTTCAATCACATCAAATTCTTTCCCATTATTCTTCAAGAAAAATAACTTTTTCCCCATAGAAGATCAGGAATATCAACATATTTCCCATAGTGGATCAATAAAATCAACCTGTTTCCCCAAACAAAACAAAAACATATAATGAATTACCATAGTTACCCCTGGATATAAAAAATAATTACATATTTCATTGTTTGAATATATAATTTAATTTCCAACCATCACATAATGAAACCCATATATATATTGATCAGACATTCATAAAATATTCAATGTATCGTCAAACCATCGCCCATGAATAATAAATAGTGTTCACAAATATCTCTTCATAATAATCATAAAACATCAAAAATAATAATAAGTATTGTATAATAGGATAATGTCCCAAGTAAAACATTTTTAACACCAAAATATGTTATCAAAGAAAAAATATTTATTAAAATATTAACAAGAATATTTCCATAGGAAAATACCCTTTTACAGTAAAATTAGATATTTAAAATAAAAAAATCAAAAAACATTAAGGAAAAACATTATTTGAAAATGATATTTAACAATTTTAAAATAATATTCAAATCATTGATTTTTAATTATTTATTTAAATTCTATTCCTGTCATTTATTTTAAAGAAAAACATTCCTTTAAAAAATTTATAAAAAGTCATAAAGTACGCTATTTAGAAAAAGACTAGAATATTCCATTGAATATTTTTTATCAATAGTGAAAAATATTTAAAAAATAATTTAAACAATCATAGTATTATAGTAAATGATTATCCAATATTTTTTTGTGTAAATAAGGTTAATAATGAGAAAATAATTTTTGATCAAACAATAAATCATTATCGGGTATCCGTAAAAAATAATATTCATATTGTGAGTACATAAAGTGTTGAAAATTAACAGAAAAAAAATATTATCTAGAAATAACCATCTGGGAAAAAATTAAAGGTATTTATCTATTATAGATCACATAATTCCCACAACTGATATTCAAGAATAAACAATCCTGATTGTAATAGGATTATAACATTAATACCTTAATACAAGTCTTGGATTTTTTTTACACAGTAAACCCTTTTGTATAATAATTATAAATTAAATTTAAACACATTTTAGAGTAATAATAATAAATATGATACCATTTATGGTTTACTTGTGACATTTTATCATCATTTTATTAACAATTATTAACTAAAATGACTCGTCTGATGATAATTGCATCATTTCTTATGCATGTTTTAGTTCATAAGTCCTGATATTATACATTGATCCTAGTTAAATAATTTAAATAATGTTAAAAATTATATAAATATAAATTATATTCATTAAATATATATATATATATCAATAAAAGGTAGAGATCAAAAAATGAATTACACTTTTCATAAGGACGGTTGGTCGTATATACACAAGAACAATGTTTATATTTTTTAAGGGATGGAATAAAATATAGATAAATAATAATTCACCCTTAAATAATATCAATTATAAAATTTTTATAATTTTTATTCTTTCTATGTATATATATTACCACCCATTTAATGAGGATATGAAAAATGAAACTCATCAATATATGGAGGTGTTAATCCATATGTACGCATGAGTGACATTAATGTTTTCTGATATTTTGATAATAAGAATATAAATATGATATTATAATTATATAATAATTATTATATCATAAATATATGATATGAAAATTAAACTCATCCTAACACTCATCCCCAAACCGGGTAATTTAAAATGAATTGTATCGCTGTGTGGATATGGTAAGTCATACGTATTCATGATCAATACTTTAAAATACTATTTTATGTGAATGATGGTGGTTTAAAAATCATAATAATGAATTTATTTTTTGGATAACTAATTTATTATTTTAAGGTAAATAATTTATATTTATGAGAGATAATAAAATAATAAAATGAAAGTGACGAGTTAAGGTGAATACATCTTATTTGAAGTAACTCATTTTGTTCTCCTATTCAAGACACTATGCATGTAACATACCAGGTAAACAAGTAACTATGACATTTTTATATTTATTAATATTTGAGAATTAAATATTAATTTTACCATAAATTGGTTTTTATGTTCGATGGCATACCTGATACACAACAACAGGTTTCTTCAAAATATTAGGTTTCACAATAATAATAAAATATAATTATTTTAAATGGCAGTTATCGCTTAGCCATTGTATTGTCAGGAATGAACAGAACTAAATAAAATATTATTATACATGTTTGTTAAATGGTTTTACATTTATCCCACAAAAGTTATAGGCATAAAATTTGAATGAATCTAATATTAACCATAATTTACATTAAAAGATTGATTTAACCCCTATTAAGGGTGAACCCCATTTAAATTCAGTTATGGTCACTTTTATAAGTTCTATTTGAAAAAAAATATTCTTTTTATTTGGGATTTCATATTTTAGTTTGGGTAAATGATTGGTATTTTTCTGATAAAGTTCATTTTTAATGAATAGAGAAAAATGCTTTATTTTAATTCAAAACTAACTTTTAATAAAATTTATTTATATGGTTTGATTATCATTTTAATTATATTTAACGTTTTATTAGAATATATTTGTACCAATTCATCCAATGGTGTTCATTGGAATTTATTTCACATTGAAATTGACCATAAACAAGTGTAAATCTTTTGATAGTTGTTGATTCTTGAAAACATTATATTTGTTTTAATAGCGAAAAGTAATATTAAATTTATTAATCTAACTTCTATGTTTCTATTTTGGTAAAATAGAATTCATTTTTGAATTCATAATATCAAATATAGCTTAGTCATAATTTTTGGTGTTTTTGAAAAAACATCAAATTTTGATGAATAGTGAAACCACTAAGTAGTCGTTAAAAATTAAATTTTTCTGTAAAATTAAATTTTACCATTTATGTTAATTGAATTTTTAAAATACAACATACATGGTTTTTATTAGTATGAAAAATGTGGTTCAATAAGATGAAAATAATTTTTGCTGAATAATAACATTTTACTTTTAGTTACCGCAGTTAAAGGTAAATATGGTAATTAAAGGTAAAAAATATCATAATAATGACAAATTAACTTAACAATAGTACTAACCATATTTTATGAGTCTTGGATGACCATGGTAATCCTTGGGATAATATTGGGACTCCATGGAGCCACATAAGACTGATAATGACACTTTATTTTAATTAAATCTAAGTAAAATAAAAAATGACATAAACAAATATATTATAGTAAATTATTTTTTACATAAGGTTATAGAAGTTATAATTTTGACAATAAATATTCATTGTAATTATAATACAATTAAATACATCATCAATTTTTTTTATAATTTATAGACATAAAATTAATAAAATTATTTATAACACACTAATGATGAAGTATTTAACTTTTTAATAAATGATTTAAATAAATAAGATTATAAATATTAAAATAACATCCAAAACCTATCCAATTCTTATTGGATTAATTGTTTTCCATAGCGAGTAATCATATCTTCTACATTTATTAGTATTGGACCATTAGTTACCGAATATCATTATATAATAAAATAGTATTTTAACACTTTCCTAAAGAGTCCATTCTCCTCCTTATAAGAAGCCCTCACTTCTAGCTCATTCCTCACACATCTCAAGCCCCATGGATTGCCCAAACCCTACACAAATAATCTCCAAATATCCCTCTCTTCTACCTAGAAGCCTTAACATAGGTATAAGTCATTTCAAGAAGTCCTTTTGGTTCAAACCAATGGGAGTTACCCTAATTAAAGGTAACAGTTTCACTTAACTTCTTTCTTTTATTTATCTTTTCCAACCCATAAAAGAATTTTATTTCATTCTATTATTGCAACAATAGTATCCTAAATATACTAGTATTTGTTTATGAGATTGATTCAAACTACACTTAGCCACACCTCCATCTAATTGGTGAAGGACATATTGTTTCTATGGATGGAAAACTAACGCCTCATGAAATGATGATTGTTCAAATATCATTTAAATCCTCTCATGGTGGCCATTAAGATTGAAATGTATTCACATATGATACATATTATGTTAATGGTTTCTGTATGTTTCCATGTTTTCCTTTTATAACATACCTTTATGGTTTCCCTTATGGTTAAATGATATAATTTCATTTTAATAAGTGTGGACTACCGCCCCCTCAACGTGATATGACTCGTTCATGTCCTATGTGGATTATATAAAGTGTAAAGTTAATAATATTATATATGATATTATACTATAATTATAATATACCAATGTATTATTATGTTATAATTACATTAAAATAAGAAATATAAAGGAAAGTAGCCTTCATGCATTCGTATGGCTTACCGTCTCCATGAAAGCTGGATTTCAATTTTAATTTCAAAATGGTATGTTCTATTACAAATTCATACATATTCTGGATATATATGATATATATGATATCAAAATCATGAATATAATTTGGGAGATAATGGAATATTTACCACATTGGAAACTTGTAAATATAAGGTGTTTAATTTTTACAAAGGTACCAAATATCGACAAAATGACTATTATTTAAGTAAATGATTTCATAATGTTTATAACAAGGTAATAAGGGATATAAACTGAATAAGATACTTGAAAAATGTTCTTATGTAGGATGAAATTAACTTTAGTTAATTATTCAGGAGATTAAAGGACAAACAGGTCAGGTCAGACCTGAGGTAAGGGAAATCATCTCAATCTCCTTTCATTGAGGAATATTTGATTTTAATATACAACTATATTTTATAAAATGTATATAAAACATTGAATTTTCATTTTATTCAAATGGAATCTTTTTCTACAAGGTGTTTTACTAATTAAATAAAAAAAAATCTTTATCACCAATGTTGTGACAACAACCATTCTGTTTCCATGGGTATTATTTGATCTTTGGAATTCTTAACATGACATAGTGTTTTTTTGTGGAAAATAAATTCTATATACCCTTTTTACATATTTTGGTATTGAAAACGGTTTCAGAAAGAATATATTATCTCACATATTGAAATTTTATATTTTCATTGAAATGTTGAAATGTTATCTTTCCTTTATGATTGTTTTATGTGGCATGGTTCATGGGAATTGTTTATTTATATGGGTGGTTCCATGATACACCTTGTTTAGGTGAGCCCAAGATACCACTCCAATGCATTGGGTAATATGACAGAGGTAAATGTGAATTTTTCTTCTAAGAGATTTTGGGAATATTCTCTGATGGGAATTCAAAATGTAACTCCCTTTGTACTTGTGATAGCTACAATGTATGTATGATATGGACGACACAAGTTATATATATGATTTAGGTTTTATATGTGTGATTCATAAATCTTCTGATTTCATGAGGTATGTTATAGATATTATGTTATGTATGTATTGACAAACTAATGTTTTGTTTATTTGTTTTAAAACATTTATAGAGATTTTTATTCTCATCCCATGTTTTGAAATGTTTTTCATAGGACCTAAAGATGAATAGGGTCATGGATGGGATCAAGGTAAATTCATGCTATCTAAAACATGGAACTGGGAATGACTCATTTTTTCATGACTTTTTATTTTATGAAAAAACGGAAACTGAGTAGAAGTTTCTAGTTTGGAATTTTGGAGATGTAATAGTAATGGCCTAAATCTCTAAAACTCTAAACCTGAAAAAAAAAACAATATTGTCCGTTAATAATTTAATTCAGGATTCTGTTATGTTTTAAGGACATTTCCTTATAATTGGTACCAAATTTCTGTAAAGAAAACATTAAGAGTTAGAATATAGTGAAATTAGTATCCATAAATTATTTTTAGTTTATGTTATTATTGAAAAGATATTGAATTTGAATATTACCATGTTGGTTTTCCTAATATATTTCTTCATTAAAAATGGTTTTCCATAGAAGAATCATGGCTGATATATTTCAACGACATCAAGAGGAAGACATCCTTCCAAATCAGCAATCTGAGATTGTCAGAATCAAAACTAAATAGTTTGTTGCAGTAATGGAATAGTTGACTTAGGATATAAATAAATGGTGTATCTATGCACGAGATTATCCAGTTAAACCATAAAGGAACATGTCACAACTAGATCATTTCATGAGGAAATATCCCCCATCATTAATATGATCATCTGACCCTAGGCTAGCAAGATGATTGATTAAAGCACTCGAGAAAATTTTTTATGCCATGTGGTGTTCAGAATATCATTGGGTTAGTCTTTTTATTTACCATTTTGAAGTTGAAGCTGATCTGTGGTGGTATCTTATGATAAATAACAAGGATATTGAGGATATTAATGCTCTTGATTAGGATGAATTCAAAGTTATGTCTCTTGAGAAATACTTTCCTAAGGTGGTTTATATTAGTATGGAAAAACAATTCCTAGAATTGAGGCAAGAGGATGACTCAGTGGATGCTTATGAATCACAATTCACTCAACTGGAAAGGTATGCTCAAAATATTATAGAAAATGTTGATATAAAAAACAACCATTTTTACTCAGGATTAAATCCAAAGTATCAAAGGGCCTCATATTCTTATGAGTTCAAAAGTTATGAAAAAACGTGTTCATTATGCAGAGAAGGTGGAAATGGAGATTGTTTATGATCATGTGTTCTATGAAAAACATCAGAATAAGAGGTCAAGGGGGGCAAGAAAAAGGTAATAACTATTTACGAAAGTCAGATGGTAAGAAACTTAAGTTTTGAGTTGGTGTAAATTATGGTAAAAAGCATGTTTGGGAATGTCTTTTGAATTCTATTATGTGCTACTGATGTGGTTAAATGGGACATAAGTATTGTAATTACACTGAAAAAGATCAAGGTAATGGTAAGACAAAATATGATTTATAGTTAGTAAAATTTTTAGAGTTAAATTAAATGTAAAATTATAAAAATGAGTGTCAAAAAAATAACTCAACTGAGGGAAAGCAGCCAGAATACAAGTATAAAGGGGTGGGGAAATCCTTTGCCACTACTTTTACAGATGTTGGGCCATCAAATGAAGTGGTATCAGGTACACTGTTTGTTTGTTCAGATGATGCCAATATATTTTTTGATTCATGGTCTACACATTCTTTCATTTCTGAGAATTTTTCAAGTAAATTGGGAATTCCTTCTCAAGATATAAATATAGGACTTATGGTAAAAACACCTAGAAAAATTGTTAAGACAAAATATCATAAAAACCTTCAGTTCCTTCTGTGCAAGTAGAACAAACCAGAAAACTTTATTGTTTATCCTCTAGTAGAGTTTGATGTTATTTTGGGGACGGATTGGATTTCTATTTGTCATGTTATGATTGACAGTAGAGAGAAAGACATTTCTTTTCTGAAAGATTTTTAGTTTGTTTACAAGAATGAACTGTTTCTTTTCATAACATATCAGGAAGCTGGGAAACTAGTAAAAGATGGATATGAATATTACCTTTCACATATTGTTGAATATAATGGAACTGTTGAAATTAATGATTTGCCAGTGGTAAATGAGTACCTTGATGCTTTTTATGATTAGTTTCATGTTATTATACCTGATCGGTAAGTTTAATTTATTTCTATCTTAGTTTCTGAGGCAAACCCAATTTCAAAACACCATTATCCAATGACTCAAATTGAACTTTTAGAGTTAAATAAAAAATTGCAGGAGTAATTTGATAAAGATTTCATTCGACCTAGAACATCACCATTGGGTGCTTATGTATTTTTGGTTAAAAAAATGGTTCATTGATACTTTTCATTGATTGTAGAGAATTGAATAACATCATTATTAAGAACAAGTATCCTTTTCCTCATATCGATGATTTGTTTGATCAGCTCCAGCGACTTTAGTTTTATTTGAAGATTGAATTGAGGTCGGTGTACTCTCAGTTTAAAGTAAAGGAATCATATATTCTAAAGACTACATTTCATACTAGATATGACCATTTGTAATTTTTAGTTATTCATTTTGTGTTAACCAATGCACCTGCTGTATTCATAGATCTTATGAATATAATTTTCCATGAGTTCTTGGATATGTTTTTGGTTGTGTCCATTGATGATATTTTGGCTTATTCTAAATATTAATAGGATCATGAATTTTATTTAAGGGATTCCTTAGAAACCCTAAAATAAATGAAATTGTATAAGAAACTCAGCAATTGATATTTTTGGTTAAAAAAATTTCTTTCCTTGGACACATTATTTCATAAAATGGCATAACATTTTATCCTTCTAAAACAAAAGTTGTTGAAAAATGTCCAAGACCCACAAATATAAAAAAGATCTATATTTTTTTTGGTTTAGAGGGTTATTACCAGTGGTTTGTTGAGAATTTTTCATGGTTATCTAGCCCACTGACTAAGTTAACTCGAAAAGGTGTTAAGTTCATTTGGTCAAAAGAATGTGATGATTGTCTTCAAGAATTGAAATGAAGATAAGCGAATGATCCAATTTTGGAACAAGCTTCCAGAAATATTTATTTTATTATCTATAGTGATTCTTCATTGAATGGACTTGATTGTGTTCTTATGCATAATGATCATGTAATTTCTTATCCTTCTTGTCAGTTAAAACATCATGAGTTAAATTACCCTACACATGATTTGTAATTTCCTTTTGTCGTATTTGGGTTAAATATTTTGAGGAATGAATCGTATAGAGTTAAATGTGAAATATATATTGACCATCAAATTTTAATGAATATATTATCTTAAAAAGAATTTATCATGAGACAGAGGAGATGGCTAGAATTAATCAATGATTATGGTTGAACGATCCATTAGCATTTTGGAAAAGAAAATAAAGTGGATGATGTTGTGGGACAGAAAATAATATTACATTAACCATGTTACATTCGGAAGGATATCCTTTGGTTTTTCATTTGATGAAATTTGGTATATAAGTTTTTGGTGTAGGAAATTCTTCTGTTTTGTTTCACGTGTTAGTGAAATCATCTCTATCAGACAAAATTATGAAAGCGCAGAAAGAAGACAATGAGTTATCGAAAAAGGTAGAGTTAGTTTAGACGGGTAAGTTGAAAATCTACATATGGTCAAATTTATATGTTCTATTTGAAAAAAAAATTCTTTTTTATATTAAGGACATCAAAATTTACTTTGGGTAAATTTTTGGTATTTTGCTGATAAAGTTCATTTTTTAATGAATAGTGAAATATACTGTATTTTAATTCAAAATGGACTTTTAATGTAATCTTTTTAATATGGTTAGATTAACTTTTAAATTTGTTTTAAAGATTCATTCGAATATATTGTTACCATTTAATCTAATAGTTATAATTGGAATAAATTTCACTTTAAAATTGGTCATAAACAGGTGCCAATATTTTGATAGTTATGGTTTCTTAAAAACACAGTATTTGTTTTAAAAATAGAATTTAATTTAAAATTAATTGATCCAACATGTATGTTTTTAATTTTTTTAAATAGATATAATTATTATTTTAGAATATCAAATATATCTTAGGCTGAATTTTTGATATTTTTTTGAAAAACATAAATTGTTTATGAATAGTGAAACCACAAAGTAGTAGTTAAAAACAGATTTTTTTCATGTAAATAAAATTTTACCACTTCTATGAATTGAATTTCAAAAATCATACACAAATTGTTTTTTTATGTAAAATTTGTTAAAATAATATTAAAATAATTTTTATTGAAAAATAACTTTTGACATTTATTTACCGCGGTTAAAGGTAAATAGGGTAATTAAAGGAAAAAAAATTTCATAATAAAAACAAATTACATTAAAAAATGTCCTAAAATTATTTGAGGTGTAATGGCCATCCAGGGGTATCCTTGGGGTCAGTTTTGTGACCACATGGAGCCACTTAAGAGTGATTATGAATCTTTATTTTATTTTACATAAAGTAAAGGAGAAACTGATATAAAAAAATATCTTTTATTAAATTAATTTTTACATTAAATTATATAAGTTATATTTTAAACTATAAATATAAATTGGAAATCTAAAAATATTTCCTACATCAAGGTTTTTTTCATTTTTATTCATTATATATATTAAATTATTTAGGACACAATAATGATGCAGTATTTAACTCATTAATAAATGATTTAAATAAATAAGATTATAAATATTACAAAAACATCCAAAAACAATCAAATTTTTATTGGATGAAGTTATTTCGACCATGAGTCATCTTATCTTATACATGAATTATTTTTTGACCTTTTTAAACTGAATATCATTATATAATAAAATAATATTTTTAAACTATTCTAAAGAGCCCGGCCACCCCCTTATAAAAACTACCACTTCTAACTCATTTATCACAACTCTCAAGCCACTTGGCTTATCCAACCCCTACCCAAATAATATCTCAAGATCCCTCTCTTCGATCAAGAAGCTTTACCTTAGAAAAAATTCACGTCAAGAAATCTTTTTGGTTCAAACCAAAGGGAGTTACCAAAATTAAAGGTAACAGTTTCTCTTAACTTCATTATTTTATTTAACATCTCCATAGCTTGAACTTGTTTTATTCCTTTATTTTATAACAACACTATAATAATCAATAAACTAGGATTTTGTTATGATAAGTATTCAAAATACAGTTACACACACCTCTATCTAATGGGTGATGATCACACTGTTTCTGTGGATGGAAAACTAAAGCCTTAGGAAACGATGATTGTTCGATTATCTCGTACCTCCTCTAATGGTGGCAATTAATTAGGACCCATATTTATATAAGTTATATCTTATGTTTATTTTTTCTATATGCTTCAGTATTTTCTCTTTATATCATACTATTATGGTTTCTATTGTGGGTAAAAATGATAATTTCATCTAAGGATGAGAAGACTACCACCCTTTCATAGTGATATGACTCGTTCATGACTTATTTGGAACATATAAAGGATAAAGATAATGATAGTATATATGATATTATACTACAATTATATTATACCTATGTATCATTATTTTTAAATTCCATTAAAATAAGAAATATAAATGAAATTAGAGTCCATGTGTTCGTAAGACTTACCACCTCCATGAACGGTGCATTTCATTTTTAATCTCCAAATGTTATGGACTGTTATAAATACATACATATTCTAGATATATATGATATCTACATCATGAATATCATTCTGGTGATAATGTACTATTGACCACATGGAACACTTGTAAATAAAAGTTTTTCATTTTTTACTCAAGTACCAAATATCGACCAAACGACCATTATTAATTTAAATGATTGAATAATGTTTATAACATTGTAATAATTGATATAAAAGGGATCATAAACATGGAAATGTTTCTTAAGAAAGTATAAATTAACATTATTTTATTATTTTGATGATTAAATGACAAACATGTCAAGTCGGGCACGAGGTAAGGGACTTCGTCTCAATTTCCTTCTATGGTGGCATATTTTGTTTTAATACATTACATTATTTTATATACTGTATAAAATACTTTTACATTACATTTCATTCAAAGGGAATCTTTTTCTATGAGTAATTTTACTAAATAACAAAAAAATGTTTTTTCAATATAAGCGGTGACAATGACATTTCCGCCACAATGAGTATTATTTGATCTTTGGCTTCCTTAACAAGACGTACAATTTTTTTCAAGGAAAATCAATACTATATACCCTTATTACGTATTTTGGAATTGAAAATGGTTTTGAGAAAGAATTGATTATTTCAACATCATAAAATGGTATATTGTTATTGAGATGTGTACATGTTATCATTCCTTTATGCTTGTTTTATGTGTTATGGTTTTTGGCAATTGATTACGTATATTGGTTGTTCTGTGATATACGTAGGGGGAGTGAGCCTGAGATAGCTCTCCAGTTCATTGGGTAACATGTTGGAGGTAAATGAAAATGCTTCTCCTAAGATATTTAGGGAGTATACTGTGATGGGTATTCCAAATGTAACTCCTTACGTAGTTGTGATATCTACAATGTAAGTATGATTTGGATGCCACATGTTACCTTTATGATTTATTTTTTCTATTAATGATTCATAAATATTATTATTTCACGAGGTATGTTAATGATATTATGTTATGTATGTATTTATGAACTAATGTTTTCTTTACATGTTATATAACCCTTACTAAGCTTGTAATGCTCATCCCAAGTTTTTAAATGTTTTTCACTGGACCTAAAGATTAATAGGGTCAGTGATGGGATCAAGATAATGTCATGATGTCTAAAACATGTAACTTGACATGCCTTTTTTTCATGTGTTTTTATTTTATGAAAAAATGTATACTAAGTAGAAGTTTATACTTTGAAATTTTTGAGATGTAATGGTTGTGGAATAACCCTCTAAAACTCTAAACCATAAAATATAATCATTGTGAATTATTCATTTAATTAAATATTATGTAATATTTTAAGGTTGAGTCCTTATAATGGTGGTTATTTTGGTAATACCATCACCTATATAATTTTTATAATCATTATAGTATGATATTTGTGTAGTTAACATATAATATAAAAACCTCATATTGGTTTAAAGAAGATAATGGAGAAGTTCCATTTCATTAGTGTGGGGAGGGACACTCTTGGTATTTAATAAAAAATTAAAATATCACTACGAAATTATATATATAAATGATTCCAACTAGACAAATAGTATAGTGTAAGGTTTTAATTGGTTTAAATTACATCAGAAAATAAAATTTGTATATGTTTAAGTGGTTTTTTTGACATTATCATTTTGTTTAGTCGCAGATTTATCCTCTTTTGAAGCATAATAGTGATAACATCTTTGTCATTATTAAGGGGTTGTAATTTTATATATAATTTTACATGTTAAATTTATATTTCCAAATATATTAGAATTTTGACCGTTTATAATCCACCTTTTCCACTTTCAGTTATTATTATTATTGTTAATTAATTAAATGGAATATTATTTTAATAAAATATCATTAATTTCATTTTCTCACACTATTCATTTAATTTTACACTAATGAAATAAAGGAAAATATTTAGTTCATATATAATCCCCTAAAACATGAATAATATTTTTTAATCCTGTATAATTTTTTTGAACACTATAATCCACTCAAAATACAACTTTTAATATCTTAAAACCATTTATTTTAAAAGAATATTAGTTAAATATTGTGTCGATGTTGCATAAAAATTTATGGTAACTATACAATATATAAATATTATAAAAAACATTATCACCATGAAAAAAGTTTCATTTTTTCAAAATAAAAATTAACATTCTTTCAAAACATAAATCCATCATAATATGATCACGTAATAGTTATTAAAAAGATAGATGGTAGAATATTGTATTTTACATTGATTTAAATATTATGTATCTAATGATAATGAATAAAGTGTCTCTCATACAATTAAATTTTAATTCCAAGGTTATAAGTGTCTCATTTAATTAATTATGTAATAATTAAAATGAGAAATGTTGACCATAACACTTAGTTTTTACCATGGTTTACCCAATTTACCCATTATTTGGGTAATACAATTTACTTCGAATACAATTCATAATGCCCAAAAATCAAAAGGGAACTAATTACTATATTTTGATATTCTATATACAAAAAATGGAATCCTTTTTTTACAATTCAATTTCTATAGGTGGATAAAATTCACATTAAAATACATGGGCAAAATGCGACAAAAAATATTTTTTTATAAAAATACTTTTTTAATAAAAAATTGTATTTAGTATTAAACCCTACCGAGAAAAAAATTAGATGAATTTAAAAACATTTCATTGAATATATAATATATAAATTTAATTTGAAAATAGTTATTAATTTGGGTTATTTACATAGAAACATGTTACATACATGAAAATATTTTTTAAATATAGCACGTACTTATTTTTAAATGTATTATTTAATTAATAATTAATAGATAACAAAAACATTTCATTTTTAACATATATAAAAAATAAATTTTTTATAATTTATTTATTCTTACTCATACATGACAATCCTACAACTAAGAAATAGCATCCCTGATAAATAATTCTATTTCAATTGTATATTATGGTGTTCTTAAACTCGACGTCAAGTGTAAGGATTGTAATAAAAGTAGTTAATTTTTTTATATTGGTTATTATTTTTTATAGAGAACTATATCATTAAATATCCTATAGTTACATAAAAACCCCTTTAATGTTAATTTCCCTCTTGAAATTTCATTACTTTGATACAAACAAAATAGGTTATATAAATTTCATTACATCAATTAGTTCATATGTGGCTTCTTCAAATTTATGATTCATAAATAACAAATACGGCCCGGTGAATGTTCTTATTCCAAACCACTTTATCTCTATAATATAATATTTCTATTATTATTTTAAATAGAAAGATCATGCTCAAGCACTACAACTTCTGATTTTAGTATGTGTAATGGATCAGGTATGTTCTACATCCGGAGATAAACATGGAATACATTTTGAAGTTGAGAGAGTTTCATTGGTGGTTCTAAGTAATAATATATCACACCTACCCCATCAATAATCATAAATGTACAAAAAACCTAGGCCGCAATTTTCCTTTCTTTTTAAATTTTATTATATTAATAAATGGGAAAATTCACAAAATATATTTTCTCAGACAATTATAACTCTAGATAACACAAATTAAAATTAGTATAACTTTTATATCAACTATGTGTTTCTATTATACTATATTTAATGGGTATAAAATTCTATAATATTTCTTCATCTACCATAGGTATCAATAGTTTCCCTTATCTAACTTTATCCTATAATGCTTGAATTCTCCACTTCCCACCATATAGGGCCTCAAAAGGTTCCATCTAATTTATTGATTGAACCCTATTTTTGTGTGAAAACTCAACTAACATAATCCTTTGATCATAATAACCTTTCTATTACATAGAACAAGATATCAACATATCCTCAATGTTTTGATAGGTCCTCTCTGAATAAAAATTTTCCAAAGGATGATTAGTTGTGCCGAATCATAACTTTGTATCCAGTGTCAGCTGATGACTTCACAGTAACTTCAAAGAAATCACTGAATCTCAATCAGATATAATATAATGTTGGACTATATTAAATATCTCTAATTATATAATTTATAATCCATAAATATGGTCAATATATTAATATATTCTAATGGAAATGATTTGTGATGACACGGTAATGTGATCAACTATAAAAAAACATTTCTCCCATTAAAATATTTGGTAGTCCCATGATGAAATCAGTGGTTTTGTTTTCATATTTCCATTATTGTGTGCTTTATGGTTCTAACAACTCCTTTTATTTTTTCCCCTCATTTATAACATGATATCATACAAATAACCATGTTACACACTCCACAATATTTTTTTCATGTTTTCCTACAAGAAATACACTTTCAGATACTTATACATCATTATTACTCCAAGAATAATAATGAATGATATACTATGAGATTCATACAGTAAATCCTTCCTAATGGATGGTATTGTGGAAACACATACATGATCCCAAAACCTTAACATTTCATAACTATCAAGGTTGAACTCAGGAACATTTCTCACCTTTTCAAACCCTACTTATTATATCGATTCCAATGTAATCATTACATAGATATAGAGGAAAAATTTCACATAAAAATATTTGATCTATACATTATCTCCATTATATAATGATACATTATAATAATATATTAATTTTTGTATCGATTTCAATCCCCATAATAGAAAACCTAGAATGTTATTTCTAACTCAAAGCATTAGTCACCTTGTTTTCCTTCAAAGGGTGGTAATGTATTGACTTATCATAATCATCAATCAACTCCAACATTATTCTCATTCATATATTCATATTTTTTTATGTGAATAAACAACTAAAACATTTATGATTAGTAATTATGTTAAACAATTATTGATAAAGATAATTCCTTTATACGCATAATACAAAAAAATACCACTTTTTACTATAAATCATGAGTGAGGAAATATTTCTCATGAATATTTAATATTAATTATGCATAATCTATAACCATATAATTTTTTTGTGAGGATGAATTCTATCCCCTTAATTGATTCATCATTATAGATCAGAAACCCTTCTCTACTATAGGTTAGTGTGAACACCAATATGAGAACCAACCATCTATCCCATTCCATGAAAATATCTTCACATTTATCTATCCAAAAGAACATGAAACCATTCTGAGTGAACATGGTGAGTTGATAAGAAAGTCATCAAAAATCCCTCATAAACATCATTAATATCAATTCATCCAATGCAAACAATGGATTATAGTTTCCATGATTGGAATATGTATTTTCAAAATATCTTAAATATTTTATGTATCAACCAATAAACCTTAAATTAAGATTATATGAACCAATAATGATACATTTTAATGAACAAATTTACACTTACTAAATTCTGCATATAAATAATCATTTATTTGGGTTTTTAATGAAATCCTCAAATGATCATCATTATATTCCTTATTCATTAATTAAATAAGAATATAATCTATAATGTCTTTAAAAAACTAATCCTAGTAATACCTAAAAATTATTCATTAAATCTATGATGATGGCTGGGGAATTAATAAGACAAAATAGAATCTTTATAAATTAA
Source organism: Viscum album (assembly GCA_963277665.1). NCBI lineage: Eukaryota > Viridiplantae > Streptophyta > Magnoliopsida > Santalales > Viscaceae > Viscum > Viscum album. The sequence goes on along the minus strand of OY728143.1, from coordinate 850,640,176 downwards.
TAGTTTATGTACCACATAAAAAAGTATCTCTTGGTTATGCCTTAAATTTTGATCCTTAATTAATAGTACCCAGATCATGGATAAGTCTAGGAAAAGTAATTATCTCCTCATAGTTTAATGAAAAAATAATCAAAAAGAAAAATATGACTCTTATTTTTTATCATAATCTATTCTTGTTCACTATAATAAATGGATATTCATTTTAATATATAAAATATACTAACCAAAATACTAGGTGAACCAGATAGTGATGAACTTGGCCAACTGAATCCCTTTTCACAATTCTCTTGGAATTTCTTCTTTAATTCATCCGACCCAATTTGGTCTATTATATATAGTCTTTAAATTTAATATAACACTAATTATGAGTTCTAATGAAAACAAAACATCACAAATTTTAGAAATAACTTTATATTCTACACCAATTATATTTATGAACTCCATAATAATAAGTATATATTATATTTTGAGTTTATCCACAACCATCTGAGATAAATATCTTTTATGGATATGAATTATTACCCATAAGATATTATTACATTCCATCGAAAGTTATTATTCATTAATTAATGGATAAAAAATCATAAGTTCATTTTGGAATATTAATTGTCGCTACCCTTCCTCATCAATTGATATGAGATTCATATAAAGAATGCGAATCCCTTTGTAAAATTACATATAATCTAACTAAAAGAAGATTCATGATGATTAAAGGATGAAATTTACAACAAAAATTAATTACGGAGGAACTATGGATATGATATATGACCATAATAACATTATGATTATTCACCATTAACTCAGTATGTAATCATTGAGCTTGTAATTCAATTAAATTTTCTAATTCCATAAATATAAATGGGTGGGATGTTTGAAAATAAAATAATACATTGGCCTTTCTAGAGTAGATGATAAGTGATACATTCATCTCTCCAATTTACTAACCTGCTTCTTTTTCCATGATCGAATGAAATTTCACATTATCTTTCATCTTAAGAGGATGGAGAAATTAATCATCATCATAATCCTTTATATTCATAATCTTATTGACATAATACCCATATTCAATTAATTTCAAGCATTGGATCGTGGGTGGCTCTTTATTTGGAATTTCATTTCCTTCAATTTCCTAAACTAGAATATTCCTCAACATTCATCATTAGGTGGCATTTTGACATGTCATTCCATAGTTAAGGTACCATATACTTCCATTCAAGAAATTACATTCATGATTCTTATAAAAAAAAATTTCGATGTAGATGGCTATAATTTATTTCCACCATGTGATTTAAATTATTTTTTTGGATACAAAATCGTTATTTTCTTGTCAAAACCCTGGGAATTATTGGAATATATAATTTCCATTATTTACTTTAATTTCAAATTTAGAAATTTATTTATATATATAAATTTATCTTATAGTAAATGAATTTTAAAGACATGGTTTTAAGCCACCAAACAATAAATCAATTTCCCTTTCAGGGTTAATGAATAAAATTGAATCATACATTGGAAGTCATATAAAATTTTAATATAGCTACTAATGGATTTACCCTCTTTTTTATTTTTCTCAAGAAATTAAATTCCAATGTTTGTATATAAAATATTATTGGAGTACTTACTAAAAATTTTACACTTAAACTCATCCAATTCCATGGACTCAATTTATTTCTCTTGTCTCATGTAATTATTAAATATTCACTAATTATCTACTTCACATTCCAAATGAGAAACTTCTAGGATATAAGTTTCAATTAATGATAACTACATAAAATATTCCCAATGGTTCTAATATATCATTGAACCAATAGTGGTCTAGGAGATCCACATGTAGAAGGTTGGCATTTCATAATAAATGTCTCAAAAATTTAATGTCCGCAAATTGATAATTTGGAATTTCAAAAAGTTTCATGGCTTGACAATGTTGAGGGAGCATAGAAATAGAATTTTTTATTTCAGATCCTGCAATAATTGGTTTCTTAGGTAGAAATTTTAAGAATTTTCCATTCCAAGTATGATATATTCTTGTTTTAACCACAAACCTAAAGAAAAAACAAAAGTGTAATAATAAATATATAAAACATAGAGTGATTAATCATATAATCAGGAAATATCATTAATTGTATATATAAATAATTACACCTTATTCTCAATCTATTGGACTTTGGGTTTATCCTAGGTTATCCCTGGCCATTACCGAAGCATTTGAATTCTATACTATACTAAGATTGTTCCTCCCTATTGTCACTAAATGTTTCTAATCACAAAATTAAAATATTGAAATAACAAGCCATATTATACCAACTATAGATATCCAATCATTTAATATATATATATATATATATATTACTTCTTTTAATATTAATTTTCAACAAATTTCACATATACACTCCAATAAATTGCAATTTATTATTGTATTTGGAAACTAGATACCAGGACATGTTATTTCATAAATGATAATCTGCATCACCCATAATGATCTTACAATATAGCACTCTTCACAAACATACCATACATAAAACATTCATCATAACATTGTAAAATGAATCATTAGAAAGTTTGATCTCATATGATCAATATGGGTTACTATGGGAAATAATTTGATAATGATATGAATGAATATGATAATAATAAGGGAATGAGATAATGAAGAAAATATAAAACAATAATACCAAATATATCATGGATATTAAAAATATTCATTTTATTAAACTCTATCATTTCATAAGATATGAATCACAATAGTGTGAACTCATCTGTCACGACCCGTCCTCGGGGCCCGTGCCGTGACTACCCCAAGCCCTCCTTCCATAGGCCAGGGGCTGGCGGCTAGCACCAAGGCGTAAATCTCAACAAAAGGGAAGGCATTGCATTTGAAAAGTAAACAAGCACCACAGAGTATGCAATAGGAAAATTAAACACTAAGTAAAAACGGTACAAGCTGTGCTGTAAGTAAAAGGGGCCGGAAATACAAGCCCAACTGTAAAGTACAACTGAAAGGAAAAATAGCAACTGAAAGGAAAAGCTGCAGCGTCGAGTAGTCCTCTGGAAGTCCCACCTGAAGGGTGGGTACAGATAGCCTCCACTGCTCCTCGGGTCCACCTGACCGCTCCATGTACGTCCCGACCAGTGGTCCACCTCTAGGTACCGTCCTGCTCTGCACGCCTCCACAACGATCAGCGCTGTCCGTCGTCTGCAACCAACACACCGTAGGGCGGGCATAGCCCGTGCAGGGGTGAGTATATGCTACTCAGTAGGGACCTCGAGACCCCTGAAGGTCTCCCGAAATCCACAAAGGATAATCCACAAATGAATGATACAATCACGAAGTAACATTAGACACGGCTTAGGTATATGCCCATACATATACCTAAGTACTCAGTTCCCATTCGTCTCCAACGTCCGAGCCCAAGCACAACCCAGTACACACAGGAAAGAAAACGTATACCCACACAAGATAGCACAACATAATCCACAAAGGAGAGTAAATAGTAAATCCACATAGGATAGCTCAAAAAAATTCACAAAGGAGAGTAAACAGTAAATCCACACAGGATAACTCAACACAACCCACAAAGGAGAGTAAACGGTAAATCCACACAGGATTGCTCAACAAAATCCACAAAAGAGAGTAACAAAAGATTCAGCTCACACAGATATACTTCTTCGGATGACGATAAAGATGATCACGAATCCATCTAAGTCGTCGGACCCATGAAGGATCGACAGGTAACTAACCCCCGCAATGACCCACATAGGATCGGGCCCACATAGGACCTGTAGGCGCTGGCTCACACAGAACCGCTTAGCGCTGACCCACACAGGATCGGACCCACATAGGATCAGGCCCACACAGGACCGGGCCCACACAGGACTAGTAGCACTGATCCACGTAGGATCGCTAAGTGCTGTAGTCGTCGCAGTCCACTGAGGATCTCTACATAGTCGTTGTCGCAGTCCACTGAGGATCTCTGCACGGTCGTCGCCGCAGTCCACTAAGGATCTCTACACGGTCGTCGCCGCAGTCCACTAAGGATCTCTGCACGGTCGTTGCTGTCGAAGTAGTAGTCGCAGCCAGCTCTAGGGTTCCCGCACACAACAAGCTCGTTCGGGAGGGTCCGCTCCACGAGCCGAGAGGCCGATACATCAACTGTCACAATGTCCTAAGTTGATGTATCCAAATGTTCTGTATCGTCAACAGGAACTCAACGTCGCAGACGGCGTGTCGATCGGACGCCCGGTCTGAGAGTTATTGTCTTTTTCGTCCCAGGCGCCCGGTTGGTTTTTAAGGCAAAACCAACCCAACCATACTCCACCTGCGTCCAAACCTCACGTAGAGTATGCCAAAAGATCCGTCTCTCTTAGAGGAAATCAAAAAAGCTGATGGCACGTCAATCGGACGTCCGTAGCTCAAGATATGAGTGTTTCCGCTCCGAGGGCCCGGTTGGTTTCGTGTACGAACCAACCCGGCTGAATCCAAATTATTTTGAAACCTTGTGTGCCATATACCGAAACGACCGCCTGGATCCAAGGATCGCGTTTCCGCTGATGGCGAGTCGTTTGGAGGCCCGTAGCTTAAGTTATGAGCATTTGAGTGAAAACCATCCGAAGATGGGGGGTCCGGGCCCGGGCCGACCCTGGGCCGACCCCCCCTGGGTCGGCCGAACCCAGTCCGACCTGGTCGGACCCGGTCCTGCCCGGCCGGTCAGACTGGCCTGGCTCGGCCGGCCCGGCTCGGCTCAGCCGAGCGGCCGACGCGGGGGGAGCCGTCGCCCCGCACGACACCCCTGCGGCACCCGCGGGGTGTCGGCCAGACAGCCGGACGCGGCTGAAGCCGCGTCCCGAGTGACGCGGGGGGGGGGGGGGGGGGGAGCCGCTGCCCCCACGTGACTCCCCTGCGACACCCGCGGGGTGTCTTCCTGGCGGCCTTTTTTCTTCCCATCTGCGTCGTTGCTCCTCTCGGGTTCCGTTCTTCACTGCGGAATCATCATATCGCCCTTGCGTCACGATTTGTCGTCGCCCGCCAAATCCGCACAACCACGAAGAATCGGCGGAGGGTTGTCGGGCCGTGTTCGTTTGGACCGCACCCTCCGCGTTACATATAAACAACACGAGAATTTTGATTCCACACAGGAAACAACAATTTTAATAAATTTAAAATTGTTCACAAATCCGGTTCTTTAACTTTTTAAAGAAACATTTACGGGAATATAAAAAAAGGGGGTAATTCCAAAAATAAAATCCCTACCTCGAAGTCGTCGTGCATGAGCGTTCTTTGCGGAATTGCTCGTCGCGGAAGGAGGGGATCATCGCGTCATCGATTTCCGGGTTCGGCGTTCTTCGTGATCTTCGCGTCTTCGCGAAGAAGGATAAAGGTACGAGGACTCTGTCAACCCTCTCAACCAGAAATCCTTCAAAAAGACTAGTTTGTCTTATTTTATTATTACGCCAACAAACGAAAACAGGTAAGTAACGAACCATCAATTCGTTGTATTAATTCCATGAAAGTCACAGCTCATTTAATTCACGAAATAAACCGCCCAATTAAATGGTATGTTAAGAATATATTAAAATGCGTCAGTAGACTTTCATAATGATGGGTTTTCGCGGGTGCGTTACTTAGCGGAAAGAAACGACAGGGCTCGTGTGGGCCCCACCTCACAAATATTCTACCAAGAGGGTAGGATATTTCTGGATAGCATCCTATCCGGATCAACTCAGTTTAAGCCATCTTTAATTGGCTTCAAGTGGCTTCCAAGTGGCTTAAGTGAAATAAAATAAATTTGTCGTAAAATTATTTCATTTCTTAACTTTAAGCCCAAAAATTAAAAAAACACACCTGAGAAAATGAAACTCCAGAAGGGGCATTTATAAGCAAATACCAGCACTGCGATTTCATCGGTGCCCTCAGAATTCGATTCCGGGCACCGGTTCAAAAGTTAGAAAAACTCGCTCGTCCGTTCACTGAACATACCCGAGCCAAACTTCAGAAAATGATTCCGTGCACACCGAGCCTCGGAATCAGGTGCCATCAGAAACTGAACTCTTGTAAAATTCCAAAGAAAATTAAGAAGAAAATTTCCTTGAAATTTACGGGTCTTTACATTACTCCCACCTCAGGAAATTACGTCACCATAAAGATACAACAAAAACTAGGGAAACAAATGTGGGTACTGAGCACGCATCTGAGCCTCCCGCTCCCATGTGCTCTCCTGGAGGTTCCTGTGCTGCCATCTAATGCGCACAAGAGGAATCGATCGCCCATGTAGGACCCACTCTTATCGATCCTCTATCTCTACTGGGACCTCCACAAAAGTTGCCCCATCATCCATGTCTACCTCCCCATGGTCAATGATGTGCGTCGGGTCGTGCACGTATCTCCTCAACTAAGATACGTGGAAGATGTCGTGCACCCGGTGCAACTGAGGTGGTAGAGCCAGGCGATAAGCCACCTCGCCAACCCTGCTGAGGACCTGGAATGGTTCAATGAAGCATGGAGACAACTTTCCACCTCGGCCAAATCTCTGCAAACCACGTCGAGGTGAGACACGCAAGAAGACGTGGTCACCATCCTCGAACTCTAGTGGCCTCTACCTCCTGTCAGCATATGACTTCTGCTAGTTCTGAGCTGTTCTCATCTGCTCCTGGATGACCAGGACCTTCTCTGTCATGGCCCGGACCATCTCTGGTCCCACAAGTGCTGACTCCCCAGGGTATGTCCAGCACAAAGGATATATGCAAGGTCTGCCATACAATTCCTTGTATGGTTCCATCTCGATAGTTGAGTGGTATCTGTTGTTGTACGCGAACTCCACCAAGGGTAGGTGATCCTCCTAGGTGCGACCAAAGTCGAGGACACATGCGCGGAGCATTTCCTCGAGAGTCTGAATGGTCCTCTCCATATGACCATCCGTCTGATGGTGAAAGGTAGTGCTCAGATGTAATCGCATCCCAAACGCCTCCTAAAACCCCTTCCAAAGCCGTCAAGTAAAGCGAGCGTCCCGATCGGAGACGATATTCGATGACACACCGTGAAGCCGTACAATCTCCTGAACATAGAGACGCCCCAAGCTCTCCACTGAGCCCTTCTCTCGGATGGGTAAGAAGTGTGCCGACTTGGTGAGTCGGTCAACAATCACCCAAATGGAGTCGTGACCTCTGAAAGTGCGTGGAAGTCCAGTCACGAAGTCCATAGATATCCCGTCCCACTTCCACTTCGGGACCTCCAAGGGCTGTACCAAGCCTGCTGGTACCTGATGCTCTGCCTTCACCTGCTGGCAGGTGAGGCACCGTGAAACGAACACTGCCACAGCCTTCTTCATGCCCGGACACCAGTGCTGTCGCCTAAGATCCTGGTACATCTTTTCCACTCCAGGATGTACCACCAAAGGAGAAGTGTGAATCTCTCTCAGCACCTCCTCTCGTAAAGCGACTGGTACCAAGGTACGTCATCTGAAAAGGACGTCGTGCTCTGCTCCAAAGGAGAAACCATCAGGTGCCTGTCCTGAGGATATCTATGCACGCCGTGTCTCACACTCAGCGTCCCCACGTTGTACCTCTCTGACCCGCTGTAGATGTGGAGGAGAGACTGTGAGAGACTGAAGGAAGGATGCTCCGTCCCTATCCAAGTAGGATATCTGCAAAGCGGCTAGCTGCTCTGTCGCCTCCTCAAGTAGCTGAATGCCCGTCCTTCTCCTGAGGGCATCGGCTACAACGTTCCCATTCCCAGGAGTATAGACTATTTCAAAGTCATAGTCCTAGAGGAACTCGAGCCATCGCCACAGTCTCAGGTTCAGGTTCTTTTGGGAGAAGATGTACCTGAGACTCTGGTGGTTGGAAAAGACTGTAAAGCGCTCGCCCATCATATAGTGCCGCCATGTATTCAGGGTGAAGACCACTACTGCTAACGCCAGGTAATGTGTAGCGTAGTTCTGATCATGCGGCCTCAACTGACGTGATCCATAGGCAATCACAGCTCACTCCTGCATCAGGACACACCCGAGTCCGGTCCCTGATGCATCGCATTAGACTACGTATCCAACTCCCTCCTCAGGCAACCTCAAGATAGGTGTGCTGGTCAATCTCTGCCTCAGCTCCTAGAAGCTCTGCTGAAATCTGTCTGACCACACTAAGGGTTTCCCCTACTTCTTCAATGCTGAGAGTGGCGCCGTAACTCTGGAGAATTCCGGCACGAATCTCAGATAGTATCCGACTAGGCCCAAGAAACTCCGCACCTCTGTCATGCTCCTGGGTGGCTCCCATGCTAGCACTGCCTCTATCATCACAGGATCCACTGCAACTCCCACCTCAGAAATGACGTGCCCCAAGAAGTGGATCTCACGTAACCAGAAATGGCACTTCGAGAGCTTTCCATAAAGCTGGTGCTCTCGGAGTGTGTCTAGTACAACCCGCAGGTGGTAGGCGTGCTCCACCTCCGTGGTCGAGTACACCAAAATGTCATCGATGAAGACCACGACAAATAGATCGAGGTATGGCTGGAAGATCCTGTTCTTGAGGCTCATGAACACTTCTTGAGTGTTGGTTACACCAAAAGGCATAACCATGAACTCATAGTGGCCATACCGACACCTGAAGGCCGTCTTCTGCACGTCCTCGTCTCGAACTCTGAGCTGATGATAGCCTGACCTGAGGTCTATCTTCGAGAACCACCGTGCTCCCTTGAGATGATCGAAGAGGTCATCAATCCTGGGTAGCAGATACTTGTTCCTCACTATCACCAGGTTCAGGCGTTGATAATCGACACACAGTCGCATGCTCCCGTCCGCCTTCTTGGCGAACAATATCGGGGAAGCCCAGGGTTAAACACTGGGTCGGATGAACCCCTTTCCCTGCAAGTCCTCCAACCTTACCCGTAGCTCCTGAAGCTCAGAGGGGGCCATCCGATATGCTGGAGTGGATATCGGGGCTGTCCCGGGGTACAGATAAATGTAAAAGTCTACCTCTCTGTGAGGAGGTATCCCTGGAACGTCATCGGGGAAGACGTCCACATACTGATCCACCACTGTAGGAAAACTAGGACTCTGCACGTCAACTGCTCCAAGGATGAGACTAGCCAACTGATGAGTGATGGGCTACCCTCTCCTCTGTGGGAGTCCATCCTGTGCTGCGAAGGCTCCCTTCTCACCGGTGAAGGTGAACCTGCTCCCGTCGGTGCGCACACATCACACCTTGCGCCTAATGCAGTCAATCTATGCATGGACCGTAGATAACCAATCCATGCCCAAAATGACGTCGTAAGGCCTCGACGCCACTATAAGAAGATCCCAGCCGAAGCTCTCGCCTCCTAGAGTAAGCTCACACTATCGGCACCAGTGTGTAATTGTCGAGTCTACTCCCGTAGGAGTCTCTAGCCGTAAGGATCGAGCCAAAGGCTCTATCAGAATATCCGAGCTCCAAACAAGGGCAGTGGCTATGAACGAGTGACTCGCTCCTGTGTCTATTAGAACTACAGCAAGTGTGGAATAGACACAGATCGTACCTCGAATCATCTCTGGTGCGTTGTGGTCATAGGCCTCCAATGCCTGGAGCTGAGCCTGTCTCTGCCCTCCAGCTCCATGTGGTCGGGGTGGACCTCCTGGTGGTGGTGGTGGTAGAGCCTCAAAGTGTCGCCCACCACCTGCTGCTTGGCCAGATCCTCTGCCTCATCCTTCTCCTCTCTACGGAGCGCCACGGTCGACCCTCTGTCTCTGCCTGGGTGGCCCCTCCAACGTCTGCTGCTCCTCGGTACGACGGGTCGGGCAGTCACGAGCCAGGTGGCCCTGCCCGCTGCAGGAGTAGCACCGCCTGCCTATCGGAAGACTAGCCCCGCGCTGTGTGCCACGCACTGCTGAGCCAGTGTCCCGAGGTCGTCTGCCGGAAGGTCTGGTCTGCCTGGAACCCTGAGTCATCTGTCGGCTACCAGTTTCCGAAGACTCTACTACCTGCCGCCCTGCGGTAGGTCTCGCTGTGGACTCAGCCAGAAAGCTCTCAATCAGAGGGGCTCGCTCTAGCACTCCCGCCTAGGTCGGGATGCTGAGGGAAATCAGTGATGCCCTGATCTCATGTCTCAAACCCTACTCGAAAGTCCGGGCCTGGAAGAAGGGGTCTCGTACCATGTCTGTCGAGTAGCGAGAATGGTCGGTGAACCTCACCGCGTACTGGGCGACCGTCAAGCTGCCCTGCCGCACCTGAAGAAGCTCCTGAATGCTCACCGCACAGAGGGTGGTCGGGACGAACTCTGATCGGAAGAGGCTCTCGAAGTCCATCCATATGAGGGTGGCCTCATCGTGTACCTGGAGCATCATGTTCCACCATCGTCCTGCTGCTGCGTGTAGTAGGCTCGCCGCAAGGATCACCATGAGGTCTGCTGGTGTCCTCACTAGCCTGAAAACTCGGACGACCGCCTCCAGCCAGTCCTCGGCTGCCTGGGGGTCCGTCTCCCCATAGAACCTGGGTGGTCGCTGGCGCTGGAACTCATGCAGAGCTCTGATGCATCGTTCATCGTCAATGATCAGCGCTGGGAGCATCGGGGGCTCGGCGGGTAAAGGTACCGCCGGTGCCTCTGCTGTCAACGGGCCCTGCACCGAGGCCTCATCGCTCGGCGGGCTGTCGTCGAGCTCTACTCTCGGAACTCTAGCTGGCTGCCATCGTAGGGCCATCCTGAAAAAGGAAACAAGTGCGTCATGGTTAGAACAGTATACCTGGTGAGCTGACACAAGTAATCACAAAGAAAACATGAAACACACATGCAATCAATGTTTTCGTACATTAAGTCGGAAATCAGAAGTCAGGGTCCTGGTGTATGGATACGTCAGCCACCGCACCAACACTGGACTCACTGGACTGATAACCACACCCAATACGCTAAACATTATTGCTTCACATAGAAGAAAGATCAGAGTCTGCGGTAGAACCGACCGCCTCTGATACCAATTTGTCACGACCCGTCCTCGGGGCCCGTGCTGTGACTACCCCAAGACCGCCTTCCATAGGCCAGGGGCTGGCAACTAGCACAAAGGCGTAAATCCCAACAAAACGGAAGGCATTGCCTTTGAAAAGTAAAAAAGCACCACAGAGTAAGAAAGCGGAAAAGGAAACACTAAGTAAAAACGGTACAAGCTGTGCTGAAAGTAAAAGGGGCCGGAAATACAAGCCTAACTATAAGGTACAACTGAAAGGAAAAACAACAACTGAAAGGAAAAGCCGTAGTGTCGAGTCGTCCTCTGGAAGTCCCACCTGAAGGGTGGGTACAGATATCCTCCACTGCTCCTCGGGTCCACCTGACCGCTCTGAGTACGTCCCGCCCAGTGGTCCACCTCCAGGTACCGTCTTGCTCTGCACGCCTCCACCATGATCAGTGTTGTCCGTCGTCTGCAACCAACACAACGTAGTGTGGGCATAGCCCGCGTAGGGGTGAGTATAATCTCCTCAGTAGGGACCCTGAGACCCCCGAAGGTCTCCCGAAATCCACAAAGGATAATCCATAATGGAAAGATACAATCACGAAGTAACATCAGACACAGCTTAGGTATATGCCCATACATATACCTAAGTCATCAATTCCCATTTGTCTCCAACGTCCGAGCCCAAGAACAACCCAGTCCACACAGGAAAGCAAACATATACCCACACAGGATAGCACAACACAATCCACAAAGGAGAGTAAACAGTAAATCCACAGAGGATAGCTCAACACAATCCACAAAGGATAGAAAACAGTAAATCCACACATGATAACTCAACACAATCCACAAAGGAGAGTAAACAGTAAATCCACACAGGATAGCTCAACACAATCCACAAAGGAGAGTAACACAAGATTCAGCTCACACAGGTATACTTCTTCGGATGACGATAAAGATGATCACTGATCCATCTAAGTCGTCGGACCCATGAAGGATCGATAGGTAACTAACCCCCGCAATGACCCACACAGGATCGGGCCCACACAGGACCTGTAGGCGCTGGCTCACACAGAACCACTGAGCGCTGACCCACACAGGATCAGACCCACACAGGATCGGGAACACACAGGACCGGGCCCACACAGGACCTGTAGCACTGATCCACGTAGCATCGCTGAGTGCGGTAGTCATCGCAGTCCACTGAGGATCTCTTCACAGTCTTCATCGCAGTCCACTGAGGATCTCTGCACGGTCATCGCCGCAGTCCCCTGAGGATCTTTGTACAGTCGTCGCTGTCGAAGTAGCAGTCGCAGCTAGCTCTAGGGTTCCCGCACACAGCAAGCTCGTTCGGGAGGGTCCGCTCCACGACCCGAGAGGCCGATACATCAAATGTAACAAAGTCTGAAGTTGATGTATCCAAATGTTCCGTATCGTCAACAGGAACTCAACGTCGCAGACGGCGCGTCGATCGGACGCCCGGTCTGAGAGTTATTGGCTTTTTCATCCCAGGGGCCCGGTTGGTTTTTAAGGAAAAACCAACCCGACCGTACTCCACCTGCGTCCAAACCTCGAGCGGAGTATGCCAAAAGATCCGTCTCGCTTAGAGGAAATCAACAAAGCTGACGGCACGTCAATCGGATGTCCGTAGCTCAAGATATAAGTGTTTCCGCTCCGAGGGCCCGGTTGGGTTCGTGTACGAACCAACCCAGCCGAACCCAAAGTATTCTTAAACCATGAGTTCGATACATCGAAACGACCGTCCCGATCCAAGGATCGCGTTACCGCTGTCGGTGAGTCTTTTGGAGGCACATATCTCAAGTTATGAGCATTTGAGGGAAAACCGTCGGAAGACGGGGGGGCCCGGGCCCGGGCCGACCCGATCCGACTCGGTCGGACCCGGTTGGACCGGCCTGGCTCGGCCAGCCCGGCTCGGCTAGGCCGAGCAGCCGAGCAGCCGACGCGGGGGGAGCCGTTTCCCCGCGTGACACCCAAGCGGCACCCGCGGGGTGTCGGCCAGACAGCCGGACGCGGCTGAAGCCGCGTCCCAAGTGACGCGGGGGGGGGGGGGGGGGAGCCGCCGCCCCCGCGTGACACCCCCGCGACAGCCGCGGGGTGTCTTCCTGGCGGCCAGACGTTGTTTTAGCCGCGTCCCGCGAGCGCTGTCGCGGCGGTCTCGTCCGGCGGTGCGCCGGGCGCCGCCGCCTCCGGGCACCGGCGCCACCGTGCCAGCGACCCGCGCCGCCGCCGGCTTCCGCGGGCCGCTGAAGTTGCTCTGTTGGCCCGTTTTTCTTCTCGTCTGCGTCATTGCTCCTCCTGGTTTCCATTCTTAACTGCGGAATCGTCAGTTCGCCCTTGCGTCACGATTTGTCGTCGCCCGCCAAATCCGCACAACCACGAAGAATCGGCGGAGGGTTGTCGGGCCGTGTTCGTTTGGCCTGCACCCTCTACGTTGGATATAAACAACGGGAGAATTTTGATTCCACACAGGAAACAAAAATTTTAATAAATTTAAAATTGTTCACAAATCCTGTTCTTTAACTTTTTAAAAAAACATTTACAGGAATATAAAAAAAGGGGGTAATTCCAAAAATAAAATCCCTACCTCGAAGACATCGCGTGTGAGCGTTCTTCGCGGAATTGCTCGTCGCGTAATGAGGGGATCGTCGCGTCGTCAATTTCCGGGTTCGGCGTTCTTCGCGTTCGTCGCGTTTTTCATGAAGAAGGATAAAGGCACGAGGACTCTGTCAAACTTCTCAACCAGCAATCCTTCAAAAAGACTAGTTGGTCTTATTTTATTATTACGCCAAGAAAAAAAACGGGTAAGTAACGACCCATCAATTCGTTGTATTAATTCAACTAAAGTAACAGCTCATTTAATTCACGAAATAAACCGCCCAATTAAATGGTCTGTTAAGAATTTAAGAAAACGCGTTAGTTGACATTCATAATGACGGGTTTTCGCGGGTGCATTACTTAGCGGAAAGAATCGGCGGGGCTCGTGTGGGCCCCACCTCACAAGTATCCTACCAAGAGGGTAGGATATTTCTGGATAGCATCCTATCCGGATCAACTCAGTTTAATCCGTCTTTAAGTGGCTTCATGTGGCTTCCATGTGGCTTAAGTGAAATAAAATAAAGTTGTCGTAAAATTATTTCATTTCTTAACTTTATGCCCGAAAATTAAAAAAACACACCTGAGAAAACGCAACTCTGGAAGAGGCGTTTTTAAGCAAATACTGGCGCTGCGATTTCATCAGTACCCTCAGAATTCGATTCTGGGCACCGGTTCAAAAGTTAGAAAAACCAGCTCGTCCGTTCACTGAACGTACCCGAGCCAAACATCGGAAAATGATTCCGGGCACACCAGGCCTCGGAATCAGGTGCCGTCAGAAACTGCGCTCCTGTAAAATTCCAAAGAAAATTAAGAAAAAAATTTCCTTGAAATTTACGGGTCTTTACATCATCATAAACCAATCAAGAACAATAATTTCATGTCGTAGAAGTGTGGAACCATCATAATTATTGAATCTATTTCACATATCATGGTAAACTACTAAGACCATTAAAACAGAATGGATCATCCATTAAAATATTTTTTTCATAGTGTACTAAAAATATTGACTTGTTTCTCATAGATTATCAATCACATAATTTTTTTGTCATAGTAGATTACGAATATCGAATTCTTTACATTATGGGTTAAGCGCATCGACTTATTTTCAATAAAGGATCAAACACATTTCCTTATTTATAATACATAGCTCAATAAATATAAATAATTACATAAATAATTTTTTGGATATATACTTAGTGTAAAAATTAATATAATTAAAACAAAACATATGTCTTCCACAAGATCCTAAAACGATCCTAATTTCACTATAGAACAACCAATAGAAAATAATTTTTTTTCCAAAATATCATGTCATAATAATCAACATCATTATAAAGAATGAATAATTATCGTAAATTAGGTCTTATCCTTAGTAAAACATAATTATCATTAAAAGATGATATCATATATTAAAATTTATATAAAGTATTAACTATTATTTTTTTGAGGAAAATTCCATTTTCACATTGAAATTAATTATTTAAAATATAAAAAATTCAATATATTTATGAATAAATTATATTATAAAATATACATGAAATATTATAATGTAATATTAAATGAATTTTGATTTCATGAAGGTGTGAAACACAATTCATTCTTTATATTTTAAACATAAACATTCATTTCACAATTTTGTAAAAATTAAAAATTACATTATTTGAAAAATGATATTAAGATTACATTGGATTTTTTTTTTGATAAAAAGAAAAAATTTTATAAAAAACGTCCATAAAAATCATTTTATAAAATTAAAATACTTATTAATACATTTATAATGATGCCTAAATTAGGAATAAAATTTATTTTTGACTGAATAATCAAACATATTCGGTTTTACTTAAAAAAACAATTTGATATACTGAGTACCTAAAGTGAAGAAAATGAAATAAAAAAATTGATAAGAAAAAAATAAATATTGTATATTTAAATGAATGGTATTTATCATATATGGTTCATATAATTTATGCTACTAAAATTGATGAATAAATTATTCTTCTAAAAATTGGATTGAAACATAAATTAATTACCTCAAGTCTTGAATATATTCAAACACATTCAAAAATCCATTAAAATAAAATTAGATTTATTATGAATACATTAAATAACCATAAAAATATATATAAAATGATATATGATTTAATTCTAATATCATATCACTAATTTATTAACAATGTGTTTTTGAAATCACTATTCTAGTGATAACTACATTTTTCATATATGTTTAAATTTTGTAGTCCTAGACCTTGTAATTTAATTATAGATCCATAATATACAGAATGTTCATAATGATATAGATATAATATATATTTAATACATATATATATATATATATTCATAAATAAAAGGTATAGATATAGAAATTAATTACATTGTTTATTGAAATGGTAGGTCGTACGTACGATTGAACGTTGTCTCATTTTTTTAAAGGGTGGAATGAATGAATGGAAAATAAGAACAATAATTTATGGAATTATAATTATATCAAACACACACAGATATATATATATATATATTTGTGTATGTATGTATTTTTATTAAATAAATCCATAAAACTACCCATTTAAAAGCAGAGATAAAAATCGAATAGCATCACTTCGTAGATTGATACATTCACATCACATTTGGTGAGAATGATGATAGATAATGGGGTTATCAAAATATTTATAAAAATTAATTATATTTGGGATAATGGAGTTATAATTTTTTAATAAATACCACTGATTAATCATAGGTAAAAGAAGAATTAAATGAAAATTGACCTATTAAGGAGATTACCACTTCTTTAAAATATCTAATCTAGATCTCATCATAGATACAATAGGGTTGGTATTTTTGGAATACCAATATCATTAGATTGTAATTATTGAGTCCTAGATAATATTAGTGTTCGTATTGGGTTATATAGAATACTCAAAGTGTTGTTAAGAAGAGAAAGGTTAGGTGACCTTTTATATGTTAGGGAGTGGAACTCTAATACTTTCATAAAATATTAACATATAATAATTGAATTTTACTTAAAAATCATTCCAAATGGATATATATTCAAATATAAGGCAGGATGTGTTTTAAATACCATCATCCAAAATGCATTAATAACTTAAACAGTATTTTAAGCCTAATATTTTGGTTTATCAACATTGTTAGCATAACATATTTTTCAAATTCAAGGGGTTTTAATTTTTATTATAGGGTAAAAATAAGATCATAAATTGACAAGGAATTACATCTTTGAGATTATATTATCAACATTACTCTATTTCAATATTTTATTTATTTTAAAATAATTTCATAAAATATAGTTTTTATAAAATATCATTAATGTTATTTTTTGAAACATTTATTTAATTTGACATTAAATGAAAATAAACATATATGAAACACAAATATAATCATTAATCACATCAATAATGCATTATATTAATAAATAAATTCATGAAATACTATAAATCACTAAAATAATTTTAAATTTAATATTTTTAAAAACTTTTATATTATTTAGTGTAATGTCTTGGGGTTTCCATGTATTATTATTAATTATTATGTGAAATTACTTCGAGACTAGAACATTCGATGCTGAGCGATTCTTTTCCCCAATGTACTCAGAATAAATGATTGTTTTAATTGAATCTTTAAACAGCATGTGCGAGTATTTTTCCTAAAAAAGTGGAATAACTTTTGAATAGGTTCATGGATTAGAAATATGAGTGAATTGTTTCATTTAGAGTAGCAACTTTACCTTAGTAGGGGCATAATATCAACCATCGTGGGTCAGCTACGAGAGTTAGTTTTTGGACGCAAAAATGGAATTAATATAAGGTAAAAAATTTATTTTATTTAAATAATAATTTTTTGTGAAGGGACCTAATTCACCCATTTTAAATAACTACTTATGGAATGATTGCAGGGTTAGCCTCATAATCCTTCAAATTGAGAGGGAGCCTCTTGGATCTGTTGAGGATTTTTAATGGACATCGAAGAACGATGAAACGTGGATCGTTGTGTAGCGAGATCGAATCTTGACCGATGATGGAACTTCCTATTCGTCGACGACAGAGGTAGTGGTTTATTATTTCGATTATTCATTTCCCTATTTATGGAATAAAATGATGAACGCAGATCAACCCACAAATAGGTTGTCATGCGGACTGTGCGTTCTTGTGTGGGGGTTTTTATTAGGTTGTTTTTTGGTTTTAATCCATGATATAAAAATCCATGTTTTGATTCACTCTATTTAATCTTTCTAAAAGTATTAGATCAACTCCGGGAAGAACAATGGTTAATGGTCATTCCACTTTTTTGTGGCTTGGATTACATCCCCATATTTTTACCCCATGTTCTGGGCATTCGTCATGGGTCGATGAAAAAAGGGTCATTGTACATCCCTTCTGAAACACAAAAATTCTGATTTTGGAGATTCAACATCATTATGACCTAGAAGAGGTGCAACGACAGTGGAGGATGACGGATTGTCTCAGATCTGGAGAGACCGTTCTTCGAGTACTCTTCATGTGGGTGGATCGATACACATTATCAAGGATGATCGGAGGCCTGAAAACAACAGATATGACTTTGGGACATCGGGGATACCTTAATATTCATGTTTCATGAAAAATAGACAATTTGATTGACCGTCGGAGCTCTGCCTAAGGACGGGTGGTGGAGGATTGCGATTATGGAAATTTCCAGAACACATGACATGTGTCCCGAAGAACACGACGTGTAAGTCCGACTAAGTGGGAGCTAGGGTTCTTCATTTTGTGATGTGATTACACAACACGTTCTCCAATGAACATGGCATTTGGTTCCTTACATGGGACTTGACATTTATCCAAGGGATACATGGACACAAGGTGGAGTACAAAGTCATGTACTCCACCACATTCCCAGACCAGACCGGCTTCATGGTTTACCCCTTATACCGGTCACAAGGGCTGTGACACACTGGTGGAATTCATGTAAGGTCACATGGCCAGCATACAAAAAGTCGTCCCTTGATAGAGGAACATGGTGTGTAACTATCTAACACATTGTGTATACCTTCTTCTACACGACCAACATTACGACTCAATCCATTGTACACGGGCTCTACCCGGGGTTAGAAGACATGGTGTGTGACACTTCTACATGTCATGTACTTCTCAGTACATTTCATGATCTTATTTTTCACCCTATATAGGACATGTTTCATTTGGGTTAGTTCCCCGTTTTCTCATTCCCTTTAAGGTCAGGTATCATTTCCTTTTTCAACAGTATGATCCCTTCTACAAGACTTTCTGGTATGGAGTCAGGTATCACTCTGAGAGCCCCATAGAGAGATCCTTTATCCATTATTAACCCCAGGTAGACACATGATTATATGTGACTATCCCCGTAGTGAACCGATCCCATACATTGATGGTGAATCTGGATAAGTTTCAGTATCTTCTGAGGCCTTCGTAGTGATCCTCTTCTGTGTATTGTGATCTTCTCCACTCATGAGTGAGTTCTCTTAGAATGAGCGTATCTATCTCTCATGACTTTTTCTGATGGGTAGTACTTCTCGGATGGAAGTCATCAGAGCTATCAGACTCATGGAGTGAGTTCTCCCAGACGAGTGCTTCGTTAAATCTTCAAACTGAATCCCTAGTGGGGGAGTGCTATTGGGTGACATGTCTCTATACCACGGGTCTATGTTTTGAGTATATCTGGATTGGGTTCACCTATTATATTTCTAGTGGAAATATACAATTTATAGATGACTGTACATTTCCAATGTGTATTGCTTTGTGGTTTTTGGGGTACTCTACTTGGTATTGTTATACTCACCCATAAATGGGCTTTGCCTGAACGTGTCGTGTCTTTTGTAGACAAGAAGCCTTTTGATAGTGTCCATGGATGACCTGGACAGGACCGAACTTTTTGAGTACTCTATAGGCCATGGTGTTCCTATGGATATGAATAGTAGTCCTAGTACTTATTTTTGTTTACAGGTTGAACATTGTAGTTTTAAGACTCTTATTTTTTTGTTAGATTGTGTTCTTCCCCAGTTTACATTCAGTACATTACTTCTTGTCGTACTCTATTCGATGGGTTTAGATGTATGCGTGCATTTTATTCATCAGTCGTTTTTTTCATTTCAGAATTTGTGGGTTTGGAGATGTGTGTGTATTTGTGTGTATAAGTACTTAGGAAATGCCTCCCATGTTACTATTATGCCTACTCGGTGCTACTCACCATCCCCTGGCCTATTGCAGTCGTTCATGGGGATTCATGACATGGGCCCCACTGGGAAGGGTCATGACAAAGTGGTATCAAAGTTTGTCGGTTCTATCTTATAACCAAGAGTCTATGAGTTTGTTCCGGGGAAATAGTTTGACGTGTTTTGGGATCATCTCTAAATCCATGGACTGTAGTGTCGGTGCAGGTGGTCGACGTATCCATACACTACGTCTCTGATAACTTGCATTTGAACTCAGCACATGAAAAAACAAGTTGCGGGGAAATAATATATTGATGCATGAATCATATAAGAATGGGATTTTTTTCAATGTACTTTGTGTTAGCTATACAGATATAGTCTTTTACCATTGTAAATATTGTTCCTTTTATGATACCTCTGCGATGCATACCCGTTAGTATTCAGTAGTGCGATCATGAGGATGAACCCCTAGGGGATGAGGCATCGATATAGGCACCAGTTCCCCTGGCGTTACCTCTAGGTGGTGTAAATTTTATACCAGCACCGTTGGATCAGCCCGTGGTACTTGCAGTACCGACAGACGAGGGGGATAGGCTGAGGGCAATCCATGAGTTCGAGAGACAAGGACCCCTCAAGTTCTGATCTGATCCCAACCCTCGGTCGGCTGAGGGCCAGCTTGAGGTGGTGACTAGAGTATTCCATCTCGTGAGGACAACGGAAGACCATATGTTGATTCTAGGTGTGATCCTTCTTCAGGGTTCGACGGGACAATATTGGACTCTGATGGAAAAGACTCATGAAGAGTAGAAATTTTTGGGGATAGTGTTTTAGAAACTCTTTAGGGATGAGTTCTCACATGATACGCCGAGTGGAGTGGGTATCTAAGAGCTTCTTCAGCTCCAGTAGGGATGTTTGATGGTGGTTGACCATTCATCGAGGTTCACCAACATCGCAAGGTACTCGATGGAAATTATCAGGGATCAGTACTACAGAGCTCAGACGTTTGAGTGAGGTCTATGATGGGACATTCAATCGAGTGTCATCCCTCTTTTCAATTTAAATTATTATGATGTGTGTGAGCATGCTTTACCGATCATGAGCATCTTGTCGAAGCAGAGACAGCAAATAATAGTTATCATAAGGCAGACAGGTGTGGAGACCTCAGTAGTAGGGAGCCGACGTCTGACATAGGGATCAGTTTGGGGGAGATGTCATAGAAGGACCCAGGATAGGGGTTTGTTGGATCTTATGGTGGCAGACACTTCAATCTGCTTCCTCCACCACCACCAGGATGTCCGTACCAGGCTCAGGGAGATAGGGAATTAGGGTGTGGACAACTACTTGTAGTCTAGGTATATAAAACAGGGAAACCAAGGATGATCTGAGGTGAGGTCTATGTCTTCTCTACCTTAGATTTGGTTCTTATAGACATATGTGGCAGTCGTTCCTTCCTCACCACATGTCTTGTGCGAATCCTTCAGAATCTGATAGAGCCATTACATTGATCCTTACACTTGGAGACACCTACGAAAGGAGACTCCATGATCACACACCTTTGTTGATAGTGTGATCTTGCCCTTGGAGAAGATATTTTTGGTTGGAACCTCTTGGTGGTGGTGTAGAGGTCTTACGACGACATTCTCAGTATGGATTGGTTATCCTCATTCCATGCCCATATTGTCTGATTTAAGAGAAGAGTGTTTGGTGTCCCTAGCAATGTGATAATGTTTTCCTTTGTCAAAGAAAGGGAGACTCAAGTAGCATTATATGGGATCAGGCGTATGAGGGTACAACAGATCACTCATGAGTTAACTAGACTTACCCTCAAAGTATATGATGTTTTGAGATTCCAGTTCCCGATATTTTTGGCGATGTATGAGGAAATATTTCATGAAGATGTTCTAGGACTACCCCCTACCGAGAAATCGTCTTTTGCATCAACATACACACTGATACGACACCGATTTCATCATCATCTTATCAGATGGCTCTCACAGTGCTTTGGGAAATGAGGGTGCAGTTGTAGGAATTACCAAGAAAGGGTTTCTTGAGACCTAGAGTTTCACCTAGGGTGGCCCCAGTATTGTTTTCCAAGAAGGAAGATGGGATTTTGAGGTTTTGAGTGGATTACTGACTTTTGAACCAGGTAACCACGAAGAACAAGTATCGACTATCGAGGATCGACGACATATTCAACAAGCTAAGAGGGGAACAATTGTTCTTGAAGGATGACCTTCGACCAGGTTACCACCAGTAACATATATATGGTGAGGATATATATAAGACAGATTTTAGATGTTGTTGTGGTCACTATGAGTACTTGGTGATGCCATTCGGAGTGACAAACACCCCCGTAGTGTTTACGGGACTTATGAACTAGATCTACTAGCCATACTTGGACTGCATCATATTATTTTTAATCGATGACATCCTTGTGTACTCTATGTCATAAGAGGAGAACAAGTGGAACCTGGGGACGATTTTGGATGTACTCCTAGAGCACCATATTTATAAGAAGCTTTTGAAGTGCTAGTTCTAGAATCTGGAGGTCCAATTTTTGGGACATGTAATTTTAGCCGATAGAGTAGCTGTGGACCCAGCCCAGGAGGAGGCAATGTTAGCATGGGATCCACCACAGAGCATGACAGAGGTGCAGAGCTTCCTCGTGTTGACAGGATATTACCGGATATTCATTCATGGTTCTCCCGAATATCAACACTGATGAAATACTTGACCAAGAAAGGGAATCCCATCATGTTGAGGGAGAAGTGCCAGTAGGAATTTGAGCGGTTGAGGAAAAGTTTGATGAGAGCCTCGGTCTTGAGGTTATTAGAGGAGGGTGTCGAGTACATAGTTTTCTGTGACTCATCGGAGACAAGGCTTTGTTGTGTCATAATGTTGATACATGTAGTGATTGCTTATGGTTTGTTCCAGGTTTGGTCACATGAGAAGAACTATGTGACCCATGATCTTGAGTAGGTAGAGGTAGAATTCGCAATGAATATGTCACGACACTACCTTATGGGAAAGTAGTTCATAGTCTACTCTAACCATAAGAGCATCACGTACATCCTATAGTAGAATGATCTAAATTTGAGATAAAGGAATTTGTAGATTTCCATTAATACTATTATTTCGAGATCATTAACACTCTTGGTTAGGGGAAAAAGGTGGCAGATGTGCTTAGCAGAAGGCTGGGATCGTAACTATTGAGTGAGGCGACAAAGCAATTAGCCATGTTATAGTTATCCATCATGGACAGAGATAATTCAGCTTACATTCAGTCGATGTTTTTCCTCCATACACACTTCCAGTGAGTTAGGGGCACAACATGTGGATGTCGATTTTGAGGCTTTACATGCTCAGTTATCCACAAACCTTGCTCTTGATAGATATTTGCAATGTGGGGAGCACACACTTCTTTTTAGAGGATGCACTGTTATACTTGTGGTGTCGTGGGCGTAGGACCTGAGGTATTTTCATACATCCCCCTTGGAGGTACATCCTGGAGTGGTGAAGATATAATTGAATCATTAATGATAATTATGGTGGTCAATAATGAAGATGGATATAGCAGTGTTTGATTATTGATGCCTTACGGGCCAACAATTGAGGGTTGAGAGCAATGTTCTAGTGGGATTAGCTAACCCCTAGATGTTCTAGAGTAGAAGTGGGATCGAATATTGATGGAATTCATAATGAGATTAACACGGACATCCAAGGGGCATAATACCATCTGGGTGATCATTGACCAACTCACCAAGATGGAGCACTTCATATCTATCAGAGAGCAGAGTTCCTTAGATAGCATGTAACTCCTATATGAGTAAGAGATAGATTGGACTCATGGGGTCCCTTTGACAATAGTCTCAGATGAAGATTCCTACTTCACATCCCAGTTGTGGAAGGGATTTAATGAGGCTTTTGGATCTCAACTGCACTTGAGAACAACATTCCATCACTAGTCCGATGGTTAGACGGAGAGGACCATTATGGTTCTGTAGGATATGTTGTGGGAATGTATCTTGGACTTTTGTCATAGTTGGTAGGACCACCTATGACTAGTGGAGTTTGAATTCAATAATAGCTAACACTCCATCATTGGTATGGAACCATTCGAGGCCTTATATGGGAGACCAGGTCGGTCACCACTTTGTTGGTCCACCTCAGAGAGTCAGCACTCATGGGTTCAGAGTTGTTGCGAGCTACCACCGAGAAGGTTCAGATCATCTAGAAGTATATGACGATTGAACAAAGGTGGTAAAAGTCGTATACTGACAGACGATAGAGACCTATCGATTTCGAGGAGGGAAACCATGTCTTCCTTATGGTCTCACCTCAGTGAGTGTTGTAGAGATTTGGATGGGGCGGCAAGCTATCTCAGAGATTTGTTGAACCTTTCCAAACACTGTGAAATGTTGGTGAGGTGGTGTAACACCTTGCTCTACATCCACAGTTTCATCAGATACATGATGTCTTACACGTGTCACCACAGAGGAGGTACGTGCATGACCCATCATGCGTCATCGACTCGGTTGAGCTGGACATAAAGGATTGAGAGACCTTTGGTTAGTACCCATTGGAGATCAAATATCGAGAGAAAAGGATCCTTTGTGGGTAATCGATTCCCTTGGTGCTCATTTTGTGGCTGCAGAGAATATTTAGGAGAACACATGGGAGAGGGAGGCTCAGATCTGTGAATAATACCCATATCGTTTTGAGCAGCCTTGTTTTTGATTTTCAAGGATGAAATTCTCCAAGTTCGGGAGAATGTAATCTCACAATATTTCCATGTATTATTTTTAAATAATATATGGAATTATTTTGAGAAAAGACCATTTGAAATCATGTGATTCTGAGGTCGAGAGTGCCCATATTAGATGTTTTTATTAATTTAAACATTAAACACCACATCTAAGTGTTTTTATTGAAAAAGTGGAAAATATTTTGAACGTGTGCTCGAATTAGAAATATGAGGGAACTATTGTGGTCAGAGAAGCCACTTTACATTATGTGGGGCCTAACATCAACTTTCACGGGTCAGATACGAGTGTTAGTTTTTGGACACTTTAATCGAAATAAAATAAAATAATAATTTATTTTATTTAAATGTTTCATTTTTTTGTAGAGACCAAATGTTTTACATTTAAATACCTTCTTATGAAATGTTCATAGGTTTATCCTCATAACCTTACGAATTGAGAGGCAGCCTCTTTGATCCTTGTAGGATTATTGATAGATGTCGATGAAGGACAACGTGTGGATCATTGGGCAGGGAGATTGAATCCTGAAATATGACCAATTTCCCTCTTCGTCGATGAAAAATATATGGGTTTGTTATTTTGATTCTTCCTTTCTCCATTTTTTAAATAAATTGACAAACAAGGATCAACACACAATCAAGTTGACTCA
This sequence comes from Viscum album, assembly GCA_963277665.1. Taxonomy (NCBI): domain Eukaryota; kingdom Viridiplantae; phylum Streptophyta; class Magnoliopsida; order Santalales; family Viscaceae; genus Viscum; species Viscum album. The sequence goes on along the minus strand of OY728143.1, from coordinate 850,615,066 downwards.
CAAATCGTGTGTTATTTTGGGATGGTTTTTATTGGGTTTTTTGGGGGATTAGTCCATGATGTTAAAATCCATGTTTCTATTCACTCTAATTCATATTTCTAATAGGAGCTGATCATATCTATGATTAATGATGGTGGGGGTTAGTTCTACTTTTTATTTTCTGATTTGTATTTCTTCCCCTATTTTTAACCCAAAGTTCTTCACTTTCTTCCTAAGGCAAATTGGAATGGATTGTATCACATCCATTCTGAAATGCAAAGATCACAATTTTGGATATCCAACATCGTGATGAACATGTGGAGGTGCGAGACATTGGTAGAAGAGGAATCAGGTTAGATTAGGAGAGATAATTATTCAATCATTCTTCATGTTGGGGAATAAATATGAATTTGTGGGTTAGATTAAAGGCCATAAAACAATGGAGAAGAATTTGGGACATTTGGGTGACCACAATCTTCAAGTTTTGTATCAAACAGGTGGCTAGATATATGATCAGAGCTCCACATGAGGTGTGATGGTAGATGTTTGCGATTAAAGAAATTTCTAGAACACATGATGTGTGTCTTGAAGAACACTATGTGTAGGTCTGACTACGTGGCTGCTGTGGTTATGCGGTGTGTGAATCCATGACATGGTTTTTTCTTTAAAGAACACAGTGTGAAGGTACTTACATTGGACTCGGCATGTATCTAGGGGATACACGAACACAGGGTGGAGTACGCCATCTTGTACACAACACGACCAGACCAGGCTGGCTACATTGGTTACCCTATTTACCAGCCACACAGGTAGTGACACATGGGTTGAAGTCATGTATGGGCTCATATCCATCATACACTGAGTCCTCCCCTAAAATAGGAACACAACATGTCACTCTCTTACATGCCATGTATACCTTCTTCTACACGACCATCCTTACGACACGGGCCATTGTACATGGGTAGTACCAAGTTTCATAATGCATGGTATGTGACACTTCTACTGGCCGTGTACTTCACAATTCATGGATTGATCTTCTTTCCCACCATATCGTTGACATATATTTTTTGGATTAGTACCCCAGTTCCTCGTTCCCCTGATGTTCGGGTATCATTTCATTTTCAAGGGTATTATCCCTTCAATAGGACTTTCTAGGATAGAGTCATGTTCCCTCCGAGAGGCGTAGAGCGATATCCTGAATCCATTATTGACCCTAGGTAGAATCAGTTATTGACGTGACTATCCCCACATGGTGCAGATCCTCTACTTAGTAGGGGAATTCGGATGAGTCGTGGTATCCAGCAAGGCCCTAGCAGTGATCCTCGTATGTGTATTGTGATCTTCTCTACTAATGAGTGGGTTCTCCCAAAATGAGTGTATATATCTCTCGTGAATTTTACCGATAGTCAGTGCTTCTCGGATGGACATCATCAGAGCAATCAGACTCATGGAGTGAGTTTTACTTGACAAATGCATTATAGAATTTTCAAACTGAATCTCTAGTAGGGGAATGTTGTTGTGTGACTTCTCTCTAGACTCTGCGTTTGGTTTTTGAGTATATAAATATTTGGTTAATCTATTATATCATCAGTAGACATATATTGTATTGAGATGACTATATTTTTTCTTTGTGTATTTATTTTGGTTTTTCGGGGTCCTCTACTGAGTATTTTTATAATCATCATTGCACAGGATTTACCCACACATGTCTTGTCTTCTGTAGACATGCATCCTTTTTACCGATTCTAGGGAGGACCATGATAAGAACGTTATTTCTGAGTTCCTTATAGGATGAGGTTTTCCCAGGGCTACGGGAAGTAGTCCCAACACCTCTATGTGTTTATAGGTTGGAATTTGTAATTTTCATACTCGGGTTTTTTTGGTGGGCCAGTATTCTGGCCCAGTTTACATTCGGTACTTTACATCCTATTGTACTCTATTATTTGTGTTTAGATGTATGCATGCATTTGGTTCCTCATGGGTTTTTTTACATTTTCATATCAGTGTGCATGGATATGTGTGTGTATGTGTGTCCTGGTACTCGGGAAATGCCTCCAATTTTATTATTATGCTTACTCAGTGTAGGTCGCTACCCCTGTCCCATTGAAGGTGGTTTAGGGAGTCACAATGTGGGCCCCACTGGGACGGGTCACGACATTTTTTAACTAAATAAATATTTTATTAGTATTGTATCAAAATTTAAGGTAATTATATAATAATTAAAAATTATAAATAAATTAAAAAAATCTAATTAAAAAAAAATAAAATTAACCATTAATACTATATTAAAATATTATTTTTTCACAACATTAACACTGAGAGATATGTATAAGAGAGTGACATTTTGAATTTTTCATTGCATAAAATTTTATATAGGTCATTTTTCGGTTGAAGTATCTATTAAACAAGTATGATTTTAGAACATAGTAATAAGTGTAGAATTAAATTAATATAATTTTACTTAATATGAGAAATGGTGGCCTTTAAACTTAGTATTAATCCAAGACAACCATATTTACACTTTAGTATGTTGACTAATTATAACATGGTTAGTATTCATAAAGCAGAAAATTATAAGGGATATATTTTAAAAATTGGGGCCTCATAATTAAAAATATGGAATCCACTTTACAAAATCCAATTATTCTATATGATTGATATTAATATTATAATATTTTAACTAAAATAAATGGCAATCATTAATATATAAAAATAAATTCTTATGAATATAATTTGATTTATTCATATTTGATGTCAAAACAAATAATATGAATATGAGAACATTGATTAAATATTTAATTTTTAAAATTAATTAAATTTATTCCAAAATATTTATTAATTTAGTTAATTAAGATACAAATTCATAGAACCCATAATAATACCTTTTGGGAAAGACAAATCTATAATTTCAAAATGTTTTTTATTTTCCTTTATAATTAATTGATAACCAATAAATTCATTGGTAACATATATAAAGAATATAATTTTTATAAAATAATTATTTTTATAATTAAAACCCCCAAATATATTTGATAATAGATAACGGTCACATTAAAAATTATATTTTGATAAAACATGTGTGACATGTAATGCACAATATCAAATAAGTAATGGATTTATGATTTATTATTCATTATTAATTTATAGAAAACCATATCATAAAGTATAGGGGTATTTAAAAACCCACAATATTTTTATATATATTTCAAATATTGTTATAAGTTTAGTATATGAAGTTCTAGAACTCCCCCACGTATTGTGCTGGAGTCGTCCATCCATGGGTTCAGTACGTTCTGTCATTTTTGGGTTTCATTCACCATAGAGGATGGAATCCCTTGATTAATAATTTTTTTTTAAAAACATATATATCCACACAATATATTATAATTGATAATGTAGTGTTTTTAAGTGTTTAGTATTTGAAGAATTATGGGTTCTAAGATATTCTTATGTTACCTATAGCATGGAAACAATACAAGGCATGATTTTGATGATATGAAATTCTTTTTCAAATCATTATTTCCACTGAGATATGGTTGTTGATTTTGGTTTTGACTTTATAATAATTGGTTCAAATTATATTTTAAATAGTTTTAGTTATATAAAATGATTGATCCCTAGTTACGAAATTATTAAATTTGAGGTGAACATCGATGATGGGGACTTCCCTATATCTTTGAATTTCATATCTATTAAAACTATGTGAGTCCCTTTTCAAATTCTCTTCTATTCTGTAGCTTTTATTTGGGTTGTTGTTCCAAATATCTTTTTTTACATGGATTCCTACTGGGTATGTTGGAATTCACCATAATATGGGCCTCATTCCCAAACGTATTATGTCTATAAAATTTATGAAATATTTATAGATGATAGGGGCAGAGGTGGAGTTGGTGAAATATTTAGAGAGATAATTATTTATAGTAACTATTTTTGTTAATTGGTGGAATATTATATTTTTTGTTTAAAAAATTTCTTCTATATATTCTTCCATTTAGGGTCTTACCATGTGTCATTGTATTTGATAGTTATTATCTCATACATGTATATATATTATACTATTCTGTTGTATGTATATATATATATATATATTAGTGGTGTTTGATGTTAGAAATTTTCATTAATGTTTTATACTTATTTTAGTTTGTTACAGGATAATTAATCTCATGTATGTTATTCCATCTTGGTTCCAGTCACCTATACCTAGAGTATTGGTGGTGTGCTTGGGGTGACACAGGTAACCTACAATCATCCCATGTTGGGCCCCTATGTGTAAGGTAATGTTAAATATTTTTTATTTTTGTCATTTATACTTCCTTTTCTATTATTTATCCATGGATATTAATTACTTTATGATTTCGTTATTATTTCATTATCAATGATGTTGCGATTTCTATAATAGAATATTTCCCATATTTCCTCTCCTTATTTATTATTATTATTATAATTCAATCATTATTTTTTATGACTTATACTCTTTAATTACATGTTTATTTTGACATTTTAACATCCAATATATAATATGTCCTTATTTTTTGTATCAAGATGATTCAACATTTGATTATTCTTTTTTATTATTATGAAACTCCATTTTTTATAATTGGTATCATTTTTTTTCATCATTGATGTTTTATACTGATATGGAAAACATATACATGAAATATTTTTATTTAACTGGTGATCCTAGAAATAAAAAACCACTCAATATGTTGGCTAATTCTTATAATTAAAACATATTTTGTTTTATGCACAAATAATGGGACCATAAAATTGTGTTATGTTGTCTTGGAAACATCCCTAGAATTAATTTTATGACAAATTGCCTTATATTTATTTTTTATTCTGGTGATTAATATGAATAACTTGTCTATAAGTTATTTAGTATCTTAAAAATATTTTTTTATGATGGTTCATGGTCCTATTTATTCTTAATTACATATTATAATTACTGAATCACATGATATCTCATTAATGAACCTAGGTTATCCCTAAGAGTGTTATAACTCTTCTAGTTAATTTATATCCAAAACCAATCCTCTTAGAATTAATTCTCTACAAAATAAATCATAAAAACACTACAATGTTCTAATACACTATTCTGTGTTCTTTCCCACCCCTTACCTACATCTAATCCTTGAGGAAAGACAAATAGACCCATGATAACATTCAAGCTACCAAGGAAATTTATTTATGTTAATAATCCATATCAATGTGTTATTTTATTACACTTAAATCACAACCTCATATTCCAAAAACCATAGAAAGCCAGTTTTTTCTGAAAATGTTATTTTTCAAAACATATTTCAAAAAATACCATTTTAAAATCATTTTATAGTCTCTAACTATACTAAAGTTGTGACTTTAAAAATCACATCATCAATTTTATACTGATAAAAATACACTATTTCAGTAATCACACATAATGAAATCATTTAAAGTTTACATAAATACATTTTATAGGTCTCTATAAAATCATTCAACTTAAGAATTTTAAAACACTTTCCCAAATAAATCAATTACATTTATGACCTATATCAAAACCAATTTCCAAAAATTAGTTCAACCCATTATAAAATCACCGTATGGGTTTCCCATAAATAACATAACACAAAAATTCAATTCCAAATGGTGTACTACCCCCACAAGATTTTTGAATGAAATTATACAACACTTTTAACTATTTTCTAATAATTTAAATTCATGGATTTATTTTGGTAATACATATCTTTTTATGAACCATAATATGTTTTTGCAAACATTTTAGAAAATCAAAATCAAACACATATTTAAAAAAGAATAATTATTTTCTATAACACTGTATAAATGATCCAAAGTTGATATTAATGAGTTTAAAAAAAATATATGATTTTTTAATATAAATTTATTCCTTGTAAGAATAAAATAATCTCTATAAGCATAAGTTTAAACAACAAAAGGGAAAATCTAAAATTTTAGAGGATCTAAATGCTCTATCAAATTAACTAAAAAATATAATTACTAGCATACTGTTATATATTATCTATGTAAGTCTATTTTATAAATATATAATGGTCACTAAACCCCATCACATAATGTTAATCCAAAAGTAAATATAATTTTATTTACTTTTCATAATGGTAATCTTAAAAAAATACCCATGTAAGGGTCATAATTTGACAACATATTGTTTTTTTGGACATTCATAATGACTATACGTGATAATGTATAAAACTATAAGTGAATTATAAATTTCTGAATGTATATTACATTTATATATGACTTCAGGGATTTCTATAAGGCTTTGGAAGATGGCATCAGTGAGCCACATGTGACTTAGGCTATGATATTTCTATTTTACCTAAATATAAAGATACTCTGTGGGACTCTTTATGAATTACTTCACCAATATAATTTTTTTAATTATTTTTATGTCTCATAAAATCCCCAATTCTTTTGGAACATTAAATATTGAGATTATTTTATCTTTTATTATTTACAAAATAACATTGTCTCTGTCAATGTCAATTATTTTTCCATGTTTAATGGAAGTTTCAATGGGGATAAAATGATATGGAACATGGGAAATACTAATGGATATTTTGAATTAAAATATTTGAAAAAATTATATACTGTTGTGGATGTTATTTATTAGAAGTGTTTTAATTATTTCCTGGTTGATTTGAAAAAGGGTCTTTAAATATTATTATGTGAACAATTATTTGTCTTTATAATATAAATATAGAAAATAATGAAGGTGTAAGATATTTTCAAGAATCTTTATAATGTACCAATACATTGAGGTGCCTAATACATGTTGCATCAATGAGAGTGGAAAAACTAAGTGAGGAGAAATTGTTTGGGGATGGTGGTACAATGACAAACAATACTACTTATTTATTTCTTTTCATGATCCTCTCCTCAAAAGTATCACTTCAGATGGTAATTAGAAAAGGTAGATAATGATTACTTCTTCCCTCATAAAATAAGAAATGGGTTTCTGACAGGAACCAAGGATATATCATACAAGTATATTGAAGGAATTACCCTATAAAGGAACATAATAAAAGGGAAATTATTTAAAAACACTAAGCAAAACCTACTCTAGAGAAAATTAAATGATCCAAAATAATTGAACATAATGTTATACAATTAAAAAAACTATTAAAATAGATCTTCAAAAATCAAAATATAATCCTCATTAGTGGCCATAAAATACCAAATAGCTCCAGTACAACCACTAGATTATAAAACGTCTACCACAATGGCATTTTTTATGTCGATTATATATAACTAATATGTAAGATTGTAAAAAATGGTTTATCCTGTAATTTTATTAATCGATGTGATAAATGTTGAGAATTGATTTTTCACCTTAGTTTTTTTATAACCAACATGATTTATCAAATTTGGATTCATTATTGTGTCACTTATATTATAACCAACGTGAAAAATCAAGTCTCAATGATTTATCAGGTTAGTTTTTTTAAACAAACGAGATACATCAAATATCAGTGATACATCGAATAAGTTATTTTATAACTAACATGATAAAAATTAAAAAATAGTTTATCATGTCAGTTATTAACGAACCGATGTGATAAATCATTTAAATGATTTATCATTCCCCATATTCTGTTATTCTATTTTCTTTGATCAAGTGACCTGTGACTAGTCTCTCTTGCCCGAAAAACCTAAAGTCAGTTATTCGAGGTTTTTTCAATAAAATATCATTTTTCAATCATAATTAAACTTCATTATTATCACCAGATATTTCATGTTGACTCACCGTACAAATTTAATCCTCACATGCTTCTGTTTCATTATTTGTTTCTCAAGATACCCACAATTCATGATATGAGATATTATTTTCCTAGTATTGGTCATGATATCATGGTAATTGTAATAGTGCTTTGTTATTCCATGATATGTTTTTTTCTAGTAAAATAAACCATTATATTGATATCATATATGTTATAAGATTTTTGTTGCTACTATGTCTGTTCTATCATGAGTGTTTGCATTTACTTCCATGTGTGTGCTACCTTGAAATACTTATCCTACTTATTCTTCCACATAACCATACAACCAAGAAAGTTATTCAATAATTTTTTTACCATAAATAATTGTATCATTATTTAATTCATAATTTTTTATATATTCAAATTAATATTCCTTTTATTTTTAATATTTTATTTCTCTATATTTGATAAAACACCCTATTTACTTTTTGAATCTTAACTAACATACTCCACCAATATCATTAAAATTTTAATTGGTTGGATACAAGAGATAGAGAAGTGAATATGGTAATAATATTGAGCTATGTAATCATATCTTGTCATCTTTAAGAGTTATTGAAGAAAAATAAAGTGAAGTTGAATGATTGTAAATATTACTTATGTGGGTAGTCATTAAATGATAAGGATATTTATATTTCTATTTAATAATGATATCCCATTATATACTATACTATGTTTTACTAATATTTACAAGTTGAATATGAGTGTAGAGAAATTAAAGCCTTCAATAATTTGTTTTTTTGTGTATTAGAGTCCATAAAATCATTAAATTAACGGGTTATCGGGTTTTATATTCTTCATTAATGAGTATATAAATATTTACATGGTTATTTCCTTATTGAATATAAAATGATTATTATTGAGGAATCTCTTCGAGATTTCACTAGAGATGTTAACCCTTTAATACTTATTTCTTTGGATCATGATTGTGAATATTTACATATTTTAATATTTTTACTACATATTTCATGTTTATAGAAGGGTGGATTTGGAATACAGTTGCACGAAGATGTATTCATTATGTTCCTTAAGAAGAAAGGATCCATGGTGAAGTTATACTTTAATATCATGATCCTTATGAGATATATATGTAATACTAAAATTATTTTCATATTATTCCTCCAAACATTGATCTCTTCCATCAATATCAGTGATTTCATAATTAATTTATTAATGGTTTTTTAGTTTATGATAGATGTAATTAATTATTACGAGACAAATATATAGTTTTCAAATTCCTCCACTTCATATTTTTTGGAGATAACATCTTCTTGGAAAATCATGATCTTCTTTCTAAAGGATTTTCATTCTAAATTAAACTTTCCTTTTACAACCTTTTAAAAAATGTCATTTGTTTTTTATAATCATCAAATAATAATTTCATTGGACACTTTTCTATGATATGAATAACTTTTCAGAATCTATATAAATCGAGTAGATTATCTTCTTTGAATGTTACCCAATCCTTAATTATTAACACATCAAATCCCAATTGTTTTATCAAAATTGTTTTAATTTCAAATTATTATAACATTTCATATATATATATATAACTATTATATAAAACTATATTTTATTTTTAAAATTATTTTAAGTCATATATTTTTCTAATATGCATATTTTTTTTATTTCAAAAACATTTGCATTCAAATTATGATATTTTTCATATAAATCTAAAATTGGATTATCTTAACAAGATGTATAATTTTGATATTTTTTATAGGTAATAATAAATCAATGTTAGATTACAACACATAAAATGAGTACTGAATATGAGGAAGGTATTGATACCTTTTTGGAAATTTCTAAATGAAATGTGAAAAGAAAAAACATTTTTTATGTCCATGCCTGAAATGTTTTAATATGAAGAAGTTAAAAAGTAGATAGATAAAAGGTCATCAAATTTTTCACGGTTTTAATATGAGTTAGAACCCTTGGATTTGGCATTGTGAAACTAGACAACATGTCAAATCTGTTAATGATGATGATTTTCAAGATGGTAACTCCAAAGGAATTGAAGAAATAATTCGTGATATTGCAGTCAAACAAATTGAGATAGAACCGACCATTTCACATCTATTTGGTGATGCAGAAAAACCAATATATCCCAGTGGTATATATTTTACAATTTTTTCGAAGATTTTAAGATTTATTAACCTAAAGGAGAAACATGTATGGAGTGACAAATGTTTTACCAAGATGCAACAATTTTTAAATACATTCATCCAAAACACAATGATCTTCCAAATTCACAATATAATGCAAAAAAATATTCTAACCAATGGGATTGGGATATAATAAAATGCATGCTTGCCTAAATTACTGTATGATATATAGCGAGGGATATGAATTTCAATCAGAGTGTCCTAAAAGTAGAACATCATGATATTAGTCGAACAAAAATTCACAAGTTGATGTAGAGATTACCGAGATCCCTGCAATGATTTTTTTAATCTTCCTATAATATACCATTTGAAATGCTTATTCGATAATTTAAATGATTCTAAAACATTAAGAAGGAAAATTTATTAGAATATATGAGATGTAAAAAAAAGTCATCCAGCTGATTTTCCACAATGGAATAAAATTATTGAGTAGTATCCAAAATTCAGAAATGAAATTAAAAATCTCAGACATGGGTTGTTCACAGATGGAATGAATCCAAATAGAAGCCTTAGTAGAAAACATAGTTAATGTAATATATTATTGGTAATTTACAACCTCTTCTTGAATGTTGTATGAAGATCAGATATGTCATGTTGAGAATAATGATCGCTTGTCCAAAGAAACACCAAAACTATATTGATGTTTTCTTGTCACCGTTGATTTATGATTTGAATCTTCTATGGGGGGATGGTATTAGAGTATATTATCCTCATAAATTGGAATATTTTCAATTGAATTTTTTTGTTATCTTCACTATAATTGAATTCCCAATGTATGGAAATTTGTTTGGATAGAGTGTTAAGAGGCATAAAGCATATAAAATTTTCAAAAAAATAGACTTCTTATTGTCAAATCCATCATCGGAGAAAAACATTATACATGGGTCATCGATTGTTTTTTTATTGATCACTCTTATAAAAGGCTAAAAAAGGAATTCAATGCATCAAAATAATTTTTTATTTCTCCAAAACCGTTATCCCTTTTAGGTGTATTTTGAGAGGGTGAAAAACTATGATGTGACATTGGGAAAGGCTCATAAATATGGTAATGAAGGAAATATTTGTATGAAAAGGCCAATATTTTTTGAACTACCATATTAAAGATATCATGAAGTGAAAAATAATATTGATTTCATGCACATGGTGAATAATATTTGTGACATTTTAATTATAAAATTGATAGATATTAAAGGAATAAATAAAGATGGGTTGAATGAAAGAGTAGAATTACTATCAATGGGAATACGTTTGGAGTTAGCTTCAACTCTTAATAGAATATGAATATTTCTCACCCCGACATGACATAAATTATCTAAGATGGGAGGAATAAATTTAGTTAGTTTCTCATCACATAAATGTTCCTCAAGGTTATTCGTCAAATGTAAATTTTTTTATGTCTTTTATGGATTTGATGTTGATTGGTATGAAATCTCATGATTGTCATGTCAGGATGCAATATCATCTACCAGTTTCATTGTGTGTAATATTTCCCATCCGTGTCAGAAAGAATATAATGATGGTGTGTAATTTTTTTAATTCAATTTTTAATTAGGTGATTGGTGTTAATGATTTGAACATTTTTGAAAAGGATAAAATTTCTATAATTGTTTATTTGGATGTCTATTTTCCCCCAACTATTTTTAATATAATGGTTCATCTAATGGTTCTTCTGGTTCAAGAAATAATGCTTTGTGGACCACTATATCTTCATTGTATATATCGTTTTTAATGATATATGAAAATATTTAAGGGGAATGTTAAGAATCCATATTGACCTAAAGCATCCATTATTGAAAATTATTTTTATGAGGAAGTTGCGGAGTTCTGGATGAGCTACTTGGCCACATCGGAGCACATAGGTTTGCCTGCATCGTTCCACAAATGTGTTAATAATGGGGGAAAGGGTATCCATAGCTTGAAATTCAAATCGTTGTCTTCTGGTCATATGAATAAGTTAATTTTAAACATTTTTAAAAATATAGCTAATGCATGATCGTATATCACATTGCATATCAATGTGTTGAAACAATGTCATCCAATGATTATAGAAATGTGGATTTTGAATATGCACAAAAAAACATTTTCTCCATGGTTTAGAAAGACATTTCTTGGTAGATCAGATGTATTAGATAAACTAATATGTTTAGTGGGTGGTTTTGGTTTAAATGTGATAACATGGTCTGAGTATTTCATTAATGGATATACACTTCATACAAAATATCAAGAAAACAGAAGTTCATTTCAGAATAGTGGTGTATTGGTGTTTTTAGAAGCAATTCATTTTTTGAGTACTAAATACAAAAACATAATTTCTACATCAAGTGAAAATTATGGAGTCATTAATGTTATATGGGAGGTTTATAACATTAAAATTAATGTTATGGTTTTAAAATATAAATGGTTTAACGGTAAAAATAGTGTCAGCCACAATGAATTTGGAATGATAGTGGTTAATTGGAACAGATTGGAAGACACAACAGATTCTTTTATAATGGAATCACATTAAAATTAGATTTTCTATGTAGTTGGTCAATCAGATATGTAGTGGTATATTCTTTTATAATTAAAAAAACAATATTTTGGTGAGGTACAACTTGATGAATATTATGATATATGTAAGATCCCTGCATACATGGAATGATTAGCAGAAAATAATGATGATAATGTTGATAATGATGATAATGTTGAAGACATCGTTTCTTCTATAAGGAATGATATTTGCGATGGAATTTAGGAAAAATCAATTTTTGAATTTTTAATACTATTGGTAACATCTGTTTATCACTTTTTTACATTTTTTATTTTCATAAAATAATAGATATTGTAATTTTTTTCTTTATTAAGACATGTATTATGAAATTAAGTACAAATGTTTTTTATTTTAATTTTGAATTTTTTAGTTCATTTTATTTACCATTACATAACTTATATATCTTTTGATTTTTTTTAATGAAAAAATTTTACCATATCTACCATGTTTACCATAGTTTACCATAGTTTACCTTTACGTAACATATATAATTATTATTTTTGTTGAATGAAAATTACAGAACCATGTTTACCAAGTATACCATATTTATCATTGTTTAACATTATTATTATATTTTCCATGTTTAATTTTTTATAAAATTGTTTGGATTTTCATTTTCTTGTTTAAATTACTATTTAAATATTTAAATTTATATATTAGTAAACTAATGTTTGCATTATTGATTTAATGGATAATGACATATCAATCAGTTGACCAACCACATGATTTTGGAGATGAGCATCATGATCATACGTCTAGGGAGGAACATTCACATGATCCTCTTGATGTTTTTAGTCTTTCTTATATGATCTCATAATGACAAAGAAAAGTTAAAGAGTTTGTTAATGTGGTTGCACACGTTTACCAAAATTATCACATTCCTCTAGCTAGTAAGAGATGATACTCGTTGAGTTTGAGGATAATGATATTCCTATAGTTCTAAATGTAAAATATTTTAAGATTTTTTTATCAATTCATGTTAAAGTAAATGTAAGTATTTTGTATAATAATTGCAGAAGTATGGAACAAGAAATAATATCTCAGTTTTGGGATACAATTTTGGGAATATATTTTTCTATTGATTGACTAATGGTTAAATTTTTATATTATAATATCATTGAAATCTTATTTATCATGTGGAATTTGATATTCCTGACACTAGAGGAGTCAAAAGGAAATTTTTATCGATGGCTGATAGGAGATGGAGGGTTCTCAAATCAGCCAGCACATCTGATTTCGTTTTTTGTCATTGGAATCATGACAATACATGTAATATATATCATTTTATAGATGAAGACAGATGGACACAATTTGTTGAATTTAAAAGAAAAGTATCATTTTTTAAGGGAAATTTAAAATTTTATAATATTTATTATATAGATGATCATATTAATGTATTTTAACGATTTACTATTCTTGATTTTTGGAAAACAAGGACATCTCATCGGGAGATCCAATCTAAAAATGTATCCCATCATAGTTTATCATAAAGAGGATATACATTATTAGAAGAACAAATGATGGTGGAAAAATTAACAAAATAGAGAGATGAGTCTTCAAGATTAGGATAGGTTACTCATCCATACCCTCCATCAAGACATGAAAAATGTATGAGATGGCAGATGGGAAAACGAGGCAATATCTTTTGAAAGAATCAAGAATCATAGCTAAGATGATTGTAAGATATTTATTTTATTTATTTATGTTAATTACATTAAATATATACTATTAATCTTTAATGAAATTTTTATTGATTAATATTGGATTCTCTTAAGTATAAGAGATCACAAGCTGTATTTACAGCTAATTTGAGGCAATATATTTTATCTATAGCATGGGGAAATCGTTAACACCACAGTTAGGTACGAGGATACCTAATAGGTGTATCAACAAGAAAAGTGTTTCCACCTTCTTCAACTTCTACCATTGAGATATTTTCTAAAAAAATATATTCCTTGGAGGGTGATGTTCCAAATATTAATACGATGATGGAGAAAAATATTACAGTGTTGTTATAATATATATTGTTTAACATGCAAAGATGATTTCAGACTAGAACTCCTACTCCCCCACCTCTCCCTATAGACCCCATTATTTATCCTCCACCTCCTCCAGTAGCTCCCACTCCCCCACCTTATCCTATAGACCCTTTTTTTATCTTACTCCTCCACTACAGCTTCTTACTTATTGTGAGTCATATATTGCTGAGACTCACCATCATATAGTAGCATATGGGATGGTATATTATATAGGAGATACAAATAATCATCCACAGTTAGAGGTAGAGTATCATAGGACACTGTATAGGATATTATAGATACATCAACTTGAGTACCATTACCTACAAGAGAGGTGATGACAGTTGGACATAGTATCAGGCACTTTTTAGTTTTACCATCCAAACTTCTGCAACACCTTACCATAGAGGTATGCATGTTATTTATTTTATTTTATTTTTTATGGAAGTTGTTTTTACATTTTAAAACAAATATATTTTTATATTTATTTATAGGAATAACTCATAGGGAAATAAATATTGTATAGACAACAATAAAGAAAAATGGATTTGAAATTATAAATTGATTCAAGTAGTCTTGAGATATTGTCAATATATTCAAATTTATTGGAGGATCGTTATTTGTTTCAAATGGAAGCTCATGTTTGTCTAAATTAAATAAATTTGGATATTGTGAAAATTGATATCATGGAGCTTGTTACTAGAGATAAGTTAGGCATCAACGTGGTGTATATTTTTCCATGTAAGTCTTAACACCTTTATATGTATTATATTTATTAAATTTTTAATTATGTTTATTTTGTATTCGGTATCTTTATAACTTGTGTGATAATAATGATATGAATTATGTATATGGATTCATGGACCTGTATATGATTTTCCATGATGCACATGCATTGGATGAGGAACAAAGAACACTTTATATTGCTGAATGATTTGAACAGAATATAATCAAGCAATGATGGATGGTGCCTTTTGGTGAGAGGTATGAAACATATATCCAAAAAATTGATCTTTATATTTTAACATAAAAACCAACTAACCTTATACTTTCTTCTATTTTAGTGATCATTGGATGTTAGGTATTTTTTGTCCAAAGTAGAAAACACTTTATTGGATATTCCCTATCAAAGGATATGTGTAGTGATGTTTTAAAAAAATGTATGAAAACTAAGTTTAAATTTATTAATATTTGTTTATATTATAATTAATTTTAAATTTATCCCTTTCATATGATTTTATAATAGGGTCCAGGCCTAGTTTTAAAAATAACACAAAGAGAAAGAGGGTTAATGTGATGACCCAAACATTCATTAATGAAAATTTTTCTTGATCTAGTTGAATGTCTTATTATGGTTATATTAAATTTTAATTTCATTGGATTTATGTTTTTGGATTTTAAAATGCTGTTATGAATTGTGACCGTTTCTAATATATCCATCAATCATAGATCACGTGATTAATATGAATATAGGGCTTTAATAAATCCAATTTACATAGACAAATGAAGTGATGGCTTCATTCAGTAGACTTTCCCCATATGAAAACCAATTTTTGGAGTTCATAAAGGTGGTGGCGTCATTGGGCTTCTCTCATGACCCATCCCATGCAGAGCTTGAACACGTTATGCTTCAGTGGAACCGACTATGGGAGAATCGGAAGTCAATAGAGATTACCACCAAAGTGATTTTATCTGAGCCTCCCCAATAGTCTATCACGATCTCACACCTTACCCTTCGGTCTTATAGGGGTGTTATAAGGGGTTATGTAACAAGACCATAGCACTATGACTATCTACATTATTTTTTGTATAAAGAATGTGCATTCATTTTATTATTATTACGTGGTAAATTGTTCTTAAAGCACAAATAGTATTATTAGTTAATATTAAACTAATCAATCTATTTCGATTAATTAATGGATTTTGGAATTAAATAATATTTTAATAAAATATTATTATAATTAAATTAATTTTTATTAAATTTAAATGATAATATAATTTTATGAATGAAACTGTAATTATAATTATGGTTTGAAAGTCGTTTTTGTCAAAACCCATGATTTTTTATGAATGTTGGTTTTTATTTTAAAAGTAAAAATTCACATACTAATAAAATTATTTAGATAAAATAAATATTAATTTTCGAATCAGGTTGTCTAAATAATCCAATGGTTAATTTTTCATTATTTTCTAAGATAGTCAAATTTTTGGGTAAAAGTAAATTCCTATTAAATAAATAATGTGTTTTATGACATCATAATGACCCAATAGTGATGCAATAAAATAATATAAACCCAATTTTCAGCCAATATATGTTTTAGAATTAAAATAATGTGATTTTATATTTGTTTGATTTATTTTAAAATGCTTTAGTAGACCCTCCAAGAAATAAAAACATTTTTTTTAAATTATTTTCCTAGAGAGTGTTACTCACCTCCACAGAAGAAAACCTATTATTTTGATACTTTCAGCCATAATACTTATAAAATATTGTTTCCCAATCCCATTTGGAAAATACCATGGGTAAAAAACATGGGCTGTTCTGTGGTTTTGATTAGTTTAATGTGTGGTGTCCCAAACCTAAATAATAAGGAATTATCTCTCTTTTCCTATTTAAACACACCAAGGATCCCACTTACTCTTCACTAGAATCCTTTGTTGTTAGACCAAGCCATGACCTCCTCTCTCTATAATCCTCCCAAGGTTCCCCAAGCTTCTATGAATCCTCTCTCAAGCCACTCTCAAGCCTTTGGGATCACAAATCTAAGTAAGGGATTTCTTCCTTTCTCATTTTTGTCCAATTTTACTTTTGTTGTTATGCAATTTTTCAATTACAAATGTTGGGGAACGATTTTTAAACTCCCTTATATTGTTCTCTTTATGTTTGGATGAGGGGAGACCCCTTTATCTCAAATTATTGTTTCCCATGTACACTCGTTACCACGACAAAATTCCTTGAGGGGTTTCTCTCTCCACTTTTACATCCATGTAATTCTTTTGTATTATACATCTAACTTCCATTATGTTTTTTGGGACATGTATATATATGACCCCATTACCGCCCATTTAATTTAAATATAATGAGAAACCCTTTTCTCTCACATCAAGTATTTTCATGAATCCTTATGTCACACTGTTATGCTGCTGAAATTGCATCACATTTATCATATCCAAGATCATTGTGAAGTGAATACCAGACCCATGTCTTTATCAAGTGTATTTACCTTCATAAACATATTCATATTGAATGGTATATCTATATATTTATTCCACATTACTTAATCGTTGAATAACTTGTGATTTTGATTGATTCCATAATCCATGTGGCACACTTATGCATGAAATGATATGTTTAAGAAGGGTGTGCCCTAATAGTACTCAAATGCATTGGGTAGAGTATAGTATCATTATAAATCATGTTAAATGGGTGTTTTAATCATGATAATTCAAGTAAAATAGGGTTTTACTCATGACCCATGTGCAATTAGGGTTTACTTATGCTTCATGTGCACTGAGAAATGTCTAATGCTAATTCCAGGTGAAGTGTTGTTGCCACTTTTCCATGTTATGATAAACATTATTTATTATGCCTTTATGTTAATGTTTCTTTTGTGAACCATTGATATGATTATTTTCTAACATGTATTGTATTCGCCATGTTATTCAATGTTTATTCCCTTACTGGGATTTATAGCTCACCCTTTTTTATGCATTTCCTCAGGTTATCCAATGCAATGCTAAGTACGAGGGAATGTATTGGACATGTGAAGAAAGTGTACAATAAAGTTGTTATGTGTTTTATGTTGTAATAATTTGTGTAATGTTACTAATATCCAATGACACAACACCTCTCAGTCTTCTATGTTATATCAGGTGATGATTTTATGTAATAAATCAGGTTTAAGTGTTTAATAAAAAAAAGTGTTGTTATAGTTGGTATCAGAGGATAGTTTTAGTTATTTTTTGGATTTGGATTAGAAAACCCTAGTAAAGACTTAGAGGAAAGAATAATTATAATAAAAACATCCCTATGTATTTGTGAGTATTTATTAACTGGTTTATCATGCAAATAAATCCTTCTCTAGATACGAGCAGGTAGAGGCAGCTCTGGTGCATATGTATCCTAAGTGTAAAACCCGAAAACACGCCTTTGAGCTATCCTAAAATAAGAACTGGTGCACGAAAATGGGCCTTCCTGCACTCTTTCTTATGACACTTCGAGGGGATATTCTTTGGTAAATTCACAAGATTAGTATGAACCCTTTTTAAGGGAATGAAAAAAAATTCTCTTATTAATATATGTTAGAAAGTAGATCATGAGTAGCATAAATTGAAGCTTATGGATTCATTAATTAAGTAATTAAAATATATTTATAAGTCATCAGTTTTGTCCATGGATTACCATTTATTTGTTACACCTTACATTCCTTTTATTGCAACCAAGGGCTGGTAATAGGAGGACTCGGGCTAAAAATTGATGTGAAGACCAATGTGACGACTGTGCTAATGAGATTCTCGATATGATGGGAGTGGGAATATCAATATTTTTCAGGATTCTTTCTAAATTAACTCACGATTTGAATAGAAAAATGGGTCAATATAAACGTTCAACCTCCATAAGAAACAATATGCTTCAATTGAGATATTTATGAGACAAAGGCATCCTACTTTTAAAAGATCATCTGATCCCTCAATCATCGAACAATGGATCAACTCAGTTGAAAATATCTTCTCCATGCTTCAATGTTCTGACCAAGACAAGGTTCTCATGGATTCTTATTTTATGGAGGGTGAAGCTGATCAATGGTGGGCATTGATCAAAAATATGAATCATGAGGAGGAGATCTAGGCATCAAATGGAAGGATTTCCAAAAGAGTTTTTTCGATAAATATTTTCTACACACCCTCTGACTTAAGATGGAAAGGGACTACATTTCCCTCAAGGAAATAGACAATAAATCGGTTGGAGAATATAAGGAAAAAAATCACAAAGTTTTCATGATACACCTCTGGATTTTTCATTACCCTTCAATTCAAGGTTGAGCGCTTCTTTGGTGGGCTGAAACCAATCCTACAGAAAGAACTGGAAATCCGTGACTTCAACACCTATGAGGAAATTTTCTAATGTGCCCTCAAGGTCAAAATGGAGATCAGATAATCTTAGGGGTATCATGGGGATAATAAGCGTAAGGTGAATTCAATTCTTGTGTTCTGATGGATAATTCCTATAGTGCTAAGAAGATTCATCACCCCACTTTCCAAAGGTGCGGAAAGAAGCACCCTGTAAATTTCCTGAAGGGGATGAGGAAATTCTATAGGTATATAACATAGGGGCACTTAGCTGTTAAAAGCTGGAAAACAACCTATGGCTATAACAAAGTAGAGGAATTCTCTATTTGAACCTCAATTCATTGTTCATTGCTACAACGACAAATACCAGAGCATCTTGCAAATCTGTGCCTTATGCCATGGGTTTTCAGAGGAAACCAACAACTTCCAAGGAAGCAAGGGAGAGCTATTACCCTCACTACTACTGAAGGGAACACCAAGAATGAGGTGGTGATAGGTACGCTTGTTATTCATTACATAATAGTGAACATACTTTTTGATTCAGTTTATACACATTCTTTTATATCCCAAAATTTAAGTAGAACAAATCCAGCACCACCAAAAATCATGGAAGTTAAGATTTCGGTGATTATGGAAAATGGGGCAATCATTGCATCCCACGAATAAAACTCCTCCCATGTCATAATCTATGAATTGAATTTTCCGGTTAACCTCATCATACTCCATATAGTGAAATCTGATGCAATTATTTGCATGGATTGGCATTCCTTATTTAGATCCAAAAAAAATTCTTGAGAGGGAAATCACTCTCCAATTGTAGAATCAACCCTAGATTCTATAAAAGTTCAAGGAGGACGATGCATCTTATTTAGATCCATCATATCAAATGTGGATATCACTGCCCTATGAGCATGCCTATCTAGCTCTAATGATTGAGTCTAAGGAGGCAACCATCCTTGATGACATGCCTATTATGAGGGAATTTGATGATGTGTTTCCCGAGAAATTGTATGGTCTTCCTCCTATAAGAGCTGTTGAATTTTCAATTGATCTTATATGTGGGGAATTTCCACTATCCAATACTCCATATAGAATGGCTATTTTGGAGCTTGAGGAGTTGAAGGAAAAACTATAGGAGAATCTGGATAAAAGGGGTTTATACGTCCACACACTTCACTATGGGGTCTTTCAGTCCTCTTCGTCAAGAAGACGGATGGGTCAATGTGCCTTTGCATCAATTTCTATGATCTTAATAGAATCACGATAAAGAAAAAATATCCTCTCCCACAAATTGATGACTTTTTTGATCAGCTACAAGGATCACAATACATCTCCAAGGTGGATTTGTTGTTGGGATATTATCATTTAAGGGTGAAGAAGGAATATATCTCCAAGACTGTGTTTTGTACAAGATATGGGAACTATGAATTCATAGTAATGACTTTCCGACTCACTAATGCTCCTTCAATTTTCATGTAAATGATGAATAGAGTATTTAGGGATTACCTCGACAAATCTATGGTTGTATTTGTAGAATATATTATAATATACGCCAAAACCAAGGAGGATCCTGAGGAGCATCTAAGAACTGTACTAGAGACCTTGCAAAAGGATAATCTCTATGCAATTAACATAAATTGTGATTTCTGTTTAAAGGAGGTCTCAATCTTGGGACATAGCATCATAATCATTGGAATAAATATGGATCCCTTCAAAATGGATACTATTGAGGGTTGGATGAGGCCATCATTAGTAACGTATATCCGTAGCTTTTGGGGGTTATGAAGATATTATCGACTATTTGTGAGAAATTTATCAGGATTTTCCAACCCTCTTACCATGATTACACAGAAGGTAGTAAAGTCTATATGAGTGATGAATGTGAAGAAAGCATCAAGTAGTTCAAAATGAGGTTTATCATTTTTCCCATTCTAACTTTACCCATAAGTGTAAAACTTTTTTTGGTATTCAGTGATGAATGAAAAAATGGACTTGTTGTGTGCTAATGAAAAATGAAAAAGTCACTGCCTATGTTTCAAGGAAATTAAAAGCTTATGAGAAGAATTATCTAACACATGATATGGAGTTGGTTTCGGTGATCTTCACTTTCAAAATTTGGTGGAATTATCTCATTGGGGAGAAGTGTGAAATATAAATATAGACAAAAAATCCTGAAGTATATATTCACACAAAAAGAGTTGAACCAGTACTAAAGAAGATAGTTGGAGTTTATCAAAGACTATAATTGCTCAATCCATTACCACCCTAGGAAAGCGAACAAGGTGGCAGATTTTCTATGTGGAAAGGACCTATCGATTCGATCATTGATGAGAATTGAGAAGGATCTAATATTCATAAACTTGATTAAGATGGACATGGGAATCATAAATAAGGGAATATCATCAATCCTTTCAGAAATGATTTCCAAACCGTCTCTTTTGGAAAGGTTAAAAGATGGTCAAAAGGATGATGTGGGAATCAGAAGAATGTAGAAGCTATCAGAAAAGTGAAATCATAGGAGTTAAATGATAATAAAGAATGAATTGTGAAATTTTGGAAATTACAATGTGTTTCATCCAGTCTAGAGTTGAAGAAGGAACAATTGGATGATTCACACAGTTAACATTTCTCTATTCACCCTGAAAACACAAAGATGTATCGAGATCTCTGAGAGCATTGTTTTTGGGATAATATAAATAAGGATATCGATGAGTTTACATTAAAGTGCATGGTGGGTCTACAAGTGAAAGGGGATGATGTAACCATTTCCCATACCAGTATAGGAAAGGGAGAACATTACAATAGACATTGACACATGAATTATAAATCCATACAAAGGTAACAATGCAATATGGGTTTTTTTGGAGCGTCTTTCAAAGTCTGGACATTTTATTCCAATTCAGGAAGATTTCTCATTGGATCAAAAGGCATGGATATATATCAGGGAAGTGGTAAGCCTACATGGAGTTCCACTATCTATTATATCCGATCAAGATCCAATATTGACCTCTTTGTTTTGGAATAGTCTTTAACAAGCATTGGATAATGAACTGAACTTCAGTATTTCTTGTCATTCTCAAAATGATGTCCAATCTGAGCGAACTATTCAGACACTAGAGGATATGTTAATATCATGTTATAAGGAATTCAAAGGAGGGTGGGACCAACATCTTCCACTGGTTTAATACACCTACAATAATAATTTCCACTCGAGTATCTGAATGGAATATTATGAAGCCCTATATGGTAAGAGGTGAAAAACACCAGCATGATGTGATGGAGTTGGTGAACATATGCTGCTAGGATCAGAATTTGTCAAAGAAATGGCGGAGAAGGTGGAAAACATTCAACAGCTTATCAATGCATCCTAGAGTTTAGATAAAATTTCTGTTGATAATCATCTATGATACCTTCAGTTTAAAGTTTGATACAAGGTATTTCTACGCATATCACTATAGAAGAATTCCATGATGTTTGGAAGGAAAGGGATGTTATGTCCTAAGTACATCATCCCCTTTGAGATTCTTGATCGTTTTGGGGATGTGTCCCATCGATTAGAGATTCCATATACGATGTCCAAATTACATGATGTCATTCATGTATGCCTCTTAAGTAAGTACCTACTAGACCATTCACATATACTCTCTTCAGAGGTAGTACAGCTAGAGGGTGATCTTTCTTAAATGGAGGAACCAGTGAAGATCTTAGTTCATAGAGAAAAAGTTCTATGAAATAAGACAATGCACCTTATCAAGGAATTGTTCTAAAATGAAAAGTTTGAATTAGTGAACTAAGAATTAGAGGAAGTGATGAAGCAGAGTTACCTGCATTTGTTTTAGTGTGGGAAAAGTAAATTTTGATGTAAAATTCTATTAATGGGGGACGATTGTAAAGACCCAAATTTCAATAATGAAAATTACTCTTGATCAAAATAAATGTCTTATTATGGTTATATGAAATGTGAACGTCATTGGTTTTATGTTTCTAAAATTTAAAATACCATTATGAATTGTGATTGTTACTAATATAGTCATTGAACAGTTATCACATGATTATTATAAATATAGGGCTTTAACAAATCCAATTTACTCATATAAAGGTGGCGATGGACTCATCCATTAGACTTTCCTCATACAAAGCCTGTATTTTGGAGCTCAGAAAGGAGGTGGCCTTATTTGCCTTCATTATTGACCAATCTCTAGCTGAGCTTGAACACATTAAGATTGAGTAGAACCAACTACGGGAGAAGTGGAAGTTAATAGAGATTACCACCCAAGCGATGTTATCTGAGTAACCCCAAAGAGTTTGTCACCATCACACTCCTAACCCTTCGGTCTTGTACGAGTGTTATAAAGGGTTATGTAACAAGACCCTAGAATTATTACTATGTACATTATTTTTTGTATAATGAATGTGCATTCATTTTATTGTTGTTACTTGGTAAATAGTTTTTAAAGCACAAATAGTATTATTAGTTAATATTCAACGAAGATATTTATTTTGATGAATTAATGGATTTTTGAATTAAATAATATTTTAATAAAATATTATTATAAATAAATTTATTTTTATTAAATATAATTGATTATATAATTTTATGAATGCAATTTTAATTTTTATTAAAGTTAGAAAGCCATTTTGGTCAAAACACGTGAATTTTCGATAAATGTTAATTTTTATTTTAAAAGTAAAAATTCATTTTTTTAAAATAATATAGGTAAAATGAATATTATTTTTCTAATCAAAACTTAAAAGTTATCCAATAGTGAATTTTTCATTATTTTCTGAGACAGTCGAATTTTAGGGTAAAAATTAAATATTGTTTAAATATATAATGTTATTATGACATCATAATGACCCAATGGTGATGTAATAAAATAATATAAAGATTATTTTCGGCAAATATATGTTTTATAATTAAAATAATGTGATTTTATATTTTTATTTATTTATTCTAAAAAGCTTTAGTGGACCCTCTAAGACTTGTAAACCATTTTGTCTTTTTAAATTGTTTTACTTCATAGTGTGACAAACCTCCACATAAGAACCCATATTATTTTAGGACATTTGGCCATTGGACATATATAGTCATGTTTTCCCCTACCCTTTAGATAAAACCATGGGCAATAACTATGGGATGGATTGTGGTTTTGAATAGATTAATGTGTGGTGTCCCAAACCTAAATAATAAAGAATTTCCTCTCATTTCCTATATAAACCCACCCAAGATCTCACTTAATCTCCTCTCAAAGCCTTTGGAGTTCCACCAACCATTGCAATTATATCTCTATAATATTTCCCAAGGTGCCTTAATCTCCCATGAAGCCTCTCTCAAGCCTCTTCCAAGCCTTTGGGATCACACATCCAAGTAAGGGATTTCTTCCTTTCTCATTTCTGTCTAATTTTCATTAAGTTAATGTTACTTTTTTTTCAATTATAAATGTTTGGGAATGATTTACCACCTCCTAAATACTGCCCTATTTTATTTTTTTTATGATGGGATATCCCTTTCCATGTCATTAATGCCTCCCATGTACACCTATTACCATACTGAAATTCCTTGAGGTATTTATCTCTCCTCTTTTACATCCAAATAATTATTTTGTATTATGCATCAAAATTCCATTAAGTTTGTTGGTACATGTACAGATATGACCCCCCGCCATAATGTAAATTTCATGTATATATGATGAAACAACCTTTTCTCTCTCATCATCCATTTTCATGAATCATTATGTCTTGTCGTTATGCTGCTGAAATTCCGCCGTGTTTTTCCAAGCCTAGGTCATTGTGTAGTGAATACATACCCATGTTATTATCAAGGGTATTAACCTTTACACATATATACATATTGAATGGTAATTTAATGTATTTATTCCACATTACTTTATCTTGGAATACATAATGATGTTGTTTGATTTCATAATCCATGTGGCACATTTTTTCATGAAATGATATGTTTAAGAAGGGTGTGCCCTGATAGCGCTCCAACACATTGGGTAGAGTATAGTATCATGATACATCATGTGCAATGGGTGTTGAATCCTGATAATTCAAGTGCAATGAGTTTATATTCATACATCAATTGAAATGAGGGTTTACTCATGCTCTATGTACAAGGAGCCTTGGATCATGCTAATTACATGTTAAGTGTTGTTGCCACATTTCCATGTTATGATTATCATGCTTTATCATGCCTTTATGTTCATGTTTTTATTGTGATACATTTATATTCCTATTTTCTAATTTTTATTATATTCCTCATATTTTTCAAGGTTTATTCCATTACTGGGCTTTATAGCTCAACATTTTCTTATACATTTTCTCAGGTTATCCCATACAATGCTAAGTATGAGGGAATGTAGTGGTCATGTAATGGAATTTTTCAATAAATATGTTGTGTGTTTTATGTTCTAAGAAGATGTGTAATGTTCCTATATACTAAATACACTATACCTCTTCATATTATATGTTGAATCAAGTGAATATTTTATGTAATAAATTAGGTTTAAGTGTGTAATAAAAAAGGGGTTGTTATAGTCAAGATCAAATATGTAAATGTAAAGGTCAATATCCATCTATAATTTGTAATTTTCAATGTATCTCACAAAAATGATATACGGAATTGACACACATTTAAAAAAATTGACTGGATTAACTAGGAGTCATCAAATACAGATATTATTTATTAATATTTAAGAATGAAATAATTACCACTCGAACACTTTTGATGTTTTATAATGTTATATTTCCATATAATATTATTCATAATATTTCATTTGATTTATTCATTATACATGTTAACTAATTTAAGTTTAATTTATATCTATTTTATGACCTCCAGCCCAGTATTAATCAAGAGGTGAATCATGTAAAAGAGGAATGGTCAGCTTTTTTTGCAGGTTTGATTGGATTTTTATTTTTTATAGTGTAAAATGTAATTTTGAATATTGTACTTGTAATTGTGTATTTGAATGTTTCTTTGGAATTATTTTTTAGTTGAAATTTTATTTTTTGAATGTTAAAAATGTGAATGTTAAATTTTTCTATAGTTCTGCCTATTATGGTCTAGTTCTGATGCTTTTCTTGTATGGATTCATGTTTGGTTTTGGTCCGCTTTTGTTTTTTTTTTCATGTTTCTTCTTATTTTAGGTCTAATTGGTCAGATCATAGTAATGGTTTCATTTAAAAATAATTTTTTTACATCAGTTATAAAAGAACCGACTTATTAAATTCCCTAGAATGGGTTTTTACGTCAGTTAATAAATAAAAGATCACATATATCAATTTTCAGATCTCTTATTGCATAAACGACATGAAAAAATCTTCGCATACTGGTTTTTATATCAGTTATTATATAAATGACGTAACAAATTCCTAGGGGTGGTGGTTTTTACATTGGTAATGAAATAACTGATGTAATAAATTCATGGAGAATGGTTTTTTACATTGTTTATAAAAAATATTGATGTCGTATAACATTTATCACATAGGTTATTGTATAAACAATGTGAAAAATGATTCTTAGGTGTGATATATTATGTAGGATATTACATAACTGATGAAATAAGCTATATACCACGTGATTTATTGAATAAAAGACGAAATAAATACATCCTCCAAAGAATTTTTCACATCAGTTATTTATGAATGGATGTGAAAAAAGCTTTTGATTAATTTTTTTACGTTTCTTTTAAAATAACCAAGATCGAAATATTTATAATGTTGCATTTAAAAATGTCAGATAAAAAACGATGTAAAAAATAAAATGTAACCGTTGCAAAAACATTTCCAACACTAGAGAACCCATGAAATAGGAATGATTGGCTCAATCAACCACTAACTCCAACAAACATGAAAATTAGTTTATATATACATTGGGTGATCATAACATGTATACTCACTGGGAAGCTCCCTTGAGCATCTTCAGCAAAAGACAACGAATGATCAATAAAACCTAGTTAATAAAAATCCCAACTAAATCATTACGTAAACTGCTGTAAAATAATTATAGAGAATTTATTTCTATCTATATAAAAGTATCCCATATCATATATTATATAATATTTTATCAATATATGTTACTCTACTACCACTTCCCCACAATTTTTCTGCTCTACCCCAATGACATACATCTTGGTCTATCTCTCTCCAATAGTAAGCTAGTTGAAATATACCTAGATTATATAACATATCATGAATCTTTTACATCATATCATCTAATAAAAAACCATTTACCTGGTGAATAATATCATTAAATGTTCCCATTCCAAATATATAGATATTAATTGAGTGGTTTTTTAGAGCCACCACTTCCTAAATGTCATGAATTATAACTTAATCGATCACAACACATACATGAAATATGTATAATAATAATTATGATACTCTATCTGAATGTACATATGTATGAAATAGCCAAAAAACATTACCACCCTATATACACATATATGGGAAAGGAACATATTTCCTTACAACGTATAATGCTTTTAGGACAAATGAATATGGAAAGACAGATAGTCATACATCTATTCCTTAGAAACCTATATGTTGGGGAACACACCCTCCAATAATCATATTAGTTTTAGTTTTCCTACTACCATGTGTGATGTATTTTTTGAAATAACATAAAATATGATGTATAATATAGATTATAACCAAAATATAGCGATTTACTTACTATTAGGATCATATAGAGCTATATTCTCTTACGAACCCAATTGAAACTTCTATGGACAATATATTTTCTGAGCACAAAATAATTCAATAAACATTATTTGTTTCCTTCATCCCTTAAAAAATTTATCTTCATATTAATTATTATAAAATACCATTACAAATTTATTTATATTTTCATTAACAATATCACTAATAGATTATCATTCCCTCCTCTCATAAACAAACTGATCCCATAATTTCTAGTGATTAACAATATTTTAATTCCAAAAAGTCATTAACACCATGAGATAAGAAGTTATTTATTAGTTATCATTCAATAAGTCATGGTAATCTTGGATACATTCTAATCTAATGTAAATGAGATGAATAACCGACCACAACCAGCTACCTTAATTGGTGGGGAAATGACTTCAAAAATAAAAAAAAATTCCATCAATCCCATTGGAATATATTTTTAAAATATTGAATCACATACATTATTATAATGATAGGTTAATCCCATCTTCATATTGTTCTGTTTTCCTCGATTCCATCCCCTACAAAGCCTTTCATATCACTATTCATTTATCCATCAAATTTTTCAACTTCTATAAAAATATTTGACCTGCCTTCCCATGTCTCTTCAACCATGATACATCCCAAGAATAAATATTTTCATATAGTAAGGTTCACATCAAGAGAAAAAATATAATGTAGAAAATAAAAAAAAATTCAACAAGGGATTTGGACCCTAAAAATGAGACATCTACCATTCATATTCAAAGAGGTTCTCATTGCCCCAAATATTTTTCATTATCAATAAATAGTATTTATTACAATCTTGGGTTAAATAATTCATATATCATCGGTTACAACTATATTTATAAAAAGAAATTAGCTAACACCATCTATTAATTATTTGAGCATGCTTTCATGAAAAACATTCAATTTGATTATTATTTATGGGCAAACATTTAATTTATAATTCTTTAATAATTTAAATCAATAATTGTTTCCATGTTCATGATCTCTAACACACCACTTAATCAAATAGATGAAGAAATTATTAAAATAATTATTATATTTTTCTTCATATATTTAAAAACATAATAAAAATTGTTTATTTATGTTTTCTTCTTTAATTATTTACCCAAAATCACTTCCAACTTTACATTATTTATCCATTTCTGTCATGTAAACATGCTAGAACCAAAAAATAACAAACAAACTGGAAGACAATATTGTAGATATCATGTTATATAGAAAATTAAGAGAAACATTATCATGGTGGAAAAAATGTGGTCACGAAAATCCATTAACTATTTATTTTTATTAATCTTGTTTATTCATTATTGTGGTATAATTCGACAATCACACAATGTTATAAATCATTATAACTTTACAACTACACATGGAAGAATGAAGAATAAATAAATCCCCAACCTTAAGGATTTACATGTTCCTAAATCATTAATATATCAAAAATATGGATCTCTAGTCTCCTCTCCCTTAAGAATATATCATCCCACCGAGGAATTCATGCCACCAAACAACCATACAGTCATACCAAAAAAAAGAAATCATCCAACATCGAATGTATAAATAGAATGGGAAGAAACAATACTGATCCTAGAAGAAACCAGATGATAAAGAGGAAAAACACACCTCATTTCATCACAGATAAAACATGGAAATGTATGGATCATCCCCTCTTAAAATAGATTTGAAATACCATGAGAGAAATCCTCTAGTTTATAATTGTGTAAGAGAAAGTAGTAATACTTCTGAAAAAACAATGGTGTGAATATATTTATGGGAACAATATCATATATATATATATATATTCAGCTTTTAAATGTTTTATTCACAATATTAATGTCATGAGTTTTAAGTCTCACTGGAGAACATTTTTCCTCAATCTAGTTACCATGTATCAATTCATGCATTGAAATTCATGTTAAAATCATTTGTTTTGGGGAAATAGTTATCTAACCTAGTAATCCAACCTTTCAAATCATGAACTGAAAATCAACATCTTGATTCACACACGTTGAGACACCCTTTACTGACTGAATATTCCTCTCCCATCCATGAACACCTCACTATAATCACATACAAAAAAATCACATCATTATCTTCTCCATCAACTAGATTTTATCACCAAAACCCTATAGAACCTACTCTAGGACTCCTTAGAGAAACTAGAGGTTACAAAACACAAAACAAGGGATGATATATTTGGATATTGGATATTATATCAAATAAATAAAATCAATTCTCATCCAGAATAATTTAAAACAACCCCTAGAGTGAAATGACTTAAAATGGGGTTATCAAAACATCTATCGCACAAGAAACCTTTCATGAATATCACTATCAAAAAACATATACCACATAACATAGAAGAAAACATCCCAAAAAAAAATTAAAACCTACTATCTTCAAAATAATCCCATGTGGTATATACCTATAAAAACCATCCTGGATGGAAACAATGAATCAAAGAACAGAAAAATTCACATAAAAAGATAAAGGGAAATAACCAAAAAAATTGATATAAAAGAATAACTACACTTCAAAAAAATCGATGTAATAAGTGAATATATATGAATCAAATTCCCATGTACTATCATACATGCCATTATTTCCCCAAAAGGAACGCACAAATGGATTAGAACTCTTACACAACACCTTATCCTAGAAATCCAAGATCTCTACAGGATGCTCCTAGAAGGTTGCATCATCACAAACATCAATCTCTTCCCAATTTAGGATGTGAGATTAACCATGAAGATAAATATTATGTGGTGAATAATTAATGGAATCATGTTTCTGGTTCATCTTTAGGTAATTATTTATTTGATTAATAAATACTCTAACAGTTTACAAAAATATAAAAGGATAAAAAACATTAAAAAAATATTTCTCCCACATCCAATCCATTTCATCCCATAATGAGAAGAGATATTTAAGAATACATTACCTTTAAAATTAAACACTATAGATCTCCTCCTTTAATTGGAATAGTAGTTATGACTATTATTTCCAACATTCATCCTATTGTGAGTCACCTAAACCATATCTATCATTTAACGCACTTTTTACAACACAATAATTGTAATATCTATGAACCCTATCAAACATAATCAAGAGTCGAAAGTTAAAAAATAAAAAACAGTAAGAAATACTAAATTAATGGTGCATTTAAAACTACCATTATAATAAAACACCACCCATATAAATTGATTCATTAACCCACCACTAATGTCTAGAACATAAGGGAGTAGATTATCTTTAAGAGTCTGAATATTTCACTATTTTTTTCTATCTATCTATGGATTAAATTTAGTGATAAGGTATAAATGAGATAAAAAATTATGATAGAGACCTATCTATACCCTATATATAGGATTGTGATCATGATTAGAGATGATCATCTAGTGGAAATTGTAGAGTCTCTCCCCTTCTTCTAGGAACTCCATAAAAAATAAATCTATTGTGATCATTACAATGATCTTTATAGAGTGGGTTTGTTTCATAAAACTATCCACTATCACAAATATATTGTCAAGGACTACCTTATACTAAGGTAAAATGATGAATAAATCTATAGAGTTTTCCTCCCACTTACACAGAAGAACATTCAATGAATAAAGAAAACCACTAAGAATATAGTTCTCAACCATAACCCTCTGATAGACCATACATCAAGACACAAGTTCTAATACTGAGAAATTTAACCCAGGATAAAAAATTTGCCTCTGAGGTAATGTTTAATATCTATAAACATATGATTTAACACCAAGGATGATCTATTGAAGTCACAGAGAACCACATCACACATCTCCAAAGGGATGAAAAACCTTCCATGGAACAATATGGGGTATTGTTTATCCTCATACCAACCATATGAGGTATTACAAAAGACAACTATGTTTACCTAGAACTCTACCTCAAAACCCATACATTGGGAATCCTCCACAACATACACAAAATATGACTACACTATCGTTTAAAAATAGAATCCTCTACCTCCAAACACTCCCATGTCAAGCTGTATCACTAAGAGGTCTTCCTTTACACTCCAAATTACTGCACGACATCACTATGGGACTTTCTTAATTTTTTATAAACTGTTTAATTACTATTTACCTGCTTATATGAAATATTGAAGCCATAATATTTTAATAACTCCATACACCATCTATTTTTTAAGATTACGCATTGTTGTGAGAAGACACACCTAGAAAATTTTGATCAGTAAAAACCATAACATGATCATCGATGAGTTAATGTATAAGGCCCCATCCTTAAAACTTACTTAATATTGAGTTATTACAAGATTACGCATTGAGGATCTTTTTAGGTTTAGAGTATTAGAGAATTAGATCATAAAACTTGCATTACATTCCACATTTAAACAAAGTGGTTACATAAAAGAATAGTATTCATTTTTCCCATCAATGGACACAAATTTAAAATAAAGCATGGATTCTTTCATGACACTTCCTTGACACTATCATCACATCATGTACCTTTCCATTGACCTATGAAAATAATTTCAAAAAAATGGGATGAGCATAAAAAGCTCAGTAAGGGTTATAAAAATAAGGAAAGGAAACATGAGTTCATAGATACATAAGAATGAAATCATACTTTACCCATAAAACATAGGCACATTAACATAGCTCATCAAATCATTAATAAATCATAGAAATCATAAGATATAAAGGTAACTTGAGGCATTCATAACATTCTTACATATGGAGTAACCCTCTTCGTTACGTTTGGAATACCCATCATAGTATATTCCCTAAATCTCTTCGAAGAAACCTTAACGTTTAACCCCTTCGTGTTACCCAATTCTTTGGAGAGCTATATCGGGCTCACCCGCCCTTAGTTTATCACGGAACCACCCATCTTCATAACAATGCCCAAGAACCATAACATAATCGAATCACATAAAACATGCATAAGGGAAACATTACATTTCAACATTTAAATCACAAGATATCAACACATTGATATAATAAAAACATTATGAAAACCATTTTCAATACCAAAATAAAAGAAAAGTAAAACATGGTATTTATTTTTCATTCAAAAAAAAGTTATGGCATGTAGAGGAAGCCGAAACTAAAATAATGGTCACGGAGGTGGAGAAGTCGTTGTCGCCGCATACGTACGACAAAAAAACAAAAAAAAACATTCCTTTTGTCATTTAGTAAAATTCATCGTATAAAAAGATTCCTTTTTGAATAAACATAAAATTAAAAGGGGTTTATACACCGTATCAAATAAATTTGTGTATAAAACAAAATATGCCTCAATGAAAGGAGATTGAGACGAAGTCCGTTACCTCGTATCCGACAGGACATGATCGTTCTTTAATCTCCTGTATAATAAACTTGAGTTAATTTATACTTTCTTAAGAACCTTTTTCAAGTTAATTATTCTTTTTATGTAATTTATTACCATGTCATGAACACTATGTTGTTATTTATGTTTATGATGGTCGTTTTAACGATAATTGGTACTTGAGTCAAAAATGAACTTCTTATATTTACAAGTTGTTCACGTATTAAAATATCCATTATTTCAAGAATGATATTCATGATGTAGATGCCATATATATCATATATATCAAGTATATACATTCATTTAAAATATTACATAATCATTTAGTGGTATGAAATTAAATGTACCATTCATGGAGACAGTAAGTCGTACGTACGCATGAATGCTAATTTCATTTCTAGGTCCTATTAATGGAATTAAAACTAAATGATAGATATGTATATATTAATTCCAGAATTATATTCATCATTTAGATGTAACATACATCATATATATCCATTATATATATGTACTTATAATAGTACATTACATTTGGGGATAAGAAATGAAATGCATCGTTCATAGAGAAGGTAAGCCGTACGTACACATGAACGCTACTTTCATTTCAATCTCATACATTAATGGTATTAAAACATAATGATACATAATAGTATTATAATTAAAGTATGGTATCATATATAATATCATTAAATCTATCCTTTATACATAACACATATCGTATTAACGAATCAAATCACTTTGAGGGGGAGATAGTCCGCACTTCCTAAAATAAAGATATCGCGTTTACCTATAATGGAATCCATAAACTTATTCCACAAATGAAAAATAGAGAAGCATAAGTTAAATATAAAAATATTATATATCATATATTAATATAGTTACAAATTCATGTCCACCTTTGAAGGTGTTAAAATAATATTGAACAATCATCGTTTCGTGAGGCAGAAATTCGCCATCCACATAAACAGTATGTTCTTTAACCATTAGATGTAGGTGTGTGAAAGTGTAGCTCTAATACTTCTTATAAAAACATCAAATTATATTGGAGATACTGTTTTTATTACAAAACAAATGAATAAAAAGAGTTTAGGGGGTTGGAGGAGCAAAATAATACATAAGAACACAAGAGAAGACACTACCTTTAAATCGGGTAACTCTTTTTGATTTGAGCTCAAATGCTTCCTTGGGAAGACTTCTTATAAGGCCCCAGCCTTAAACCTTACTTAATCTTGAGTTATTACAAGATTACACATTGAGGATCTTTTCGGGTTTAGAGTTTTAGTGAATTAGATCATAAAACTTGGATTACCTTCCACATATAAACAAAGTGGTTACATAAAGATAGTATTCTTCATTCCCATAAATGGAAACATATTTAAAATAAAACATGGATTATTTCTTGACACATCCTTGACTCTATCATCTTATCATGTACCTTTCCCTTGACCTGTGAAAAACATTTCAAAAACTTGGGATGAGCATAAAAACTCAGTATGGGTTATAAAAAAAACATGGAAAGGAAACATGAGTTCATATATACATAAGAATGAAATCATACTTTACCCATAAAACATAGGCACTTTAACATACCTCATAAAATCATGAATAAATCATAGAAATCATAAGACATAAAGGTAACTTGAGGCATTCATAACATTCCTACATAGGGAGTAACCCTCTTGGTTACGTTTGGAATACCCATCACAGTATATTCCCTAAAATCTCTTCGGAGAAACCTTAACGTTTCACTCCTTCGCGTTACCCAATGCATTGGAGAGCTATAACGGGCTCACCCGCCCTTAGTTTATCACGGAACCACCCGTCTTCATAATAATGCCCAAGAACCATAACATAATCATATCACATAAAACATGCATAAAGGAAACATAACATTTCCACATTTCAATCACGAGATATCAATACAACACATTGATATAATAAAAACATTATGAAAACCATTTTCAATACCAAAATAAAAGAAAAGTAAAACATGGTATTTAATTTTCTTTTAAAAAGAATGTATGGCTTGTAGAGGAAGCCGAAACTCAAATAACGGTTACGACGACGGAGAAGTCGTTGTCGCCGCATACGTACGACAAAAACATTCCCTTTTTTCGTTTAGTAAACGCTTCGTATAAAAAAGATTCCTTTTGAATAAACGTAAAAGTCAAAGGGGTTTATACACCATATAAAAGAAAGTGGTGTATAAAATAAAATATGCCTCAACGAAAGGAGATTGAGACGAAGTCCCATACAAAGATAATTTTTAAAATAAAATAGATATATTATGTGCATTCTCTATAAGTACACATAAATAAAGTACAAATACAAGATATGACATAATAATATAATGACATACTTTGAAAGTACGAGATTAACCCAAAGAATGGAAATTGGGTTAAGAAGTTCCCATACCTCGTATCTGACTTGACCCGACCGTTCTTTAAACTCCTGAATAATAAAATTTAGTTAATCTCTACTTGATTATGAATCTTTTCCAAGTTCATTATTCCTTTTATACCATGTCATGAACATCATGTAATCATTTAAGTTAATAATGTTCATTTTGTCGGTATTTGGTTCTTAAGTCAAAAATAGGCTTCTTACACTTACATGTTGTTAATTTGGTCAAAGGTTCATTATATCCAGAATAGTATTCATGATGTAGATATCATATATGTCATATATATACAGTACATACATGTATTTAAAATATTACATAATCATTTAGAGGTAAGAAATGAAATGCACCGTTCATGGAGACGGTAAGCCGTACGTACGCATGAACGCTACTTTCATTTCTTTGTCATATTAATGGAATTAAAACTAAATGAGAGGTACGTATATTTTAATTCCAGAATTATATTCATCATTTATATATATCATTAATTATATATATCCGTTATATACATGTACTTTTAATAATACATTACATTTGGGGATAAGAAATGAAATGCACCGTTCATGGAGACGGTAGTCCGTACGTACGCATGAACGCTACTTTCATTTCTATCTCATACTTTAATGGAAATAAATGATAATGATATATATAGGTATATTATAATTCCAGTATAACATCATGTATAATATCATTAACTTTATCCTTTACACATCCCACATATGGTATTAATGAATCAAATCACTTTTAGGGGGCGGTAGTCCGCACTTCCTAAAATGAAGATATCGCGTATACCCATAATGGAAATCATAAAGGTATGCCAAAAATGAAAAAAACAGAATCTTAAGGAAAACATAAACATATTATATATCATATATAGAAATAGTGACATCATAATGGCCACCTTTGAAGGTGTTAAATGAGTATTGAACAATCATCGTTTCGGGAGGCAGAATTTCGCCATCCACGGAAACCGTATGTTCTTTAACCATTTGATGTAGTTGTGTGAGAGTGTAGCTCAAATAAATCTTATAACAACATCCTAGTATATTGAAGATACTTGTGATGTTATAAAAGAAGGAAATAAAAAGATTTTAGGGGGTTGGAGAAGCAAAATAAAACAAATGAACATGAGAGAAACAATTACGTTTAAAAAGTGTAACTCCTTTTGAGTTGAGCCTAAAGGCTTCCTTTGAAAGGATTCTTCCCAAAGGGAATCCTCTAGGATGAGGAGAGGGATGTGGAGAGAGCAAATGGGCAGGGGTTGGCCGAGCCAAAGGCTTGAAGAGTGTGTGAAATGAGGTAGAGGTGGGGGCCTTTTATAAGGGGAGAGGAGGGGCACTTTTGGAAAGTAAAGAAACATTACATTATTTGAAAATGTGTTTCGGTTTTAAAAGGTCCCACATTGATACAATTCTTGGATAAGGTTATAAGGCATCGAAATCCACTCATCCAATTGGTTTTGGCCATGTGTAGTTCATAGATTTTATATTATCTTTCCATTTTATTTAAATCGTCAAATAATGATGTCATCGCTGCATCATTATTATGTCATAAATAATTAAATTTATTTAATGTCTAAAAATTATAAAAAAATTACTATGATGTAGGAAATATTTTTAGCTTTCCATTGAATATTTATAATCAAAATTTGGACTTGTATAACCCCACTTAAAAATTGTTTTCGCAAAACAAATTATCTTTGTGTCATTTTCACTTTAACATTTAATAAAAAGTAATTTATGTCATTTCCCAACAAAAGTGGATCCATGGGGTCCCCAAGTTGACACATGGCTTGTCTTGGTCGGCCATGACACAACAAATAAGGTTGGGACATGTGTCTAGGTCATTTTATATTATTAAAGCATTATTTATACATTAAACTACCCTAATTACCACTAATCGCGATTAAGAACTTAATAAGTTACTATTCACCAAAAAATTATTTTAATCTCATTGAACCACATTTTACTTCTTAATGACAACCATGTATGTCGGATTTTCAAAATTCAACACACATTAGTGGTAAAATTTCATTTAACCGAAAAATCAGTTTGCTTGATTACCACTTAGTGGTTTCAGTATTCATCAAAAATTGATGTTTTTCAGAAAATTACCAAAAATTCACCCTAAGCTATATTTGATATTCCGAATTCAAAAATGAAGTCCATTTTACAAAATTCAAATCATATAAGTCACATTAATTAATTTAATAATTAATTCCCGCTGCCAGAGCAAATAGCGTGTTTTTACAAAACAATAAGTATCAAAAGATTGACACCAGTTTAAGTCTAATTTCAAAGTGAAATTGATTCCAATGACCACCATTGGATAAAATGGTAAAAATAGATTCTAATTTTACTTAAAAACCAATTCAAAACATTATCTAATCATATAAATAAATTAGATTAAAAAGTGGTTTTGAATTAAAATGCAACATTTTACACTATTCATAAAAAAATGAACTTTATCAGAAAGGTACCAAAAATTACACAAAGTAAAATTTGATGTCCCGATTCTTAATAAAAGTTTTATTTGGTCCAAAAGAATGTATAAGAGTGATCAAAACTATATTTAATGACGGTTCACCATTAAAAGGTGATAAGTGAACCTTTAGTGAAAATTAGAGTATAAAAGCCAAAAATTGAACTCTTTCCGTATTTTAAGCCTTTATCTTTTATTGGGTAAATGTAAAAACATCTAAAAACATATCTATTCATATTTTAGTTATTTCTATTCATTCCCGCCAGTACAACGGCTACTTGTTAACTAACATAATATTATTATATTACTAGTGTGCTACGTAAGTTTCAAAGAAACTCATCGTTGCGTATCGGGTACGCTATCGAACATAGCAACCCCTTTTAATTAAAATTCATATTTAATTCTCTAATATTAATAAATATGAAAATTATTTATTCTTTAATTACCTGGGATGTTACATCCTTCCCCCCTTTTGGGAATTGCGTCCTCGCAATTTTATTCACTTATCAAAATAAGTGGGGGTATTTATCCCTCATAGCATTTTCAGATTCCCACGTTGCCTCTTCAATCACATGGTTTTTCCAAAAAACCTTTACCTGATGAATCACCTTATTCCGTAACACTTGCTCCTTATGGTCAAGAATCTGGACCGGTTGTTCCTCATAAGATAGGTTCTCTTCCAGCTGAACTACCTCTGGACTCAAAACATGAGATGGATCTGGCATATACTTTATCAACATCGAAACGTGAAAAACATTGTGTACCTGAGATAAACTCGGAGGTAAAGCCACTCGGTATGCAACTGATCCAACTCTCTCCAGAATTTCGTATGGTCCAACAAACCTTGGACTCAACTTTCCTTTCTTACCAAATCTCGTCACACTTTTCCAAGGAGAAACCTTGAGAAAAACATGATCACCTACCTCGATAGATAGATCCTTCCTCCGGTTATCCGCATAACTCTTCTGCCTGCTCTGAGCTGTTCTCATGTGTTTCTGAATCAACTGAACTTTTTCTGCCATCTCTTCTACCAATTCTGGTCCCATCAACTTTCTTTCACCCACTTCATCCCAGAAAGCTGGAGTTCGACACCGCTTCCCATATAATGCCTGAAATGGTGCCATCTGTATACTAGAATGAAAACTGTTATTATATGAAAACTCAACCAAAGAAAGATGCTGGTCCCAACTTCCCTGATAATCCATAGAACAAGCTCGTAGCATATCCTCCAATGTCTGAATTGTTCGTTCTGACTGCCCATCTGATTGAGGATGAAAAGCTGTACTAAAATTTAATTCAGTACCCAACGACTTCTGAAGGCCTTTCCAAAAGTTAGAAGTAAACCTGGGATCACGATCCGATACAATGGAGAGAGGAACTCCATGTAACCTGACTATCTCTTTAAGATACAAACGGGAAAGTTGATCTAGATAGAATGTATCTCGTATAGAAAGGAAATGAGCAGATTTAGTCAAGCGATCAACAATAACCCAGATTGCATTATTACCTCGAGATGTCTTCGGTAATCCAACAACAAAGTCCATGGATATATTCTCTCATTTCCACTCTGGCACTGGTAAAGGCTGAAGCATCCCTTTCGGTAACTGCCGCTCTGCTTTAACCTGCTGACAAGTCAAACACTTCACAGTAAAATCAGCAATATCTCTTTTCATTCCATCCCACCAGTAATACTCCCGCAGATCTCTATACATCTTAGTACTGCCCGGATGAACTGAAAACGGAGAACTATGAGCTTCACATAACAACTCTCTCCTCAACTGTGAATCACAAGGCACACATAACCTCTTCACAAACCTCAAAACACAAACACAAACTTATCCAAGAACTCATGGAAAATTTTATTCATAAGGTCCATGAATACAGCAGGTGCATTGGTTAACCCAAAAGGCATAACTACAAATTCATAATGGCCATATCTAGTACGGAACGCAGTCGTCTACTTCTTTTACTTTCAACTGATGGTACCCTGACCTCTAGTCAATCTTCGAAAAATACTGAGCTCCCTGGAGCTGACACCACTTCATTCGATGGCCCAACATCTGCTGAAGTAGTTGCAAAGGATTTCACCACCCCTTTCTGCTTGTAGTCTAACTGCTTCCCATCACTCAAGCTCCTTGTCGGACACTCGTTTGCATAGTGACCCATCTCATTGCACTTAAAACATTTCACTAACTGTAAATCAAATTTGTTTTTACCTTCACCTTGATCCTTTTCAGTGCAATCACGAGCCTTATGTCCCATCTTACCACATCGGTAGCACTTCCCAGAATTCAGAAGACATTCCCCAACATGACTTTTGCCACATTTATCACAAACTGGAAACTTAGTCCTCTTACCATCAGACTTCTTTGAAGAATTCTTACCTTTCTCCTGCCACCTCGGTCTCTTCTTCTGCTGGTTGTTATAGAACACTTGGTCATCGGCAAACTCCATTTCCACCTCTCAGCACATCGAACAAGCTTTTCATAACTTTTAAACTCACGAGAAGCTAATGCCCTTCGATACTTTGGCTTTAATCCTGAGTAAAAACAATTGATTTTACTATCAAGGTCTCGGATAAAATTTGGAGCATACCTTGCCAATCGAGTGAACCTTTCTTCATAGGCAGCCACTGAGTCTTCCTCTTGCCTCAATTCCAAGAATTGCTTTTCCATCCTAAGTCGAACAGCCTTAGGAAAATACTTCTCAAGAAACATACCTTTGAATTCATACCAGTCAAGAGAATCAATCTCATCGGCATCCCTGATATTTTTAACCATAGACCACCACTGATCTGCTTCACCCTCCAAACGGTAAAGAGCAAGACTAACCTTTTGATTGTCTGAACACCCCATGACATCAAAAATATTCTCCAGTGCTTTAATCCACCCTTCAGCTAGCACAAGGTCAGATGATCCTCTGAATGATGGGGGATGTTGCCTCATGAAATGTTCCACCACTGACATGTTCCTCTACGGTTGATCTGGCTGATCTCGTGCATGGATACCACCACCATTTATAGCCTGAGTCAACTGTGCCATCACTGCAACAAACTGTTCAGTTCCGATTCCGACCATCTCAGGTTGCTGATTTGGAAGGTTGTCTTCCTCCTGATGTCGTCCCAACATAGCTGCTTTGTTTCCTCTGTGGAAAACCATTCTGAACAACGAAATATCTTAGGCGAAGCAACATGGTAATCCGTAAATGCTATATCATTTCAATCATATTATAATTTAACACTTTTCTAACTCCTAAAGTTGTCTAATCCGACCTCTGATACCAACTATAAGGCCCCAGCCTTAAACCTTACTTAATATTGAGTTATTACAAGATTACACGTTGAGGATCTTTTCGGGTTTAGAGTTTTAGTGAATTAGATCATAAAACTTGGATTACCTTCCACATATAAACAAAGTGGTTACATAACGATAGTATTCTTCATTCCCATAAATGGAAACATATTTAAAATAAAACATGGATTATTTCTTGACACATCCTTGACTCTATCATCTTATCATGTACCTTTCCCTTGACCTGTGAAAAACATTTCAAAAACTTGGGATGAGCATAAAAACTCAGTATGGGTTATAAAAAAAACATGGAAAGGAAACATGAGTTCATATATACATAAGAATGAAATCATACTTTACCCATAAAACATAGGCACTTTAACATACCTCATAAAATCATGAATAAATCATAGAAATCATAAGACATAAAGGTAACTTGAGGCATTCATAACATTCTTACATAGGGAGTAACCCTCTTGGTTACGTTTGGAATACCCATCACAGTATATTCCCTAAAATCTCTTCGGAGAAACCTTAACGTTTCACTCCTTCGCGTTACCCAATGCATTGGAGAGCTATAACGGGCTCACCCGCCCTTAGTTTATCACGGAACCACCCGTCTTCATAATAATGCCCAAGAACCATAACATAATCATATCACATAAAACATGCATAAAGGAAACATAACATTTCCACATTTCAATCACGAGATATCAATACAACACATTGATATAATAAAAACATTATGAAAACCATTTTCAATACCAAAATAAAAGAAAAGTAAAACATGGTATTTAATTTTCTTTTAAAAAGAAGGTATGGCTTGTAGAGGAAGCCGAAACTCAAATAACGGTTACGACGACGGAGAAGTCGTTGTCGCCGCATACGTACGACAAAAACATTCCCTTTTGTCGTTTAGTAAACGCTTCGTATAAAAAAGATTCCTTTTGAATAAACGTAAAAGTCAAAGGGGTTTATACACCATATAAAAGAAAGTGGTGTATAAAATAAAATATGCCTCAACGAAAGGAGATTGAGACGAAGTCCCATACAAAGATAATTTTTAAAATAAAATAGATATATTATGTGCATTCTCTATAAGTACACATAAATAAAGTACAAATACAAGATATGACATAATAATATAATGACATACTTTGAAAGTACGAGATTAACCCAAAGAATGGAAATTGGGTTAAGAAGTTCCCATACCTCGTATCTGACTTGACCCGACCGTTCTTTAAACTCCTGAATAATAAAATTTAGTTAATCTCTACTTGATTATGAATCTTTTCCAAGTCCATTATTCCTTTTATACCATGTTATGAACATCATGTAATCATTTAAGTTAATAATGTTCATTTTGTCGGTATTTGGTTCTTAAGTCAAAAATAGGCTTCTTACACTTACATGTTGTTAATTTGGTCAAAGGTTCATTATATCCAGAATAGTATTCATGATGTAGATATCATATATGTCATATATATCCAGTACATACATGTATTTAAAATATTACATAATCATTTAGAGGTAAGAAATGAAATGCACCGTTCATGGAGACGGTAAGCCGTACGTACGCATGAACGCTACTTTCATTTCTTTGTCATATTAATGGAATTAAAACTAAATGAGAGGTATGTATATTTTAATTCCAGAATTATATTCATCATTTATATATATCATTAATTATATATATCCGTTATATACATGTACTTTTAATAATACATTACATTTGGGGATAAGAAATGAAATGCACCGTTCATGGAGACGGTAGTCCGTACGCACGCATGAACGCTACTTTCATTTCTATCTCATACTTTAATGGAAATAAATGATAATGATATATATAGGTATATTATAATTCCAGTATAACATCATGTATAATATCATTAACTTTATCCTTTACACATCCCACATATGGTATTAATGAATCAAATCACTTTTAGGGGGCGGTAGTCCGCACTTCCTAAAATGAAGATATCGCGTATACCCATAATGGAAATCATAAAGGTATGCCAAAAATGAAAAAAACAGAAGCTTAAGGAAAACATAAACATATTATAAATCATATATAAAAATAGTGACATCATAATGGCCACCT
Source organism: Viscum album (assembly GCA_963277665.1). Taxonomy (NCBI): domain Eukaryota; kingdom Viridiplantae; phylum Streptophyta; class Magnoliopsida; order Santalales; family Viscaceae; genus Viscum; species Viscum album. Next base: position 850,571,240 of record OY728143.1, on the reverse strand, counting down.
TTGAAGGTGTTAAATGAGTATTGAACAATCATCGTTTCGGGAGGCAGAATTTCGCCATCCACGGAAACCGTATGTTCTTTAACCATTTGATGTAGTTGTGTGAGAGTGTAGCTCAAATAAATCTTATAACAACATCCTAGTATATTTAAGATACTGGTGATGTTATAAAAGAAGGAAATAAAAAGATTTTAGGGGGTTGGAGAAGCAAAATAAAACAAATGAACATGAGAGAAACAATTACCTTTAAAAAGTGTAACTCCTTTTGAGTTGAGCCTAAAGGCTTCCATTGAAAGGATTCTTCCCAAAGGGAATCCTCTAGGATGAGGAGAGGGATGTGGAGAGAGCAAATGGGCAGGGGTTGGCCGATCCAAAGGCTTGAAGAGTGTGTGAAATGAGGTAGAGGTGGGGGCCTTTTATAAGGGGAGAGGAGGGGAACTTTTGGAAAGTAAAGAAACATTACATTATTTGAAAATGTGTTTCGGTTTTAAAAGGTCCCACATTGATAGAATTCTTGGATAAGGTTATAAGGCATCGAAATCCACTCATCCAATTGGTTTTGGCCACGTGTAGTTCATAGATTTTATATTATCTTTCCATTTTATTTAAATCGTCAAATAATGATGTCATCGCTGCATCATTATTATGTCATAAATAATTAAATTTATTTAATGTCTAAAAATTATAAAAAAATTACTATGATGTATGAAATCTTTTTAGCTTTCCATTTAATATTTATAATCAAAATTTGGACTTGTATAACCCCACTTAAAAATTGTTTTCGCAAAACATATTATGTTTGTGTCATTTTCACTTTAACATTTAATAAAAAGTAATTTATGTCATTTCCCAACAAAAGTGGATCCATGGGGTCCCCAAGTTGACCCATGGCTTGTCTTGGTCGGCCATGACACAACCAATAAGGTTGGGACATGTGTCTAGGTCATTTTATATTATTAAAGCATTATTTATACATTAAACTACCCTAATTACCACTAATCGCGATTAAGAACTTAATAAGTTACTATTCACCAAAAAATTATTTTAATCTCATTGAACCACATTTTACTTCTTAATGACAACCATGTATGTCGGATTTTCAAAATTCAACACACATTAGTGGTAAAATTTCATTTAACCGAAAAATCAGTTTGCTTGATTACCACTTAGTGGTTTCACTATTCATCAAAAATTGAAGTTTTTCAGAAAATTACCAAAAATTCACCCTAAGCTATATTTGATATTCCGAATTCAAAAATGAAGTCCATTTTACAAAATTCAAATCATATAAGTCACATTAATTAATTTAATAATTAATTCCCGCTGCCAGAGCAAATAGCGTGTTTTTACAAAACAATAAGTATCAAAAGATTGACACCAGTTTAAGTCTAATTTCAAAGTGAAATTGATTCCAATGACCACCATTGGATAAAATGGTAAAAATAGATTCTAATTTTACTTAAAAAAAAATTCAAAACATTATCTAATCATATAAATAAATTATATTAAAAAGTGGTTTTGAATTAAAATGCAACATTTTACACTATTCATAAAAAAATGAACTTTATCAGAAAGGTACCAAAAATTACACAAAGTAAAATTTGATGTCCCGATTCTTAATAAAAGTTTTATTTGGTCCAAAAGAATGTATAAGAGTGATCAAAACTATATTTAATGACGGTTCACCATTAAAAGGTGATAAGTGAACCTTTAGTGAAAATTAGAGTATAAAAGCCTAAAATTGAACTCTTTCCGTATTTTAAGCCTTTATCTTTTATTGGGTAAATGTAAAAACATCTAAAAACATATCTATTCATATTTTAGTTATTTCTATTCATTCCCGCCAGTACAACGGCTACTTGTTAACTAACATAATATTATTATATTACTAGTGTGCTACGTAAGTTTCAAAGAAACTCATCGTTGCGTATCGGGTACGCTATCGAACATAGCAACCCCTTTTAATTAAAATTCATATTTAATTCTCTAATATTAATAAATATGAAAATTATTTATTCTTTAATTACCTGGGATGTTACACTTCTGCCCAAAGTGATGCTTCTAGGAGTAAGAGAGGGATGTGGAGAGACAAAATGAGCAGGGTTTGGCTGATCCAAGTCTTGAGAGGTGTGGGTAATGAGGTAGGGGTGAGGGCCTTTTATAATAGAAGAGGAGGGGCACTCTTGGAATGTTACAAAATGATACTTTATTTTCAAATGAGTTTCGGATCATAAAGGTCTCACAGTGTTGTATTTAGAGGATAAGGTGATAAGGGTTTGAAATATACTCATCCAATAGGTCTTTTACAATTTTAGGTCATAGATTTTACATTATATGTTTATTTTATTTAAATCATTAAATAATGAGGTAATCGCTGCATCATCATGAGGTAATAAATAATTTAATTTATTTACTATCTAGAATTATGAAAAAGATACTATGATGTATGAAATAGTTTTTTTCTTTCCAATGAATAATTATAGTCCAATATATGAGTAGAAAAAATTAAAAAAAAATTACTCAGGTGATACATTCTTTGTTATATTTGACTTTCTTTAACAATAAAAAGATAAAAAGTCACTTTCCCACAAAAGTGATTCCATGGGGTCCCCAAGTTTGGCACAAGGCATCTCATGGTCGGACATGAGACAACCAGTAGCATTAGGACACATGTTGATGTCATTTTTTATTATTATGATATTATTTTATTATCCTTAACTACCTGATTACTCATTAATCAAGATAATTAAGGATAATTACCGTCGTTACTATTCATAATGTACAATAACAAAAGAGTCATGATTACATAATTTAGACCTTCTGATTCCAAAAATTTATTCCATTTTAACAAATTCCAAACACAGAAATTGTAATAATTTATTTAAAAATAATTCACGTTGTCAAAACAAATAGCGGGTTTTTTTAAACAATATCTATGAAAAGTTTGGCAATAGTTTATGCCCAATTCCATTGTGAAATTAATCCTAATGACCACTGTAGGATTTAATGGTAAAAAAATATTCATATTACACTTTAATATCAATTAAAAAACTAATCTAACCATATAATTAAATTAGATGAAAAAGCAGTTTTGATGTAAAATGCAGTATTTTCACTATTCATTAAAAAAATGAACATTGTCAGAAAAAAACCAAAAAATTATCCAATGTAAATTTCAATGACCCAATCATAAAAAATATATTTATTTTGACAAATAGAGATTATTAAATTGTCAAATGTTTGATTTAAAAATAGTTTTCCATCAAAAGGCAGTAAAACAATCTTTTAAAAATATTAATGTATTGCATGCCTAAGATTGGATTTATTTTCATTTTAAGCCTCTAAAACACTATCTAATTCATAAATAGAGATAGATGAAAAATATCTATTATTAATTAATTACTTGGGATGTTACATCCTTCCCCCTTTTAGAAAATTTTGTCCCTGTAATTTATTCACTAATCAAAATAAGTGGGGGTATTTATCCCTCATAGCATTTTCAGATTCCCATGTTGCCTCTTCAATCATGTGGTTTTTCCAAAAAACCATTACCTGATGAATCACCTTATTCCGCAACACTTGCTCCCTGTGATCAAGAATCTGAATCGATTGTTCCTCATATGAGATAGATCTGGCATATACTTTCTCAACATCGAAACATGAAAACCATTGTGTACATGAGATAAAATCGAAGGTAAAGCCACTCAGTATGCAACTGATCCAACTCACTCCAGAATTTCATATGGTCCATTGATCCTTGGACTCAGCTTTCCATTCTTACCAAATCGCATCACACTTTTCCATGGTGATTCTTTGAGAAAAACATGATCACCTACCTCAAAAGAGAGATCCTTCCTACTATTGTCCGCATAACTCTTCTGCCTGCTTTGAGTTGTTCTCATGTGTTTCTGTATCAGCTGATCTTTTTCTGCCAAATCTTCTACCACTTCTGGTCCCATCAACTTTCTTTCACCCACTTCATCCCAGAAAGTTGGAGTTAGACACCGCTTCCCATATAATGCCTCAAATGGTGTCATCTGTATACTGGAATGAAAACTGTTATTATAAGAAAAATCAACCAAAGAAAGATGTTGTTCCCAAATTCCCTGATAATCCATCGAACAAGCACGTAGCATATCTTCTAAAGTATGAATTGTTTGTTCTGATTTCCCATCTGATTGAGGATGAAAATTTGTACTAAAATTTAATTCAGTACCCAACGAATTCTGAAGGCCTTTCCAAAAGTTAGAAGTGAACCTGGGATCACAGGCAGATACAATGGAGAGAGGAACTCCATGTAACCTGACCATCTATTTAAGATACAAACGGGAACGTTGATCTTGGGAAAAAGTATCTCGTATAGCAAGGAAATGAGCAGATTTATTCAAGCGATCAACAATAACCCAGATTGCATTATTCCCTCGAGGTGTCTTCGGCAATCCCACAACGAAGTCATTGGATATATTTTCCCATTTCCACTCTGGCACTGGTAAAAGCTGAAGCATCCCTTTCGGTAAATTCCTCTCTATTTTAACCTGTTGAAAAGTCGAACACTTCACAGTAAAATCAGCAATATCCCTTTTCATTCCGTCCCACAAGTAACACTCCCGAAGATCTCTATACATCATAGTACTACCTGGATGAACTGAAAACGGAGAACTATGAGCATCACCTAACAACCCTCTCTTCAAATGTGAACCACAAGGCACATACAATCTCTTCCCAAATCTCAAAACACAATCATTATCAGTGTTGATTTCAGGAAACTTACCCTTCTGAACCAGCTCTACCTTTTTTCTGCAACTCGTTGTCTTGATTTTTTGCTTTCTTAATTCTCTCCGATAGAGAAGATTTCACTGATACCTGAAACAAAACAGAATAACATCTAGCACCAAAAACATCTACTCCAAATTTCATCAAATCCTTAACCAAAGGATCACATTCCAAATGCAACATTGTTAATGAAGCATTACTTTTTCAACTCAAAGCATCAGCCAATTTATTTTCTTTTCCTGGATGGTAATGAATTGTACAATAATAACCCTTGATTAATTCTATCCATCTCTTCTCTCTCATGTTCAATTCTTTCTGAGTGAATATATACTTTAAATTTTTTTTATTAGTATATATTTCAGACTTTACCCCATAAAAATGGTGCCTCAAAATTTTTAGAGAAAAAAAACATCAGCTATTTCCAAAACGTGTGTGGGGTAATTTACCTCATGAGTTTTCAACTGACACGAAGCATAAGAAATTACCTGATCATTCTACATTAGGACGCAACCAAGTCCTTTAAATGAAGCATCACTTTAGATAATGTACTCACCATTCATTGAAGGAAGGGCCAAAACTTGAGCATTCACCAATATTCTTTTCAACTCCTGAAAACAATTATCACTTTTTTTTGACCAAATAAACTTAACACCCTTCAAAGTTAGATTAGTCATTGGACTAGATAACTATGAAAAGTTTTCAACAAACCTTCGGTAGTAACCTTCCATACCAAGAAAACTATGGATCTCGGTTACATTTGTGGGTCTTGGCCATTCTTCAACAACTTTTGTTTTAGCAGGATCAACAGTTATGCCATTTTTTGAAACAATGTCTCCAAGGAAAGAAATTTGTTGTAACCAAAACTCAAACTTTATGAATTTTCCATATAGTTTATTTTCATTCAAGGTATGAAAAATAACCCTTAAATGTCTTCATTTCTCCTCTTTACTTTTAGAAAACACCAAAATATCATCAATTAAAACAACCTACATTTTTCACCTGATTCAACTGAGCCATCAGTGCAGTAAGCTGCTAAATTCTGATTCCGACCATCTCTGGTTGCTGATTCGAAAGTTCATGATACTCTGAATTCCTTCCTAGAAAATATGTTTTGTTTCCTCCATGAAAATCCATTCTTAATACATAAATATCGTAGGCGAAGCAACATGGTAATCATCAAATGCTTGAATATTTCAATTTTACCATTAAAAAAATATATTTGGATAATCATTTAATATAATTATAACTCCTAAAGTTATCTAAACCGACCTCTGATACCAACTATAAGGCCCCACCCTTAAACCTTACTTAATCTTGAGTTATTAAAATATTACACATTGAGGATCTTTTCAGGTTTAGAGTTTTAGAGAATTAGATCATAAAACTTGCATTACATTCCACATATAAACAAAGTGGTTTCATAAAAGAATAGTATTCATTTTTCCCATAAATGGAAACATATTTAAAATAAAGCATGGATTCTTTCTTGACACTTCCTTGACACTATCATCACATCTTGTACATTTCCCTTGACCTGTGAAAATCATTTCAAAAACCTGGGATGAGCATAAAAAGCTCAGTAAGGGTTATAAAAATATGGAAATGAAACATGAGTTCATATATACATATGAATGAAATCATAATTTACCCATAAAACATAGGGACTTTAACATACCTCATCAAATCATGAATAAATAATAGAAATCATAAGACATAAAGGTAACTTGAGACATTCATAACATTTTTACGTAGGGAGTAACCCTCTTGGTTAAGATTGGAATACCCATCACAGTATATTCCCTAAATCTCTTTAGAGAAATCTTAACGTTTAACCCCTTCGCGTTACCCAATTCATTGGAGAGCTATATCGGGCTCACCCGCCTTTAGTTTATCACGGAACCACCCATCTTCATAACAATTCCCAAGAACCATAACATAATCGTATCAAATAAAACATGCATAAAAGAAACATAACATTTCCACATTTCAATCACAAGATATAAACACATTGATATAATAAAAACATTATGAAAACCATTTTAAATACCAAAATAAAATTAAATTAAAACATGGTATTTATTTTTCATTCAAAAAAAAGTTATGGCTTGTTGAGGAAGTCGAAACTCAAATAATGGTCACGGCGGCGGAGAAGTCGTTGTCGCTGCATACGTACGACAAAAAAACAAAAAAAAATTCCTTTTGTCGTTTAGTAAAATTCTTCATATAAAAATATTCCTTTTTTAATATACGTAAAATTCAAAGGGATTTATACACCGTATAAAAGAAAGTTGTGTATAAAACAAAATATGCCTCAATGAAACCTCGTATCTGACTTGACTTGATCATTCTTTAATCTCCTTAATAATAAACATGAGTTAATTTCTACATGCTTAGGAACCTTTTTCAAGTTCATTATTCCTTTTATATCGTTTATTACCATGACATGAACACTATGTTATTATTTAAGTTTATAACGGTTGTTTTAACGATCATTGGTACTTCAGTCAAAAATGATCTTCTTATATTTACAAGTTGTTCACGTAGTCAAATATCCGTTATCTCAAGAATGATATTAATGATGTACATTCCATATATATAATAAATATCCAGTATATACATTCATTTATAATATTACATAATCATTTAGAGGTAAGAAATTAAATTCACCATTCATGGAGACGGTAAGCCGTACGTATGCATGAATGCTACTTTTATTTCTTTGTCATATTAATGGAATTAAAACTAAATGAGAGATATGTATATTTTAATTCCAGAATTTTATTCATCATTTAGATGTAACATACATCATATATATCCATTATATATATGAACTTATAATAGTACATTAAAATTGGGGATAAGAAATGAAATGCACCATTCATGGAGATGGTAAGCCGTACGTACGCATGAACGCTACTTTCATTTCTATCTCATACTTTAATGGAATTAAAACATAATGATACATAATAGTATTATAATTCCAGTATTGTATCATACATAATATCCTTAAATATATCCTTTATATGTACCATATATGGTATTAACGGATCAAATCACTTTGAGGGGGCGGTAGTTCGCACTTCCTAAAATGAAGATATCGGGTTTACCCATAATGGAAACCATAAAGGTATGCCATAAATGGAAAAAACAGAATATTAAGTAAAACATAAACATATTATATATCATATATAAATATAGTGACTTTTTCATGGCCACCATTGAAGGTGTTAAATGAATATTGAACAATCATCGTTTCGTGAGGCAGAAATTCACCATCCACAGAAACAGTATGTTCTTTAACCATTAGATGTAGGTGTGCGTAAGTGTATCTCTAATCCTTCTTATAAAAAAATCCTAGTATATTGAATATACTGGATTTGTTACAAAAGAAATGAATCAAAATATTTTAGGGGGTTGGAGAAGCAAAATAAAACATAAGAACACAAGAGAAGACACTACCTTTAAATCAGGTAACTCTTTTTTATTTGAGATCAAAGGCTTCATTGGGAAGACATCTTCCCAAAGTGAGGCTTCTAGGAGTAAGGGAGGGATTTGGAGAGACAAAATTAGTTGGGGTTGGCCAAGCCAAATGCTTGAGATGTTTGGGTAAGGAGGTAGAGGTGGGGGACTTTTATAAGAGGAGAGGAGGGGCACTCTTGGAAAGTTACAAAATGTTACTTTATTTTCAAATGAGTTTCGGATTTTAAAGGTCCAACATTGAATTATTTCTAGGGTAAGGTGATAAGGTTTCGAAATATACTCATCCAATAGGTCTTTGACAAGTGTAGGTCTTAGAGTTTACATTATCGTTTTATTTTATATAAATCTTTAAATAATGAGGTAATCGCTGCATCATCATGATTTCATAAATAATTTAATTTATTTAATGTCTAAAAATTATGAAACAAATACTATGATGTAGTAAATCGTTTTATCATTCCAATGAATATTTATAGTCTAAAATATCTTTTATGTAGACAAAATTAAATTTTTTTACTCAGGTGATACATTCTTTGTTATATTTAAGTTTCTTTAACAATAAAAAGATAAAAAGTCACTTTCACACAAAAGTGATTCCATGGGGTCCCCAAGTTTAGAACAAGGCATCCCATGGTCGAACATGAGACAACCAGTAGCATTATGACACATGTTGGTGTCATTTTTTATTATTATGATATTATTTTATTATCCTTAACTACCTGATTACTCATTAATCAAGATAAATAAAGATAATTACCGTCGTTACTATTCATAATGTCCAAAAACAAAGGAGTCTTGATTACATAATTTGGACATTATGAATCCAAATATGTAATACATTTTACCAAATTCCAAACACAGAAATTGCAATAATTTATTTAAAAATAATTCACATTGTCAAAACAGGTAGCGGGTTTTTTTTGAAACAATATCTATGAAAAGTTTGGCATTAGTTTATGCCCAATTCCAAAGTGAAATTAATCCTAATTACCACCATTGGATTAAATGGTAAAAATATATTCATATTACACTTTAAGACCAATTAAAATATAATCTATCCATATAATTAAATTAGATGAACAAGACGTTTTGATGTAAAATGCAGAATTTTTCACTATTCATTAAAAAATGAACATTGTCAGAAAAATACCAAAAATTTATCCAATGTAAATTTAAACGTCCCAATAATAAATAATATGTTTATTTTGACAAATAGAGATTATAAAATTGTCAAAATATTTATTTAAAAATGGTTTTCCATCAAAAGGCAGTAAAACAATCTTTTAAAAATATTAGTGTATTCCATGCTTAAGATTCAATTTATTCTCATTTTAAGCCTCAAAACACTATCTAATTCATAAATAGACATAGATAAAAATATCTATTATTCATTAATTACCTGGGATGTTACATAATGTCTCAATAATATCAATAAAAAATAGACTACCACAAACTCCAGATCATGGGTGGAATAGTTATCCTCATGGGGATTTAGTTATCAAAGCCCATATGAAACAACCAATGTCTAATAAAATAGAACATAGTTTAAACCATGACACAATGAATCATTAAAAGGAAAAAAATAAACTATATAATCTAGAAAACAAAGAACTAGAGCACTAAACAATATCACCTCTAGGAACATAAAAGATGATTAACTCTAACCTATCCACAAGAATGAATAATCCATTGTATTAATGAATGTTATTGGAGTAAAAACTAAGAGAACATTGTTTTGAATTTCCTATAATATAATGTAATAATATGGAATCTCTACACCTCAACATTTTTTAGGGGGGATTCCAAAAAATGACCCCCTCGATCATTGTAGGATCCACATCTACACCACATTGGGGCATGCTATAACATATTAAATGACTAATGGTGACTAAAACTAACACTTATATAACATCCCAAACACCTAATGATGAATAAAAACTCCCAAAAAGGCATGAAAATCTATTCATTCTCCTCCTCGAACATTGAACACACAAGAATGTTGTGGATAAAACCCTAAATGAACTGATAATGAAAATATCTAAACACAACATTCATAAAAAAATTATCATAGACGGAGAATTTTCCCCCCATATCACATAAAAATAAAATAATAATTCCCATTAAATAATCTAATATCAGTCAACTGTCAAAATATTTTACCCACATTTGATGATATAACAAGCATATATTGATCTTTTAGAACCAACTAGATCTTTTTATCAAATCAAAAACATAATCAATATATAGAATAGGATAAATTTTATACATTATCACCAATTTAAAATGATTATAAATGATTCAAAGATGCATTCTATAATCAGACTTCTTTATAAATAGAGGTAGAACACCCCAAGGTGACACGAACAGCTATGAAAAACCTCACTGAAAATTATCATTGATCAGTATCTACAACTATAGTAATTGAAACGAAACTAACATATATTGAAAAACTAATATTATAGAAGATAAAATATATATATTTATTCCATAATAGATCTACCATATAGGAGTAATTCTATTACATCATTAGGGTAATCATCATTTTACTCTTCAACAACCCTAAAAACTAGCATCAACTAATCCTCTGAAAAACTAAAAAACATCTTGAACATATTTGCAGATAAGGATGAAACTCTTATCTAACCCATCAGTGAGAAACGAATTTCAACAAAAATTGTAGGCTCTCCATCATTTTAATATATAAAAAAATATGTATCATGAACCAATGCATAATATAGTTCAAAAAATTAAGATAATGCAACGAAAGATTGATTTCGTATTGCTATACTGATAAACATTGTTAGTATTATTGTGAGTCTCGATTCCCAATCACTATCTTGAAATCTCAACTAACATGATATATATAATTTTAACCTCCAACTAGATTATTTAATGCCACGGGAACTAGAAAAATCTATACCATACATCCTAAAGAATGGACTCAGTTAGGTGATATAGAGGAGTTTGTAGATCTAGAGTTAAACTAACAAAACAATCATGTAGGAAACATAAAAAGAGTACCTCAATTAATTTTTGGATTTTTATATTTTGAAAATATAAATAATTATTCTAATTACATAAATATCCATTGCATCTATGAAATTGATGAAGCCCCCTAAATGGTTTTACTATTATAAACGAGAATGAGGATCATCCCACAGCTATAATCTTCCTTCCCCATTTCCATTATATTGACCTAGTGTTGTAGCATGTATTTGTTTCCACCTCATATGAAGCTACCTCAGTGGAGGGACTAGAAATAGAAAATTGTCTACATAATTCATAATATTAAAGGTTGAAGAAAATTATTTCAAATGACCTCAACCTCTACAAGAAAATCAAATGATTATGATCCATTCTTATGGGTTTGAGAGGCCCCACCCCTAGAAAAATTAGATGGTTGGGGATAGATCCCAACCAAGGCCATCTCGAAGATCTTATGTTTATGAAACTGGGAACCCCATACCATAGATTTGTAATGTGGTGAATCTTGATTACTCTCCTGTCATGGGGAACTAGACCTTTCATGTTCTCTCTCAATGACCTTTTATATCACAAATACTACAAGATAACTTAACATCAAGAATAACGTAACATATCACTTGATCTATGAACACATAGCTTCCTCAAGATTCCACACCCCAACCTCATTATCTGGAAACTATTTTTTATCATAATATAGAAGGGTTTGAAAATAGATCTCCAAATCCCACATATTTTAACTCCCCTATAAAAGGTTAAGTATCTAATGGGTACTCAACATGTATATGTTAAAAGAAAGAAAATATTCTCTGAATTTCTCAGTAATATTCTCCCCAATAAATAAAGACTCCAAATGATCACTAATGATTTAGAACCACTATTTATTTACTACAACACCAAACAAAACCACCACTAATGAAACCTAGTGCTCTGTTTGGGACCAAAACAAATTAAAAATTATCTAAATCTCCATTATCAATACATTTTCACTAGTTTTTTAATAGAGAACTCATAATTCGATAAAATCTTGTACTCAAACTCTTTTGGTTTCTTCCTACATTTTTGATCATCATACACCTCTAATACGATATATAGGCTTATTTTACTAAACATATTTTACAATAACCTAATGTGGATATTGATGAATATATATATTTATAAAATAACATACTATTATGGAACACTGAACCAAGAATATATAATATTTAATAATTTTTTATTTAATTTCTTAAGGCTTTTCCTAATAACAAGGTGTACCCATTTTAATATTAGGCATAATAAAAATAATGAATGAACCTTTTATAT